>CM038223.1:90120538-91413908 GCA_021442155.1 Cymbidium sinense
GGGTGATGCTGGAAAATAGGATTTCAGATTTGTGAGGGTGAGGAAAAAATATGATTTTGGATTGGAGGAATGAGGGGAAAAAATGGAATGGAAAAGAAAGAGAAGAAAGGGAAGAAAGAAAAAGGAAGAAGAAGAAGAAGAAGAAGAGGGAATAATTTTGGTTTTGATTTTTTTTTTGAGAGGAGAAGAGAGAAAATTTAGAAGGGAAGAAGAGGAAAGAAGAAGGAAGAATGAAGAAAAAAAAAAGAAAAGAAAGCTTGCAGTTTTCTGGAGAAAGGAGGAAGAAGCCCACGATTTCGATTTTTGGAGGGAGAAATGGAAGAAGAGGGAAAAGAAAAGGAGAAGCAAGATGAAGAAGGAAAAGAGGGTTACCTTTTTGGTTTGGAGGGAGGAAGAGGGAAAATGGTGAAAGTTCCTTGCAGTTTGGAGAAGGAAGAGGGGAAATCGTGAGAGTTCTTTGCGATTTGGAGAAGGAAGAGGAGAAAACGAGGCTTTATGTGCAGTTGAAGAGGAGAAGGGGGATCGTGAGTGATTTTCATTCGAATGAAAGGGGAACTGAAGGAGTGGTCTGCTCGGTCGCATCTCGCAAAGGAGGGACGAGGAGGGTTTCGTGTGTGAAAAAGGGAAGAGGAGATGATGTGGGATGTGGTGCCAAGCCGTTCGGTGGATTGATGTTCTGCCGTAACTTAGGGCTAAGATTAGATTTAGGTTGTTAAATTGATTTTTTTTTATTGTTTAATCAATTTTAATGTGAAGTTTATGCCAACCTCAATATAGAGTTGATATATATGTTGATTCAAGATTATTCCATTATTCTGAATGTAATAGTGTAATCCGTTTCACAATCAGATGCCATTTAGTTCGAGTCGACGTCAAATTGAGTCAATTTCAGTTCAAAAAGCGTGTTGCCGCTTTCGACCACTCGATTTTCACGCACACTTGTCTGAATTGAGTGCGAACAGTCTTACTTGATAGATTTTAATGTTTTGAAGCTAATGACGTAATCAATTTTATGAACGAAGATCATTTGGCTTGCATCGATGCCTCCTGACCTCGATGTACGTGCAAGCACGTTGATGACTCGATCACTTGATCGGTTGATCATCAAGTTTTTCAATATTTATATTTTGAATAGTTTTGACATTTTGAACATGATGGTAAAGTCTGTTCATCGATCAGAGGTCATTTGGGTTAATTTTGACGATGTCCAGTATATTTCAACCTCGATTTACGCATTATCACTTCTGATCATTTGACATTTGCATAGACTCATCCGAATTGAGCGTGGAAAGTCTTATTTGATAGTTTTCAGTATTTCAAAGCTAACGACATGATCAATTTTATGAATGAAGGTCGTTTGGACAATGTCACAGCTTCCTTTGTTTGATATGCGTGTAAGCACATTGATAGCTCGATCGCTTGATCGATTAATCGTTAGATTGTGAAATATTTATATTTCGATCAATTTTGACATTCTGAACGTGTCGATGAAGTCTGTTTGTTGATTGGATGTTGTTTCAACTATTCTTGGTGACTTTTAGTGCATTTTAAGCCTCGATTTACGCACTATCACCTCTAAAGTCCATCATATTCGACTTGTTGGCTTAACTCGACTTATGAAACATATTTGAAGGTTAACAAATGCCCTCCAGAAAATGTGTTTCGTGCATGGAGCAAGTCATGTTTGTTAAAATCTGGTTGACCCTTTGGGCTGGCTACAGAACTTGAATCATTTCAGCTTCGATTACAATAGCTTATGGAGCTTTTGAGTATGATGCCTTATTTAGGATATGCTAAATGATAGAATTGATCAATTTATCAGTATCAACTTGTGAGATAGATAAGAGTTCATACACCACTTACTCTCTACTTCGATGGCTTTGCTGAATATCTATTTCTTTTATGTCATTGCAGATTTAAGTCTCCTCCAACCCTAGCTTCGTGCTTGGTTGAGTTTGATGGAGGAATTGGTTTATTTATTTTGATGAAGGACTCCGCTAGAGAATCAGTTTATTTGTGTCTGGTCGGATTTGAAATTCTTTCTGTCAGAGCTTTAGGCTTGACGGACTTAATGAAGGATTGACCTGATTTGTCCATATTGACTTGTAAGAAAGTGTATGTATGCCATGAATCCTATGCTTGCTGCTTTGACGGATTCAATGAAGGGTACGTACAGATGACCCAGCCTCCCAGCTTACATAGGGTCAATGTTAAGTTATCAGTCTAGCAATGTGTGCTTTAACAGACTAAATAATTGTAAAATTCCTTTAATTATGCCATCGACTTTATATGAACTATGAAATTGCTTCCTCGGTCCTGTGCTTTCTGCTTTGACAGACTTGATGAAGAGATTGACTTTCATCTGTGCTTTGAGCTTGATCAAATCATTTGAGAATAAATTGAAATATCACCCTGTGGGCAATATATAGATTGATTTGAGGTGGCCTTGAATTGAGAGTTTCCTCATATTGCCTTGATCTATTGATCAAGTAGAAAGATCTCTTGGATCCTCGTTGCTTGCAATCACTAAGCTGGATCTGATTTGAGATTGAACAACTATCATCATTGAACTGACGAGCAAGGGCTCTTTCACTACGGTCTTTTCTTACGGCTTGTTGAGTGAGGAGAGTGACAGCAACTCATCCATATTTGGGCTTGTTGAGTTTGATCTGTAGAATCTACTCGAGTCTTCGACTTAAGTTGTGAGGGGTTGGTGGTTTTATCATCAGACTAACGAACATGGGATTTTTCACTGTGGCCTTTTCTTGCGGCTTGTTGAGTGAGGAGAGCATCAACAACTCGACCATTTGTGGGCTTGTTGAGTTCGTCCTTTAGAACCTATCCGTGTCCTAAACTTGAGGATGTAGAGGTTGATATTTTTTCAACTTAGTTGGTTGAAGCCTCCAAGATTGGGAGTTCTTTTGACTTGATCTCTAATATTTGACGAATCTGGGAGAAATTTTTCTTGACATTGATGACTATCTTTTCCTGCGTAGCAATAGATTCTTTTTATTCCTGTAAGAACCTGCAACTTAATAATAACAATTATGGGTATATTTAAGAATTTCAGCGTAAAACTTGATGTCAACTTGGATCAAAATATATTCGAGGATCTCATCAAGTAGCATGATGTCAACTCAAATACACTCGACATAAATTAAAAAAATGCCCCTTGTCTTGTAAGGGGAATTCTAAAGTATATTTAGAAGAACTTTCAAGCTAAAAATATGCAAATACATCAATATTTGAATTGATATGCTCATAAGAGAGTTTTAACATATAACATTGATTTTATTTATATATAAAAAATCTAAAATTCCTTCTGTGTAATAAAGGAATTTTCACGGAAAAGCTTTTCATCTTTAAGTATCTCGGCATGAAGCACGATGTCGACCTAAATAAACATACTTAAAAAAATGCCCCCAGTCCTGTAGGAGGATTTATATTATACTCCAAGAATGTATTTGTCATATATAATACTTTTTCAAGTATCGACTATTAATTTGTGACATTGATCTTTCACCCTTTAGGTCAATCAGTTGGTATGCCCTCATTGGCACACTTTTTTAATGATAAAAGAGCCTTCCCAATTAGGCACAAATTTGTCAACAAATTTGATTAGGAATAATTGGTCTTCTCAACACCAGGACCAATTCTCCTTTCTAGAAAGTTCAAGGCCGCACTATATGGTCAAAAGCCTGGGACATCTTTGCTTGATAAACTTCTAGATTTTGATGAGCTTGCAATCTAACTTCATCAAGTGCGTCGAGTTCCTCCATCCTCAAATGAGCATTTTGATCTTCAATTAGATTGTATTAAATGACTATTTGAAGTAAAGGCAACTCAACTTCGAGCGACAGAACTGCTTTAGTTCCAAATACCAATGAATAGGAGTAGCTTTAGTCGGTATTTTATGGGTGGTTCGATACACTCATAATGCTTCTATTAGCTTAGTATGCCATTCTCTCTTATTTTTATTTCTTGGATCTGAGCCTTATTAATGTCTTGTTGAAGGCTTTTGCCAGACTGTTTACTCTTGGATTATATATTTAAGAGTATCACCAATCAATTTTGTGTTGATCAATGAATCTATAAATCTTTGTACTTTTAAAAGCTGTGCCATTATTAGAAATGATTCGATTCGACACTCCAAATCTATAGACCATATTATGCGTGAAGAAATTGATCACTCGGTCACCAGTAACTTCTTTAAATGAGGTAGCTCCAGCCCACTTAGAGAAATAATCAGTCACTACTAAGATGAAGCAGTGTCCAGCTGACGACGGTGGATCAATTGGTCTAATTACATATGTACCCTAACATTTGAATGACCAAGATGCTATTGTTGGGTGTAGTAGATTTGAAGGTTGGTGGATTATATTCCCATGTACTTGATATTCATGACACTTCTTACCATAATTGATACAGTCTCTCACCATAGATAGCCAATAATAGTCCATCCTTTTGATCTTTACTACCATCTTAGGACCTGACTGATGTGCACCACAAAGTCCTTCATAAACTTTAACTATAACTTTGGTAGCTTCATCTGCATTCAGGCTTCACTCATCATCTCTCATTGTTTATTTTGGACCCTCCCCATCACTTGAAAAAGTCTGAGGTTTATCATTATCTCATAATACCAATTTTGGCTGTGGATTAGAATAGACAGGCTTCTTTCCCTTATCATCATTGTACATCGGTTATTTTCCTTTATCCACATTATATATCACTCAATGTTTGCCATTTGAGCTCGAAGAAGTGGCATGAATTTTATTTTTTTTTGAGTCTGAAGGTTTATTTTTCTTTGCTCTATCTGCATATACTTCAAACATAGGGTGATTTAGCTTTTCAAATTTATCCACCCTATCAAGCAAGTCCTGGAATATTGTAATCGATGTCATACATAAAAATGGTGCCATCTTATCATCCATATTACCAAATAATAATTGGATCGCATGCTCTTCTTTCAATTATTGCTCGCACTTCATACTTAGGTTACACCAACGACTTATGAATTTTGTCACTGACTCATCTTTTCTCCTTTTCAGCAAGGCAAGGTCAGCGATTGTGATTTTCTCGATTGCATTGGCGAACCTCTTCACGAATATCATCTCTAATTCATCAAAGGTTTTAATAATCGCTCGACAATTCGCTGCATTATTCAAAAGCAGGTCGATCGATGAACTACAAAAGCAAGCATCATTCCTTCCTATGTTATCACAAGTAGGCTTAAATTGGGCTAGACGTTGCTTTGGATTATTAAGCCCATTGAAATTATTAAATTTTGGCACTGAGTAACCTTTCGGGTATGGCACTTGATCTATTCAGTTGGGTAAGGGCGACCCTTACTCACCAACTTTTTAGCCTGCTCTGAGGCTATGACTGCCTTTATCTTTTCCTTGATTATCATTTTCAGTTGAGTAACTATTACCGTTTCCAATGTGTTAGCCATATTTTGAATTATCGGTTGAAGAGGTAATTGGTTAACTTCATTCCTAGCTTCATGTGTGGCATGTACTGTAGGAGCCTGAGGTACTAGAGTGAATAATGGTATAAAAGTTGTATTATTATCAACCTGTTGATTAGCAGATGAAACAAGTGCTATATTTGATGTGATATTCTTCTGTAATATCTCCATCATAATATTCATTTGTACCATCATGTCATTCATCTTGGTACTAAGCCGTGCAATTTTCTTATCTTTGACTTCCATTTGATGCTGCATTTCTCTTTGATCTCTAGCTAGCGCCTTGGCATCAAAAAGTACAGGCTCTTCTTCATCCTCTTCTTCTTATTGTTGTTATGCTCCTTGCTCATCTTCAGGGGAAGAGCTTGACTGTCCTTCTCCTTGTGCATTAGCAGGGGCAGCTATTGATAGTGTTGAATGACGATGCTAATTATAAAAGTGTGTATTATGTTGATCATTTCCTGGTTTAACCATATAAACAGCTTCAACACCCATGATCTCTTTCTCATTTTGATCTTCTTCTTATTCTGTAGAGATTGAAGATCCATCTTCTATTTGCTTCTGTGAAGACTCTTCTTCATAAATATTGAATTCAGGTTTAAGTTCCTAGGATTCATGTTGGTGGTGATGGTGCTGAGCGGAAAGTTCATTTATATATCTGACCATATAGACGACTTCTACTTCCATAGTGTCCTCTTCATCACCTTCTTCTTGCACATGAATTTCTGATTGACATTTCTAGTGGATCTTTGGTTTAATGTGTGGAACAAACACTTCTTCTATTAAAGGACTATGATCAAAGTCAACCTTCTCTTGAGGGGTGAATCCGATAGGCGATGAGATCCCCTAGAGGATTCTCCACGGTGTCGACCATCATTTCTTTCATCAGTGATGTCCCTTCTTTTGGGTATCCACTTCTGATAGGTTATTTTTAAGACAGATTTTTGAGTATATGTATCAAATGTCACACCTCTTCCAGTCTTCAGGATTTCATTACAGGGCTTTGGCCTCCATATCTGCTTATCCTTTCGTCGGGACCTTTCTTCAGCGAATTCTTGGACATACAGTCCAAGTGTCACGCTCTGATGCTCACCGCGTGAAGTGTACTTATCTTGATGACTGATTACCATAAGAGATGGTAACCTCTTTGGTGGAGCTTCAGTATTTTCAATCACCACAGGCCCCTGAAATCTTCTTTTTATTAAGCCTCTGTCCTTGGCTACTTTGATAATTTTGTGTATTATGGCAGACAGTGTTTCAGGCTGTCTCCTCTATGGTTGTGGAGCTTGATATTGTTGGTTCTAGAAAGACCGCTTTACTTCACTAGTAGAGCTATTCCCTTTTACCCACTTTAGATTATCAAAGTTATTGTGGGTAATAATACTCGCTTCTAGTGACAGTATTGTTTGTTCACTAGGTCATTCAAATGGGATTTGCTGAGCCCTTAGCTCAATATTTCTTCTTCTTCTCTACCTTTTGGTTAATTTGCTTCATAATGAGGAAGCTTCATGGTCATGCTTTTCAGGCATGAAAGGTTCAATTGGTGAAGCAATTATACCATGAGGCATTAAATACATAGTTTTCCCATTGATGATTCTTTTCATCACAGGGGCTTCATATTGGCTTAGAAATTTAAAAATTGAATTTCTCTGTCGAAAGAACTCCTTGGCAGCGATTGGTTGTTGAACTGGTAGGCGAACATGGCTAGTAGAAGCTTCAGTAACTTGAGGCCTCATGGCTGATGAGTGTAGTGGTGGGTACTTCAGAGTTGCATATGATAGGGAAAATTCAAGCTACCAAATTGAATTCCCAACTCTCCTATGTTGATGACAAGCTAGGCAGATGTTCGCACCACGCCCTAGCTGGATAGTGAAAGAAGTGCTCTGTAGATCCATTCTGCTCAAGTTGAAAGATGGAGATTAGTAATTAGTAATTATTATTTCATCCTATACTTTCAGAATGCAGAGGTACTATATATCAAAATAATAGTGTAATAAAAATATATGCTATAGAATAATTCATTCTATATAGATCCTTATACATTGGTAATTTGAATTTATTACACATTTAAATCACCATTTTTATGTTTTGAATTTTCAAATATTTTATTGCTACTATAGCATGTGTATGACTAGCTAAAGATGGAAAGAGAATCCTATCCCTAACGGAGTCGCCAGAAATCTATGGGCTCTGAAAATTCACCACCGACCTCTCGACAAATTGAATTGAAGAGAGTGATGATTTAAGTGTCGATGTAATTTTCAGAAGGCAGATGAAATAGTAGATAAGACACTACCTATAGATTTTGTCCTCATTTGGTGAGGAATTTATATCTAGTTTTAGGTTTCCTATAGGCATAAGCTCCTGTAGTTAATTACCCCTCCCAATAAGTGAGGGAGAACTTTCGATTAAAGGTTATTAGCTAACGCATGTAGCATAAGTAGCGACGTGGAGTTTTAGAATTTAAGATTATGAAATTCATCATTTCAGCTTAAACCGGATGGTTGGGGGGAATGATGACGTGTCTGATCTATATCCCATGGTTCCATCATCCTAGGCTATCGTGATCCCTAGTCTACTTAGTTAGAGGAGGTAGTCAACCCAACCTAACCGAAAGATCTTTATCAGCATCACATGTGTTACGCCATCCAAGAAATCTTTGTAGACTTGGGGTGCTGTTTATCTAAGGAGATAGGCTTAAGTTTACCTTAGCTGAAAGAGGGTTGTTTGCCCTATCAGGTATACCTTATGATTCACAACTCAAAGGGTAGAGCCATTGGGGACCATACATGCTACGATCGTGATCATAATATAATAAAGCTTGACTAGCTAAACCACCCAATCAGAGGACTCTAGTCATAACTGCTTCATCTGTGGAGCCTACTGACAATACCACGCAGTCAGAGGACACGGGCCACGTCCTTACCGACAAGAGATTGATTGAGAGTAAAAATAGTAGAACACTTGATTTGATATTGGCTCCTTTATGAGCTAGAGTTTTCTTAATTTGTCACCTCCGAAAAATTGTTGTGAAAGGTGGATGGATTGAGTTTGATTTAAGTTTTTACAGATTAAATTTTTTTATGCATTTATAGTTTAGTGATTTGTTTGGTTTCATATTTAGGTAGACATTTGATTTTGATTAATTCAATTTGAGCTTGCAAACATATTTTGATGGTAAATATTCCCTCTAGTTGAAATCTTCATTCAACACAGCCATTATCGAGGTAGTTGATTGATTGACTCGAATATACTTGAAAAATTTAGATCCTGTTGACTCTGTTTAGCTCCTAACGAAGATCAGATCTACTATCACATGATAGAATTAGCCTCTCAGATATTTAACTAAGTTGACATTCTTATAATAGATTTTTAGGTTTTGTTAACCCATCCCCTAAGACTAAACCGAAGCAACCAGCTCCTTACATTTGAATTTAAATATTCAACGTAGTGTCGAGGCCCATGCGGTTATTTATAGCTTAGATAATTTCATTTATTTAATGAAATTATTGATTTTAAAAATCATAATTATAATGAAATTCCTTAATCTTTAATTGAAGGAAGCCCTATGCTTTTTGTAGAATTTGAGTTAGTATCGCCTTCTATCTGTTTGTACAAAGAGTTGCAGATCTGGTGGCGAATATTTCAACTTTATATTTTCGATTCAAAGTAGTGTAAATTTGCTTATACTTAACTTGATAGAAAAAAAAAGAATGGCTATTTTACTTATTCATATTGCTTGGATTTTATATCTTTGCTAATCCTCATATTCAACTTTCATTCTCACCCATAGACAAGCTAACATATCTCTTTCAACTTAGCTTATTAAATATAAACCTTGTTGCCTAAGTCATGCTTGAATTTCATTTGTATTTGAACACTAGCTTTCAAGCTTACTATAAGCATCTTGTGACTTAGATTATGCATCGAATTAGATTTTCTCTCAGGTTACTTAAAGTGACATTATAAGAATTATATTCGTGATAATCAATTATGTATCAAATTCTTTGTGTATCTCACTTAAACTTTCTCATCACTTTTCAACTAGTTCGGAAGTAAGCTATCATGCTTCGTATAAGTTCTCCATATTTAATTGTGTTCAATTGAAATCATTTTTAATTCTCTTGGAATAAGTTATAATAACTTCAATGTTTATTGTGTGAGCCATTTAATTCATGCTTGCAAGTGAATTATCAATCCTTTTTAATCATTTCAATGCTTGAATGTTCATTGAAAGGTTTCATATGCATTTGGTGAATTTCTAAAATAATTTCAAGCTTGGCCTAGGATTTCTAAGCATTCAATTTAATTAGTGAGATGAATAATTATATTCAGGTGATCATTAAATGTTATATTTGTGCTCATTAAAAAGTTGTATGATTGTATTTTTAAGCAAACTATCAGACTCCCTATAAGTGCTTGTATTTATTTTATGCATTTGTAACTTCACATTTGTTATGCTCAAAATTTTGATTTAAGTCTTTTATTTAATTCCATTTAAACTCTTTGATTATCTCTTTTTCATTTTATTTTTTAAGTCTAAAAATTTAGAATTTTGACAGCCTCAAAGATCATCCCCAGTGTCGACGAATGTTTTATTTTCTGCTAATGAGCATAGTGTCTACACACAATCGATTTCATCTCGCCACGCACTAATGAGCCTTTAAACCTGAAAGAAGATGAATGCAATGTAATATATATTCATTCATTTTTTTTAAGTCGAGAATTCATTCAAAATTTCTCAGATCATTTCAAAGCAACATCTAACAGACAAGTGCTTACTCTGATGCCATAATGAGTATGATCTCATGACACCACAAATTTTTCATCTCGTCGCAATGAGCACTATACAAACCCAAATTAAACATTCAAGATATATATATATATATATATATATATATATATATATATATATATATATATATATATATATATATATATCCGATCACACATGTTCTATTTATTTCTACCAGAATGATCAAGAGAGAGAGTTGAGATGCTGAGACCAAGAGAAGAACTTTAATGATGTTCTCTCCATGCAAGAAATGTCGAAAGGGAAAGGAGAGCCAAAAACGAGAAGAACCAACCTAACTGTTCTTTCTGTGCAAAAATGAAAGGTAAAGGATGTGAAAAAAAAAAAGAACCCACCTAATGATGTTCTTTTCCGGATAAAAAATGAAATTGAAAGGGTATGAAATGGGTGATGCCGAAAAATAGGATTTCAGATTTGTGAGGGTGAGGAAAAATAGGATTTCGGATTGGAGGAAAGAGGGGAGAAAATGGAATGGAAAAGAAAGAAGAAGAAAGAAAAGAAAGAAAAAGAAAGAAGAAGAAGAAGAGGGAATAATTTCGGTTTTGGTTTTTTTTTTGTTTGAGAGGGAAAGAGAGAAGATGAAGAAGGGAAGAAGAGGAAAGAAGAAGGAAGAAGGAAGAAGAAGAAAGAAAAGAAAGCTTGTGGTTTTCTGGAAAAAGGAGGAAGAAGTCCACGGTTTCGGTTTTTGAAGGGAGAAATGGAAGAAGAAGGAAAAGAAAAGGAGAAGGAAGAGGAAGAAGGAAAAGGGGGTTGCCTTTTTTGTTTGGAGGGAGGAAGAGGGAAAATCGTGAAAGTTCCTTGTGGTTTGGAGAATGAAGAGGGGAAATCGTGAGAGTTCCTTGCGGTTTGGAGAAGGAAGAGGCGAAAATGAGCCTTTACGTGCGATTGAAGACGAGAAGGGGGATCGCGAGCAATTTTCATTCGAACGAAAGGGGGGAACGATTGAAGGAGTGGTCTCCGTTAGGCTGGGGTGCGATCGCGTGCGAAGGAGCGAGCCAAGGGAGGGGTTTCCGTGCGTGAAGAAGGGAAGAGGAGATTGCATGTCGGACGTGGGGTTGGGCCGAACCGTGCGAAGCTAAGCAGGTCGTGCGTGGATTAGGGATGTCCGGGTCGGGTCACTTAGGGCTAGGATTAGATTTAGATTGTTAAATTGATTTTTTTATTATTTAATCGACTTTAATGTAGATTTTATGCTGATCTCAATATAGGGTTGATATATATGTTGATTCAATATTCCATACTGTTTTGTCATTTGATCAATTATCAGCTTCACAATCGAATCATTTGGTTTAAATACGCCAAATTGATCAATTTCACCAAAATATTGCCGCCGACCAATTGATCGCAACCAAAGAGCGAACAATCTTACTGATGATTGATTTCGTTTAAGCACAAAATCACAAATGGCGCCATTTATTTTATGGCACTAACGAATCGACCTGATCGCATCGCTTGATCATCAAACAATATTTATATTCCCACCGCTGATGTTCTCAACATGATGACAAAACCGCTCGTCGACGAAGTCATTTGAGCTATTTTGCCAACGTTTCAACTCGATGCTGGGTCACTTCAAATCATTCGACATTCGCACACTCAATGAATTGAAATGCGGATAGTCTGATTTGATAGTTTTCGGTATTTTGAAGCTAATGATATGATCAATTTTACAAAAGGTCGCTTTTGACATCGCCTCGCCTTCCTTTCTCCATATACGCAGACATCGATAGTCGACATTGCTTGATCGGTTGATCATTAGATTGTGCAATATTTATATTCCGATCAATTTTGACATTTTGAACGCGAAGGCGAAGTCTGTTCATCGATCGAAGGTCATTTCGACCATTTTCGGTGACGTCCACTGCATTTTGAGCCCCGATTTGCGCATTATCACCTCCAAAGTCCGTCGAGTTCGACTTGTGGGCTTGACTCGACTTATGACACATATATGAAGGTCAACAGCCATAAATATTCACAAGCTCTCGACATCCCAAAAATTTGGTTTATATATAGGGCTACAAACGAACCGAGCTGAGCTAAACTGAGTTTGTGCATGTTCCAATTCAAGCTTGTTTACCATTATCAAGCTCGAGCTCAATCCGAGCTTTTAAGGATAGTGTTCAAGCTTGAGCTTGTTTAGTATTATTAAGCTCGAGCTTGATTTGAGTTTGTTCATGAGCTTGGTTCAAATTAAATTATCGAGCCTATTAATGAGTAACTCGTTTAATGAAATAAATGAGCTTTAATCAAAGCTTATTTGAGCTTGTTCATGAGCAACCTATTGAGAAATATACATAAGTTGTATCACTTAAAGCTTATTAAACCTAAAACGATAAAAATTTAAATAATATTGTTTACAAATAAGGCTTAGTCGACCAATAATCGAGCTTCTTTATGAGCTTGTTCATAAACTTTAAATGTTCAGGAACACAAATAAACCGAACGACAAGTTGTTCAAGCTTGTTCATTTAGCTATCGAGTATTCACAAAAGTGTTCAAGCTTGTTTGATTAGTTAATCAAAGATCATGAACAAGCTCTAATTGAGCCCATCCACAAGCAGCTTGTCAAATGCCCAGTTCATTCGTAGCCCTATCTATATAGGTCCCACATTGAAATGCACACAGACCACCTGGATATATAAGGGAAAACTTTTAAAATAAGTATGGTTTAAAACGTAATTAGTAATTTAAGTATCTTAAAAAAATTTAGATATATGTATAGTCATCCGTTTAACCGACGACTTGCTTGCCACGTCAAATCTGACGTGGCGCTAGTCGCCCGTTTAAGTGCCTAATCTAGTCGTCTGTTTGGGAGTGACGGATGACTTATAATATTATATGGAAGTCTCCCGTTAAACGGAGACTTATATGTAACTATTTTTTTTAAAATATTTTGCTAATTTGGTTGGATTTAGATTCCACTATTATCTGTCACTGGAGCTACTCCAACCTTCTGATGCTTATATAAACCCTGTAATTTCCCGATTATTATTTTATTAAATTCTTAATGTATTATCTCAAATTGCATAAATATATGAATTTGTTAGTTTAATTTATTTTGATGAAAATTTTATGGCATAATTTTTAAACTAAACATCATTATTGATTTAATTAGCTAATTAGGCAGGATAAAAAAAATTAACAAAATAGAGTTCGTAGGCGATCGCCGATGGATGCTGTCACCGCCGAATGACTAATTAATTTTTTTTTAAAAAAAATAATTAATAGTCCCCATTTTTTGAACATATCGGGTTCATTAGTTGTCATAATTTGGCGTAGTTGGTGTCGTTGGAAAGATAATGAAAAATTCTACAACTTTTATGTTGACGACGAATCGTCTATTTAATTTTGCAAATGTGTGAGATGTGAAGTTACAAAAAATAACAATATTGATGACTCGCTTTTTGGCCATATCATCATCGGTTCTGATTTTGGCGTGTTTAGCATCGTTGGAAAGATAATACCAAATTTTACAACTTTTATGTTGATAACTTTTGACGGATCTCACCCGATTTTTGCAAATGTATTTTTTTTTTTTTTAAAAAGGTAGAGTCTTTATATTTGGAGATGTAAAAAATTTGGCGTTGCAAAAAATTAAAAATATTACGATAACACTTGTTTGTGTGATCTTAACACAATGCTTGTTGAATACATATAATTTTTTGATAATATTAAACATTTTAAGTGTATTAATTTTTTCGGTATGAGTCTAAATAGTTGTGAGTTAACCAAATAAAACTAAATTGATAACAAACAAAAGTATAATTGTACAATTAATGAATCAATAAGTGGACATAAATAAATAAAAATAGATATACATGACATAAAGTGCTAAAAAAAATACAACTATCATCGCCGATGTTGGCGGAATCGTGATCGCTACGAGTGTAATGAGATGGTGGTCGACGTCGATCACGCAAATGATGCCGCGACGATCCTCCTCCTCGCCCACTCCACGTGGGTTGTGAACATCCCAAGTCCAGAACATGGTATCTCTGGGCTCGATGGCACCAGTACCGAAGTACATAAGATGGTGTCATGTGGAATGACGGAGCATATGTAGGATCGGCATGCCATGGGTTCATCTGAGACCACATTGTATCCTGATATGAATACTGGGGTGGCTGTGTAAATGTATAGGTAAACTGTCCCACCACTGACGTATATGATGGACCCACATCCATCGACGGCATCTCGATACGTGCATGGAATGTCTATATCCTTGTATTGGCCGAGATATATGCATGTTCGATCCACGCATACCGCTCATAATCGCCGATGGATTTCAAATTCGTCACCCTCTCAAAATAAATAAATATATCTTCGATTTAGGATGTGGTCAGTGAAGAAAGTAAATTTATATCACGGTTTCCACCGTAAAGGGAAAGCAAATTGTAATTTCACATAGACTTACCATCGACGATCTCCAGACGGCGGGGTGTATCGCTTGTTTTCAAAGATATAAAGTGAAGCCCAAGATCGGTACCACCATGTAACGTTGATCGGCTCGATCATCATCATGGTCAATCCATCACAACTAACTCACGTCGCCGCTCCCACTGCGCAATGTATGAGTGGTGGTACACGCTCCAATCAACGTCGGCCTTTCCTCGTCCATCAACACGAACAAACGATGGATCTATCGTCAACATCAATCATGGAAGCATGCCGAATCACGATCACACGATCAGTGCCACTCTACCCTCTTCCAACAAATCGTGGTACTGCTAGCCATATCTCCTCTCCCGCAAACATATATCTTTGCGATGCGATCTCGTCCATATGGCTCCCAGATGACCTGCACATGTACCATAAGTTACTCTGAAAATTAAAATTTTATGATGAGTAAACAAGTAAAAATGACTGCTATTTAGCGTACCTAACTCTGCAGAAGTCCAGATGCTGGCATTTCTCGAACAAATCCTTCATTCCAGCGACATCCAACACTAAGACCATCAATCAGGATAGGAACACAGGTAGTTCGCCAACATGAATGTGCTGTGCCCATACCGCAAGAAATGAATACATCCTATGTGTTGTCGCGCGCTTGGTTTCCTCATGCAACTCTCAGAAGATGCATAATGAGCCCACCGAGAAACCACGAAAGAATGAATATCCTCAAGAATGGTAATGCAGCTGGGTGTCGGGAAGAAGAAAAGACCCAATGGCAAACAGTATGTATGCTCTGATATGTATAATAAATTGGAGCTCTGGTAGATCTAAGTATGAATCTCTGGTAGATCAAAGAAGTCACCAATTCAAAATCCAAACCCCCATGCAAGCATATAAGAAGAAGCATCCTCCTAATTTATATTAAAATACATGCCTCTGGAGTCCCATTATAACCCAAAATTAGAAGTTTCTCAAGCACATCAAAATCCGGCCTAAAAGAAGTTATCCATTCACTAATATCAATTACCAACCCATTTAGTAAATATCTAGTCCATCTTTGATAGCTGCAGATGATTTTTTCAGAATAGGAAACAAATAAGCAAAAGTAGATGTACCATGAACGTTGCAAGATAGATATGAATCGCAGTCCTAAAAAAAATGAGTAGCCCAAACACCTTTTGTACAAGGTGAAACTAACGTTAATCAACTAAAATAATAATAAATAACATGACATTAAACATAGGACTACTGCAAGTAGACAATATGACATAAATCCATAGTTAACATATATGAGAGACAAGTACACAGTAGGACTAATACAACAATAGCATAAACACACAACATGACATCAAACAACAGACTCCAAAAACATCACACTCTACGTGCACGCAACTGAGGACACGTCGACCTATTATGCCCAATAGTCTTACAAACAGCACACGCCCTGGAACTTTTAGGAATGTTCTCATCCATGGTATTTTTAAACCTGCTTGCCCTTGGCCTTCCAGACTTTCGCCTAATATTAGGTGGGGTATAAGTTTCAGAATCGCCTGGATGTGATCCGCCCACTCCTCGATGTATCACATGAAACTCTCCCTGGTAGGTGCTAATATAATTCTGCAAGCTGTAGTATACAGAGACGTACTGCACGTGGTTTAGGTGGCGATGGTTCAAAACTGCAATCACATGTGGACAAGGTAGTGATAAGACGTGGTTGTCTACGTACCGCACTCATAGTTCTAAACTTCAACTTTGTAGGTTCGATTGTCGACATCAAACACTTGATACTCGACATGCTAATCCTAACAGTTCGTAATCTTCGTCCTCGCTCATTAGCAATAAAGTGTAGCTTTAATGCGAAAAATAAGTTTTCTTGTTGCCTTTCTAGCGGCTTTTTTCAAGACGCTTTGTGAAAAATGAAACTATATTATAGTACACTGCCATAATCAGAGCTTGAATAGGTAAACCACGTGCACATTTAAGCACACCGCTGAAGCACTCCGCATTTGTCGCCGCACTGCACTGCTATCATGAGTTTGAGTCCACGCTGAACATCCCTTGAAACTAGCCAGCCAGATGCCTCCCCGCTTAATATTCTTAATGTCCGATATGTGCCTTTTGAAAATTCGGATGTCATCCGTGTTTCCCGCATACATTTTCGACACATGAATTGACATCGCTATGCCAAGTTGACGCATCGCTTGAAGTTCTCCGCAAATGGCGCGAAATGGTGACCCATGGGAAGATTTCGATACCGGACAAGACTGCATGTCATCTCGAGATGAAGCATAGATCACCCTCGTAGACACTAATGGGATCAAGTCCAAGAGTTTGCAAAACCAAATCCAAGACTCGATGCTCGATTCAACCATCAAGCGGGAACAACCCATTGTCGATCCCAACAAAGATAAGGAGAGTGCTCAGACTTACCCAGAGAAAGTCCCATCAAGACATAGAACCGGGGATAATATCGCAACCAGATTGACGGCTCAGATGAATGATCGTTGGAATCTATTCGATTCGTGACTGCATATAATATAGATGTGCAAACAACATCCATAAATTTTCCCAATGATATGTAAAATTCCTCCCAACTGCCAAAAATAAACTTAACTGCTTTTCGTCGTGCATCCCAAGCCTTCATATAAGATACTCGTATATTGAACTTAGACTCTATACGGCCTATAATCTCCCTGGGCTTGAGATCCAACTGACGCCTGACTGTAGGGTTGATGAAATAACTTATAAATTGGCTGCATTGCTCGCGGTCAAAGATTAAGAATTGAATGGCTACAACTGTGAGGAGAGCCAACTGAACCAATTCTCTAAGTTCCACCCAACCTCTTAACTGAGCAGACATGTAAACGCCACAAACATGGTCTCACTGGGTCAGAATGGCGGGTGCACAGCATAGTAAATCTTGATTTGCTTGAGGCATATATGACATATTCAACATTGTTTATAATTGACCACCCAGCAATAGCAAATTGCAACTGCTTCTTATCATGAAAGCACATACCTTCCACTAATTCATCTGGGATGCAATTCTCGTCTTCGAAGATTGAATCATCTGATGGGCCATCAAATGCAAGGTCTTCATCCCATTCTCTGGTGGTTTGAGCACTGCGCATATAATCATTATTATGTATAAAATGCTCCTCATGACTCGCTCTTCTCGAGTAATCGACAATCAAATCTCTGACCGTATGGGATGGTTCTGCTGCCCTTAAATCATCTCGCTCAGAGTCAATATAATCGTCATCATCCTCATCACTACTATCTCCACTAGGCATAGTTTCATATTCAACATTTACATCAGATGGTGGGTTCACATCATTATCTTGTGGGTCACCTGGGTCACCCATTTGAGCAGAGCTTGTGCTAGTAAAATATTCATTTTCCTCGCTGCAGCCTCATATATCTCCCCTTGAGTACTTATCTGAGGAGGTGGTGTTATGTAATCAGTGCTGATTCCACCACTTCGATGGTCGACTACGTTGCTAACCAACCTATCTACACATGGGAGTTCCTCAAATTCGACATACACCACAATAGACTGTGAACATGCTGCATTAATAATAGTCTCACAAACTTCATCATCGCATTATGTGTCGCAATAAATCAGCCCAATAGGTAAATGACCCACCGACAATGTGAGAATTTTGATGGATCTAACTTCAACGACCTCATAACTCTTCTTTGTAATTCCTCAAATTTAATCCGTGTGAAATTTGGATTGACGATTTCTCCCACCAATATATGTTGGAATGAACTCATCACTTACTCGAAGTTCACCATCATAATAAAGAACAATAAATACACTATCTCAACTCATCATGCCTTGTAATAACGGAAAACCAAGATTCAATCGCTGCTACCTATAAAAAAAAATCGCATTAATATATGACAAAGATGACAAATACTTACGCATTCAAGCCATCACTGATCTTAATATTTCAAAGATAACAAATGTAATCCAACTATGCAATATGACAAATAAAATCCAAATCCAATCATTCTCTTTTGAAAGCAAAAATAAAACATCCCTAAACTACACATACATACTTCCAAAATAAAAAATAGAACATTGCACAAAAATTAAGCTTTCCTACATAAAAATTGTGCACAATTTCAGATCGATCACATATCTCCTAAACCCTAAATTAAATTACACATACACATTTCCTAAATAAAAAAATAAAACATTGCGCAAAAAATGAAGTTTTCCTACATAAAAATTGCGCACAATTTCAGATCGATCACAGATCTCCTAAACCCTAAATTAAACTACACATACACATTTCCTAAATAAAAAAAATAACTTTGCGCAAAAAATGAAGCTTTCCTAAATAAAAATTGCGCACAATGGAAGAATGATCACAGATCTCATAAACCCTAAAATTAACTACACATACACACTTCCTAAATAAAAAAAAACACTAAGACAAAAAATGAAGCTTTCCTAAATCAAAATCACAATTTCGATCGACGATCTCCTATGAATATCATAACAATTAGCTAAACTAACCAAATAAACTCATACAAAATACATTTCTTTTTCGTTTAGGGTTAGAAATACCTAAATCGGCGAAAATAAACCTTCCAAGCTACTTTCCTGGCCGGCGGCGACTTCCCTGGCCGACGGTGAGCACCTGCATGGCGACTGCCTGGCCGAGGTGGATCCGAAGAAAGTCGGATCGCGATCCGCTAAGAACGAGCAAATAAACGAAGAAAAAAGGAAACCCGAGAGCTTGTGTTTTCGTCCCAAATAGAGATAGTTAGCCGGGCGACTACCGACTGGATGCGGTAATGGCCATACCGACGGACTCAGCCTATTTTTTATTAATTTTTTTTATCCTGCCTAATTAGCTAATTAAATCACTAATGAGGTTTAGTTTAAAAATTTTGCCAAAATTTTATAAATAGGCATATTTTTAATGATTTGCAGATATTTTTATGCTATATTTTAGAAGTATTTGATTAATTAGTAGAAAAATATAATTTAAATAATTTTTTATTTAATTCTAAATTTATTTATATATAAACTAGAGTTAGTCATCCTTGAATATATTGAATTTATTGAATTTTGAAAACCCTTATGTTTGAATGATAAATATTGGATTTATCTTATGAATAATGATAAGATCAAAAGTTTGTCTACATGAATAAGAAATATTTAGTCCAGTATCTTAAATGATAGACATAATATCTTGATCATTAGTGTATAAAGAGATCTATATACGTACATAAATATGTAGAAATCAATGTAAAAATTTACTTCAAATTGTATGACTAATCATCTCTGAAGCTTGAGGATATAGAAGGTGGAATAATATAAGTGACTATTACAATCAGTTATTATCAAGTAAAATTTTAAATATATATATATATATATATATATATATATATATATATATATATATATATATATATATATATATATATATATATATATATGTGTGTGTGTGTGTGTGTGTGTGTGTGTGTGTGTGTGTGTGTGTGAAGTTAAAGAAATTCTTGAGAATAGTTCACGTAGTTTTACATTTTTCATAATATCATTATTTTTCAATAAAAAAATCTTTAAACAAATTTGGAATTAAATAAAAAGTCATTTAAACTACATTTATCTACTAATTAATCAAATACTTGTAAAATATAACATAAAAATATATGCAGATCATTAAAAATTTTTTCATCATAATAAAATAAATTAACAAATTTATATATTTATGCAATTTGAGATAAAACATTAAGAATTTAATAAAATATCGAACGAGAGACTTTATATAAAGATCGTCGGAAAGAAATTCCAACGACGTGATAATAGAACATAACCAAGGCAAAATACTTAAAATTATATACAAGTCTCCGCTTAAGTGACTTCCACACACTATAAGTCATCAACGATGAAGACAGATGACTTAAACGCAATTAACGCCACATCATATTCAACGTGACAAGCAATATATATTTTAAACAGATGACTATACCTATATCTAATTTTTTTTAAGATACTTAAATTATTAATTATATTTTAAATTATACTTATTTTAAAAAATTTGTCAATATATAATGATCTATTTGTATAGAATACTGTTTTAGAAAAGCAAGGTCTATTTATATAGAATACTGTTTTAGAAAAGCAAGGCTGTAATCATATTGTGTGAGAGATAATGAGAAAGTACTGTATGTAGGGATTTGAATGAGAGAAAGGCTTTGAAAGATAGATTTGAAATGTCATAATGAAACAAATTTCATTAAGCTACTTTATTTTATTAGGCCACATTTTTTATTTAGTGGCCACCACCTTTAATTAATGAGCCGGCTTCTCCGCAATTTTATTATCAGAAGATAGGTAAATAATTGACCCAGCTCTTTGAATATGAGTAAAGACAGAAAAGCTGAAATAAGTCATGACTTAAAAAAATGTATAATATAGTTCAGCATAATTTTAACAAAGGTGGGAGGATGGAACAGTAAACGGCTGAGCACCGCGAAAAAAATTATGATTTGGTGACCAGATGCTTTCATCTTCTCTTCTTTTGCCATGTGTCCGTATATGCTACATGGCATAAAGGAAAGTGCGGTGCAGCAGAGGCTATAGTGCGAGAAGCGTTGCCTTATTATTATTTTTTAGGTCTCCTACCCTACAGATTGCTTAGCTTTAAATAATTTTATAATCATTTAAGACATCTATGTTGGACAGATGCAGCAATAAGGCAACCCCATCAACATCAAAAACCGAGTGAGATCTCTTTCTTAATCAAAACCTAATTAATGATTCTGCAGAGCTTATTATTTCAATAATTATTTTGTACCTAATAAGAAACGAGATAATCATATATATATATATATATATATATATATATATATATATATATATATATATATATATATATCTCCGTCCTTAATTCAGATGCCAGTATTTTAACAGACTGTAATCTGCAGGCGCAAAGAATCAACTTGAGTAGCGCTGATAGTTATTTGAATTCTTGTGCGCAGCTTTCAAAGCATTATTTGATTTGGCTGTATCATTATTAGAAGTTTCCAAGAAATTTTGATGGTGCTGTCTTTCCAATAAATATATAGTAAAAATCATATTTTATTATTGATCCTTGAAATTTTCTTTTGGAATATATTTTTTAAATGTTATTCTTCCCTCCCAAATCGTTTCTTGATCGTGCCCAATATGCTTCTATTTGTCTTAACTTCATTCTTTATTCTTGTGGGCTCCGAAAATTTGTCATCAAACTCTCAATGAAGAGTATGATTTAATGTCGGTAAAAATTTCAGAAGGCAGATGAAATAGTAGATAAGACACTACCGAGAGATTTTGTTCTCATTTGGTGAGGACTTTGGATATGGTTCTAGGTTTTCTATAAAGCAAAGACTTATAAGCATTACACCTCTCAATGCCAGAGAGAACTTTCGATTAAAGTTGGCCGTTAGATCGCTAAACGTAAAGATATAAGAAGAACATATGGAGTATAAAATTGTGAATTTATGAAATTTATCATTTTTAGCTTAAAGCGGATGGTTGGGGGAACGATGACGCGCCCGATCTAGATCCCATGGTTCCATCCCGGATGTAGTGTCTAGTACTTAATGTAGAGAGTAGACCCAACCTGACCGAAGGATATTTGTCAGCAGCCATGAGTTGCATCGTCCAAGGAGACCTTATAGACTTTAGGTAGTGTTTGTCTAAGGAGACAAATTTAAGTCCACCTTAGCTGACAGATGGCTTTTTGCCCTATCGTGCACCGATTCACATCGCGATGAGAGCATTGAATATACCTGATGATTGTATAAGGTAGTATTTGACAAGAACTCACCCGAAGGACTCGATCGTAATTACATCATGTGGAGCCTATTGGCCAAGCCACACAGTTAGAGGACACAGATCATGTCCTTGCTGACATGAGATTATTTGAAAGTAAATATAGTTGTATACTTGATTTGACTTTGGCTCTTTTGTGAGCTAGAGTTTTCTTAATTTGTCATATCTAACAAATAGTTGCGGAAGATGAATTAATTGAATTTTGATTTAATTCTTTTAACTTGATGATTTTTATTTAATCATTTTGAGCTTAATAATTCATCATATTTCTCATTTGAATTGATATTTAACTTATATTGATTTGATTTAAAATAACAATAATGTTTTGATGAAAATATTCCATTCGGTTAAAATTTTCATTCAACATAGCCATCATCGGGGTATATAAGTCTGCTTGATCTTTTAGTTTATTATTTCAGATCCTATCGACTATATTAATTTAATAATAGATGATCAGATCTATTGTCATATGACAGAATTAGCTTCTCAGATATTTTATTAAGTTGAAAAAATATTACAATATTATTTTTGAATTTTTAGGTTTTGTTAACCCAGACCCGGTCCTAAGACCCAACCGGGAAGCAACTCACGCAGCATCCTTAGACACTGAGTTTTTGCATTCAGCATAGTGTTGGGGACCATGCGAGTGTATTTAAGAATGCTTGCATACTTTTGCGGTATTGAATTTGAGTTTTAATCATACTTTATAATATGTTCAAGAGTTCAATTAGAGTCTTAATTAATGCCTTATGTTTGCTTGTTATGTAATTTGCATGCTAGTTGTATATTTCATTTATATCTAACTTTAAATCTTTTGAATGTTTTATAGCACAGTGAATTTCATCTAATTTATTGTAGGCTATTTTTAATCAGATAATTGAAAGTCCAATCTTATCTCAGTACTTAGTATATTAGACTTAGTTCAATTATTGATCTTATTGCTCGTTTAAGATTCAAGTAATGTCGTTTGACTATTTCATTTTCATTAATTATTAATCTCTATTTTAATAAAATTTTGACAGCCTCCCGGCATCGTCCCCACATTGGGGGCTGCTTCGAGAGTGCTAGAGTCTTCCTACCATGCTTAAGAAAGAATGCATAGTCAGTGTCTTGCGACACTACGGCTTAGAGAATCTTATAAACCCACCATGCTTAAGAAAGCGTGCATAATCCTTCAATACCTGTGTTTGGAATGAAATATGGCAGCCTCCCGACATCATCCCCACATTGGGGGGCTACTTCGAGAGTGCTAAAGCCTTCCTACCATGCTTAAGAAAGCATGCATAGTCAGTGTCTTGCTACACTACAGATTAGAGAATCTTCTAAACCCACCATGCTAAAGCATGCATAGACCTTCAATATCTTTGTTTAGAATAAAATTTGGCAGCCTCCCGGGCGTCATCCCCGTGTAAGGGATTGTATTGGGAGTGCTTAGGCATTCTCACCATGCTTATGGAAAGCGTGCATGGTAGGTGTCTTGCGACACCGGTTTAAGAGATTTTCTTACACTTACCATGCTTATGAAAATCATCACATATGCCTTCAAACATGTGTAAAAGCATCCTAATTTTTTTGACATGCTGAAGCAGCATGCACGAGTACTTAAGTCTAGTAGATATTTACAATTACATTGAAATAGTAAGTACATGAATTTAATATGCTAGACAAGCATATGCACAGGCATTTGAAACGAAATTCGACAGCCTCCCGACATCATCCCCTTGTAGGGCACTGCATCGGAAGTACTGAGGCATTCCCACCACTCTTATGAAAAGTGTGCATGATAGGTGTTTTATGACACTACGATTGAGTGATTTTCTTGCACCTACCGCGCTTATGAAAAACATCGCATAGGCCTTCAAACCTGTATAAAAGCCATCTTGATTTCCTCGACATATTGAAGCAACATGCACGAGTACTTATATCTAGCAAATATGTGCAATTGTATTAAAGCCGTAGGTATATAAATTTAATATACTAAGAAGAATATGTACGTATCCAAATGAAATTGTGACCTCCGACGTCATTCTCGCAGTGGGGATGCATCGAGTCTCGAGGCATTCCCACCACTCTTATGAAAAGCGTGGTAGGTGTCCTGCGACACCACAGTCGAGTGATTTTCTTGCACCTACCATGCTTATGAAAAGCGTCGCATAGGCCTTCAAACCTGTGTAAAAGGTATCCTGATTTTCTCGACATGTTGAAGCAGCATGCATGAGTACTTAAGTCTAGCAAATTTTTCTGCTATGCTTGAGCAACGAACATGTACTTATGATTTCTGGCATTCATTATGATTTCATCTTTACATATGCAAACACAAGTAATGCTACTCCATCACATCATGATTTCTATCATTGTTTCAATTACCTCTTACCTTTTGAGTACATCAAACATCAAATGACATCATGAATACCTAATAAACTCACATTCCATCTTATTGTTTGCATGCCATAAGTTAAAGAAAGAACTCCAAAGACAACATGATTGAATGTAAATGAGAATACAAGCTCTCGTCCATTTCCTTTTGCCCTCCCAAAATCAAGTGGATGAAAATAACAAGTGGATATATTAAACAGTAAGGTAGTTTTCTTTCTAAGACCTACAAACTCTTAAATCCCTTTATTTTCTCTTTCAGTTTAACCCAACAACAAAATGAATGTTTGGAAACAAGGTTTAAGCAATGTTTGTATTATGACAAAGACATAGCATGATGATGATGCATCCTATAAGATGAAGTTAAGCAAGACAAATACACACTTAGTAAACATCACATAAGGCTTAAGTGCAATGGATGAAGAACAATAAGACGGGATATAGCTGGACGACCATGGGTCTTGTGTCACACCCCAGATGACCCCCTACTCTTATTCTAGGGTCAATCTGAAGTGTAACAGAATAGGATGACTCGATTGGACACAGATTCTATCGACACGTTCCAACTCGTGCTACTGCGGAACGAGCAAGTGAAATTTGCATCTAATCAAATCATCACAAAATTTAAAATTCATATACTACGTAATTCATATCACAAAATTTGGAAGCATGAAATCTTTAAGTTTGTAAATAAATACAGAGTAACTAAAGGCATCAGTATTAAAATTTTATACGTACCCAAAAAATCTTTAATCTTCCCAAAACTACATACCCCAAAACTGTACAAATCAACAAAACGGACTAGCTTCTACCCACCTCGTCTTTTCCTGAAATTATCAACGGTAGCATCATAAGCTAAAGCTTTGTGAGACAAGAATGCTAAAGTAAGCTCAGAACAAGACAAGAGAACAATCGTGCATGTACATTTAAATTTGCAGAAGAGTAAAACTGGTAAACAATACTGCAGAAATGTAACAATGTAACTGAACAATATGCTGTAGATTAGTACTGTATCAATGTCATGTCATAGGAGCAGTTATTTAATGAAAATCATTTTAGTTTTATATCAAATCATTTTTCTAGAAATGTTATTTATAATTGCATAGATTTTGACTTCATAATAAAAGGGTTGTCACACCGTCGCCTAAAGCAAAGAAGGGAACCATACTACTTACCTAATCCCGACACCCTTGGACGTCTAACGACTCAACCTCATCGAGTGGGGATACTAAGATCCCCCGCTCATCATCTCATTTAACTTTGCCTATCCGCAGTGATTTCTATAACATAGCCTTCTTATCACAATCTTTCTGACATTTTCCTGTTTATCACATTACTGTATTTAACAACATATTTTAAAATATTTCTATATGCCCAATGAAATCATATGCTAATAAAAAAAAATAAACTAACTGGCTTATAATCATTGAGCAGTTGTAATGGCATACAATATGACAGAAATATCTATATGTATGTCATTCATACAATTTATAAAAATCGGTAGAAATAATGGCATTCATAGGACTATAGAAACTGAATTTAAATTAGCAATTATATCTCACCTCAGTGTCTATACCAGTGTCGTGATGTGCTCCTCGATTCCTCCTCGAGTATACAACCTATGATGAAATAACTCTTCTAAATACTTCAAATACATGAAACTCATAAATAAAACTCATAATTAACACGGTAGTATCACCAACTTAAACTGCAATCTTGCCTGCAATTGATGTCTCCTCATATCATCTTTCGAAACACAGGAGCACGACTCCAACATAATCTTAACTACTGCCAATACTAATTACCTGATTAAATTAGCAAACTAAAATTAATATTTTTGTATGCCATTACAACTGCTCAATGATTATAAGCCAGTTAGTTCATTTTTATTACAACAGTAAGTTAGCTGATTTTTGGATATTATATCTTGGATGTGGGATTTGGCCACTGTAGCAAACGGGAAAAGGGGGTGGAGGCAGAATTGTGCAGTGCAAGCAAAAGGGTTAGCTGAGGTTTGCTAGAACAAGGTAGAGTATAATAGAGAAGGTCGATCCTACAGTGCTTGAGAGAACGAGAAGGAGAAGAGGAGTTCGCCTGACCTGCAATTCGATTGACTCGGCTACTATAGTTGGAAGAATCGGGAAGGCCAGAAGGGAAGCTGGTCGAACGATTAGAGAGATGGCCTCGGCTCTTAGTTCGTCTAGTTGTGGAGTTGCAGACGGACGCAAAAGCTTGGTTGCTCGACTCAGTATCGCGAGAGAGGCTTGCGGTTGTGGGAGGGTTATCGAATGAACAAGCTCGTGAATGAGAAGGGAAGGGGGTCCCACGTGCAGCTGCCAATAGAATGAATAGGAATCATAGGGTTAGGGTTAGGTTATTTTGATGTTCCGGACGTAACAGCGCAGTCTGTTTTGCGATCGGATGCCATTTGGTTCAAGTAAACGTCGGATCGGGTAAATTTTAGTTCAAAATTACACGTCGCCCCTTCCGACCGCTTGACATTCGCACAGACTCATCCGAATTGAGCATGAACAATCTCATTTGATAGGTTTCAACATTTTGACGCTAACAACATGATCAATTTTGCGAACGAAGCTCGTTTAGGCAACATCGTGGCTTCCCGACCTCGATATAATCATAAACACATTGACAAATTTTCTTCTTGATTGGTTGGCCGTCGAATTATGCAATATGTATATTCTGATCAATTTCAACATTCTGAATGTGATGATGAAGTCTGTTCGTCGATCGGAGACTATTTTCACTGATTTCGGTGATGTCTGGTGCATTTCAGCCTTGATTTGCGCTCTATTATATTCAAAACCGATCGACTTTGTCTTATGAACTCTACTCTACTGATGTGACATACATGGAGGTCAATAATGCTAATCCTAAATTATCCTTGAAATCACATCACCTAGTAAGTAGTTAAAAGAAGAAAAAAATTTAGCACCTAAAGATCAAGATAATTGGCTGGGTTCTGGTTCTATTGACTCTTTACTAAATACTCATTCTACTGGGAGGCTTAAAGTTAGCCATTTCATTATGCATAACACTTGTGATGTAGCTTAATTAGTTTTCAATGTCCCTAATGGGATCGTTAACAAAATCCTTAATATTAATCCAACATCTAACAAATCTGACCAAATCTTGTTTAAAAATTCCTCCTCTGGAGATTTTGTTCTCAAGGATGTTTGGCATGCTTTCAGACTTAAAACTCAAGAATCATTAATTTTTACTAAAATCTGGAGTAATTTTATCCCTTCCTCTTTCTCGATTCTATTTTAAAGCACTACATTCTGATGCCACCTCCTTAACAAAGGTTTCCATCTTCCCTCCAAATGCCAATGTTGCTTTCACATTGAAACTGTGGATCATGTCTTCGTGAATGGCCCTATTGCTGCTAAGGTTTGGAGATGGTATGACATTATGTTAAATACTCTCCTCTTTGATGGATCCCTCTCTATCTTGCAACTTCTTAAATTTTTTATTTGTCATACTCCGAAGGGTCATGTCAAAGGTGTGCTAGCTACTACTCTGCTGTGGTATATCTGGTGGGAAAGAAATGATGCTAAATATCGTGGTTTACTTAATTAAAAAAATACTAAACCCTAAATCCTAAATACTAAACCATAAACTCTAAACCCTAAACCCTAAACCTACAACCCTAAATCCTAAATCCAAAAACTTTCGCCATATTATTGCTAGAACTAAATGTAAAATTACATTTCTTTATAAAGCTAACCTCCTTACTCCCTCTAGCTTCAAAGGATTTAAACATTTGGCTCTTAACCTTGGGATTAATCTCCCCTCTTCTAAGTTTGAGTATACTCATAAAATTATATATTGGATAAAGCCTAATTATCATGTCATTAAGGTCAACACTGATGGATCAGTTTCTAATGGCCTTTATGATTGTGGAGGGATTTTAAGAGACTACAGATGAAAGGTGATCACCGCATTTGATGTTCCTCTAAGACCCTGTTATGTTCTTTTTGCTGAGCTTTATGGTCTTCACTATGGAATTTCTGTCTGCATTCAGAAAGAATTCAAGAAAATTTGGTTTGAAATTGATGCTCTCCTCCTCTTGGAATTATTAAAATCGGGAGCTCATGGCAACGCTGAAGTTTTCTATTTACTTAACCACACGAGGAGGCTTCTTGCCACCCGTATTACCATATTTCTCATACCTACCAGGAAGGTAATTCCTGTGTTGATTTCCTTACTAATTGGGGTGCAAAATCCTCTTTAGTGAATTTATTCTCCAATGATAATATTCCTTCCTTCTTATGGGGGCTTGTGAATTTAGATAAAACGGGTTTGCCCTATGTCAGAAACCTTTAAATTTATTTTTTTTGCCTGGTTGTTTCAACTGTTTGGTTGGGTGGGGGTTAGCCTCCCATCTTAGGCTTGTGTGTTGCTTTTGTCCCCTCACTTGTTCGAATAACATTTGGGTGCTGCTGACTAGTCTTGATTGGATTATTTTACTGTTCTATTTGGGTTATGCTGCTATTGCTGTTTCATTTTCTGCATTTCGTGCATTTTTTATGTATCCCCTTGCAGCCTTCTTCTGGTTGTTTTCCAAGGCTGGTACTTTTTGTAGCTCTAACTGCTGGATAGCTTTTCTTGTCCTAATATATGGGTTAAATTTTCTCTTGTTTGGCATTGTGCTCTTCCTTCAATGCATGAAATTATATCTTCTCACCTTTCTTTATTGTAACCACTGGTGAGTCTCCTCTTTTCTTTTATGGTCTGCTTTCTATTACGACATTTCCTATATCATTTTCTCTGGTTTGCTTTGTGGTTTCTCTGCTACATTGGAAGTTATGGTGGTCTATTTTGTTGTTTGGTGTGCGTTGGCTATTTTTCAACTATGATTCTAGCTTTAAGATTTCCTATGGAAGCTTTAGCCCGGTTTGAGGGTTTTGGCCGTAAGATTTTACAATAATATCATTATGGTTTTGCTGTATGGATGTTCTCACTACTTCTAGTATGCTCTGTTCTTTTGGAACCGTTTATAGCTGGTTGCATTCATGCATGCTTGTTCGGACTTGGATGCTTTTACTTATCTTGCTGACCCTGTTCAAATTTTATCGTTATGGAATGAAACATGGATGGGTTGTTGTGGGCTGACATTCTGATATCTGTTGGCACTATTTGGGATTTCCTGTTGATAAAGAAATGATGTATTCCCTTTATCTTTTGTATCTGTGTGGCTTTCTTTCCCCTGTGTATGTAGCTGGCCTTGCTATATTTTGGTATACTGCTCGTTGGGCCACACGACTCTCTTCCAATGGATGGATTGTCTCCCCAGGTTTGTAGGCTATGATGGATGGTTATGTTCACTCATTCTTTGATTGGTAGTAGCACGTCTATTGTATCCCTTCCTTTGGTTTTGGATGCACATGGTTGTGGCTGCCCGAAGTTGGTGTGATTGTGCCGGAGCTTTTTTCTACAACTCTCTTTTTTTTTCTCAATTTTTATGCTTCTTCCACCGATCTAACTCATATCATTTTAACGATGCTAACTTTTTCTCTAGATGTTTACAGATTCTGTGTTCTTCTCCTGCAAGTCATTTCTTTCTGGAGGTATAATCTTCCTCAGCCTCAACATTCGCTGTTGTTGGCTAGCCTTGCTTTTGCTCTTGTGTTTCTTTTGCTTTCCTTGGTAGTTTCTTTTTCTTTTTATTGTGTGGGTTATACTTAGTCAGGGGATTCACTCTTTAGGATGATTGTAACTCTTTGAGCGGTAGCTTCTGAGTTTATCCCCTCTTAAGGACCTTGTAAGCCCTTTTTTTAGCAATAAAATTCCCCTATATGGGTTCCTCCCCCCAAAAAAAAAGGAGCACCTAAAGAAAAAGAGTATAAGCCTTTGAATTGAAGTATCTAAAGATTTTAGAGAAAAATAATTTCTAAAAGCTCCTCAACTCTTGAAGGGTCTCCCTCTACTTATAAGTACATATCGAGTTCTGGACCTTTCTTAGTCGGTTACACTAAATTTTATCAGTTAAAAAGAATTTGGATAATTAACTCTTCAAGTTGCCAATTATATGATTAGGTGAGATGTTTCATGCAATTATTTTGAGTTTTGAGTGGCAGTTGATCATATGACGAACATCAAATATTTAAACTTTAACTTGAGTTTTTTTAATTTATCCTGAATATATAATGATCTTTATCTTGGACCTGATTAGAGGTGCTGATTCTAATTTCAAACCCGGTCCAATAGTGATACTACTATACACTTTAAGATCAAAGTCTAAATGTATATCTTTCGAGGCGCTCATTGTTCAGAAGCTTGTTTCATCGTATGAGCAACTTTTAAACCCTCTTCTAAAATTATTAGATCTGTTGGTAAAACGCAGTATCTGACAGCTGAATCTCCTCCTTCATTATCTTTGATGTTTGGGCCTGACTGCTGAGTCTTGTCTTAGTAATATTATTATATATATAAATATGTAATTAAGCTCGTATGCATGTATTTTAACTGCACGTAATTTAAATTCTTGTGGGGGCATATAAATAAATAATTGGAAATAGTCTTTTCTAAACTATAAAGGATTCAAATTTGTTCTGACTTGTTTGATATGAAAGTTGCATGGAGCTTATTTTAAGTCTTTTTTATTATTTTCTGTATTGAAAGAACTTGCACTTAATATAACACATTTTGTGGTGCACATTAATCATCTAAGAAACGACATGAACGATATTTGATGTGAGTTTTGAAAAGAATTAGACAGAAGATAATTATAATTAATCTGTAAAACAACCAAATAAAAAAATGCTAAGCAATTGCATATTCAATGCCTGAACCACCCGACCAAAAAAATAAAAAAAAATAAAAACATGTATGTATGTATCTATATATATATATATATATAAAGGTTGAACTAATTTAATATATTTAACGCAAACATATTGATGACAGAAGCATTTTCCTGTTTTGGGATGGCAATTATTAGCTGCAAAATATGTGTGGAAGAAAAAAAAATGGACATCTCTATTTCAGCAATACTTTGTTGATACAGTATATTTTAAAAGTTTTAAATGAGAACTTAGTTGACTGATTGCAAAGTGGCATGAAACTCATAAATGTTCGCTTATATAACGTAGTTCTATATCAATAACAGTAATATAGCGCACACACCAAACTTTAAGCTAAACAGCATTTTAGTTTTTAGCATATAGATCAAATCTTCAAGTACGGTTTATAATCTTTGTTAAAAGAAATATTTATTAGCTTCTTATGTGAAATTTAATTTATAATTATAAATAACAAAAAAAATATAATAACAGGGAAAAAATATATATATATATATAGAGAGAGCGAGAGAGAGAGAGAGAGAGAGAGAGAGAGAGAGAGAAAACTCTATGTAAGTTTTGACTGCAACATTATTGCATGTCAAATAAATATACTTCATCAAAATTTAAAATCTAGACCTGCAGAACACGATGAACTAACCATTTTGTTGCCAAAATCTCTTTCGTTTTTTCACTATTAAAGAAATACAAATCAGCTTCATGGAAATAAAATCTGTAGCTACTTAGCATCGATTTTGCCATCAAGGAGTTAAGAAGCAACCGAAACAGAGAAACATGAATTTACTTCAGACTTTTTTTTCTTCTTCTTTTATAAATCTACTGCAGACTTTTCAACAACTTAGCTACAGTCATGTTGTAGCTAATGAACCCGCCAATTAATCTGAGATGGATAGGTTACATTTAGAATTCATTTTCTTTAGTGATCAGAACTGTCTTTGTTCAGATATTACTCTAGCTTTGGAAGTACTACTGCACTTGATTAAAGTAAGGAAAGACCATGGTATATATTTGTTTATTTTTATTAAATGGCATCATTTGAAGAGATCGAAAACTTTGCTTCGAGCAATTTTGTTTTGGCAATAGTTCAAAATAAACGTATCTTCCGTTCTAAATCAAATTTTGTTCAGGATATTCTTCTTTTTCTGTTTTTTTTTTTTTTTTTTTTTGTATTTTCAAATGCATACTTCAGGCCATCCATAAACAGAAGAAATTCAAAATCTTAGGCAAGTAAAATTATATACAAGCATCAATATTGTAAACATCATTAATTATATATATATGTTTAGTGAGATAATATAATTAGATTAATCAAATCATGTACTCGTGTGTACTTTGCAGAAATAGAAAAGACAAAAAAGGGGGTAACCCTTAATAGTAGAAAGTAGAGGGAGTATTTACTATAGTTAATAGAGAGTCTAAATGAAAAGATTTTTCATGCAAATTTTAATCCTAAAAGCAACCTCAAATAGCTAGGCACTATACTTTAGAAATATATGCAACTCTATTGTATAAAAGATGAGGCAAATAGTTAAGAAGTTAAAGAACAAAACAAATAAGAGTTCAAAACTCTCTTTAATCTCCACCATTTCCAAACTTCAAGTTTCTATGTGGCATCTCTACCAGACTTCTTTCTAAAGAAAGAGATGAGATCGAGGCTCTATTCCTCATTCAATTCTCAGTGTTTAAAGGATAGTAGGTAAAATGATAGAGGTCAAAAAAAAATAAAATAAAAATAAAATAAAATAATGAATAGCTTATGAAATATGAACACTGTTGCAGCACTTCCTTGTAATGTTTTTTTCAGTGACATAACATAGATGTACTTTCCATTACTGTAGAAAGCATCTGTTTCTCAGCTTTCTGTCCCATCCTTCAATGTTCTAATTATGTACGTCTCTTTGCCATTACTCCCAATCAGCATATCGACAAGAAAAATCTTCTTTCATTCCTACTACTCATACTCCTCTGTTAATCAACATGAAAAACAATCACAAATAAAAAAAAAAAAATCATTCACAAAACCTAAAAGGCAAGGACATAAATCCTATTAGTAATTCCTGGTGGAAAAATCCTTTGAAGAGAAATTCTTCTGAGAAAGTATTCATTACAAATTCTAAATTTTTGTATTGAAATTTAGGTTTTCAGTCTTTGTTTTGCTAGTTGTTTATGCAAGAAGGATGACATCTTAATTCAAAATAATTGGTGATGAGCACTTTGCATAAGAATTTTTAGCTATAGGGAATTTCTTATTGATCGGATGCCAGGCACCCCCCTCCCACCACACACACACGCACAGCAACAACAAAAAAAAAAAAAAAAAAAAAAAAAAAAAATGAAGAAGAAGAAGAAAAAACTAACTGTAAATAAAAAAAATTCTTCTATCAAATGAGCTCATTATTATAACACCATCTTAATTTATATTATGTAGTGAAACTATGATGTTGAAACGGCATCTTTTCAATCTCGACAATACTCTCACACAGAGCATACTATTTGGATAAATATATTATTTTTATCAATATATATGAGTAGCATTGCCTTATGCAAAGGTTTATGGACAGACCTTAAACAAATCTATAATCTTATAGAAAAAAAGGTGTTTGTTCCAAGGTCTTGTTATAAACCTTTTTTTGCTTCTCCAAACATGTTCCCTCCCCCCCAATCAAACATATTGAAAGGATCCATCGCCTTACTGTTATTTTTGTTATCCCTCGCCTCGTCTACTCTTTCTCCCATGAATTCCTTAGGGAAGATAAGGTTCAATGGATCAGGATCAAGATCCGCCAAATCGGCGAAGAAGTTGTCCGGTTGACTCAAATTCGACACCATGTGCTCATTGAAGCTCTCGTCGAATACGCTTTCGAAATCATGATTATGTTGGTGATCAATCAAAGCTGCTTCCATTTCCTCCTGTGCTTCTTCTTTCACTAGTAATGGTGTGTTTGAGCTTGAACACTCTTTGGGTTCTTCCTTGATGTTTGTAAACGGCTTATGATTGTTGCGAGGAGAGCACCTGGAAGTTGAAGAAGCATTGTTGGCTTTCGAAGGGTGAGATCTTGTAGATCCAGCAAGCGCATTCCTTTGAGTTGGCCATGGATGGTTGTGCTCTGATGTGTAGGTGATGACCAGCATGCTCGGATCAGTCCGGCTTCTTTCCACTTGTTTTCTTGCCGAGCATCCTTTCGAGCTACTGCATCTATAATACCCTCTGAAATGATAATCCAAGTAAGATAAAAATATATAAATAAAAATATAGCTCAATTAATTAGCCAAGGGCGATATACAGTTCCTTGTGATAGATTTTTGTTTTTCTTAGTTTATAAATTTTCTTAGTTAAACAATTTATTTTATTCCAAGTGTATATGATTACTTAATCAACCTTAAATTGAAATTTTATGCATGGCTTAATTATCAGAAATGATCTTTACGCTAGCTCAAATTAGCATACATATCATCCCTTTCTAAGTAAATGTATGAGGCATGCTTGTAGAATCTTTTTGATTTTTTTTCTAAGCTTAAATTATTAATTTTATGCCGAAAATATGATGCAATAATAGATAAAAAAATATCAATGGTTCGGAATATTCGGGGGCTGAGTTTGGTTTAGGTGGTACATATATATATACATATATCATAAATATCAAAATATTTTAACCTACTATATCTTAAATCGTGCTCTTTTTATATTTAACATGCAATATAAATTATATTAAAATTGTATCAATTTTGTGAGTGTGAAATATGTAGCCCTACATGCGAAAATAAGAGACATCAGTATAACTAATTATGAAGATTCGTTTGGGGACTAGCAATAATTTAAGCTTCTGTTTATGAAAAAAATGTTAGTTGGGTGTACCAAAGACTACTTGAGTTCTTAGCGCAGTATCTATAGAATAAGAAGTTTAATGTTGTTTTTGAAATAAATGCGAAAAAAGAAAAATGCATTTGACTTTCGTGTTATAAATGGAAGATTAACAGCTCAAATCTCCTCACTCGTCAGTAAATCTCCATTAAAAATGATGCTTTTGTAAACAAAAACCTTTTTCATTCCATCCTTCAGATTCTTATTAATTAGTTTTTATCTTCAACATTGGAGTAAGAGAGAGGCACCATTGTCTCACACACATAAACACGGAGAGAGAAAGTATAGTTGGTTAATAATAGTCCGCGTTATTCATCGTAAGATTATAGTTTTTATCTTCACTGTAAAAAAACTAATAACAGCAAAGTTAATTAAGAAGGAGAGAGAGGGAGCATACAGTAGTTTAATAATAACCAGGGTTATATATTGTATGATTTAGCTTACTGTTAATTAATTATTAACTATAAAGTAGAGACGAGAGAGAGTGTATGAGTGATGATTCCTTCTAATAATTAGTGTTATCTATCGTATGATTTAGATTACTGTTAATTTATTATTAACGGTAAAGAGAGAGAGAGAGAGAGAGAGAGAGAGAGAGAGAGAGTAATGATTCCTTCTTCTTCTTCTTCTCTATATTCTCTATATTTTATCTCTATTAATTTTTATCTAGTTGACTTGTGTTTTAGCAGTCATGTGCTACCACCCTAATCATAGCACACCCTAATAATTCAAAGTAAAGAAAGAGTAGAAGAAAATTATAATAATTTTCAGCTCCGAAGATATGAGTTGCCATCAAATTATTAGATGAAATAAATCAATTACCTTGGGTAAGGAGACCCTTTGATTGGTTTTTGGCCATACTTCCTCCAAGCCCATAGATCAGAAGGAACAACCTCTCCACTTGGCCTACCACTTGCTGCTGCTGGAGCTGGGATGCAAACCACCTTCTTTGCTTGACATTTCCTATAATAACATATCAATTAAGCATAAATATTAACTCTCTCCAAAAAAAGAGAAAAAAAAGTACAGAAATATACCAGAATATTTCTTGTAAATATTTCTACTATAAATGGTTGCAGATCTTATAAGCTACAACGTACAAGTGGTCTGAGAAGAATTATCCAAGATTGCTTGAAAAAGATTGTTATCTTTAGATGATAGGGTTCGGCAGCAAATGTTGAGTCTTTTTCTTTTTCCCTCTTGCTTGTGTGCTATAGTATCTAATCTTTATATATAATATATCAGCTAAGATTTGTGACCACATGAAAACGAGTATGGTATCTAATCTTTATTTCAGCTAAGATTTATGACCACATGAAAACAAGTATGTGGTTGGTTTATCATAAAAGAGGGAAAATGGAAACGCCTTCTTTCCCACTCAAATATACTTCTTCTGCCTGTCAATTCAGACCAGATTCAGTCCTATTACAGTTCCATCTATTACAGTTCCATCAAAACTCGCATCTTCTTTCCGCCTCAAGGTGAGAATTCCTTGTAATTATTACTCTAAAACTTATATGATCAAAAGTAACTTCACTACGTGCTTCCTTTTTTCTCATCCAACCACTTCAAATTGTATTTCAAACATTTCAATTCAGTTAATAGACTAATTAGGAGTCCAATCGGATTAAGTTACTAAAAAAATGAAGATTCATAATATATACAAACCCTAACTACTTGGAATATGATTAATAATTATGAAGCCCATCATCCTTTCAAACTAAGAAATTAGCAAGGTAATTTGTCAAAAAAAAATAAAAAAAATTAAAAAAGGGAATTAGTCTTCGAATGTGTAACTAGCATCTAATTAAGGATTGATAAGCCAACCTTTTCTTAATCCCTGAAAGTAATCTTGATGATGAGATCTCGACCGGGCCACCACCTCCACCTCCACCGGGTGCTGAAAGTGGTGGCGGACCGATCACGGGTGGCCCCTTTCCCTTCCCCAAAGAAATCTGAGGCATCCTCGAGAAGAGACTTCCACTTGGCCTATTCCCTTCCTCCCAAAGCATCTTCTTCTGCGTGTCACTGACCTCCAACGAGTCGAAGAAGCTCGCTCGAGCTAAATCATGGAGCAGTGGGTCGGTTGCATCGGTGAAGCTGTCTCCGAAAACCTTGTCCTCCAGCTGCGGGAAGGCCGCAGTTGGCTCAGGCAGAAACTGCCAACTGTTGGCGGCGGCGGGTAGTTCGTTGGCGGACTTCTTTGGGCCGATGAAGCTGCGGCTTCGGACGATGTCAGTGAGGTCTCCCTGGCTGTTCTCCATCCTTCGATAAAAGTAGTCACACATGATCTTGCTCAGAACTGATCAAGCTGAAGAAAAGAGGGAATGGTTTGAGAAGTTGATCAAATTAAGAAATCATAGGCTTTTTTAACAAGACCTTCTTTTTAACCTTCGCTTATAAATTTGCACTTGAGCAGTAGTAGAACGAAGCAATCTAGCTAGCAAAACTCCTTTCTCTTCTTCTTTTGCTGACTTTTTCCCTCCAACCATGGGAGGAAGAAAAGGATGGCGGGGAGAGGAGGCTGTCCCTAAGGACTGCTGCTTAACAATTATTGTAAAATCAAACTAGTCGAGTAGTTTTAAGATGTGGAGAAGAGGATTTGAGAAAGAAAGATGGGGGAAGCAAAAAGAGCAGGAGGAGGAGGAGAGAGAGAGAGAGAGAGAGCGCGGGGAGGGATTTTTTTTTATATACTTGACGCTGACTTCTTCATACCATGTGGACTTGAGACGCAACAAAGAGGAAATGACTAATTGGTGGGAGGAATCGAAAGATAGAGAGAGGGAGAGAGATGGGGGACGGGAATGAGGGCCGGCAGAAAAAAGAAAACTCATTTGCACCAATAATTTTTTGAAGTCCAAAAGTTTCAATCTAAATTTAATTTGATCTTTAATATCAAAAAAATATTTGGCATGTTCTATAAAAATATAATCATGCTATTTATCTATTATATGCAGCCAATTCTATTTAGACCGAGAATCATTACTTAGACAGTAAAGAGAATTTTATGTGTGAACGTAATTTGTGAGTGTTTTTATACATAAAGTATTTATTATTTATATTAGATTACGTAATTTTATGTGAGAATCATTACTTAGAGAGTAAAGAGATGATCGAGGCTCCGAACTCCGAAGGTTTTAAGATGAGAGGTAGCGCAGCGAATGACTAAAATCAAAGCTAGCAGGCTGAGTAGCCGCTCGCTCAAGCCGCAGACAAGAACCGAGAAATGAGAAGTTGAGAACTCAGAACTCAGTAGAGCCGTAGAGGAATAAGATATTAGATTTACGAATCGAGGGACAGAGTACTGAATGCCGATCGAGTGGATGTGCTTAATCTCTAAAATGTATACGATGATATTAGCCATTGATTAAATTGTTAACAGTTAAGATTCAATTTAACTGAATTCAATTTAAAATCTTTATTGAACTTAAATTTTAATTCAAAAAATTCTTATTAATTAACTAAATTAATTATATAACACAAAATATTAAAAATATATTATTTATATGATTATATTAATATATTTTATATAAAATTAAAAAAAATATTTTAATAAATTTATTAATTTCGAAGCTAATTCGGAAAGCACAAACAAACAATATATTGCTTTCGCTTATAAATCGAAATTGAAATATTGTGTTTCGGCCAAGAATCCAACGTATCTAACAATTTCGAACACGAGTTTCAATTTAACAACGAAATGCTTCCTAACAACGAGCTTTTGACCCTAGCCACGTGCAAGGAGTTTTTTTTTTTTGAGATATATTCAATTAAATTTTTTTTAATATTGAGTCTTAGAAATGGTTACCAGCCCATTTGTCCGAAAAACATAAGAAATTGATACTTATGTGCCAATTTTAAATTATTTTTTGGGTTTTGAATTATTATATGAACAAAACAAGCAAACCATACAAATATGGAATTTTACGAGTTTTGACAAAAATTGAGTTGTGAAGTATTTCCCATTGAGCCTTGAAATATAAGTTTTACAAAATAAAAAATTTTCATCATAAAATAATTATTTTAAATATTATTGTTGATATATCACACGTAAATTTTAAAATAATATACATATATTATTTTAGAAAATAAAATTAAATTTCTCAATAAGACAAGTTCAAGGTCACTAAAATCGGGTCAAGTAGAGCCCAAATTAGCTCAAATTAAGCCCAAAAGGTATACGTGAAAACTTCGATATACTAATTGAATGGTCAAATGACTTCCAAATTAGATGTGCTAATAGTAGACTCCAGTGGTTCGACTAGATGAATTCAACGAGCTCAAGATCACTCAAATCAAAGGTCGTTTGAATGGTCAAACCACCAAAAAATTATCTACGATCAAATGAATCGATACGAACCGTCCGATAAAGTATTTTAAGATTTTGGCTACAATGACTAAAATACCTATCTCAAAATCCTATAAATAGGACACCATTCTTGTCATGAGGGAAAGAAGGGGCTAAAAGCGAACTTGGGAGAAAATTGGGAGAGGGCTAGAAGTTCAAAATTCGTCATCACCACCGTTGTCACCGATCACTATCTATTATCATCACTGACTGCCATCAACAACCGTTATAGCCCAACTACCACTGCATACCTGTTGTTACCTGATTTTGGAATTCTCATTGTCAAGCTTTCTCACGTACAATCTTGTTAATCCGTTATTGGGAAGACTCAAGCTTTGTATTCTAAAGCGGATATATAGTGAACTATTTTTATTGAGTTAGGCTCCGTGATTTTTCCCTTTTTCTGGGATTTTTCCACGTCAAAATTCTGAAATTTCTTATTCTCTTTTCAACTATCTGTATGTGTGCTAGATTTCCATATAAGTTAAGACGTGAACTTTTTTTTTTACCGCTATGAGTTTTAGGGCACGCAATAATTATTATTAGATATTAAAAAACTCTATGATGAAAATATTCTCTTTTTAGCACCTAGTCAGGGAAGAAAATGAACCTAAACAAGTAGAGTAAGAGATTATGAATTTTAATATGAATTTGGAGTAGTGTTTTCATATAATCTAAACTTTAAAATTTGGATAATTTACCAAATAAGTATATTAGCAAATTCAAATTGTATGTCACTAAAGTCTCTCGACTCTATCTAATTATATCTAAGATGCTAATAAATTAAGCAAATATTTTCAAAACTAATAGTAAACAAATTCATATTTTTTTAATAATCAAAATAATGATAATTAAAACCACAATATTTTTAACATTTTATGAATAACAAAGATATTTTTAATCTAATCATGCAGCTATTAATTTAATATCTTTTATTATCAAAATCTTACAAATAAAAATAGAATTAAAATTTATTTATTTATCTATCTACCTAATATTTTTATCATATTATATTTTTATAACATAAACAATTTTAAAGACTATACAATGCTAAAAAAACAATATAATAATATAGCATATATTATTTAAATAAATAATTTATTGAAGTCTTAGTGAGTTATTTACTAAAAATCAAATAAGTATGCTCACTAAAATTATGCACAAATAAACCTATCTTCAAAATTTGTAAATTTATATGTTGAGCTTCTAAAATTTAATTAAATCATGCTTGTTCAATTTTCTAAAAAACAAATTATTTTTTAAGAGAATTAAAATATCTTATCTCGTATATTTTGTTTAAAATAAAGTGTGCACAAGACTAGTTATAAATTTAAACTTAATTATTTTGAGAGTCATAGAATTCCTTCAAATCATATTCATTAGGTCTTTAACCCTAGATCAATATCCTAAAACCAAAGGGCATTTAATTTATGCCAAGGCCTCGTGTAAATAAACGAACATAAACAAACTTCATATGAATAAGTATTGTTAGTTGAGCATACTAGTTTGATTAGTGCCCTACACCTAACATGTGCTATATTGATAGTGGAGGTTTTATATAGGGGAAGCTCTTTTGTCTCTTACTCTTCTTTAGCGATATATATATATATATATATATATATATATAAATCCTTTAGATTTTTTTTATAGTAAATGTTAGGTAGAAGGTGATAAGCAGCCGCATTTCTCGATCATGAGGATGGTTTTTTTTTTTTGTTCTTCTATATTATTCCTTTGCTTGAAAAATCAATATTTAAAGTTTTTTATAATTCTTTTTAGAAAATTTTTGGCTAAGTGAATTCTCTCTGTAGAAATGGGTTGAAAAACATAAGCCAAGAACACCATGCCTATGTACAAGACAACAAATCTCCACTCATATTTATTTATTTATTTTTTGTTCCATTTTTTTTTTTGCCTGCATTGAAATATTAGATTTTATCACTTTAGATATAGTTTGCTATTAATACCCACATATAACCCTAAAACGTTATATTTAATGTTGCTAACCTACATTTATAATCCAAATACGTTTTAATCAATAACAACATCAACCTTATTTCACATACCAATAATCTTATTTCAACTATGTGAGATCTTTTTGATGTACACTATTTCAACATTCTTTAGGTCGTTGATGAGATTTTTCTTTTTGAATTTTTAAAGATATAAAGTCTTAGATTTCATCTAAGATAAGGTGGACATGATCGAATTATTATTTAGGTCTCAAAGTGCTCATCCCCGACCACATATCCATATACTAAGACACTATACGTGCCACTTCTATCTTGGGTTGCTCGACACTTAAACATGTACATATGTCTTTTATTTTATATATTAAAATGACTAAATTAACAATCTCTTTCAATTTTCTCTTAGCCTCCATTGGAAATAATCAACAATTCTATAAAAAAATATAGCTCTTAGGAGAGATTTTCTATTTTTTTTCTTAACACCAAAATTATCTATCTAAATTTTGAAAAGGTGATAAGTTATTTTATTGTTCTTGTTTCTAGATCATTGACAAATTTGACATGTGGATTAGCAAATAGATATCAACTTATGCTCTTTTCTAAGAATATTCAATCACTAATATATATTTTGTTATATTTTTCTTATCTTAGGGTTCATCTATTTGATAAAGTTATTCTTTTCACATTAGCATCAATATTTGATAAACCTCTACACATAAATGCCCTTACTATGGTTCTCTCTAGATAATCCCTTGCTTGAGTATTAGTGGAGGCAAATTAAAATATCAATTTTTTATTCAATTTAGATTAGCTTAAAGGAGTGTTACTATAATCAAAGAATGATAAATAAAAAGGATTTTTCTATTTTTTAATAACCTTAATAATTTGTTTTAGGGACATAGTAAAAATCAAATTGGCAGTAATGTTTTTATTTCAATCATCAAAACAATTAGAGCCTCTCCTTAAAGTGGTCCTCATAAAAATGGCTTTTTTATGCTTTCTACTTCATTATTTCCAAGTAAGCCACATACTTTAAAAATTTAGGGGGATTTACATACATACCATGTCAAACTTCCATATTTACATATCTAACACCTAAAGTTAGATATTCACTTATCTAACATTTTTCTATGCTTAAAAAGGTGCATTTTACTTTTAAAAAGGGAATAAAATGGTATTTTTGATGTGATATTGAAGATTAGAGTGTTATATATGTAAAAATTGAAGTTTAGGTGTTGGATATGCAAATATAGAAGTTTGACGTGGTATGTATGTAAATCCCCAAAAAATTTTACTATTTGTATACTAACTTTAGATGACATTTTCCTCATAAAAATTATTTTGATGCTTTCTCCTGAGTTGTTTATTGCTAAAAACCTAACAAATTCAACATATTATGATGACATTTTGGCTTTAGATGTTGTTATTCCCTTTACCTATTTCATTCTAAATATATCACAGCATATTATTACTCTTATAATAATAATAATAATAATAATAATAATAATAATAATATATTATTATTATTATTATTATTATTATTATTATTATTATTATTATTGATAATTGTTGCATGCCAGAAAACCAGTTGCGGTAGAGTGAAAGTTTACTTAGCTTCTTCGGAGTCCAAAGACACACAATAATTTAACAATAAAACTCCGAATTTTATGTGAAAAATCTCAAAAGAGAGAAAATCAGGCCTAAAAAAAAGCTTCCACTATGTATATGTTTCAAAGTACAAGATCTTCCGAGATCGGATTACCAGATATGAGAAATGGACAAGAATGTAATAATACAATGACGATGTTGACAAGATGTTGACGACGTTGACTAATATTGACGAAGTGTTGACACGATGTTGGCGATAACCAACGATAGTGATGATGACCAAGCAACAATGGTCGACGACGGTGAGATCACGGTACGGCCGATGCGTGGGTGTAGCTGACCGTCGAGTGCACGACTTTGGAGGATCTTTAGAGCTCTCTCCTCTCTCTCTGCTTGCATCCCTTCTTCACTTGGCCTCCCTCATAGAGAAATGAGGCTATTTATGAAGGAGTGGCGTCTCAGAATACATGCAAAACCCGTACCACTCCACTGACGGACTCCAAAATGATCCCCTTGATCATATGATGTATTTTGTGCATTTGAATGCTCAAATGAAGTCGAATTGTAAGATCTTTGGCTTTGAACCGCTCATCGAGACGCCGATTTGACTATAAACACTTTATATTTGAGAGAGCTATTTAGGGATTTAACCGATATCCCAAAGTTTCCAAAGATTTTTTTAAGAGCTTGATCTCGACCCGCTTCAACTTCGGATCACTTGCTTTTAACATCAAGATTCGTTTCACTAATAGTATTTTAAGTGTCATATCGGTTCTCTATTTTGGATGACATTATCTCAATCATCCAAAAATATATGTCAAATACTTGAAAATAGTAAATTCTCAATGAAATTTGAGAGTCCATTAACCACATTTTGAGAAACGATCTTCATGGAGCAATATTATACTAAGTCGATGCAGGCCGCAAATGCAGGTATGTGCGGTGCGATTTTGAGGTTACCCATCCGCGCGAACGAGTCACGGGCACAGGCGCTGACGACGCTGCGTTCATGGGCGCTGCACTCCCTGGCGGCACGCGAACGGATGCGGGTCGGTATCGCTAAACGCGAGCTGGTCACGTGATTCTGCGATCGCGGGCCGGAAGATCGGGTAGCATGGAACGGAAGGAGCTGGTCTGCCACGAGTCGGCGCTGGCCGAACGGTCATGCGAATGGCGGCTGCCGGCCGGCAGCCGCCGTTTGCTGGCCGCCGTGGACCATGCTTCCTGGACACGGCGATGAAGCGCTGGCGAGCGGGCTGACGGCTATGACCCGGACCGAGGTTTGCCGCGGTGGCGCTACATACAGACGCTGGCGGGGTCCGAATGACGGTTTTTGACGATTTCGAGTGGTTTCCAGCAGTTTTGGGCAGTTTTTTACCCTTTTGCCCCTAGAAGGGGTCTATAAAAACCCCATAGGGCCAAAGGAGAAGGCATCTTCTTTTCTTCTTGAAAGAAGGTCGTTCGGAGGCGATCAAGACCCGTAGTTCATACGGCAAGGCTCCAGTTTTTCCTCGAAAGAGGTGTTAACTAACCTCGGACCGACTGGGATCGGAGGCGATCATGACCCGTAGTTCATACGGGTTCCCTCGAAGAGGTGTTAACTAACCTCGGACCGACCGGACGGAGGATCAAACCCGTAGTTCATACGGCAAGGCTCTAGTTTTCCCTTGAAAGAGGTGTTAACTAACCTCGTCGGACCGACCGAGATCGGAGGCGATCAAGACCCGTAGTTCATACGGCAAGGCTCTAGTTTTCTCTTGAAAGAGGTGTTAACTGACCTCGTCGGACTGACCGGGTTTGGAGGCGATCAAGGAGACGATAACCGGAGACTGGCAACGGCAGTTCGATGATGGCGGCCGACGACGCGACCAGAACGAGTCGGCGCCACACGCCATTGGGTCGGACCGGTGTTGCGACCGGGCTGGCGATAATCGACGCTCAATGGCGTGGTGAAGATTGCCGTGGTCAGCATGATCGGCGACCGTAATGGCTACGGACCGACATGTGGTGGTCGCCACGGCGATGCTGCGGGCGATGACCGGCGACGATAAGGGTGATCGCGGAGATTGCCGACGATGGTAGTGACGACGAATGGTGGTTTGAATACACCGCGACGGTGGTCGACGGCGGGCGATCGGCGGTAGTCGGGGATGAAAATGGTGGTGATGGCAAAGATTGGCGGCGATGGTCGACCGGCGCGACCGCAGCATGACCGACGCGGAATGACCGACGGGCGGTTGGTGCACCACCGGGCGACGGGTAACAATACCAGGCCTACGGGATGACGGCGATGATGGTGACCAGATTGCCACGATGAAGCTACCGACGGGTGGTCGCAGCGAAGACGGTGGCGGCCGGATCTTTGACCTATCCGAGGTTGTTTGTCGAGTGTGACTGGCGACGCTAACCCGTATGGAGGGGAATTGAATCTGCCGATCTTTGACCCATCCGAGGTTGTTTGTCGAGTGTTACCCGACGCTTAACGCGTGGAAGGGTCGTAGAAAGTCCACTGACCTTTTGACCTATCCTAGTTGTTTGTCGAGTCTTTGCTCGATGACGCTAACTCGTGTGGAAGAGGTCGTAGAAGTCCACCAAGGACCTTTTGACCTATCCTAGGTTGTTTGTCGAGTGTTACCCGATGTTAACTGTATGGAAGAGGTCAAATGGCCGAGAATTTTTGACCCAACCGAGGTTTGTCGACACTCGATGATGTTAACTCAGATGGAAGAGGTCCATCAAGTCCCTTTGGGATTGATCATGCCTGGTTGAGATACAACGTGAGTGGTATATTCCTCAAGTGGGAGGATTAAATGAAGAAGAAACAAGCTTATAAGGAAAATCTATAAACTCATTACTTTGATAATGTCAGTGATACAATATTGTCATAAGATAACTTAACAAAAGGGACGAGATACATTTTTAGAGAGAGTTAATAAAGGACCAGAGGTGGATAGGAAAGGACAAATGGGATAAATTAAATATTACAATATTTATACACCAATGATTACATATAACACTTTTCAGAGACCCTCCATGTTCCAAGTTTTAAGGAATATTTTATCCTCTGGATCGTTGGTCATAGCTTGACGGTTGGTCATCTGATAATGAAGTGGGGAGCAGATCTTTTACAGGCAAAACCCTCTGAGGTACTTCTTTATTTTGAAGATTAAAATTCTAGATGTTGAAGGTTACCGGCATGTGGAGCTTGTTTGAGGTAACATAATTGTTATTTGTTAATTTTCACTGCACCACTCCAACCTCAATGGGAGTTTGAAATTTTATCTTAAGATGAGGTACCAAGTGACAAAGACCAAGATTGATTGAGGGGTCTTCCAAATATAGCGTTGTATGCTGAATTTGACTTGACTACTATGAATTGAACTGAGTGAGTGACTTGTTGAAGAAATTCTCCGAGAACAACAAGAAGGGTGATTGTCCCCTCCACCTGTACAGGGCGATTATCAAACCCATATAACGGTCCTGCAACGAGTTGAAGTTTTTCCTTAACCAAACCCATGCTAAGAAAGGTGGAGTAAAATAAAACATCAACAAACTCTCATTATCAATCAAAATTCTCTTAACAACATAACATGGGTCACCAATCACCGACGATGACAAGAGGATCTTGATGTGGAACTTGGACTCCTTCCAAGTCCGAAGTTATTAAAAGTGATGGGATGATTAATACAAGATTTTTTTAACTCTGGCTCTTCAAAGGTTGCGATGAAGATTTGATTAGATAGTAGTGGCCCACTCACAATTGTTTCAATTTCTCCAACTATTTGGCGACTATTATATTATTTTTATGATGATTGTCCTGGTTTCCCCCCAGTTGGAGCTATGTTTATTTGAGTTGGTTGGTTTTGCACAAATTGACGTAGATATCCTTGCTGAATGAGCCTCTCAATTTCCTCTTTGAGTTGTTTGCATGCCTCAGTATGTCCACTTTCGATGGAAGTGACAATATTGCTCGATTAATTTGGTTTCACGGCTGCCACTTGATATTTTCTTCATCTTGAATAGCCAGGAGGTTAACACGAGATGTGTTCACGTGTATTCCCCGGTTCGTGGTGCCGATGGGAGGGAAATCATGACCGCTTTGTTGCTTCCTCGATGAGACTGCCTGTGTTTTAGAGCACTCTTACAATTTCCTGTGGATTGTTCAAATTATTTTTGATGGGCATTAATAGCCTCATCAGGAAAAATCTATGCTTCCATACGGTGAACTGAGTCAGCATATGAGCGGACCGTATCTCACATTAGTGACGAGTAGAAAGGCCCAGGACGGAGCCCCCCAAGGAAAACTCCTCTTAGTAATTCTTACCCTGTATTTGGCGAGCCGAGGAGAATCTCGGAAGTATTCTTTAAGTGATTCACCCTCATTTTGAATGCCTGAGAGATGGGAGGAATCTTTAATGATCCCATTTTGCAATGAACTGCTCTACAAAAATCTTGGCGAAGTTCACAAAGGTATGGATGGATTCCCTGAAGGGAGTAGAACCAAGTGCTGAAGCTTGTCCTCGAGGGTAATCGGAAAGACCGACAAAGCAGCAGTCGAGCTCTGATATATGCATGATAGTCCCAGAATGGTCGCATGTGTTCATATGTGGGTGTCGCCCTTCATAAGAATCAATGTTCGGAAGCTTGAAACCCATGGGAATAGGATGTTGAAGAATAGCTTGTAAAGGTGAGATTCCTCATAGCGATGAGGGGAAGATAATTTGTCTTGAAGGTGAAATTCATCTTGCATTAAGCATCGTAATTACGCACGTAATGACAGTGGAGTCAATGGGCGAAAACGTGCCACCCATAATAATTGGTGGATTAGCGATCGGTTGAGCGATGGATGGATGAAAGCTGTCAAGGAGATCAGCATCACGGTCTGGAAGCGGAGGAACTTCATCGTCAAGGAGATTAGCATTTTGACCTCCCGCGGCTATCGATCAATCTTGGGGGAGATGTGTTTGCCGCGGTAGTGGCTGTTATGTTCCTCGCAAAAGTAGGATCATCTCATTTTGAGACTCTTCCATTCGGCACACACGATCTTCTAAAGAGATTCTGCGCGCCTTCACATGATCACGCTGTCGAGGAAGGCGAGAAGGTTGGCTTCCTTGGTTCAAGGATTGGTTTTGAGTGGCGGAGTTGGGCGGGAGCTCGTTATTCTGCGCTTATTGGCCATGAAGCGGGTTTCACAGAAATTGTGATTGAGGGGTTCTTTTCCCACAGACGGCGCCAAACTATTGCGTGCCAGAAAATCAGTTGCGATAGAGTGAAAGTTTACGCCTTAGCTTCTTTGGGGAGTCCAGCACACACATAGGTATTTAAAGAGCGAACAATAAAACTCCAGAATTTTTACGTGAAAACCTCAAAAAGAGGGAAAAACCACGGGGCCTAGCCCAGTAAAAAGCTTTCACTATGTATCTATTTCAGAGTACAAGATCTTCCCGATACCGGGATTACAGAATTGTATATGAGAAATGGACAACAGTTGCTAGTAATAGACAATGTTGACGACGATGTTGACGACGATGTTGACGACGAAGTTGACGACGATGTTGACGATGATGTTGACGACGATGTTGACGCTGATGACCGACGATAGTGGTCGGTGATGATGACCGACAACAATGGTCAACGACAAAGGATCACGGATACGATGGCGGCGGCCGGCGGCGGTGGTTGACGACCGTCGAGTGGTGGTACGATTGTGCTTGGAGGATCTTTAGAGCTCTCTCCTCTCTCTTACTTGCCTCCCTTCTCCTTCACTTGGCCTCTCCTCATATGAGAAATGAGGGGCTATTTATAGATTGAAGGAGTGGCGTCTCTGTAAATATATGCAAAACTTGTACCACTCCACTTCATCGGACGGCTCAAAATGATCCCCTTGATCATATGATGTATTTTGTACATTTGAATGCTCAAATGAAGTCGGAATTGTAAGATCTTTGGCTTGTTGGAACTGGCTTGTCGAGATGCTCGATTTGACTATAAACACTTCATATTTGAGAGCTATTTAGGGATTTAACTGATATCCTAAAGTTTCCAAAGATATTTTAAGAGCTTGATCTCGACCAGTTTCAACTTCGGATCAGCTTGCTTTTAACATCAAGATTTGTGCTTCGACTAATAGTATTTTAAGTGTCATATCAATAATATATTATTCTTAAGAAAATAATTTCACTATAACATCACAAGAGCCTAGAATAATTAAAATTTTATCTAAGAGAAAACTAGATTTGGAATTGATATCCATCTTGATTCTAATTTTCATTTCAAGGAACCATAAAAAATGTGGGGAGATAAAAACCAGTAGAAGTACCTGTCATCAGAATTTTTGCTAATTTCATAGACAATAGTGAATCATCTAAGTTGGAGACTACGATTAATTTTTCATGCTTTTGTGATTATAGTTTTTGATTTTTGTCATAAAAAATGTAAACCAAAGGCTTAAGCTATAAAACTACAAAACATAAACCTTGAAAGACTAACTATATGCAGTCTCCCACTCAAAAAGAATCCTACCATCCATGACATTAACGAATGCTCCAATGAAATAATGGTTCTTCACTTATTGTTTTTCTTTTATGTTATATTTTTTAATCATAAGTTATTGAAATATCCTATAAATTTGAGGGGATGTTATCTTTTAAAATGATTTTACTATAGATAAAATGTTTGTTTTTCTAAGAGTTTAATACACCACTAGCTAGTGGATTACTTGAAGGATAGATCGACCTAGTCTTGATTAGTAATGTACAATGAATTTAGACGAGACATTAAGGGAGAGCAAAGAAATAATAATGTCCAAAGAGAAATTACCATCACCCAAAGTTGATTCAAATAGGTTGGGAGCATTGGCCACATCCCTAACTAATAAAAGAAGGGGCATTTTTTTAAAGAAAGTATCGTTATAAATGTAATTAGGGAATTAAGTATCATTAAAAAAATTTTAGAAATAGGTATAGTCACCCACTAAGTGGACGACTAGGTCTATAACATCTCAAGGTAGTCGCCCACTAACTGAGTGACTGGTCTGTAGGATCTGCAGGCTAATCGCCACTAAGTGGGGGACTAGCGTGAAGAGAATTTTTTTTTTAACATACGATTGGCTATTACATCAAGGTTTGGCTTCAAGCTCTTATATTTTTGCTTTAGGTTTAGATGTTCCATTTGTGAGCTTTAAGACCTTATCGTCAATTATAGAGGTCAACCTTAGAGTCTGTAGGTTTTCATTTAAGTAGATCTAAAACTAAGTATATGGATGGTGCATTACAAAAATAAATATAAATTCTACAAGTCATTCTAAAAAGTAAGTACAAGTATTTACATAAATGGATGATCCATAAATAAAAATAAAATAGATAAGAACAAATGTAGTACAGATGCACAAATAGACTATCCTAAACATCTAAAGCCCCGTTGCGGTGGAATCGCACCACTCTGGTGTCACTGCACGATGGACGATCACACAACCGATGGTGGCCCTCCAATGCAAGATCTTCTAAGTCTACGGATAGTCGGATGAGAAGATAGGCTGACTCATGTAGGTGGTATGTAGAAGGACCTGAATCAGCATACATAGATGGACCTGGATCAACATATGTAGATGGTCCAGTGCCCCAATCATGCTATGGGACATCCTTCGTAGGCTCTGATCCGTAATGTGTGTCACCAATATGTACACGCAATCACAAGTCTTTGCATAATACCTCGTACCTATCTACGGCTCCCTGTAGCTCGTGCTCATCTACACAGCTGAAGTACGACTGGAAGATGTCCTAAGTCACCAAGATGTGCTTCGATTGCATGAAAAAATAGTGTGTGAAATTAACCTCAAGTAACATATTGAAGTCAACTGAATACTTATGTTAATGCTTATATATATACGCTCTATAGGTGCTCTAGGATAGTAAGTGGTCAGAGGATCTGTCGGGGTGGCCAGTAAGTAGAGAGAAGCCCAAGATCTGAACCATTACATGTACTGATTGATAGCCGCCAACCTATCCTCATCTTCATCCATGCCCTCAACGAGCTAATCCATTCGCCTCTCCCAAATGGTAATGTGCACCTGGTGGTAATCAACCCAGTCGACATCTGCTTTGCCTCGGCCATCGACCTTTTTGAAACTAGGGTCAACTGGTACCACATCTACTCTAGGTATGAGTCTGAACTGTTGTAGCACTCGATCAGGTAGATGCCACTTCACCCTCTTCCAGCTGATCAGCGGGACTCGTGCCAACCATATATCAGAGCTTGCTAATCATGTATGATGTGAGGCCGCAATGTAAGGCTCCCAAATCACCGCACATATTAAAAAATTATGTTAAATTAGAATATGCATTATAGAAATTTGAATCAAATGTACCGTCCAACCCGAGTATGCGAAGTCATCCAAATCATTTCCATATAATGCAATGTTTGCTATTGGCATCTGGCGAACATATCTCTCGTTCCACCTATGCATACAACACATTTAAAATAAACATATACGCTAAAAATTTGAAAGTGCAGAAAGTAAAATATACCACAAAATAATGCTGAGACCGTTAAGATCAATCATATATGTCACATGTAGGGTCTACCTCCCCACATGAAGATGCTCCCAAGACCATATCTGTAGGAGGTGTAGGCAGCGAGCCATGTTGGCCCTGCTGGGCCTAGTAGACTCGTAGAGTTCTCTATAGAGGTGGGCCAAAACTGCTCCTCCTATAGACAACATACTGAATGAATCTAGGTCCCCAAGAAGCGGAAGATATTGTAGGTGGACCTTAGAACCTGATGTATTCGACAGTAAGAAACACCCAATAAGAAATAGAATGTAGGAACACAGGTGCCTGAAGAATTCCTTAGTGCTTAGATGTGCGTATGACTCTCTGTAAAAAGATCACCTAAGCCACCTCAATGGCATGCATTTCTGTGCCTGTGCCTGACCCATCCTGAAGGTCAATCTGATGTGTGGACTGATCGGGTCATGGTACACCACATATGATATAGGGTGTCGTCCCAACAACTCATCGCAGCAATCTGGCCAGCTAGCCCATCTCTTCCCCTCACCGATCACAATTGGGCCAATAACAGGTGGCCCATCAATACGTAATCTCAGGATCATCACCACGTCCTGGAGCGTCACTATCATCTCACCAATAGATAGGTGAAAGGTATTGGTATGTGGAGACCATCTCTCAACCAGAGCAGTAAGCAGATGATGATATAGGAGGATGAAATGAAGCTGGCTAGCACACTGTAGACCTAATGCATCTAGCCTACAAATGAATCTTCTGCAAGTGATGGGCCACTCCTTTAGCATAAACAAGTGTGAAGTAGCCTCTAGAATAGTGCTCTGCAAAAAATAATATGATCAATCAGTCATTAGACAAAATGAATATTATGCAGGTGTAATGGAGAAACAGAAATTACATATTACTTACATTATTAGGGTGAGCGGATCTATGCCGTCAATGTAGGGAGGCTATGCTAGGGTGGACCTTAGTAGGTTGTTGCTCCAACTGTGGGGTGGCCTCCCTAGCATGGCCTCGATGCCGACGTCTAACTGGTGGGCGGTGCTCCTCGGCCATCGTACCTATTGAAGAAAATAAATGCAGAAGTTAGTGTCAGAACAGTTCTAAGTAATGAAAGGGAAAATTGTAATGTAAAGTAAGCCAAAATAAAAGTACCGCAATATACAAGGAAAGTCTAAATAACATCCACTAAACATATAGATTGTATCTACGACATACCTTCTACTATTAACATTGTGATAACGATGACTAGTATACCGCCTTGTGTGACTACGTGTTCTACTCGCTAGCTCTATTTTCATCCATTGTACTTTTGAACCTACTGGTATGAGGTTTACCTGACCTTCTATGAAAATTTGGTGGTTGTAATGCTACTAATCCATGCTCTGCACTAAAATATGGCCAGTCAGAATGGTCAAGCAAAGTGTGAAACTCATTTAAGTATGTGAGCTTATACAGATGCAACGTGTAGTACTGTGACAAACACGTTAGGTGGTTTATTCTTATAAATCCCAGTGCAGCAACAACATGCGAGCATGACAAATGATATATGACTGTTTTATTGCAACTACAGTTACACTAGCTATTATCAAGCAAATCAACTCTAAATGATCGACCACAAACACCGTGATCTCTCGGGGTTGATGTTCACCGATTCAGGGAAATGTCTTGCTTCCCTCTCAGTATGCTATAACATTGTGGATACCCTTTGGGTGAAATAGAAAAGTTGGCCTCCTGTTGCTGAGTTACAGAGACAAGTCTTGTTATGAATAATGCAACTAAATTATAATAAATAACAGTAATTAGAGCCTGAATCAGCAAACTATGAGCACATTTTAGAACACCATTGAAACATTCAGATGCATTAGTTGTCATTGTACCGTAACGCATCCCACCATCATATATAAGTGACCATTTAACAGGGTCACGTTCAACAAGCCATTTGTGAGCTTCTTCTTTCACATTTTTAATATCTGACATGAAATAATTAAACTCATAAATATCGTTAGTGTTTCCTTCCATATACATCTTATGGCATAAAAATTCAACATCACTAATCCCTAATCTATGTATTACCTTTTTAAAATTTTCACGAAGATGGCGCAAACAGTGTCTATGAGTAGCCCATGGAAAAACTTCTCTATACCCACATAACAAATCAACATGTTTATCATATATGATGCACAAATCACGTCTAGAAGACACTATAGACAGCATATCATGTAAGCATATTAAGAACCATAACCAAGAATCAGTCGACTCAGAATCTACAACAGCAAAGGCAAGAGGAAACAACCCATTGTTTCCATTTATTCCAACAATAGTTAATAACATACCACGACACTTGCCTAACAAAAATGTGCCGTCTAAGCTGAGCACTGGGTGGCAGCTACCCTAGCCCATAATGGAAGGACCAAATGCCCTAAAAAGTCTTTGAAAGCTCTGTGTACTACTAGACTGAATTCTGTAGACTGTACTAGGTAAAGTAATACAAATTGATTCCATGTAAAGGCTGAGAGTCCTGTAAGACTTTTCCCAACTGTCAAAGATTATTTTTATTGCCTTACGCCTTACATCCTAGGCCTTAATGTAGGAAACTTTAACATTAAACTTTGACTCCATTCTACCTATAATCTCCCTAAGTTTCAGATCAATTTGATGCCTGATCATAGGTATAATGAAATAAACTATGAATGCACTACCGATGACCTGTTAACATTGATACATCTATGGTGTTCCCCACGGATATTCTCCAAGCACCCCTAAGCGTCATCGCATAATGCAAACGCTAATTACATCGTCTGATAGGACTATCATGATGTACAAATGTAACCGTATAGTTCTTTTGGTTAGAGGTAACTGTTTGGAATTAAACATTATGCACTATACACCACCCAATAACAGCAAACTGAAGACTCCATTTACTTATAAAACACATTCCTTCGACAACGTCACCTGAGATTTCAATATCATATGTTAGAACATTTTCATCAGATGGAATGTCAAAATAAATATCATTGTCCCACTTTCTCATAGTTTGACACATTTGTACATACTCATTTGTAGACAACATCTAACTTTCACTATCAATATTCTGGAGTGAATAATTTTTTAAAAGATCATGGTTGGCTACATTCCCAATCACAGTAGCTTCTAACCCAATTGAACAATCATCATCACTGATATCCTACTTAGACTCACTACTTGAACCACTGCTTATAATCTGATACTCATCAACACCTGCAGCACTCCGAGGCACATACGGTTTCTCTGAACGATAAATAACACCATCGTTGCCACAAAACTCATAAGTATGACGGCAAATGATATTAAATATTACAAGTATAAATAGGGAAAGGTTGACAAGGTATTATATGGGAATCAAGTCATCAAAGTTGCGCTGTGTCGCCATAAGTGCATGTGCGATGAAATTTTGTGTATGCGTCATTGGTTTATCTACTGACCTTATTACCGGATCAGCTGATGTGGATGCAACATTAGCATCCTCCACTTCCACATACAACACTAATATCTGACGGGAAGCTTCGTTCGGTGTAACATCGCAAACTTCATCGTCAGATATAACATATGCTATAAATCCATTATCCACCGGATAATGACATGTAAGACTTACAGAGCGGCGATTTGAATCAATGTTTAATGACATCATAATTCTTTGTTTCAATTCCAGTAAGGTGCTATGCCGCAGAAGCTTAACTGGACGATTTCGACCTCCCACATAACTTGGAGTGAACTGCTCATCTATACTTAGTTCGCCTCCATAGAAAAGGATCAACGAAATAAACTCTCTACTCATTCCTCACATAACTAGAGAATAACCAATCATATCAATATTTCCTAAATCTAAAAAAATATTGCACGTCCAAATTTATTTGTGGAACAAACTACGTAAATCATAAGAAATTTAAATCAATCGACACGTTATACAAACGCCGCCACCTAAACGTGACTACAAGTAACGGGGCTTTAAGCTTATAGTCTAACTACAACAACTCAAACCAAACTCATACCATTCAAAAATATGTCGTAGACCCTAAATAATAGTATACTCGACATATTGTCACCTAAAATTACAAATAAATTACCTGGACCACAACGCTAACACAAACTTACAAATCAAATCCAACCATAAAATTTTAACCATATAACTCTAAGCCCTAGAACACATAATCTACTAATTTATAAATGAGAAAAAATAGAGATTTACCATGTGTTAACGAAGAACGAGGGGAATGTGCGCAAAAAATTGTATAATCTGCCACAGGAAACTTCCCCGAACGGAATGGAGCCGTCGGAATCATCCTCGAAAGCTAATGTTGGGTTCCAAGGGCTGTTAGATGGAGAGGGAAGTCGTCAAATGCCGTGGACGTGGCTGTCAGGAAGAAAATGAGCTGGTTTTGGCTGGAAGGAGAAGATGGAACAATGCCGGTGGTTGGAGCAACGCCGATGGCTACTGGGAAGCTTGGAGATGAAGATGACCATGCTCGAAAGGGGCAAAACGGTGGGCGGCTCGGGTGGAGTCGTCGGAGGCATGACAAGGGGCGGAACGAACAGATTAGAAGGAAGGAATAGGGCCGATCGGTCGATCGACCCGATTTCTTTAACCCTCCGCTAGTCACCCACTAAGAGGGCGACTAGCTTCAGATACATGAAACCAGTCGCCTACTAACTGGGTGACTAGCTTCACATTAATGTGGTACGACACGTCAGAGTTGACGTGGCTACCTAGTTGCCCACTTAGTGGGAGACTATATCTATTTCTAAATTTTTTTAATGATACTTAATTCTCTAATTAAGTTTATAATGATACTTATTTTAAAAAAAATTCCCTAAAAGAAGTTGATAATTAGGGATCTCTAGATTAACAAAGACTCTACATTTCTTTTAACTCTATTGAATGGAAGATTGATTCACTTTTTAAAAAGCCAACTTTGTAACTAAGAAAGAGTTAACATTAGACTCATAATATTTGTTAGCATCAAATGTGAAAATACATCATATTATAATGAGGGAATCGCTTTGATATTGTCATGTTTCTGACCTTAAACATGCACATGTCTACATCAATTAACTTCTTACTCATATAAATGATACTGAGTACAAAACTTTGTAAATATTATAATTACTATTATTTGTTAATAACCACTTTTGTTAGAGCTAATTTAATTAGATTGAAGTTGAGAATTGTTGAGTAGTATCAATTTTAACAAATTAATGATCTCGATAGAGCAATACTTCTGCAAAACACCAGTGCATAATGATTTGTCAAATAAAAAGGTGAGTTTGCAGGGAAGCTACACATTGCTTAAGTGTCATTTCACCCAAGCATTACATGAAAGTAATTAGTTGTTCTCATTATTAGGAACAATACTGACCGAATTATAATTTAAAGAGAAATAGGTTAAAATGCTGATTTTAAATTTAAAAGTGATAATATTTTTATAATATATATAAATATATGAGAATTTTAAATTTTATTTTATATTATATATTAATTTTTTCATAAATTAAAGAGAATTAGGGCCACCCTCAATCCATTTTTAATTCCATTGATGAGCATGACAAATTTATTATTATCTTGCTTCACTTTATATCCTATTTTGAGCATTATATATAATTTAGGGAAATTTGCACATTGGTCTCCAGATAATGTTACAATTAATATTTGTTTTTTTTGTTGGTGTTATTATTTTTTTTTGTCAACTTTTACGTGCTTATATGGCTTTAGTTATTGAGAATTATGCAAATCCATTCTAAATCGATGAAAACTATCAAATCATTAGTAAGTCATTTTGATGAGGATCACAAAGAGTAATTTATAACGATCAAATATTTATTTCTAAAGAAAAGAGAGTAACATGAAGTTTTAGTTAATTTGCAAAAGCCTGAATATATATTCCAAAAATTAGTTTAACCGTTGGTTCACTCAAATTAGAAAAAGATTTTTTGGTTGGGGTGTCGATTTGGGTCGACGGTTAGATTCAGGTCTGATGCAAAATTGAACCGACTTGAATAGTCTTGACTCAAATTTGACCTATTTATTAAATGACTCAAAAATCTCAACCCGAACCGTCTTCAATCCAATTGACCTAAACTTGACCCAAATGATATATTTATACATGCATTCTTGATCAAAATCAAGTCAAATTTGGATTTACGGGTAAATTTAGGGTCATTTTTTTGGTTCACGAGTCAAATCGGATCAATTTTGCGTGGCAGGTCAATCCAAACCCAACTCAAAATATTAAATGGGTTAATTTTTTAGACCCTAACTTGACTTGAAAATTGTTGACCTTCATATATACCACATGAGTTGAATTGAGCTTATGAGATGAATTCAATCAACTTCAAATGCTTCAGAGCACAAATCAGAGCTGAGATGCATCACACATCGCAAAAATCAGCCCAAATGACCTCTGATCGACGAACGGACTTCGCCATTGTGTTCTGAATGTCAAAATTGATCAGAATATAAATATTACACAATCTAACGATTAAACGAGCAAGCAATCGAGCTATCAATGTGCCAACATATATATCGGAGTTGGGAAGCTGCGAAGATGCTCAAACGATCTCCATTCGTGAATTTTTTGCCCTGTTAGTTTCAAAACGTTGAAATCTATCAAGTAAGATTGTTTGCACTCTATTCGGATGAGTCTGTGCAAATGTCGAATGATCGGAAGTGATAACATGCAAATCGAGGCTGAAATACACTTGACGTCGCCAAAATCACTCGAAATGATTTTTGATTGGCGAACGTACTTCACCATTGTGTTCAGAATGTTGAAACTGGTTAGAATATAAATATTGCACAACCTGATGATCAACCGATCAACTGATCGAGTCATCAACATGCCTACACGCATTTGGAGGTCAGGAGGCTATTACTCAAACCAAACGACCTCCGTTTGTGAAATTGATTCCTTCGTTAATTTGGAAACATCAAATATATCAAGTAAGATTATTCGCACTCAATTCAACAAATGCAGTAAATCTAGATGAAATGCTAATGCTGACGTAAATTGATTCAATTTCACTCGATTGACCTAACAATTCGATGCTAAACATACCGCTCCAGATTCGAACATCAAAATAACTCAATCGATATATATTAACTATATATTGAGTTCGGCATAAAGTTCATATTAAAGTTGATTAAACAATAAAAAAATATTATTAAAATGCATAATAACCTAAATCCCTTTTTTTCCCTCTTCACGCACGACCCGAGCTCCCTTCTATCCAGTTCGCACACTCCTGAACATACGTTCTCCCCTCCGCACAGAAGCTCGTCCACGTTCGTTCGATCTCTCCCTTCCACCGCACGCTCCAAGCACGATCTGCTCCCGCTCCTCTGTTCGAATTGCTCAACCGCACGCATCCTCTCCTCAAACGTTCCCCCCTCCTTCCTCCTCCTTAAAGAAATGAAACTCACAGTTTTGTCTCTGATTTTTCCCTCTCTCGTCCAAACCGCACGCAAGCAAAGGGTGAGTTCCCCCTCTCTTCCTCACCCTTTCGGTTTTCCTCCTATCTCCCTTACCTGACCTCCTTCCCTCTCTTTCCATTTCCTTCCCGTCCACTTGGAGCAGTCAAAACCCTTGAAGCCCTAGTCGAAATTTTCTTTTCATTTCCTTCCCCCCTTTTCCCCAACCGAAATCAACTCTAGCGAAATTCCTTCCTTAGCCGAAATTCCTTTGGCTAAAATTCTCCATACCCTCCGCACTGCCCTCTTCCCTAGCCGACAACCCCTTTTCCCTTCACTCTCTCTCTCTCTTCTCTATTTCTAATTAAGTCAAAGCCGAGTTGCTGTTATCTTTCCTTCTCCCTTTCTTCTTCATTTTCCGGTATTGAGCAACAAAACCCAATTAATTTCAGCAAACCGGAAATCTGAAATCAGATTTGAGTAGATGCAAGATTTGAAACATGAATTCCTCTTGTATTAGTAATAGGCCGAACTTCCTATAGGGATGTACAAGTCCGTCATTGTGGCTAATTGTGGACGTGCAGTTATGTGAATGTGAATATATATAAACATATATATATATATATATATATATATATATATATATATATATATATAGACACACACACACATATGTATATATGCTTGTGTCTATCTTTACAAATTTCAAAATCCCGCTAATATCCAATGTCGAATGAAGATAATACAAGCAGATCGCGAAGACATCACTGCTACGCTTCGATAAGACGCATCGAGTTTCAATCAAATTATTGGATGTTATTCCCCTAGTCGAAATGTTGCCAAAATTTAGACTAAAATCTGGAAATTAGATAAATTTATATGGAAATCTTTTAAAATGAATACAAAGGTACTTATAAGATTTATCTGAGTAAAGTTGAAAGCCCATCCAAAATTTAAACTAAAAAATTATTCCCTCTCTTTTAAGCATTCCGACTCCTCAAATAAGTGGAATGAAAGGGAAGACCTCCTCTTAGCTTTATTTATAGAAATTAGAGGAAATAATGTGGAACCCATCCTTATCTAAATTTAATAATCACATGACCTGGCTCATTGACGATACTAAACTCACAAACTTTAATCAGAATCCCGGTTTTAAATCAGAAATGGGTTCTCTTTTTTTCAAATCTCACAAAACTAAACAAGCCTTAGTTGAAACTTGGAGAGACTGATATCAAACTTATAAGAGACTTATAATAAATTTGAAGTACAATTATTCACTAAATATGAAGTCGGATGTGGAGTTAGGGGTATTTGAGTTGATGTTTGTTTATGTGAATAGATCCCCTTATTGAATACTCAAAGTATTAAATTCACAAACAAGTAATCATAAAACTAATTGAACAATTGAAAATTAGGTCTGATATCAAAAGTAGGAATCTTGATTGAACATCAAATCAAAGCATAAGAGAGTCTCTTGGAATTAAGATATACTCTTCAAATATACTCAAATAAATTGAAGAAAATTAAAGAATTCATTAGAGAGTTTTCAAGAGATCGAATGATTGCTAATAAGCATAAGCAATGAATCCTTAAAAAATGTTTGAAGCATATTCATCGCCTTATTAAATACTCAAATTAGATCAAGGATAAATTAAGTATAGTTGGTGATGAATTTGAGGTCAAGAGTATTGAATATTCAAAGACTAATCAACTTAGGATAAAAGCAAGTAATTCAATATTAATCCAAAAGATCTAATAAGATATTCGATCAATTTACAACTCCCTATACGCCACCAGATTTGTAACACATCGTATAGGCGAACATAAGGTATTAGTTAAGACATTCTCAAATATACTCACATGGGCCCCAACACTATGCTAAATGCTAAATGCTTAAATTCAAGTGTGGGGATGTTACTCACGGTTGCTTTGGTCTTTGGGTCAGGTTTAACAAAATCAAAATTATTATAACAACTTATTAAAATATGAGAAGCTAATTCTATATATGTAGATCGATTCCACGTTAGCTACAGAGTTGACAGGATTTAAAGTTCTCAAATATATTCGATTCAATCAATTAACTATCCCGATGATGAGTGTGTTGAATGGTGATTTCAATCGGAGGGGATACTCGTATCAAAATGTGATTCAAATTTTAAATCAAATTAACTCAAATTAAGTATCAATCTAAAAACTGCTTAAATGAAATTCAATCATTAAAAGCTTAAAGCAAAACTCAATCTATCTATTTTCCATAATTATTTGTCGGAAGTGTCAAATTAAGAAATCCTTAGCTCACAAAGGAGCCAATTTCAAGTCAAGTGTTATACTATGTTCACTCTCAATCAATCTCATGCCAGTAAGGATATGACCTATGTTCTCTGATTGCATGGCTTGGTCAGTGGGCTTCACATATGATGAAGTTACGACCAGAGTCCTCTGATTGGGTGGTTGTCGCCAAATGACACCATTATATATGATCACGATCGTAGCCTGTATGCTCCCCAATGGCTCTGCTCTTTGAGTTGTGAGTTATATGGTACCCTTAGTAGAGCAAAAAGCCCTATGTCAGCTAAGATAGACTTAAGATTATCTCCTTAGACAAACACCACCCTATGTCTACAAGGATTTCTTGGACAATATAACCCATGTGTTGCTGATAAGAATCTTTCTGTCAGGTTGAGTCGACTGCCTCCTCTGACTAAGTAGATTAGAGACCGTGACAGCCCGGGATGAAGAAACCATGGGATTTAGATTAGGCATGCCATCATTCCCCCAACCATCCACTTTAAGCTAATAATGGTGAGTTTCATAAATCTAAACTCCAAATTTTAAACTCCACATGTTGTTATTATACGTTACGCATTTAGCGATCTAATGACTAGCCTTAATCGAAAGTTCTCTCTTAGCACTGGGAGGGGTAATTAACTATAGAGGCTTGCGCCTGTAGGAAACCAAGAACCAGATTTAAAGTCCTCACAAAATGAGGATGAAATCTCTGGGTAGTTTCTTATCTACTACCATCTGGCTTCTGAAAATTACACTGATACTTAAATCATACTTCTCTTTCATTTGTCGAGTGATCGGTGGTGAATTTTCGGAGCCCACAGATTTCTGGCGACTCTGCTGGAGATAAGATTCTCTTTCCATCTTTGGACAATCATATACATGCTATAGTAGCAACAAAATATTTAAAATTAAAAAAAATGGTGATTTAAATGTGTAATAAATTCAAATTACTAATGTATATGTCGAATGAATTATTCTGTAGTGTATATCTTTATTACACTATTATTTTGTTCTGTAGTACCTATGCATTTTGAATGTATGGGTGGAATAATAATTACTAAGTACTAATCCCTATCTTTCACTTGCGTAGAATGGATCTACGGGGCACTCCTTTCACTATCCAGCTAGGGCGTGGTGTGAACATCTACTTAGCTAACGTCATCATCAACACAAGAGATGTTGGAGCTACCATTCAATTTGGTAGCTTGAATTTTCCAGTTATCATAGCTACAACTCTTAAAGTACCCACTCATAGTACACTTATCACAGGTCATACCGGAAGGCCTCAGTTTACTGAAGCTTTTACTAGTCATGCTTGCTAATCAACTCAACAGCCAATCACTATTAAGGAGTTCTCCCGACAAAAAACTTCAGTTTTTAAAAGACTGGGTCAATCTGAATCCCCTGTGATGAAGAGAACCGTCAATGGGAAAACTATGTCTTTGATGCCTCATGGTACAATTACTTCACCAACTGAAACCTTTGTACCTAAAAGACATGACTTTGAAGCTTCCTTATCAGGAAGCAAATTAACTAGAAGACAGAGAAGAAGAAGAAATACTGAGCTGAGGGCTCAACAGATCCTATTGAAACGACCTAATGAATAAGTAATACTGCCGCTAGAAGCCAATATTCTTACCCATAACAACTTTGATAATCTAAAATTAGTAAAAAGGAATAATCCCATTGGTGAGGTGAAGAAGTCTTTCTGGACTCAACAACATCAAGCTCCACCACCATAGAAGAGACAACCTGAAACACTATCCTCTAGAATACATAAAGTTCTTAAATTAGCCAAGGAAAGAGGTTTGATGAAAAGAAAATTTCAAAGGCCTCTGATGATTGAAAATACTGAAACTCCACCAAGGAGATTGCCATCTCTTATGGTAACTAGTCATTGAGCCAAGTATGCTTTGCATGGTGAGCATCAGAGCATGACACTTTGATCATGTGTGCAAGAATCCTCTGCCGAAAGGTCCCAGTGAAAGGGTAAGCAAATATAAAGGCCATAGCCCCATGATGAAATCCTGAAGATTGGAAGAGGTGTGACATATGATACATATTCATAAATCCACCTCTAAAATAACTTGTTAGAAGTGGATACCCAAAAGAAGGGATATCATTGATAAAAGACATGATGGTTGACACCTTGGAGAATCTTTTAGGGGATCCCATTGCCGATCAGATTCACCCACATAAGAGAAGGTTGACTTTGATCACAGTCCTTCAATGGAAGAAGTGTTTGTTCGGCACACTGAATCAGAGATCCACTAGAAACGTCAATCATAAATTCATGTGCAAAGAGAAGGTGATGAAGAGGACACTATGGAAGTGGAAGCCATCTATATGGTCAGAGATATAGATGAAATTTTCGCTCGCACCATCAGCAACAACATGGATTTAGGGAACCTGAACCAGAATTCAATGTTTATGAAGAAGAGTCTTCATAGAAGCAAGTAGAAGATGGATGTTCAATCTCTACTGAAGAGGAAGAAGAAGATCAAAATGAGAAAGAGATCATGGGTGTTGAAGCTATTTATATGGTTGAACTAGGAAATGATCAGCCTAGTACATACTTTTATAATCAGTGTCATTATTCAGCCCTAGCAACAACTATACCTATAAATAGACAAGGAGAAGGATAGTCAAGTTCTTTCCCTGAAGATGAACAGGTAGCAGAACAACAACAAGAAATAGAGGAAGAAGAAGAGCATGTACTTATTGACGCCGTGGTGCTAGCTAGAGAGAAAAAACAAATGCAGTGTTAAATGGATGTCAAAGATAAGAAAATTGTATAGCTTGGTATCAAGATGAATGACATGATGGTACAAATAAATATTATGATGGATATGTTGCAAAAGAATATCACATCAAATGTAGCACCTATTTTATTTGTTAATCAACAGGTAGCTAATAATACAACTTTTATACCACCAATCTCTCTATTACCTCAAGCTCCTATAGTATATGCTACCACCTGAAGCGTGGAATAAAGTTAACCAACTACCTCTTCAGCCGATAATTAAAAATATGGCTAGCACACCTAGAATGGTAGCAGCTGCTCAACTAGAAATAACAATCAATAAAAAGATAAAGGCAGTTATAGCTTCAAAGTAAACTGAAAAGTTGGTGTCATACTTACCCAGCTGAATATGATCAAGTGTCGTACCCAAAATGTTACTCAGTGCTGAAATTTAATACTTTCAGTGGGCTTGGTAACCCAGAGCAATATCTAGCGCAATTTAAGGTTACTTATGGTAACATAGGATGGAATGATGCACTGCTTTTCCGTCAGTTTGTTAGCAGCCTGACCTCAGCTGCTTTCGAGTGGTATGCAGAATTGATGAATGATTCGATTAAAATTTTTGCTGAGTTAGAGATGATATTCATGAAGAGGTTCACCAGTGCAACCGAGAAAATAACAATCACTAATCTTACTTTGCTGAAAAAGAGAAAAGGCAAGTCAATGATAAAATTCATAAGTTGTTGGCATAACCTAAGTATAAATGTGAGCAATAATTGAAAGAAGAAGAACATGCAATCCAATTGCTAATGGGTGATATGGATGATAAAATGACACCATTTTTATGTATGGCATCAATTATAATATTCCAAGACTTGCTTGATAGGGTGGCCAAATTTGAAAAGATGAATTGCCCTAAGTCTGAAATCTATACAGATAAATCAAGAAAAAATAAGCCTTCAAACTCAAGAAGAAATGAAACTCATGCTGCTTCCTATAGCTCAAGTGGTGAAAAATGGGTAATTTGTAATATAGACAAAGAAAAACAACGAATATGCAATGATGATAAGGGAAAGAAGCTTGTCCATTCTAATCCACAACCAAAATTGGTATTGGGAGGCAATGATAAACCTCAGACTTTTTTAAGTGGTGGAGAGTATCCAAAATAAGCAACAAGAGATGATAGGCGAATGCAGCCATCTCTTAAGGAAAAGATGAATAACAAATATTCCTTTAGAAGGGACAGTGTGGCTAAATTATTTTAGAAAGTAGTCAAAACTGGTATACAATTATCAGAAATTAAAAGGCCTGAATAAGCTGATCAAGTCAACAATCCAAATTACTGTCCCTATCATTGGATGATCAGTCCTTCTATTGAAGATTGTTATATCTTTAAAGATTGGCTAGAAGGGAAGTATCAGTGAGGTGAATTTATGTTATCTGATAGTGTTCTAGTCAACTCAAAAAGAGAGTCTACAAGAATGATTACATTCTCTTGCGTATCATCCATTAAAGACAAAAAGAAAGAAAAAATAATTTAGACTGAAGAATGAGAAACTGTAGTCTCTATGAAGACCGTGAAAATATTGAAGTAGTTAAAATGTGTCCTTAGTGTTAAGTGGAAATCACCACTTGAACCTATATTGGACTTAAAAGAGATGCCTAAACCAAGTATTTGGGTATCTCAATAGCATTCTGATAAGGCTACTTCATCACAACAGGAGGAGCAGTCTATTAAATGCAAGCCTCATCAATCAAAGAATCCAGCTAAGAAAAAGAAGATCAAGAAGAGAACTATAACTCAAAAGATTATTAACAATTTAAAGGAGTATCACCAGCCAATAAGACAATCATTTAGGCTTGCAGAATTTATGCTTAAACTTCATATTATTGAATCGGATGAAGAAGATAATGGTGAATCTTGTCTAGTGGATACATACTAAATTATTTATGTGATATCAGATGTTCTTTAGCATTAGTTACTCCAAAATGATAAGGGTAGTCAGACAGACTCGACCAACCCATCAAAATTCTTATGAGAAAAATAAGAAGAGCCTGAGGAGTTAACATCTGAATTTTATTTAATGACTCAACAAAAAGATAACAGTTCAGATGAAGATTTATGTTTTCTCGATGGAGAGGAGCGGACTCATCGATATCATCATGTATAAAATGTATGAAGTTGAAAAATGAGTCTAGCCCGTTTGGTCAATCCTCCAGAATAAGAAGTGAATTTGAAGAAACTATCTCTTCAAAAGAATCTGAGTAAGATAAGGTGATTCAAGTTCAGTTGAGAAGTGGTAAAGTCTTACCACCTCCATCAAAGAAGGAAAATATAAATAAAGATAAAGGCAAATAAAACAAACTCAACGAAGAGATCATTCCCAAAAATTCCAGAATAAAGCCTAAATCAAGCGAAAAGATAGATTATAATATTCTATCATATTTGAGGAAGATTCCTGTACAACTGAGTGTGTATGAGGCTCTCTTGATATAAAAATACCTCCGAGAAACTTTGATACAGACTCTCAAAGATTCGAAAAGTTACGAAGCATACTTTTCCAAAAAATGTATGATTGAATCTTTGCAAACTCAAGATCTCCCAGTAATTATATTTTCTAAAGAAGATCTTATGTTGGGAACAACAGATCACAACCTTCATCTATATGTTGCTGCAGAGAGTGATGGCATCTTAATCAATCGAATATTGATTGATCTAGATTCTTCTATCAATTTTATGAGTATAAAAGCATTGAGAGGATTATCACTTGATATCCAACATCTTGGGAGAGATAAGTTGATGGTTCATGATTTTAATGAGAAAGGGTAGAAAATCCTGGGTTCTTTTATTCTCCCACTCAAGTTTCGAGATTTATATACAGAAGCCAAGTTTCATATAATCGATGTTGATACATCATTTATAACTCTCTTGGGCCAGCCACAGCTACATGAGTATGGCATGGTCCCATAAACTATACATCAGTGTATGAAGTACCTAAAAGATGGAGAAGAGTTCAGAATTCCTGGCAACCTACAATCATTCTCCGTGAATGAAACAAAATCTATGAAGATGCAAAATATTTCATCCCTAAAGAGCCTAAGCCAACAGAGCCTCTTAAAGCGATAACATCCACTTTAGAAACTAAAAAGCAATTTCACAAGGTGAAAGAGTAGAAGTAAAGAGGAAGAAAGAAGACCATGTCGACTTTCCCTAAAGCACTTGACTTTACACCTAAATCAAGAAGATCAGTTTCTCATTTGGGAAGTGACACATAAGAAGAAGAAAATATTCCTATCAAACATAAAGGGAACTTATAAACTTTCAAGAAAGGAAAAGTTTGAAATAAGTGATTCTGATTCAGACTATGACTTTGAATCTGCTTATGAAAATAGGGTTCAGAAGGTCGCATCAAGAATGATATCTCGCTTGGCAGAGTCAGATGACTCACTTAAAATTATACCCATCCCTCAACAATACTTCAAAGAAACCACTCCACTAGAGGTTCATAATATTGAAGAATTGATAACATTCTATATGCCTCCATTGAGTGAGAGTGGTGGAACAGAAGCTCTATTTACAAATCTGAAGAGTCTCAGACTCATAGTTTTGATTAGTCTACTCAGCATAAAAATTCTGATGAGATAGTGCCAACAAGAATACTAATATAATATCCATAAAAATTACGAAGAATGATGCATAAGCTTGGAATTCATATTGGAACTACTAAATATAGAACTCAAATCTTTAATAAGATGTGGAGCCAAAGAAATCCTCAAGCATCATGAAGAAGTGATAAGTTTATCACTAAAGGTCTTAGGTTCATCAACAAGCTCATCAAAATAAAGTTTGTTATAATGTACTAGAAGCTGAGATCGAAACTAATAGTGACGAAAAAGATCTCCATGAAATTTCTCTTACAAATGATGAAGAAGTAGAAGCCAAGCCTACGCCTGAAGAACTCGAAGATGGTGGACAAACATCTATTATGGATGAACTCAAAGAAATCAACTTAGGAGCTAAGGATGATCCCCGTCCATCTTTTGTCAGTGCCCTTCTACCTGATGAGAAAGTTGAAGAGATAAAAATACTACTTTGTGAATTCAGGATGTCTTTGCCTAGACATATTTTGAAATGTCAGGCTTATCGTCTGATGCAGCAGTTCATAAACTTTCCATTAAATCAGATGTGATGCCTATTAAGAAAGCTCCTCGGTGAATGAGATTGGAGATTGAAGAACAGGTAATTATAAAAATTAAGAAGCTGATCGAAGCAACCTTCATCCAGGAGAAGAAGTATGCAGATTGGATAGCCAATATTGTCCAAGTTAGGAAGAAGAATGACCAAATTTGTGTCTGCATTGACTTCCGTGGCCTAAATAAGGGGTGCTCAAAAGATGACTTTTCATTTTCAATATTAGAACTACTAGTGGACAATACTTCTAACTCTGACATGTTCTCATTCATGGACGGATCATCAGGATACAATCAAATCAAGATGGCTCCTGAAGATGAGAAGCACACATCATTTAGGGCGCCAATTGGTATATACTGCTATACAATCATGCCCTTTGGATTGAATAATACTAGAGCTACATACCAAAGAGTCATGATGCATATTTTTGATGAGTTGATTCACTAGAAGGTGGAATATTATGTTGACGATTTGGTGATGAAGAGCTTAAATCATGAAAATCATTTTGAAGATTTGAGAATTGCATTGGAGAGAATCAGAAAATATGACCTCAAGATGAATCTCCTAAAATGTGCATTCGGGATATCCTCTAAAAAATTCCTTGGGTACATTATACATAACAGATGAATTGAAATCGATCCTGCCAAAATTAAGGCAATCATGGAGCTACCTCCACCGAAGAGTCAGCTTCGTTCTTTACAAGGATAGCTTGCATTCATCTGTCGATTTATATTAAACTTATCAGGACGCTGTCAACCATTTGCAAAGTTGATGAAGAAGGATGCTCCATTCAAATGGGACAATGAGTGTTAAGAAGCCTTCAACAGCATTAAAAGCTACATGTTAAATCTACCAATCCTTGTGGCACCTACTCTTGAGAAGCCCCTCATTCTATATACAATTGTATTAGAAGAGTCCCTGCTGACCTCACTTTTGAAGTGAATCCTCAACTTATTTATCCTAGACATAGTACTCCTCTAGACACTAAGAGGTCCTTAGTTTTAAGACACTTCTAGTGATTAAGCGAACACTTAACCTAACCTTAAAGACTTAGAAGAGTTAGCTATAGGATTGAGTTGTACCTCACGGGTTTAGGAAAATTTACCTACCCTATAGCTTGAACTCAATCCTTGCTTCCTTCTTTCAAATCAAACTTCAAATTCAAATCCAAATTCCAAAATCCAAATCATGAATCAATTCCAAATCAAATGATTGAAACCCATGATTGAATTCAAATCCTAAAATCTTTTCTAAGCCCTTTGATTTCATCTTATGGACTTAGCTCAAACCAAATCCAAATCACTCTAAACTCAAATGATTTTCCCATAACCCACTTATATCTTCATTTATATTCACAAATATAAATGAAGTATAAATTCAAATAACCAAAACTAAACCTAAAAGTAAACTAAAATTCAATTTATACCCTTTCAAGCTAAATCCTTGAACTTAGTCAAATCATTCTCAAATCAATCCAAACCCTTGGATTTTCTCTTCAAATAATCACTCCTTCAATTACATGCCCAAATATAAATATAAACTACAATCATCAAACCAAAATCAAACTAACCCAAGTCAAACCCATGTTCATCCTTTTGACTTGAAATTGTCAAATGAATTAATACCCATTTGACTCCAAATCACATGCAATTGGATTTATATTTCCATCATAAGTCCATATGTGAGTTCAACCAAATTTTAATCAAACCTTGATCAAGCCAATTGACCCATTTAGGCTCACTTGACCCAAAGTGACTTAAATGACCTTTTTGAGCCATATTCTAATCTAACCCAAATTAGATTGAACTAAGCTCATCTAAGCCTCACACTATGAGCAACAATCTTCCTAAGATGATCAATCACTCAAATTGAGTCAAACCAAGTCAAACCTAGCCTTTGACCAAGTCAATACTTAGCCCAAATGAAACCCAAATAAGCCAAAATTCATTATAAGCCAAATTGATTGAAACCATTGATCTAAATCAATCCATATTCAATGATTGAATATGATCAAGCCACCAATTGAGCCAAACCAAGCCTAATTGGCCACTTGACTTAAGTTGACCCAAATTGACCTAAAAAACCAAAATGAGTCAAATCTTGATTTAAGCCAATTGATTGCAACCAATGGGTCAAATTCGTTCCAAATCACTTGTTGAACTTGACCAAAGCTTCAATTGACTAATTAGACCCAACATAGCCTAATTGACCATGAACTTAACTTGACCTAAAAGGTCAAATCAACTTGAAATCAAACCAAATCAAAATTGATTAAAACCAAAGCTTGCAACACATTTCAAATGATCAACCAAGTCTAAACCAACCCATGATCTAATCCAATTTGATCCAAATGAACCTAAATGAATCAAAACTAAATTTAAACGAAATTGAACCAAACCACTGACACCCATAGACTCTAAATAATCATTTGAACTTGACTTAACCCTTAGTTTGATCGAATTTGACCAATTGGTCAACATAACTCAATTTGACCCAACTTGATCTAAATGGGTCAAATTGAACCAAATCAAATCAAATGAACTCCAAATCACTTGAAATTTGGCCCAACCCATTTTTGAATAATTTCAAATCTGCCTAAATCAAAATCATGGGCAAATGACCACTTTGCCCTTAGTTCAAAGGGTATCCTATAACCAAATTCACTTGGAATTTGGTCATTTCTCTCTCAAGGCCACTTGACATCCTTCCATTGGTCCACATGGGCACCAAGGGAGGTGGTGAACATGACCCAATGAGTTTGGGTCAGCCATGATCCAAGGCAAGGCCAAACCAACCTCCCCAATGGCATTTGAACACTTGGATCACCAAATGCACTCACCTAGCACATGGGCATCCACTCTCCTTCACTCTACTACCCAAAATGACCCATGTGGAGTGTTTCGTAGCTCAAATCATGCCTCCAATCCATGCAATTGATCAAAAATGGAAAAATAGCTCATCATCGTCTGATCCAGGGAGGGGGAGATATACTCCCTCTCATTCCCACTCAAACCACAAGCACTCATTTCCTCATAGCTAAGGAGGTTGAATTGAAGTCTCCCCAAGCCATTCCCGAGTTTTCCCATTCTTGATTTTTCTTAAAGCTAAAATAGGGGAGGTGAATTGAAGATCCAACTTATTCAATTCTCAATCAAAATTAAATTAACCTTACACACACCATCCTTGGATCTCATCGAGCTCAATCGAATCATTTCACAAGTCTCCAAGCCACATGAAGCATCATTTCGATCAAAGCCGATCACCATTGAAGGAAAGCTTGATCAATCGAGTAAATTACTTCAAACCAAGGTTAGATTCCTATAACAAGGCTTCGTCTCTACTAGACAAAGCTACCTCTATCATTGGAAGCACAGGTGATAGCCTCCGGCTAGGTATGCCATTGAAATCGACCTTAAGATAAAATTTTTTTGGTCCTTTGTGAAGGAAAGAGTGAAGTCATGTGATCTTCACCATTAGATGCATTGCTTGTGCTTCCCCAAAGGTGTGGGATTAATTTGAGCTCCATTCGAGCTCGGGTGAGCTCAAATCGAGTGACGATCGACGTACGACATCCGTCTCTCACCGCTCAGGAGGAGATAGATCATGGGCCATCCGTTCCACGTGATTGGATCGGACGACCTTGATCAGATCATGCTAGATCCACTGTGATTCTAAGCCTAAACCGGATTAATCCCACCGCTTGATCTGAGATTAGAGAAGATGATCACGCCTGACTTATTAATGATGTGACAACTTAAATAACATATCCCATTGTGCCACGTGGAAAGCGCGATGCGTCAGCCACTATGTGGCCCGATGGGATTAGGGGGTTAATTAGGCTTAATTAATTTAATTTTAATGGTGAAACTTCTAAAATTCATAATTAATTGTAAAAAAATCTATAAAATACAAATAAACACTCATTTTAAAGATAATTTAGAAAAGAATAATATAAAATTAAAATTAATTAATTTTGAATAGTGATTTAACTCAATTCAGATTTTATTAAAAAAGAAATTAAGTTAATTACTCTCTAATTAATCCAGCAATTAATCCCAAACTTTCTGAGAGTATTTAGTGGGATGACCTCTACCTCTCATAATTTTCTTGGACTTTATTGCTTGATTAACTAAGGGAATTACTTGTTTCATCCTTAATCACTCTCTTAATTAATTAAATGATTAATTAACATATCAAATAGTGATAAATTCATTAATTAAGCTTGCTAATCATCATGAAATAGTGAATGGACATAGGGAATGAGATTATGACTTCTTTTTCAATCTTTTCCCCTAAGTCTATTCCATTTGGATAAACACTTAATTAAGTTGTAATTAATTAATGAAAGTTGTAATTAAGTAATGACTTAATCACTTTATTAATTAGTTTAATTATTCAAACTCTTAACCAAATCATTCCAAAACTTAATCATTTAATTCTTGGGTAGATTCTTAGGTGTTCAATAACCCAAGAGAATTCTAAAAGAAATTATAATCAAACTACATGTGTAGGAGAATTATAAAAGTACTTAATTAAACTCTTTAGCTTAATTAACCAATAATTGTGAGCCAATTGTATTAGGCCCTTTCATTTCTTAGGTGCATTGCTGATTTAATTTCCATGTTGTTGTATATCATATGTTGGCTCATAATTACTTGGATAACTATGTTAAAGTGGTATAGGTAAGGCATAATTAATGGATTTAATTAATACCTTAACTTAATCAAAAATATAAAATCAACCTAATTATTCTAAATTAAACCAAAGGATTAGCAAACCTTTATCACATTTCTTAAGTCAAAATCAAATTCAAAAAGATGAAAATCTCCTTAAAGAATTTTGATTCATTTTAAATGTTCTTATTTCATAGGATTTTTCTTAAGAATTAATTAAGGTGAATGAAGTCATGTGCTTACATTATTTTATTTCTTTCCAATCATGCTAAATATTATTTGCCATATGAAATCATGCATTCATTTCTTTTAAAATCTTATTAAAAAAATACTTTCTTTTATGTCAGATTGCATGTGTTGGCTAAAATTTAGAATATGAGTGGCTATTATCATTATTAAACTAAAATTATTTTTTTCAAGATTTATAAATCAAAGATTATGAATAAAGTGATGTTAGTTATGAATATTTTTAAGTTTGCATGTGATGATAGCATAAGATGTGTATTATGAAGTTCTCTTTCTTTTGCTTAATATGGATTTACATAGGATTTGCATGTGTATAATTCATTTGAAAAGAATACAACACTTGCCTAAATCTATTCCTTTGCATCTTTATATTAAGACTTAGAAAGGACCTTCATATTACACATGTAAATCCTACAACCAAATCAAATATCGATCTTTTGCATGTTTTTTATATCCATTTGGTTCTTTTTGTACATTTGCATGTATTTAAGAAAAGTGGTACATTAGTCTGGATATCCCGGGGCTGTGAGGCTTTAAGTAGCCCTAAGTAGGTCTTGTTCCTTACGCCCCTAGTGTAGAAAATAATGGCGTCATGCTCACTTATAACTTCTATACATATGGATGTGCATTTAGCTAACGGATAAAAGAATCCCTCTTTTCTACTTAATAAGTACATGCATTAATGGAATATTTAAATTTTCAAACCACATCTCTTTGCATTCATCATCAAGGTGTGCTAAGATTTGCATCACATGTATAGGTACGCTTAGGATTATTCATATGCATGGTATACATGATGGAAAGAAATGAATGGGTGTGTGTTATGTGATAGTAATCCATCATAACTAATCCTAAGAAGCCTTTCTTATTGAATAAGACTATTTAGAAAGAATCCAAACTTAGGATTAATTAAAAATACATAATAATCATTCATTAAAAGAAAATCATTAATGAATCTACCTTAGAAATGCTTTAAGGTAGGGATGAAAGAAAGATTTATTCTCTTTTCTTATCTTCATAACATGTAATTGCTAAGTGTAGGTTCATTCAAACCAAATCAAATCACCAACTAAAATTGACAAACCAACTAAATCACTTAAAATGAAACCACCATCTAAATTAAACCTCTTACACTTAGAAAATTCCAACCTTAAAGCATAGCTAAGACATGCCACACAAATCTTAAATGGCACACACATTAGGCTAAGTCACTACTTTTAGCTCTATGTTAGGACTGTGCATGGTTTGATGGATGATTTTTGTTTTGTGAAGTAATGTTTTAGACTGGATGTTAGGGTGTATGTGCGTAGACTGGATGATAGGGCGATCTTAGCCTAATCATGTCTTATGCAGGGATTGTGCTTAAGAGGTATTGTAATAAAAATATAAATATTTTTTGCTGTGTAGGTCGCTTATACACTTAAGCATAATTCAAACTAGGATAGGTGGGCTTGGTTACCCATGTGTGGGGTATTAAGTCTAAATTATTCATATAGCTACTTCAGTTATGTGGTATATTTAGCTAACATTTATTTTGTAGGTATATCTAGATTTACTTTCCTTCCTTTTAATGTAATTTTTGTATTAAGATTAGGATAAGTGTTATGGGGACTAAGGTGAATATTGGTTATAAGACCATGTCTTATGTACCATGTGAAGCCTTGGACCAAAATACATCCCAAGTCAAACCTAAAGAAAGAAAGAAATTGAGCCAATAAAAAAAATTGAAGGAATGAATGACAAGGAGTGAAGAATGGAGGATGAAGACCCCCATAACACTTGTCATTTCATTATTTTAATTATTCATTTGTAATCCAGGTTGTATAAGGGTAGAGCTCGGCTACTCATTTTTTGTTTCGGGTTGTGTAGTGGAACCCGACCACATCAGGTTCTTATTCTTTTGCGCTAATTTTATAAATTGATTGATATTTTGTTTATGATTGCATAATTAGGATGACATGATTTCTCTAGTTTCTTAATTATTTGATGGTTGCCGTATGGCCTGGATGCAAGTAGGCTCTTAGAAAAGAATAAATTTTCTATCTAATTAATCAACTCAAAATTAAACTAAATAACTCATAACCTCGCTTAAATATTAAGACATAAATCAATATAATAAAAGATTCAGCAACCCCTTAGTTGGATATTGTATGTTTCATATCATGCATAAATCATATTGTCTCACTCTTACAAATGGAGGGCTTCCATCTTTACCAGTAAAAATGGCTTGACCTTTAAGAGCTATGGTGGAAACACACCTCCTTCTTTATGATTTTGGCCCATAAACAATTTTCTCATGTATTAGGCATATGAAATCCCATCACCCGTGTCAAATAAAAGTGTCCAAAAATCAAAATAAAACTTGACAAAATTTGTATTAAATTAAGTCATGAATCCATGCCCTTAATAATCTAGTCTCTTAGGGAGTGAGTTTAAGGACTTAGTCTCCTTTCTAAATAAATAACATCTTAGCCATCTTGCAAAGCATAAGACTTGCCTACATGTATTTAAAATTATAAGAGGAGTTAGTTGGCGGCCACCCCAAATGGTTGTAAGTCCAATAGTCAGGTGGCTTATTCTTTCTTGTAGAGGTAAACCATATACCCATTTTTGCCTTAGATTTAGGTCGTGCTTTGGCCATAGCCAAAGCTCCCTAGATTTAGGATCTTAGATTGCTATTTCCTTTTAGGGCTACAAGCATAAATCTTTGTCTCTTAGGCATTTCTACAATCTTGTGTTGTGAAATTTTAAGTCCTAGATTTCTAATAAAACTTCAAGTCAAACACATAATTCATCTATATTTCAAAAATGTAAAGCCTAACTATAGGATAGTTTGGGATGCTTACTAAGTTTTCTAGTATCATGAGCATCCCCTACTCATCTCCCTTTGGTTTCAAAAATAACTCTCTTTTTATTCAATCCCACTTGACTTTCTAAAAATAACCAATTGATTGATAGTCCTATCTTTGAAATCTTTGGAGACAATGATCATTTACCTTAAATCGAGAGTATTTCTAAGGAATGTCATTCCTTAAGATGTAATTAACTATGGAGGATTGTCTTCATAGGGAACTTAATGAACTCAGCTTAAAATAAACCCTTCCTTACTTTTCTATGTAAAGTAGAGGAAAGATCTCTGGTACATTCGAAGACCCATTATCCTTAGGAGTCCTTATTAGGTGATTAGGTCCATTGTAGGATGGTGACTTCTATATCTCGAGATAGTACATCATTCCTTAATGTTGTACCCAATAAACCTAATGAGTACATTTACAGATCTATGTGGTGTTCCACATAACATTCATCCTCCAAAACAAAACACCATAGTCCCTTGGAGCATTATTGGCACAAAATAATGAAGAAAGCAAAGCTAATTCTCTTTATTATATCAGTCGAAGGTTTATAGGAGCAGAAATGAGATACTCTCTGATAGAGAAATACTATTTGGCATTGATCTTTACGGTCCAAAAACTCCATCATTATATGTTATCTCACAAGATTACACTCATCTCAAGGATCGATCCACTGAAGTACTTGATGATAAGACCAGCGTTGACAGGTCGCTTGGCAAGATGAGCAGTATTTCTTTTATAATTTGCTATCACATACATTTCACAGAAAGCAGTGAAGGGACAAGTTTTAGTAGATTTTCTAACTGCACATCCCATCCTTGCAAATTCTTCTCTTAATGATGATTTACCCGATGAGAAAATTATGCTCATTCATGAAAGAGAAAAATCACAAATTTAGAAAATGTACTTTGATGGAGCCTCATCGATTAAACAAATCTAACCTCTAAATCTTCTAAGAGCAAGAGCAGGAATCGGTATCATCTTTATAATACTAGAAAGAGGGATAATGAGACAATCATATGAGTTGACCGAGCCAAGAACTAATAATAAAGCTGAGTATGAAGCATTAATGATAGGTCTTGAAGAAGCTATTTTCATAGGCATTCAAAGCTTACATATTTTTGGTGATTCCCAACTTATTATAAATCAAGTACTTAGCATCTATAAAATCAACAAGGTTGAGTTAGCTTTTTATCATAAGCAAGTTCTTGATCTTATGAAGCAGATACCAAATATCACACTAACTCGAGTCTCTCGATCTGAGAATATCAAAGCAGATTACTTAACAAAATTAGCTAAGAAAATGACAAGTATGAATGGTGATTATATCATGATTGGCATATTTACTCGACGAATTCTAGAGCCAGCAAAGTATCAATCTCTGTAGGTAGAGGGGTTATCAAATTTGACCCAGTAGGATGTAACTCAGGTTGCTCCTTATACTCCCTAAAATCAATAAGAAGTTATACCGAGAAGAGCTAAGCCTGACTTTGCTTCAAAAAAGCAATGAGAAGCCTTTACTATAGAAGGGCCACATGATTGGAGGCAACCCTTCATCGACTACTTTAAAGAAGGCAAATTACAAAATAATAAATCACTACCAAATCGAGATAGAATGTTACGCTATGCTTCAATAACACACTTTATATCGATTTTGAACAAATGTGGCTATGATGCCTAAAATGCATGAAGCTAGCAAAAGTGATGGTTGAAGTTCATGAAAGACTTTATGGTGCACATCAGTCAAGTCTCAAGATGGTAGTAAAGATCAAAAGGATGGATTATTATTGGCCATCTATGATGAGAGACTGCATCAATCATGCTAAGAGGTGTCATGAATGTCAAGTACATGGGAATATAATTCATTTACCTTTAAATACATAACCCCAACAATAGCATCCTAGCCATTCAAATGCTGGGGTGCAGATGTAATTGGGCCAATTGATCCGCCATCGTCAGTTGGACACCGCTTCATCCTTGCAACAACTGATTATTTTTCTAAGTGGGCTGAAGATATCTCATTTAAAGAAGTTACTGCTGATCGAGTGACCAACTTCTTAACGCATAATGTGGTCTATAAATTTGGAGTGCAGCGCCGAATAATTTCTGATAATGGCACAGCTTTCAAAAGTGCAAAAATTTATCGATTCTTTGATCGATGCAAAATTGATTAGCGATATTCTTCAATATATAATCCGAGGGCAAATGATTTGGCAGAAGCTTTCAATAAGACATTGATCAAACTGCTCAAGAAGATCCTCACTAAAAATAAGAGAGAATAACATATTAAACTAATAGAGGCACTATGGGCATATCGAACTACCTATAAGATGCTGACTAAAGCCACTCCTTATTCATTAGTGTTTGGAACTGAAGCAGTTCTTTCGCTTGAAGTTTAGTTACCTTCACTTCGAGTAGTCATCCAATACAATATAACTGACTATCAAAATGCTCATTTGAGAATGGAGGAACTCGATGCACTTGATGAGGTTAGATTGCAAGCTCACCAAAATCAGGAAGTTTATCAAGCAAAGATGTACAAAGCTTTTGACCATGCGGTGCAGCCTCAAACATTCCAAAAAGGGGAATTAGTCTTGGTGCTGAGAAGCCCAATTATTCCTAATCAAAAATTTGGTGGCAAATTTGAGCCTAATTGGGAGGGCTCTTTTGTCATTGAAAAAATGTATCAATGAGGGGCATACTAACTCATTAACTTAAAAGGTGAAAGACCAATGCCACCAATTAATGGTCGTTACGTGAAAATGTATTATACATAATACATACATTCTTGAGGTAGAATAGAAATCCCCTTGTAAGACAGATGCATTTTTTTTAGTATATCTATTTAGGCCAACAACATGCTTCATGCCGAGAACCCTAAATAAATATACTTACTCAAGATTTAAAAAAAAAATTCTGTGAAATTTCCCCTGTTACATAGGGGGCATTTTAAATTTCTATACATAGATGAAATTAATGTTATATGTTGAAACCCTCTTAAGATCAAACATATCAACTCATATATTGATATATATTTTCTTAAATTATTTTAGAGCTTTTTCAAAGTGCTTTAGAATTTCTCCTACAAGACAGGGGGAATTTTTATATATTTAGCCAAGTTGAAATCGTCCTATAAGACGAGATCCTCGAATATATTTTGATTGTGGTTGACATCGAGATTTACGCTGAAATTCTTGAATATATCCATAATTTTCATTATTAAGTTGTAGGTTCTTGCAGGAGAAAAAATTTGGAAGCTTCAATCAATTGAGTTGGAAAATATCAATCTCTACACCTTGAAGTCAAGGACACAAATGGGTTTTAAATGTCAAACTCAACAAGCCCATAATGGCCGAGTTGTTGATGCTCTCCTCACTCAACAAGCCGTAAGAAAGGGCCACAGTGAAAGAGCCCCCATTCATCAGTCTGATGACAAAACCACCGACCCATCACAACTTAAGTCAAAGAATCAAGTAGGTTCTGAAGGTCGAGCTCAACAAGCCTATAAATGGTCAAGTTGCTGATGCTCTCCTCACTCAACAAGTCATAAGAAAAGCCCATAGTAAAAGAGCCCCTGCTCGCCAATCCAATGATGATAGCTATTCAATCTCAAATCAGATCCAGCTTAGTGACTACAAGCAACTAGAATCCAAGAGATCTTTCTATCTGATCGATAGACCAAGATAATATGAGAAAACTCCTAATTTAAGGTTGCCTCAAAGCAATCTATATATTGCCTGCAAGGTGATGTTATAATCCATTTCTAATGGTGTAATTTGGCTCAAAATAGAAATCAAGCTAATTTTCTCATCAAATCCTCCAAAGACAAAAAGCACAAGAGTAATACAAGAATGCTGATTTCATTAATATAATAAGATAATATATAATTGATGGAAAGAGAAATAAAAAAAAAAGTACATCATGGGAGCCTAGACTGTAGCTCCTGAAGCTGGGCTGAATAAACTGCTAAAGACTAATGCTCACTCTTACTTAACTGTAAAGTATCAGTAGCTTTGGTCAAAGCAGCCTCAACACCTACCGTAGCCCAATGACATATCTGGTAATGGTGCTGCTCCTACTTTATTGAGTTTCCTCTCAGAATTTAGCTCTAATCTGATCTGTGAACTGGCGGTTATGAGCCTCAACACTCTCCTCAAACTCATCATGTGCTAGGTCACCACCTCTATGAAGCGACCTCCCCTAAAGCTCTACCGAAGTTTGGATCGAACACAATGATCTCATCCGTGGATCAAAAACTCTATGTCTCTATGAGAGTCTCCATTCGAGAACGCCTCTAAGCTGCAAGCTAGAAGATCCAAAATGGTGTTCACATATGATGTGAAGCTTCTTAGTGACTCTGGTGAGTCTGGAGTAAGCCTAGAAACCACATCCCTCAAAAAAACCAAATCGTAATCCTACATTCCTCTGTTGCGGGGATCTAATCTACATGGATATTGATGGTAGATCTTGGACTCATAATCTACACTAGACACTGCAAGAAATTAGCAAAAATAATCAGTATGAGATAAAGTAGTAAATGTAAAGAAGTGCCGCTAAAGAACAAAGGAAGGAAGTAAAATACCTGAACATGGTGAATTCGGCTGAACTAGTGTATCGTAAGCGATGTAATCCTCGAGGATCCTCACTATCTGATAAGCTCCAGGGCTATGTGCTGGCTCAACATAAACTCCGCTAGGTACAAGATCTCTCACCTTAGAAGTCTCCTCAATACAATGGGCAGAGTGAGACTCAGCGGGGAAAAGTGGCTCCACAGAAGGAGTAGAAAAATCAAAGGCATCAGTATCAGAGGTAAGCACGCTCGATGGCCCAACTTCAGAGCCCTCAATAGATCCACTGCTATCTGACATTTATGGAACCTCATCAGAAGTCACCAACTACTATGGAGCCAGACTCATGGAACAATCAATCAATCCCGCAGCTCAGAGTGACACACATATGTTTACATTGAAAGAATGATAGCTGGAACATAATCCCTAGCTTTAATTCTGTTATGAGGAGTGGTTTCCTCAGCTCTGACCTGCTCATCAACTGCTGCATTGAATATACTTTAATGATATAATAAAGAAGAGGATAGAAGTATTGAAAAGGAGAAAATAGTAATTGTACCTCTGTCATTATTGTATCCTACTGGTGGCGACTGACGTTGAGGCCTCTGACCTCGAGGAACTCCCATAAACCTCACCTTACACTCATATATCTTGGCACCATGCTCCAAGAAAGGACCAAATGACAGCCATACCCATGTGAGGTAGGTATAATTAACCCTGTGTGACTTTATGGAGGAGCTATCCGAAAGTGAGCACCAGTACCAAGCCTTTAAATATAGCCAAACAGCTGAAGCAGTCAAGTAACATGTCTCAAGGAGAATCATCATGATCTTCCTAATGTCCACTAGACTAGGGATGAATGACCTACCATCATGAGCAGTCGACTGGAACAAGTCAAACTATCAAGCAACTTGGTTGGGTTGGTAGCCCTTTATAGCAACTAACTGTCCAAATCGATAACATAACTATCCTGGATGTATACTAAAAAAGTACTAAGATACTCTCAATGTTCATTGTCCATGGAGCAATGAATATCTACCATTCTCATCAATACTATCAATAAGATCGGCCTCTATCAAGTTAGATGGTAAACCAAATATGTACGATTGGTAGACTAATAAAAATTGGTCTTTGACCAAATGAGGAGCAAAGAAGAACATTCAAATCTGCTCCATCTCCAAAGTAGACGATGCTCAGTATAACTACAGGACTGTAGGGTATCCTCGCCCTGAAAAGAATACCAGATACTCAAAATAAGAAAAGACACCATGTATGTGGAGGTGAACCCAAGCTGCACAAGTATCGCCAGGTAGAGAGTCACATCTCAACTAGTGAACTAGCTCAAATCACCCTCAATATCCTATAAATCCTAGTTAACATTGCTGGGGCTAGAGAAATCTGCTCACCTTGAGAAATCCTACTGGCTGCTAACAAAGCATTTGGATGAACTGATCTCTCTGTAATGGGAAGCATAAAAATGCAAAGCCATGTCACTATAAATCTGACTAAGAACAAATCCTCTCTCAATCCCTGTATGGCTAGAGAAGTCTTTCCTGCTAATAAAGTATGCTCCATAGTCTCCTCAGATAAGTAACTGCCATCAGACACACCTAATCAAAAAGGATCATGTAGTGATACTATCTCCTCAGATAGAGCATAATCCTGTAAGAAGCTCTGAATCCATGCACTCACAAGCACTGTAGCCCATGATCATCTAGAGCATCTTAATGCCTGGAAAGTCAGGTGATAATGGTTCAAAAGATCAATGTAAATAGATTGCATGGCTAATTTGCCCTATTGATCACTATCAACAGAGGGATGCCTGCAAAATAACTCCTTATTAGGTGGAATGCACTCCTTGTAGCGGTAGCTAAACACTGGAAGGCTGACACAACCTGCAAGTCCCAAAGTGTAACTGTCAACTCCTTCAGGCCAATCCAACAAGTGTTACTACTAGCATCCCAAAACTCTGCTACTCTACGAGCCCAAGAAGAAGGCATACCTCCAAATCAAATAAAGACACATATACTGCCTCATAAATGCTTGTCAAAATATCTGAGCTCAATGTATTTCCATGTAACTTATCCATGTGGAAGACTAGGAATCTTGCCAATAGATGAATCTCGAAGCAAGTCTAATGAGCTCGATTGTAACTAATGGTGGCTCAAAAGTCTAGACTGCCTCATCCACTCAATGCTATCCGAAGTAGGTTGTAAAATATCACAATATCCACAAAAGTATCAGCTATCCAAAGGATTGTAGTCCCACATTTAAGGGTACCACCTATGCAGTCCTCAAGCAATGAGTCTCAAGTATGAAGCATGGAGGAGAGTGCAAAAAAACCTCGATAAAAATCACGTCCTCTCAATATATTGGCGTGCTGCTCAATCCTATCCCTGATATCAGCATCTCTACGAGGATCATGTCTGTCAATCTCTGACCAAATAGCATCCTTACTAGGCTTAGCAGATGATAGATCATGAGGTTTTCTTCAGCTGAACATTCTCCTATCAAGTGATTAGAGAAATGACACATAAGAATCCAAGTGACAGCATAATAAAGTGTAAAATAAAAAAAGGAGTTATATTAAGAAGCAGTAAAAAAAGGGGAACAAAAAAAGAGAGAGAAGAAAATCAATAAGGTCAATCAGTTTTTAACAAACGTAACTCACTGCATGCGTGAATCACATTTGTTGGGTATTTGTTGACCTTCATATATACCACATGAGTCGAATTGAGCTTATTAGATAAATTCGATCGACTTCGGATGCTTCAGAGCACAAATCAGAGCTAAGATGCACCAAACATCACCGAAATCAGCCCAAATAACCTTTGATCGATGAATAGACTTCTCCATTGTGTTTAAAACATCAAAATTGCTCAAAATATAAATATTGCACAATCTAACGATCAACCGAAAGTTTTATCGATCAATGCCAACATATATATCGATGTGAAGTCGTGACGATGCCCAAATGATCTCTATTTGTGAAATTGATTACACTGTTAATTTTAAAACATCAAAATCTATCAAGCAAGATTGTTCACACTCAATTTGGATGAGTCTGTGTAAATGTCAAATGATAGAAAGTGACAACACTCAAATCGAGGCTGAAATACACTGGATGTCACTAAAATCAATCAAAATGATCTTGTTGACCTCATATTTAGAATGAGCTCTCAACACCTCCATCTTAGGCTTAGGAATTCTCTTAGACTTTAAGAGTTCCTTAGTCTTAAGATACATCTAGTGATTAGGTGGACACTCCAACCTAGCCTTAGAAGACTTAGAAGAGTTAGCCATAGGAATAGGTCATGCCTTAGGGGTGTGAGGAAAATCTCTTACCCTTTAGCTTAAATCATTCCTCACTTCCCTTCTTTCAAGTCAAACCCCAAATCAATTCTATTTGATTTTCCCCAAGCTCAAATAAATTCCATGATTCAATTCCATGATTGAGATCCATGATTGAAATCCATAATCAAAATCCATCAAAAATTCCTAAGTTCAAATTTCCTAAGTCCTTAACCCTTTCTTAAGGACTTAGCCAAAATTATGATCAAAACCTATTCAAACCTTTGAGATTTTCTCATGACTCATTTATACTCTCATTTATATTCCCATTTATAAATGAAATATAAATTCAAACCCACCAAATCAAACTCAAAATTCCAAATCAATTCATGAAATTTTTCTTAAGTCCTTTTAATTTTTCATTAAAGAACTTAGCCAAAATCAACTCTAAACTTTGATCAAACTTATTCAAATTCATAAGAATTTCTCAAAATCAATTTATATTCTCATTTATGTTCTCATATATAAATGAAATATAAATAAAAATCATTTAAATCCAATTCAAAAACTAAATTCCAAATTTAAAATGCTTAAAATTCTCTTAAATCCCTTAAATTTCCATTAATGGATTTAACCTAAACTTTGATCAAACCTTTTCAAACTCATGAGATTTTCTCAAAAATTATTTGTATTCTCATTTATATTCTCATATATAAATGAAATATAAATATAATCCAATGAAATCTAATTCAAAAATTCAAATTCAAATTAGAAATTCCCTTAAATCCTTTAAATTCCCTTTAATGGATTTAACCCAAATCATGATTAAACTCTTTCAAATTCTTAAAATTTTCTCATGACCAATTTATATTCTCATTTATATTCACATATATAAATGAAATATAAATTCAAACAATCAAAACCAACTCCAAAATCAAACTTATATCAAATCAAAATCAAATCTAAGCCTTTCAAGTCAAAATCTTGAACTTAGCCAAATCATTTTCAAATCAAGCCAAACTCTTGATTTTCTTTCATGGTTCAATCAATCCTACAATCACGAACTTATATACAAATCCAAACCTCAATCAAACAATCAAAACTCAAATCAAAAATCAAACCCAAAACCCTTTCATATTCTTCCTTTGAATATGAAATTTTCAAATGGATCAAAACCCATTTGACTTCAAAACACCTGTAAATGGATTTATATTTCAATCATAAGTCCATATACAAGATCAACCAACTTCAAATCAAGCTTTGACCAAGCCATTTCACACACTTAGGCTCACTTGACCCAAAGTGACCTAAAGTACCCTTATGAGCTAACTTTTGATCCTAACTAAAATGGATTGAACCAAACTCATATATCCCACTCATCATGATCAAAAATCATCATGGGATGATCAATCAATCAAATTGGGTCAAATCAAGTCAAACCTAAGGGTTGACCAAGTCAACACTTAACCTAAAATGAAACCTAACATAGAAAAATTTCACCATAGGATAAATTGATTGAAACCATTGATCCAAGTTCACTCATGACCTATGTTTGAACTTGACCAAGCCAACATTTCAGCCTAAACTAGTCCAATTAGCCCACTTGACCCAAGGTGACCCATTTTGACCTAAAGGGCCAAAATGTGTCAAAACTTGATCTAAGCTAAATTGATTGAAACCAATGGGTCAAGTCCATTCCAAATCACTTGTGAAACTTGACCAAAGCCTCAATTGGCCAACTAGACCCAACCTAGCCCAATTGAAATTAGACCCAACATGACCTAAAGGGGTCATGTTGAGCCAAAATTGAACTTAACCCAAATTGATTAGAAACAAAGATACCAATCCACTCCATATGACTAACCAAACCTAAACCTACCCTTGACCTCACCCAAATAGGTCAAATGGGTCAAATAGGTCAACTTGACCCATTTGACTTAAATGAGTTATATGAGCCAAAACCAAATCTAATCCAAATTGAACCAAATCAAAGGCACCAGAACATTTCAAATGATCATATAAACTTTACCCAACCCTTAGTTTGACCCAATTTGACCTATTGGTCAACTTGACCCAAGTTGACCATTTTGACCTAAATGGGTCAACGTGAGCCCTATCAAATGGATTCCAAATCCATTGAAACTTGGCCCAACCTATTTTCTCAACATACCAAACATACCCAAATTGAAAATAGCAAAATGACCATTTTACCCCTAGGCCATAGAACAAATTTTGGCCTAGCCCATGTGTATTTTGGTCATACACTCATCACAATCACTTGAGGCTTTCATAAAATCTCAAGGGGACCTAGTGATGAGTGGTGCACCCAAATCAATGGGTTTGGGTCAACCCATTTGGCCCATAGACCAAACCCGACCACCTATGGCAAAATTCAATTTTCAAACTCCCCCTAAGCTCAATTTGATGCACATGGGAGTTAGCATTCCACTCCTCTGGCCAAGCCGAACATGTGCACACTTCAAACAACCTAAACCCATATGGGTCAATTATCAAAACAAGCAGATCATTTTCGCCATCCGACATCATATGGGGAGATATACTCCCTAATCCACTAAAAAATTTTGATTCACTTATCGATTGAGGCCTAGAGAGTTAGAAATATTAGAGAGCTTTCCCAAGGCCCTAGAGGATTTGAATCTTTCTCGATTTTGCATAGTGCAAAATAGGGGAGCTTGATCTAATTCCCAACTTCTTCTATACTTGATCCCACTCAAATTCCTCTTGTACACTTGATCTAAAGACCAAGTCGAGCCTGCCCAAGCATCCATTTGAGTTCCCACAACAAGGAAGAACTCAATTTAATCAAAGCCGCAAAGGGATTGAAGAGGAGTTGGTCCACCCATTCATCCACTCAACCTCAAGGCCTAGGAACTTCAACATGGTTTGCCTCCACTCACTAAAGCTACCTCATCGATCGAGCTGTGATCACCTCATGAGGTTAGTGATTTTCTGACCACATAGATTGATAAGTGTTGGTCCTTCGTGAAAGGAATTTTCATTGCATGTGAAATCCACCGTTGGATTGGCCGCTCTATTCCTTTAGATGGTGTGGGTTGAGTCTTGAATGAATCTATGCTAGATCAGCTCGGATTCCCCTGATGGATGACATTCATCCTCAAGGAAGAACTCATCAATCTCACCCATCCATCCGCATTTTAGATGGACTCGAGATTATTCACGTTTATAAGCCCTTTATCCTTTAAATCAGGAATTCTCGTCCGATCTTTGATCGACTAAAGGATATTAAGCGCGCGCCACAACCACCTTCTTGATTTGATATTTCGGGTAGCCACCGCGGATGCGTGTAAAGCGTCGACGCCGCCACCACGCGCGTCGTGAGTATTAAGTGGATTAGTTAGGGATTATTATTAATTCTTAATTAATTCAAAAACCTTCAAAAAATTATAGCTCCTTCAACAAAAATCAGAAAAATATAAGGAAAAATTCTATGGATAGATAATTCCATCTAGAATATTTCCAAAAAAAATTCAATGGATTTTGAATTTCCCTTTTTTCTGAATTTGGGTTTCTTTTGGAATATTAATTAGTTAATTATTTCCTAATTAATTCACCAACTGATCTAAAATTTCTAGGGTTCATTTTAGGGGATGGCCTCTGCCTCCTTTAATTTTCTTGAGATTTATTGAGGCCTTATTTAGGGAAATTGCTAGCTCATTCTCTAATTACCCCTTTCATGTAATTAAGGGTAATTAAGGTATGATTAGTAGATTTACCCTTGGATTAAGTTTGATTAAGGTTAGATCAGTGAGTAGGGATTTTATGGAATAATTTTGGGGTATTTCCCAAGCTATTCCCTAAACCCCTTTTCTTTCTTAATTAATCCCTCTTAATTAATGGTTAATTCATTAATTATCCCTCTAAATAATTTTCAAAAATTCTAAAAATTTTTAGAACTTAATTAATCTATCTTGGGTAGATGCTTAGGTGTTTAATAGCCTAAGTCTAATTAAGTAAATTAAAACCCCTTTCATAAGTATGAAAGGGTGTTTTAAAAGTACTTAAGCTAAACCCTTAGCTTAATTAACTTTTAATTGTGAGCCAAATTGCATTAGGCCTTTTCATTATTAGGTGCATTGAAAATTTAAATACCTTATGGGTTTTATGTCATCTCATTGGCTCATAATTACTTAGTTAATTTTTCTAAGGTGGTGTAGGTAAGGGTTAATTAAGCCACTTAATTCATACCTTAACCTAATCAATGCTTAAAAATGATTTAATTATCTAACAATTAATCAAAAATACAAAACACATGTGAGAATGTGTTAGGAACAACAAACTCATCTCACCTTTTCAAAATTAAACTAAACTTCAAACTAAACAAAAATTATTTTGAAATTCACTTTGATTTATTCTAAATTTTCTTATTCCTTAAAGAATGTCTTTAGAATTTAAGTAAAGTGAGTTTGTTTATATGATTGCATTACTTTAGATCTTTCCCAACATGTTAAATTGTATACCATATGATTCATGCATTCATGAGTTCATGTTTCCAAATTTTAAAATGAAAATTATTTACTTTATGTCAAATGTGCATGTGTTGGCTAAAGTAAAATATGAGTGGCTATTATCACTACTAAATTCAAAGTATTTTCAAAACCTATAAAAGAAACACCAAATTTGAATGTGTGCTATTCATATCTTAATTATAAGTTTATATGCGATAGATTATAAAGTAATGTTTAGTGTAGCCTTTCCTCCCTTTCTTATGTTAGCATAGTTTTGAATAAGGATTGGTAAGATGCAAGGTTCATTTGAAAAGAACCCAACACTTACTTAATTCTATACCTTATTCATTCCTATGTCATCATCTTAGAAGGATTGCTTACACTTGCATGAATAAATTACATAAAAAAATAAAACTATTAAACAACTTTTGCATATTCCTTCTTTATTTTATTTCTTTTATATGCATGTTAGTACTTAAGGAAAGTGATATATTAGTTTGGACAACTTCAGAGGCTTTAAGTAGTCCTAAGTAGGTCTTGTACCTTACACTCGTTAACAATGATGCATACTCACTTATGCCTTTCTTACTTTCATGCATGTATGTGAAATTTTGGATAAGGAAAACCTTTTCTACTTAAGAAAAATCATGCATATTCAACTTCTAAATTTTCTTAAATGGATTACTTAGCATGCATCATAAAGTGTGTTAACTACTCTCATTTGCATGTATAGATATGCTTAGGTCCATCCATATGCATGTTATATATGTTGGGAAAGAAATGAAGTAATGTGTGTGTGAATTTTGATTCATTTTATTTAATCTTAAAATGCCTTTCTTTTGAATAGGTTTGTTTAGAGTTTATCTAAACTTAGGATTGATTAAAGATGTAATCAAAACATTCACCTAAATGAAACTAAAATGTGAACTTACTTAGAAATTACTTAAGGATTAGGAAAGAGAAGTTCTCTTCTTTCCCTCTCTTTATAACTTAGTAATTAATTGTAAGTTTCACTTAAACCAAATTAAAACATGAAATAAAAATAACCCAAAATACTTAAACAACTTAAATGAAACCCTCCTCTAAGTTGAACATATTCTTCACACTTAGAAAACTTGAACCTAAAGTCCTAAGCTAAGCATACCACACAAACCTTCAAAGCACACACATTCAAAGTCACCACTTCTAGCTTTAGGTTAGGTGCATGGTTTGATATTATATTTTATTTTGTGATGAATATTTTAGACTAGATGTTAGGGTGTATGCTCAGAATGAATGGTAGTGTTTAGTCTAACTATTCTTTTATGGGATTGTGCTAAAGGGCTATCATAAATAAAAATATAAATGCTTCTTGCTGGTGCTTATACCCTGCATAATCCATAGGTGGACTTAGTCACCCATGTGATAAGTTTAATATACATGCTTGGGATTTGTGTGGTGTGATTTAACTAACCTTTATTTTGTAGGTGTTAGTTAGATCTCTACTTTTTTCTTTTCATGTAAAAATTTATATATTTAGGATTTTGGAATGATTTATTATGGGGGATTAGGACGAGCATTGGTCATAAGATCCTATCTTATGCACCATGTGAAGCCTTGAAGCATCTACCATTCAAAGGAGAAACCAAAGAAGAAAAGAAGAAGCGAAAGAAGAATAAAGCTTGAAGACCCCCATAATAATGAATTCCTTTGCTTAAATTGTAATTCAATTCATTTGTAATTCGAGTTGTATAAGGGTAGAGCTCGGCTACCCACTTTTGATATTTTTGAGTTTGTGCGGTGGTGCTCGACCACAAATGACCATTTATTCTTTTGATTTTTATAAATTATTTGATGATTTGTTTTAGCTTTTGCATTAAGTGGCATATTTTCCTAGTTTCTTCCTTGCTTTATGTATGATGTGGATTAGGCTCTTTAGAAAAAATAAATCTTTACCCAACTTAATAATTCAAACTAAAACTAAACAACTCATAACCTCACTAAAGCTTAGGATTAAAATCAAGATAAAAGAATTAAACCCTTATGGATGAGCATTTCTTTATAATATCATGCACAAATGCATCTTATTTCACTCTTGATTGAGGGCTTCCACCTTGCCAAAAGAACTGGCTTTTTTGAGTGGTGAAAACTCACCTCCTACCTTCTCACTGATTTTGGCCAATAATCTACTTTCTCATGCATTAGTTATAAAACTCCTATTAGCCTCAATCAAAATGATTTTCCAAAAATAAAATAAAATAAAATGAAATTTGAAATGCATTAGATTTAGGTCATTTGAATCATGTCCCTTTAGATGATCTAGTCTCTTTAAGAAGTGAGTTTAAGGACTTAGTCTCTTTATAAATAATAACAGCCTAGCTATCTTGCATAAACATAAAGACTTGCCTACATGTATTTAAAATCATAGAGGAGTTAGTTGCCACCCCTGTAATAAAGTCCATGGGTGGTTTGTCCTTTGGAGGCAAACTAATTACCCATTTTTGCCTTAGATTTAGGTCTTCCTACCTCGCCAAAGCTCCCTGGGGATTTACATAATTCCTCACCTCCTAGGCATTTCCTTAATCTTGTGTTAAAGAATTGTAAGTCCTAAAATTCTAATGAAAATGCAACTCAAATAAATTAAATCAATTTCTAAAATGTAAAGCCCAATGTTAGGATAGTTTGAGATTCCCGCTAGGTCTTCTAACATCGTGAGCATCTCCTACTTATTTTCTATTTTAACTTTGATAATAACTCCCTCTTTTAATCAATCTCATTTGATCTTCAAATACAAATCGATCGATTGATAGTTCTTCTTATTGAAATCTTCAGAGACAACGATCATTTACCTTAGTCGAGAGTTTTCCTAAGGGATCCCGTCCCTTAGGATGTAATTAACTATGGGGGCTTGCCCATGTAGGAAACTTAACAAATCAGGTTTAAAATAAACCCTGCTTTACTTTTTCATATAAAGTAGGAGAAAAATCTCTGGTACATATGCAGACCCATCGTCCTTAGGAGTCCTTATTGAGGTGATTGGTTCCATTAAAGGGTAGTGATTTCTATCTTTTGAGATAATATACTATACCTTGATGACATATCCGATCACCTGAATAATTACATCTGTGGATCTATGTGATTTCTTACCAAGAAGAATTTTTATATAGGGTGTTGCCTCTTTTATTTCTCACCAACAAATTTGGAAGGCGACTCCCCTATATAAAAAATTTTCTCCACAGATCTCTAATTAGCGAACGGACTTTGTCATTATGTTTAGAACATCAAAATGGTTCAGAATATACATATTGCACTACCTGATGATCAACCGATCAAGTGATCGAGTCATCAACGTGCCTATATGCATATCGAGGTCATGAGGCACTACTTAAACCAAACAACATCCATTCATGAAATTGATTGCAACATTAGTTTTGAAACATTGAAATCTATCAAGTAAGACTATTAACACTTAATTCGGACAAGTCTATGTGAAAATTGAGTGGTCAAAAATCATAATATGCATTTTGAGCTGAAATTGATCTAATTTGACGTCGATTTGGACCAAACAATCTTCGATCGTGAAATGGACCGCACCATTGCGTTCGAAACATCAGAATAATCTTGAATCATCATATATATTAACCTTATATTCAGGCTAGCATAAAGTTCATATTAAAATTTACTAAATAATAAAAAATATTATTAAAAGGCCTAATAACCTAAATCCCCAAAAAAAACCGACCCATAATTTCCGTCTTCACGCCCAACCCGAGCTCTCTTCTATCCGGTTCACACACTCTTGAACATTTGTTCTCCCCTTCACACGGAAGTTCCTCCATGTTCGTTCTATTTCTCCCTTCAACCGCATGATCTCCTCTTACTCTTCCGTTCGAATGGCTCAACCACATGCACCCTCTCCTCAATTGTTCCCCCCTCTTTTCTCCTCCTTAAAGAAATGAGACTGTCAATTTTGGCCCTCATTTTTCCCTTTCTTGTCCAAATTGCACGCAAGCAAAGGGTAAGTTCTCCATTTCTTCCTCACCCTTTCGATTTTCCTCCTATCCCCCTTACCTAACCTCCCTCCCTCTCTTTCCATTTCCTTCCTGTCCACTTGAAGTAGTTGAAACCCTTGAAGCCCTAGCCGAAATTTTTCTTTTCATTTCCTTCCCCCATTTTCCCCAACCGAAATCACCTATAGCCAAATTCCTTTCTTAGTTGAAATTCCTTTAGTTGAAATTCTCCATGCCCTCCGCACTACCCTCTTCCCTAGCCGACAGCCCCTTTTCCCTTCACTCTCCCTCTCTTCTTTATTTTCGATTAAGTCAAAGTCGAGTCGCTGCTATCTTTCCTTCTCCATTTCTTCTTCATTTTCGAATATCGAGCCATAAAACCAAATTAATTTCAACAAACCAGAGAATTTCAGCAAACCAGAAATCTGAAATCAAATTTCAGTAAATGCAAGATTTGAAACTTGAATTCCTCTTATATTAGTAATAGGCCGAACTTCCTATAAGGATGTGCAAGTTCGTAATTGTGTCTAATTGTGGACGTGCAGGAATGTGAATGTCAATATATATATATATAGGGCCCACTCGTTACGCTCAATAGGGCATATTATATAAGCCAAACAAATTGTTAGATGTCGCTCACCTATCTAGAATGCTGCCAAAATTTAGACTAAAATCTAAAACTTAGATAAATTTAAATAGAAATCTTTTAAAATTGAAATCAAATAAAAAAAAGAGAGAGAAGAATATATAATGAATATAAAGGTAAAACATCAAATCAAAGAGAAAAGAAGTAAAAAAAATACTTACAAGATTTATCTATGTAAAGTTGAAATCCCACCCAAATTTTGAACTAAAAAATTATCCCCTCTCTTTTATGCACTCCAACTCCTCAAACAAGTGGAATGAAATGGAAGCCCCTCTCTTAGCCTTATTTATAGGAATTGGAGGAAATAATGTGGAACCCATCCTTATCTAAATTTAATAATGAGGTGTGATGATGGGGTTTGATGGATGATACTAAACTCACAAGCTTTAATGGTAATCTTCGGTGGTTTAAATTGAATAGGTAAAATGGGTTCTCTTTTCTTCAAATTTCACAAAACTAAATAAGCTTTAGTTAAAACTTGGAGAGGCTGATATCAAACTTATAAGAGACTTATAATAAATTTGAAGTCCAGTTATTCACTAAATATCAAGTCTAATGTGGAATTAGGGATTGATGTTTATTTATGTGAATAGAGCCTCTTATTGAATACTCAAAGTATTAAATTCACAAACAAGTAATCATAAAACTATTTGAAAAATTGAAAATTAGGCCTGATATCAAAAGAAGTAGGAATCTTGATTGAACATCAAATCAAAGCATAAGAGAGCCTCTTGAAATTAAGATATACTCTTCAAATATACTCAAATAAATTAAAGAAAATTAAAGAATTCATCAGAGATTTTCCATGAGATCGAATGATTTTTAATAAGCATAAGCAATGAATATTTGAAAAATGTTTGAAGTATATTCGCCGCTTTATTAAATATTCGGATTAGATCAAAGAGAAATTAAGTATAGTTGGTAATGAATTTGAGAATTCTCATAAGTGAGAGTCTATTGAATATTTAAAGACTAATCAACTTGGGATAAAAGAAAGTAATTTAATATTAATCCAAATAATCTAATAAGATATTAGATCAATTTACAATGCCCTATCGCTTCAGATTGAACACATCATAGCGAGCGAAGGCGTTAATTAAGGCCATATACCGCATGGGCCCCGACACTATGTTGAATGCTTAAATTCAAGTGTCTGAGAATGCTGCATGGGTTGTTTCCCGGTTTGGTCTTAGGACCGGGTCCGGGTTATCAAAACCTAAAAATTTAATTATTATAAGAATTTCAACTTATTAAAATATCTGAGAAGTTAATTCTGTCATGTTATAGTAAATCTGATCTTGTATTAGGATCTAAATAGAGTTGACAAGATTTAAAATTCTTAAATATATTCGATTCAATCAATTAACTATCTCGATGATGGCTATGTTGAATGGTGATTTCAACTGGAGGAGATACTTTCATTAAAATGTGATTCTAATTTTAAATCAAATTAACTCAAATTAAGTATCAATCTAAAAACTTCTTAAATAAAATTCAATCATTAAAAGCTTAAAGCAAAACTCAATCTATCCACTTTCCACAATTATTTGTCAGATGTGACAAATTAAGAAAATCCTAGCTCACAAAGGAGCCAATATCAAGTTAAGTGTTTTATTACTTTCACTCTCAATCAATCTCATGCCAGTAAGGATGTGGCCCGTGTCCTCTGACCGTGTGGCTTGGCCGATGGCTCCACATGATAAGTTATGACCGAGTCCTCGACGGGTGGTTGCCAAATGACACTATTATATTACGATCACGACTGCAGCCCGTATGCTCCCCAATGGCTCTATCCTTTGAGCTGTGAATCATATGGTACACATGATAGGGCAAAAAACCCTCTGCAGCTAAGGTAGACTTAAATTTGTCTCCTTAGACAAACGCCACCCCAGGTCTACAAGGATTTCTTGGATGATGTAACCCATGTGTCGCTGATAAGGATCCTTCTGATAGGTTGGGTCGACTACCTCATCTAACTAAGTAGACTAGGGACCGCGGGATGACGGAACCATGGGATCTAGATCGGGCACATCATCATTCCCCCAACCATCTGTTTTAAGCTAATAATGGTGAGTTTCATAAATCTAAATTTTAAATTTTAAACTCTACATGCTGCTACTATACACTACTCATTTAGCGATCTAACGATTAGCCTTAATCAAAAGTTCTCTCTCAGCATTGGGATGGGTAATTAACTATAGGCTTGCTTTATAGAAACTTAGAACGATTTAAAGTCCTCGAGGATGAAATCTCGGTAGTGTATTATCTACTATTCCATCTTCCTTCGAAAATTACGGCAACTTCAATCATACTTCTTTCATTTATTAGAGAGGCGAATTTTCGAGCCAATTCGGCGACTCCATTGGGGATAAGATTCTCTTTCAATCTTTGGTCAATCATATACATGCTATAGTAGCAACAAAATATTTGCAAATTCAAAACAAATCATATAAATTTCATAAATCCATTGTTCTAAACTTTTTTTAAACATTAGTTTAACCATTTTTAATATACATTTGATCAACTTGTCGATTAATGAATACTACTCAACAATCATATATGCTTAGTACAGGATCTCGTGACAAAATATCCTGAAAATTTTTTATTTTAGGTATTCAATCTTATTTCTACCCTTATATCATTTCTATATTCTTATTATTTAATATATTAGATTTAAAATATTTAAATTTATTGCATATAAAATCACTTTAATTAATTACTAATATATATATATATATATATATATATATATATATATATATATATATATATATATATATATATATATATATAAAATACTTGTGCAGCTTCCATTCTTTAAAACGATATGCTGGAAGAATGCACATACGCAGCAAGTCATTATAATACCATAAGTCATAATAAAGTTCTTTCCCACAGCTTTAAAAATCTTATATAGCCGATATATTGATTTCGTTTCCAACCACAAATGTATATTACTGTTACTATACTGTGTTTGACTGTACCAGTAAAACATATAGTTAATTTACAGCTTTTCTACGTCTACTTTTAAATTCATTGCTTTCATTGATTCAGCATCATAGTAATATATGACAAAACAGATGGTTTTCCTCCTCAAATAAGCTTATTAGGACTCTTTCAAGCCAAATTAAATCTCGGTGAGATCTGCAAGATCTTGCTTGCTTTACTAGTAATTCACCATAAGGGTTAAGTATTTGACTTGCTCTTGTAATTTAGCTAAACTAAACAAGTATATAGGTCTGTCAGAAAAAACAAACAGTAAGGAAGACGCGGTTCTGATGCAGATTTATAGAACAAAGGCTTCTGGCCTGTGTGATACCGTTTTTTTGCCTTTTTGTTTCTATTTTTCTTCTAAAAATTTGCTCGAGGTCGCTGGAGACGAAGAGAGTGGCTGAGAAGCGTGCAGGTGTATTTTTTTTTTTTTTAAAAGTTGAGTGAATAAACATAAATTTAATACGGTAGATATTCTATGTCAAAGCCTCTGTAATAGCTTTTGATGTTTTGCCGATTAGGTAGATCAGAACTTCCAAAATTTTATCAATTAATTTAACTGTGACTCACTAATGATTCTTTTTTTTGTTTTTTTTTTTTTGTTTTTTTTTTTTTTGAGAAATGATGAGCATGAAAATGTAAATTTGATCAGACGAGATTTGAATTCAAAGTCTTAAAAAATAAAATTTAAATTTTTATCAACTAAATTAGCTGGAGATGTCTCTTAGATTATTTAATGACTTACAATTGTTTTAATTTTGTTGTGTTTTTTTTTTTTTTATTGTGCCATCTAATGGAGTGTGAGGCTACCGGCAGTGCAAATTAAGCTTGAGGATTTCATATTTTCTTTAGTTGCTGTGGGGTTGAAGTTTTCAGCGAACTGGCCAATGGTCATTGAGACAGTCACCGACCTCTCTGATCGCTTGGCCGATGGAATCATTTGTCAAGAAATATCATAAAGATAATTCTTCAAAACGTTCATTAAAAAATATGTATCGCCATTTCTTTTATGATGAGATTTATGTTTACAGTCTTTATTATTGACGAAATATAATTAAAAAAATATCATGGACCTTGCTTTCTTACAGATACTTCCATTGAAAAGTCTGAAAATAATAATTTTTCTCTATGATGTTTAACCAGGTCCACACATCTAGCAATCGTCTTAATGTCTAATATTAACACTCGTAAAGAGTGGAATATACTGAAAAGATGATATATAGTCAGTATTGGCAGATTAGCAATTGCTTTCTTAAGGTCATTTTTCTTTCTTTTCTTAATTTTTTGATAACAAGAGAGTACTCTTCTAAAAAAAAATTAGAAAAGGGACTATCTTTAGGCCATATCATCATTTATATATTTTTTTTCTTCAAAGATTCAGTTCTATTGGGGAGGCCAAATGATCTCGCTAGTTCGCACCATCAATCATACATCTTCTCTGATTTAGATGAATATATTATTGTTGTGTGCTAGAAAATCAGTTGCGGTAAAATAAAAATTTGTGTCATAGCTTTATTGCGGAATCCAGCACACACACAGATATTTGAGGAAATTAATAAGAAAACTCCCAAATTTTTATGTGGAAAAAAACCGAGAGAAAAATCGCTAGCCGGTAGAAATCTTCACTATGTATGCTTTGAGTACAAAATTTTCCGATAACGGATTACATAATTATATATGAAAGGCGATGGGAATCAATTCAACACTATATAGTCGCGTTGTGCAATGGTTGCTAGTGGTAGTAGATGATGGTGAAACGTGAAGTGTGGCCGGATGAAGGTCTTTTGGTGATAACGAAGATGGCCGGCGATGGTTGGCGGCGATGACCGGCGATGGTGGTCGACGGCGGTGACCGGCGTCGGTGGTCGGAGATGATGACCGACGACGATGGTTAATGGCGACAGTGGTCGGCGGTGACGACCGGTGATGGAGATTGACGATGATAAGGATCAGCGGTGGCCGCTGACGGCGGTGTCCGGCAGCGGTGGTTGGCAGCCAACGAAGGTGGCGGTGACCGTCGAGTGGTGGCACGATTATGCTTGGAGGGTTTTCAAGCTTTAGAGTTCTCTTCTCTCTTTTGCTTGGGGTCCCCTCATGTGAAGAATGAGGAGCTATTTATAGATTAGATGAGTGATGTTTCTGTAAATACATGCAAAATCCGAACCACTCTACTCCATCGGACGGCTCAAAATGATTCCTTTGATCATTTGATGTATTTTAAGTATTTGAATACTCAAATGAAGTCAGAATTATGAGATCTTGGTCTTATTAGATTTGGCTCGTCAAGACACTCGATTTGACTATAAACACTCCATATTTAAGAGCTATTTAGAGATTAACTGATATCCCAAAGTTTATAATGATATTTTAAGTGCTTGATCTTGGCTAGTTTCAACTTAGGATCACTTACTTTTGACATCAAGATTCATGCTTCGACTAATAGTATTTTAAGTGTCATATCAGTTGCCCCGTATTTTTGGATGACATTATCTCAATCATCCAAAAATATATATGCCAAATACTTGAAAACAGTGAATTGTTCAATGAAATTTGTGGGTCCATTAATCATACATTTTGAGAGAACAGATCTTCATGGGAGCGCAAGATTATGATCATGGAAGCGAGTGTGGTCGTAGATGATGCACGCATGCAGTTTCGGTTATGGACCCATCCGATATTTATGGGGCGCTGGCACGCTGAGCTGGCGAAGCGGCGCACGCCAGCGTGTGCCGACGGCGCAAGCGGTCTCAATGTGTTTCGCGCAAAACCGCTACCGATGAGGGGTTTTTTTGTCCATTTTTGTCCATTTTGGTTCATTTTCTGCGGTTTTCATCCGTTATTTGCGATTTTTCTTTATTTTTTTTTACCTTTTTGCCCTTATAGGGGGTCTACAAAAACCCCCCTAGGGCCAAAGGAGAAGACACACACCTCATATGCTCTAGTGTTCCTCTTCTTCTTAAGAGAGGGTCGTTCGGAGGAGATCAAGGCCTGTAGTTTATACGGTGAGGCTCCGATTTTCCCTCGAAAGAGGCATCAATTGTTCTCGTCTGACTAACCGGGTTCGGAGGCGATCATGACCCGTAGTTCATACTGAGGCTGATTTTCCCAAAAGGTATCAACTGCCCCTCGGACCGACCTGTGTTGAGGTCAGCCGTAGTTCATATGGCTATTTTTTCCTCGAAAGAGGCATCAATCCTCGTGGACCCCAGTGTTGGAGGCGATCAGAGTTCATACTGGCGAGGTTTCGATTTTCCTCGAAAGAGGCCAACTGCCCTCCGGACCGACCGTTCGAGGCTATCGAGCTAAGTTCCTACTTCTTCTTGTAGAAATTGGATTTCTTGAAACTTTGGATGGTTCAACCTGATAATTGAAGGGGAAGCGTTAATTAGGGTCATTCAATGACTCAAAAGTTTGGCTGTAATTTAACATCCTTAGAGAGGAATAAATTCTTCTTTTTTTCACATATCCTAGATCAGGCTAAAATTATATCCCATGAGGAGTCAGAGAGTCAAAAAAGATAAGGGTGAGTGAGTTGCTTCACAAAATTCTTAGATTTTTATTATTTCACTCTCTCATTATTTATTTGTTATGTATTTTCACAGGGTGATGGCCGGAAGAAAACCCATAGTGATATTACAGCATAAATATCATCCAATCGACATCGATAGTTTAATGGTGTTCCACAAGAAATTTCACTTCCCTAATGAGTTAGTGGCTATTGTTGCCAAAAAGTCTGATCGAGCCCGTTCACCTCCGCCAGGATACTTTACTGTTTCTGAGATGATTCTTCGTGTGAGACTGCGATTCCCTTTGGCTCCCGAGTTGATTGAGATCTTTAAAATATGTAGTGTAGCTTTGTCAGAATTTTCATTACGAGCTTTAGTGATCATCGTTGGTTTGACTGTCTTCTTTAGAGAGTGGTGTTTTTGAACATCAAATACTTATGTTGAATGTGTAGATTCACATGTGATGCTCGACGTGTTTCTTATCTTATAAAGAATTGGATGAATTTTCAGACGAATAAACTATTTGGTCTAATGGATTCTGTGAAAAATGAGTGGGGCCTCCCTAAGAGATGGAGAAGATTGAATGACCTTCCAGATCCATTACTGATTGAAGAGAATGAAATCTTAGTAACTCTTAGTATTCTTGATGCAGGAAGCTTACAACATGAGTTATGTCACATTGACAAATATATAGTTGAAGATAGAATAAGGTTGGCCTTTCCATCCGTGCGGAGATCTCATGCTCTTCCATAAGAGGTCAAGTAAAGGTGATGAAAGGTCTCCTCATATTCATAGGGTTCTTTCAAGAAGCATGAAATCACGGGTAGCAATGTTTCAAGAAGCCAGCGCATGCAAGTGACTATGTCAGTATCTGGAGAAGATGTTCCTCAGTTGGCCTCGAGAGTTTATTTCAACTCATAATGGGGAGTTCATTTCAAGCCTTACATTCTGAGGAGGTTAAAGCACGCTTGACGGCGTGAAGCAGAAAGCGTCTTCTTCCTCCTTCTTTTCTTCTTGTCCTTTCTTCGTAACATTTGTGATGATTTTTTTTTGTAGACAAAACATTAGATGGCTCATTTGGGTGTCGCTCTAGACGAGTGGAATACTGAATTTGTGAAAGTAAAATATATGCAAGGCGAGTATGAGCAAAAGATGAGTGTTAAGACTAAAGAAGTGGCGACTCTAGAGGATCTGATAAGCGGGTGTAGAACTGAGCTAGAAAACATATCAACTTCTCTTTCTCTTCAATGTCAGGAGGTGGAGCGCACTCATGATGAGCTGATAGAGGTAAGGGTAGAGACTCGCCAAAAAGAGAAAAGACTCAAGGCACTTGCAGCGGAGAAGAAAGCTCTTGAACTAGAGAAGAAAGTATTACAATATCATCTTTCTGAGAAGGTGCTTATAATGTCAGAAGCGGAAGCAAATGAAATCTCCTTGAAGGCAGTGGAGAACTTTAAGAACTCCCTGGCTTATCCTGATACTATTGAAGACCATATCCAGGAAGCTTGTAATCATATTCTTGATGTTGAAGTGAAGGACTTGGAGCACCAATGTTTAGAGGAGGGCTTCATCCGAGGGTTCCTAAAAGGAATCGGCTTAGTACATCGCAAAACCAAAGCTAGTATCGAGAATCTATCTCCCAGCCAAGTATCTGAAGACCCTTCGCCAGATTCAGGAGATGAAGGAGTCGAGAGTGAGTCCAAGGGAGCATCTCCTAGCAGTGAGGAGGACATTGATATCATGTAGTATCACTTGAGGATGCATTTTTTTTCTTTTATCTATGTATTGTAATTATTTTGTATCAGAATTTTGATTCTTTCTTATATCATCATGTTAGTGCTGTCAATGAATATTTTTTTTAAATTCTCTTGTTTTATTTTTACCTATCCGGGGTGATTGATCGGAATATTATTCAACGACGCTAACCTGTACGGATGAGGCCGTGGGAAGTCCACCAAGAACCTTTTGGCCTATCTTAGGTATTAGTCAAAATATTATTTGACATTTTACCTATATGGAAGAGGCCGTGGGATGTCCACCAAAGACCTTTTGACCTATCCTAGGTATTAGCCAAAGTGTTACTTGACTTCTTAGCTGTATGGAAGAGGTTAGATCAAGTCTCCATGAGATTGATCATGCCCCGACTGAGATATAACGCGAGTTGCGCATTTCTCAAGTGGGAGGATTAAATGAAGGTGATTATTTATATGCAACAAGCTTGAAAGAACAAACTGTAAATTCATTACTCTGATAAGGTCAGTGATACAATCCTAAGATGATTTTAATACATATATGAGTTTGAAGAGGAAATGACAAATGAGACAAAATAAAAGTTGCAATAATTATGCGAGGAATCGATAATATTTTGAGATTCTCCCAAGTAAGGTAAAGTTTTTCCCTCTGGATCCTTGAGCTTGAATGTTCCTGGCTTGACCATAACTATAACTACATATGGGCCATCCCAAAAATGTGAGAGTTTATTGTGTTGAGGGCCTTTGTCTGCAGCTTCGAGACTTCACAGGACCAAGTCACTGACATATATGAGATGGGATTTTACTCTTCTGTTGAAGTGACGAGCTAGCTTTTGGTGATAGGAAGCCGGCCATGTCACGAAGTTTGGGGAGTAGTCCGTCGGAGTTTTTCTTCATTACCATCATGATCGAACAATTGAACTCTTGGACTTGAAACCCCGATATCTACTGGTATAATAGCTTTTGTGCCGAAACACAAGTTATATGGTGTCTCACCAGTCGAGGTTCGCGATGTAGTGCAGTAAGCCTAAAAAATATTAGAAAGCTCATCAACCCATTGCCCCCCAGCCTTCTCAAGACATGTTTTTAGTCCTTTGAGTACAGTCCTGTTGGTGGCTTTAGTATATCCGTTAGTTTGAGGATGTGCTACAGTCGTATGCAGCAACTGAATGTGAATATCTTTGCAAAATGATGTAAAGACTTTTCCAATAAATTGGGTTCTATTATCAGTGATGATCTTTGTAGGAAGACCGAATCGACATAAATTGTTTAGCATTTGTCCCATGATTTTAGCAAAGTGGTCCACCCATTTAAAGTAGTCGAAATAAAATGATAAACTTTGTTTTGCTATCAAAAAGGTCCCATGATATCAATTCTCCACGAGCAAAGGTCATGGCTGAGTGATGAGATGTGAGGGATGTTAGAGTGTTGCTGACAACTTGCACATTTTTTTGTGAATTCCAATGTGGCTTGTTTCATCATAGGCCAATAGAACCCTTGCCTTATAATTTTAAGGGCTAGCGCTCTTCCTCCTAGGTGTTTTCTACATATCTCCGAGTGAAACTCTCTTAATGCGTAGTCAGTCTCTGATGGTGAGAGGCATTTGAGGTATAACCCAAAAAAAGCTCATTTGTATAGTTCACCTCCGATAATAATAAAGTTTGAAGCTTATCTTCAGAGACGAGTTGCAGCAGTTGGGTCTTCAGGAAGGGTCCCTTCTTGTAGAAAAGATAAGATGAGGTCCATCCATGAAGGTTCTTTTATCTCATTAATTCTTGTATTACCCACGACCCTTGGATACTAGAAAAATATATTTCTTCAACATACCTTCTCTTAAATAGATCAATAGCGAATGTAGAGGCTTAGCTAGAGTATTCTTCTCGTGGTATGTGAATGATTTGATGTGTCTTGAAATGGGGAGAGTGACTTTACTAGGTAAAGGTGGCCAGGATTATGAGTAAAGTTTCCCTCAACCCTGGGAGGTACAAGTGAGAGTTAGTGTGGATCACTAAGTCTTGAGCTTCACTCGATGGTGAGTCTCAACCCTGCGATGAGAGCCTCATATTCAGCCATATTATTAGTTGCAAGAAATTTTAGGCGAAGTCCATACTCTAAGGTATTCTGCTGGGGGAAATAAGTAAGATTCCTGCTCCGGCACCAGTATTTCCTGAAGCTCCATCAACATAGAGGGTCCATTGAAGAGACGAAAGACATGTGGTAGATAGCTCATTTGGAGTTGGGGCAGTGCATTCCATTATAAAATCTGTGAGTACTTGAGACTTTATATCAAGCCGAGATAGGAAATAGATATCAAACTCTCCCAATTCTACAGACCATTTAATTAACCTCCTAGATGCCTCACGGTTTAGTAGAATGACCCTTAATGGTAAATGAGTGTAAACGCGAGTGTGAGCTTGGAAGTATGGACGTAATTTTGCATTGAAAACTAAAGAGCCACCTTATCCCGTCAGTGGATAATGACTTTCTATAGAGAATTTTGTCGACATAGTAAATTGGTCGTTGTATCCCATTTTCTTCTCGCACTAAAACCTAGCTTATTGCGTGGGAAGAGACTGTGAGGTATAAGTATAACATCTCTCCTTGAATAGGCTTGGATAGTAGGGGTGAAGATTCTAAATACTCCCTTAGTTGTTCAAAAGCAGACTGACATTCATCAGTTCACTGAAAATTATTATTTTTAGCTCCCTTTAATATTTTAAAGAATGACAAATATTTATCCCCAGAACGGGCTAGGAAACGGGATAAGACAGTAATTCGTCCATTCAAATATTGAACTTCTTTAATATTCTTCGGAGGAGTCATATCTTTGAGAGCTTTGATTTTCTCGTGATTGGCCTCTATCCCACGGTGGGTTACCATAAACCTAAAATATTTTCCTAACATAACCCCAAAAGCACACTTGGTAGGGTTAAGTCGCATGTTATAACATCGAAGAAGGTTAAAGCATATTTCTAAGTCAGAAATATATTGTGATTCCTCCAAGCTTTTTATTAACATATCATCCACATATACCTCCATTGTGCGGCCTAATAAGTCTTTAAAAACCTTATTCATAAAGCATTGATAGGTAGCACCAGTATTTTTTAACCCAAACGACATAACTTAGTAACAGTATAAACCTTTATATGTTTGAAATGATGTGGCTTATTCATTCGTTGGGTCCATTTTTATTTGATTGTAACCAGAGTAAGCATCCAAAAAATTGAGCATTTGATGTCCAGACGCAGCATCGACCAATTGATCAATTCGAGGAAGAGGAAAACTATCTTTCGGGCAAGCATTGTTAAGGTCAGTCTAATCAATACACATTCTCCATGTTCCATTTATTTTCTTAACCATGATAACATTTGCTAGCCATATAGGGTAATGTACCTCTTGTATGAATCCCGCTTCTAGGAGCTTGTTAACTTCTTATTCAATAGCCTAGAGGTGATCAGGTGCAAAACTCCGCTTCTTTTGGATGATCGATTTGATTGTTGGATCAATCTTGAGGGAGTGTATGATCACATTGGGGTCGACCCCCGGCATATCCGTCAGACTCCAAGCGAAGATGTCTTGATTTCTGTGCAAAAAGTCTATGTATTTTTCCCTTTGTTCTTAGAGCGAGATCCCACTTACACTTTGTAGTAGTTGATTATCGATAATGCAAGCGAGCAAGTCTTATAAAGCTTTGGGTACTTTTCATCTCAAAATTAAAATCTTGATCTTTGAAGGTCACGAGAAGGCGGTTGAGCTTGCGAGGTAGCATGATTGTCTATCTGTGATTTTCATAGACCACCCTAACCCCAATGGGGGTTGGAAATTTCATCTTAAGATGAGACACTGAAGTGACGGCACCGAAAATTGATTGGAGGGGCCTTTCAAAGATAGCGTTATATGCTGAATCTAACTTGACCACCATGAATTGGATTGAATGAGTCACTTGTCGAGAGAATTTTTTGAGGACAACAGGAAGGGTGATTGTCCCCTCTACTCGCACAAGACGATTATCAAACCCGTATAATGATCCTGTAGCGGGTTGAAGCTTTTCCCTAAGCAATCCCATGCTAAGAAATGTAGAGTAAAATAAGATATCAACAGAACTCCCATCGTCAATCAAAATTCTCTTAACATTATAGCATGGGTCACCGATCCCTGCACTGATGACAAGTGGATCTTGATGAGGAACATGGACTCCTTCTAAGTCTGAATCATTAAAAGTGATGGAATGATCAATACTAGATTTTCTTAACTTTGGCTCTTCAGAGGTGGTAATGAGAACTTGATTAGATAGTATCGGTCCTCCTGTGATTGTTTCAATTTACCCAACTGTTTGATGACTATTTTGTTGTTTCTGTGATGATTGTCTGTTTGCCCCCCAGTTGGAGTTATATTTGTTTGAGTCGATTGATTCTTCACAAATCGACGTAGATATTCTTGTTGAATGAGCCTCTCAATTTCTTCTTTAAGTTATTTGCATGCCTCAGTAGTATGTCCACGACTTCGATGGAAGTGAGAATATTGCTCCTGATTTCTTGAATTTAGTTTCAGTGGATGTGGTCACTTGATGGTTTCTTCATCTCGAATAGCCATTAGAATGTTAAAATGAGATGTGTTCAATGGTGTGCATCTCTTTTCTGGTTGTGATTTACGTCATTGATGTGAGGGCCGTGGAGGGAGATCACGACTGCCTTGTTGCTTCTTTTGATGGGACTGTCGGTCCACATTCCCTGAGGTGCTCTTATGTTTTCCTATAGATTGTTCAAATTATTTGTGATGGGCATTAATAGCCTCATCGACAGAAATTTGTGCTTCCACATGATGATCCAAGTCGGCATATGAACGAACGGTATCTCACATTAGTGATGAGTAAAAAGGCCCTGGACGGAGCCCTCCAAGGAAAACTCCCTCTTAATAGTTGAGTCTCGGGTATTTGGCAAGCTTCTAAGGAGAACCTCACGGAAGTATTCCTTAAGTGATTCACCCTCATTTTGAATGAATGAGAGATGAGAGGAATCTTTTATGATCCTCCGGTTTGCAATGAACTGTTCTACAAAAATCTTGGCAAGTTCGTCAAAGGTATGGATGGATCCCCTTGGAAGGGAGTAGAACCAAATGTGGGCCTGACCCTTAAGGGTGACTGGAAAAATTTGATAAAGCAGTGTGTCAGGAGCTCGTCGGATATGCATGATGGTTTTGTAGTGATCGATGTGTTCATATGGGTCAGTTGCTCCATCATAGGAATCGATGCTCGGAAGCTTGAAACCTACAGGAATAGGATATTGAAGAATATCTTCAGTTAAAGGTAAGGATTTCTCATAGCCGCGGTGAGGGGGAGGATGATTTCTGCGTGTATAACATGACGAGTGGGGTCAATAGGACGAGAACATGCCAAGCTACCAGTAATAATTGGTGGATTAGCAGTCGGTTGAGCTGCACGTGATGGATGAGTAGAACTAACAGTGTCAAGAAGATCAGCATTACGGTCTGGAAGTGGAGGAACTTTAGTCTGATGGCGAGAAAGCCCCGCATTAGCATTTTGACCTCCCTTGGCTAATGATTGATCTTGGGAAGATGTATTTGCCGCGGTAGTGTTTGTCGTGTTTCTCGTAAAAGTCAGATCATCTCATTTTGAGACTCTTCCATTCGCGCACACGATCTTCTAAAGAGATTCTGTTGCCTTCACCACGTCGCCTATCGGGAAGTGAAGCTTGGTGTCCTTGGTTTAAGGATTGGTTTCGAGAGTGACGGGAGTTGGAGCGGGAGGCTCCATTGTTACAAGTATTATGCCTATTGGCCATAATGCAGGTGTTCACAGAAATTATGATTGATGGGTTTTCTTCCCACAGACGACGCCAAATTATTGCATGCTAGAAAATCAATTACGGTAGAATAAAAATTTATGCCTTAGCTTTGTTGCAGAATCCAGTACATACACAGATGTTTGAGGAATTAATAAGAAAACTCCCGAATTTTTACGTGGAAAAACTTCGAAAAGAAGGAAAAATCATGAGGCCTAGCCCAATAGAAACCTTCCACTATGTGTCTATTTCAGAGTACAAAATTTTCCCGATAACGGGATTACATAATTGTATATGAGAAGGGCTGACAATGGGAATCCCAGAATCAGACAACAACAGCTATATAATCACATTCGGGTTGCAACAGTTGCTAGTGGTAGTAGATGATGGTGAACAGCAGGGGTTAGTGACTAACGATGAAGGTCGTTGTGGTGATGACTGGCGAAGATGGTCGGCGATGACCGACGATGGTGGTCGGCGGTGACCGGCGTCGGTGGTCGGCGATGATGACCGGCGATGATGATTAATGATGATCGAGATGGTTGGAGGTGGCGGCAATGATGGAGATTGTGATGATGAGGATCGGTGGTAGTAGGCGTCGGTGGCGACGAAGGTGGTCGGCGGCCGTCAGTGTGACGATTATGAGGGTTTTCAAGCTTTAGAGCTCTCTCCTCTCTTTTGCTTTGGGTCCCCTCATATGAAGAATAAGGGGCTATTTATAGATTAGAAGAGTGACATTTATGTAAATACATGCAAAATTCGAACCACTCCACTCCATCGGACGGCTCAAAATGATTTCTTTGATCATTTGATGTATTATAAGTATTTGAATGCTCAAATGAAGTCAGAATTATGAGATCTTAGGCTTGTTAGATTCGGCTCATCAAGACGCTCGATTTGACTATAAACATTCCATGTTTAAGAGTGATTTAGGGATTTAACTGATATCCCAAAGTTTTCAATGATATTTTAAGTGCTTAATCTCGGCTAATTTCAACTTAGGATTAACTTGTTTTTGACATTACGATTCGTGCTTTGACTAGTAGTATTTTAAGTGTCATATCAATTATCATTCAAAATTTAAATGACAACATTGTCGTCTAAAGTTCGTTGAACAATAATGTAATCCAAACTATGAATGTAGTAAGTTGAAAAAGAATCATTCAAAGACTTGTGAAGTTGGCTGACTGAATCAAAGTTTTTGTTCACACCTTGGATGCAACGACACCCAACCTAAAACTAGGTGCTATGAATGCAACTTTCAAGGGATTCACTTCATGTACGCTAAGTCTAGCTCATACGATGTTAATTGCAACACCTTATTTATTGAAGCAAAATAGGGTCTATTGATTCATTTATGTTACATGAGAATTATTATTTTGTTATGTGCTATAATTTTAACTTATAACACACTAACAATGTAATGTAGGCTTAAATCTTTTTTTTTTTTTTACATTATCATTTTGAAGAGTGATAGTAGAGGTCTCTTCGATTATTAAATTTTGGAGTCAATTATTAAAAGGAGAAATATCATTAGTATGAAATTAGAGAACAACTTTCAGAAGATAAACTAAACAAACTCTAACCAATTGGATCGTATTCTAAAATTGAAAATGTTATTGAAGTGTAGATCATTTTAGATATTGAGCGTTTCATCAAATTAGTACAAATTGGTAATTAATAAAGAAGAAAAATAAAAGTTTGGAACTTGAATAGAGGTAGTGGATTGTATCATCTATAGTGAGAAACAGTTTTCAAGAATAATATTTTTTGTCTATTGATGATAGGTGACCCCCTTAGTAAATTTTTTTTTAAACTTGATTTAGTTGCTCAAGTAAGATATAAAGAGTAAAAATTTGTTCACCTATCATATATATATATATATATATATAGTCAAAAGTCTTTCTCTTTAGAATTGTTTGAGATGAAATCAAGGGATCTTTAAGAAACACCAATTTATCTTAAAACTCTATCAATTGATAATCTAAAAATATAAAGTGGTAAGTCAGTTCAAATGGAAAGATTTGCTAACTAAAAGTTGTAATAAGTATGGAATGGCTTTATCAAATTAATGAACTCTTAAATATTAGGACATAGTTTAGATAGTGATAATGGGGGGATTATTTAAAATCATATTAAATAACCTTCAATCAATACTAATTTTTTCAAAAAAATAGTTATATAAACTTTAATATGGGAGAATTTTAAAAGTAGTTATTTTGAATTGAGCAATAATAGATAAATTTTTTTCATAAAATGTATAGCTCAAAAAGTATAAATCGTTGATTGAAGAAAAGGTAACTAATCATTAACTTCCCTCCAAGGTCATTTTAAATTGACCCAATAATCTTGAAAGACACAATATTAAAAGATCATCTTTACATTGGAGAAAGAATGGATTATATGATTTGAAGTTTACTTCTTCAAATGATTATTTTCTTACATATTTTATAATATTAATAGAATTAAACATAAAGGAAGACAAAGAATCTAAAATGTTGTTAAACTATTTATAATGAATGCACCTTAAAAACTTGGTTTAGGTTTTATAACTCTATTTTTGAAATGTAAATACTACTAATTCCTTTAAATGGAATTATTGAAGAATGAAATAATCCTCTAGTAGTTTTAAAATATGGTTGATCATGCTTATTTTAATTTAGACTTTTGGTGAATTTGTAAAGTGCGATGACAATGATATTGTAGCATATTGAACCCCTACTTATGCTAAAATTTTATCTCAAATAAATTAAATGGAAAATTAACATTAAATAACTTCAAAATTAAAATCTAGAATAATTAAAAAAATAAATTATAATAAAGATTAGATGTAACTTTTCCTTGACAAAAGTCTTATGATATGTAGTGGATCCATCATGAATCACTTATACTCCATAATCATAAAAGAAAAATCTTAAACTTGATTCATAGTACTAATAATACCTACCTTGATTGAAATATGAAATTAAGCTCAAAAATTGAAATTGAATCTCAAATGTAATATAGAAGATACTAAATTCTTGGGACTTATAACTTGCTATATGGGATCAAGAGGTTTGATAATTTGACATATATCATATATGTGTCAAGAATGCTTGTAACCCATCCACCTAAATGCATTTTCAAATGTGAAGTCAATAAGTCATAATATATACTGAGGAGATATATACATCCTAAAATTGATATGGATATGAAAGATGTATGTATAATATTTTTCTTTAGTTACCTATCCAAATATGAATGCTAAGTTAGATGTTGACTAGCAAGGACATGTCATAATATAAATTAAGGAAGCATTAGTTGATAATCCATACATCTATGACTTAGACTGATAAGCCAAATGCTTAATCATCACACATCCTTAAGCTTAGATAATCAAAGTTTGTTTATATTAAAAATTAACTAAAAGAGTTATCATTCTTTTTTATTTTAATTTAAAATTTTTAATTTTTAGTTGTAAGTGTTAAATGTGATAAAAAAATTAGCAAAAAGTGTACTCTTCAACACAAATTCCTATATCATCACAAAGAAAAACACATAAAACATGAAAAAAAAATCATAAAACATGCAATACTATGATGGAATTGGGCTTCTCATGGATCTCATCTATGATGGAATTGGGTGGTTGGCCAGGACATGCAATGAAAATGTGAAGGTAAATATGAAGTGAAATATGAAATAAAACTATGAAACATAAAAGTTCTAGTAATAAGAATAAAGTATCAAATCTAAATATTATGTAAGTGGAACTGCCCATGTATCACTATAAAAAATCACCAAGTCCACATTATGGAAGAGACACCTAGCTTACTTTAGGTAACCTTATCAACATATATTCTTACATCTACATGTTTTGTTATTTTTTCCATCATTACATGCTTATAAGAAAAATAAAATAAAATTTAAAATTAATTAAATTAGTTACATTAAAAGATAAAGCATTGCATGTTGGAAAATTAAGCACTTTGCTAGACCTAGGAATGGTACCACAAATTTAACATTCCTCTTTGAAGCTCATGCCTAATGAATGAGATTATTTAAGTTAATCTTGAGTTAATTAGCTAGCTCATGATTTTTCTACTTGAGAATCCAAGAAAAAATAGCTTTAATAAGTACTCTCCAGCTCATGATCATGCATGCAAATCACCCTAAAGTAGGAATTTTAATGCATCCTTGTATTGATGATAATCTTTTAAACTTTTAGTCATACACTTTTAAGTTTTAACTTCCTTAAATTTTTAAACTTGAAATTGGCACCACCAAGCTCATAAATTTTAAGTCTTTTAAAACTTGAGATTGGCATTACCTTGATCTCAAATTCTCTTGCAATAGATATAATTCTATATATAATATCTTTTAATTAAGTTAATCAGTTTTTATTCTATAAGTATATATCATATCTTCAACGATCATGTAAAATTATCCTAGGATATCACATCCTATCAATAATAAAATTAGATAAAAAAGCTTAATATTACATAAATTTAAACTATAATCAGAAAAATCTTAATAAATTTTCATATGATATTGGATGCAATATAAGAGGTCATTAACCTTTCTCTCACCTTTTTTTCTCTCTCTGTCTCTATCAACTAATCAAAGCCTTTTGTTTTTAAACTTGAGAGTTGAATAATAAATCATTTCTCAATTGTAAATAAAAAAAAAGTACTTCATAAACTAATTCATATCAAGAAAATCTTGAATAGTTAGATGAATGACAAATAAATACGACAAATCATCCATTCAATAAACTTAAATATTTTCTTTGAACTAATCATCAAGCTCATAAAAATGCCAAACAAAAGTGTCTTAAATATGGCAGAATTTTCGACTCTCAAATCTATCATCTAATTAAAAAGATAAGATGCATTCATGACCGAAGCACTATCTGATGCCACGATTCAATTCACAATAATTCCAAGCTCTTGATGATGTAAGCCTGCCTTTCTACGAATCGCATGAATAAAGTGCCCACTTGGCTTTCATAAATTTTATGTGAGGCCATGGCTTTATATGGCTTTATATACAAACATACATACAGTATATATATATATATATAAATACAACTCACATCATTTAATGTCCACAAAGAAGGACTGAAGTCTTTCCATGCACGTTCTTTCATGAAAATTAACAAAAAGGAAGAGAAGAGAACAAAACGCGCACTGGGATTCTGTAATCAAGAAGAGGCAGAGTTCAGAAGCATCATCCCATGTGAAGCTGGACATTAATAAAGTTAGATAATACAATTATTTAGAAAAAATAATGCTCCCAAGAAGCCACGTTAGTGGCTATAGTTGCATCATATAAATAAAATATTTAGTTGATTTGATCTTAATTAATCAACATCCTTAATTCGTCACCTTCTCCGAAGCTTACGCACGATGGGGGGGTGGGAATAGTATTAGTTAAATTAAGCGCATCGAGGATTACGAAGCTCCAAGGCATTGCGGCAAGTCCCGATCCAATGCACAGAGGAATGACGTATAGCTGCGTTATACAAAGGGTGAATTATTGGCGCCATTCGGTGCTTGCCAAATAAATTTGTATTTAGATATTTTTTTATTTTTTTCAAAGGTCGTAACCTTTATAAGGGACAAAAAAGAAATCTATGAACTAATATATATATTTGAAAATTTATAATATTTCATCTGGGAGTTGATGGGGGGGAGAGATATAGATGGGATAAAGTTTATCACAAGAGAATGAGTTGTTGGTAAGATGGTATTGGTTTGAGAGTGATGTTGGTTATAAGTATTGATCAATTGGATTCAAAAATTTTCATGATATTTAGATTCTACGAACAATTTCTCTGTAAAACAAGATTCTATCTATACTAAATTAAAGTTGAGCCTAAAAAAGGGGAAAAAAAGAGAGATTAAAGAGCCATTTGGGCTTTATTTTTAAAACTATTCAAAATATCTAAAAGTTATTTTGAGTATTTTTAAAAATAATATTATTTATTTTTGAAAGTAGAAAATAAAAATAGTTTAAAGGTGCACTAAATAAATATATTTTTAAAAATAGCATAAAATAAAAATAAAAAATTATAAAATAAAATTGATCCCAAATAACCCCTAAGTTAATTGATCATCTACATTTAGTTGGTCTCTTAGTACACAAGAAAAGAGAGAGTTAAATTGAGTCAAAGCAAGATAGAGATAACTTGAGAATTTAATTGGACATTATTATAGGTAAAGTATTTAAGGTCAATAGTAGAAACAAAGATACATAAATACATAAAGAAGAATATTGATTAAGATCTTTAAGTAGGATATTATATAATATATGGGATTAGGTAGTAGTTATTCATCAGGTGTGTTCGATCTGAGTTTAGAGTGAGAACCCTAGATGAGTTCTTTTGGCGCTTAGCTAAATTTTGTGGACAAGTATCTAGGCCAATTGCCTTAAAGTACTTACCGAGTTGCTCACAATTGGCGACTTCTTGAATCTAGTTTAAACTTACTGAGTAATGAATCTAATCTAAATGAATATGGTTCTCATATTCTTACATCTTTTTAAGAAAAAAGTTGAGAAGAATAATAGAATAAAATTTAGATATCACTATGATCTTGATATTTAAGGACGTAAATCTATACGATGCTTAACTTTTTGATAAACAACTAACAAATTATTGATTGATATCTATAGTTTCAAATTCATAGCTCTTTCCAAAAGTTTTCATTTCAAAATTTGGTTAATTTCTTTCAATTTCTTTGTTTTTTAAGAAAAGATTAAGCCTTATCAGTGATGAGATTGCTACTACATTGTTGAAGAAATTAAAAAAAAAATATTGTCACTTAAGGGTGCAAAAGAGTATATATAAAATTATCCTCATTAAAAAAAGATTAAAATTAAACTAATTAAAGGTTCAAGAAGAAGTCAGGAGTTAAACCATATTTCAAAAGAGAATGCTATTGGAGGATCCTTTAGGCTTGATGAAGCAATTGATGAAGTTGAAAAGTTAAATCCAAAAGCCATATTGATGAGAAAATTTTTGGAGACTCCATAAATGAATTAGTTATTCACAATGGATGACTTCAGCTATGACATTTAATTCAACACAATACCAAGAAATTAGATGATTTCACTAATAACTCGAAGATTTCACTATAATTTCTAGTGTTATTATAAGGGCAAAAGATTGATAATTAAGCTTTAGAATAGTGTGAATAATTCAAGTTTGATGTAACTCTTTAAAGTTTAGCTTTTTGTTAATTAATGATATTTCAAATTAGAGTTATTGAGTTATATACTCTTCACTTAAAGAGATCGAAGCAAATAATAAGAGGATTATTGAGTTGGCAATATTATTAGATAAAATGATAATAAAAATGGTGTAATCAACTAGATAATATTAGTAAATGATTTCATCCATTTTAAGTATAATGAAAAATTCAAGACCAAGTATAATAAATAATTAATATTATACTATGATAATTTTATTTGTTTAAATTAAATCAACTTATTGTGAAAATAAATAAGTTTTTTTATAACATAGTCAATCATCTAGATGTTGATATTACTAATATTTGTGATGATAAAGACCAATAGTTGACTAAGATTCAGGTAATTTATTTTCTTCACTTTAGTTCGAAACTCAAAGTTATAAATGGTTATGAAGTATATTAACTAAATTTATCAAAAGTCTTTAGCTCAAGTGGTACTCTCCTTATCTAATAATTTAGAATCTCTGGCATCAATTTTAAAAGGCTACCTTAAATATATAAGTTCTCTAATTCTATTTTTTTTGTGTGAATATTGATCCTTTCTTGCAAGTATTTACATCATAATAATTTAGAATATTTCATGCTTGGAGATAAAATATGCCAAGTAAGAAAATAACTGAAGTATTAATTTTTGTTTCATGTCTTACTCAATCATTTCATTCTTAGCATGTTTAATGTGAATAAGTTAATGCGCAAGATTACAAGGGTAATGATAAACATTATTATGTTGACCATGATCTTTATTATAAACATAATATTGTGTGAGCATAAGTATACATTATTGTGCAAATTTGAGGTGGTCAACAAAATTATTCCTCATTATTGATTGAATGTATAATTAATGCATGCGACACAAATAAATGAGTACAAATTTGATACAAGTGGCATGAAGATTATTTCTCCTCAAGGGATCATAAATGAGCAAATCACTTTCTTTTTGAAGATAAATTTTTTTTAATTGATTTCATCATTGATGTTAATGTTGTTTATGATTGTGATTCAATTACTAATCAAATCATGATAATCACCACCCTGCTCGTCTCATAGATCATAAGGATGGTGATAAAATTAAATGAGATTTTAGGCTTACATAATTTAGACTTTAAAGTCAAGATGGTGTAATTATAATCTTTTATATTTGCACGATTATTAGTAAGTTTAAGTAATATGATCAATGTCAAGTCAAAACATGTCTTTTAAGGGGACTTCTTAAAGACCCTAAATGAGCATAGCCTAAACAACAATACATTAAGTCTTAGCATCCAACAATTTCGACTATAAGTTAGTGATCAATTAAAGCAAGTATTCAACAAATTCCTATCTTATATTAAAGATATCTTATGAATTTTTGAGTGATCTTATGGATAGACGAATTTTGTGATAATTTATCACTTAAAGTTGAGAAGTTGGTGATGCTACCTATAAGAATGCATAAGAACAAAAATAGTGACAACTTTTTGAAATTGGTGAAGATTAATTTGTATTTTGCCATGTGAAGAGAGAATTGGTTGTTTATAAGTTGATCATATGGTCAAATGATTTTATTTTCACTTCATAAGAATCTAGTACCAATATTTTGAACCTTAGTAGAGGTTAGCCTCCATGATTTTTATTGAGGAATTTGTAAGTTGCACCAGCACTCTTTTAGATTGATGATAGAAATGAAACTCAACATGGCTCTGTTCTAGGAGAAGAAACATTGTTAGTGGGTGATATCACTGATATAACAATTTTGTGATCACCACATCATCAATGAGTTAGAGAGCCAATTGAATTATATTCTTGGGAAAGATTAATAAGACGGGAAATTTGTTGATTGCATTATATATATATATATATATATATATATATATATATATATATATATATATATATATATATATATATATATATATATATATATATATATATAATTGACTAGTAATGATGAAGGCATCAATAGAATGTGAAAACACAAAAAAAAAAAAATTATAAAAAAAAAAGAAAAAAATGAAATGCTCCAAAAAATTATATAACAATTATGTTACATCATCAAGTCATTAGATAAATCAATTTATTTATTTTTCCTCAAAACTAATAGATTATAAATAATCATCTATGTATATTTATTTGACGGGCAATGCAAAAAGCTAAATACAATTCTTTCTTGGACTAAAGTAGTGATTTCCCTAATGCCGACGTTATGCAATTACAACCCTCAGGATGACGACATGCGTTGGAAAGCGTGACACGTGGCAGATACCTTTACTTCTAATGAGAGCTCATCATGAGAGTTTAATCCCAATTTGATAATAATATTTGGTTGTTTTTAATGTAATAGTATTAATTTTAAAAGAACTGTATCTTAATCTTAATAATCTCCCCTTCTTAGCAAAGGAATTAGATTTTTTTTTCTTTTTAATGCGAGGAACCCTTTGATTTGCTTCAAAATAGAAAATCTGATACATAAAATGATAGAAATTATTACATTTCAATTGAATAAGATTAGAAATTAATATAAATTTTAAACTAAGCATCCTCAATAAATAAATAAATATATCTTCAAATGTAATTATCTCTAAACTCATTGAGAATGTACACCTTTCATCAGATTTAAAATTAATAATAATATTATTTTCAACTAAATAAATTAAATTGAATATAAAATTATACTAATTTAAAATAATATGATTTCTCATTTCTTGTAAATTTTAATTTTGATCCAATCAAATTAATCTTTAACATTGATCGATGATGATTAAAGTCCTAATAGTATTTTTTTAAACAAATTCTGAGCTTGAAACTATCAAACATTTTAATTGGAAACTAATGAACGCATTTTTTTTTGCGATAAGCTCATGACGGCAATTTAATGCATATATATATATATATATATATATATATATATATATATATATATATATATATATATATATATATATATATATATATATATATATATATATATATTTATGTGCTCAAATGTGAGCCAGCGTGTTTTAAAATGAGACGCCCAACAAATAAGCCTCACAATGCATTGAAAACTACTTGAGATGTGAAAATACACGAAACCTATAGTTATTAAAGCTAGAAGGTAATAAACGGTATAATATTTTGCAATGCTAGTTTTTTTTTTTTTTTAAAAAAAAAAAAAACTTAAATTTGCTACAAGAATATTTAACTCAAATAAACTACATGAGCTAAAATGTGTTAGGTTTACTATATTGCTGATATAATGCATTCTTTTTTTATTTTTTAGCATGAGTTTTCAAATACGTGACATTTGATCGGATGAGTGCAAGACATCTTAGCTTAGTAGTTGAGAACTTTGACTTTCAACTAAGAGATCTTTCATATAAATTCTTGCACATACATTATGTGTGTGAGTTTATAATTAAATTCACTCAAATATCCAAAATAAATAAATAAATTATGTGGCATTTAATTGGATGAAAAAAATATAATGAAAATTTTTCATATATTTAAAATTTATATGTTAGTTTAATTTTGATGAATTTAAAATTCGACATATTTAATTAATTTTAAAATGCATTGTACAAAGTATCGCTACAATCCGCCACCACTTTTATGATGTTATTGATAATTTGCTATTAACTGTTATCACTGTATACCACCATTGACTAGCTCTACTATTGTCAGCTAGCTCGTAACCACCATCACTTTCTTTTACATTAAATTTATTTTACTAAAAATATATTCTTGTATATTTATTTTACAGTAATTCAAACAATTCTAAAATATCACAAATATAATATATTTTAAATCTATGGTATGCATTTTACTGTGGAATCGAAAAAGAATCTCACAAGCTCTTTGTTTCTAAATTCAAATCCGAAAATGAAGAATTAAACCAAGTATGGGGTTTCTTCATTCTCCTTAGGAGATTTTATAAGTTTTTGAATAGTAGTGCTTGAAATTAACTATGTGCATAATTAAATAATGCATAAAAAAGCTAATTCCAAGTTCAAAGGAGCCAAGCAAAACTGCTTAATGTGTTCTCTTTGGGATGATTATTACTTGCACGTTACATATTTAGAGAAAAGCGCATAGCTATAAATTTTAATATTTATATGTATATATATACCACTATAACTAAATTTTTTAAAATGAAGTATACATTTTCTTGCATTAAAAATATTATATATATATATATATATATATATATATATATATATATATATATATATATATATATATATATATATATATATGAAACTTTAAAGGGTTATTTGGGATCAAGTTTATTTTATGTTTTTTTTAAACTGTAATTTTCAGGCACCAGCCTGGTCTAAATCACTCAAAATCGATACTATTTTATCAAGAAATAAAGGTAGCACAATGACTTCAGAAAGACCAATACCAACATAACAAGCAACTAAACAAAATTAATGCAGGTAGTTAGTTGTACAAGAGTCCTCAAAGAATTATAGGTACTCAAATTCAATTAATTTTGCTTACCATAATCACAATTATTAACTTATCCCAATAATTTGGTCAGGATACTCATAAAAAGACCAATGACTAATTACTCCTATTGTTAAATCTGAAAGCACTTAGTCGAACTGTAGCCACCCAAGCTTAATCTAACTGGAAGCATATATATATATATATATATATATATATATATAGGGGGGCTTCTCCTATAAGGGAACTTATAACTTAGATAAAAATAAATTTTAACTTCACTCGTGAAAGGCAGGAGAAAATTCTATGATATACATAGACCTATCAATCTTATGAGTCCTTAAGTGATTAAGGTTTCGTTTGTGAGGGCTTTTTTAGTGCATTTTGCGTTTGAAAATGTGAATTTCTGATTTTGATACTCGTTTGAATAGTGTGCTTTTTGAAAGTGCGTTTAGTTTCCATCTTGAAAGCTCGTTTTAGCGATTTTCAAAAGCGAAAATGAATAGTTTTTTAATCTTTAAATCGAACTTTGATCAGAAAACTTCCAAACAGTCTAAATCTATTGTAGGGTGATATTTTTCTTTCAAGATGAATATGTACAAACTCAGTATGACAAACTATCATCATCGTAAGTCATATCACAACTAATAATCTGCCCATTCAAAAGTCTATTTAATATTAATGAAGAATTAGGTGATTAGATTAGTTAATGAACTATAGTATTTTTTGGCTAATTGTTCCGCAATTAACAATTGATAATCGTTTACATATAAATTGTAAGAATAATCGGATCAAACAAAGAAAGAACTTTAGGAGAAAGGATGCTTAAGTTCACAGGATGTTACAACATGAATCTGACAAAGCATGAAAAATATTTTCGCTTTATAATGTTAACTTGACATTGCTATTATAATTTTAAATTATAATTCTCTTTTTAAATGACTGACTAAATATCGGTAAGTAATATTATTTAAAAATAAGCTTTAGTTGCATCTTCAAAATCTTTAGCCACAGTGTATAAATCCTGTGAGAAATTTCTACTCACAAATAACAGTAACACCTCTTTTAGAAGCGTGACTACAATAATCAAAAGTAGGGTCAATTCAAAAAAATTAATATTAATCAAAATTTTCACATAATATGTGGTTATTTCTTAAAATCCTAACTTGCATATAGATCAAAACTATTCATTGGCTTAGGTGAGTAAAAGCAATATGAAGTTTGTAAGCCATCTCTTAACTTTGGGTCAGGAATAAGCCACCAAAGGACCGTTAAATTTGCAGCAAAGTAGATGAAACATAAACTAAAATCTTACGACACCAATATTTTAAAATAAATCACACTTGGTTTGCAGCATTTTGTTAAGTAATCTGAAAGCTATTTTAGCGTAAATTAATAACAGTAATCCTACAGTTGATCAATCGATATACATTGTACCTGCAATCCACTTTTCTTTGCACAAAGCTTACAGCCACATAACTATCCTCCACCTAAAGATCAACACAAAAGACTGATCAAATCATATAAAATGATGCAGAAAAGGAAAGCAAACATTAAAAAAGCTCTGGATTTTCAATCAAGCTCAAACCGTACTTGAACAGAAAGAAGTCACATCAAAAGAAGGATAGAGAGAGAGATCAGAAGCAACAATGTAGAGTCTCAATCAAGTGGCCTACCCCGACAATCACCCCTTGTGGCCACAAGATACCAATAACAACTTTGGCCCACACAAGACAGACGCATGATCTTGACTGAACGGACATGATAAGATGTATCAAGATTAAGAAAAAGAAGAAGCCACCTTCTCCATCCTTTTTTTTTTTTTTTTGACTAGAGCAGAATCTAGTATGGTGGACAACTCAACCACTAGATGCCAAAAGCCCAAAAACCCCTCACTTCCATTACCAGCTCTCTCTGTTGAAATGATGAGTTTTTGGCATAGTAAGGGGATGGGATTTCATAAGGGATAAAATTAACATTGAAGATAGCTTGAGATTGAAAAAAATATAAGTCTTAATTGATGCTACATATATCTTCATACATTTTCACCAATCCTAAAGTGCCTTTAAAGGTGATTGTTGTCCTTCTTGATATGGTTTTTCCAGGGATGGTATAAGCCAATTTTTTTTTCCATGCACTCACTCATAGACCATATTTCAGGGAGAGTTGATGCCATCCAGGGAAGTTCCTTGTGCAAAGTGCTCATTGACCTCATCATCCATATCCCTTCTCTCTGGTGTTAACCAATAATTAGTGCTTGTCTTTTTCCATTATAATGGACTCTGCACGCATTTATGGCAACTAAGCGCCAGAAGAGCATAACAGAAAGGATCCTGATTTGAAAGGAAAGGATTGGTGATCTTTGTTCAGGCCAGTCATGATTTACAGGCATGCAACAATGGTTAAAAAAAGGCAAACAAGTCCCAATAATCCAGTATGTTCAGATTACAGTGGATATGAACTGGTCTACGTGCACAAGTAAAAAAAGCTTCCTTGGGCAAGACAGGTGAAAGTAAGCATACTAGCATAGCAGAGATCCTACGTGTTGAACAACAGAACCAAAACTATGTTTGACAAGTGACATCAAGCTAGTTCCAACCATGGTTTCATGTTTCTGTGGTTTTGGTTATTTTGGACCTATTTTAGCTTGAAACCAATCCAAAATAAATTAATATTTTTCATTTCAATTCGTTTCAAGAGTTCAACAAAAATTCAAGAATTTCAGTGTAGTTTTGGATGAAACACAAAGTTTCAACCAAAACACATAAATTTTGAATGAAACCCTCACTAAAACTCACAACAATCATCAAACTTCAAAATTTTAATCAATGAGATCCCATAAATTCCAAGTATGTTGTTAGCTTAAATCTAAATTAGATAATCTTTTTATTTCATACTTTAAATGATTCTTACAATATTTATAATAAAAAAGTAATAAAAAATGAATCCTGAAATTGATGCAGATATTAAAATAGTCAAAACTGAAAATTTTATGATGGGACAGAAACAGAAACTAAGTTTTGAATTCTCACTGACAACAATATTATCAATAGTTGAGATACATCAAAGTTTCAAAGAGATGATTGTTGACTATTTTAAAGAAGACCATTGGAGCATGTATGCCATTTTTGTATGTCAATGTATGTATGTGACTGCAGAAAGAACTAATACAAATCACCTCATGATGTCAAGTAGGGGGTAAAATCACTACTGTTCATCAGCCCATACTATGCCAACCTTTCCTAGCACTTCGTATATACTATTAGAAATGGATAATACTAATGTCACATCTAACAATTAGCAGGCCTTGGAAAGTTATTGAGAAGTCAACATATACGAAGCCCTAGAAAGGTTACTACCATTGCAAAACAAAATAATGATGGAACTCCAAAACAAAAATATATTTAACCCCAAAAAAACAATTCATAATCATCATCAATATTAGTGTTTTCTAAACTATCAGCAATCGTATCACTGTCACTAAGAAACAGCCTAGAATTAGCAAATTTTAATTTTAATTCATTTGTGATTTTTGCCACAAGTTTTAATTAACTTAACATCAACCTTCAATCTTTTTCATGGGCTTCAAACTAGCAATAAAACCACATAAGAAAACTATTTTCACTCTTTCTTTTTCTTTTTGGATCTGAGAACAACTATAGATGTGAATAATAAATAGCACATGAAACCCAACAATCAAGTCTCAAAAATATTACAGGGATCTTCTTTGTAATATACTTAGTTTAGCCTTTACTTTTTTACTATATATAAGTGCGTCCATTTTTGTTGTAAACAATATGAAAATTACTCGTTTGTTGATTTATAACATGATATCAAAGTGAGTAATATGATATCATAGCGATGAAACTCTTGTCCTGATATCAAACATCTTCTACCACAAACACAGGACAATGGATGAATCAAAGACCATTGAAGCAAAACTTGATGTTTCAATGTTACGAATCGAATGATAATAGCCACTCAAACTAGCTCAAAACCCCCATCTCGTGAACCCTTGACCATGACCCTGAACTTTTTGCCTCTTGTGCTCTTCAATCAACATGCAAATCGCACAATGTTCTCATGCTATTGACTTCCTTCATTTGCGAGAAAAGGCAAAGCCAGGGCATTGCACTTCTCATGTACCCTTCTTCTACAACCATCGAATCTCCTTCAATCAAGAGTTGTCACAAGCCTTTTTTCCATGTTTGCTTCCTTCCTCTCTATATTTCCTCCTCTTTGGTTGAGACATACGGTGATTGTAAGTTCTTCCAACAACCAGCTTCCTTCATTTTTATTTTTAGTTAATGCAAACGTGTGTAAATTTTTTTAATATTCATATTGACATATCAAGTAGCATAGATATATTTATTTTAATTTATTGTTGCACAAATTTTTATATATTGAATTAAAGAACATAATAAAAAGATCTATTTTTCACGCACATTACCTCTGTTGAATGGAATAGATTTTATCCCTAGAAATCATATATTATTATAAAAATAGCATTAATCATATTTCAATGTGATATTATTATAACTTAATGACTTAATGACACCCATTATAGTGCTATTATATAGAAAATCATACTTCTTTTATTATGCATGCTGCATACATTAGTATATTATTATTTATGTTTTAATAGATAAGACATAATTGCTGAATTTGAGTCATCAAACTCATTCAATGTAAATTAATATAATAATAACAATAATAATAATTTCAAAATATATAATATTTCTTATAAACATATTTAAATTATATAATTTATTAAATTTAATATTAAAATAAAATTATTTAATATATTTAAATAATTTAATATAATTATTAATTGAATTAGCTGATCTTTTAAAATCAATTCACAAGTTGAGCCATTGATTCACTATGATTCTAAGTGGTTCAATACAAATAATAATTATTAAAATAATCAAACCGATCATATGATCAATTCACAATTAAACTAATTAAATCAGTTGTCCGATCTAATTTTTAAAATATTATTTCATAGCATAAATTAACATCATTTCTTATACCAATCATTTATTAACAAAAATGAGTTAAAATGACCTAAAGATGTATTTTATAGCATAAATTAACATCATTTAACTGCATTTTTATGAATTTTTAGAAGCTCAAAATTGAGACAATCTAAACCACATTCAATTTCTCCACAAATAGAGAAATAAAGACACAAATTCAATAATTTGACAATACAGAGAAATGAATTTATTGAAATTGGCATTTGGTTGTTGAAAGATTTCCATAAACAAGTTGAAAAATAATCCTTAAAGATTACAGAGACAAGCATCCATAACAAGTTCCAGAAGCCTATAAAGTTGCAACTCTTGCCTTGCTGCACCCTAAACAAAAATAAAGTTATGTCAGCTTGATGAACTACGCTTGCATCACCTACTGTGCAATGGTGACAATTTAAAAGAAAAAAATTTCAACGCTGGACTTCCAACAATAGCTAAAATGAGTACAACCTTTTGAACCTTAGGTGCGATATTTGAATCCTCTCATCATGCACCATTTATGAATGTACTTGTTTGTAAACCACTAAAAAGATACACCCATTGACAATAGATTCGCATTATACACATTAGCCTTAGCATAAATAACAACATTAGATTTGCAAGTGAATCTACTAAATCTCCAACCCTCATAGATCTGAAATTTCACATATGGCAATGACATGGTTCATTCATCCTAATATAGCAACATTTATTTTTTGATGGTTGTCAAAATTTGGGAAGATCTCAAAGAGAGATTTCCGCAAAGAAATGATTCTTGAATTTATCAAATTTGACAAGAAATTGTGGAGCACTGATAGGGATGGCAATTTTTGTCTGTCGCCATATAGATGAAGCTTTTCAGGATGAAATGGCTTCTCATAAGAACTATTTGCCAGCAATTGTGAAAAATAAATATTTCTCACTAGATAAAATGAAAAAAATAATAATAATGTAATCCCTTACAGGACTAAATGAATCATAAAGTAGACTTGGTGGACCAATATTAATAATGGGACTCCTGCCAGAGACTTGCAAGACCTAAGCTCTAATGCCTCAACAAGAGCAACAAGCTATTGTAGTTAGCATGCATGTAACAAAATACTACAACCACATAATGCAATCCTCTCATGCATCTCAAATAAACTTCACATGGCAGTAGGAAACCAAGATCCACAAAAACAACTTAAATTTAGGCATTGTGGCTATGAAGGTCATCTCATTGATCATTGTTTTTATTGCATGAGAGGAATTTGAAGCCAAAAGGAAAAAAGTTGTGTTGCTCACAAAACTAAAACTATGGCTGATGAACTGCTCAAAGCACCAATTATGGAGGTAGGAGCAACTCTCACCACTAATGAGTACAATCAGCAGTGGCCTTGCATCGAAAAGAAGATGCTATAAATAATTTTTTGCCAACTTTACAAGTACAATTATCCCCACTTATAGCACCGCTCAACAAGAACGAAATTAATTTGGATTATGGATAGTAGTGATCATATATCCATATCCTGACTAACACACAATATGTTGGACACTTGCTACAACTTTATTCAAAAACAAGATAGTGGTGAATCCAAAATTTCAAGTTAAATTATTATTCGTTTCACCAAAATTTTAAGTTAACTTGTCATTAGTTAGTAAGCTTACACAAGCATTGAGAAGTAATTTAAACTTTCATTCAAATTTGCGTTGTACCACATCATTTCAAAGAAGAGGATTGGCTTGAGCAAGCACTATAATTAAATATGTACTATATCAGATCCAACTAGAATCCACATCTTACCCACAACATTAAGCCTTTGGCATCAATGACTAGAACACCCTTCATGAGCACCCTTTCAAAAATTATCGAATACCATTTAAAAAATATTTTTTACCCTCAACAATATTTATAATGTCTATCTCTTAGCCAAACAAACATGTTTACCATTATCTAAAAGCTCCATTTCATTTATTGCTTCTTTTGATCTAATCAATTGTGATATATAGGCATCTTATAGAGTTAAATAAGATATTTATTTACCATTATGGATGATTTTTCTTGGTTTACATGATTCACCTTATAAATATTAAATTTGATACACAATCACTATTGAAAAATTTTTTTCTTGGAACAAAATTCAATTCAACCAAGAGAATAAAATTCTTTAATCTCATGATAAGAGTGAATTCACATCCATTCTCTCTATCCTCAATGACCATGAAACTATTTTCAATATTTTTTCACTCATACTTCTCAACTAAAGCATGGTAGAGTGAAAACATTGTCACATCTTAAATGGGGGTTATGTACTTAGATTTAAAGCTAATATGCCTCCAAAATTTTGGGAGAAAGCATACAATCAGCCTATTTTCTCCTAAATTGCCTACAAACACGCTTATCATCTCATAAGTTGTCTTAAAAAATTTATATCAAAAGCCACCCATTATTCACATTTTTAACTTCTCAGGTATTTATATTTGCAAACAACTTTACACCCCTACACAAATTTGAGGTGCTAGCTAATTATTACACATTCTTTGGCTACCCTTTTGATCAAAAGGGAAATCAAGTCTTTGAATGGAACACGAAAATTTTTTACCACTCAAATGTCACCTTTCATGAACACATTTTCCTTTTAATATCTAGACATAAAAAAAACAAGTTGTTTTATCCATACAATTTCATGGAAGGACACATTATCCTACCACCAATCCAACTACACTAATCTAAACAAATTCAACAATCATTCATTCAACTCTCAACCCATACTTATTTTCCACCTCCTGAGATTGATTCCTGTGAAAGTCCTCAACAAGATCTCCCATTTACCACAAATGTCTCTACAAATAAAGAAAGCACATCTCTTTGGCATGATAATCTTAGTCCCCCTCATCATCAGTATAGTAAATCTATAAGGACACCAACTCATATCCAAAATTACCAACTTAACCACTCTACATTGTAAACTAAACTTAAGATCTAAAAGAGAATAATGCATGGACCAGATCTCTCTTCCTCTTAGTCACAAATCCATTAGATGCGAATAGGCCTTTTAACATTAAACATCATTTAGCAGCACTATTGTGCAATATAAGGTCTGGCTTGTTGCCAAAAAATTCACTCAATGAGAAGAAATAAAGTACATTGGACCTTCACTCATGTTGCATAAATCATCATTGTATGTCGCCTTATTGTTGTTGCAATTGTTACTAATTGAAGCATTCATTAAATGGATGATCAAAAAATTTTTCAACAGGGCAAACTTTATGAACAAGTCAATATGCAACCTCCAAATCTCATCAACTCATATGTTGACTCTACAAGTTTTTATATAATCTCAAACAAGTCATAGAGTTGGTTCTAAAAGTTTCCTCCTCAATCCAATATTTCGGTTTTGATTAATCAAAGGTTGATTATTCCTTGTTCACAAAAGTTCATGATCAATCATTAACTGGTCTATTATTCATGTTGATGACATGATCATCACTGAGAATGATGAAGAGAGGTTCACTAATTTGAGTAAGTTCCTTAACATTGATTTCTGAATTTAAAGATGTAAGACTTTTTAAGTTCTTTCTTGGGGTTAATGTTTCACAATCTAAAGCTAGAATTTCGATTTGTCAAAGAAAATATTTCTTAGACATATTAAAGAAAATATGTTTTCTTGGTGCAAAATTGACAAAATTACAAATGAAATAAAATCTTATGTTAAACATAATTGATGGAGATATCCTCAAGGATCTAACACATTGTCAAAGGATAGTTGGAAAAAAAAAAGATCACCACAATAAAGATCAAAAATCTAACTTGCAGTGTTTATACTCTCAATTTCTGTAATAACCATGAAGAGCTCATCTTGATGTTATACACCACCAAGTCATTATCAAGAAAAAAAGCTCCTCCAAATAGGGCTGAAAATGAACTGAGCATTCAACAAGCTGCTCATGGTTCGACTTGATTAGAGCTTATTCATGATTATTTGATTACTAATTGAACATGTTTGAACAATTTTCTAAATACTCGACAACAAAATGAAGAAGCTTGAACCACATGTTGTTTGATTCATGTATGTTCATAAATAGCATCTTGTTCATGAATAATATCATTTAAAATTTTATTTTTTAGGCTCAATAAGGTTTAATTAATTCAGCTTATTTATATTTACTAATAAGCTGCTTGTGAACAAGCTTGATTAAGACTTGATTAAATCTCATTTACTCCATTAAACTAGCTACTCTTTAATAAACTTGATAAGCCCAATATGAACCAAGCTCAAATAGAATTTTCATAACTGAACCCTAATTTAGAAAATTCTGAAACATCAGAGGCACATGGTGTTTCATTTCATCACTCAACATCTAAGAAAGACGGGATCGCTAATGGAGTTTGGATGGTGAATTGAACATTTTTAAAAACTGGATTCACCTTCTTATCTATTAGATCATTCCAGTCCAATCCTTATTTCCTTTTTGATCTAGAAAAGAGAGTATATGGATTTTGTTTCTTTCAATTTCATAGCAATAATAAAAATAATAATAATAGTGATGTAGTGAGCAAGATTCACATATGATCCGATCTTCTAACCTAACAGTCCACTCTAACGTTAGACGAGGAAGTGGAGTCAGAGAAAGTTCCACAAAACTACCTACTATGCCTAGTCACTGATGATGGAAAGACTTCTAGTTGAATGAGCTTCCCATTCATTTGACCCTAAACCGAGTACAATAGGCAAATGATCAGCCTCTTTCTATTTTTCTCTTTTGCGAAAACAAAAAAATGGAAGGCTGGTGTCACTGACTTTGATCTATTGTGAACTGAGAAAGCACTTATCCTAACCTTGGCTCTCACCATCTTATCTTCCTCATAAGATTTTCATTTGAGGAAGTGAAATCTAAACAAAGCATAATAGAATTTCATATGCTTCAACTCCAACATGATATTTAGCCGGTTGCTAACCACCAAGAAACACATCCAAGTTGTCCTATATCAATTGAGTTGGTCGGGAGAGTAGCTAAATGTCGACCGACCGAAAAAGAAAAAAATTAGTGAATTCTATTTCAAGGAAGAACATTGGCAGTTCAACTCCAGGAATTGGCTCTCACTCTCAGCTAGAAAAAAAGATCATCTACACTCGTTCATTGAATGACTATGTGATCTCCATATATTCTAACATTCAAGTAGGAAAATATAAAATAGGTCTATAAGGGGAACCATCCATTCCAATCAAAAGAAAGTCATTCAAGATCTAGATCTAGAGCTAAAAAAGAGCATTCTCAGCTAACTCCTTTCCTTTTCATACTAAGAAACGACAAAAAGGTTTAGTGCTCTTTTCCTTCTTTCTAGCTCTTCCAGAGCATTCCGCCTAATCTAGCAACCCACGGAGCGGTAGACAACCGAGGAAAAAAAAGACTATTTTAATCAAACTCGAGTCGAGCTCAAACACGATGTTGATAAATAAGCTAGAGGTCGAATAAACAATTGCTCAACTTTGTGGACTCCAAAATTCACCACCGACCTCTTCGATGAAAAGAGTGTTTTAAAGTGTTGGTGTAATTTTCAAAAGGCAGGTGGAATAATAGATAAGACACTACCCAGAGATTTCATCCTCATTTGGTGAGAACTTTAGATCGAGTTCCAGGTTTCCTATAGGCACAAGCCCCTATAGTTAATTACCCCTCCCAATAAGTGAGAGAGAACTTTCGATTAAGGCTAGTCGTTATATCGTTGAATGCATAGCGTATAGTAGCAGCATTTAGTGTTTTAGGATTTAAGATATGAAATTCATCATTTTAGCTTAAACTGGATGGTTGGGGGAATGATGACGTGCCCGATCTAGATCACATGGTTCCGTCATCCCGGACAGTGGCGGTCCCTAGTCTACTTAGTTAGAGGAGATAGTCGACTCCACCTAACAGAAGGATTCTCATCAGTAACACATGGGTTACATCATCTAAGAAATCCTTATAGACCCAGGGTGGTGTTTATCTAAGGAGACAGACTTAAGTCTACCTTACCTGACAGAGGGCTATTTTTCCTATCAAGTATACCTTATGATTCACAACTCAAAGGGCAAGGCCATTGGGGAGCATACGGGCTACGGTCGTGATCATAATATAGTGGAGCCAGCCAAACCACGTCGAGGGACTCGGTTGTAGCGCTTCATTTGTGGAGCCTCGCTGCCACCGAGAACACGAGCCACGCCCTGCGCGTGAGATTGATTAAGAGTGAACATAGCAAAACACTTGATTTGACATTGGCTCTTTTGTGAGCTAGAGTTTTCTTAGTTTGTCACCCCCGATAAATAATTGCGGAAGGTGAAAATTGAGTTGGATTCAAGTTTATATTGATAGAATTCTATTTAAGTAGTTTCAGATTGCTACTTAATTTGATTTAAAAATTTGATTAATTTGAATATGTTTGCGAGTTTTAGATCATGTCAACTCTGTTTAGTTGATAATAGAGGATTAGATCTACTATCGTCTGACAGAATCAGTTTCTTAGATATTTCACTGATTTGGAACTCTTTTTATAAGTTTTTATATTTTGTTAACCCGGACCCAGTCCTAAGACTAAACTAGGAAACAACTTTATATTGATATTTGATTTGATTTAAAAAATTGATTAATTTTAATATGTTTAAGAGCTTTAAATCATATCAACTCTGTTTAGCTGCTAGCAGAGGATTAGATCTACTATCACCTGACATAATCAATTTTTTTAGACATTTCACTGATTTTGGAAATCTTATTATAAGATTTTAGGTTTTGTTAACCTGCACGCCCCTAAGACTAAATCGAAGCAACCCGCAAAGATCCTCGACTTGAATTTAAGCATTCAGCATAGTGTCGGGGCCCATGCAGGTGTATAGTAAGTTTATGTAATTTTATGTTTGAATTATTAGATTGATTCTGTATTTTTATTTTTTTTATTCCAATTTAGCCTACACAGCCTTTTCTGACATTAAAATTTATACTTGCAATCCCTATGTCCGAGCACATGCAAGTGTTTATAGCTTAGATAATTTCACCTAATTAGTGATTTCATTGATTTTGAAATCATAGTTTAGAATAAAATTCCTTAATTTTTGATTGAAGGAAGCCCTATGATTTTTGTAGAATTAGATTTAGTATCGTCTTCTGTCTGCTTATACAAAGAGTTGCAGATTCGGTGGCGAAGAAGGCATTGTAAATTGATCTAATATCTTATTAGATTTTTCATATTAATATTTAATATATTCCAATTTAGCCTTCACAACCTTTTCAGTCATTAAAATTTGCACCTGAAATCTCTATGTCTGAGCACATGCAGATATTTATAGCTTAGCTAATTCATCTAACTAATGAAATCATTGATTTTAAAAATCATAATTATGATGAAATTCCTTGATTTTTGGTTGAAGGAAGCTCCATGATTTTTGTAGATTTTGATTTAGTATCGTCTTCTGTATGTTTATACAAAGCGTTGCAGATTCGGTGGCGAAGAACATGTTTTGATTTAGATCGTAATGTAAAACATTACTTGTAATTAGTTTACTTATTGAGTTTTTTGTAATTCTCCCAATTTGATTATGTTCAATCTACATCACTTTTGATAAGTTATGCCGATTTCAGTGTTTACTGCTTTAGCCCTATGCATGCTTATTAGTTAGCATAATAATCACCTCCACATTCGTATAAGAGTTATTAAACTCAATTTGGATTTATCCTTAGATTTTGAGTTTATTGCAAGTTTGTTATGAGTTTGGCATTAGTCCCCCCTCAATTCCAATTAAAGCTTGCTTAATTTTGAGGGATTTACAAGAAAAGGGAACTCACTTTACCACTTCAATTTAATCCATAGAGGATTATAATTATAGTTCGTGAGTTTAATATTAGCCTCTCTCCAAAGTTTGTGAGTTTAATATTAGCCTCCCCCAAATTTCACCTAAAATTTAAATGAATATTTTATTCTTTCCAAAATTTGCTTTAAAGGCTCCCTCTCTTTTTTCTTGTTTGACGCTTTTAGTTTAGAATTAGCTGCAGGTTTCCTTACTTAGCGTTCTTAAGTCAGCTCATTGTACCCTCCCTTTTTTTCTAAGTCAAAAGATTTTGATGAAATTTCGGCAGCCTCCCGACATCATCCCGTGTAGGGGGATGCATTGGGGGTGTTTTGGCTTACTCGATACGCCTGTTGAGTATAGCGAGTGGTGTCTTGCGACACCACAGTCGGCTTACATCTCGTCGTGCCTGTTGAGCATGACGAGGTCTTTAAACCATAAAGAAGACATACAATGCAATATATATTCATCCCTCCCCTTTTTCTAAGTCTGAAAATTAGATAAAATTTTGGCAGCATTTCGTCTAGGGGGAGCGACATCTAACAAGTGGTGGCTTACTCAGTACACCCTGTTGAGCGTAGAGAGCGGTGACTTACGACACTACGACCTTTTTTTTTTCATCTCATCGCGCCTTGTAGAACACAACGAGGTTTTCAAATCTGCAAAGAAACACAAGCATGTATATATATTTACATTCACAGATCCCACATGTGCAGACATATTTTTTGGCTTGTTGTAAGGCTCGGCAAAGGAACGGGGTTAGATATGCGATTGAGAATGTAAGGTAAGGAGTGCGACGTCGAAAATCAAAAGAAGAATTCTCGACGACGATGTTCTTCCGACGCGGTAGAAATGGGACTAAAAAGCGAGAGGTGCGATGCAAAAAATTGAAGAAAGAATTCGCCTGCTGACGATGTTCTTCCCGATGAAGCGAAACAAAGACGAAAAGGGTGCGACGCCTAAAATCGAAGGAAGAATTTACTTGCTGATGATGTTCTTCCCGATTCTGGCCAGAGCAGGATGGCTAAAGCGAGGGGTGCAATGCTGAAAGTCGAAGAAAGAATTCATCTGTTGATGATGTTCTTCCTCGATTTACGGCACAGCAAAGGTAGGAGGTTGCGGGTTGGTAGAATGTGCATAGTGGGCTTGTAGCGAGTTTAAGAATGATTACCTGAGCGGGGTAGGTTTAAGAGATGTGTAGAGAATGGGGCAGTATAGGAAGGCCGGATATGTGCGGTGGGTTGGTCCAGGTCGAACTGCAGCGGCTGTGGTTTCCTGAGAAGGATGCACGGAGTGGAAGGAAATCACAGTCGCCGGCGAGTTTTTGGCGGTGATCTGAACAGCGGTTTGGCGAATGCAAGATGGTATGGCCGGCTGCGGTTTTCGAGAGATGGTGCGAGGCAGTCTGAGCGGGCCGATCAGCGGAGTGAGTGCGTCGGCGTCATCGGCGGGTGTGGTCGGATGCTGGTCGCGCGGCGCGGTATGAGATGGCGTAGGCGAAAATTTGCTCGAAGATCGTTAATCGCTCGAAAGTCCACTCATATTTTAGCTTGAATCGAGTTCGAATCGAGCTAAATGAGCCGAGCCATGAGCTGAATTGTTGGCTTGATTTTAAGTTCAAGCCGATTTCGATCTGTAGTTAAATCGGCTCGTTCGATTTTTCGAACGGCTCGAATACAGTGCACTGCGGCCTGCAAAAATCGGAATCATGAGCAAATGGCAATTCTCCATCTCCGCCCCTCCGAGTCCACCGTGAGATCAAAGGTGAACGCTTGATATCTAACTGTTGACCTACAACTATGTGCCACTTGAAATTAAATAAATAAAGTAGAGGTTAAAACCCCCCTAATCGCGATCAAAATCGATTAAATTCACTTCGATTTGAAAATTCGACTGTGTAATGTGCCTAAAATATCAAAATTAATTGAATAAAAAATATTGAATCAATTAATGATCAATTAAATAATGAAAATTAATTTTTAATGAAATTACACATATCAAGTCGGAAGCCCGGATGTCCGAGCGACCTCGTTATATCGTCATCATTGCGAAACTTGAAACCTATCAAAGCGGCCTTATACGGATTCGGGCAAAGTATGTGTGAACGTCGATCAATTTGAGCGCGACGTTGCACTATTTAAACCTAATTTCACTTCGACCTTCGCCAACGTTGACCGAACAACTTTCGATTCATGAAATCGATCGCGCTGTTGTGTTCGACACAATGGAAACAACTAAAATTAACACCCATATTGCTAGGGTTTATTGCATAAAATAAATTCCTCATAATCAATGTGAAATGATATTAGTGAGTAATAAAGTAATTAACGGCTACCTAATCCCTCACTTTCCTTAATTCTTATCCTAAATCAGCTGCCCATCTACCCACTAAAAAAATAAACAACTGCTAATCCCTATTGGTTGCCGAAACGATAGCCAATCGAAAGAAGCTGTTGGCCCTAAAGGCCGAAACCAACGCTCTCGGTCTCCTCTTCCGCACAATTCCCTCACGCAAACTCCTCTCTCATTCCTCTGCTGCTCTCGGTCTCCCCTCTCGCACGATCCTCCCTCTCACGTAGAGCTTCTTCTCATTTCCTGCTCCCGGCCGAAGACTCCTCGTGTGATTTTCTCCCTCTCTTGCATCTGTCCTTCATGAGCCCTAGCCGAGCCCGAGTGGAGATCGACCAAGCTCAAACCTAATCGAGCTCGATCCTTCCTAATCATCCTTCCAACCAAAACCCCCATGTTGTTTCATTTCAATCCTAAGTTATATTTTGCTATGTGGGTTTTTCTTGAAGGAAAAGATTTCGGTTTATCCTTATATGTTCTATGGTTGGATTACATTTTTTTTATGCACTTGTAATTAGATGAAGATATAATGTTGGATTTATGGTGTAATGCGAGTTACTTGACTTCACCTCTATTTCGGCCACTCACTTTGAGCAAACCGAGCTGCCGGTCCTTCTTGTTCCTTTGGCTATGGTCATCCTACTTTTCAGTTGCTATCTTGCTTATTCTCTTTAGCAAATATGTATGCTTTTCTCCTTCCTCCTTCCAAACAGATTTTCAGTTATCCCGTGGACACAAATTTTCAATAACATTCAGTTATTGATAGTGGTTCTTTAAAATCAGATTTAAATCTTCTGGCAATTTCTGCTCTTGTTGTCTTTATTCTTGAACTCCTGGTGACTAGCTTTTTAAAGAGAAAGTTGTATACTTGGTGTTTTCTGTTTGTGGGAGTAGTTGCTTCAGTTTTAATGATTACATTTACTCCATGGTGGCTTCTTATGGTAGTATATATTTTGGCAAGCTTTATTAATATACCATTTATATGTTGTTCACGTGATGAGCATCGATGCCATGGAGGAAATTGCCAAAGCTAGAAAGTCAGCTTGTTGTTTTGTTTGTTATCCTGTTTCTTCTTTGTTTTTCCTTAAGTCCTGGATTTGGTAAATCCCATTGGCAGAAAAATTTGTGGGATTTAAACAAACTGAAGTATTGAAAGGGAGTGAGAGGAAAGATGAGGGTTACCTTCGTGATATCTTGCTTTTCTTCCTTTTTTCTTTCTAGCAATTGAAATCTTCAGGTTGTTTCTAATCAACCCTAAGCGTTACACTACTATTTCGATTCTCTTTCTTGGATGAAATGGGTTCGGTAAATTTTTATTGTGCATATCTTCTGAAATTGGGTTGTTCTTTCTCTATGAAATTGAAATGAGGAAAAAATGTGATACTTGATGTGAGGAATGATTTGAATCTTTGCTTTGTTATCAAGTGTCTACACATGTTTTATCATTGCATACTACCTTTTTTTTTAAAGCTGATAAGCAAAGAAGAAAAGGGAAATTGATTTGTGGCAATGATTTATGACATGATTGCTCGCCTTGCCTTGTCCTTATCCCTTTCTATCATTTGGTTACTTACAATGATGCAAATGAATGTTTAGCTAAAGTAAAATTTCAGATTGTTGCATTTGGCAAAACATAATATGGTTGCTTGTCCTATGAGGGTTGAAAGTTGCTTGAATATTTTACAAGTGATTGTTTTAGTTCAATCTGAAATTTCAGGTATATATATATATATGAGCTTAGCATGTTACTTCCTTGCATTAGTTGCTAATGAAGGAGAGGCTGAAGGAAATGATTGGCTTTTGCGCTTAGTCCCTACCTGCATACTTTCCTATTTCTATCACTTGATATCTTATTAGCAGGAAAATAAAATATGAATCTGAAATATGAAATTTCAGATTTAGAAAGGTGCTTACATGTGATTAAAAGCTTATGTTATAGCTTACTTTTGTATATGTCAAATGCAAAATTCAGGTGAAATGGTGATGAAAATGATGCTATGGCAAGGGGGTATCAATTATACTTTAATTTCATACACATGTCAATGTAAATTTGTTAAATTACTTTGTGCCGTTCACATTATTCCAATGCGGCGGGAAACTTTTGATAAGTACCTGTTCACGTTGTTCCAACGTGGCAGGGAAATATGCTTTTGTGATAAGTACCCATTCACATTATTCCAATGCGGTGGGAAAACTTTTGATAAGTACATGTTCACGTTGTTCCAACGTGGTAGGGAAATATGCTTTTGTGATAAGTACCCGTTCACATTGTTCTAATGCGGCGGGGAAACTTATGATAAGTACCTATTCACATTGTTCTAACATGGCAGGAAAATATGCTGTGATAAGTACCCGTTCACATTATTCCAATGCGGCGGGAAAGCTTGTGATAAGTACCTGTTCACGTTGTTCTAACGTGACAGAAAATATGTTGTGATAAGTACCCGTTCACATTGTTCCAATATGATGGGGAAACTTGTGATAAGTACCTGTTCACATGGTTCCAACGTGGCAGAAAAATATGCTGCTATAAGTACCTGTTCACATTGTTCCAACGTGGCAGGGAAACCTGTTATAATATAAGTACTTGCTCACATTGTTCCATCGTAGCAAGGAAATGCTATGTTGTGTTAACTCATGCACGCCTTTCTTGGCGTGATGGGCAAATAAATTTTCGGCCGAGGTGTCTCACGACACCTACCATGCACGCCTTTCTTGTCGTGGTGGGAAGGCCTAGTCTCCTGAAGCAGCCCCTATGCGGGGATGACGTCGGGAGGCTGCTAAAAATTTTAGTAAATAAAAATGTATAAAAATTCCTAAGTGCTTGAAAAGGAAGGTATGCACATATATTTATTCATGCTTAACTTATTCATCATATCATATGACAATTACAATATGCTTACCCATGCTTAGTTTAGTTATTACCTAAATTTTTATAGCATATGGAAATTACTTATTCAAAGTTTAAATTCATTCTGCCTAAGTGGTGATTATGCTATATGAATGGGTGAGAAATAGAAATGAGACACCAAATGCATTGTATGATTCAAACTTTACTTTATTATCAAGTATGTCTTTATATAATACATGAATGAGTTGTTTGAAAATAAGACATCTTAAGAGGAACAGAAATAAAGGGCTTCTCTTAGACCTATGTTCTTTCCATGTGACATTACAAGGAGATGGCAAAAAATAGTTAAGGATCTCCTTACATGCATGTGTATGTCATATGACATTAAGAGAAAATGACAAAAAGGAAAGTAAAAACTCTCTTAGATCCACATTTTTATCATGTAACATTAAAAGAGAATGACAAAGATACAAGTGTATGTCATATATCATTTAAGAGACAAATGACAAAAAAAGGTAATCTCCCTTTACATGCAAGTTCATGGAAAATGACATTATAAGCTTGCTCTTATCAAGGCATATCAACTTATTTAGGCAGAGGGAAAGCAATCATGTCATAATCATATGCTTGGTGATAAGACAAGATGGGCTTATTTAAACATTCAAATGAATGAGATTCTACATATGCTTATGATCAAACTTACATTTAAGTTTAATGTCTTATGATTTATACAAATGTTCAAGAAAATTAAATCAAGCATGAATCATGAACCATTATTACATATGAGTTCATAGTTTTTGGGCTTCATGCTAAAATGCCTAGTGAAATGATTCATTGTGCATATTCAAAGTGTTATTACATTTTATTCAATTTGAATGCCTTTAATATGCAAGTTAAATGAAATCTATGACTTTATGAAGCAATGTCCTTTTTACTTAACCATTTGATTCATGCAAATATTTGAAAGAATCAAATGCATACTCTACAAAATAGATGCATGCTTGATTTGTTAAAGAACATATACATACTTGATCTAGGATAAGTGGTTGAAAAGAACCAAGCCTATATCATTTAGAATAGATAATCACTTGGTTTGTAATGTGCATCCACATTCTTATAGAACAGACTCTCACTTGATACATGCAAGTACATAAAAGAGTCAATGCATATCTTATAGATAAATCTATACTTGACTCGTGACAAATAGTTGAAAGAGTCAACTCATGTCTTATAGTCTTATAGAACAGACCTCTACTTGATCTATGATAAACATTTGAAAGGGTCAAATTCATATTTGACAGAGCAGATAATTTTAGGTATTAAAGTCTCTGCTTGTAATTTGACATCTATGTCATGTCAAACATCAATGCTTCAACTTAGACATGCACATGTTCATACAGAATTTTAAAAGAACAGATACTTGTATGCATGTTGAAGTATTCAATAGCATAAATGCTTAAATAGACATATGCACGCAATTAAATAAAATGAAAGAACAGATGCTATATATCCCGATTTGGTCTTAGGACCGGGTCCGGGTTAATAAAACCTAAAAATCTAATGATGTCATTATACTATTTTCAACCTAATAAAATATTAGAAGCTAATTATGTCATAAAATGACAAAATATAAATTTATCGGCATCACTGTTAATGTATCTTTTCAAGTTCAAGATCTTAAGAAGAAAGTCTCAAACCCGATCCTCTATGTACAATCTAGAGTTGACAAGGTTTGAAAAATGATAGATCTTAAAATAATTAATCTAGATCGATCCTCGCAGAAGATAGTCGAGTTGGCATATTTCGGGTTTGATCTTGGAAGTGCAGTTAACAAAATCTAAAAATTCCATATCAAAACTCATGTTTGCATTGCATCATGTCAAATTCAACTACTTCAACTTAGACATTCATATGTCCATACAATATTTTATAAAGAACAGATATCTGTATGTAAGTTGAAGCATTCAGTAGATCAAATATCTAGAAAGACATGTAATCCAAATGCAAGATAAATATAAAAGAACAGATGCTATGCTTCCCGATTTGGTCTTCGGACCGGGTCCGGGTTAACAAAACTCAAAAATCAAAATTTGACATATAAACTTCAACTTAGACATCTTAATGTCCATGCAATTTTCAAAGAATAGATATTCGTATGCATGTTGATGTGATTACTAAGTCAAACATAAAGGAATAGATGCCATGCTTCCTGATTTGGTCTTAGGACCGAGTCCGGGTTAACAAAATCTAAAAATTTGATATTATAAGAATTTCAAGCTAATAATATCTGAGAAGCTAATTCTATCATATAATTATAAGATATGAATCAATTGACCTAGCTTCTGAAGTTCAAGCCTTCAGAAAGAAAAGTCACAAGCCCGATCTTCTATGTTAAAGCTAGAGTTGATAAGGTTTGAAGAATTATATTTCTTGAGACAATGAATTTAGACCCGATCCTCTGTAAAAAACCAGACAGAGTAGACAAAGTTTATTAATTGATATTAGTCTTATTATCAAAAAGGACAATTACAATTAATATTTCAATGATAAATGATCATATATTCAAATCTAAATCAATCATAAAATGATCAAAATTCAAATAAAATAATAAAATATAAATAAAAAATAAAATTAATTATTTAAATTAAAACTAAAAAAAATTAATCCACCCCTCCGCAACTGTTTATCTTGGGGTGACAAATTAAGAAAACTTTTATTCACAAAGAGTCAATGTCAAATCAAATGCATAACTATCTTTACACTCAGATATTCCTGAGCCCGTAAGGACGTGGCCCGTGTCCTCTGTCCGCATGGTTTTGTTGTGATATGACACCACATAAATGGCGGTTATGACCTGAGCCCTCTGAGCGGGTGGTTCGCCGCAATTTGGAGCCACTAAATTACGGTCACGGCCTCAGCCTGTATGTTCCCCAATGGCTTTGCTCTTTGAGCTGTGAAATGTAGAATGCATTTGGTTGGGCAAAAAGCTCTATGTTAGTTAAAGTTGACTTATATTTGTCCCCTTAGACAAACTCCACCCCAGGTCTACAAGGATACCTTGGACGACGTAACCCGTGTGTTGTTGACTTGGATCCTTCGGTCAGGTTGGGTCAACTACCTCCTCGGACTAAGCGGACCAGGGACCATGACAGCCCGGGATGATGGAACCATAGGATCTAGATCGAGCGCGTCATTGTTCCCCCCACCAAAAATTTTAAATTAAAATAATAAATTTCATAAATTCTAAACTCCACTCACTGCAATTATATACTCGTTCTTTAACAATTCATTAACTAGCCTTAATCGAAAGTGCTCTCTCAGTATTGGGAAGGGTAATTAACTATAGGGGATTGTGCCTATAGAAAACCTAGAACTAGATATAAAAAGTTTTCGCCAAATGAGAATGAAATCTCTGGGTAGTGTCTTATCTTCTATTCATCTACCTTCTGAAATTTTCACCGACACTAAAACAACTATTTTCATTCCAAAAGAGGTCGGTGGAGAATTTTCGGATCCCACACTAACATAACGACGGTTTCAGTTTCACCCTTTCAAATTCCAGCCTTCGACGCTTCGTAACTCCGACTCCGTGAGGACCGTGACTTCTTTGAGTTCTTTCTCTCATTCTCAGTTTCTTATCTTTGCGATTGTGGCTAGGGCTTGAGAAAGGACTGAGAACGATTCTCTATTCTTTGCCTCTTCGATCCTCACTGATCTCCTCAGGTTTTCTCGCTTTGTGATTCCATGAATTGTGCTTTATTTCTTAGCCCTCTCTGAGGCGCAGCAGCACAGACTTGCATTGTTTGCAGTGCCAGTGTCTCCATTTTTTCTCTGTGATAGAGTCATTGTTATTTGTTAACTTCGCAACTTGGCTCAACCACTCGGTTTATTTTTTTTGCCCAAGACTCATTTCTACGGCACATACAATAGCAATACTGGTTAATTTTACTGGCTAGTTTATGGCATAGATGTACGTTTGTTATTTTTTTTTATATATTATAGTTTCATAATTCATATGATCATATCTTGATTACTCTTGAGTCTTGACAGCACTTCAAAGCTGATCAACACAATCAATGTGTTATCCTCTATTCTAAATGAAGTATGTTTATTCTTTGACTCAACTTTCTGGAAAAAGAACAATATCATAATTCACGTCCATTCTCACATTTATGGATGAACATCAATAATAAGACAAAAATCTCTTATGAAGAGATGATTCTAGTGTATCACCCCTCCACTGATAAATACACCTCTTGACATGTTATTCAATATGGTATGCTGAAAAATTGGTATAATATAAAGTTTTGAAGCTGCAATTTGTTTGCACTTGTATATGGCTGATATACTTAAGCTACAATTCAGGTTTAAAACTTTATAGAATTTATCCCTCAACATATATTTCTTTCTCATTTCTTCAAAGAAAACTTTATTGCCTTCATAAAATTTCCAATCCTATTGATTTGTATAACTTGTAAGATGATGATGATGACTTTTTGTTTTTGTAAAGAAGAATGGCTTATTTACTAGCATAAGCCTGTATGAGACTTGGAATGGTGTTAATGTAGAGCTTTTTTGTTTCTTTACCTAAAAAAATGGGATTATTGTGGGTTTTTACAATAAAAGTGCTCTTCAAGAAGTTAAAAGTTAGCTTGAAACATGGGCGTAGTTGGTGTGGATTGTCCTTTTAGCCATGATATGTGGATAAATTTTAAAACTAGTTGTTTTAACACCCTCAAAATATTTTATGGTGGTATCATTCAAAATTTGGATAAATACCTCTTGCAGTTAGATATTTAAATAGGATGGCAAGGAAAATCATTGTGTTGGTTAGGCTAAAATCGAATTTGAAATTTTTATTTAATTTATCACCTTTTTATTGCATGATATTATCAAATAAGTGACTTCTTAATTTTGTAAAAATAATTTTTTTTTAAAGTTTAATGGAAATCATTTGCTCATTGAACCTTATTTTTAACATGGTATTTATGGATGAAGATGAAAGTAGTGTACCTCTAAGTTATAATTATAAGATATCTGAACCAACTAATTTATTTAAATAGCATCTTAAATTAAATGTGGTTGATGTTATATTAAGCTTTTTTGTAAACTCTTAAAATCATTTATTCATATACAAATTACAATTATTTGTTGAATTACATGCGAGTTTATAATTGAATCATATTATATTGGTATAGATATAATGGAAAGTCACTCTCAAAGCAAATCAAATAGTTCCTCAACTCAACCTCATGTTGAAACTGCAAAAAATGATATTGATAGTGTCGATAAAATTACTTGTATAGATGATAGAAAGGGTAAAAGGCAACGTTCTGAAGTTTGACAATATTTTACTAAAATATCAGTCTCAGAAAAAAGAAAAAGCATGCAAAAGTACAAATACAATTATTGTGTTAAGTCTTATGTTAAACAAAAAATTGGTACTACATCTCAATTGAGCAGACATTACAAAATGAATCACTACAATAAAAATAGTGTTAGAGAAAAGAGACAAAAGTTTTTTGATCCTATAACTAAGGACCTTGAAGAAACTGATTCGATTTCTAGTTTGTGTATTTCAACTGCTTATGATCATAACATAATTAAAAATATTGTTGCTAAGATGATCATTGTTCATGAATATCCCTTTATGACAGTTGAACATTTATGATTTAATATTTTGATAAAATCTATGAATCCAAAATATCGTAAAATTTCTAGATTTGGTGTCAAAGAAGAGTGCATGAAAGTGTGTATGAAGAAGAAAAAAAACTTAAAAAAGTTCTGAAATTAACTGAGACAGTTTCCCTTACTAGTGATTGCTGGACATCAAGCCAAACAATTGGTTATATGTGTCTCACAATGCATTATATTAGTTCTGATTAGAAATTGCAGTCCAGGATAATCAATTTTAGTGATTTAGATCCTCCTCATAGTGGAACTACAATATTTGAAGTCATTTTTGAAATTTTGTTGCAATGGGGTATTCAAAATAAAATCAGCACTATAACTTTGGATAATGCATCATCAAATGATGTGGCAGCTAAAAACCTGAAAGCATTATTTACTAGAAGGTCTGAATTTATGGTAATGGGGGATTTCTTTCATGTTCGTTGTGCTACTCATATTTTAAATCTAATAGTGCAAGATGACTTGAAAAAAATTGATAATATAATTGAAAATGTAAGATAATCAATCTTATTTGTAAAGCAATCTTCTAGTTGCTTACACAAATTTGGTGAGATTGCTAGACATATTTTCTTATTAACAACAAAGTCACTATGCATTGATGCTCCTACACGTTGGAACTCAACATACAAAATGTTGGAGTCTGCATTTTATGACAAGACTGTTTTTCCAGAATATGCTTTGCGAGATCTTAATTACATACGGTTACCTTCTGAGGAAGATTGGAATCAGTTTGATAAGGTTAGAGAGTTTCTTCACATTTTTCATCGAATAACTAAAATTTTTTCTGGATCTAACTATCCTACTACAAATAAGCTTCTTCCAAATCTAATATTAATTAAGAAGACCTTAGATAGAGAATATTTATCTGATAGTCTTTTCATTTCTAATATGGAAAGCACTATGAAGGAAAATTTTGATAAGTACTGGGCAGATTGTTCGTTATTATTCTCAATTGCATGCATTCTAGATCCAAGAATGAAATTATTTATCATTAATTATTACTATCCACAGATTTATAGTAATGATATTGTTGATGAGAAAAATGACTCAGTGAAATAGAAATTATTTGAGCTCTACTCTTTCTATGCTGTTGATAAACAACATACAACTAAAGAAAATACAGGAGCACCTACTATACAAGCTGAATCAACATCTATAATAGAAGGAAGTCACATTTTGTCTGATGATTTGGATGGGTTGTATGATTTTATAGACTCTACTGGCCTTTTAGTTTCACAAAAATCTGACTTAGAGATATACTTAGATGAAGCTTATGTTAAATGTCTTGATTCAGAATTTAATATTTTAGATTGGTGAAAAATGTCCGCCATGAAGTACAAGACACTATCAAAGATGGTAAAAGATATTTTTACAATTCTAATAACTACAGTTGCTTCAGAGTCTGCCTTTAGTGTAGGTGGTCGTGTGCTTAGTGATTATAGAAGTTCTATTTCACCTAAAACATTGGATGCCTTAATATGCAGTGGAAATTGGATTCGTGCAGCATACAAAAATTTGAAAGAGCCTATGGTAATGTTTTCATCATTCTGTTTTATATAGTGAAATTACATTCTATTTAATTCTTTCAATAAAAACAACATCTTCTTTGCATTTCCAGTTTGACATCTTAGCTGAAGAAAACATAGCTATATTTGTGTCTGGAAGCTTGAGTGTGGATTCGCAAATTTAAATTTCATGAGGATAACATTGTTTTATAGGCTTTCATAATATGCTTTTATAAGTTGTAAGTTGTAATTACTGTTTTATGTATTGTAGACTTTAACAATTAATATTTATTTTTAATTTTGGATTCCCAATGATAAAATTATACTGAGATGACTTTTGAGAAAATTATTGATTTTTAGGCTTACAATATGGTGAATTTTGATTTTTTTTAATATATTGGTTTGGTCAATGAAAAAAATTTGAGACCACTTAGGGTAACAAAATACTTTTACAGTTTTATGCTTTGAAATTATGGCTTACAACAAATTGCAATGCTTAAAGTTTGACCTTTTAAAAATTGTGGCTTACTTTCTCAATTTTTGTACTTGTTACAATGTTATTTCTACATTTCAGTTGTAGTTTTTTCAATCATGAAAATGGAAGGTTGGAAGACTTGTTTCAACTACGCTATAGTACTACTTGCACATTTTAATAGTTGAAGAACTTTCTTGAGCTTTTGAAATCATTTTGCATTTTCATATAATTGAAGTTGATGCTTTTCAATGTCTTATGTCACCCTAAAAAATACTAATCATTCAGTATTTTGAGGGCAAACAAAAAAAAAAAAAATACAATCAGTTCTTGGGATTTAGTTATGCTCTCTCATGTAAAAACTATTGTAGTTGCAGTTTAGACTTATGATCTTTGTTGTACTTTGTTGAAAGCTAAACCGTGGACCTAATGCTAACTTTGTGTGCCTCAAAGAAGATAAAGAAAAACTTCTTCATCTTTAATATTTAGAGGAGATTTATTGTAGGTAAAATGTTTCTACCAAATGTCTTTGTGATAAATTGGCATTCAATATTAATCTTATGGATGAGGAGATATATTCTATTTTAGTTGGTATGAATAAGGATTTAGTTGCTGACCCTAATGGTTTTACAACTACTTTTTTCCAAAATATTAGAAATATATTCAAAGTTGATGTTGTGGAAGCAATTTCTAATTATTTTACTAATTTACTATCTAAGTCTAAGCAATTTTTTCTACTGGGTTAATTTTCTAACAATGTGGATGGGTTTTTCTTGCTAGTTTGGGTGGCTTGGTTGGCTTGTTGGCATGTCTCCTTGTGTTGTTAGCCATGGTGGCTCTGCTTCCTGCTACTGGGTTATTTTTTTAACATTCTGACTAGGTTTTTCTTAATGGTTTGGGTGGATTGGTTGGCTTGTTGGCCTATCTCTTTGTGCTATTAGCCATGGTGGTTCTACTTCCAATTAGTGGGTTGTTTTTCTTTTCACCTCGTGGTTGGTTGTTCTTCTTGGTTTTGGGTGGTTGACCTGGTGCCTTGTGCAGTTTATCTGTGATGGCTAGATGGTTCTCACATTGCAGGTTTTGGAATAATTGGCTCTTCCTTACTTCTATCTGGGTTATTCTTACTGGTTTAGGTGGTTTGGTTGGCTTGTTGGTCTGACTCCGTGTGCTATTATCCATGGTTTGGTTGGCTTGAAATTGCATCATGTTGAGCATTCTATTACATTCTGGCTTTTAAGAATTTTCATCATTCTTGTGCTGTTAGCCATGGTGGCTCTGCTTCCTGTTGCTGGGTTGTTTTTTTTAACATTATAGCTAGGTTTTTCTTACTAGTTTGGGTGGGTTGGTTGGCATGTTGGCCTATCTCCTTGTGTTGTTAGCCGTGGTGGCTCTGCTTCCTATTAGTGGGTTGTTTTTCTTTTCACCTCGTGGTTGGTTGTTCTTCCTGGTTTTGGGTGGTTGGCTTGGTGCCTTGTGCAGTTTATCTATGGTGGTTGGATGGTTCTCACATTGCAGGTTTTGGAATAATTGACTCTTCCATACTTCTATCTGGGTTGTTCTTACTGGTTTAGGTGGTTTGGTTGCCTTGTTGGTCCGTCTTTGTGTGCTATTATCCATGGTTTGGTTGGCTTGAAATTGCATCATGTTGAGCATTCTATTACATTCTATTTTATAAGAATTTTCATCATTCTTATGCTGTTAGCCATGGTGGCTCTGCTTCCTGCTGCTGGGTTATTTTTTTAACATTCTAGCTAGGATTTTTTTACTGGTTTGGGTGGGTTGGTTGGCTTGTTGGCTATCTCCTTGTGTTGTTAGCCATGGTGGATCTACTTCCTATTAGTGGGTTGTTTTTCTTTTCACCTCGTGGTTGGTTGTTCTTCCTGGTTTTGGGTGGCTGGCCTAGTGCCTTGTGCAGTTTATCTGTGGTGGCTGGATGGTTCTCACATTGCAGGTTTTGGAATAATTGGCTCTTCCTTACTTCTATCTGGGTTGTTCTTACTGGTTTAGGTGGTTTGGTTGGAATAGTTGGAGCCTGGAGAATGAGGTATTTATTTTATTTTACAATTTGAGTTTTCCTTTTATTTTATGTTCTCCAATTCCTGTCTCCTGAATCTTGATTTTCTATTATCTTGTAGGCTGTAGATGTATTTGATTTGCTTATTCGAGAATCGAGAGTTTCTGGACTATGATAAGAAGAGCATAACATTGCAATTTCAATTTCTTCCAACAAAAAATTCTGATCCATCATTGGCGGCTCTCATTGGATGGCCAGGCAACCTCACCAATCTATTTTGGGGCTTTCTTTATTTTAATTGCGCTATTGGATGGCCTCGACAACCTGGAGTCTATAAGTGGAACATAGAAATTTGTATAGATTGCAAATACTTAAAGATGATTATAACTCTCTCTAAGTCCCGATAATCAATTTAAATATGTGCTCTTGATATTGTCTTTTATTTATATTTTTGTAAATTTGAATTTTTTTTTGTATTGGCTAAACATAATAAAATATTATCAATAAAAATTAAATTGTAAAAATTTCAATTTATCTGTTTAGTAAAATGTACAACATTATTATCTTTAATAGATTTTAAAAATTTAATTGTTATATTGATTTAAATTTCAATTTTATACAGTAAATTCAAGCAAATTTCAATTTATGTGATTTTTTTTCTTTGTGCTGCTGTGTATTAAGTTTGAGCAACTTAAATTAAAACGAGCCAGCTTGTTTTTAATTTCGAGCCAAACAAAAGTCCAAAATTGAGCTAAACCATCAAAAACGAGCCGACTCGAATTGCTTTCGAGCCGGATCGAGCTCGATTCAGATTCGATCCGAGCTGGCTCGAAAGCAATGTCTACGAGCTACGATCCATATTCGAGTCATCATAAAATAGATTCGAGCCGATTTCGAGCCAGTCCTGGATTGGCTCAAAATTGGATCGTTCTTAGCCCTAGATGAGCGGGACAGTGCGGGTCGACAGTGGGCCGGCGGGTCACGCGGGTCGTGGCCTGCGGCCGCAGGAACGGGTCGGAGCGCGTGGGTTCGGGCTGGCGGGTCGCGTCGCGGGACTCACGGCGTTGGCGGCAGGCCGATTACGGTCGCAAGCTGGGACGGGTCAGAGTGGGGGTGGTTCCGTGCGTTGGGCCGAGCGGGTCTGGACGGCGGGTCATGGATTGCGGCCGCGAGACGGCGAGTGTGGCCGAGGTGGGACTCGGGTTTTGCCGGATCACGCTGGCGGGACGGCCGGAAACAGCGGAAATAATGGAAATGAGAGAAAAATTCAAAAAAAGGGGAGGAGAATTACCTTTTCTTGGACGTGAGAGGGGAAATTAGGAGAGAGAAAAGTAGGAGGAAAATGAGGAGGGAGTTTGCAGAATGGGGGGAGTGGTTTCTTTTTCAAATTTTTTTTAATTCCTTTTTCAAAAAACTGAAAATAAGGGGGAACGGTTGAGCATGGGGTAATTTGGAGATTTTTTAATAAATTTAAATTTCTTAAAGGTTTTTAATGTGGATTTCACGCTAATAAATGTACATAGTCAATATATATATCGATTTAGGGTAATTCTATTATTCTAAACGCAATGACGCCGCGTTTCGATCGGAGATTTGGTTTAGTGGTAAAATTAGTCAATTTACTAAAATGTCGCCACTTTTAAGCTCGATTTTCCAGACTTCAACTTGAGTCGAACGATCTTGATAGATTTCGACGTTTCAAAGCCAATGACATGATCAATTTCATGAATGGAGAACGTTTGATCCTCTTTGGCAGCTCCTAACCCCGATATACGTGCAGACGCGTTGATGACTCGAGCGCTTGATCCGTTGATCATTAAGTTGTGCAATATTTATATCTTAACCAATTTCGATATTCTGAATGCGATGACAAAGTCCGTTCATTGATCAGAGGTCATTTGAGTTGATTTCAGTGACATCCAGAGCGTTTCAGCCTCGATTTGCGTGTTATCACTTCAAATCACTCGACATTTGCACAGACTCATCCGAATTGAGTGTGAATAGTCTCATTTGATAGATTTTGACATTTCAAAGCTAACCGCGCAATCAATTTTGTGAACGAAGGTCATTCGGACTTCATCGCAACGTCTCGACTCTGATATACGTGTTGACACATTGATAGCTCGAGCGTTTAATCGATTGATCGTTAGATTTTAAAATATTTATATTCTGATCGATTTCGACATTCTGAACGCAACGGAGAAAGCCCGTTCATCGATCGAAGGTCGTTTCAACCATTTTCAGTGATGTCCAGTGCATTTTGATCCTCAATTTGCACACTATCACCTCCGAAGTCCATCGAATTCGATTTGTAGGCTTGATTTGATTTATGACACATATGTGGAGGTCAACAAACTTGGTTCGATTCATTTGCAACCTTACCTCCAAGTTAAGAGTTATTCTTACTTGCATAAGAATAATTTAAACTAGTTGATGCGGATTGGGTGGGATGCCTGACTGCTCGATGATCTATGATAAAATATTATATATATATATATATATATATATATATATATATATATATATATATATATATATGTGTGTGTGTGTGTGTGTGTGTGTGTGTGTGTGTGTGTGTGTGTGTGTGTGTGTGTGTATTGGAGACATTCTTGTGTCATGGAGAAGTCAAGAAGTAAGATATCATGTCAAAGTCCTCAACTGAGCTGAATATAGGTCCATGGTGGCCTTCACCTTGAACTTTCATGGTTGAGGTGCATTTTAGAATACTTGCATATTAAGCATCACAAACATGCAAGTTATTTTATGACAATCAAGCAGTCATGCAGATCGGTGCCAATCCTATATACCATGAACAAACAAAACACATTGAGTTGGATCCACATGATATCATAGAATCCAAAATGGGGAGTTACAGCCTACATACAAACAAAAAGACCATTTGTTGATTTATTCATTAAGCCATTAAGATTTTTTTTTTTTTTAAGTCACCTTAAAAAGTTGAGAGACAATGACATTCTCATAAAGGGAAAAAAAATATGTATTAAATGTTAGAAAAATCATTACTATTCTTTCCTTTCCTTGTCGGATTCTAGTACATACCTGTATTAATAGTCTTTCACCACTTGCTCTTCTCTATGTATTAGGGATCAATAGAGAAAATAAAGAAGAAAAAAATTTACTTGGAGAGTGGATGAAAAAAATAAGGGAAATCAAAGACAAAGGTGAAGATAGTCAATTATTGTGATTAGTTTGAGGCAAAAATGTTTTGAATTTCAATAACACCTCAAAAGTTTCTTTAGTCTTTTTAAAGATTAATCAGTTTATCTTTTAAAATAATAAGTAAACAAACATAGTTTCAATTTCTTTTATTTTTTAGAATAAAAAATGATCCCTAACAGGGCTTTCGTATGAAAAAGCTTGAAGGTTATAATACGCCATAATAGATATATAAAGTACAAAAGATGTTGATACAAATGATAAAAAAAATTTAAGAAGAAAAAAAAATCAAATTAATCAAAATTAAGAAAGGCCACTGTCCCTTGAGAAAAGATTTGAACAAGTTTGTTATCACTGGTGTAGATTGCTAGATACTTACAATAGACCACATATAGGAATTTTCAGTACAAAGCAAATCTATGATTATTTGAAACCTGCAAGTTCAACTTCAGCTGCATGTATAAAAATCAATGCAATTAGTTTGAATCAAAATAGAACATCCTCAGCTTCCAGTAACTATCAATCAATAATTCCGTTGATGGGTTTTACAGTCTAGATTTTGAATCCAGCTACAACATGAACTAATGCATTTGCTTTGATTAGCACACTAAATCCTGCTTATTCATTCCTTCATTTGCACTCGAAGAAATCATTATTTTGATCTGTGATCTGAAGTCATAATTAGCATAGGTAATTAGAAATAGAATATGGACCTAAAAAATAAAATAAAAAAAATCGAATAAAGCATTATCCGATGCTATATTAGAAATTCTAAAGTAAATGTGGTGAGCTTCAGAATTTGTTGAAGAAGACATTAAAACACCAAAAAATTCTGCATGGAAATAAATCCCTCATTAAAGTTATCCATAGGAGTTAATTGACAAACAAACCTTCTGACCAAAAATTAGAATTGTATGAATATTTTTTTATGATTACTGTTCTAAAGGTTCTAATCAGGATTGACTTCAAATAATATTGCTAACTGCCACGACGGTCAGACGATGAACTTAAATTTATAACTTTAGAATTTTAATAATCTGAATCTAAAAGTAATGAAAGAGCCAAAAAAAAAAATACCAAATCTAAAACAATATATATATATATATATATATATATATATAATTCTAAATTATAATACTCAATGAAAAGAAAATAATATGTATGTTAATCCTTACTATCAAATTATAAAAATCTATATGAAGATCTGATTTGAATCAATTATGACATTAATGTCATCAGGAGCATTGTCTAAACATAACTTAATTCACTCCTAGCCAATACATACCCCATCAGCACAACGAAGAGTAGACAAGTCTACTATTGTATGAGATGAAAATGCTTCATCTCACTCCTAATTAATACATCCCCGGTCGGCATAGCAGAGTGTAGGCTTAATTTTCATTTTGTCTGTGGTAGAAGGAAAAGTCAACAATGCACGCAGGTACATTGCATTCCTAACTAGTAGAATAAGAAGGTGAACTACTTCTTTCATCATGCACAAATAAGCATCCCTATAACTAGATATTTTCAATAACATTCAACCTAACATGCATGATTTTTTTATGACATCATGTTTGTTCACTAGTCATTATATGTCATATCAAATGAAGTCTATATGTTATGCTATAATGATATAATATTTTTTTAGAGAAATTATTACATATGCATGCTTTAAGTAAGACTAATGCATGTCTCATCCTCAATAATATACTAGATAAATTTGTGGTAGAAAATCAATAAAAAAAATCATGAATGGAAAGAAAATATATCAAATATACTAATTAAATGCACAAGATTTAGAAGCAAAAAATAATACTAAAATTAAGAAATATAATTACTCACCTCAAGTCTTGGCTTTTTGTTTTAATTTAAATCTCTATCCTTCAAGTCACTACGATCTCTGTCAGTTCCTATAAATAAGATATCATAATCAAATATAGATTACACCAATAATAAGAAAGTTAAAAAATTTAATTTCTTTTTTTTCAATGAATTTATCTCTTCTTAATACTTAATAATTATTTGTCTTTTTTTTATATAAACAAACGATTACTTACAGTCCTTCTACTCCTATTTTCATGGGAAAAATTAAATTTATTCTTTATTACACAGTTAACATCTTAAAAGGATTCACATATTTTTATTGTCAAGATATTTTTACCTTATTATATCATAAAACTAACTAAACTTCATTTCAGATTTAAAATAGCATGTGATCTTATAGTATTTGGAATTTAAATTTCAACAAAATATCTTTACAAAATAAAATTGCATAAAACATATTATAACTTTATAACATAAATTTTTTTAATAAATTTATATGCTTATACTTAATTAAAGATAGAACTATGGTGTTTATTAATGTTATATTCTCCTTAAATTAATTAATTTATCTTTTATTATTATTATATATGTAGGTATGTGTCTCTGTGTGTATAAGCTTTAAATAATTATATAATAACTTTTACCTAAGTAATCTCTATTGTTTAAAGTATATCTAGTTTATCACATTTAATAACATTTATTAAAATTAGGAAAATATTTGGATTACAATATTGAGCTAATAATAATCCTTCTTTTTTTTTTGTAAACTACACATAAAAAAAGAATAAAACAAGCCCTATCCTCTTCCTCCATGGCGCAACACGAACTCGCCCTTCACGCATAGCCGAGCATGGCTTAGGTATGACGTTGTCTCGACTTCGACCTCGATTATACACGATGTACTGACTCTTGTGTGTGTGTGTGTGTCATCATTCATTGCATAAGTAAAGCTTGATCTATCTACTATAAAATCATAATAAGATTAAAACTTATCATCATTATATTATCATTAGTGACATACAAATTTAACTTCATGAAATAAACATCCACTATAAGACTGAAATAACATTGAACATTTGATATAAGATAACTAGAACAAAACTCAACATCACATATAAAATGACAAGACTAGAACAATCACTCATATGATGGAGACAGCCAAATGACACCTATCAATCTCTACATCATCATCATCAATAGCAACAAGTTCTCCAGACTCTCGATGATTTAAAGCATAAACCCTTGGTCGAATGCTTTTCCTGGCTTGAACCTTATGATCCCCTACACCAAACTATATCATCTTCTGTTAGCCACTCTTGATAATAAATCCCTCTCGTAAACTCTTTTGAATTGCATCCCTTCTTGAACTATTTTTTAGCATAGTTCTCTAAGCAGAATAATGTCAATTTTTTTATCTCATAACTTAGCTATTGACATAAATAGCATACTTTGAAGCAAATTAAGCATTCTCCTTAGTGTAACTTTTCACATTTAGCACAAGGCTTTATAGTGCTACTGTTAGTCTAATTGGGAACTCGCGGGTATTATGCTTCATCTTTTTACCATTAAGTCCTTTAGATTGAGTTGTTTGTGCTCCCCCTTCTAAATTCTTCCTCTTGTGCATCTCCCTATGCTTCAAAGTGATTTGAAAATCAATCTTCAACTTTCTAGCTCTCTTTCCTAGTATTGAATAATCACCAATTTCCAATAATACAAGTGGTATCTAATTGAATCCTTCAACCTAGACAAAAAATCTATAACACTTCTCTTTTGCAATGGAGATCAACTGAAGTGCATATCTAGATAATGTGGCAAATTCCATCTCATATTGCATGACTGTCTTCTCTCCTTGCACCAACATAATGAATTTGTCCACATATGCCTTCATGCAGTAAGAGGCGCAGACCAATCACTAAATAACTCCATTAAATCTTCACAATTAATCATCTAGTTTGGTATTTCTCCCAATCTATCCCGACACTGACCTCGCCACCACATCTCAGCTTCTCCATCTAAGGCAAATGACTCTAATGGCACCTTCCTATCATGTGAGTAGTGCATACTATCCAAGATTTTCTCAATCTGCAATAGTCAATTTTTAATCTTAATTAGCCCTTCATTTCCCTTAAATAATAATGGCCTCAATTACCTAAACATCTTCAAATATTTGTCCATACTAACATTACCACGATTTCCATTAAATTAAGATCTTGAGTCTTGAATCAGCTGCGTCATAACTAGAATCACCTGAGTCAAAGCACTGGTGTTTATAGTAATATTAGGTGGTGTGGGCTCCGAAAATTTGCCACCGACCTCTCACAAATGAAGAGTGTGATTTATGTGTCGGTATAATTTTCAGAAGGTAGATGAAATAGTAGATAAGACACTACTCAGAGATTTCACCATTATTTTTTGAGGACTTTAGATTTGGTTCTAGGTTTCCTATAAGTGCAAGCACCTATAGTTAATTATGCCTCCCAATGCTGAGAGAGAACTTCTGATTAAGGCTAGCCGTTAGATCGTTGAATGCGTAACATATAGTAGCAGCATATGGAGTTTAAAATTTAAGATTATGAGATTCATCATTTTAATTTAAAGCGGATGGTTGGGGGAATGATGATGTGCCCAATCTAGATCCTATAGTTTCGTCATCTCAGGTTGTCGTGGTCCCTAGTCTACTTAGTCAGAAGAGGTAGTCGACCCAAGTTGACCGAATAATCTTTATCAGCAACACAAGATTTCGTCGTTTAAGAAATCCTTGTAGATCTGGAGCAGTGTTTGTCTAAGGAGACAGACTTAAGTCTACCTTAACTGATAAAGAGTATTTTGTCCTATTAGGTATACCCTATGATTCGTAACTCAAAGGGCAGAGCCATTGGAGAGCATACGGGCTATAATCGTGATCGTAATATAATGGTGTCATTTGGAGGCAACCATCTGATCAGGGACTTTGGTCGTAACTGCATTATATGTGGAGTTTACTGGTCAAGCCATGCAGTTAGAGGACACGAGATATGTCCTTACTAGGATGAGATTGATTGAGAGTGAATATAGTAGAACATTTGATTTGACATTAACTCCTTTATAAGTTAGAGTTTTCTTAATTTGTCACCTCCGACAAACAATTACGGAAGGTGGATTAAATTTTAGCTTTAAGTTTTTAGAGATTGAATTTTAACTTTAAGTTTTTAGAGATTGAATTTCATTTAAGTATTTAATACTTAATGACATGTTAGATTTTGAATTTAGATTGATATTTAATTTGAGTTAATTTGATTTGAAATTAGAATCACATTTTGATGGAAGTATCCCCTCCGATTGAAATCATCATTCAACACAACCATCATCGAGGTAGTTAATTAATTAATTTGAATATATTTAAAAATTTTAGATACTGACAATTCCATTTAGCTTCTAACATCGGATCAGATCTACTATCATATGACAAAATTAGCTTCTTAGATATTTTAATAAGTTGAAATTCTTATAATAATTGAATTTTTAGATTTTATTAACTCGAACTTGGTCCTAAGACCAAACCGAGAAGCAACTCGCGCAACATCCTCAGACACTTGAATCTAAACATTCACCATAGTATTAGGGTTCATGCAGGTGCTTAATAACTTAGATAATTTTACTTCTAAATCATGAGATTGATTTCATATTTTTCACTTAATTCCAATTTAGCCCGCGCAGCCTTTTCAGACATTAAAATTTATACTTTAAATTTCCATATTTGAGCACATGCAGGAATTTATAGCTAAGATAATTTCATTTAATTAATTAAATCATTGATTTTGAAGATCATAATTAGAATAAAATTTATATTCTTTAGATTGAAGAATGCTCCTTCATTCATGTAAAATTTAATTTAGTGTTGTATTCTATTTGTTTATACGAAGAATTACAGATTCGATGGAGTTGAAGGCATTTCACATTTTCGATTCAAAATATTGCAACTTCGCTTATATTTAATTTGATAACAGGTTAAAAAAAAATAAAATGGCTGCTTAGCTTATACATATTGACAAGACTTTATATACTAATCACCATATTCAACTTTTGCAGTTGCACAGATTGTTTATTATGCATACTTTAAGCAAGCTTATTTGAATTCAAGCTTCTTTTGAATGCAAGCCAATTATTCATTAAAAAGTCTTGTCTATACTTGCTAATAGGTCATTTGGTTATAGTGAAAACCTCTTATAAATTTTATTTGATTTTCACTTTAGTTTGAAAATAGCACTCAATAAATCCTATGTGCATTAATTTGGCATTCAAATACAAAATAATTGTATTCTTTGAAGGCATACCATTCATAGTCATTTGTGAGTTTTGATTCATGTATATCAAATGAATTTAAGTTTATTTCAAGTTTTATAAGTTCACTTGAGTTTGATCCCTATTTTCTTATTTGAAATATGATTTTCAACTTTATTTGTACTCAAGTCTCTTTCAAATTCATTTCAAGTTTATTTATATTTAATTTTCAATTAATTTTTTTAGGAGTTTATATTTTATTTTATTTTTGTTAAGTCCCAAAAATTTGATAAAATTTCGGCAACATTTCGGCATCATCCCTGCGTGAGGGGCTACATCGAAACTATTTTGGCCTATCCGTCATACCTTAATTAACGTGACGGTTGGTGTTTTAAAGTACCTCGACTGAATTTCAATTATGTTACACCCTGATGAGCATAATGAGGTCTTCAATCACCTGCATAAAAGTAAATATATATGCAAATATTCTTTTCCACCATTTTTTTAAAGTCCAAATTTCAGTCTAAATTTTAGCAACATTTCATCACAGGAGGTTGCATCTAACAAATTTGGCTTACTCGATACGCTCTAATGAGCATAGCGAGTGGTATTTTACGACACCACAGTCGATTTTCATCTCGTCATGCCCTAATGAGCGTGATGAGCAATTCAGACCTATAAAAAGAAGCATATATATATATATGACACTAAAAATTCTACTAGTCAAAGCACGAATCTGATGTCGAAAGCGATCTGATTCTGAATCAAGACTAACCGAGATCAAGCACTTATTATCAATCGACTCTTAAACATAGAGTGTTTATAGTCAAATCGAGCATCTTGATGAGCCGGATCTAACAAGCCTAAGATCTCATAATTTTGACTTCATTTGAGCATTCAAATACACAAAATACTTCATATGATCAAATGAATCATTTTGAGCTGTCTGATGGAGGGAGTGATTCGGATTTTGCATGTATTTACAGAGATGCCACTCCTCCAATCTATAAATAGCCCATCAATCTGCATATAAGGGGGGCCGAAGGAGGAGAGATGAGAGAACTCTGAAACTTGAAGATCCTCCAAGCATAATCGAGCCACCACTTGATGATCGTCGACCACCCCCGTTGGTTGTCAACCATCACGGCCACCGCCATCACCGCCGATCCTCGCCATCATTGATCTCAGCTTCCATCATCTGCTACCACTAGAAATTGTTACCACCTGAACGTGACTACATAGCTATTGTTCCCTTCTCATATACAATTTGTAATCCCTTTATCAGGAAAACTTGTACTCCAAAACAAATATATAGTGGAAGCTTTTTACTGGGCTAGGCCCCGTGGTTTTTTCCCTCTTTTCGAGGTTTTTCACGTTAAAATTTTTAGAGTTTTCTTGTTCACTCTTTAAATACCTGTGTGTGTATGCTGGATTTCATAACAAGGCTAAGGCATAAACTTTCACTCTACCGCAACTGATTTTCTAGCACGCAATAGTTTGGCGTCGTCTGGGAAAACTAATTCCAATCATTTCATCTTGTATGGCAACCAAGTTATCCAACTAGATCAAAACCACCATCGAGGTGGAGCATTTCAAGCTTTTAAGGAGCACAAGCAAAGAATGAAGATTCATCAAACTTTGTTCTTTCAGATTTTGTCAAAAATTGGGGGGCAACTCTTAATCTCAGAAGATCGCCCATGTTAATATGTTAAGCATCTAATCGATTACCATCCCAAGAAACAAGTCAAAGTTGGAGGATATTTCAACATTGAGAAGAGATATAACTTTGCAAATTATGATTTTCCAATCATACCCATGGAAAAACAAGACCAAGGTTAAGAAGCAACTTTGGCTACAACCACAAACGGATGTTTTGATTCGACCTCTTCCTTACAGGTTAACGTCATCAAGTAATACTTTGACAAACAACCTGGATAGGTCAAAATTCAATCGGATTCAATTCGATCTCTTCCATACAGTTAACGCCATCGAGCAAAGACTCTGACAAACAACCTCGGATAGTTCATAACTTCGCACCTACTCCACACAGGTTAACGACATCAAGTAATACTTTGACAAACAACCTCGGATAGGTCAAAAATTCTCAGCGGATTCAATTCGATCTCTTCCATACAGTTAACGCCATCGTAAAAGACTCGACAAACAACCTTAGATAGATCAAAACCGCACCTACTCGCCAAGTTAAGTCATCAAGTAATACTTTGACAAACAACCGGATAGGTCAAAATCAATTCAATTCGATCTCTTCCATACGTGTTAACGCCATCGAGCAAAGACTCGACAAACAACCCTGGATAGATCAAAACTTGACCTACTCCAAAGTTAACGTCATCAAGTAATACTTTGATAAACAACCTCGGATAGGTCAAAAATCCTCAGTGGATTCAATTCGATCTCTTCCATACAGGTTAACATCATCAAGCAAAAACTCTGACAAACAATATCAGATAGATCAAAACTTCGCACCTACTCCACACAGGTTAACATCATCGAACAAAGACTTTAACAAATAACCTCGTATATATAAAAACTTCGCACCTACTCCACACAGGTTAACGACATCATGTAATACTTTGACAAACAACCTCAGATATGTCAAAAATTCTCAGCGGATTCAATTCTATCTCTTCCATATAGGTTAATGTTATCGACCAAAGACTCTGACAAACAACCTCAAATAGATCAAAACTTCGCACCTACTCCACACAGGTAAACTTCATCAAGCAAAGATACTGACAAACAACCTTTGATAGGTCAAAAATCCTCAACGGATCCAATTTGACCTCTTCCATACAGGTTAACATTATCGAGTAACACTCTGACAAACAATCTCGGATAGGTCAAAAATTCTCAGCGGATCCAATTCGACCTCTTCCATACAGGTTAACGTCATCGGGTAACACTCTGACAAAAAACCTCAGATAGGTCAAAAATTCTCAGCGGGTCCAATTCGACCTCTTCCATATAGGTTAACGTCATCGAGTAACACTATGACAAACAACCTTGGATAGGTCAAAAATTCTCAACGGATTCAATTCGACCTCTTCCATACAGGTTAACGTCATTGGGTAACACTTTGACAAACGACCTCGGATGGGTCAAAAATCCTCAGCGGATTCAATTTGACCTCTTCTATGCAGGTTAACGGCATCGAGTAACACTTTGACAAACAACCTCGGATAGGTCAAAAATCCTCAGCGGATCTGATTCGACCTCTTCCATACAGGTTAATGTCATCAGGTAATACTCTGACAAATAACCTCGGAAGGGTCAAAAATCCTCAGCGGATTCAATTCGATCTCTTCTGTGCAGGTTAATGTCTTCAAGTAACACTTTGACAAATAACCTCGGAGGGGTCAAAAATCCTTAGCGGATTCAATTCGACCTCTTACAAAGCCATCGTAACACCGACAAACAACCTCGATAGTCAAAAATCCTCGGATTCAATTCAACCTCTTCCACATAGTTAACGCCATCAAGTAATACTTTGACAAACAATCGGATAGATCAAAATCTCGCCATTCAATTCGACATCTTCCATACAAGTTAACGTCATCGGGTAACACTCTGACAAACAATCTCGGATATGTCAAAAATCCTTAGCAGATTCAATTCGACCTCTTCCATATAGGTTAACATCATCGAGTAACACCCTAACAAACAATCTCGGATAGGTCAAAAATTCTCAGCAGATTCAATTCAATCTCTTCCACATAGGTTAACATCATCGGGTAGCACTTTGATAAACAACCTAGGATAGGTCAAAAGGTCCTTGGTGGACTTCCCACGGCTTCTTCCACACAGGTTAACGTCATCGGGTAACACTTTGACAAACAATCTCGGATGGCTCAAAAATCTTCAACGGATTCAATTCAACCTCATTCATACAGGTTAACGTTATCGAGTAACACCCTGACAAACAACCTTGGATAGGTCAAAAATCCTCAACAGATTTAATTTGACCTCTTCCATACAGGTTAACGTCATCGGGTAACACTCTGACAAACAACCTTGGATAGGTCAAAAATCTTTGGCGGATTCAATTCAGCCTCTTCCATATAGGTTAACGTCACCAGGTAACACCCTGACAAACAACCTCGGATAGGTCAAAAATCCTCAGCGGATTTAATACAACCTCTTCCACATAGGTTAATGTCATCGAGCAAAGACTCTGACAAACAACTTAAGATTGGTCAAAAGGTCCTTGGTGGACTTCCTCTTCCACATAGGTTAATCGTAACACTCAAAACAACCGGATGGGTCAAAATCTCCGCGATTAATTCAACCTCTTCCACGCAGTTACGCGCCGCCATCGAGTCACACTCTAACAAACAACCTCGGATAGGTCAAAAATCCTCATCATCGATATCGCCGAATTATCGCCAACTACGTTGCCGGTACGCCACTACTGCCGCTTATCACTGAATTATCATCGCAATCTCGGCTACCACTATCGCTACCGGCTATCCCCACACTACGATAATTAATCGCCACGTTGCATACCGCTGGTAATCCGCTGGTCACCATCATCGCCGGCCATCTCCGCCGGTTACCACCATCGTCGCTGGTCATCCTCACCCATTACAAATGCCGGCCGCCACCGCTCGTCATCACCGTCGCCAGTTATCATCGCTAATGATCGCCTCTTAACCCGGTCGATCCGACAAGGACAGTTGACGCCTCTTTCAAGGGAAAACCGAAGCCTCACTGTATGAACTACGGGCCTTGATCGCCTTCAAACCCGGTCGGTCCGACAAGGACAGTTGACGCCTCTTTCGAGGAAAAATCGGAGTCTCACCGTATGAACTACGGGCCTTGATCACCTCCAAACGACCTCCTCTTAAGATGAAGAGGGACACTCAAGCATATGAAGAGTGTGCCTTCTCCTTTGGGCCTAGGGGGGTTTTTATAGACCCCTATAAGGGCGAAAAGGTCAAAAGTCGCCAAAAACTACAAAAATTCGCTCAAAACCGCCCAAAACGGGCAAAAACAGGCAAAAACAAACAAAAAACCCTCATGGGCCCTCTAGCCCGACCATCGTGCGCGACTGCCTGCTCGCCATTCCGACGACCCAAATTCGCCAAGAAAGAACCGGCGACTACCGTAGGATCGCGATCGATGGATCGCGCCGCTGGCTTCGATCGCGGACGCTGCTGCCTTCTTTCGCCTGGCCCATTCACCGCCGTCACGACCCCGCCTGCCGCGAGAGAGCTGTATGCGCGGACGCCATAAGCGCTGGCTTACAAACGCCAGAATCGCCGAATGGGTCCATAACTGAAATCGCGCTGCAGATCATTATACATCGCGCTGCGCTTCGTGATCATAATCTTGTGCTCCCATGAAGATCTGTTCTCTCAAAATATATGATTAATGGACACACAGATTTCATTGAAGAATGTGTTATTTTCAAGTATTTGACGTATATATTTTTGGATGATTGAAATAATATCATCCAAAAATAGGGGGACAACTGATATGACACTTAAAATTCTACTAGTCGAAGCACGAATCTTGATGTCGAAAGCCATCTAATTTTGAATCAAGACTAACCGAGATCAAGCATTATTATCAATCGACTCTTAAACATGGAGTGTTTATAGTCAAATCGAGCGTCTTGACGAGCCGGATCTAACAAGCTCAAGATCTCATAATTCCGATTTCATTTGAGCATTCAAATATACAAAATACATCATATGATCAAATGAATCATTTTGAGTCGTCCGATGGAGAGGAGTGGTTCGGATTTTGCATGTATTTATAGAAACGTCACTCCTCCAATCTATAAATAGCCCCTCATTCTTCATATAAAGGGGGCCGAAAGAGGAGAGAGGAGAGAGCTCTAAAGCTTGAAGATCCTCTAAGCATAATCGAGCCACCACTCGATGATCGCCGATCACCCCTATTGGTTGTCAACCACCGCCGCCAGTCGCCGCCGTCAGCCGCCACCTCTGATCCTTGCCGTCGTTGATTCCCGCCGTTCTCCATCATCTGCTACCACTAGCAATTGTAACCACTTGAACCTAATTACATTGCTATTGTTCCCTTCTCTTATACAATTCTGTAATCCCGTTATCGGGAAAACTTGTACTTCAAAATAAATATATAGTGGAAGTTTTTTATTGGGCTAGGCCCCGTAGTTTTTTCCCTCTTTTCGAGGTTTTCCATGTTAAAATTTCTTTGAAAAACTAAGTGTAGTTTTTTACTGCACTCTTCTATTCTTTGAAAAACAATTATAAATTTATTAGAAAAACTAAGCGCAGACCTCCCAATGGAGAGTAAGAGATTGTTCATATACTCTAAGCGGCATCCAAATCTTTGGGGCTTACACCTCATAAGACAAAGACCCTTCTCAATGTCCAAGGCATACTTGCCTTGTCCTAGAGTGCACCAGAGGACAGGTCCATAAAGCACCTTTTAAAACACTAATATCGGTATAGTTTGGATGGGATTTGCTAGTCCACTATATGATAGCTATAGCGATAAAACAGTAGAAAAAACCCTATAAAATGTGCCATTTGGAAATGTATTGGCAACTTCATTTCATACAGGCTAAGGCATTTGATGACCCAGCATTATTAAATGAAGCCAAATTCCTTTTGAAATACGTAAATCTCAGCTATTCATTAAGTTAAACTATTTATTCCTTCATAAAAACACTCGATCAAAAAAGTCTCTCCATTCTTTTGCTTTTCATTATAGTAAAAATGGGGGGTATCACCACATGTTAGGGATATTTAAAAATTAAAAAATTGTTATTATGTATAGCCTAATTGTGTTGATCAATCAGAAATGTATTGTCAACTTAAAGCCGTCAATTTTGTCGAACAAGTTCGACAGTGAGCTCGCTGGAGGGTGTAGGGAAGCAGTGCTCCCCCTGCTTAGGGTTCGAAAGCATGGAAGCCAAGATTTTTTGTTTTTTATTTTTATTTTTTTGTATAGCGCCTCAGCACTAGGATATAGAGATCATGGCTTCAGAGAATAAAAGATACAAGATAAAGAGGCCAATGTAGTAGCAACAACGCCGTGATGCTAAAACTTGTGCAGAAAAGCTTAAAGGACAGTAGCATCAACACTTAGACTCCAGATTTTTCAGTACTTAATGCATCTTTCCCCATTATCTTGTGGTGTGGTGAGGTTAAATAAAGTATAAATTGTACTATTCTTCTTATTTTCTTTATAGTGAATTTCTTGGTGTAGTGCAGCTCTATATTTTTTTTCTCATTCTTGTATTTTTTCACATTAAATCTGATGTTGTTTGTGATCTTGTGTTTTATTCGCTTCTGTTCAAAGTTTTGCTCCAGATCTCTCAAATCAGTTTCCCCGGTTTGAATTCCCAACAAAACTTGGAAGATGTTAGGGAATTTACATTATCAATTTAACTTGTAAGGAGCTAACCTCAAATAATTCCTTGAAATGCAGTTACTTGAATTTAAATTTGATACAGAATTTCAATAATGGAGTTTTACTATTCCTTGAAAATTCCCTTAGATTGCTAGGACTCTATTATATTATACCACATGAACGCATAGCTAAACTTCAAGGATGGCAGCACAATAATCGTAAGTTGCTTGAATAGGAATGGAAACAAAGTTAACAAAATAAGAACTTACGTCGATATTAAACGGTGAAAATTCCTTCAACATTTAATGAGCATATACCAGGATAACATCTTTGAAAGATAACGTTTTTGCAAGATAATGTCACAGTTCCGTCTCACTTATATCTAGAATCTAATTAACGGTTTGTTCACATTGACCGCAGAAAATTTCTAACATTTGTCCCACCCTCATCAATTCTGCTCGCCGCTTTAACTCTCAATTTAAGGAGCCGAAGATCTAAGGCATCGCACATCCTTTTTTTTTCCTCCCTCACAATCGCTAACAAAGAGATCTCGCCCTTACCTTCTTCCTTCGATCAAGAGACCCTTCCTTGATATTTTTAGCATTGCATCCTTCTTATATATAGGGCTATAAAAAAAATTCGTTGTTTACAAATATGATTCTAGTAGAATGGTTCTGCCGTTCGTTAACTAAACGAGCAACACATATACATCTCAAGCTCGAAAAAATATAACATAAACAATTATTTGTTCGATCGTGTTCGGCTCGATTTAGCTCGAAATAAAAAATTATATTATTATTATTATTATTATTTATTACTATTTTTGTTGTTATTATTATTATTATTATTATTATTATTATTTTATTACTATTATTTTTATTTATTACTATTATTTATAACTATTATTATTATTATTATTATATATACATACGAACACATTTACATATCACAAATGTAAGTATTGTTTAGTGGTTAAAATTTTTGTTATGCAAAGATCGATCAAAAAGTTCATTGTGAATATGTGTATTATATGTAATGAGTAAACGAAATAACAAACAGACATTTCATTTCGATTTATAAACGTAACATGAACAAAATAAAATTCAAATGAGCCAAACACGAACAAAAGTTCTATTCGCTCAAACTCAATTCATTTACACTCTACTTACGTAGAGCCTTCCTCCTTCGATCGAGCCCTCATCCATGTCTTTCTCAAATTAAATAATAGCCACCGCAGTAACAAGTCTTATTTTCTTATTTTCCAAGCAGTCAATCGCCTTCCCTCCTCTTCTTACCTATCTTTCCTCCTCTTCTTATCTATCTTCCCTCGTTCTCCTAAACTTCAAAATATTAAAAAATATACATACATTAGCACATAATTATTATACATTATATATTTAAAATTTAAAATTTAGTATTTATAAAAGTAGCATTTTTTTTCTATGCATTAAAATGTGCATTTCATTTTCAAAAATTGATCATAATATTATTTTTGATATCATATATGTAAATCTTAAAATTTAGATATTAAATATATAAATATATAATAATTTTATGCTATTATTTTTTAATTTGAGGGTTTAATTAATTATTTCAATATGATGCACAATTTAAGTTGAATTAAAATAATTTAAATTTTATTTAAGTGCTTGAAATTAGTTGTATTTGATAATACAATTGTAGAAATCATAATTTAATCCATAAAGGTAGGATAAACTATAGAATTATATTTATAAGTTTAGAGTTTTATTTCAATTATAGTATTATTTAGTCTAAGTTGATTAAGCGTTAATCTATCTCATCTAGTTTCCTTGTATAATAGCTAACTACTAGTTTAAGACTTAGTGTGATTAAATTTTTATTAGAATAGGCCATAAGTTATCATGTTTTTAACTATTTAATGGTTTTAATATTAAGTTAGGGTTGTTATTATTAAGAGGCTCCAACTTGCAACTCATCTTGTATTGTTTTCTTGAATTGCCTGATGTAATTGCATATGAAAATGTTAATATAAAATTATATTAATTACTGTTTTTCTCCCAATTGATTATGAATATCATAATATTGTAAATCATCTTAAAATATGTGGCACTATGGCTGGATTAAATTCCAAATTGGTGTTTAAAAAAAGAGTAATTTATTGAGTTTAAATTCCAAATTGATTCATGATAAAATTCTTATAATAGATTTACTAGATTACTTGGTGGATCATCACAATATGAGTAAACCTACCACTATAGACATTGCATTCAATATTTTCAACTTATGTTATAGTTTTGCTAAGATGTCTATTGAGTTTATTCTTTCATTTTCTTTACTACTAGCCACTGTTATTATTCTTTGTTGAACTATTATAAAAAAAAATTATGTTTATGCAACAAAATATTAATTATTTTCATATTCTTATCCATCGATATATTCAATCATGCTTGTACGATACTTTTCATATTGAATATAAAATCACTTGATCTTGACTCTTGAGGGATTAATTCCTTCATCATGTCTTTGGTTGTTGGAGTTCACCACAATATAGAGTTCAGTTTTGACACTCCTTTAGCTTTTGCTAACCTCATCTTTAAAGAATGAGCATAACAAAAATCATTATATCTTTATTATTGATCAACATTCATGCATTACAATCATATTCAAATGTTAGATTATTTAAGATTTTCTTCAAATAGTAGAGTATCTTAGGGAATGTAAAATTTGAAATTCCTAGGAAGCCATATAGGGATGTTCTTTAATTATTGCTAAACTTGGGCAAATAAATTAAACCAATTGTCAAAGACTACACAAATGAAGAATGAAAGAATACAATAGAAATCATTATATCATAATTGATCGACTTTCATGCATTACAATCATGTTCACATATTAGATTATTTAAGATTTTTTTTTCCAAATTCTAGAGTCTCATAGAGAATGTAAAGTTTGGAATTCCTAGCAAACCTTATAGGGATATTATTTCATGATTGCTAAACTTGGGCAAATAAATTAAACCAATTGTCAAAGACTACACAAATTAAGAATGATATAGGATTCTAGGGTCAACTTTAAAGTTCCCTAGGATAAACTATCCAACCTACAAAGAAAGTGAAACACCAACAATCTAATGGCACATCAATTTTTATATTGATCATTTTCTTATTAAACTATATAATCTATAATATGTCTCTTGAAAATAACATTTTGTTAAGCACTGTATTATTTTGATGAGTACTGTTGACCTCCATGCATGCTGCATCAGTCGAGTTGAGCTCACATGACAAATTCGACTGACTTCGGATGCAACAGTACGCAAATTAGAGCCGAAATGCACTATGCATCAACAAAATTAGTCGAAATGACCTCCGATCGACTAATGGATTTTTCCATCACGTTAAGAATATTGAAATTGATCAGAATATATAAATTGCACAATTCGACGGTCGATCGATCAAGAAGGAGGGTCATCGAAGTGTCTACGCGCATATCGAGATTAGGAAGCCACGATAATATTTAAACAACCTCCGTTCATGAAATTGATCGTGCCATTAGTGTCAAAATGTCAAAACCTTTCAAATAAGACTATCCGTGCTCAATTCGGACGAGTCTGCACGAATGTTGAACGGTCAGAAGCGATGATGTGCAAATTTGAACTAAAATTGACTCGATTCGATGCCAACTTGAACCAAACGGCATCTGATCGTAAAACAGATTGCATCGTTGCATCCGGAACATCAGAATAATCCAAAATTGATATTTATATTAACTATATGATTATATCATTGCAAAGATTTGAATTATGGTTGATTTAATCCCTTAAATAACCAAATGCCCTTTATAAATACCCCTATTACCCAACATAATTCGGATAACTCTCCCAGCCGGCCCTAACTCTATTCCACGCGCCACACTAGAGGTGTGTTCAGCCGAATAGGTAGAGCTCTTGGTTCGAACTTCCAGCAGAAGCCCGTCTCTCCCGTTTCTCCCTTTCTTCGCGACTGCAAACCGAAGAATTCCATCCTTTGTCCATTGAAATTGAGCACATGAGCCTTGATACATGCTCAGAAAATTAATCTGATCAAGCACAAATCTCAAGGCATTTTCAGAAATGCTTCGATCTAATCACCGATTTCATCAAACTTACAGTCAAACTGACCGTCTCGATGAGACGAACATAACAACATCAGCATAGATCCGAAGCTCGAATCGAGATCAAGCTATCGGAGCATGAAATGGATCCGATCCGCCAAATGGTCACAAACGGACATATTTATAGTCGATCGAAGGGCCAAGACGACCAACGAATCCAAGATCACCCAATTCGATCATTAAGGCACCTGATCATCAAAATACACTCGATCGAGGGGATCGCTGGCCGATGGGAGTGGTTGGAGTTTTCCACAATTTACAAGGCACCGCCACTCCCAAAATCTATAAATAGAGCTTCATTCTCACCTTAGAGGACCAAATCGATTTGAAGACTAGAGAGCTCGAGAACCACCGCCGACCTTGGCAGCCTATCACCACCGCCACCACCAATAGTGCTCAAGATCGAGCTCGCCTGGAGATCGCCTCTGTGGACTAGGCTGCCGCTCCTTTCTCCTCAAGATCAAGAGGTTGCTCCTAAGATCGCCGCCGCTTTTGGGAAACTTCTCCCTTGGGTTGGAGTTGACCGATATTGTATTTTTCTACACTAATATTGTTTCAAACACCTTCTTCCCCAACTAACGAGAAGTAAGGACCTCAGTATCTTTGAACACATAGTGAAAGTTCTACAGAGGCAAGGCCCCGTTTTTTTCCCTTAACGGGTTTTCCACGATAACCCTGTTCATATCCCCGCTTGTGTTGATAATTTTGGGCTACGACGAAGATCTCATCTACCTAATAAAATTCAAGACGCAATGCTTAGCCTGTGGGAAGAAACAGTTCCCCCATTGCTATATCTCCAATATGATTGGTAAACGGGATTTGCGCTCCAACGCTCCTCATTCTCAGGATCAAGGACGCCAAGTCTCCAACACTTCTCTACATAATTACTTCCCCGTGTGAGGGTCCATCCCCTCTTTGGAAGATCAAGCTCAAAGGATGGAGGATTCCCAGAACGAAATTCTTCGACTCCTGCGAGAGGACCGGCAAAACGTTCCAACACGCCTGGAAGAGCCACAGGTTCCGCACGGCCCTCAGCATAATCCATATTTTCTTCCTGAGAATGATTACCCGGGAATGCCGGATCAACAAGTAGAGAACCCCTTGGCACCACATCCAGATGCTGAACTTCTGGATACCGCCAGTTCTACTCACCCCACACGAATGGCTCAGCCTCGTATTGGTGAAACTCCACGTCATCTTATACGCGATGAACTACGACGACTGGTGCAGGAAGAGTTCCCGGCAAACAATCTGAATGATCCATTCTCCGCCGCCTCTTCCAAAGCTCGCCGCCCCGAGATCATCTCGCAATACATTCGACGAGATTCAAGCTTCCCAAAGATGGACCCTTACGATGGCACAACCGATCCAGACGAGCATATCGATCACTTTCGAACAATCATGCACATTCGTAAATGACTCGTCTTCGGTGTTCCCAAAGAACTCTCACAGCTAGATTTGGTTCTATTCGCTCGCTAAGGGGTCCATCCGATCATTTGGAGAGCTCGCCAGATTGTTTGTAGAACAGTTCCTGGCAAACAAGAGAATCATCAGGGATTCATCACATCTCCTGAATCCGAATGGAGAGTCCTCAAAGAATACTTCCGGAGGTTCTCCTCAAGTCGAGATACCGTGAGTAGATCCGAACTTTTGAGCGTGCTTCTGGAGAACTCCGTGATACTTATTCATCATTAATGCGGAGATCCCATTCCTATCGACTGGTCCACCAGAATCTACCTCTGGGCTTATCGCTCATCGGCAATAATTTGAACCACCAAGCGGCGGAAGAAGGTTCCCAAAGGTGATGTTCAAACATCTCAGAAGAGAGGCAAAGAACCTCCCCAAAACCTCCTCGTGCCCTCGATGACTCAATGAGAGGAAATATACGGCTCAACACGCCATGCAAACATCCTACTGGCTATTCAGGAAGAGGATAGCATCAAGTGGCCGCGACCTTTAAAGCCTGGAATTGGAAATCAAGAGAAATTTTGCCACTTTCATCGCAGCCGAGGGCACACCACTAAAGAGTGCCACCAACTGAAGGAGGAGATTGAAAGACTAATACGTCAGGGGTATCTAGGCCGTTTTATACAAAACTAACCCGCTTCGAAAATGCCGGGCAACCACTAGGAAGCGCCGGAGAGATAGAAATTGCGGAGGGCCGTTATTCCCAAATATTCATTGCCTTCAAGAGCCGAGTCAAGAAGTCTCGGGTTGACCATTCTATCACCTTTGATGATTTAGATCTAGAGGCTTCGCATCCCACATCAAGATCCCCTTGTCATCAAGTGTGGGTGATCCATGCTTCAATATTAAAAGGATATTGATCGACAATGGGAGTTCGGTTGATGTTCTTTTTACTCCACTTTCCAAGAGCATGGGTATAAAGAGAGAAGCTTCAACCCGCGGCCCAATGTATGGATTTGATAATCGACCGGTATTAGTGGAAGGGACAATCAGTCTTCCCGTAACTCTTGGAGAATTTTCCCGACACGCAACCCACTTACAATTTGTAGTCAAGTCCAGTCCGCGCATAATGCAATGCAATATTTGGGAGACCTCTCCATATATTCGCATCACATCGTGCCTCACCTCAAGATGAAATTCCGACACCAGCATCGGCGTGGAATCAACAGATAGCACAAGCGCTATATATCAAGCCTGCCCATTTACGAACCCTCAACATCAAGAACTTCGACCTAAGATGAGGATGCCTCGAAAGGGCTTCTCTTGAAGATGTAATTTGTCTTCCTATCTCGAAGTTGATCCATCAAAGGTGAAGGTGGGATCGTGTCGCTCATCGATCAAATCGAATAGATTTTCTCGATAAAATCAAGATATCTTTGCGAGCGATCGATATTCGCATTGAGGCCGTCACGACTCTCAAAGTTGACTCAACCTACAAGCCGGTGATACAGAAGAAAAGAACCTTCGCTTCTATCAGTAGATGATGAAGAACTATCTGAGTCATCCTCGTGCCGCTAAGGGTCTGGGAAGCTAGGCTGGAGAAAGGACCTCAACACTAGCTCACATGCCAAGCGTGTCCCCTTCAAGAAACCTCGGATGAAGCCTTCATCAACACACCGCTCCAAAGCCTTCACCTCTACATCATACATGCTCTGGCCTCCTAAACGTGATCATGATACTCTTGAAGGTCAAGTTCTTGAAGTCCTCCACGGCGTGATCCGCCCCGCTTACCCAGATAAGGCGCCTCTATCTCGAAGGCGAGGCCAGAACTCTCGGTTCTTTGCCTCAAGACGAAACCTTCTAAAAGATCTTGAGCGGCACAATCAACCTCTTAATTCATCCCGAAGCTTCAACTTGATCAAAAGAAAGAGAAGTCGCTGAGTCGCCAACTCTCCCGCACTCATCAAGTTGATTCTCTAACACATCTCTTTTACTTTCTCCACATACTTCTTATATTTTCACCATGGAGAAACTTGACCTTCACGAACTCTGAAATTCAGTCATTCAGCACAATGTTCATTTTGAAGTCAAGTTCTTGCTTCTTCAATATCTGAAATAAGAAAAATTACGTTAAGCACAAGGAAATGGGAAATAAAAGATGATGAACGCAAGAAGGATTGTTACCAGTTCTTCGACATGCTGACGACCTACACAGGAATGATTCAACATGTCCTCACGCGTAGAAGAGATCATCGGGAATCCCTTTAGGATAATTCGATCTATTCTAAGATCATTATCAGAGCGTTACTTGATGACAAACTTGCACGGAATATATTTATAGAGGCTCTCTCAAAACCTATCGATCTATCCAAGGTTGTGTTTAGCTACTGATGATGTTAACTTATGGAGAAAGTTGTATTCTATGAGGATTGCCAACTTATCCAAGGTTGTTTATCGACGACGATGTTAACTCAGATAGAAGATATCAATTCTCGGGATCGATCTTACTCGAATGAGATACAACAATACATGCATCTCTTGAGTCGGTATTTTAAAATGCAAGCATAAGCAAGAAAAAGTCACAATAAGTATGAGAATTTTAACATAGATAGAAACATAAATCCAAACACCTTGATGCCAAGGTTGGACAATAAGTACGACAAACAGAGTATCGATAAATTTGATAACAACAATTGTAATACAAACATACACGATGATAATGTTTTCGCATTCACTAATAAAAAAAGTCGATACATCACTGGTAGTACTTCTGGAGGTTTGTAGCATTCCAGGTACGTGGGAGAGTCTTTCCCATACTATCCTTAAGCTTGAACGTGCCAGGCTTGATTTTAGACAGCACCACATACGGGCCTTCCCAAACTGGTGAGAGTTTGTTTTATTGTGGGCCTTTTCCTGCTGAGTCGAGACTTCTGAGGACAAGGTCCCCAACTGATATTGGTCGGCTTTACCCTTCTTGAAACCTCGAGCAATCCTTTGTCGATAGCCATCTGAGTACATGTCGCGGTCTCGCAGAGATCCGATGGAATCGCTTATCGTCATTGCCGGCATCAAAGTTATGGGTTCTAGGTCGGGACCCCGATGTCGACCGAATAAGCCGCCCAAACACGATGCGTGTTTCTCCAAGAGGGTCCTTGATGTAAGTAAGCCCAAAGAACATTGGATAGCCGCCCATTGCCCTGCTGTGGTTCCCGTGGTTCTTTATTTTAGTATTGTCCTATTGGTGACTGTCACCCATTTGCGGATGGGATGGATTAACCGGATATGCCCCTGGCGAAAGATGTGAATGTCTTTCCCGTGAACTGGCCCCATTATCGGTGATGATTTTCCGGAATGCCAAACGACAAATAATATTTTTCACCGCCCTCGAATGAAGATCCTTGGGGACGACTACTAAGGGCCCGACTTTTCGGTATTCGATATCACCATCACCTCTTCGCCTCTTTCCTCTTCTATCGGAGACGGGTCCTTTGGGAAGCCGAGGACGCTTGGGAGATCGGCCGAAACCTCTTTGTTTTCAACGAATCATAAGACCGCCGGATGAATAGAAAGCCCGCCAACAAAGATTCCTCCCGCACAAATTGCTGATATATCTCAAATCAAGATCTTCAATATTCGAATTTCAGCCCACGGATATCTTCATCACCAACTCAGGGAATGGGTAAATCTCGCCTTTCCCCATTTCTCGAGGAGACCCTCCATTCTTCACAAAAAAGAATCGCTTGCCCAACTCTGAGGATCCTTCGTCCGAGGTCAAGTAGCCGACGCAGATGATACCCATGTGCATCGCAGTAAACTTGCACATCCGCGGCGAGGTAATCAGAGTCGTCGCACGCGCCTCTCAAAAGACTATAAGTCCCATCACGATCGCCATTGCCGGTCAAAACTGGAAATGCAAACCTCGTGATGCTAACAAAATGGCGATCATCTCGGGATGGGGAAACCGCAATCCCGCCCAAACTCATCTCGTGGTGAAATACCGCGGATTGGGCTCTATCGCATTCTTCTGACACTTAAGAACCAAATCATTCGCAAATAATATTTTTCCAAGCACGATCAATGTGTCTCGTGATCGACGACTCCCACGAATCTTAAGTCCTCCCTTTTGGCCTCTGCCGCTACAAGTGGTCTGACGTGTCTCTTCAAACGATTCTCACCCATCTACAAACATCTAACTTGCAATGATCGAGATGAAAATTATTCCGAGAGTGCCCAAACTCCCACCGTGGGGAGGGCTATGCACTCGCTTATGGAGATGAGGAGGCAGAGGTTGATCCAAGAAGAGTGCCCAAACTCCCACCGTGGGAGGGCTATGCACTCGGCTTGGTGGAGATGAGGAGGTGAGGTCGATCCAAGAAGAGTGCCCAAACTCCCACCGTGGGAGGGCTATGCACTCGGGGCAGAGGTGGATCTGCACGGTGCAAACCTCACCGACTCAAAGCTAATTTTCTACAAGAAAAGTAGAACCGCTGAAGCTTTGATCACCGGACGGACGAGGCTGATACCTCTTTCGAGGAAACACCGAATAACGACGATACCGTGGACCTTGATCGCCTTTGAACCCGGACGGTCTGACGAGTCGAAACCGAACCACGACGATACCGCTGGCCTGACGCTTCCAAATAATCCAACTCAAGAAGCAAAGGAGAGAGTGTAAGTACGCGATTTCCTCTTACCCTGTGGGGTTTTATAGACCCCATAGGATAAAAGGGTAAAACCCCAAAAAAAATCCTTCAAACTCCGCAAAGAAAGCCTCTTGGCCGGTGGTAGCGCCGCTGATCCGGGGCAGCCTCGATCTCCGCGACGTGGGCTGCGCGCATGACGCGGCCGATGGCGCCGGTCGGCCATGCGTGGCCCAGCGTGCAGCGTCATTCCCTGCGCCAGCGTTGTGACGTGGCGCTCGTCCATGACGTGGCCATCGTATGGCCGCTGGATCGATCGTGGCCAGCCGCGCGGCGCATGACGTATGGCGCTGGCCCGGCAGCGGTATACGCGTAGCCGCCAGCGCGACATTGACCCGACGTGTTGACGTGGCGCCAGCCGCGCTGACCCGTATAAGCCGTTCGCAAGGTAAACCTCGCAGTAGCCAGCGCGCGCCGTAGCGTCATGCGCCAGCGCCCTGGAAGCGCCGAAAACTTCGTAAGTGTCACAGTCCATAACCTCAAAATATCACATACCTATGTGCATTTGCGACCACGACTTACAGTTATAATATTGTCTTGTTATGAAGATGTTCTCGCAGCGGTTGATGGACTCTCCAATTTCATTGCTATTTTCAAATATTTGACATATATTTTGGATGGCGAGATAATGTCACCAAAATAGAGCAACGGCTCGAAAATTAATCGATCAAAGCGAATCTCAAGGCATTTTGAAATGCTTGATCTAATCCGATTTAAAAACTGATCAAGCGGCCGTCCGACGAACATAACAACATCAGCATAGTCGATCCGAGCTCGAATCGACTCGGATCAAGCTGAGCATGAAAATGGATCCCGATCCAAATGGTCACACATATTTATAGTCGGTCGAAGCGGCTCGTCGACGACTCAACGAATCCAAGATCCAATCACATCATTAAGGCACCCGGATCATCAAAATACACCGTCGATCGAGGGGATCGTCGCCGTCATGGGAGTGGTTGGAGTTTTCCACGAATTTAGGCCGCCACTCCCAAAATCTATAAATAGAGCCTTCATTCTCACCTGAGGGACCAATCGATTTGAAGACCAGGAGAACTCGAGCCAATGACCTTGGCCGACGATCTATCACCACCAACCACCAGTAGTGCACGAAGATCGAGCTCGCCTTAGGAGATCGGGGAATAGAAAGCCGCTTCTTCCTTTTCTCGAAGATCGAGGTTGCTCCCGGAAGATCGGGTTCGCCGATTTTGGGAAACTTCTCCTTGGGTTGGAGTTGACCGATATTGTATTTTCTACATAATATTGTTTCAGAAACCTTCTCCATCGAGAAGCGGGGCGCGTATCTTTGAACACATGGTGAAAGTTCTGACGGGCAAGGCCGTGGTTTTAACGGGTTTTCCGATAACCCGCTGTTATCCATAGTATGTTGGATAATTTTTGAGCTGACGAAGATCTCGATCTAATAAAATTCTCAACAACTCCCACCATTCATCTCTCCCTGTTGCTCGTCTACAGCCGCACAACTCTACCAGCCTGCCAGCAATCCCATCTTGTGGCCATTTTTCAGCAGCCGAACAACAAATACAGGTTTAATCGGTTGTACAAGCCTCCCGTTCGTCCCATCTACAAGCCTGGTAGCGCAAAACCAGCAAATCGAGGAGCCAATCCTTGCTCTGCACTTGAAACTGTCCACGACTTCCTGGCCGTTTCCTCCTCCCAATCCCGTTGACCAAATATCTGATTGTCCATCTTGCTGCCCTTTCGAGTAGCCCGATCTTCCAAACCTTCTAGCCTGCTTCGGCATACACGTGAAAATAAATTCATCAACACAGGTAATTCTCATTCCAACCGAGCCAAATATCTTCCCTCTCCATATCAACACTTCTTTCACTTTTCCTTCTCCCACTTCTGCACAAAATTCAAGAGAGTTAATGGGCCAAATAGAGCCAATTTGGCCCATTTCCTGAATTTATCATACCAAGGTTTGAAGCAAAAGAATGGAATCCCGCAGGAATCAAAGTTGTCAATTTTGCTGTAGATAGAAATAAGAAAATTATTATTCACTTCTTACTATTTCATATAATCTAAGTTGAACTCGATCCAAGTCTTGCCATCAATAGGGGTGTGTTCGAGCCGATTTGAGCGAGTCATCGGCTCGGATAATTGCTCGAAATCGCTCATTGGCTCGAAAGTTTGAGTCCAGGCAGTCGGATCGAATCTAGCTCAAGCTCGATCGGCTGGAAACGAGCGGCTCGAAATCCGGAAATCCAAACGAGCGCTCGAAATGCAACGAAGTTGGCGTCTTTTAACCGCCAATCTAGTCCCTGCTATCTCTTCCGTTTCGCATAAAAGAACAAAACCTCCTCATCGTCGACCCATCTACTCATTCCGAATCACACTCAAATTCGTCTCAAAACGGTTCCATCCCCCTCCTCTTCCTGCGCCAGCGCCCGGCCGATCACTCTTCGGGAAGACAAGTGCCCTCTTCCTGCACGCGCCTTCATCAGCAGCGCTCGCCTTCACAGTGAGTGCCACAAGATTCTCCGCATTGGATTTCTAAGCATAGATGGCGAGCGAAAATACGACCGGAGCTCCTTATCGGGGTATTGAAATCCGTCGAACTCCATATCGTGCATCACAGAGGAAGCAATTGGATTCTTTTTGAATCAGCGTGCGATGCCTTTCTGAGCCAGCGAATTCACCGGAGGTTGTCGGAGGATCGACTGCGTCCTTACCTAAGTCACCGCCATGGCCTCGTGGGATACACATGATCCCATTGGAGGTGCAGGGGATCTTCCAACGATCGCTGGTGGAGGCGGAGATAGAAGGAGGGATGATGGGAGAAAAAGGAAGAAGGTTATTTAAAGGCGTACGTGGGAAGTGTAAAAGATAGCCTGGAAGCATACGCAGATGGCGATCTGTCTTCGATCCTTCAGCGGCTGAAGCGAGCCATGGTTCGCCGAAGTCTCGAAATAAATTCGAGCGTACTGCAATTTCGTTGCCGTTGATCTCGATTGCAAATTAGTCGACTTTCGAGCGAGCCACGATCTTCGGGCTAATTTCTCAGCCCTAGCCATCAACCTTTGCATTCCCTCTTGAACCAAATTGAAGAAGATATTGGGTTTAGAAGCATGTGAAACTTATAATTATCAACATTCTTTTGGCATTTGAGAGGATCAAGTTTAGCTTGTTTTAGGATTCATTCAAACCTTTATCACCATGTCAGTTACAAATGTCACCACCAGCAACTTGTATTATTAATAACAATTCTTGACTATCAAAATTAAGTACCCATACATATCTTTTTTGGCGTGATGAGAAAAATTGTGTTTTATGTAGGTATGTTAGAGTCCCATATATACCTTTTTTGGCATGGTGGGAAGACGCATTTGGCCGTGATTTATATCACCCATACACCTCTTTCTTTGCATGGTGGGCAGACCCAGTATACCCGAGGCAGCTCCTATACAGGGACGATGTCGAGATGCTGTTAAAATGTTGCTAAATTTTCACACCGATAGGAGACCTAAACAGCTTGACATAAAGTCATACCATAATATAAAATTGCTGTTTAAACTGATATTTTATGTGTATAAGTACCCGAACACACCTTTCTTGGTGTGGCGGAAAAATCTGTTTCACGCTGGTACCTCGGAGCCACATACATGTCTTTCTTGGCAAGATGGGAAGGCGCATTTGACCGTAGTATTTATATCACTCATACATACCTTTCTTGGCATGGTGGCGGACCGACATGCAGGGTAGCCTACTGGGGATGATCAGGATCTTGCTAAACTTCTACCGCCGTGGGAGGCATAAATAACAGTAAAATTACTTCTGAAGTTAAAATTAATATTTAAATTATTTAAATTGACATTGCAAGTATATAAGTACCTGTACATGCCTTTTTTGGCATGCCGAGAAAATATGTGTTACATGTAGGTGCTTCAGAGACCCATACGTGCCTTTCTTGGCATGGTGGGATAACGCATTCGGCTGTGATGTTTACAACACCCATACATGACTTCCTTGGCATGGTGGGTAAGCTCAGCCCCCGTTGTAGCCCCCTTTGTGGGGACGACACCGGGAGGTTACCGAAATGCTATCAAAATGTAATCTAAAATCTTATACTTGCAATAAAAACACAATCAAAATAAATAACACTATGTAAATTCCCTAATGTTAAATCAATATTAAATTGAATAACCCGCATGGGCCCCAACACTACGCTGAATGCTTAAACTTGGTGTCTAAGGATGCTACGCGGGTTGATTCCCGATTGGGTCTACGGACTGGGTTTACGTTAACAAAATTTAATGATGTTATTATAACTTTCTCAACTTGAATAACCTGCATGGACCCCAACACTACGCTGAATGCTTAAACTTAGTATCTAAGGATGCTACGCAGATTGATTCCCCATTGGGTCTACGGACTGGATTTAGGTTAACAAAATCTAATGATGTTATTATAACTTTCTCAACTTGAGAAAATCTCCAAGAAGCTAATTATGTCATATAATAGTATAACAGTTATCTTTTAACTCTCCAATGATGGTTGAATTGATTGAAGATATCAACCAGAAGGGTCATCATTATTAAAAATATTTAAGATTTTTATATTTTATAATCTCAAATTTAAAATTCTTAGAATATAATTGTAGATCTGATCCTCTATTATTAAATTAATAAAGCTGACAAGATTTGAAACAACAAGGTAAATGATCAATACCCCGATGATGGCCGTGTTGACTGAATATTTCAACCGGAGGAGTTTTCATAATAAAAAATATATTTAAATTCTAATGTCAAATCATTATATATTCAAATTCAAATTAATTATAAAATGATCAAATATTCAAACAAAAAATATAAATTAAATGAAATTAATTATTTAAATATAAAATAAAATCCATCCACCCATCTGCAACTATTTGTCGAGGGTAACAAATTAAGAAAACTTTTGCTCGTGCTAATGTCAAATTAAATACATAACTATTTTCACACTCAAAAAATCTTAAGTCTGTAAGGATGTGGCCTGTATCCTCTATCCTCGTGGGTTTGTCACAAAATGACACCACATAAATGACGGTTATGACCAGAGCCGTTTGACCGAGTGGTTCACCGCGATATGACACCACTAAATTATGGTTACGGCCAAAGTCCGTATGTTCCCCAATAGCTTTTCTCTTTGAGCTGCGATCTATATAATGTATTTTGATTAGGCAAAAATTCTTATGTTGGTTAAGGTTGACTTGAATTTGTCCCTTTAGACAAACACCACCCCAGGTATACAAAGATTTCTTGGATGATATAACTCATGGCTACTGACAAGGATCCTTCTATCAGGTTGGGTCGACTACCTCATTTGACTAAGTAGACTGGAGACCACGACAGCCCGGGATGACGAAACCATGACATCTAGATTGGGTGCATCATCGTTCCCAACTATCCGCTTTAAGTTAAAATGATGAAATTCATAATTATGAACTGTAAAACTCCACATACTACTACTATACGGTACACATTTAGCGATCTAATGACTATCCTTAATCGAAAGTTCTCCCTCAGCATTAGGAGGGGTAATTAACTATAAGTGCTTGCACCTATAGGAAACCTGAAACTAGATCTAAAGTCCTCACAAAATGAGGGCAAAATTTCTGGGTAGTGTCTTATTTACTATTTCATCTTCCTTCTGAAAATTTCAATGCTATTTTAATCATACTCTTCAATGTGAGAGGTCGGTGGAAAATTTTTGAAGCCCAAAGATTTCTGGTGACTCCGCTGGGGAATGATTTCTCTTTTCATCTTTGGCTAGTCAAACCTAAGTTATAGTAGTAGTGGAATATGCACAAAAAAGAAATGATAAATTGAAATGAAAATGAAAGTGAAAAATTTAAATGAACCTTAAGATAAAATACTTTCTAAATAAAGTCTTGAACATTTGAGATTTCATTTAGAGTATGTTTTCTTATTATGTTGCTCTGTTCTGTTGTATCTTTGCATTTTAAAAGTGTGAGGTGATATATCAATTGTTGATTGCTAATCCCATCTTTCATTTGAACAGAATGGATCTCCAAAACACCCTGTTCACTATACAGCTAGGTCATGGAGCCAACATCCGCCTAGCTAACACTGTAATCAACACCGAAGATGCTGGAGCTACTATACAATTTGGTAGCATATATTTCCCAATGATTACTGCTCAAACTACTGCTAGGCCTATACGAGATAATCATGCATAACTTACATATCAACCAATGCAACAGGCCAAATCCACTAAAACTCCTATTACTACTGCCAGAGAGGTTCCTCGAAAGAGAGCCTCCGTATTTGAAAGGTTGGGACATATTGAAGCTCTAGCTATGAAGAGAATTATCACTGGACAGAAAGTTTCAGTCGTGTATGTGAACTCAACCACTCTACCGACCCTACCTTTTGCGTAAGACTGACATGATGCTGAAGCTTCCTCATATGGAGGAAAGCTAACTAGAAGGCAGAGGAGAAGGAGGAATCTGAGCCCATCGACTTTCACCGGCCCCTCTATCAGCCAACCTAACTAGAAGCGGTGTTGTGTTCACAACAAGTTTAAAAATCTCAGGTGGGTGAAAAGGAACAACTCTATTGGTGATATTAAGCTATCATTATGGGAGCAATAGTGTCAAGCTTCAACCTCACAAATGTAGCATCTTGAGACTCTATCCTCTAGAGTGCACAGGATGCTGAAAGTTGTAAAAGAAAAGAGCCTTATGAAGAAAAGATATCAAAGGCCAATGATTAGAGAAGACAATAATGCTCCACTATAAAGACTACCATCAGTGGTAGTAAGAACTCAAGAGCATTACAAATAAGCCCTACACGGTGAGCATCGGGGCGTGACACTTGGACCACATGTCCAAGAATCCACCGCCGAAAGGTCCTAATAGAAAGGAAAATAAATTTGGAGGCCAAAGCCTCAAGAAGAAATCACTATGGAAAAGAACAAAGACGTGACATCTGGCTTGTATTCTTGGAGATCCGCCAGTGATAGGGCTTAACAAGAATGGGTCCCAAAAAGAAGATTACCAGTAATGAGCCAATGAATGGTCGACACCCTGGAGAATCCTCAAGGGAATCCCATCACCAAGTAGCTCCATCTGCTCAGGAGGTAGTCGACTTCGATCGAAGCCCTCCAATTGAAGAAATGTTCATGTCGTAACCTGAGCCTGAGATCTGTTGGAAAGAACGCTCAGAAGTGAGGCTATAAGAAGAAGAAGAAGATGATGATGATGATGAGACCAGGGGAATATAAGTGGTCTATATGATAGGTCAAGGTGATGATCAGCCTGGTACTCGATTCTATAATCAACGCTGGCGTACCATCCTACCCACTGCTCCTCCTGAAAGACAAAAAGAAGAAGAGCATTTAGGTTCTTCCTCAGATGATGAGCAAAGATAAGAGTCAGAAAGGGAGGAGAATCTTGTGTTCACTAACACTACCACACTAGCCCAAGTGTAGAGGCACATGCAACGCCAGATGAGGACAAAAGATAAAAAAATTGAGCAGCTTAACACTAAAATGAATAACATGATGGCTTAGATGAATCTTATGATGCAGATAATGTAGGGAAATGCAGCGGCAATGCCACTATTCATTCCACCTGCCAATCCTCAAACAACTAATATCATCCCTACCAATCCACCAATAGAGCCAACACCTCAAACTTCTGGAGGTCATAGTGCTCATGAGGGGAGAAATGAAATTAATCAATTGGCTTCCCAGTGAACTCCTCAAAACTTGCCTAGCATATTAGAGCATGTGATAGCTGCTCAATTGGAGATTATTTTAAATGAAAAAATTAAAGCTATTATTGCTGCAGAGCAGGTAGAGAAATTAGTAAATAATGGCAGCCCATACCCAGTCAAGTACGACCAGGTGCCATATCCTAAAGGCTATTCAATGACAAAGTTCAATACTTTTGATGACAATGGTAATCCTAAGCAGCACTTGGCACAATTTAAAGTGACCTGTGGCAATACTAGGGGTAATGTTGCGCTTTTATTTCACCAATTCGTCAGCAGCCAGACTTCGACCGCTTTTGAGTGGCATGATGAACTACCAAATGATTCTGTCAAAACTTTCATGGAACTCGAAGCTATGTTTATCAAGAAGTTTTCTAGTGCAGTTAAAAAGATAACCATCGCTGACCTTGCTCTTGAGAAGAGAAAGAAAGATGAGTCAGTGACTCGATATATCACACGTTGGCAAAATATGAGTATGAGACGTGAGCAGAAATTGGAAGAAGAATATGTGATTCAATTGCTAATGGGCAACATTGATAACAAAATGGTGCCTTATCTTTGTATGGCTTTAATTGTCACGTTTCAGGAGCTTCTTGATAAGGTGACTAAATTCAAAAAAATTAAATATATCAAGCTCTGAAAGTCACTTAGACAAATAAAAAAGAATAAAGTTCTAGATTCAAAGAAAGGGGAGACACACTTTGCTTCTTTCAAAAGTGATAAAGGAAAGTGGGTAGTTTATAATGTTGACAAAGGGAAGCAACTTGCTTACCTAGATAAATTAAAATAGCCATATAGTCTCGCTCCATAGTCGAAGCTCATACTTGGAGGTAATGATCTACCATGAGGCCACTTCAATGAAAGCGAGCGATCAAAACAAATGGAAGTAACAAATGATTCAATAATTCCAACCCTCAAGGAAAGGCTGAATAAAAAATATTCTTTCAAAAAAGAGAGTGTGGCTAAGCTCTTCAAGCATGCACTCAAAGCGGGTCTCCAGCTACTAGAGTGTAAAAGGCCTGAGGAAACTGGACAGACTGATAATCCTAATTATTTCCCTTATCATCGGGTGCTTAGCCATCTTATTGAGAATTGTTATATATTCAAGGATTGGCTAGAAAGAAAATACAGAAATGGAGAATTTACACTGTCAGATAGTGTGTTAGTGTATCCAAAGAAAGATTCCACCATGGTAATCACTTCCTCTCTAGTGCCATCAAGTAAAGATAAAAGCAAGGACAAATTAACCTATGATGAAGAGTGGGAAGTTACATCTTCAAAGAAGACAACAAAAATGCTAAGATAATTGGAAGGTGTCCCAGGAATTAAGTGGAAGTCACCACTTGAGATAGTGCTTGACTTGAAAAAAATTTAGTGGTCGGATGTGTTTGCCTCAACATCATCCACCCAAAAATATCATGGGAAGGCCGGCTCATCTCAGCAAAAGAGATAACCTGGCAAAATTCCATGAGAGAAAACAAGAATGTCTGTCAAACCAAGAAATAAATCCAATAAAAAGAAAAAGACTATGACACAGAAGATCATCAATAATATGGATGATTACCAACAGCCAGCAAGACGACTTATCAGACTTGCTGACTTCATTACCAAACTTCAGATTAACGAAGAAGCAGGAGAAGAAGATGAATAACTTTCCATTGAATCCTACTTAATAGTACATGAAGTTGGTGACAGCTTAGGGGAACTCTATCTCCCAAATGAAGATGAAGCAGAGCCCATTATGATGATAGACATAAAAAATTATGAAATTGGACAATGATTATGAATATTCAAATCCATCATTAGAAGAAGCAGAAGCTGATGGTGAAGTGACTGACTCATCTGAAAACTCAGGGTTAAATAAAGTAGCTCAAGTACAGTTGAGGAGTGCTTGAGTGCTACCACCTCAATAAAATAAAGGGCCAATGAATAAGGATAAAGAAAAAGAAATTGAAATAAATGAGAAGGTCATCCCTAAGGATGCAAATAAGAAGTCTCCTCCAAATAAAAGAATTGATTACAACATTCTATCCCACGTAAGGAAAATTCCTGCGCAGCTCAACATATATGAAGGACATATAATGTCAGAAGATCTCTATAATATTCTAATTGAAACTCTTAAAGAGCCAGAGAAGTTTGAAGCGTATTTCACTGAACGCTGCCTAATGGAGGTTTTGTATGCTCAAGATCCTCCGACCATCACATTTTCTGAAGAAGATCTCATGCTTGGAACTACAGAACAAAATTGCCCTCTATATGTTATGATACCTCAGATCTTGATTGATCATGGTTCCTCCGTGAATCTTATGAATTTAAAGACCCTTAGGTGGCTATCTCTAGATGTAAAATATCTAGGATGAGATAAAGTTCTGCTCCAAGGTTTCAATGAGAAGGGACAGAAAACTGTTGGGTCATTCATCTTTCCTCTCAGATTCGGAGGTCTCTACACAAAGCCAAATTTTATGTGGTCGATGCAGACACTTCTCAGAGCACTTTTAGGTCGACCATGGCTTCATGAATACGACATTTGCCCGTCTACACTGCATCTATATATGAAATATACAAAAGACGGAGAAGAATGAGAGATTGTGGGTGATATGCAACCCTTTGCGGTGCATGAAATGAAGATATACCAAGATGCTAACTACTTCCTTCTGAAGGAGTCAAAGTTAGTAGAGCAGCTAGAAAATACTGCATCTACTTGAAAATCTGCAAAAGAATAAGTTAAAAAGAATGGTGAAAAGAAACTAACTAAAAGAAAGGAGATTGCTCCAAATATCTCCAAGGATATAAAGAGCAAGTCCAAAATAAATAGAATTGTCCCTCATTTGGGCAGTGATATTAAAGATGAAGAGAAATGTGCTCCCGCCAAATCCTGAAGCTCATATAAACCTTCAAAAAAAGTGTCAAATAAGGAGGATCATTTTGACTTTGATTGTGAGGTCGAATCTTTTTATGAAGGAAAATTACAGTGCACATACTTGAAAATAATCATTGATCTAGTGGCAGTGGAGACTATGCTCGTAGTCACTCCTATTCCTCCCCAATATTTCAAGGAAGTCACTCCTCGGGAAGTTCACAAAGTTGAAGAATTGGTGACCTTCTATGTGCCTCGCCTCCCTAAAAAGCGTGAGCCAGGAAGGCTATTTTATAAATCTGGGGGATGCCAAGGGGAAGATCCAGATTGGATAATACAATTGTCTGAAGAGGAAGAAGCTGTGCCCACAAGGATGCCAAAATATTATCCCCTAAAAATGTAGAACTTCTTGCGCAAGCATGAGATCCATGTTGTAATAAAAAAATAAATGACTAAATTCTTTGAAATGATGTGGTACCCAAAGGGTTCTCAAACCATTGGTAGAAGAAATAATCATACTACTAGAGGCCTTGGGTTCATTCAAGATAATCGTCCACAAGAAGACACCTGTTATGTTGTAATAGGAGTGACAATTAAAATGATAATAAAAATGAAGGCAATTTCTTTGAGATTAATCTTACAAATAATGAAGAAGTATGAGCCATGCTGGCACCAAAGGAGCTTAAGGATGGTGGGAAGGTAGCTACCATGGATGAGCTTAAAGAAATTAATCTAGGAACTGAGGAAGATCCTCGCCCAATGTTCATTAGTGCTCTACTTCCTAGAGATAAGGTGGAAGAATTAAAAACACTACTCTGTGAATTCAAGGACTGCTTTGCTTGGACATATGCAGAGATGCCAGGCTTATCCCATGATGTGGCGGTTCATAGATTAGCAATCAAACCAGATGCAACACCAGTCAAGCAAGCCTCTAGGCGAATGAGACTGGAAATTAAAGAACATGTGATTGGAGAAACTAAAAAACTCATTGAAGCTGGTTTCATTCGAGAAGAGAAGTATGCCAACTGAATAGTTAATATTATCCTAGTGAAGAAGAAGAATGGTCAGATTCATATCTGCATCGACTTCAAAGACTTAAATAAAGCACGTCCAAAAGATAACTTTTTGCTCCATGTATCAGAACTATTGGTGGACAACACTTCGGATCACAACATATTTTCATTTATGGATAGATCATCAGGATACAATCAAATTAAAATGGCTCATGAAGATGAAAAGCATATCTCATTCAGGATGCCAATCGGCATATACTGCTACACAGTCATGCCCTTCAGCTTGAAGAATGCTGGGGCTACATACTAAAAGGCTATGACGCACATATTCAACGAGTTGATTCATCAAAAAGTATAATGTTACGTTGATGACCTCGTTGTTAAAAGTATAGATTGCAAAGATCATCTTGATGACTTGAGAATCATCTTTGAAAGAATCAGAAAATATGATCTCAAGATGAATCCTCTCAAATGTGTTTTTGGAGTCTCCTCAAAAAAATTCCTCGGATATGTTGTGCACCGTAGAGGGATTGTAATTGATCCCAACAAAATTAAAGTAATTGTTAAAATGCCTCCTCCAAGGAGCCTTCACCAACTCCATTCTTTGCAGGGACATCTTGCATTCATCAGAAGATTTATATCAAATTTATCAAGCAGATGTCAACCCTTTATATAGTTGATGAAGAAGGACACTCGTTTCAAATGGGATAAAGAATCTCAAGAGGCTTTTAATAGTATCAAGAAGTATCTATTGAATCCACTTATTCTGTCAGTACCGATCCGAGGGAAGCCTCTTATCTTGTATACAGCAGCACTAGAGGAATCTCTAAGTGCTCTATTGGCGCAACATAATGAAGAGGAAAAGGAGAACACTCTATACTACATTAGTAGAACACTCTTTCACCAAAATGCATTATTCTCTAATTGAGAAGCATTATTTGGAGTTAATCTTTGTTGTTCAAAAGCTACGCCATTACATGCTATCTCATAAAATTACTCTCATCTCAAGGATCGATCTATTGAAGTTCTTGATGACAAGACCAACATTGACATGTCGCTTGGCACGATGGGTTGTTCTTCTGCTACAATTTGGCATTACATATGTTTCTTAGAAAGCAGTCAATGCGACAAATTCTAGCAGACTTCTTTGCTGCACACCCCATCTTGGCAGATTCATTGCTCAATGATGATCTTCCCGACGAGCAGATCATGTATATATATGTAAAGGAAAACCAACAAATGTGAAAAATATATTTTGATGGAGCTTCATCCATCAATTATACTCACCCCTCAAATCTACTAAAGCCTCGAGCTGGCATTGACCTTATCTTAATTATGCCAGAGGGTGGTATAATGAGGCACTCCTATAGGTTAGCTGAGCCATAACTAATAACAAAGATGAATATGAAGAGTTGGTGGCAGGTCTGGAGGAAGTCATCTCTATGGGAGTCCAGAATCTATAAGTTTATGATAATTCTCAGCTCAACATTAATCAAGTGCTGGGTATTTATGAAATCAACAAGCTTGAATTGGCTCACTACCACAAACGAGTTCTCGAGCTTATGAAGCAAATTCAAAATATCATTATAATTCAGGTTTCTCGATGCAAGAATAGCAATGCTGATTTTCTGGCTAAGTTAGCTAAAGAGATGGTCAGTATAGACGACGATGATTTAATACTAATTAGTGTTTGCACTCATCGGGTCCAAGAGCCAATAAATCTAAAATCCTCACTGAAAGAGGGTTCATCAAATGCAAGTTAGCAGAATGTAGCGCATATTGCTCCTCACACTCCTTTACAACTTGCTCATTGAAATCAATAAGATGAGGCTCATGCTATTCAGGAGGTAAGACCTCAATCTGAAGAAACTATAACACCATAAAGTGAAATCCTCACGGTGGAAGAGAAGGAAGATTGGAGATAACCTTTCATTGACTACTTTAAAGAAAACAAACTGTCAAGCAATAAGTCGATGGTTGCACAACTTGAGAAAAGGCTTTGACTATATGCTTATGTTGGCAATACACTATATTGTAGGTCCTTCGAGAAGATGTGGCTACTGTGCCTAGGAATAAAAGAAGCCAACAAAGTGATTGTTGAGATCCATGAAGGGCTCTATGGCGTACACCAATCAGGTCCTCAAATGGCTTTCAAAATTAAAAGAATGGGATACTACTGGCCATCCATGGTAAAGGATTGCATCAATTATGCTAAGAGATGTCATGAGTGTCAGGTTCATGGCAACATCATTCATCAGCCTCCAAATCCGTTGCACCCAACAATAGCATCTTGACCATTCAAATGCTGGGGAATATATATAATTGGACCAATTAACCCACCATCATCAGCTGGTCATCGCTTCATCCTAGCAGCCACTGATTATTTCTCTAAGTGGGTTGAAGCTGCTCCATTCAAGGAAGTCACATCTGAGCATGTGACCAACTTTTTTACCCATAATATTATTTACAGATTTGGTGTGCCATGCTGAATTATCTTAGATAATGATCCAGCCTTCAAAAATACTAAAATCTATAAATTTATTGATCGGCATAAGATTGACTGACGATATTTATCGATTTATAATCCAAAAAAAAAATGGCTTGGCTGAGGCTTTCAACAAAATACTAGTCAAGTTGCTTAGAAAGATCCTCACCAAAAATAAAAGGGAGTGGCATACTAATCTTGTGGAAGCATTGTGGGCTTACCGCACCACTTATTAGATACCTACAAAATCCACTCCATATGCGCTAGTGTTTGGAACTAAAGTAGTTTTGCCGCTTGAAATTGAACTTCCCTTACTTCAACTATCCATTCAACACAATCTTACTCAAGAAGAGAATGTCCATCTACGAATGAAAGAGCTTGATGCGCTTGATGAAATTAGGCTTCAAGCCCAACAAAATCTAAAAGTTTATCATGCAAGGATGTCTAAAGTATTCAATCATACGGTGCAACCTCAAACTTTTCAAGAAGGAGAATTAGTCCTGGTGCTGAGAAGACCAATTATCCCTCATCATAAAATTGGAGGTAAATTTGAACCTAATTGGGAAGGGTCATTCGTCATTGAAATGGTATATCAAGGAGGAGCCTACCAACTTGTTGATTTCAAAGGCGAAAGACCAATGCCTCTAATCAATGATCGATATCTAAAGAAGCATTATACATGAAAGTGTAATTAAATGAATATCATACTTAAAGCTTTCATAAGTTTTGCTTGAAAATTTTATTATAATGCAAGAATGCATTTCCAAGATAAAATAAAAAATCTCCCTGTTAGACAGGAGGCATTTTATATATTTTTGGGTCGACATCGTGCCTAAAGCCAAAATCCCAAAATGAATGGTTATGATGATCAATCTAAGTCTCATATGATCATTATAAGTGTGAAAATGAAAAATAATTTTGATGTAATCATATTTGTGAAACATTACAAAGATCCCCTTGTTAAATAGGGAGCATTTTTTTAAAATTTTATAGCAAAATATTAGGCTTTCTCCTGTAAGACAGGGGGGCCTCCTTTTGTATTTGGGTTGACATCGTGCCTAAGGTCGAGATCCCCATATACATGGTCAAACTATGTAATCAAAATTTGTAAGTCCCAAAGTCTTATTAGCCAGAAAGAGAAATTTTCAAGTCTATAAATTATAACAAATCAAGTTAGAGACACATCATCCCTCCATACATCAAATTTAGAGCTCAAGTGGGTGCATAAGGTAGGACTCGACACGCTCAAATATGGCCGAGTCACTGATAGATCTATTTACTCCACAAAGGCCATAGTAAGAGATCCCCCATCTTGTAGCTCGATGATAAATTCCTCCCTCAATTGCTTAAGTCCAAGACTCAAGTGAGTGCATAAGGTCTGACTCAACACACCCAAATATGGCCGAGTTGCTAACAGATCTGCTTACTCAACAAGCCATAAGAAAAGGTCGTAGTAAGGGATCCACTTGCTTTGTTAGTTCAAATACAAGAGCATCTAAATCTCCAAATTTCTCCAACTTGGTGAGTTTAAGTGGCCCAGACCGGGAGATCATCCATAATGGTTGTAAGGTCTTTTTTCAAAATCTAACAAAAATATCCTCACTCGAGAAGGCACTATGTTGAGTTTAGTATCAATATAAAATGAGAAATGCCAACTTATTCAACAAATCTAATAAAGTAGAAAGTAAAGACCAAAATAAACTATTTTTTAGTAAGTCTAACCAAGAAAAAAGTAAAAGATCAAAGAAGTAATCCTAATGTTCATTCAAAGCCAAAGGCTGAACTAAGGGAGTCATATGTGTATTACACACAAAGCATAAGACTGATGACACTTCATCATTAACCCAACATAAGCTCTGAGGGCTAGGTCATCGACAGACATCCTTCTATAAGCCCATAAAAGAAAGTTGGGGCAGAAAGTAGTTTCATATCCCTTGATAAGTCTTCAAGATAATTCAAGATTTTCCTCCATCATGTTCGTTATGGCAGGAAGCCAGGATAGAAGGAAATATAAGATACGAATCTCCGAGATGGAGTCTTCAACAAGTCTATCAAAGCACAAAGCATTGGATTAAAGAAGTTCTCATCTTTCCAACAAGTCATCAACTCCATCAAGTCCACTGAGACACAAAGCCAAGACAGAAGAGAAATACAAATTTGAATTTCGAGATTGAATCCTCGACAAGTCCGTCTAGCACCAAGCATAAGATCGAAGATATTCTCATCTCGTCAATAAATCATCAACTTCATTAAGTCTACCAAGGTACAAAGCCATGATAGAAAAAAAATATAAATTTTAAAATCTTAAGAGAAAGTCTTCAACAAGTTCGAAAGCACAAAGCATAGGACCAAAGACATTCCAAATTTTCTCATTAGTTTCTATGAAAGCCCCCTATTAGACAAAGGCATTTATATATATTTATATAAGTCGACATCATACTTTAAGCTGAGATCCTTAGATAGATAAATATTAAGATTGGAAAAAAAATATCATGTCTATTTTGCGGTAAAGGAAATCAAACCTCGCAATATATTTCGGAACTAATCTACAAGCCCCCTGTTAGACATGAGTCATTTTTTTATGATCAAAAGTTGTTCCATCCCCTCCTGCGAAATAGGGGGTCTTCATGCATATATTCAGGTTGACATGGAGATTTATGCTGAGATCCCTGAATATATCTATAATTATTATTATTAAAATTATAGCTCTTACAAAAATAAAAGAATCTACTTCATGGACAAAAAGACATCCCTAAACGTTAAAAATTTGTCTCCCAGATTTGTCAAATTCTGAAGATCAAGTCAGAAGAACTCCCAATTTTGGAAGTTTCAATAAGTTGGAAAAACATCAACCTCTATAAATTCAAGTCTAGGATGTAGATGAGTTCTCAAGGTCGAATTTAACAAGCTCATAAATGGCTGAGTTGCTGATGCTCTCCTTACTCAATAAGCCATAAGAAAAAGCCGTGATGAAAGAGCCCCCATTTGTTAGTTTGATGACCAAGATCACTAAGCCATCACAGCTTAAGTCAAAGACTCGAGTAAGCTCAAAAGGTCAAACTCAATAAGCTCCAAAATGCTTGAGTTACTGATGCTCTCCTCACTCAACAAGTTGCAAGAAAAGACTATAGTGAAAGATCCCCTCCTTGTCAGTCCAATGATGATAGTTGTTCAATCCCAAACTAGATCCAACTTAGTGACTACAAGCAACCTATGGGCTTTGAAAATTTACCACCGACCACTTGATTAAAAGAGTTTGATTTAATGTGTCGGTGAAATTTTTAGAATGTAGATGAGATAGTTGATAAGACACTACCTAGAGATTTTATCCTCATTTTTTGAGGACTTTAGATCTGGTTCCAGGTTTCTTATAAGCGTAAGCACCTATAGTTAATTATCACTCCCAATGCTGAGAGAGAACTTTCAATTAAGGCTAGTCGTTAGATCGTTAAATACATAGCGTATAATAGCAACATATGGACTTTAAAATTTAAGGTTTAGGATTTATGAAATTCATCATTATTTAACTTAAAGCATATGGTTGGTGGAATGATGACATGCCCGATCTAGATCCCATCGTTCCATCATCCCGGGCTATCATGGTCCCTAGTCTACTTATTCAGAGGAGGTAGTTGACCCAACCTAATCGAAGGATCCTTATTAATAATACATGGATTACATCGTCCAAGAAATCCTTGTAGACCTGGGGTGGTGTTTGTCTAAGAAGATAGGCTAAAGTCCACCTTAGCTAACAAAAAGGCTTTGTGCATATCAAATATACCCTATGATTCATAACTCAAAGGACTGAGTCATTGGGGAATATATGGGCTACAGTCGTGACCGTAATATAACGGTGCCATTTGGTGGCAACCACCCGATCAGAGGACTCTGGTCGTAACCACGCGGACAGAGGACACGGACCACGTCCTTACTAGCATAAGATTATTTGAGTTTGAATATAACAGTTTATTTGACTTGACATTAACTCCTTTGTGAGCTAGAGTTTTCTTAATCTATCATCCCCAACAAATGATGGTGGATGGGTGGATGAGTTGTTTACTTTAAGTATTTAAATGATAAATTTCATTTAGTTCAGATGTTTTCTTAGTTCAAATTTAGTTTTAAGATAAATTAATTTAAAGCTCAAATATCTTTTAATGATAATGTCCCATCTGATTGAGATTTTCAGTCAATGCGGCCATCATCGGGGTAGACCTTGTCAACTCTACTTATTTGCTAGTAGAGGATTGGGTCTATGACTTATCTGTAATTTAAATTCTTTAGGAAATTGATATCATAACAGACCTTATCAACTCTATTGTGAATGTAAAGGACTGGGTCTTATAATTTAATGTAATTTGAGTTCATTTAGAAGTTGATCATTTAGTAGACCATCTCAATTCTATTTCAAACATACAAGATTAGGCCTACTATGATCATATTCTATAAAGTTGAATACTTATATCTTTCATTGACTTGAATTAACATTGACGACATTCATTAGCTTGTATGCATATAGTCATAAATGATTGAATTGATTTCATCATTTTTCTCCCCCTTTCTTTTTAAATCTGCACAACATCCTTAGACACTAAGTTTAAGTACTTAGTATAAGTGTCGGGGCCCATGTAGGTGTATTTAAGAATGCTTGCATTATTTTAAAATATTGAATTTGAATTTTAATCATACTTCATAATATATGCAATGGTTCAATTGAAGCCTTAATTAACCCCTTATGTTCGCTTGTATGTTGCGTTGCAAATTTGGTGGCATTATTTATTAAAATTTTCAATTCTTAGATATTATTTGGTTTGTAGTATTTAATGAGCTTTAGTTATACTTGCCAACAGGTTGCTTATCTTGAATGAAAATCTCTTTTGAAATTCATTTGATTTTCACTTTAACTTGAAAATAGCCCTCAACAAATCTTATATGTATCAATTTCAATTTTAAATACAAGATCCAAATGGTTCTTTTAAATGCCACATTCATGAATGATGATGAGTTGCTTAATTGAATTTATGCTTATAAGAAAGCTACCAAATTTTATACTCCTCAATTTATAAATGGACCATTAAATTTGTCATCAATCATTTATTATTTAATATTCAATTGAGATCTTTACTTCATTTGATATTAAATATGATTTGTTCACATAAAAAGACCTCAGATCCAATATAAATTTATCCTCAACTCCAGATCAAGTTTTCAATTTATTTAGTAAATGGACTTCAAATTTATCTTAAGTCTCTTATGAGTTTCAGTTCATGTATATCAAAGGAATTCAAATTTATTTCAAATTTTATAGGTTCACATGAGTTTGATCTCTATTTTCTTATTTGAAATATGATTTTCAATTTTATTTGTACTCAAGTCTCTTTCAAATTCATTTCAAGTTTATTTATATTTAATTTTTCAATTCATTTCTTTAGGACTTTATATTTTATATTTAACATAATGTTAAATCATTTTTTTTATTAAGTCCCAAAAATTTGATAAAATTTCGGTAGTACTTTGACAGTATTCCGGCATCATTCCTATGTAGGGGGCTACATCAGAATTATTTTGGCTTACTTGGTACATCGTAATAAGCATAGTGAGCGATGTCTTACGACACTGCAGCTGTGTCTTCACACTGACTATGCCCTAATGGACATTAGTGGGGTCTTTGATCACTTGCATAAAGAAGCACAAACATATATGCAAATTCAAATCATTCAAATTTCATTATAGATTATTTATTTTCGATGTGCTTGATTTTGTTTTTTATAATGAATATTGATTCTTTCCCCTTTTTTTAAGTCCAAAATTTATTCAAATTTTTGGCAGCATTTCGACAGTATTCAGGCATCACCCCGCGCAGAGGGCTACATCAGAATTATTTTGGCTTACTTGGTTGCCCTAATGAGCGTAGCGATCACGGTCTCGCGACACTACAGTCGTGTCTTCGCACCCACTATGCCCTAATGGGCATTAGCGGGGTCTTCAATCACATGCATAAAGAAGCACAAGCATATATGCAATTTCAAATCATTCAAATTTCATTTTAGATTATTTATTTTCGATGTGCTTGATTTATTTTTTTAAATGAATCTTGATTCTTCCCCCTATTTTTAAGTCCAAAATTTAATCAAGATTTTGGCAACATTTCAGCAGTATTCCAGGGTCATCCCCTCATAGGGGGCTACATTGAAATTATTTTGACTTACTCGGTATGCCCTAATGAGGGTAGCGAACAGTGTCTTGCAACACTATAGTCATGTCTTCATACCCACTAAGCCTTATTAAGCATTAGTGGGGTCTTCGATCACCTGCATGTAGCAAATATATATAAATTTCACATATTTAAGCATCCTCATTTTTTCTAAGTCTTAGATTTAGTCAAAATTTCGGTAGTATTTTGACATAGGAGCTTCTAATCATTTTCTTTTCTTTGGTATCTTTAATGGCGTGCGGTCTTGTCATAATGTCTTGCATCTTTATCTTAATGGGCATTAGCGAGGTCTTAAAACCTGCATAAAGAAGCAAACACATAATTTTCACTTATTTAAGCCTCTTTATGTTATACCTTTGCAATGAGCAATGATGGCGATTATCAAGTGAGCTGACCTGCTACATCCTATTGGGTGTAACGAGGTCTTCAAGCCTACTAAACCCTATTGAGTTTAGTAGGATCTTTGATCACTGTGAGCACCGCCAGAATACCTCAGCGTATGTCTCACGATAGAGCTCTCCTCACCTCCTATAGGTACATCAGGATGAGTAATGTTTGGGATGCATTGTGCTTCTAGTTGAAGCTTATCAGCAAGCACAACTAGATCATCTTCTATAGCAGCAAGGGCATCTTTTTGATTCTTTCCTTCCTCTACAAGAGTGTGACGTACAAAATGCTCCAATATTTCCTTCATTTTGTTGGCAACTATATTTCTTTCCCCTTGTAACCGTTCAACCTCTTCTATAGGTTGCAGAAATCCTCATAGAGCTCAAGGATGAGATCCATGTTGGTAGTGGAATTCCTATTCCGAATGTTTGTGGTGACTAAACCCTTATTATCTTGGATCCATTTCAAGTCAATGTTAGCTTTCCACTGGGGCCTGGAAATCACTATCACTCCGTGAGTTGAAGTGTTGGCAACTGGTTCGAAAATCGCAGGGGATGAGATGGCCTGGAGAAGGGAAGGTCAAAAATGTAGAAACTCGAAGAAGATTGCAGTTTCTTCTTGCTTTGAGCGAGTATCTTGACCTAATTTGCTTCTCAATCATATCAACATGAACATTGACTATGGAGGTAATCTTCGCGATGTCTCGCTGAACTCCTCGAGAGCAGAGCAGAAGGTGGAGAAGGACGAGGGTTTTGGATGCCAAAATCCCGTCGATGCCTTTGCTAGCGAGCTCCCGTAGCGACAGTTCTGCGGTTGAGGGTTTCAGGTTGAAGAAGGGTAGAGGAGAATGAGGGAAAGAGAGAGCTTTTTTTTTCAATCTATTTTGGTGAGGGGAATAATAGTGAAGGAATTAGGGGATTTGAAAGCCTTAATCACATCTTAATTACCCTTCCAAATTAAGTTGAGTGGGATTTGAAATTTTTTGAATAAAATTAGGTCTATTTTGAAAACAATTTATACCCAGATTTTTTTGAATTAATTCTAAAATAATTTGAATATTAAAGATCAAATTTGATCAATATTAAAATAAATATATGAATTTAGTTATTTTCATGATCATATTTATATGAAAAATTCATCAAAATTAATCTCATGCAATATGGATGCCGTTTCTAGGCAAATTCAATGTTCTAGATTCAACGACATAATCCATTTCATGATCAGAGCCGTTTCATTAAAGTCGGCGACAGTCAATTTTTGGTTGGGTTATTGCCATTGCCGGCGCGACATTCAGCGACCGTCTTGGATGTGGGTAGTCTCATTTGGTGGGTTTCAATGTTTTGACGCTAACAACATGATCAATTTTGCTAACAGAGGTTATTTGAGCATTGTCGCAGCTTCTTGACCTCGGTATGCGTGGAGGCGCTTCAATGGATTTCCTTCTTGTTTGGTCAACCGTCAAATTTTGCAATTTATATATTCATATCAATTTCAACATTTTGAATGCGACGACGAAGTCTGTTGGTCGATCGGAGATCGTTTTGACTAGTTTTGGCGATGTCGAGGGTATTTCAGCTCCGATTTGCACGTCATCGCATTCGAAGTTCTTTGAATTCGGTTCGTGAGCTCGACTTGACTGATGGAGCATATATGTAGGTCAACACAACTAAAATCCAAGAAATCTTTTCACTCGATCGATGGACCAAGACAATCTGAGGAAACTCTTAATTCAGAGTTGTCTCAAATCAATCTATATACGACCTACAAAGTGATATTCCAATCTATCTTCAAATGAGCTGATCAAGCACAAAGCATAGATCAAAGTCAATTTCCTCATCAAGTCCATCAAAGTAGAAAGCATATGACCGAGGAAGTGATTTCATAGTTCACACAAAGGCAATGGTTGAACTAAAGAAATTTTATTGTTATTTAGCCTGTTAAAGCACACATTGCTAGACTAATAACTCAACATTGACCTAATAAGAGCCGGAAGGCTGGGTCATCTGTATGCACCTTTCAATGAGTTCGTCAAAGCAGCAAGCATAGGATTTAGGGCGTACATGCACTTCTAGACAAGTCAATATGGACAAATTAGGTCAATCATTCATCAAGACCATCAAGCTTAAATCTAGGACAAAAAAATTTCAAATCTCAAAGCAAACAAACTAATTCCTCCATCAAATCCGATCAAGCATGAAGCTAGGGTTGGAGAAAATTCAAATCTACAATGACACAAAAGAAAGTGATCTTCAATTGAAGTAGAGAGTAGATGGTGGAAGAGCTCTTATCCATCCAAAAAGTGTATCCTAACAAATCGGTCAACCTAATCATTTAGCATGTCCAAACACAACACATTATATTAATGACAAATTTCGTCAAAGCTCCATAAGCTATTGAAACTGAAACTGAAGTGATTCAAAATCCAGCCAACTGAAGGAGTCAACCAGTTTGCAACAAACATTATCTGCATGCATGAATCATATTTGTTGGGGGACATTTGTTGACCTCCATGCATGTTACAACAGTCGAGTTGAGCTCACAGAACAAATTCGACGGACTTTGGATGCAACAACGAGCAAATAAGAGCTGAAATGCACTATGCATAACTAAAATTGGTCGAAATGACCTTTGATCGGTTAACAGACTTCGTTATCGCATTTAGAATATCAAAATTGATCAGAATATACATATTGCATAATTCGATGGTTGACCGATCAAGAAGGAGGGTCGTCAAAGCGCCTACGCGCATATCAAGGTTGGAAAGCCGTGATGATATCCAAATGACATCCGTTCACAAAATTGATCATACTATTAGTGTCGAAATGTCGAAACCTTCTAAATAAGACTATCTGTGCTCAATCCGGACGAGTCTGCATGAATGTCAAGCGGTTAGAAGCGATGATGCACAAATTTGAATTGAAATTGACCTGATTCGATGCCAACTTGAACCAAACGGCATCCGATCGTGAAACAGACTATGTTGTTGCTCCCGAAACATCAAAAAAACTCAAAAATGACATATTTATATTAACTATATGATTATGTCAATGCAAAGATCTGAATTAGGGTTGATTTAATCTCTTAAATAAAAAATTCCCTTTATAAATACCTCTATTACCCAACATAATTCGGATAACACTCCCAGCCGGCCCCAAGAGGTGCGTTTGGACGAATTGGTAGAGCTCTTAGTTCGAACTTCCAGTCGCAGTCCATCTCTCCGATTTCTCCCTTTCTTCGCGGCTGTAAACCGAAGCATTCCATTCTTCGTTCGTCAAAATCGAGCGTACAAGCCTCCTCCCGCTCCTTTATCTCTCCCTGTTGCTCATCTACAGCCGCACAGCTCTACCAGCATGTCAGTAATCCCATCTCGTGGCCATTTTTTAGCAGTCAAACAAATAATACAGGTTTAATCGGCTGTATAAGCCTCCCGTCCGTCCCATCTACAAGCATTGTAACGCAAAACCAACAAATCGAGGAGCCGATCCTTGCTCTACACTTGAAACTGTCCACGACTTCCTGGTCATTTCCTCCTCCGAATCCCGTTGACCAAATATTGATTGTCCATCTTGCTGCCCTTTCTAGTAGCCCGATCTTCTAAGCCTTCTAGCCTACTTCGACATACACGTGAAAATAAATTCGTAATTCCCACTCCAAATGGGCCAAATATCTTCCCTCTCCACATCAACACTTCTTTCACATTTCCTTCTTCCACTTACTGCACAAAATTCAAGAGAGTTAATGGGCCAAAGAGAGCTAATTTGGCCCATTTCCTAAATTTATCATACAAAGGTTTGAAGCAAAAGAATGAAATCCCATAGGAGTCAAAGTTGTCATTTTTGCTTTAAGTAGAAACAAGAAAATTATTATTTACTTATTGCTATTTTATATAATCTAAGTTGAACTCGATCCAAGTCTTGTCATCAACGTTTGCATTCCCTCTTGAAGTAAATTGAAGATGATATTGGGTTTAGAAGCATGTGAAAGTTATAATTATCAACAATCTTTTGGCATTTGAGAGGATCCAGTTTATCTTGTTTTAGGATTTATTCAAACCTTTATCACCATGTCAGTTACAAATGACACCATTAGCAGCTTGTATTATTAACAATAATTCTTGACTATCAAATTAAGTATTCGTACATGACTTTTTTGACGTGACAGGGAAATATGTGTTTCATGTAGGTACCTTAGAGCTCAAATATATCTTTCTTGGTATGGTGAGAAGGTACATTTGGACGTATTTTATATAAATCATACACCCCTTTCTTGTGGTGGCGGGCTCAAGCATACGAGGCGACCTATCTGAGGGACGTCGGGATCTTCAATTTTCACGCCTGAAGAGGCTACTTGACTTTACATAAAGCCAGACCACAATATAAAATTACTGTTTAAACTGACATTGCATGTGTATAAGTATCCATACATGCCTTTCTTGGTGTGACGGAGAAATCTGTTTCATGCAGGTACCTTAGAGCCCCATACATGTCTTTCTTGGTATGGTGGGAAGGCGCATTCGGCCATAGTATTTATACCATCCATACATGCCTTTCTTGGCATGGTGAGCAGGCTCTGCATACCATAGGCAGCCTCCTATGCATGAATGATGTTGGGATGCTGCTAAACTTCTACACTGACATGAGGCATAAATAGCTTAATAAAAATTCAACTATAAAGCTAAAATTAATGTTTAAATTGACATTGCAAGTATACAAGTACCTGTATACGCTTTTCTTGGCATGACAGAAAAATTTGTGTTATATGCAGGTGCTTCATAGACCCATACATGCCTTTCTTGGCATGGTGGGATGACGTATTCGACCATGGTGTTTACACCACCCATACATGCCATTCTTGGCATGGTGGCGCTCCCATTGTACATATGCGGGTCAGGAGGCTAGAAATCTTGTCAAAATTTAATCTAAAATATTATACTTGCAATGAGACTCAATCAAAATAAATAACACTATTCAAATCTTCTAATGTTAAATCAATATTAAATTGAATAACGCATGGGACTCATCCTTCTTAAACTTAGTGTAAAGATGTTCGGGGTTAATTCCGATTGTCTACAGTCGTTAACAAAACCTAGTGATGTTGTTATAACTTTCTCAACTTGAGAAATTCTCTGAGAAGCTAATTCTATCATATGACAGTATAATAATTATCTCCTAACTCCCCAATGATGACTGAATTGATTGAAGATATCAACTAGAGGGGTCATCATTATCAAAAAATATTCAAGATTTTAATATTCTATAATATCAAATTTTAAATTCTTAGAATATAATTATAGATCTGATCCTCTATTATTAAATTAATAGAGTCGACAAGATTTGAAACAATAAGATAAATGATCAATACCCCGATGATGGTCGTTTTGACTGAATATTTCAACCCGAGGAATTTTCATAATAAAAATATATTTAAATTCTAATGTCAAATCATTATATATTCAATTTCAAATCAATTATAAAATGATCAAATATTCAAACAAAAAATATAAATTAAATAAAATTAATTATTTAAATTAAAAGTAAAATCCATCCACCCATCCACAATTGTTTGTCGAGGGTGACAAATTAAGAAAGAATTTGCTCACCAAGAGCTAATGTCAAATTAAATACATAACTATTTTCATACTCAAATAATCTTAAGTCTGTAAGGACGTGACCCGTGTCCTCTATCCGCATGATTTTGTCACAAAATGACACCACATAAATGGCTGTTACGATCAGAGCCCTTTAACCGTGTGGTTCACTGCGACTTGACACCACTAAATTATGATTACGGCTGCAGTCCGTATATTCCCCAATGACTTTGCTCTGTGAGCTGTGATCTATATAATATATTTTGATTTGGGAAAAAATCCCTATGTTAGCTAAAGTCGACTTGTATTTGTCCCCTTAGACAAACACCTCCCCAGGTCTACAAGGATTTCTTAGACGACGCAACACATGACTGCTGACAAAGATTCTTCTATTAGGTTGGGTTGACTACCTCCTCTGACTAAGTAGACTGGAGACCGCGACAACCTGGGATGATGGAACCATGGGATCTAGATCGGGCGCATCATCGTTTCCCCAACCATATGCTTTAAGTTAAAATGATAAAATTCGTAATTCTAAACTTTAAAACTCCACATACTACTACTATACGTGACATATTTAGTGATCTAATGACTGGCCTTAATCGAAAGTTCTCTCTCAGCATTAGGAGGGGTAATTAACTATAGGTGCATGCACCTATAAGAAATCTAGAACTAGATCTAAAGTCCTCATAAAATGAGAGTGAAATCTCTGGGTAGTGTCTTATCTACTATTCCATCTGCCTTCTGAAAATTTCATCAATATTTAAATCATACTCTCTTCAATGTGAGAGGTCGGTGGTGAATTTTTGAATCCCACAAGTACAAATACTCTAACAATTTTGCATTTTAATGTGAGAGATAGTTTCTCTATTAACACTCCAAAATTCTTCGAATTAAAATCACCATGGACACCTCATGAAGAACTTATTGAGCAATTATGAACATGAAAGACCAAATGCCTAAAGATTTCCTGAGAGAGTAATTATTTTTATTTTTTTGTTGAGTTTCATGTTAATTAATGTTGGCACAACATAGTATACAAAGCTTCAGAATTTTCCAAGTTTATCTCCAACTTATCTTTTCAATTTATTTCCTAGATATTTTTGAAGATTTGCTAGAAAATTGCATCTTCATTAAACAAATCATATTTAAAAAATTAACCAAATCATCTTATTAGTAGTAAGGAATTTATTAATCAAATAGCCATTAACAAAACATATTAAGCAATAACTTCATGTAAATTGGACCACTCAAACTTGATAAGGAAGCTCAAAGTGATGATCTTATTTGATTTGAATATGATAATGATCATAAAAAATACATAAAAAATTTGAATAAAAATATTAAAAAAGAAAAAAAAGAAAAATCCTTAACAAAAAACCAACCTCACATCAATTTGACCCATTAAACTTAGTTGGATAACTTGGGAGACATTGTACCAAAATACTTAAAGAGCCAAGAAAATTTCTTCAAATTTAGTAAATCGAACTTCGCTAGTAGGTTTAGAGGCCTGAGGTTGAAATATTTCAAAGTAGTAGGGCCCATTCACACCAAGCAATTTTGCTTAACTAGTACAAATGGGATTTCGAATAAGTAATGAACCGTTGAAAAGTTTTTTTTACTCCTACTACATATAACATTTGCTTATTTACAAAATACACACAACACATAGTGAAGCATAGGAAACAACAAATATCGTGGATTTCTTTTAGATATTTTGGAAAAGGAAGAATCTTACTTAGTGATAGGACAAGGAGATCAAGAGAAAAAAGGTCTTGCACTAAGGATAAACTTCACTGCCTTGGAGATGGTGTCAAACTGAATGGTAGAGTGAACATGCATGCAATGATAATGACCTAATGAACCTCATAGTAGTACCTTCGTCATGCTTCATTGTCATTATATTATTTGCATAGGCCATTGCTTCACAAGTTCTTCCAGGAAGATTATAAGAAGGAAACAATAACAAAACTAACAGCTACTTGGACTTGAAAGTACTAAAACCTAAACTTTTGTTTTGAAAATATATAGTCTATTTAGTTCCATTATGGACATGTTTTTTTATTAGAAAACAATGTTAACTAACTAATGAAATGAGCGCAATTCAAGTATTTATAAAAAAAATTCTGAGTAAAATGAAGGATCCAATAATGAAGAGTATAACTTCAAGCCTAGTGAATAAAGTAACAATATATTTTCTTATAATTTATGCCCTTTTAGCATAAAGAACATGAAATCTCATATCCATTAAAGATTGGACACTATAAATGCTTCATTCAAAATCAAAATTTTCTTGAGATAAGTAATCATCATTTGAGGGATTTTAATTACTTGCAGAGTATTCTTAATAATAATATTACTAATTGATAAAGTGGCCACCACCAAAAAGCTAGGAGGGACAAAAGTATCAGCTATAATCTCTAGAAGAGGATTTAACCTAGCCCTAAAATTTAAGAACAAACCTAAATTGATTAGAGGATCTTCTACCAAAGCAATAGGAAGATCATTATAAGACACCATATATTCAGGATTCCTCATCTTAGGATGAGCCTTAAAATATTCAATGGAATTTGACAATTAAGCAGTAAGATATAGGATTTTTGAATTCTACCATTTGATAATATCCAGATAAAAATATATAATCTACACTTCATTAAGAAAAAGTGTCATTATGGTCATGTCGAAGTTGAGTCGATCATAGATCACCTAGAGTTCCATTCCATGGGCTGCAACCACTTTGGTTTTTTTACATATTATCTTCAACAGTCCATCTTGATAAGTAGTTATTCTCTAATATCGGTGTTATTCTAGTGTTAACATTACTCATCCCAAGTATCCATCGATCTCTCAATTGATGCACCATCTTGGTCCTTCATGCATCAAGGTAAGTACTCTTATCATTACAATTTGCTTCATGTTTGGTATTCCTGACATTGCTTATAAACTCCTACTCAATATCTAGTTTGTTTTCCTTTGTATCCTTCAAATCTATTATCTCGCATGCAACATTGACCACTGACTCTTTCTCTGATTTTGAATCATTCTATAACATTTTTTTCATATATATATATATATTGATTTGTAATCGAATCATCCTTTGCCACTTATGACTCTAGTGGTTTCACCATGTCATACTTCGAATAAGGATCCCACCTAAGTTCTAGAATATTAGTTGTTGGCATGTCTTATTAACCTCACTTTTGGAGTGAGTTCTCAACTTCCTCATCATAAATCTAGGACTCTTATAGACACTAAGAGCTCCTTAATCTTAAGACACTTCCAGTGATCAAGTGAACACTTAACCTAAGCCTAGAGACTTATAAGGGTTAGTCATAGGAATAAGTTATATCTTAGAGACTTAGGAAGACTTGCCTACCCTATAGCCTAAACCCAATCCATGTTTTACTTCTCAAACTAAACCTCAAATTCATTCTAAATCCAAACCAAAATTTCAAGACTCATAATCAATCCCACAACCAAATTCAAGCTCAAAATTCTCCATAAAACCTTATGATTGAGTTCAAAACCCTTTCTAAGCCCTTTGATTTCACCTTATGGACTTAGCCTTAACCAAATTCAAATAAATCTCAATTCAATTAATTTTCTCAAAGATCAATTCAATTTCTCAATCATTTATCAAATTCAAATCCAACTCCAAATAATTCAATCCCAAAATCAAGTTCCAAAATTAGTCATAAGCCATTTCCATTCTCAGAATAAATCTCCACCTAAATTATTCCAAACTTGATTGATTTTCTTATAAATCAATTATTCATTCATTTATATTCACAAATATGAATGAAACCCATGCTCAAATGACCAAAACTAAATCAAACTAAATCAAATCAAGCCAAATCCCTTCTTAAGCCCTATTGACCTACCTCCATAAGCTTAACCAAATCTTAATCCAAATCAACCCAAATTCAATTGGTTTCTTTATAAATCAATTATTCCTTCATTTATATTTACAAATATAAATGAAACCCACCTTCCAATGACCAAAAATAAATCAAACTAAATTGATTTCCTCCCTAGTCATTTTGACCTACATCCTTAAGCTTGGTCAAATTTTCTTCCAAGTCACTCCAAACTCAAGTGATTTTCTCATACATAATTTATATCTTCATTATATTGCCAAATTTAAATGAAATATAAATTCAAATAGCCAAAACCAAATCCAAAATCAAACCAAAACCTAATTCAAACCTTTTAAGCCAATTTCTTGAACTTAATGAAAATCGACCTAAACCAAGCCAAAATCAATAGATTTTCTTTGAATTAATCATTCCTTCAATCATCTACCCAAATATAAATGAAGCCTATAATTATCAAACCAAACTCCAGACAACCCAAGTTAAGCCCAAGTTAGCCCTTGACTTGAAAACTTCAGATGTGCCAAAATCCATTGGACTCCAAATTGATTGTAGTTGAATTTATATTTCAATCATAGACTCATATATGACTTCAACTAAACTTGTATCAAGCCAAAATCAAACTAATTGGCCCCTTTAGGTCCACTTGACCTAAAGTGGCCTAAAGAACCTTTTTGAGCCAAAGTTCTAATCCAACCCAAATTGGATTGAGCCAAGCTAATCCAAGCATTATATCATGATCAACAATCGCCCTAAGATGATCAACCACCTTGAATTGGGTCAAACCAAGTCAACTTAGTCCTTTGCCCAAGCCAACCTTTAGCCCAAATGAAACATAAACTAGCCAAAACAAATCATACGCCAAATTGATTGAAACCATTGCTCTAAACTAACCCATAATTAATGATTGAACATGACTTGACTCTCAATTGAGCCAAACCAAGTCCAATTGGCTATTTGACCCAAGTTGACCCAAATTGGCCTAAAAGGCCAAAATAGGTCAAATCATAATCTAACCCAGATTGATTGCAACCAATAGCTCAAGTTCATTCCAAATTGATTATTGAACTTAACTAATGCCATAATTGAGCCTAATTTGATAAATTGGTCAACTTGACCCAACCTAGCCCAAATTGACCTAAAGGGTTAAATTGGCCAAAATCTAAATTAAATCTAAATTGAAACCAAAACCTACAATCATTTTTCAATTTACAAATTGAACTTGAACCAACACCTAACCCAACCCAATTTGGTCAATTTGGTCAAATGGGTCAACTTAGCCCATTTGACCTATATGAATCCAAGTGAGCCAAAATCAAACTTAGGCCAAATTGATTGAAACCACTTGAACCAAAACTCTTTAAATCACCATTTGAACCCAACCCAAGCCTTGGTTTGACTCAATTTGACCAATTGGTCAACCCAACCCAACATAAACCCATGTGAACCCATTTGACCAACCCATGGGACCTTGGTGGCGGATCAAACCTGACCTAAACTCAACCTAGGTCAGCCTAAAATCAACCCAAACCCATTTGGAGCCAAGCCCAATGCAAATCCTCCATGGATCCTCTCCCCCATGTGAGATTTTGCTAAATATGGCAAAGTCCACCCTCCTTTCACCTTGGCAGCCATCCAACTTCCAAATAAAGGATCCCTAAGCCTCCAAGCCCACCCTAGAGGGAGTAAGACTTCCCATGGACAAAAGGGAGGTGAGCCAACTCACCTCCCATGGGACCCAAGCAAGGAGACCTCCCACATCGCCTGAGCCACCTCCCATGAGTTCCTCCAATCCAGCCATGTGGACTTGATTGAGACCCCAGTGCTATGGACCAACCATCAAAAAATGAGAAGCTATCCCATCCGCCCACCTCTACACAGAGCTTAACACGAGCTTCGAGCCTCCTTGTAATCCCTAGAGCAACCCCAAGCTTCCGACCTTCGACATTCCCTCTTCCCATGCAGAACTGAAATATGGGAGGCTACTTTCGATCTTAAATTTTCCAATACTCCATCTCAATCTAATTCCTCTTACACACACCCTCCATGCGCATCGTCGAAGCCATCCAAGCTATTTCTGAAGCTCTAAATCCATTGGAGGAGGGACGTCGATCAAGACCTAAGCTCCAAAGCTCGTGGCCTTCCAAGCTATCCACTTGGAACAAACTCAATTGCCACAGTGGCTTGGCCTCAACTAGTCAAGCTTCCTCAAGCATGAGCCATCGATCTTAGCTCGTGAGGAGGTATTTCCATGAAAACACCTTAAGTGTTGGTCCTTTTTGAAGGAAATTTGCATGAGAGTTGATCTTGACTGTTGGATGTGTTTGAATTCCTTCCTCGATGATGTGGGTTGATTTTGAAGTTCATCCGAGCTCAGGTGAGTTCATATCGAATGATCCATGGCAGACATAAACCATTATTCGTCTCTCATGGGAAGAAGGATCATGGGCCATCCATTTTGCATGATTGGAATGGACAGCTTTGATCAAATCACATTAGATCTCCCTTATTGTCTCCCTTTACACCACAGGATTAATTTGCATCATTCGATTCGAGATTGAACGACAAAGATTATCACGCCCCGCCGGCCATCAATGGATGATAACTTTAATACAATCCTATGGCACCATGTGGAAAGCATCGTCACGATGTCACGGATGATTAGGCCTAATTAGAGTTATTTGATGCATTTTTATGGTCAAAACTTTCATAATTTATAACTAATTATAGAAAAATCCAAAATTTACAAATAATGGCTCATTTTAAAGGCATTTCAGAGGAAAAATTAATAAAAATATTTTTAATTAGTTTCAAATAGTAAATAGAGCTTAATTAAAGTTTAATTAAAAATATAATTAGCTTAATTACTCTCTAATTATTCAAGTGATAGATCCCAAAATTTCTGGGATTATTTAAGAGGATGACCTCTACCTCCTCTAATTTTCTTTGGATTTATTGCTTGACGAATTAGGTTGATTAATTAAGCCCTAATTACTCTCTTGATTTAATTAATTTTTAATTAATCATGTGAAAAGTAATGGATTAATTAATTAAGTGGTTAAGTGTTCCTTAACAGTGGGTGAACTCAAGAGACAAGATTAGGGCGTCTTTCATAATCTATTTCCCTAAGTTTATTTTCATTAATTCAATTAATCAAAGCTTAATCAATTGATCAAATTGCTTAATTAATCAAGTTAGAAATCTAATCATATGGAATCTTAATTAATTTATTTTTGGGTAGAGCTTTAGGTGTTTAATAGCCTAAAGAGAGTTAATGAAATTATGGTTAGTTCACATATGTGAGAAAATTGAGTAGTTCTTAATTTAATGATTGTGAGCTAATTGCATTATGCCCCTTTCATTTCATAGGAGCATTGTTATTTACTTTTCAATTCATTTACATATTACATTAGTTCGTAATCATTTAATTAATTATTATGGTGTTTTTTTATTTGATATATATATATAGAGGGACACCACGCAGATCTTAGGGTGTACTTATTGAGGTGATCGAGCATGACATCAAAGAATAGTGCATTATCTCAAAATATAGAAATCACTATCCTATAATGGACATAATCACCTTATACTACTACCGATGGGCCTTAATATACCGAGATTTTTCCCTACACATTTTTTAGGTTATTTTAAAGTTCTAAAGTTCCTTATAGGGGAAAGCCCCCATAATTAATTACATCCTAAGAAATGTGAGTTGCTTAGGAATACTCATGATTAAAGTAGGCAATTGTTATCTCCAAAGATTTTAAAGATAGGACTATCAATAAATTGGATATGTTTGGAATATTAAGTGGGATAGATCAAAAGGAGAGACTTATTTTATCAAAGCCAAATGGAGATGAGTAGGAAATACTTATGATACTAGGAAACCTAGTGAGAATTCCAACTTATCTATGGTTGGGATTTATTTATTTGAAATTGAGGAGGATTATTTATTTAAGTAGAGACTTATAATCCCATAATCCTTGTGGAAATGCCTAAGAGTGTGAATGGAAAAAAAATGCTACCTTAGATCTTAAATCTAAGGAGCTTTAGCAAGGGCCAAAGCACGTCCTAAATCTAATGTGAAAATGGGTATATTATTTCCACAAGAGAGGGTAAACCACTCGACTGCTGGCCAGCTAACTCCTCCTACATTTTAAAACTATGTGGTCAAGCCATATGTTTTGCAAGATGGTTAAGTTATTATTATTTAGAAAGAAACTAAAGTCCTTAAACTCACTCTCTAAGAGATTAAAGCATGAGTGGTATGAATAATGTCTTAGTCTAATGCAAATTTTATAAATTTTTATTTGATTTTGGACTCTTCATTTTTACAAAGGCCATATGATTTTTATATGCCTAAATATATGATAAAATAATATTATTGGCTAAATCAGAAGAAAGAGGTGTTTTCCACCATAGAGGAGATCCTCAAAGGTCAAGTCTTCCCTTATCGTGCAAGGATGGAAACCCTCTCTTAGCAAAAGTGAGACAAGATAACATGCATAATATTAAGAATACAACATCCAGCTAAGGGGTTACTAAATCTTTTAATTATCTTGATTTAATACCTAGGCTTTAAATGAGGTTATGAGTTATTTAGAAAATTAGTTATGAGTTGTAGTTGGGGTAGAAATCTTATTTTTTTCCTAAGAGCCTAACCAGATCCAGGCCGCACATTAAATCACCATACATAAAGAAATTATGAAAATACATCTCATTTATATTACACAATTGTAAGCAATGCATCAAATAATTTATAAACCCAACGTATAAAATAACAAAAAGGCCAAAATCACTGCATAACTCGAAGAGAGAAATGAAGCTCTACCCTTATACAACCAAGTATATGAAAGAATAATACAATTACATAAATGAATAAATGTTATGGGAGTCTTCATTCTTCATAACTTTATATCTCTTTCATTTCTGCATTTGAGTTTGCTTGCTCCAAAGGCATCACGGGGGCCTCCCAGAATAAAGCCTTCGGGCCTCCACTCATCCTAATCCCCCATAACATAAATCTTAATTCCTAATGCACAATTACATTAAAAATAAGAAAAGTAAATCTAACTACAACTACAAAACAAGTGTTAGCTAAACATATCATACAACCCAAGTAGTTATATATAAAATTTGGACTTAGCACCCTACACATGGGTAACCAAGTCCACCTGTCTTAACTTAGATTGTGCTTAAGGGTTAAGCAACCTACAAAAGAGAGCATTTATATTTATTTTTAATCACTCCTTAAGTACAATCTCCTACATAAGACATAATTAGGCTAATCATGAACTAACATCCAGTCTATGAAGTATACACCATAACATCCAGTCTATAATAATACATCATAAAACCAAGCATACATCAGACCATGCATCACCCTAACATAAAGCTAGAAATGGTGACCTAATCTAATGTGTGTGTATTAAGGCTTGTGTGGTATGCCTTAGCTAGGCTTTGTTATAATTTTTTAAGTATGAAGAGATTTAATTTGAAGGATGGTTTCACTATAAGTGGCTTAATTGATTTATGAGTTTTACTTAATATTTTCTTTTATTTCACTTGATTTATGCTTAACAACTAAGTGTTATAAAGCAAAAAAAGAGAGAGGGTCACTCACTCTTATCCCTACCTTAAGCCACATCTAAAGCCAATTAATTAATCAATTCTCTTTAGTGAATGGCTTATTATATATTTTAAATTAATCCTAAGTTTAGGTTCACTTTAAATAATCTCATTCAATAAGAAAGCCATCTTAAGATTAATTGGAATTAATTACTATCACATGACACATGTTTGCTCATTTCTTTTCATCGTATATAGCCTGCATATGGTTAAGTCCTAAACATGACTAATACATGTAATTTATATCTTATCACACTTAAATGATGAATGTAAGCAAATGTACTTAGAATTGATGTTTCATTTGGTTGAATTATTTTATCATATTAATTTAAAGCTCTATCTAAATTCTTACACAAAAGCATAAGAAAAGAACTCTAAATCATATGACTAATCAATCCAACTACTTTAATAAAATATGAATGCAAATATTTTTAATAGAAAAAAGGGGATTTTCATTCATTAACTAAATACAGATTCAAATGTATGAAAGTTTTAAGAAAGTATGTCGCCATTGTTTTGCACCAGGAGAGTGAGGTAGGAACCTCCTTAGGAATACTTAAAGTCATGCATCCCCAAAATGTCCAGACTAATATACCCACTATTCTTAAAGAAATATGGATGTATAAGCAACTTTAAGAATAGAAAATCATGCAAAAGTAGAGTTTGATTTAATTGATTTATTTGTGTGAATGGATTAAAGCTTTATCTACATTCTAACATCAAAATGCATAAGAATTAAATCAAATAGGTATGTCACCATTGTTTTACACCAGGAGAGTGAGGTAGGAACCTTCTTGGGGCTACTTAAAGCCGTGTGTCTCTGTGGTGTTTATTTTTGTGTTTGGGTGTGTTTATATGAGAGGACACCACACTGATTTGCAAATGTACTTATTAGGGTGATTAGGTATGACATTAAGGAATATTATACTATTTTTAGAGATAGAATTCACTACCTTATAATGGACCTAATCACCTAATAGGGACTCGTAAGGCATGATGGGTCTTCGAATATATCACAAAATTTTCCCCTACTTTACATGGAAAAGTAAAGTAGGTTTATTTAAACTAGGTTTGTTAAGTTCCCTATGGAGGCAAGTGTCCGTAGTTAATACATCTTAAGGAAAATGATTGTCTTAAGAATACTCTCAATTAAAGTAGGTAATTATTATATCTAAAGAATTCAAAGATGGGACAATCAAAGGATTAGTTGTATTTTTGAAAATCAAGTGGGAGAGATCAAAAGAAAAGAGTTCTTATCAAAACCAAGGGAGATGAGTAGGGAGTGGTCATAATACTAGGAAGCTTAGTGAGCACTCCAATATATCATATGGTTGGGCTTTATATATTTCAATTTGAGAAGATTTATTTATTTGAGTTGAATTTTTATTAGAAACATAGGGCTTATAATTCTATAATATAAGAATGTAAAAATGCCTAAGAGGCGGGGATTTATGCTTATAGCCCACAAAAGAAAACAACAATCTCAGATCCTAAATTTAGGGAGTTTTGGCGAGGGTCAAAGCATGACCTAAATCTAAGGTGAAAATTGGTATATGGTTTACCTCCATAAGAGAGAGTAAACCATCCGACTGTTGGGCTTATTACCGCCTAGAGTGGCAGCCAACTAACTCCTCCTATGCTTTAAAGTCATGTAGGTAAGTCATATGCTTTGGAAGATGGTTAGGATGTTATTTACTTAGAAAAGAAACTAAGTCCTTAAACTCACTCTCTAAAAGACTAGATCATGAAGGGCATGAGTTTTGACTTAAATCTAATGCAAATTTTTTTTTCAAGTTTTATTTGATTTTTGGACTCTTATGTTGACACAGGCTATAGGATTTTATATTCCTAAATGCATGAAAAATTGATTGTGGGCTAAATCAGGAGTGAAAAAGGTGTCTTTCCATCAAAGGCTCTTACAGGTTAAGCCTTTATTCTTTGGCACAGATGGAAGCCCTCTCTTGGCAAGAGTGGAAGAATATGACATGCATGATATTATACATTCATTCACCCAGCTAAGGGGTTGCTAAAAAAATGTATTATCTTGATTGAATTCCTAGGCTTTTATGCGAGGTTATGAATTATTTTAAAATTTTAATGAGTTGTTAATGGGATATAAAATTTATTTTTATCCTAAGAGCCTAATCACATCTAGACCACACAATAATCACCAATCATAAAGAAACTATAAAATACATGCTATTTCTAATGCACAAGCTAAATAAAATATCAAACAATTTTATAAAGCTATTGTAAAAGAATAAAAGACTGGTACGATCGGGTATTGACTTAAAATCCAAAAAGAAATGTGGATAGTCGAGCTCTACCCTTATACATCTCGATACAATGAAAGAATAATTACAATTATAAAATGATAAGTGTTATGGAGGTCTTCACTCTTCATCCTCTATTCTTCACTCTTCATCTTTCATTTCTTTATTTTTTGGTTTGCTCCATTTCTTTCTTTCTTTTGGACTTAATTGGAATATTGTTTGCTCCAAAGGTATCACATGGCATATAAGACATGGTCTTCTAACCAATGCTCATCCTTAATCCCCATAACACTTATCCTAATCCTAATGTAAAAATTACATTAAAAGGAATGAAAATAAATCTAGTTATACCAGCAAAACAAATGTTAGCTAAACATACCATACAACCCAAGCAATTATAGGAATAATTTGGACTTAGCACCCCACATATGGGTAACCAAGTCCACTTATCCTAACTTAGGATATGCTTAGGGGCTAAGTGACCTGCACAGCAAAAAGTATTTATATTTTTATTACAACAGCCCCTTAAGCACAACCCCCTGCATAAAACATGATTAGGCTAATATGGGCCTAACATTCAGGCTATGCACATATACCCTAACTTCCGGTTTAAAATAATACATCACAAAACTAAATATTTATCAAACCATGCACCACCGTAATATAAAGCTAGAAATGGTGACTTAGCCTAATGTGCATGTGTTAGAGTTTGTGTGGTCTGCCTAACTAGGCTTTAGAGTTATGATTTTCTAAGTGTGAGGGATTTAATTTATAAAAGGTTGATTTCTCTTTAAGTGGTTTAGTTGATTTACAGATTTTACTTAGTATTTTCTTTTATTTCATGTAGCCTACACTTAGCAACTAAGTGCTATAAAGAGAAGAAAGAGAGAGAGAGAGAGTCTCTCTTTTATCCCTACCTTAAGTCATTTCTCAGGCAAGTTGATTAATGGATTTCCTTTAATGAATAGTTTATTATTTATTTTAATTAACCATAAGTTTATATTCATTCTAAATAGCCCTATTCAATAGGAAAGGAATCTTAGGATTAATTAGGATGGATTATTGTGGCATAACACACACCCATTCATTTCTTTCCATCATGTATACTATGCATATGAATAATCCTAAACATACCTATACATGTAATGTAAATCTTGGCACATTCTGATGATGAATGCAAAGAAGTGTATTTTTAAATTTAAATATTTTATTTGTTAATTGAATTATGAATGCATGTCTTTTTTATGTAGAAAAGAGGGATTTTTCATCCATTAGCTAAATACACATTCACATGTATAAAAGTTATAAGTGAGTACGACACCATTATTTTTTATACTAAGGGCATAAGGTATAAGACCTACTTAGGGCTACTTAAAGCCTCGCAGCCCCGAGATGTCCAAACTAATATACCACTTTTCTTAGATACATGTAAATGTATGAATAACTATAAGGATAAGAAAATCCATGCAAAAGTTATGTTTTATTTATTTAATTTTTGATTCTTTATTCATTGGCCACATCACACATGCATATGTAAAAGAGTTTTAAGTAAATATGATGCCATTATTTTCTACACCTGGGGCGTAAGGCACAAGACCTACTTAGGGCTACTTAAAGCCTCGCTGCCCCGGGATGTCTAAACTAATATATCACTTTTCTCAAATACATATGAGTATACAAAAAGAACCAAATGGATAAGGAATCATGTAAGGAATTATATTTGATTTGGTTGTATGATTTACATGTATAGTATGAAAACCCTTCCTAAGTCTTATTATAGAAATGCATAGGAATAGATTTAGGCAAGTGTTGTGTTCTTTCCAAATGAACATTACACTTGCAAATTCTATGTGAATCCATGTTAAGAGAAGGAAAGAGAACTTCATAGTACATATCTCACATGTAAGCTTATAAGTATTTGTAATTAGCATTACTTCATTTGTACTAATTGATTTATTGGTCTGGAAAATAGTTTTTTGCTTAATAGTAAAAATAGTCACTCATATTCTTATATTAGTTAACACATGCAATTTTACATAAAAGAAAATATTTTATTTAATTAATTTTCAAAAGAAATGAATGCATAATTTCATATGGCAAACAATATTTAGAATAATTGGAAAGAAATAAAGGAATGTAAACACATGATTTCATTCACCCTAATTAATTTCTAAGGACAATCATATCAAATAAGGCTATTTAATATAAACCAATATTCTTTATGGACATTTTTATCTTTGAATTTGATTTGATTTAAGAAATATGAGAAAGGTTTGCTAATCCTAACCCATTTCCCCATGTGTGAATTAGTTTGGTTTAATGAAGAATATTTAAGTTGATTTTATGTTTTGATTAGGTTAAGGTATGAATTAAATAAGTTAATTATTCCTTACCTATATCACCTTAAGTTAATTAACTAATTAATAATAAGCCAATATGATATGCAACCACATGAAAAGTAAATTTACAATGCTCTTAGGAAATGAAAGGGGCCTAATGCAATTGACTTATGATTAATAGTTAGTTAAGCTTAAGGGATCTCACTTAATTACTCTTATGATTTTCTCACACATGTGAGCCAATCATAATTTCATTACCTCTCACCTTGGGTTGTTGAAAACCTAAGGAGCTACCTAAGATCGATTAAAGGTTGTTTAGGTGAGGATGAATTGATTTTTAATTTTAATTTCATTAAGCTCTTAATGAATTGATTGTGTTTTTGGCTATGTTTCAATTTGAATTATGAGATTAACTTAGGAGAAAGGATCAAGGACAAGGCCTCAATCCTAATCCCTAAATCATTTAAGCATTCAATTAAGTTGTGATTTCCTTATTTTGAAGATTTAATCACTTTATTAATCAATTAATCATTTCATTAACTGATTAATTAATTTGATTTTTAAAGATAAAGAAGACTTAGGAAATGAATTAGGACAAATATCCCCAATCATATTCCCTAAGTGATCTTACTATTTAACATGGATATTATGTACAAATGATTAATCAAGTTATTGTTCACTCATTAATTATAATTAATTAAATTAAGAGAGTGATTAGGGCTTACTCAAATAATTTTCCTAATTAAGTAATCAATAAAATCCCATAAAAATAAGAGAGGTAGAGGTCATCCCCCTAAACATCTACAGAAAATTTGAGATTAATTAAGTGCTTAATTAAGATGTAATTAAGCTAATTAGTTTTTTGATAAAACCCTAATTAAGCCAAAATCACTATTCAAAATCAATTAATTATAAATTTTCTAGATTCTCCTTTGAAATATATTCAAAATGAGCCTAAGTTTGTCTTTTTGGGATTTTCCTACAATTAGTTATGATTTTAGAAAGTTTTAGGATTTAAAACTAATTAATTAGCCTTAATTAAGCCCTTAATCCCATCGAGCCACGTGGCTGCTAATGCGGCATGCTGACATGACACTTTTTCCATGTGGTGCGACAGGATTGACTATTTAAGTAGACACATCTGCATGCTAACTCAGTGGCAGTGGACACACTTTCTATGTGGGTTGTCCAATCAAAGATCGGACTGCGGTGATTTAACCCACGGGTTAAGGGGGAAATCAAAGGATCTACCATGGGATTTGATCATAGTCATTGATCTCGATCATGCGAGATAGATGACTCATCCCATTCACGAGCGATAAAAGATGAGCACCGTCCATCTTTCTCCATTCGATCCGAGCTCACCTGAGTTTGAATTTGGATCAAATGGATCCTACACCATCTAAGGGAATATACAATCACATCCAATGGCTGAAATCCCTCAACATGGAGATTCCTTTTACAAAAGACTAACATGTAGAGGCCTAAAGCTACAATTTTGAGGAATTACCTCATCGGAGCTAATTTTTGTTGGTGCAACACCGGATGTAGCTTCTCCTAGTAGGGGCAAGGCCTTGTTGAAGGAGCCCTAGCTTAATTTGGTGTGGGAGGCTTGGTTGACTAATCCACACATGTGCAGCCTTGGCTTTGATCGAACTCACACCTCTGGCTGCTTGGAGCTTGGGAATTAGTTTGGTTGGCTTCGATTAGGTATGAGGGTGGTGTGGGTGCAAGGAATTTGGATTTGGTTTAGTGGAGAGAGAGTATTGCTTGAGGGAAGGGTGTCATGTTTTAGCTTATGCACGGGAATGATAATGGCCGAACAGGGAGGGCTTGGGGATCCTTGGAATTGCTCTGAGGGAGTTTAGAATGTGCTTAGGGACTCACACGAGCTAATTGCATGTAAAATTATGCTAGAATTGAGGGGGGTATACCCCTCAATTTGCCATCATTGACGGACTGGAGTGTGTGCACACTTTGCCCTAGCTCACTACCGTCCGGCCACCGGAGTTATCTCTATCAAGGTCCGGCCACGCGCCAGGGATGGGAGGAGTCATTGGGAGTTGCTATGGATCCATTATGCCAAGTTCCCATTGGCTTGATCCAATGGGTGCTCGATTTGGGTTGGAGGTGAACCAACTCACCTCCCAAGGGTCCTTGGCCAACCTAGGGTGAGTTAGGTTAGCTAGGTGGGTCCAGGGAAGGTTCCTTTGAGTGAAAAGGGGTTGCCTTGGGGATGGATTGAGTTTAAGGTTTAAATCCTATGGTTTGGTGGTAAATTCTTTTGGTGAGGTTCTCTTAGCTTTTAGGCTGATTTGGAAGTGAAGTAGGGCATGCTTGGGTCAGGTTTGACTAAGCCTTAAGGTCCCATAAGTTGGTTTGGAGGGATTTGGATTCATTTGGTTAAAATTTGTTTATTTGAGTTAGGCTGGGTTGGGTTGACCAATTGCTCAAATTGAGTCAAGCCAAGGCTTGGGTTAGGTTCATATGATGATTTGGGATATTTTGGTTCAATTAGTTTAGATTGGTTTGGTCTAAGTTTGAATTTGGCTCATTTGGATTCAAAAAGGTCAAATTGGTCAAGTTGACCAATTTGATCGATTTGACCAAATTAGGTTGGGTTAGGTGTTGAGCCAAGCTCAATTGGTTGATTGAAAATGATTGTAGGCTTTGGTTTGGTTTGCTTTGGGATTAATTTGAATTTTGGTCAATTTGACCTTTTAGGTCAATTTGGGCTAGGTTGGGTCAAGTTGACCAATTGGTCAACTTGGGCTCAATCATGGCGTTCAACAAGTGATTTGGAATGAACTTGAGCCATTGGTTGCAATCAATTTGGATTAAATCATGATTTGAATCATTTTAATTTTAGGCCAATTTGGGTCAACTTAGGTCAAGTGGTCAATTAGGCTTGGTTTGCCTCATTTGATGAGTTGGTCAAGTTCAATCATTGATTATGAATGGATTTGGGCCAATGGTTTCGATCAATTTGATATATGGTGAATTTTTCTAATTTGGACTTCATTTGGGCTAAATGTTGACTTGGCCAAAGGTTACATTTGACTTGGTTTGACCTAAATCAAGGTGGTTGATCACCCCATGATGATTGTTGCTCATGATTGAGGTTTAGATGGGCTTAGTTCAATCCAATTTGGGTTGGATTATAACTTGGCTCAAAAAGGTCCTTTAGGTCACGTTGGGTCAAGTGAGCCTAAATGAGTCAATTGGTTTGATCAAGGCTTGATTCAAGTTTGGTTGAACTCACATATGAGCTTAGGATTGAAATATGAATCCAATTGTAATTAGTTTGGAGCCAAATGAGCTTTGGTTTATATGATAATTTCAAGTCATAAGGGTTAACTTGGGCTTGATTTAGGTTGACTTGGTTTTGGTTTGATAATGGTGGTTATATTTATATTTGGATCCATGATTGAAGGAATGATTGAATCATGAAGAAATCCATGAGTTTTGAGTTGATTTGGGTTTTATTTAGCTAGGTTCAAAAATTTGGCTAAAGGGGCTAAATTTGGGAATTTGATTTGGTTTGAGCTTCGGTTTGGTAATTTAAATTTATATTTCATTTATGTTTGTGAATATAAATGAAGATATAAATTGGTCATGAAAAATCTCTTGAGTTTGGAGTGATTTGAAAGCAAATTTAATTAAGCTTAGGGATGTAGGTTGAGAGGGCTAATTTGGATTTTGATTTTGTTTGATTTATTTTGATTTGATTTGACAAGTTTGAATTTGGATTTCATTTATATTTGTGAATATAAATGAAGGAATGATTAATTTATAAAGAAATCAACCAAGTTTGAGTTGGTTTGAAGGATTTTTGGCTAAGCACATGAAGGTGGTTCATATGCTTAGAAAGAGATTTTGGAATTTGGAGGTAATCATGGGTTTCAATCATTTGGAATTTTGGAATTGATTTATGATTTGAAATTTGATTTGGAATTAGATTTGATAATTGAGAAAATTAGTTGGATTGGGGTTGATTTGAATTTGGTCAAGGCTAAGTCCATAAGATAAAATCAAAGGGCCTAGGAAGGGATTTGGAGTTTGAATTTGGTGATGGATTTCAATCATTGGATAGTTGGATTTGATTTTAGAATTTGAATTTGAATTTGAGGTTTGGTTTGAGAGAAGGAAGTAAAGATTGTGTTTGGGCTATAGGGTAGGCAAGTCTCTCCTAAATCCCTAAGGCACAACATATTCCTATGGCTAACTCTTCTAAGTCTCTAGGATTAGGTTAAGTGTTTACCTAATCAATAGAAGTATCTTAAGACTAAGGAACTCTTAGTGTCTATAAGAGTCCTAGACCTATGATGAGGAATTTGAGAACTCACTCTAAAACTGAGGTCAACAGTCCCTGGAATGTCAAGAATAATATACTCACTAACATTCTTACTTATGAAAATCAACATATGAATGAAAGAAAGAAACTTTACTTCATATACTAAGCTTATATTCACATGCACCTCCTATGTATGTATAACTAAAGTCACAATATATATTATTATTCATTAATAAGCTTTTAAAAATATATTTGTAATTTAATAGTGATAATATCCACACAAATTTCTAATTAAGTCAACACATGCAATTTAACATAAAGGAAACTATTTTATTTAATTAATTTTTTTGAAAGAAATGAATGCATGACTACAAATGGCATACAATATTTTAACATGATTGGAAAGAAATAAAGAAATACAAGCATGTAATTTCATTCAATCCAACTAATTCCTAAAGACAATCACATTAAATAAGCTTATTTAAAATAAATCAAAGTTTCTTAAAGCCATTTTTGATTTCATGTTTGATTTGATTTAGGGATGTGAAAGAGGTTTTCTAATCCTAATCCCATTCCCCATATGTGTGAGTTAATTTTATTTAAGAAAAAGTAATTAGGTTGATTTTATGAATTGGTTAAGCATGGATTAAATCAATTAATTAACCCTTACCTATGTTACCTTAAGGTAATTAATTAATTAATTATAAACTAATATGATGTGCAGATAAATTGAAAAGTAAATAGTAATGCTCCTATAAAATGAAGGGGCCCTAATGCAATTAGCTCATAATTATTAATTAATTAAACTTAAGGAACTCACTTAATTACTTTTATGGTTTTCTCACACATGTGAGCTAACCATAATTTCATTAGCTCTCTTTTTAGGTTATTGAACACCCAAAGAGCTACCCAAGAGTCAATTAGAGGAAAAATATATTTAATCAAGTTAATTAAGTTCATTAAGTATCTAATTAAATCCTAATTATTCTTAATCAATAATATGAAATGGACTTAGTGAAAGAGATAAAGAAGGAAACCTAAGTCTCAATCCCTAAATCTTTTCAAATAGTTTATTAATTTTAGATATGATTTGGTTTTGATTGATTTGATTAATTAATTAATTAATTAATGAGTTTTAATTAATTAATTTTAAAGAGGGAATGAAGAAGACTTAAGGAAAAGATTGGAAGAGGGGTCCTGATCCATTTCCCTAAGTTTCTGCATTGTTAATAGAGGCTAATGAACTAAATTAAATGATCAATTCATTATTCATTTGATTAATTATCATTAATTAAGCTAAGAGAGTAATTTAAGCTTAACCAATTTATTATCCCAATTAATCAGCTAATATATTCCAAGAAAAATGAGGGAGGCAGAGGTCATCCCTCGAAACATCTTTGAAAAATTTGAAATTGATCAGATGATTAATCAACGAGAAATTAGGTTAATTAAATTTTTTAATTAAACCTTAATTAAGAAAAAATTACTATTCAAAGTTAATCAATAATAATTTTACTAGATTCTGCTCTGAAGTACCTTCAAAATGAGCCCTCATTTGCATTTTTTGGAATTTTCTAAGATTAGTTATGAATTTTAGAAGTTTCAGCCTTAAAAATTAATTAATAACCCTAATTTAGCCCAAATCACATCAGCGCCACGTGGCTACTGATGCGGCACGCTTTCCATGTGAACGATGGGATAGGTTATTTAAGTTATCACATCATGTGGTTGAGTCAGCTAATGGCAGATGCGCTTTCCTGTGGACTGTATGTTCTAAGATCAGACGACCACGATTAAATCTCGCAGTTAAGGAGAAAATAGAGTGGATCTAAGCATGATCTAATCAGAGCCGTCCGCTCTGATCACACGGAATAGATGGCCCATGATCTATATCCCCTCGAGCGATGAGAGACGGATGTCATCCATCTTTCTCCATTCGATCTGAGCTCACCAAAGCTCGAATGGAGATCAAATCAATCCCATACCTTCAGAGACACAAAATAAGGAGATCCAACGGTGAAAATCTCATGACATGAAACTTTCCTTCATAAAGGACCAAACCATTTTTATACAAGGACAATTTTAATGGCATGCCTCACCATAGCTTGTGACCGATAGTTCCAACGATTGAGGAAACTTCATTTGGTAGAAATGAAGCCCTCTTAAGCTGCATGAGCTTTGATTTGAGGTAGATCGCTCTAAAGACCAAGATACTCCCTTTGAGCATTTGGTTTTGATCGAACTCATGCTTAGAGTGGATTTGGAGCTTAGGAAATGGCTTCAATGGATTCGATGACACACGAGGATGGTGTGTACAAGTTTAATTGAAGTTTGGCTGGCAGATGGATGAGTTTGAGTTAAGGGAGGCCCCCCTATTTTGGTTTGACATAAAATCAATAAGGGAAAAAATGGGGAGCTTGGGAGCTTGGGAAAATGTTGTGGGAGACTCTCCTTCACTCTCTCTAGCTTAAACGAAGTTGAATGCACACTTTCCTGTTCGAATTGAGGGGGTATATCCCCTCAATTGCTGAGGTGGATGGATGGGATTCAATCTTAATTTTTTGCTGGCTAGCCACCGTCAGATCATTGGATTTATCTCCATCGGGTCCACGTGGCTCGCTAGGAGTGGAGGGAGGCTTGGGAGGTGGCTCAAGGTCTGATATGGGGGAGATATTATTTCCTTTTGTCCATGGGGTGCTCTGTTTGGAGTGAAGGGGAGGGGGTTGGGTTTCCTTGGGTCCATGGCTGATCTTAGTGAGCTTAGTGGAGCTATGAAGGTTAGGCATATTTTATTTGGCAATTGGATGACTGCTCATGTGATGGGAGAGTGGAATTACCAAATAGGAGAAGAATCCTATGTGGGGAGCTTTTTCCAATGGATAAACCCCTCGGATGAGGCCACTTTGCTTTTGGGCAGATTTTAGCTATCCTAGGGTCAATTTGGGTCAGGTTTGGTCAGCCACTAGGGTCCCATGGGTTGGTTTTGGGTGCTTAGGCTTCATTTGGTCAAATGGGTTCATGTTGGGTTGGGTTGACCAATTGGTCAAATTGGTTCAAACCAAGGCTTGGGTTAGGTTCAAATGATGATTTGAAGAGTTTACTTCATGTGATTTCAATCAATTTGGCTTAGGTTTAATTTTGGCTTATTTGGATTCAAATAGGTCAAGTGGGCTAAGTTGACTAATTTGACCAATTTGACCAAATTGGGTTAGGATAGATGTTGATTCATGTTTAATTGGTTAATTAAAAATGAGTGTAAGCTTTGGTTTGATTTGATTTAGGTTTAATTTGGATTTTGGCTATTTTGACCCTTTAGGTCAATTTGGGCTAGGTTAAGGGTTGACCAATTGGCAGATTGTGGCTTTGGTCAAGTTCAATAAGTGATTTGGAATGAACTTGGGTCATTGGTTGCAATCGATTTGGGTTAAATCATGATTTGACCCATTTTGGCTTTTAGGCTAATTTGGGTCAACTTAGGTAAAATAGTCAATTAGACTTAGTTTGGCTCAATTGAGGGTTTATTAATGTTCAATCATTGATTATGAGTATATTTGAATTAATGGTTTCAATCAATTTGGTATATAGTTGTTTTTGGCTAGTTTAGGTTTCATTTGAGCTAAAGGTTGACTTTATCAAAGGACCAAGTTGGCTTGGCTTGACCCAATTGAGCTGATTGATCATCCCAGGATGATTGTTGATCATGATATAAGGTTTGGATGGGCTTGGTTCAATCCAATTTGGGTTTAGATTAGAACTTGGCTCAAAAAGGTCTTTTAGTTTACTTTGGGTCAAGTGGACCTAAATGGGTCAATTGGCTGATTTTAGCTTGATTCAAATTTAGTTGAACTCACATATGAGCCTAGGATTGAAAATAAATCCAACTACAATCAATTTGAAGTCTAATGGATTTTGACTCATTTGAAGTTTTAAAGTCAAAGAGGCTAACTTGGGTTTGACTTGGGTTGACTTGATTTTGGTTTGATAATTATAGTTTATATTTATATTTGGCTAAATGAATGAAGGAATGACTGATTCATGAGAAAATCCATTGATTTTGAGTTGGTTTGGATAGGATTTAGCCAAATTCAAGAAATTGGCTAAAAGGCTTAAATTGAGTTTTGGTTTAATTTTGGATTTGATTTTGGCTATTTGGATTTATATTTCATTTATATTTAGGGATATAAATGATGATATAAAAGATCCATGAGAAAACCACTTGAGTTGGAGTGATTTGGAAGCAAATTTGACCAAGCTTATGGATGTAGGTCAAAAAGGCTTAAGTAGGGAATTGATTTAGTTTGATTTATTTTTGGTCATTAGAGGATGTGTTTCACTTATATCCATGAATATAAATGAAGGAATGATTGATTTATAAAGAAATCAATCAAGCTTGGGATAATTTGGGTTATTATTTGATTAAGCCTATGGAGGTAGGTCCATAGGGCTTAAGAAGGGATTTTGGTTATTTGGATTTAGTTTGATTTGCTTTTGGCTATTTGAGTTTTGATTTCATTTATATTTGTGAATATAAATAAAGTAATATTTTATTTATTAAGAAATAAATCAAGTTTGGGATAATTTGGGTTGATATTTGGCTAGGCTTATGAGAGTGGGTCATAAGGCTTAAGAGGGAAATTTGATCTTTGATTGATTTGAGATTGATTTGTTTAGTTTGGAATTTGGATTTGGTAAATGATTGAAGGATTGAATTGATCTTTGAAAAAATCAATTGAATTGGGATTGATTTGCATTTGGTTAAGGCTAAGTCCATGAGATGTAATCAAAGGGCTTAGGAAGTGTTTTAAATTTAGTCATGGGGTTTTATGGGGAAATTTTGAGCTTGAATTTGATCACGGGATTGATTATAAGTCTTGGAAATTTGGTTTGGTATGAATTTTAGGTTGGGTTTGAGAAGAAAAGGATGGATTGGGTTTAGCCTATAAGGTTGACAAGTTTTCCTAAGTCCCTAAGGCATAACCTATTCCTAGGGTTAACCCTTCTAAGTCTCTAGACCTTAGGTTAAGTGTTCACCTAATCATTAGAAGTGTTTTAAGACTAAGAAACTCTTAATGTCTCTAAGAGTCCTAGATCTATGATGAGAAAGTTGAGAACTCACTCCAAAAGTGAGGTCAACAATTATCTTAAGATAATATAGGTATGGGTTTAATTGATTGATTTAATTCACACCTTAACTTAATTAATCCATAAAATCAATCTAATTGTTTTTTATTAAATCAAATTAACTCACACATGGGGAATGGGATTAGGATTTGCAAACCTTTCTCACATTTTCTAAATTAAATCAAATATGAAATTAAAAATGACATTAAGAAACTTTGGTTTATTTTAAATAAATTTGTTTAGTATGATTGTCCTTAGGGATTAGTGGATTGAATAAAATTATGTGCTTACGTCCTTTTATTTCTTTCCAATCATATTAAATGTTGTATTCCACTTGATTCGTGCATTCATCTTTTCCAAAATTAATTAAATTAAATAATTTCCTTTATGTCAAGCTTGCATGTGTTGATTTTAAATTAATATATGTGTGCCTATTATCACTATTAAATTTAAATCTATTTTCCAAAACTTATAAATGAATAATTATATATATGTTATGAATGCTAGTTATAAATACATAGGAGATGTATGTGATTATAGCTTAAGTGTATGAAGTGAAGTTTATTTTCTTTCATTCATGTGTTGATTTATACAAGAATGTTAATGGGTATATAGCATGGACATCCCGGGAATACGAGACTTTAGTTAGCCCCAAGGAGGTCATTTGATTATCTCACTTCCTTGGTTTAACAACGACATGTACTCCATTTAATTTCATTCTTATGTCTTTTAACATTAGAATTTGGATAAGACTTCACTCTATATGCATAAATGTTTAAATTAAATAAAAATATAACTTTTGCATGGTTTTCTTTCTTTTATTTTATGAATACATCCACATGTATTTGAGAACAGCAAATATTTAGTCTGGATATCCTGGGAATACATGGTTTTAGTTAGCCCCAAGGAGTTCATTTGATTACCTCACTTCCCTGGTTAACAATGGAATGTACTAGCTTACCTCTCTTATACATGTGTATGTGTATTTAATTATGGAATTAGAACCCATTATCTTTTATAAAAAATCCATGCATTCATGAATGATTAAGTTGTTGGATTAATTAATCATATGACTTGGAGCTCTCTTTCTTATGTTCATATATGCAAATTTACATATGTTTGAATGCAATGGGTATATAGTTTGGACATCCTGAGAACACGAGGCTTTAGCTAGCCCCAAGGAGGTCATTTGATTACCTCACTTCCCTGGTTAATAATGACACATACCTATTTAATTTCATTCACATATATTTTTGTATAAGAATTTAGATAGAGCTTTAAATTAATATGATAAAATAATTCAATCAAAAGAAACACTTAAATTCCAAAAATACATGCTTACATCCATCATTTAAGTGTGCTAAGATATAATGCATGTATAGGTATGCTTAAGGTTTGATCATGTGCATGCTACATATGATAGGAAGAAATGAATGAATATGTGTCATGTGATAGTAATTAAGTCCAATTAATTTTAAGATGTCTTTTTTATTGAATGAGTTTATTTAAAGTGAACCTAAACTTATGATTAATTTAAAATATAATAATAAGCCATTCATTAAAGAGAATTTATTAATTTATATGCTTTAGATGCGGCTTAAGGTAGGGATAAAAAAGAGTGATCCTCTCTTTTCTTATCTTTATAACACTTTATTGCTAAGTAAACTAAATGGAATAAAGAAACATAAAGTGAAACCATCCTTTATAATTAAATTCTTTCATACTTAGAAAATCATAAAAAAGCCTAGTTAAGGTATATCACACAAGCCTTAATACACACACTTTAGAATTAAGTCACCACTTTTAGCTTTATATTAGGGCGGTGTATGGAGTGATGTATGTTTGGTTTTATGATGTATTATTTTAGACTGGTGTTAGGGTGTATACTTCATAGATTGGATGTTAGGCCATGATTAACCTAATCATATTTTCTATCGGAGATTGTGCTTAAAGGGTGCTTAAAATAAATATAAATGGTTTCTTTTGCAGGTTGCTTAACCCCTAAGCATAATCTAAATTAGGACAGGTGGGCTTGGTTACCCATGTGTAGGGTGCTAAGTCCAAATTATTCATATAACTGCTTGGGTTGTATAGTGTGTTTGCTAACACTTATTTTGTAGGTGTAGTTAGATTTAATTTTCCTACTTTTAATGTAATTTTGCATGATGAATTAGGATTAGTGTTATGGGAGATTCAGATGAGCAGTGACTAGAAGGCTTTGTCCTAGGAGGCCCTGTGATGCCTTTGAAGCAAATACATCCAAATGGAGAAGCAAAGGAGATATGAAGAATGAAGACAAGAAGACCCCCATAGAATTTATTGATTTGTAAAAATTATAATTATTCTTTCATATACCTGGTTGTATAAGGGTAGACCTCGGCTACCCATTTTCTCTTTTCGCATTATAAGGCGACACTCAGTCACACCGGCCTTTTATTCTTTTAACGTTGGATTTATGAAATGCTTGATGTTATGTTTTAATTACGCAATAGAAACAACATGCCTCTTCTTAGTTTCTTACTTATATGGTGATTTAATGTGTGGTCTGGATTCGATTAGGCTCTTAGGGAGAAATAAATCTTCTTCCCCAACTACAACTCATAACTAAATTTTCTAAATAATTCATATTCTCATATAAAGCCTAGGTATTAAATCAAGATACTTAAAAAATTGTTGACCTCACTTTTGGAGTGAATTCTCAACTTCCTCATCATAGATCTAGGACTCTTATAGACACTAAGAGCTCCTTAGTCTTAAGACACTTCTAGTGATTAGGTGAACACTTAGCCTAAGTCTAGAGACTTAGAAGAGTAAGCTATAGGAATAGGTTATGCCTTAGGGATTTCGAAAGACTTGCCTACCCTATAGCCTTAGACCCAATTCTTACTTCCTTCTTCAAATCAAATCTCAAATTCAACCCAAATCATAAATCCAATTTAAAATCAAATGATTGAAGCCCATGATTAAATTTGAATTCCAATACCCTTCCTAAGCCCTTTGATTTTATCTCATGGACTTAGCCTTAACCAAATTCAAATCAACCTCAACTCAATTATTTTTCTCAAATATCCATTCAATTTCAAACTAAATCCCAACCCAAGTTCCAAATCAAATGATTGAAACCTAAAATCAAATTCGAATATTAAAATCCATTATTAAGCCATATGAACCACCTTCATATGCTTAGCCAAAACTCCCTTTAAACCAAATCAAACTTCATTGATTTCTTCATAAATCAATCATTCCTTCATTTATATTCATAAATATAAATGAAATCTAAATTCAAACCATTCGAATCAAAACAAACTAAATCAAACCAAATCAAGACCTTTCTTAAGCCATATGAACCTACCTCCATAAGCTTAATCAAATCTCAACCCAAATTGACCCAAAATCAATTGATTTATTTATAAATCAATCATTCCTTCATTTATATTTACAAATATAAATGAAACCCACCCCCAATGACCAAAAATAAAGCAAACTAAATCAATTCCCTATTTAAGCTCTTTTAACCTGCATCTTTAATCTTGGTCAAATTTGCTTCCAAATCACTCCAAACCCAAGTGATTTTCTCATGAATCATTTATATCTTTATTTATATTCATAAATATAAATGAAATATAAATCCAATTGGTCAAAACCAAACTCAAATCAAATCAAATTTCCAACTTTAACCTTTTAAGCCAATTTCTTGAACTTTGTTAAATGATATCCAAATCAACTCCAAACCCATGGATTTTTTCATGATCAATCATTCCTTCAATCATTGTTCCAAATATAAACACAAACTATAATTATCAAACCAAATCCAAGTCAACTCAAGTCAAGCCCATGTTGACCCCTTTTGACTTGGAATTGTCATATGAGCCAAAATCTATTTGACTCTAGACCAATTATAATTGAATTTATATTTTCATCCTAGGCTCATATGTGAGTTCAACTAAACTTAAATCAAACCATGATCAAACCAATTGACCCATTTAAGTCCACTTGACCCAAAGTGACCTAAAAGATATTTTTGAGCCAAGTTCTAATCCAACCCAAATTGGATTGAACTAAGCCGATCCAAAGCTCATATCATGATCAATAATCATCCTAGGGTGATCAACTACCTTGAATTGGGTCAAACCAAGTCAACTTGGTCCTTTGACCAAGTCAACCTTTAGCCCAAATGAAACCCAAACTAGCCAAAACCCACCATATACCAAATTAATTGAAACCATTGATTCAAACCAATTCATAATCAATGATTGAACATGACCAAACCAAAATTGACCCCAAACCAAGTGCAATTGGCCATTTGACTTAAGTTGACCCAAATTGGCCTAAAAATCCAAAATGGGTCAAATCATGATTTGATCTAAAATGATTGCAACCAATGGCTCAAGTTCATTCCAAATCACTTATTGAACTTGACCATAGCCACAATTGAGCTCAATTTGACCAATTGGTCAACTTGACCCAACCTAGCTAAAATTGACCTAAAAGGTCAAATTGGATAAAATCCAAATTAAACCCAAATCAAACTAAACCAAAGCCTTCAATCATTTTCAATTAACCAATTGAACATGAACCAACACCTAACCTAATCCAATTTGGTCAAATTGGTCAACTTAGCCCATTTGACCTATTTGAATCCAAATGAGCCAAAATCAAACCTAAGCCAAATTAATCAAAACCACTTAATTCAAAACTCTTCAAAATATTATTTGAACCTAACCCAAGCCTAGGTTTGAACCCATTTGACCATATGATGCCAAACCACCCCAAACCAACCCACGGGACCTTAGGACCTGGCCAAACCTGACCCAAACCAACCCATGGGATCCTAGGACCTGGCCAAACCCAACCCAAACCATCCCTAGATCATTCCCAAACCAGCCCAAATCCATGAGGTACCCAATCCAACAGAATTAACCATTGGACAAGCCTCCCCACATTAGATTCTTTCCATAAAAAGCCAAGTACACTCTCCCATCACTTGGCCAACCATCCAAGTGCCAAATTGGGGTGCATCTAACCTTCCTGGCCCACCTTAGAATATCTAGGATCAGCCATGGACCAAGGGGAGTTTACCTCCTCCCCTCTCAATCCAAAATAGAGCACCCAAAGGACCAACCCAACTCAATCCTCCCATATCATGCCTTGAGCTCCCTACCATAACTTCCTCCACTCTAGACAAGCCACATGGAGCTGACGGTGACCCCTCTGATGCCTCGACGGTGGTGAATCAATAGAATTTTAGAGATGGATCCCGTTCATCCATCACACTCGATTTCAGGGTATACTCCCTCAATTCGAGTGGCAATGTTCACAATTTGCATTCTCTGTGTCTCTTGATGATTTTGAAATCCCTCAGGGACTCCTAGAGCACCCCAAGTCTCACTCGATCGGCCATCATTCTTAGTGTGTGAAATGAAAATAGGGGAGTCTTCTCTTGATTCAAACCCACCCATTTCTCAACCAAACTCCAATTAAACTTGCACACACCTTCACCACACCTAATCAAAGCCAAGAAAATCACCCTTTGAGTTCCAAAGCCATTGGAAGCTATACTTTGATCAAGATCGAATGCTTAAAGGGAGGAACTTGGCCTTAGATGCAATATACCTCAAATTAAGGCTTGTGCGTCTCAACAGGGCTTCATTTATGCCAAACGAAGTTACCTCAATTAATCCCACCACCGTACATTAGCTCCGATGAGGTAATTCCTCAAAATCATCAATTTAGGAAAAATATGTTGGTCCTTTTCGAAGTCAATTTGCATTTGAGCCCATCCTAGCCATTGAATCCTTGTGGATCCTTCGTGTAAAGGTGTGGGTTTAGTTTGGAGTGGATCCAAGCTTGGGTGAGCTCGGATTAAGTGATCCATGAATGTGGGCTCCAAATATTCACCACTGACCTCTCGATGAAAGGAGTAAATTAAATGTCGATGAATATTTTAAAAGGAAAATGGAATAGTAGATAAGACACTACCCAAAGATTCACCCTCTTTTTGTGAGGACTTTAGATTTGGTTCCAGGTTTCTTATAAGCGCAAGTACCTATAGTTAATTATCCCCCTCAATGTTGAGAGAGAACTTTCAATTAAGGCTAGTCGTTAGATCACTGAATGCGTAGCATATAGTAGCAGTATATGGAGTATAGAATTTAGAATTTAGAATTTATGAAATTCATCATTATTAGCTTAAAGCAGATGGTTGGTGGAATGATGATGTGCCTGATCTAGATCCCATGGTTCCATCAACCTGGGCTATCATGGTCCCTAGTGTACTTAGTTAGAGGAGGTAGTCAACCCAACTTGACTGAAGGATCCCTGTTAGTAGCCATGGGTTGTGTTGTCCAGGTAATTCTTGTACACATGGTGTGGTATTTGTCTAAGGAGATAGGCTTAAGTCCACCTTAGCTGACAAAGAGCTTTTTTTCCTATCAAGTGTCCCCTATAATTCATAACTCAAAGGGTAGAGCCATTGGAGAGCATATGAACTATAGTTATGATCGTAATATAATGGTGACATTTGGTGGCAACCACCCGATCAGAAGACTCATTATCGCATCATATGTGGAGCTTCTTGGCCAAAACCACCGGTCGAGGACGAGCCACGTCTTTACTAGCATGAGATTGACTGAGAGTGAATATAGTAGAACACTTAATTTAACATTAGCTCCTTTGTGAGCTAGAGTTTTCTTAATTTGTCACCTTCAACAAACTATTATGGAAGGTGGATTGGGTAAGATTTTGCTTTTAATTTTTAAAGATTGAATTTCATTTAACCATTAATAGCTTACTGATATATTAAAATTTTCATTTGAGTTGACACTTGATTTTGATTAATTTAATTTATGCTTGAAAGCACATTTTGATGGCAGGTATCCCCTCCAATTGAAATCTTCATTCAACACAATCATCATCGGGGTGGATGTATTGTTTGTTCATTTAATTTAATGTTTTAGATCCCGTCGACTCTATTTATTTAATAATAGAGGATCAGATCTATTATCATATGACAGAATTAGCTTCTTAGATATTTTAGTGAGTTTAGATTCTTATAATAATATTATTAGATTTTTATGGTTTGTTAACCTGGACCCGGTCCTAAGACCAAACTGCGAAGCAACCCGCTCAGCATCCTCAGACACTAGATTCATTCATTCAACATAGTGCCGGGGCCCATGTGGTATTCCAATTACTTGCATATATAATCACTTATTCATTTCATATAATACTTATATATACTTCGAGGTGTTTGAAACTGAGGTTAGGAATACTCTCAAAATGTATATGATCATCTCACCTTAAGTTATTCTGAAACATCAAATTTAGATGTGATGTTGCTTTAAATGAATGCAGTATTTCATCATTCAGGTGATTGATATGCATCTTAATGCAACAGGATTGAGCATATGATTACTTCATAATGCATGTAAGCATATCAATCATTTATTTGAAAATTTATGCAAGCATTGGAGTATTTGAACCAGATACAAGTTTATATGAATTTATTTCCATCTGAGTATTTGCACATATCAATGAAACACTTGACTTGGATAAAATGTCACCTCTTAATGTATGTCTATGCTCAATTCACTTCATTAAAATATTTGCATGTACTTATAAATATTTGAGTTGAATTAATGGTCGCCTCATCGCATATACAAAGATCTGCCTCTTTGATACACTATGTGAATTTCAAGACATATGCATCAAGAGTGTTTGCATATATCTTAGAGCAATAAACTTGAGTATAAGATGGATTTATAGTATTTACAAAGGGAGTTCAATCCTTTAGAACCTTCACATGAATTAATGAAGTGCTTGAATTGGAGGGATATTATATTATGATATGCACATGAAGCTTATTCAAAACCTCCCATATTCATGACTTCCTTAACAAGTTTTATCATTTTCATAACATATCATTACTGGGCCCCTTGATTTCATATTTCATCAATTATTTGATTGAAATTATCATGAGTTATGGTGGAGTCCACATAAAAGGTTGGTTCATGCCTATAAATAAAAGGGCTTTTCTTCTCTTCAAACACACAAGATCACTTGTCCGGATATACTTGTGAATTCTTACAAGCTCAAAGTGTCTGAAGAGGGTTTTACTTACATTTCGAACAAAGTCCTTCAGTTTCTTTCATTCATCATTTATAGGTTAACTTTTTCTTGAATTTTAATTTAAGCTTGTTTAAATGGATTATGATGATTTAAATAATCCTATTTAGTCCTCATTTAAATCCTTCGTAAGTGTGAAATTCTGATAAAATTTTTGGCAGCCTCCCAGCATCATCCCTGCATAGGGAGTTACTTTGGGAGTCTTAGCCTGCTTGCCATGCAACAAAGATCCATTAATGGTATAAACCATGGCCTAAGTATCTTCTTTCCTACCAAGCTACAAAGAGTGTGCATAGGTTACCTGGACAAAAGAAATCATGTAATTTTCCCTGTCACATCATGAGTGTCGCCTACAATTCCGTGCTACAAAGAGCGATACGGGTTCCACTCATCGTGTCGAATGTGTCGCAATTGGGATTTTATCTTTGTAGATGTTGCAGCCCTCATTTACTGGGTCAACCTTTTTATAAGCAAATATACCATCTTGGATAGAAGATTGTCTCCCAACCCAAAAGCAATCAATAAAAAAAATTTGAATTTTAATTCGATCATTTGAATCTAAATTCATCAAAGAAAATTGGTCCATAAGCTCCAGGGCTTCAGATGTGCTCATGCTAGAAGAACTTTCTACCCATGCCATTTCTACTAGGAAATTAGAGCAGTCTTCCTTCATGAGTTCTGATGCTCTTGTAAGGAGCATTAGATCACCATAAACATGAGATGTTTGAACCACATTAAGGGAGTCTGTGCCTGTTCAACTTTGCTATTCTATGATCGAGAAACTAGAGTTATAATGATGTTTGGAATTTGCTTCATAAGCTCGAGAACTCATTTGTGATATTTATCCAATTCAAGCTTATTGATTTTATAAATACCCAACACTTGATTAATGATAAGTTGTGAATTACCATAAACTTGTAGATTTTGAGCTGCCATGGGATGACTTCCTCCAGACATACCACCAACGCTTCGCATTCGGCTTCATTGTTGGCTCGTGGCTCAGTCAACCGGTATGAGTGCCTTATTATACCACCTTCTAGCGAGATCAAGATGAGACCAATGCCAGCTTGAGCTTTTGAGAGATTTGAGAATTGAGTATATTTGATGGATAAAGCTCCATCAAAATATAATTCCCACATTTATTGCTTTTCCTTATCATATATGCTTCATCTACTCCTTAGGAAGATCATCATTAACTGATGAATCTATCGGGATAGGGTGTACAATAAAGAAGTCTGCCATAATTTTTCCCTTCATCATTTTTTGGGGAACATATATAATGTCAAATTATAGCAGAAGAAATGGCCCATTGTGCCAAGTGACCTATCAACACTGATATTATTATTAAGAACTTCAGCAGATCAATCCTTGAGATGAGAGTAATTTTATGAGATAGCATGTAATGACAAAGTTTCTAGATAGCAAAAATCAGAGCCAAATAATGCTTCTCGATTGGAGAGTATTGCATTTCCATTGTTATCATCCTTTGATTATTGTAATATGAGCATTCTCCTTTCCCTCAACATTATGTTATGCCCATAGAGCATGTAGAGATTCTTCCAATGCTGTTGTGTATAAGATGAGAGGTTTTCTTGGGATTGGTGCTACAAGAATGGGCAAATTTGATAGATACTTCTTGATTTTATCAAAATCCTCTCAACATTCTTTATCTTATTTAAAATAAGTATCCTTCTTCATCAGCTTCTTACTCTTGGATGTGGATCTCTGCTTGATGCTTCTAATGAATTCTAGCTCACAGTGTGAAATAGGTATTCCTTCAATCGGAGGACTACGATTGAAGTTAACGCCCTCTCAAAGATGTGGAGCTGGTTGGCGACGAGATATCCTAGATGACTCTCCAAGGTGTCTACCATCAAAAAATTCATCACATATGACATTTCTCTCAGGTACCCATTCTTGATGAGTTTTAACCTCTTTTTTCCAGGACCTTTCAATGGTGGATTCTTAGACCTGTGATCCAAGTGTCATGCCTCGATGCTCACTGCTCAGGACTTGAGTTGGTTGACATCTTTCTGGGGTTGTAGGAGGAGGTCTCCTTGGAGGAGCAACTATAGCCTCCATCATGATAGGACTTTAATATTTTCTTTTCATTAGTCATTTCTCCTTAGCAACTTTGAGGACCCGATGCACTCTTATATATACAGTTTCGAGTTCTCACTAGAGAAGCTAGAACTTGATGTTGTCAGGTCTAGAAGGGCTGTTTGATTTCACCAGTAAAGCTGATCCGCTTTACCCATCTTAAGCTGTCAAACCTATTATGGGTTGGAACACTCACTTCTGGTTCCACAGCTGGTTGTATAATTTTTTACTTGAACAATGATCGTTGAGCACATAGTTCAGCATTTCTCTTTCTCTACTGTCTTCGGGTTAGCTTGCTTCCAAATGAAAAAGCTTCTGCGTCGCTACTTCTCGTCGAGACTTTGGTCTCCATATTTTTTTTCTTTATATTAGGACCTTTCAATAGTGGATTCCTGAACACGTGGTTTAGGTGTCACGCTCCGATGTTCACTGTGCAGGACTTATTTGTAATGCTCTTAAGTTCTCACTACCACTAATGATAGTTTCTGTATTGGAGCATTATTAGCTTATATGATAATTGACCTTTGATAACTCTTCTTTATAAGCCCTTGTTCTTTTACTACTTTTAAAACTCTATGTACTCGAGCAGATAGAGTTTCAAGTTCTTTCTTCTAAGGGGTTGGGGTTGAATGTTGTTGAGCTTAGAAAGACTGCTTAAAATTACCAGTGGAGCTATTCCTTTTCACCCATTTTAATTTTTTAAATTTATTACGGGTAGCAATACTCACTTCTAGTTGTAAAGCTGGTTATGTAACAGATGGCCTAGGTGAGAGCTGATGAGCTCGCATCTCAGTATTCCTTCTTCTCCTCTGCCTTCTAGTTAGTTTTCTTCCATATGAGAAAGCTTCGGCATCATGTTGGCATTACACAAAAGGAAAGGTCGACAAGGAGGAAGTTTTCACATGCACTATTGAAATTGTTTGTCAAGTGATAGCTCTCTTCATAGATGGAGCTTTAGTATGTCCCAACCTTTCAAACACAGAGGCCCTCTTTTGAGAAGCCTCAATAACAATAGGAGTTTTAGTAGACTTGATCTGTTGCATGGATTGATGTGCAAGTTATGCATGACTGTCTCTTGCAGGCATAGTAGTATCCCTGACAATGATTGATGGAAAATCCATACTGACCTAGATACATGATGAACGGTGTGCTCTGAAGATCCAATGATATAGAGAGCAAGTAGATTAGTCATAAAGATATGATTGACTTAGATTTAATTTTATTGATAATTGATTTTAAAGTTCAATTTTAAATTATACTCCACTATTACTATAGCATAGATTCGACTAGCAAAAAATGGAAAGAGAAACCTAGCCCTAGCGGATTTGTCAGAATTTTATGAGCTCTAAAAATTCACCACCGACCTCTCAATGAAGAGAGTAATTTAAATGTCGATAATATTTTTAGAAGGCAGATGGAATAGTAGATAAGATACTACCCAGAGATTTTGCCCTCTTTTTGTGAGGACTTTAGATCTGGTTCTAGGTTTCCTATAGGTGCAAGCACCTATAGTTAATTATCCCCCTCATTCCTGAGAGAGAACTTTCGATTAAGGCTAGTTGTTAGATCGATGAGTGCTTAGCGTATAGTAGTAGCATATGGAGTATAGAATTTAGAATTTGGAATTTATGAAATTCATCATTATTAGCTTAAAGCTGATGGTTGGAGGAATGATGACGTGCTTGATCTAGATCCCATGGTTCCATCATGCCGGGCTGTCATGGTCCCTAGGCTACTTAGTCAGAGGAGGTAGTCGACCCAACTTGACCAAAGGATCCCTGTCAGTAGCCATGGGTTGTGTCATTCAGGTAATCCTTGTAGACCTAGGGTGGTGTTTCTCTAAGGAGACAAGCTTAAGTCTACCTTAGCTGATAGAGAGCTTTTTGTCCTATCAAGTGTGCCCTATGATTCACAACTCAAAGGGTAGAGCCATTGGGGAGCATACGTGCTACAGTCGTGATCATTATATAATGGTAAAATTTGGTGACAACCACCTGATAAGAGGACTCTGGTCGTACCTGCATTATATATGGAGCCTACAGGCCAAGCCATGCACTCAGAGGACATGAACCACATCCTTGCTGGTATGAGATTAATTGAGAGTGAACATAGTAGAACACTTGATTTGACATTGGCTCCTTTGTGAGCTAGATTTTTCTTAATTTGTCACCTTCAACAAACTATTACAGAAGGTGGATTGGGTTAGATTTTGCTTTAAGTTTTTTAAACATTGAATTTCATTTAATCATTAATAGCTTAGTGATATATTAAAATTTTCATTTGAGTTGACACTTAATTTTGATTAATCCAATTTAATCTTGAAAGCACATTTTGATGGTAGGTATCCCCTCCGGTTGAAATCTTCATTTAACAAAGCCATCATCAGGGTGGATGTATTGTTTGCTCATTTAATTTATTATTTCAGATCTTGTCGACTCTATCAACTTAATAATAGAGGATCAGATCAATTGTAATATGACAAAATTAGCTTGTCAGATATTTTAGTGAGATGAGATTCTTACAATAATATTATTATATTTTTAGGTTTTGTTAACTCGGACCCGGTCCTAAGACCAAATCGGGAAGCAACACGCGATCCTTAGACTAGATTCAAAGATAAGAAGCCCTCGGTAATCCAATTGCTTGCATATATAATCGCTTATTCATTTCATAAAATTCTCATACATACTTCGAGGTGCCTCAAACTAAGGTTAGGAATACTCTCAGAATGTATATGATCATCTAACCTTAAGTTATTCTAAAACATCAAATTTAGATGTGATGTTGCTTTGTAATGAATGCAATATTTCATCATTCAGGTGATTGATATGCATCTTAATGCAACAGGATTGAGCATATGATCACTTCATAATGCATGTAAGCATCTCATTCATTTATTTGAAAATTTATGCAAGCATTGGAGTATTTGAACTGGATATAAGTTTATATGAATTTATTTTCCATCTGAGTATTTGCAAATATCAATGAAACACTTGAATTAGATAAAATATCACCTCTTAATGTACATCTATGTTCAATTCACTTCATTAAAATATTTTCATGTGCATATAAACCTTTGAGTTGAATTATTGGTCGCCTCATCGCATATACAAAGATCTGCCTCTTTGATACACTATGTGAATTTCAAGACATATGCATCGAGAGTGTTTGCATGTATCTTAGAGCAATAGACTCAAGTATAAGATGGATTTATAGTATTTACAAAGGGAGCTCAATCCCTTATAACTTTCATATGAATTAATGAATTGCTTGAATTGGAGTTGGATGTTATGTTATAATATGCACATGAAGCTTATTCCCATATTCATGACTTCCTTAACGAGTTTTATCATTTTCATCACATATCATTAATGGGCCCCTTGATTTCATAATTCATCAATTATTTGATTGAAATTATCATGAGTTATGGTGGAGTCCACATAAAAGGTTTGTTCATGCTGATAAATAAAAGGGCTTTTCTTCTCTTCAAACACACAACATCACTTGTCCAGATATGCTTGTCAATTCTTGCAAAGCATCTGAGGAGGGTTCTACTTACATTTCAAGCAAAGTCCTTCAGATTCTTTCATTCATCATTTGTATGTTAAATTTTTCTTTAATTTTAATTTAAGCTTGTTTAAATAGATTATAATGATTTAAATAATCCCATTTAGTCCTCATTTGAATCCTTCATAAGTGTGAAATTTTGATAAAATTTTGGCAGTCTCCTAGTGTCGTCCCTGCATAGGGGGCTACGTCGAGAGTCTGGGCCTGCTCACTATGCTATAAAGAGCGTGTATGAGTGGTATAAACCACAGACTAGGTATATTCTTCCCTACCATGCTACAAAGAGCGTGTATAGGTTACCTGCATAAAATAAATCATGTAATTTTCCCTATGGCATTGCGAGTGTCTCCTGCAAGTTTTTCCCTCCATGCTATAAAGAGCGCGTACGAGTTCCGCTCGTCGCATCGAATGCACCACAATTGGGATTTTATCTTTATAGATGTTGCAGTGCTCATTTACTGGGTCGACTTTCTTGCAAGTAGATATACCTTCTTGGATAGAAGATTGTCTTTTAACCCAAAAGAAATCAATAAAAAAAATTGAATTTTAACTCATTCATTTGAATCTGAATTCATCAAACAAAATTGGTCCATAAGCTCCAGGGCTTCAGATGTGCTTATGCTGAAAGAATTTCAACCCATGCCATTTCTACCATAAAATTAGAACAGTCTTTCTTTGTGAGTTTTGATGCTCTTGTAAGGAGCATTAGATCACCATAAGCATGAGATGGTTGAACCACATTAAGGGCTCTTCCCATATTATAGCTAATTCTATTAAAAAGATGAGATGCAGTTTCTTCTTCATAAGGGAAAATGGCAAGTAGGTACTCCGCCTCCATGAAGTTCTGAAATTGAGTGAACATCATAAACATCAACTTGGCAAGAATAATACTTCCCCATGATCGATAAAAGTGTATAAAAGGATATCGAACAACTACTAGCTAGACAAAGTAAAGTTATGAAAGCACCAAGTTGAAAATAAGATAAGAAACTTTCCATTTGTGGTGGTACCCTCAGGAAAAAACAAGACACGAGGGACGCTATTGCTTGAAACTATTTTTCAAATTCATGCCCTTTATCTCATTCACAACATTCTTTCTAGAAGATGTCGAGAACCGATTAACATATATAACCCGAATGAGAAGAGAATGCACCATGCGCAGATCCTCATGACCCACATAAGTTGGCATCTCCATGGTGGCATTAGCATCTGCTTGTCCTTCCAACCTTGCAGTGCAATCTTTGTAGCCAGGTAACCAGATGCTAGAGTGAAGTCAAATGGCACCAGCCGGATGAGTACGTTCAACAAGCAGAACACTACCTTGCACCACTCGTATACGCCCATTGATGGCATGTGGTTCTGGAATGGGTCGATGGGGCTAGGCAGAGGTAGAGAAAACAGAGGCGCTATGAGAAATTCAAATGAATTTTCATGCTCCACCACCGTCACTACTGCCGCTCTATTATCCTCCCTCCAGTGATCATTAGCATTTATTGCGATCAGCTAGAAGAAAGAATAGGAGTAAAAAAAAGTCAATGAGATCTATGAGAACGTCGTTATCTTTGAGGGTCATAAGGTGGCTAGAATCGGGAATTCCTCTGTGCTTGGTGCTCGATTGGAAGGACTTGGATTTTCTCTTCGTTCTGCTTGTGTGTCCACGAGATCAATGAGAAGAGAGAGAGAGAGAGAGAGATAGATATATATATATATATATATATATATATATAGAGAGAGAGAAGGGGAGATGTTGTAGAAAAGATTTGAACTGAACAAGGAAAGTGCTCGTTCAACTTGTAGTAGTGACCCAACGGTCATTTGGTCAGTAGGGAGAAGAAGGGCTCGTTAGCTCATGGTAGAGATGAGCGAACGAGAGGTTTCATTTGTTCGGCTGGGGTTTCCCTATGGAGGATCACCAAGGAGAGGGAGCATTCATTCATTCATTCTACGCATGCATCCTGCTATGAGAACAAGAGGGGTCTCTTGCTTGTGTCTGGGAAGGGTAACCGAGCGAATGGGAGTCCATCCCTTCAGCCAGAAAAAAATGGAATCTCTTTCGTGAAGAGGAGAGGAGCGGGAAATAAAGGGGGGGGGGGTTCGACTGCACATGGGAGGGCCATATGTGGCAGTTTCCAATTGGTGGCTACAAGTTCCATGAAGTTGATTAGACACAATTAGAAAATGATTAAGTTGATTTTACCTCAAAATTTGTGCTAATTTTGATGAAATTTTAAGCACGATAATATTAGTCAAGTTGGATGTCCATCCTAAATAATTTTGGCATTCTGAATGCAATGGTACAATCTGTTTCACGATCGAAGCCTATTTGGTTCAAGTCACTGTTGTATCAGGTCACTTTTAGTTCAAAAATGAGCATTATCACTTCTAACAGTTCGATGTTTACGTAAACTAATCCGAATTTAGTACGAATAGTCTCATTTGATAGGTTTTGATATTTTAATATTATGAACACAATCAATTTCACAAACGAAGATTGTTTGGGCAATGTCGTAGTTTCTCAACCTCGATATACGTGTTAGAGCATCAACGAACTTCTTCTTTGATAAATCGATCGACGAATTATGAAATATGTATATTATGATCAATTTAAACATTTTGAACATGATGACAAAGTTTGTTAGTTGATCAGAGATTATTTTGACCAAATATAGTGATGTTGAGTGTATTTTAGCTTCAATTTGTGTGTTGTTCCATCCGAAGCTCATCGAATTCAGCTCGTAAGCTCAACTCGATTGATGTGACATACATGGAGGTCAACAAATGGCCCCCAAAAAATGTGATTCGCATATGGAGTGAGTCATGTTTGTTGAAAATTGGTTGACCCTTTAGGTTAGCCATGAATCTTGGATTACTTCAGCTTCAATAGGCTCGCTGAAGATCGTCTTCCACCATCTACTCCCTACTTTGATGGGTTCATTGAAATTCTTTTGCTTTTGTGTCTTTGTAGATTTAGATTTCCTCTAACCCTAGCTTCATTCTTGATCAAGTTTGATGGAGGAATTAGTTTGTTTGCTTTAAAATTTGAAATTCCTTCTATCCTTGCTATAAGCTTGGTAGACTTGATGAATGACTGACCTGATTTGTCCATATTGACTTGTTAGGAAGTGTATGCATGCCCTAAGTCCTGTGCTTGCTGCTTTGATAGACTTATTGAAGGGTGCATATAGATGACGTAGCCTTCTGGCTCATATTAGGTCTATAATGTTCAATTATCAGTCTAACAATAAGTGCTTTAATAGACTGAATAACCATAGAATTTCTTTAGTTCAATCATTGGCTTTGTGTGAACTATGGAATCACTTCCTCGATCATATGATTTCTGCTTTGGTGGACTTGATGAGGGAATGGCTTTGATATGTACTTTATGCTTGATCAGCTCACTTGAAAAAAGATCAAAATATCACCTTGTAAGCAATATGGGGATTTATTTGAGGATGCTCTGAATTAAGAGTTGTTTCCACAGATTATCTTGATTCATTGATCAAGTACAAAAATCTCTTGGATTTTGGTTGTTTATAGTCACTAAGTTGGATCTAGTTTGAGATTGAACAACTATCATCATTGGACTGATGAGCAGGGGCTCTTTCACTATGACCTTTTCTTATGGCTTGTTGAGTGAGGAGAGCATCATCAACTCGGCCATTTGTAGACTTGTTGAGTCCAACCTTTAGAACCTAATCGAGCCTTTGACTTAAGTTGTGATAGATTGATGGTTTGTTCATCAGACTAATGAATGGGGGCTCTTCACCATGGCCTTTTCTTGCGGCTTGTTGCGTGAGGAGAGCGTTGGCAACTCAGCCATTTATGGGCTTGTTGAGTTTGACCTTTAGAACTCGTCTACGTTCTAAACTTGAACATATAGAGGTTGATACTTTTACAACTTAATTGATTGAAGCTTCTAAAATTGGGAGTTCTTCTGACTTGATCTTTAGAATTTAACAAATCTGGGAGACAAACTTTGACTTTTAGGGCTGTCTTTTCGCGTATGAAGTAGATTCTTTTGTTCTTGCAAGAGCTACAACTTTAACAATAATAGTTATAGATATATTCAAGGATCTCGACATAAAGCTCAATGTCAACCTGAATATATGCAAGAAGACTTTCTGTTTCACAGGAGAGGATTGAACAACCTTGATCATAAAATAAATAAAAAAACTCCTATCTAACAGGGGGATTGCAGTCTTAGTTCAAAATATATCACAGGGTTTGATCTTCTTTAATATAAATAAAGATAACTTATTATAAATCATCATGTATATTTATCTGAAGATCTCAGCATGAAGCATAATGTCGACTTAGATAAATATATAAAAAAGCCCCCTATCTAACAGGGGGGATTCACAGTAATTATTGAGAGAATTTGGAAAATCTTTGGTCATATGCTTTGTGCTTTCAAACTTGTTGAAGACTTCCTCTTAAGATTTTAAAATTTGTATTTTCCTCCTATCCTGACTTTGTGGCTTGGATGGACTTAATGGAGTTGATGACTTGTTACTAAGATAAGAGTGCCTTCGATCCTATGCTTTATGTCAAACTTGTTGAAGATTCAATATCAAAATTTAAAATTTATATTTTTCTCCTTTCCTGCTTCGTGTCTTAGTGGACTTGATGGAGTTGATGAGATAAGAATGCCTTTGGTCCTATACTTTGTGCTTTCATGGACTTATTGAAAACTTCACCTCAAGAATTTGTATCTTTATATTTTCCTTCTATCCTGGCTTCATTCTTTGATGCATTTAACGGAGAAAATTTTTGAATTATCTTGCAGACTTATCAGGTGATACAAAATTTCCTTCTAGCCTAGCTTTCTACTTTCGTGGGCTTATAGAAGGATGCTTGCCAATGACCTAGCCCTCAGAGCTTGTGTTGGGTCAATGGCAAAGAGCAATCAGTCCTATGCTTTGTACATAACGGACATGTTGATGACATAACTCCCTTAGTTCAGCCTTTGGATTTCTACGAACATCGAAATGACTTCTTCGATCCTTTCCTTTCTACTTGGTAGGACTTACTGAAGAAGAGTTTCCTTTAGTCTTTGCTTTTTTGCTTTAACAAACTCATTGAAGGAGTTGATATTTCTCATTTGATATTGATACCAAACTCGGCTTAGTGCCTTCTTGAGTGAGGATATTTTTTGTTAGATTTTTGGAAAATGACCTTATGACCATTAGGGATGATTTCCCATCCTAGGTTACTTGAACTTACCAAGTTAGAGGGATTTGAAACTTTAGATGCTCATGTATTTGAACTAACAAAGTAGGAGGATCCTTTACTACGGCCTTTATGACGTATTGAGTAAGTGGACCTATCAGCGACTCGGCCAAATTTTAGTGTGTCGAATCTGACCTTATGCACCCACTTGAGTCTTGGACTTGAGCAATTGATGGAGGATTTTATCATTGGGCTAATGAGGTGGGGGATCTCTTACTGTGACCTTTGTAGTGTGTTGAGTTAGCAGACCTGTTAGTGACTCAGCCATATTTGGGCTTCTTGAGTTTGACTTTATGCACCAACTCGAGCCTTAGATTTCATATATGGATTGAAAATGTGTTTCCAACTTAATTTATTGAAGTTTACAGACTTAAAATTTTTTTTATTTTTGGTCGGTAAGACTTTGAGACTTGTGAACTTTGAATACATAATTTGAATATGTATATGGGGATCTCAGCTTTAGGCACGATGTCAACCCAAATATAGGAGGCCCCCTGTTTTACAGGAGAAAGCTTGACATTTTGCTATAAAATTTAAAAATACCCCCTGTTTGACAGGGGGATATTTGATTTATTTTGAAAATGCATTCTTGTGTTACATAAGAATTTCCATGTAAAACTTACAAAAGCTTTAAGTACGATATTCATTTGATTATACTTTCATGTATAATACTTCTTTAGGTATCGACTATTGATTGGCGGCATTGGTCTTTCACCTTTAAAATCAATGAGCTGGTAGGTGACTCCTTGATATATTTTATCAATGATGAAGGGTCCTTCCCAATTAAGCTCAAATTTATTTCCAATTTTACAGTGAAGAACAATTAGTTTTCTCAGCACCATGACTAAGTCACCTTTCTAGAAAGTTCCAGGATGTATTGAATTGTTAGACGCTTTAGACATCCTCGCTCTATAGATTTCTAAATTTTGCTGATCTTGGAGTCTAACTCTATCAAGTGCATCCAACTCTTCCATCCATAGACAGACATTCTTATCGTTGGTAAGATTGTATTTAATGGCTACTCGGAGTGAAGGTAGTTCAACTTTGAGTGGTAAAACTGCTTCAGCTTTGAACACTGGTGCATAGGGAGTGAATTTTGTGGGAGTTTTGTAAATAGTATGGTAAGCCCATAATGCTTCCACGAGCTTTGGTATGCCACTACCTTTTATTTCTTGTGAGGATTTTTTTGAGTAGCTTGACTAGTGTTTTGTTGAAAGCCAATGCTAAGCCATTTGCTCTTGGATTATAAATTGTCGAGTATTACCAATCAATCTCATGTCAATCAACAAATCTATAGATTTTAGTGCTCTTGAAGGCTGGACCATTATCTGAGATAATTCAATGCGACACGCCAAATCTATAGATAATGTTATGGGTGAAGAAATTGGTCACATGCTCGGTTGTGACTTCCTAGGATGGGGCGGCTCCAGCCCACTTGGAGAAATAATCAGTGGCTGCTAGGATGAAGCGATGGACAGCTGATGATGGCAAATCAATTGGTCCAATTACATCCATTCCCTAGCATTCAAATGTTCAAGATGTTATCATTGGGTGCAACGGATTTGGAGGCAAATGAATGATATTTCCATGGGCTTGACATTCATGGAATCTCCTGGCATGATCGATACAATCTTTTACCATAGATGGTCAGTAGTATCCCATGCTTTTGATTATGAAAACCATTTTGTGACCTAATTGGTGTGCACCACAGAGTCCTTCATGAATTTCATTAATTACTTTATTGGCTCCTTCTATTCTCAAGCATCATAGCCACTTCTGCTTGAAGGATCTACGATATAGAGTATTGCCAACATAAGCTTATAGTCTAAGCCTCTTCTTGAGTTATGCAGCCAACAACTTATTGCATGATAGTTTACTTTCTTAAAATAGTCAGTGAAGGGTTGTCTCCAATCTTCCTTTTCTTCTATGATAAGGATTTCATTTTGCAGCTTTGGTGCTTCCTCAGATTGAGGTCTTTTCTCTTGAATAGTCTGAGGCTTGTCTTGTTGACTTTGAGAAGTACCTGGTAAGAGAGTGTGAGGCGCAATGTGAATTGCATCCTATTGGCTTGCATTTGATGATCCCTCTTCTAGTAGGGATTTTAGATTTATTGGCTCTATGAGCTGACGAGTGCATACACTAATTAGTATAAAATCATCATCCATACTCGCCATCTCTTTAGCTAACTTAGTCAGGCAATCAACTTTGCTATTCTTTGATCAAGAAACCTGAGTTATAATGATGTTTGAAATTTGTTTCATAAGATTGAGAACTCATTTGTGGTATTTATCCAATTCAATCTTGTTGATTTTATAAATACCCAGCACTTGATTAATGATGAGTTACAAATCACCATAAACTTATAGATTTGAGCTCCCATGGGATGACTTCCTCCATACATACCACCAACGCTTCGTATTCGGCTTCATTGTTGGCTCGTGGCTCAATCAACCAGTAGGAGTGCCTTATTATACCACCTTCTAGCGAGATCAAGATGAGACCAATGCCAGCTCAAGCTTTTGGGAGATTTGAGGGTTGAGTGTATTTGATGGATGAAGCTCCATCAAAATATAATTCCCATATTTGTTGTTTTTTCTTTTCATATATGCTTGATCTGCTCGTTAGGAAGATCATCATTGAGCAATGAATTTGCCAGGATAGGGTGTGCAGCAAGGAAGTCTACCAGAATTGTCCCCTTACCACTTTTTAGAGAACATATATAATGTCAAATTATAGCAGAAGAACAACCCATCGTGCTAAGTGACCTATTAATGTTAGTCTAGTCATCAAGAACTTCAGTAGATCAATCTTTAAGATGAGAGTAATTTTATGATATAACATGTAATGATAAAGTTTCTAGACAGAAAAAATCAAAGCCAAACAATGCTTCTCAATTGGAGAGTATTACATTTCCACTACTATTAGCCTTGGACTATTGTAATATGAGCATTCTATTTTCTGTCATCATTGTGTTATGCCAATAGAGCACGTAGAGATTCTTCTAGTACTGATGTGTATAAAATGAGAGGTTTTCTTGGGATTGGTGCTGCAAGAGTGGGTGAATTTGGCAGATACTTCTTGATACTATCAAAAGCCTCTCAACATTCTTTGTCCTATTTAAAAGAAGTATCTTTCTTCAACAACTTCTTCCTCTTGGATGCTGATCTCTGCTCGATGCCTCTAATGAATTTCTAGCTCAAAGTCCAGAATCTGTATTTCTTCAATCGGAGGACTGTGATTAAAGCTGACCCCCTCTCAAAGATGTGGAGCTGGTTGGCAACGAGATCCTCTAGATGACTCTCAAAGGTGTCTACCATCAGAAACTTCATCACATATGAAATTTCTCTCAGGTAACCATTCTTGATGTGTTTTATCCTCTTTTTGCCAGGACCTTTCGATGGTGGATTCTTGGACCTGTGGTCCAAGTGTCACGCCTCGATGCTCACCGCATAGGACTTGAATTGGTTTACTTATTTTCAAGGTCGTAGGAGGAGGTCTCCTTGGAGGAGAAACTCTAGCATCCCTGATGACATGACTTTAATATTTTCTTTTCATCAGTCCATTCTACTTAGCAACTTTGAGGACCTAATGCACTCTTGCATACAATATCAAGTTTTCTCACTAGAGAAGCTGGAACTTGATGTTATCATGTCTAGAAGGGTTGTTTGATTTCACCAGTAGAGATAATCCATTTTTCCCATCTTAAGTTGTCAAACCTGTTACGGGTTGGAACACTCGCTTATGGTTCCATAGCTGGTTGTATAATTTTTTACTTGAACAATGATCGTTGAGCACATAGTTCAACATTTCTCTTTCTCTGATGTCTCTAGGTTATCTTGCTTCCAAATCAAAAAGCTTATGCGTCGCTACTTCTTATCGAGACTTCAATCTCCATAATTTTTTTCTTTCTATCAGGACCTTTTAGTAGTGGATTCTCGAACACACGGTTCAGGTGACACGCTCTGATGTTCACCATGCAGGACTTCTTTGTAATGCTCTTGAGTTCTTACTACTAATGGTAGTTTCTGCAATGGAGCATTATTAGCTTATATGATAATTGTCCTTTGATACCTCTTCTTCATAAGCCCCTATTCTTGTACTACTTTTAAAACTCTATGTACTCGAGCAGATAGGGTTTCAGGTTCTTTCTTCTGAGGGGTTGGTGCTAACTGCTGTTGAGTCTAGAAAGATTGCTTAAAATCACCAGTAGAGCTATTCCTTTTCACCCATTTTAAATTTTCAAATTTATTATGGGTAGGAATACTCACTTCTAGTTGTAAGGTTGGTTATGTAATAGATGGCCTAGGTGAGAGCTGATGAGTTTGCATCCCAACATTCCTTCTTCTCCTCCGCCTTCTAGTTAGTTTTCCTCTATATGAGAAAGCTTTAGCGTCATGTTGGCATCAAGCAAAAGGCAAGATCTGTAAGGAGGAAGTGTTCGTATGCACTATTAAAATTATCTTTCAAGTGATAGCTCTCTTCATAGATGGAGCTTCAATATGTTCTAACCTTTCAAACACAGAGACCCTCTTTTGAGAAGCCTCAATAACAATACGAGTTTTAGTAGACTTGGCCTGTTGTATGAGTTGATGTGCAAGTTATGCATGACTGCCTCGCATAGGCATAGCAGTAGCCCTGGCAACGATTGATGGAAAATCCATGCTGACCTAGCTGCATGACGAATGGTGTGCTCTAAATATCCATTGATATAGAGAGCAAGTAGATTAGTCATAAAGATATGATTGACTTAGATTTAATATCATCAATAATTAATTATATATTTTAATTTTTAATTGTACTCCACTATTACTATAGCTTAGATTCGACTAGCCAAAGATGGAAAGAGAAACTTAGCCCTAGCAGAGTCGCTAGAAATTTGTGAGCTTCAAAAATTCACCATAGACCTCTCGATCAAGAGAATAATTTAAATGTCGATGAAATTTTCAAAAGGAAGATGAAATAATCAATAAGACACTACCTAGAGATTTTGCCCTCTTTTTGTGATGACTTTAGATCTTGTTCCAGGTTTCCTGTAGGCACAAGCACCTATAGTTAATTATCCCCCTCATTGCTAAGAGAGAACTTTTGATTAAGGCTAGTTGTTAGATCATTGAATGCGTAGCATATAGTAGCAGCATATGGAGTATAGAATTTAGAATTTGGAATTTATGAAATTCATCATTATTAGCTTAAAGTGGATGGTTGGGGGAATGATGATGTGCCCGATCTAGATCCCATGGTTATGTCATCCCAGGCAGTCGTAGTCTCTAGCATACTTAGTCAGAGGAGGTAGTCAATCCAATCTGATTGAAGGATCCCTATCAACAGCCATGGGTTGCATCGTCCAGGTAATCCTTGTAGACCTGGGGTGATGTTTGTCTAAGGAGATAGGTTTAAGTCTACCTTAGCTGACAGAGGGCTTTTTGTCCTATCAAGTGTTCCCTATGATTCAAAACTCAAAGGGTAGAGCTATTGGGGAGCATACGAGCTACAATCATGATCATAATATAGTGGTGGCATTTGGTGGAAACCACCCGATCAGAGGACTCTGGTCGTAACTGCATTATATGTGGAGCCAACTGACCAAGCCATGCAGTCAGAGAACATGGGCCACATCCTTGCTGGCATGAGATTGATTGAGAGTGAACATAGTAGAACACTTTATTTGACATTGGCTCCTTTGTGAGCTAGTATTTTCTTAATTTGTCACCTTCAACAAACTATTACGGAAGGTGGATTGGGTTGGATTTTGCTTTAAGTTTTTAAAGATTGAATTTTATTTAACCATTAATAGCTTAGTAATATATTAAATTTTGCATTTGAGTTGACACTTAATTTTGATTAATTTAATTTGAGCTTCAAAGCACATTTTGATGGTAGGTCTTCTCTTCGGTTGAAATCTTCATTCAACAAAGCCATCATCAGGGTGGTTGTATTGTTTGTTGATTTAATTTATTATTTTAGATTCTATCAACTCTATCAACTTAATAATAGAGGATTAGATCTATTATCATATGACAAAATTAGCTTCTCAAATATTTTTGTGAGATGAGATTCTTATAATAATATTATTAGATTTTTAGGTTTTATTAACCTAGACCCAGTCCTAAGACCAAACCGGGAAGTAACCTGCATAGCATCCTTAGACACTAGATTCATGCATTCAGCATAGTGTTGGGGCCCATGTGGTATTCCAATTGCTTGCATATATAATCGCTTATTCATTTCATAAAATTCTCATACATACTTCAAGGTGTTTGAAACTGAGGTTAGGGATACTCTCAAAATGTATATGATCATCTCACCTTAAGTTATTCTAAAACATCAAATTTATATGTGATGTTGCTTTGTAATGAATGCAATATTTCATCATTTAAGTGATTGATATGCATCTTGATGCAACAGGATTTAGCATATGATCACTTTATAATGCATGTAAGCATCTCATTCATTTATTTGAAAATTTATGCAAGCATTGGAGTATTTGAACAAGATACAAGTTTATATGAATTTATTTTCCATCTGAGTATTTGCAAATATCAATGAAACACTTGAATTGGATAGAATGTCACCTCTTAATGTATGTCTATGTTCAATTCACTTCATTAAAATATTTGCATGTGCTTATAAACATTTGAGTTGAATTAATTGTCACCTCATCGCATATACAAAGATTTGCCTCTTTGAAACACTATGTGAATTTCAAGACATATGCATCAAGAGTGTTCGCATGTATCTTAGAGCAATAGACTCGAGTATAAGATGGATTTATAGTAGTTATAATGGGAGCTCAATCCTTTAGAACCTTCACATGAATTAATGAAGTGCTTGAATTGGAGTTGGATGGTATGTTATGATATGCACATGAAGCTTATTCAAAACTTCGCATATTCATGACTTCCTTAAAGAGTTTTATCATTTTCATATCATATCATTAATGGGCCCCTTGATTTCATAATTCATCAATTATTTGATTGAAATTATCATAAGTTATGGTGGAGTCCACATAAAAGGTTTTTTCATGCCCATAAATAAATGGGTTTTTCTTCTCTTCAAACACACAACACACTTGTTTGGATATGCTTGTGAATTTTTGCAAGCTCAAAGCATCTGAGGAGGGTTCTACTTACATTTCAAGCAAAGTCCTGCAGTTTCTTTCATTCATCATTTATAGGTTAACTTTTTCTTGAATTTTAATTTAAGCTTGTTTAAATAGATTATGATGATTTAAATAATCCCATTTAGTTCTCATTTGAATCCTTCATAAGTGTGAAATTTTGATAAAATTTCAGCAACCTCCCGACATCATCCCTGTATAAGGGGCTACATTGAGAGTTTAGGCCTGCTCACCATGAAATAAAGAGCACGTATGAGTGGTACAAACAACAGCTTAAGTATATTCTTCCCTACTACACTACAAAGAGCGTGTATAGGTTACCTGCACAAAAGAAATCATGTAATTTTCCCTATCATGTCATGAGTGTCACCTACGAGTTTTTCCCGCTGTGCTATAAAAAGCGTGTATGAGTTTTGCTCATCTCATCAAACGCACCACAATTGGGATTTTATCTTTGTAGATGTTGCAGCACTCATTTACTGGCTCGACTTTCTTGTAAGTAGATATACCTTCTTAGATAGAAGATTGTCTCCCAACCCAAAAGCAGTCAATAAAAAAATTGAAATTTAACTCGGTCATTCGAATCTGAATTCATCAAACAAAATTTGTCCATAAGCTCCAGGGCTTCAGATGTGCTTATGCTGAAAGAACTTTCAACCCATACCATTTCTACCAGAAAATTAGAACAGTCTTTCTTCGTGAGCTATGATGCTCTTGTAAGGAGCATTAGATCACCATAAGCATGAGATGTTTGAACCACATTAAGGGCCATATTATAGCTAGTTCTTTTAGAAAGATGAGATGCATTTTCTTCTTCATAAGGTAAAATGGCAAGTAGGTACGCCACCTTCATGAAGTTCTGAAACTGAGTGAACATCTTAAACATCAACTTGGCAAGAGAAATACATCCTCATGACCGATGAAAGTGTATAAAAGGATATCGAACAACTATTGGTTGGATAGGAAGTGAAGTTATGAAAGCACCATGTTGAAAATGAGATAAGAAACCTTCCTTTTGTAGTGGTACCCTCAGGAAATAATAAGACATGAGGGAAGCTATTGCTTGAAGCTTCTCTCTGAATTTATGCCATTTATCTCATTCAAAATAATCTTTCTAGAAGATCTCGAGAACTAATCAACATATATGACCCGAATGAGAAGAGAATGCACCATACGCATATCCTCATGACCCACATAAGTCAGCATCTCCATGGCGGCATTAACATTTACTTATCCTTCCAACCCTACAGTGTGATCTTTGTAGCTAGGTAACCAAATGCTAGAGCGAAGCTAAATAGCACCAGCCGAATGAGTGCAATCAATAGGCAGAACACTACCTTGCACCACTTGTATACGCCCATCGATGGCGTGTGGTTTCAGAATGGGTCGATGGGGCTAGGAAGAGGCTAAGAAAGCAGAGGCCCTATGAGAAATTTGAATGGATTTTCATCCTCCACCACTGTCACTACCACCACTCCATCACCCTCCCTCCAACGATCATCGATATTCAGTGTGTTCAGCTGGGAGAAAGAATAGTAGTTGAGAAAGTCAATGAGATTTGTGAGATTGTTGTTATCTTTGAGGTTCGTAAGGTGGCTGGAATTGAAAGTTCCTCTGTGTTTGGTGCTCGATTGGAAGGACTTGGATTTTATCTTTGTTTTTCTTGTGTGTCCACAGGATCAACGAGAAGAGAGGGAGAAGGGGAGCTGCTACATGAGAGATTCAAACTAAATAAGGAAAGTGCTCATTCAGCCTGTAGTAGTGACCTAGTGGTCATTCAGTCGGTAGGGAGAAGAAGGGCTCGTTCACTCATAGTAGAGATGGGAAAATGAGAGGTTTCATTCGTTCGATTGGGGTTTCCCTATGGATGATCGCCAGGGAGAGGGAGCATTCGTTCATTCATTCTGCGCATGCATCCTACTGCGAGAACAAGAGGGGGTCTCTTGCTTGCGGCTGGGAAAGGAAGCCGAACGAATGGGAGTATGTCCCTTCGGCCAGAAAAAAAAGGAATCCCTTTCACGAAGAGGAGAAGAGTAAGAAATAGAGGGGTTCGGCTGCAAATGGGAGGGCCATACATGGTAGATTCTAATTTGCTGTTATGTGTGGTTGATTGTGGATGAGGATGCCTGCAAGTTCCAAGAAGTTGATTAGATACAATTAGAAGATGATTAGGTTGATTTTACCTCAAAATTTGTGCTAATTTTGACAAAATTTTAAGCACAATAATATTAGTTAAATTAAATGTCCATCCTAAATAATTTTGACATTCTGAATGTAATGGTATAGTTCATTTCTTGATCAGAGGTCGTTTGGTTCAAGCCAGCATCGTATTGGATCACTTTCAGTTCAAAAATATTCATTATCACTTCTGATCGTTCAATGTTCATGTAAACTCATCCAAATTGAGCACAAACTGTCTCTTTTGATAAGTTTCAACATTTTGACACTAACGACATGATCAATCTCACAAATAGAGATAATTTGGGTAATGTCACGGCTCCTGACCTCGATATGCATGTCAGCGTATCAACAACTTCTTTCTTGATCGATCGATCATTGAATTGTGTAATATGTATATTATGATTAATTTCAACATTCTAAACATGATGACGAAGTCTGTTCATCGATGGAGGTTGTTTCAACCAATTTCAGTGACATCGAGTGTATTTTAGCTTCGATTTGGATGTCGTTGCATCTGAAGTCCATTGAATTTGGCTCGTGAGCTTGACTCATTTGATGTGGCATACATGGAGGTCAACAATGGCAAATGTGCTCCGTCATTCATCGCTCATATGAAGATGAAACATGGGTCATTTTTTCCACGTGATTGGAACAGACGTTTGTGATCAAATCGCATAGAATCCCTCTCTATTTCTTCTTTAACCTCGGGATCTGATCGTGATCGTCCGATCTTAGATCGGACGGTCCACAAGAAAGCATGTCTACCATAATACGAGTCATCTTCCTAATTTGACAACCTAATTACCTTATCCCATCTCGCCATGTGAAAAGCACGCGCCTCGTCAGCATCCACGTGGTGCCAACGGGATTAAGGGTTAATTAGGGAAGTTTTAGTTAATTTTTAAGCCTGAAACTTCCTAAAATCATAACTAATCCTAGAAAAATCCAAAACATACGAATGAAGGCTCCTTTTGAAGATATTTTAGAGGGGAATCCAATAAAAATTATTATTAATTAAATTTGAACAATAATTTTTGCTTAATTAAGATTTAATTAAAATTTTAATTATCCAATTAATTTTAAACTTTCTAGAGATGTTAAGGGGGATGATCTCTACCTCCCCTATTTTTCTTAGAATTTATCGGATAGTTAATTAGGGAAATTGATTGATTAAGCCTTAATTACTCTCATAGCTTAATTAGTGATAATTAATCAAATGAATAGTGAATTGATTCATTAATTGAGTTCATTAATTCCAATCTTTTTCTTAAGTCTTCTTCATTCCCTCTTTAAAAATAATTAATTAAGACTCATTAGTTAATTAATTAATTAAATTAATTAAAATCCAAATTATATCTGAACTTTAATTAACTAATTGAAAAGATTTAGGGATTGAGATTTAGGCCTCTTTCTTTGTCTCTTCCCCTAAGTCCATTTCATATTGTTGATTAAGGATAATTTGGATTTAATTAGGTAATTAATGAACTTAATTAACTAATTCAAACCTACCTTTCTTAATTAAGTCTTGGGTAGCTCTTGCGGTGTTCAACAACCTAAATAGAGAGCTAATAAAATTATGGTTAGCTCACATGTGTGAGAAAATTATAAAAGTAATTAAGTCCCTTAAGCATAATTAACTATTAATTATAACCCCATTGCATTAGGCCCCTTTCATTTTTAAGAGCATTGCTAATTTACTTTTTATGTGGTTGCATCTCATGTTCTCTCATCATTATTTAGTTAATTAGCTTAAGGTGATGTAGGTAAGGGTTTAATTAATTGATTTAATTCATACCTTAACATAATTATGATATAAAATCAACTTAATTGCTTTTCATTGAATCAAATTAACTCACACATATGGGGAATGAGATTAGGATTAGTAAACCTGTTTCACATTTCTTAAATTAAATCAAACATAAAGAGAAAAAATATTCATAAGAAACTTTGGTTTATTTCAAATGAGTTTGTTTAATATGATTGTCCTTAGGACTTAGCTAGATTGAATTAAATTACATGCTTGTGTTTCTTTATTTCCTTCCAATCATGTTAAAATGTTGTATGCCATTTGTATTCATGCATTCATTTCTTTCAAATTAATCAAATAAAAATAATTTCCTTTATGTCAATTTGCATGTGTTGACTTAATTAGAAATATGTGCGGCTAATGTCAAATGTATTTGCATGTGTTGAATTAATGTCAAATGTATTTTCAAAAGCTTATTAATGAAGAATAATATGTATGTTGTGACTTTAATTACACATACATAGGTGATGCATGTGAATATAAGCTTAATGTGTGAAGTGAAGTCTCTTTATTACATTTATATGTTGATTTGCATAAGTTTGAATGTTAATGGATATATTAGTCTAGACATCCCGGGGACGCACAACTTTAAGTAGCTCCAAGGAGGTTCCTACCTCACTCCCCTGATGTGGAACAATGGCGACGTATCTGTTTGATTTCATTCTTATGCATTTTGACATTAGAATTGGGAAAGAGCTTTGATTCATTTACACAAATAAATCAAATAAACCAAATTCTATCTTTGCATGCTTTTTATTCTTATAGTTTCTTATACATCCATATGTATTTAAGAATATCAGATATATTAGTCTGGACAGTCCGGTGATGCATGGCTTTAAGTAGCCCCAAGGAGATTCCTACCTCACTCCCCTAGTGTAGAACAATAGCGTCGTACTTGCTTAAAACTTTTATGCATTTGAATGGGTAGTTAGCTGACGAATGAAAACCCTAATTTTCTATTAAGAAGACATGTATTCATATTTTTGTTCAAGTAATGGGCTTGATTAGTCATATGATTTATAATTCTTTTCTTATGCTTTTGTATAAGAATTTAGATATAGCTTTAAATTAACATGACAAAAATGATTCAACCAAATGAAACATTAATTCCAAATGCATTTTCTTACATTCATCATTTAAGTGTGCTAAGATATAAATTGCATGTATAGGTATGTTTAGGACTTAATCATACGCATGTCATATATATGATGGAAAGGAATGAACAAACATGTGTTATGTGATAGTAGTTCATTCCAATTAATCTTAAGATGCCTTTCTTATTGAATGAGTTTATTTAGAGTAAATCTAAACTTAGGATTAATTAAAATATATAATAAGATATTCACTAAAGGGAATTCATTTAATTAATTTTCTTTAGATGTGACATAAGGTAGGGATGAAAGAGTGTGATCCTCTATTTTCTTCTCTTTATAACACTTAGTTGTTTAGTGTAAGCCAAAGGAAATAAAAGAAAATACTAAGTAAAATTTACAAATCAATTAAACCATTTAAACTGAAATCAGCCCTTCATAATTAAATTCCTTCATACTTAGAGAATGAAAACTCTAAAGCCTAGTTACAACATAGCACACAAGCCTTACACATATATTAGATTAAGTCACCATTTCTAGCTTTATGTTAGGACGGTGCAATGATTTGGTGTATGCTTTAGTTTGTGATGTATTATTGTCGACTGGATGTTAGGGTGTTTGATTGTAGACTGGATGTTAGATCATGATTAGCCTAATCATATTTTTTACAGGAGATTGTGCTTAAGGCGTGCTTAAAATAAATATAAATGCTCTCTTTTATAGGTTGCTCAATCCCTAAGCATAATCTAAATTAGGACAGACAGACTTGGTTGCCCATGTGCAGGGTGTTAAGTCCAAATTATACATATAATTGCTTGGGTTGTATGGTGTGTTTAGCTAACACTTATTTTATAAGTGTAGTTAGATTTATTTTTCCTATTTTTGATGTAATTATGCGTTAGGAATTTGGTTAAGTGTTATGGGGGTTAAGGATGAACATTGGCTAGAAGGTTTAATCCTGAGGTGCCATGTGATACTTAGAAGCCTACCAAATCAAATGACGTAAATAAAATGAAAAAATTGAATAAAGATATGAAGATATGAAGACATGAAGACCCCCATAACACTTATCATTTATAATTTGTAATTATTCTTTCACATACCTGGTTGTATAAGGGTAGAGCTTGGCTACTCTTTTCTTTTTTTTGTTTATGCGATCGACGATCGCCCATTATTCTTTCACGTTGAGTTTATAAATTATTTGATGATTTATTTACATTATGCAATAAAAATGGCAAGTATTTTCTTAGTTTCTTCATGTATGGTGATTTAATGTGTGGCCTGGATCTGCTTAGGCTCTTAGGGAAAATTAATCTTTTTACCCCAATCATAACTCATAACTAAATTTTCTAAGACAACTTATAATCTCATTTAAAGCATATGTTTTAAATCAAGATAATTAAAATATTTAGCAACCCTTTAGTTGAATGTCGTATGCATAATATTATGCATATCATATTATTTCATTCTTGCTAAGAGAGGCTTTCCATCCTTGTACGATAGGGGAATACTTGACCTTTGAGGGTCTCCCTTGTAGTGAAAAATACCTCTTTCTTTTTAATTTAGCCAATAACTCTATTTCATAATGCATTTAGGCATATAAAATCTCATAGTCTTTGTCAAAATGAAAGGCCAAAATCAAATAAAACTAGATAAAATTTGCATTAGACTAAGTCATTATTCATACCACTCATGCTCTAGTCTCTTAGGGAGTGGGTTTAAGGATTTTAGTTTTCTTTCAAAATAATGATAAACTAACCATCTTGCAAGACATATGACTTGATCACATGATTTTAAAATGTAGAAAGAGTTAGCTGGTTGCTACTCCAGGCGGTTATAAATCTAACAATCGGGTTTATGAAAGTAAACAATATACCCATCTTCGCTTAGATTTAGGCCATGCTTTGGCCCTCTCTAAAGCTCCCTAGATTTAGGATCTGAGGTTACTATTTTTCCTCGAGCTACAAGCATAAATCCTCACCTTTTAGGCTTTTCTACAATCTTGTGTTGTGGAATCATAAGTCTTAATTTTCTAATAAAATTTCAACTCAAATACATAATTTCCCTCTATTTCAAATATATAAAGCCCAACCATAAGATAGTTGGGGATGCTCACTAGGTTTCTTAGTATCATGAACATCTTTTACTCATCTCCTTTTGGCTTCAATAATAAGTCTCTACTTTTGATCCATCCCATTTGATTTTTTTAAACATAGCTAATTTATTGATAGTCATATCTTTAAAATCTTTGGAGACAATAATTGCTACTTTAATCAAGAGTATTCATAAGGAACTCACTTTCCTTATGATGTAATTAACTATGAGGGCTTGCCCCATAGGAAACTTTAGAACCCGGTTTAAATAAACCCTACTTTATTCATCCATATAAAGTAGGGGGAAAATTTATGGTATATTCGAAGACTGTTTACCTCACTTTTGGGAGTGAGCTCTCAACTTCCTCATCATAGATCTAGGAATCTTGTAGACACTATGAGCTCCTTGGTCTTAAGACACTTCTAGTGATTAGGTGAACACTTAACCTAAGACTAGACACTTAGAAGAGTTAGCCATGGGAAGAGGTTATGCCTTAGGGATTTAGGAAGACTTGCCTACTCTATAGCCATAAACACAATCCTTGCATCCTTATTCCAAACAAAACCTCAAATTCAAATCCAAGATCATAAATCCAATCCCAAATTAAATGATTGAAACCTATGACTAAATTCAAATTCCAAATCCCTTCCTAGGCCCTTTGATTTTATCTTATGGACTTAGCCTTAACCAAATTCAAATCAACTCCAATTCAAATTAATTTTCTTAAATATCAAATTCAATCTCAAATTAAATCCCAACCCAAATTCCAAATCAAATCTAACTCCAAATGATTGAAACCCATGATTGAATTCAAACTCCAAAATCCCTTTCTAAGCCATATGAACCATCTTCATATGCTTAGCCAAAATCTCCTTGAAACCAAATCAAATTTGGATTATTTCTTTATAAATCAATCATTCCTTCATTTATATTCACAAATATAAATAAAATCTAAATTCAAACCATTCAAATCTAATCAAACTAAATCAAATCAAATCAATTCCTTACTTAAGCCCTTTTGACCTACATCCCTCAATTTGGTCAAATTTGCTTCCAAATCACTCCATACTTAAGTGATTTTCTCATGAATCATTTACATCTTTATTTATATTCACAAATATAAATAAAATATAAATTCAAATGACCAAAACTAAAACCAAATCAAATCAAACCTCTAATTTTAGCCTTTTTTAGCCATTTTCTTGAACTTGGCTAAATGATATCCAAATCAACTCAAAACCCATGGATTTCTTCATGATTCAATCACTCCTTCAATCATTGTTCCAAACATAAATACAAACTATAATTTTCAATCCAAATCCAAGTCAACCCAAGTCAAGCCCATGTTTTGACTTGAAATTGACATATGAACAAAAATCCATATGGCTTCAAACCACTTGCAATTGGATTTATATTTCCATCCTAAGTCCATCTGTGAGTTCAATTAAACTGAAATCAAGCCAATTGACCCATTTAGTTCCACTTAATCCAAAGTGACCTAAAAGACCTTTTTGAGCCAAGTTCTAATTCAACCCAAATTGGATTGAACTAAGCCCATCCAAACCCCATATCATATCAACAATCATCCTAGGTTAATCAACTATCTTGAATTAGGTTAAACCAAGTCAACCTTTAGCCCAAATGAATTGAAACTAGCCAAAATCCACCATATGCTAAATTGATTGAAACCATTGATTCAAACCAACTCATAATTAATGATTGAACATGATCAAACCCTCACTTGAGTCAAACCAAGCCTAATTGGACATTTGACCCAAGTTGACCCAAATTGGCCTAAAAAAGCTAAAATATGTCAAACCATGATTTGATCCAAATTGATTGTATTGCAACCAATGGCTCAAGTTCATTCCAAATCACTTATTGAACTTGACCAAAGCCATGATTGAGCCCAATTTGATCAATTGGTCAACTTGACCCAACTTGCCCAAATTGACCTAAAGGGTCAAATTGGCCAAAATCCAAATTAAACTAAACCAAAGCCTACAATTACTTCCAATCAACCAATTAAACTTGACTCAACACCTAACTCAACCCAATTTGGTCAAATTGATCAAAATGGTCAACTTGACCCATTTGACCCTTTTGAATCCAAATGAGTCAAATTCAAATCTAAGCCAAATTAACCAAAACCAATTATGCCAAAACCTCTCAAATCATCATTTGAACCTAACCCAAGCCTTGGTTTGACCCAATTGTACCAAATTAGTCAACCCAACCCAACTAACCCAAATGAGCCTATTTTGACCATATGAAGCCAAATCACCCAAAGTCACATTTATGGAACCTTGGTGTCTGACCTAACCCGACCCAAACAAGTCCTAATTCATTCCCAATATAACCAAAATCGAAGTCGGACCCAATCCAAGGGGATTAACCAATTGACACCCCTCTTTGTATTGGATTCTTGCCTTAAGAGGCAAAGTCCACTCTCCCATCTCCATGGTAGCTATCAAACTTCCTAATGAGGAACTCGTAGGCCACCTTAGCTCACCCTAAGCCATCCTAGCTCTTTCCATGGACCATGGGAAGCAAGCCAAATAGCCACCTCCATGGCCGAACCCCATGGGAAAAGGAAAGATCAATCCCACACCATCAGCCCATATCTTTCCTTGAGCTCCCTGCCACCACTTCCTCCACTCTTGGCATGCCACGTGGAGCTAACGGTGACCCCTTCAATGACCCAACAGTGGAAAATCAACAAATTTTTAAGGATGAATGCTATTGTCCATCAAGAGCAATTGAGGGATATGCCCCCTTAATTCAAGCGGGATTCTTCACCATTCGCTTCGTCTGAGTTTGAAAGGATTTTTCAAAACCCGACAGAGCTTTTCCATGCATTCTTAGTGCTTCCTCGATTGGCATTCCTCCTTCTTGAGCAAAGCCAAAATAGGACTACCTTCTCCCATGCAATAATCACTCCCCACTTGATCAAGCCTTAATTCTTTACACCCACACCATCCTCATACTTCATCAAAGCCAACCGAACCATCCCCGAGCCTTACCGACCACTGAAGATCAAAATTCGATCAGAGCAAAAGCCTTTACATGTTTTGCTTGGTTGATCGAGAGCTCTACACAAAATCAAACCCCAAGTTTCTCAACAGGGTTTCACCTCAACTAGACAAAGCTACCTCTATCGATCCCACCACCAGACATTAGCTCCGGTGAGGTAATTTTGCAAAACTATCAGTTTAGAAAATTTTTGTTGGAGCTTTTCGAAAGAAATTTGAATGTTATGCATTTTTGACCATTAGATGTGTTGCTTTCCTTCTTCTCAAGGTGTGGAATCAATTTGATCCCAATCCAAGCTTAGGTGAGCTCAGATCGAACGGGGAAAGATGGACGGCATCCGTCTTCCATCGTTCATGAAGGAAGAAGATCACAAGCCATCCATTCTGCATGATCAAAATGGATGGCAGTGAGTAATTCATGTTAGATTCGTTGTGATTTCCTTCCAAAATTATGGATTGAATCATGGTCGTCCGATCTTAGATGAGATGGTCCATAGGTATGACGCATCCACGGTAATTCAAGTCAGCAGTGGATGTGACAACTTAAATAGCTACTCCCATCATAGCATATGGAAAGCACAGCGCATTAGCACACCACATCAACTCCCACGTGGCCTGATAGGATTAAGGCTTTAATTAGGCTTAAATAATCTATTTTTAAGACTGAAACTTCTACAAATCATAAGTCATCCTAGAAAAGTCCAAAAAATATAAATGACTTAGTTAATTGGAATGACTTAGTGATTGGGATTGAGACCAATAATTAATCCCTTTCCCTAAGATAGTTTCATCATCCTAATTAAGAGATATAATCAAAATATTTAATTAATTAATTAATGACTTGATTAAAATAAAACTTAATTTAAAATCCATCCTTTCACATTCTAATTACATGTAATCAACCTTGGGTAGCTCTTTGGGTGTTTAATAGCCTAGAGAGAGCTAATGAAATTATGGTTAACTCACATGTGTGAGAAAACTAATAAAAGTAGTTAAGTGAGCTCCTTAGGCTTAATTAACTATTAATTATGAGTCAATTGTATTAGGTCCCTTTCATTTCTTAGGAGCATTACCAATTTACTTTTCATGTGGTTGCATCTCATATTGGCTCATCATTATTTAGTTGATTAGCTTAAGGTGATGTAGGTAAGGGTTAATTAATGTACTTGATTCACACCCTAACCTAATTAAGACATAAAATCAACCTAATTGCTCTTCATTAAACCAAATTAACTCACATATGAGGGATGGGATTATGATTAGCAAACCTCTTTCACATTCCTTAACTCAATTCAAACATGAAGAGAAGAAATGGCTTTAAGAAACTTTGGTTTATCTTAAATGAAATTGCTTAATATGATTGTCCTTAAAGCTTAGTTGGAATTGAATGAAATCACATGTTTGTGTTTCTTTATTTCTTTCCAATCATGCTAAGTGTTATATGTTATATAATTCATGCATCCATGTCTTTCAAATTAATCAAATAAAAAATATTTCCTTTATGTTAATTTGCATGTGTTGGCTTAATTAAAAATATGTGTGGCTAGTATCACTATTAAATCTCAAATATCTTTTCAAAAGTCTATTAATATATGAATATACATATATATTGTAACTTTAGTTATATATACATAGGAAATGGAAGTGAATATAAATTTATTGTATGAAATAAAGTCTCTTTCTTATATTCATGTGTTGGTTTGTATAAGTAAGAATGTTAACAGGTAGATTAGTCTAGACATCCTTGGGACGCAGAGCTTTTAGTAGCCGCAAAAAGGCTCCTATCTCATTCCGTTGGTGTAGAACAATGGTGGCATACGTGCTTGATTTTATTATTATGCATTTGAACATCAAAATTTAGATAGAGCTTTAATTCATTTACACAAAATAAATCAATCAAATTAAAATATAATTTTGCATGCCTTTCTATTCTTGTAGTTGTTTATACATCCATATGTATCTAAGGATAATTGGTATATTATTCTGGACATTCCAGGGATGCACAACTTTAAGTATCCCCTATGAGGTTCCTACCTCATTCCCTTGGTGCAAAATAATGGTGATGTACTTACTTAAAACTTTTATACATGTGAATGTGTACTTAGCTAATGAATGAAAACCCCCTTTTTCTATTAAAAAGACATGCATTCATACTTTGTTTATTTGGTTGAGTTGATTAATCATGTGATTTGAGGTTCTTTCCTTATGCTTTTGCATAAGAATTTAAATAGAGCTTTTAATTAATATGACAAAATCATTCAACCAAATGAAATGTCAAATATGTGTAATGATATAGTAATTCATTCCAACTAATCTTAAGATGCCTTTCTTATTGAATGAGTTTATTTAAAGTGAACCTAAATTTAGGATTAATTAAAACATGTAATAAGTCATTCACTAAAGGGAATTGATTAATTAATTTGCTTTAAATGTAACTTAAGGTTGGGATAAAAGAGAGTGATCCTCTCTTTCTTTCTCTTCATAACACTTAGTTGTTTTGTGTAGGTCAAATAAAATAAAAGAAAATATTAAATAAAATTTACAAATCAATTAAATCATTTAAAATGAAACCACCCTTTATAATTAAATGTCTATCATACTTAGAAAATCTTAACTCTAAAGCCTAGCTAGGACATATCACACAAGCCTTAGCATATACACATTAGATTAAGTCACCACTTCTAGCTTTATGTTATGATGGTGCATGGTTTGATGTATGTTTTGTTCTATGATGTAATGTTTTAGACTGTATGTTAGGAGTGTATATTTCATAGACTAGATGTTAGGCTATGATTAGCCTAATAATATTTTTTATAGGAGATTATGCTTAAGGGGCACTTAAGATTAATATAAATACTCTCTCTTGCAGGTTGCTTAACCCCTAAGCATAATCTACATTAGGACAGGTTGACTTGGTTACCCATGTGTAGGGTACTAAGTCCAAATTATTCATATAACAGCTTGGATTGTATGGTGTGTTTAGCTAACACTTATTTTATCGGTGTAGTTAGATTTATTTTTTCATTCTTTTAATGTAATTATGCATCAGGGATTTGGTTAAGTGTTATGGGGGTTAAGATTGAACATTGGCCAAAGGGTGTAATCCTGGGGTGCCATGTGATTCCAAGAAGCCTACCAAATCTATTGGAGCAAATCAAATGAAGAAATGGAGGGAGCATGAAGACTTGAAGATCCCCCATAACACTTATCATTTTGAAACTTATAATTATTCTTTCATATACCAGGTTGTATAAGGGTAGAGCTCGGCTACCCATTTCTTTTTGGGTTATACGGTGATACACGACCGCACCATCCTCTTATTCTTTTGTGTTAGCTTTATAAAATTATTTGATGCTTTATTTAGCTTGTGCATTAGAAAAAGCATATCTTTTTAGAGTTTATTTATGACTGGTGATTGTTGTATGGTCTGTATGCGATTAGGCTCTTAGGATGAAAATAAATTTTCTACCCAACTACAACTCATAACTAAACTTTTAAAATAACTCAGAACCTCACATAAAGCTTAGGAATTAAATCAAGATAATAAAATATTTAGCAACCCCTTAGCTGGATGTTGAATGCTTAATATCATGCATATCATTTTGTTTCACTCTTGCTAAGAGAGGGTTTTTATCTTTGCTAGATAGTAAAAAGGCTTAACCTTTGAGAGCCTATGATGAAAAAACACCTCTTTCTCTTTTGATTTGGTCCATAACCCATTTTATCACACATTTAGAAATATAAAATCCTATAGCCTCTGTCAAAATAAAAAGTCCAAAATTAAATAAATTTTGATAAGATTTGCATTATACTAAGTCATTATTCATACCACTCATGCTCTAGTCTATTAGGGAGTGGGTTTAAGGACTTTAGTTTCTTTCTAAATGATAACAACCTAGCCATCTTGTAATGCATATGACTTGACCACATGTTTTTAAAATATAGGAGGAGTTAGCTGACTGCCACTCTAAGCGGTTATAAGTCCAGCAGTTGGGTGGTTTACTCTCTCTTATGGAGGTAAATAATCTACCCACTTTTGCATTAGATTTAAGTCATATTTTGGCCCTCGCCAAAGCTCTCTAGGTTTAAGATCCGAGGTTGTCGTTTCCCTTTGGGGCTACTGGCATAAATCATCATCTCCTAGGCATTTCCACAATCTTGTATTACGAAATTATAAGTCCTAGATTTATAATAAAATTTCAACTCAAATATATAATTCTCCTCAATTTTAAATATATAAAGCCCAACCGTAGGATAGTTTGGAATGCTCTCTAGGCTTCCTAGTATCATGAGCATCCCATACTCATCTCCTTTTGGCTAAAATAATAAATCTCTCCTTTCAATCTATAACATTTGATTTTCCAAATATAACCAATTTATTGATAGCCCTATCTTTGAATTCTTTGGAGACAATAATTGCCTACTTTAATCGAGAGTATTCCTGAGGAACTCACCTTTTTTAGGATGTAATTAACTATGGAGGCTTGCCCCCATAGGAAACTTTAGAACCCAGTTTAAATAAACCCTACTTTATTCACCCATATAAAGTAGGGGAAAAATATCTAGTACATTCGAAGACCCATCATGCCTTAGAAGTTCTTATTGAGTGATTAGGTCCATTGTAGGATAGTGATTTATATCTTTTGAGATAGTACACTAATCCTTGATGTTATACCCGATCACCTCAATAAGTACATCCTCAGATCTGCATGGTGTCCCCCCACCCCTCGTCACATACACATAGAAACACATCTACCAAAAATAAACATCACAAAGACTCATCATGCCTTAAGAGTCCTTATTTGGTGATTAGGTCCATTATACGGTAGTGATTTCTATCTTTCAAGATAGTGCACTATTCCTTGATGTCGTACCCAATCACCTCAATAAGTATACCTTGAATCTATGTGGATATACATATGAACTAAAATAAATACCACAGATTTTTCTAGTGACTCCCCTTAGGATGGTTCCTCTCTCCATCTCTAGTAGACAATTATTGTCTTTAAGAATTGATAGTGGACTTATATTTCATATAAGTCTAAGACTATCTTTCCTTCCAATGGCACTTAGCTTATTTCATTCTTAAGCAAAGCTATCCAACATCCTCTAGGTTTTAGGACCTCACTCCTTGTAAGTCTTGAAACCCCTATTGGTTTTCCCCAATTGGTAATAAATAAATAAAAATTAACTCATAAAAGGAGATGAAAAAAAATTATAAAATTCTTACCACTAGCTTGGTGAGGTAAGGCTCATCTTAATGGTTAAGAAAATAAGCTCTTTTGCAAAATATCACTTTCCAAAAGCACCTATTTCGAAACTCACATAACAAATATTCTTGCAAAAAATTTTCAAAAAGCACAAAACTCATATAACCTAACCTCATCTAACAATCCCCATGATTGTTACATGGAGGTTCTTTTCAAAATCAAGATTAAAATCATTTTTAAATGCATCTATTTAAAAATAGCTATTTCCATTCAACAAACCCAAATTTATTGAATGAAGATTCTATTTTCAAAAAAAATCATTGCATAAAATTGAAACTCCACTTAACATATTTTACATATGCTAAAGTTGGAGTTTCCCACTTTTTCAAAAGCACATTTTGAAAATGACTACCCTTCATCTTTCACATATCATTGTTAAAGTTTCTCTCTTTTTAAAAGTAAGAAATCACACATGAAAGCAAGACATATCATTGAACTTTATTTAATATACATAAATTTGTTAAATATATTTCCCTTATCAAAAATCATATCACATTTGATTCCTACTTAACATACCAAATTTGTTAAGTAAGAATCCCATTTTCAAAAATCATATCACATTTGATTCCTACTTAACATACCAAATTTGTTAAGCAAGAATCCCTTTTTCAAAAATGATATCACATTTGATTTCTACTTAACGTACCAAATTTGTTAAGTAAGAATCTCATTTTCAAAAATCATTTTACATTTGATTCCTACTTAACATACCATTTTTTTAATAAAGAATCCCATTTTCAAAAATCATATCACAATCCTACATAACATACCAAATGTTTTAAGTAAAAATCCCATTTTCAAAAAAATCATATCACATTTGACTTCTACTTAACATATTGTGGTGTTTATTTTTGATTCATTTGTATGGGGAGGGGGGCACCACGCAGATCTAAGAGTGTACTTATTGAGGTGATCAGGTACAATATTGAGGAATGGTGTACTATCTTGTAAGATAGAAGTCACTACCCTACAATGGACCTAATCACCTAATAAGGACTCCTAAGGCATGATGGGTCTTTGAATATACTAGAGATTTTTCCCCTACTTTATATGGATGAATAAAGTAGAGTTTATTTAGACTGAGTTCTAAAGTTCTCTATGGGGGTAAGCCCCCATAGTTAATTACATCATAAGAAAAATGAATCATTTAAGAGTACTCTCGATTAAAGTAGGCAATTATTGTCTCCAAGGAATTCAAAGATAGGACTATCAATAAATTGGTTATGTTTTAGAAAATCAAGTGGGATGGATCAAAGGGGAAGATTTAATATCAAAATCAAAGGAGATGAGTAGAGAGTGCTCATGATACTAGGAAGCCTAGTGAGCACTCCAATCTATCCTATGGTTGGCTTTATATATTTGAAATTAAGGAGAATTATTTAGTTAATTCTACAATACATGATTATGAAATTCCTAAGAGGTGAGGATTTATGCTTGTAGCCCAAAAAGGGAAACATCAACCTCAGATCTTGAATCTAGGGAGCTTTGGTGATGGACAAAGCATGACCTAAATCTAAAGCAAAAAGTATATGATTTACCTCCACAGAGAGAGCAAATCACATTTAGACTTATTACCTCTAAAGTCGCAACCGCTAACTCCCCAATACTTTAAATCTATGTAGGCAAGTCATATGTTTTGCAAGATGGCTAGGATATTATTATTTAGAAAAGGAAACTAAATCCTTAAACCCATTCCCTAAGAAACTAGAGCATTAGGGTTTGAATAATGACTTAAATCTAATACAAATTTTTCTCAAATTTCATTTAGTTTGGGACTTTTTATTTTAACACAGGCTATGTGATTTTGTATGCCTAAATGCATGAGAAATTGGTTATGGACCAAATCAAAAGAGAAAGAGGTGTTTTTCCATCATAGGCTCTCAAAGGTTAAACCCTTACTGTCTAGCAAAGATGGAAGCCCTCCCTTAATAAGAGTGAAATGAGATGATTATACATGATATTAAACATACAACATCCAGCTAAGGGGTTACTAAATATTTTATCATCTTGATTTAATACCTAGGATTTTATGTGATGTTATGAGTTATTTTAGATGTTTAGTTATGAGTTTTTAGTTTGGGTAGAAAGATTAACTTTATTCTAGGAGCCTAATCATATCCAAGTCACACAATAATCACCAATCATAAATAAACTATGAAAAGGCATACTTTTTATGATGCACAAGCTAAATGAAACATCACAAAAGAATAAAAGGCTGATGTGGTAGGGTACCACCATACAACCTAAAAAGAAACGTGGGTAATCAAGATTTACCCTTATACAACCTGGATTACAAAAGGATAATTACAATTATAGAATGATAAGTGCTATGGTGGTCTTTATTCTTCATCCTCCATTCTTTACTCTTCATCTTTCATTTCTTCATTTTAATTTGTTCCATTTCTTTCTTCATTTTGGCTTGATTTGGATGTTGCTTGCTCCAAAGGCATCACATGGTACATAAGACTTGGTCTTATAACCAATGTTCATTCTAATCCCCATAACACTCATGATACTAGGAAGCCTAGTGAGCACTCCAATCTATCCTATGGTTGGCTTTATATATTTGAAATTAAGGAGAATTATTTAGTTAATTCTACAATACATGATTATGAAATTCCTAAGAGGTGAGGATTTATGCTTGTAGCCCAAAAAGGGAAACATCAACCTCAGATCTTGAATCTAGGGAGCTTTGGTGATGGACAAAGCATGACCTAAATCTAAAGCAAAAGTGAGTATATGATTTACCTCCACAAGAGAGAGCAAATCACCTGACTGCTAGACTTATTACCTCCTAAAGTCGCAACCAGCTAACTCCCCCAATACTTTAAATCTATGTAGGCAAGTCATATGTTTTTGCAAGATGGCTAGGATATTATTATTTAGAAAAGGAAACTAAATCCTTAAACCCATTCCCTAAGAAACTAGAGCATTAGGGTTTGAATAATGACTTAAATCTAATACAAATTTTTCTCAAATTTCATTTAGTTTGGGACTTTTATTTTAACACAGCTATGTGATTTTGTATGCCTAAATGAGAAATTGGTTATGGACCAAATCAAAGAGAAAGAGGTGTTTTTCCATCATAGGCTCTCAAAGGTTAAACCACTGCCTAGCAAAGATGGAAGCCCTCCCTTAAGAGTGAAATGAGATGATTATACATGATATTAAACATACAACATCCGGCTAAGGGGTTACTAAATATTTTATCATCTTGATTTAATACCTAGGATTTTATGTGATGTTATGAGTTATTTTAGATGTTTAGTTATGAGTTTTTAGTTTGGGTAGAAAGATTAACTTTATTCTAGGAGCCTAATCATATCCAAGTCACACAATAATCACCAATCATAAATAAACTATGAAAAGGCATTTTTATGATGCACAAGCTAAATGAAAATCACAAAAGAATAAAAGGCTGATGTGGGGTACCACCATACAACCTAAAAGAAAGTGGGTAATCAAGATTTACCCTTATACAACCTGGATTACAAAGGATAATTACAATTATAGAATGATAAGTGCTATGGTGGTCTTTATTCTTCATCCTCCATTCTTTACTCTTCATCTTTCATTTCTTCATTTTAATTTGTTCCATTTCTTTCTTCATTTTGGCTTGATTTGGATGTTGCTTGCTCCAAAGGCATCACATGGTACATAAGACTTGGTCTTATAACCAATGTTCATTCTAATCCCCATAACACTCATTCTAATTCTAATATAAAATTACATTAAAATAATAAAAGTAAATCTAGCTATACCTACAAAACAAATGTTAGCTGATAACACCATCCAACCCAAGTAGTTACATGAATAATTTGGACTTAGCACCCCGCACATGGGTAACCAAGCCCACCTGTCCTAACTTGGGTTATGCTTAGGGGAAAAGCAACCTGTACATCCAAAATGTGTTTATATTTTTATTTAGCGGCCCCTTAAGCACAACCTCCTGCAAAAAATATGATCAGCTAATATCGACCTAATATCTAGACTACACACATGCACCCTAACATCCAGTCTATAATAATACATCATAAAACAAGCATACATCAAACCATACACCGCTTTAATATAAAGCTAGAAATGGTGACTTAGTCTAATGTGTGTGAATTAAAGCTTGTGTGGTATCTCCTAATAAGGCTTTAGAGTTGTAATTCGCTAAGTGTGGGGGATTCAATTTATAAAGGGGTTGATTTTTGTTTAAGTGATTTAATTGACTTGAAAATTTTATTTAGTGTTTCCTTTTGTTCCATATAGCTTACACTTAACAACTAAGTGTTATAAAGAGAAGAAAGAGAGGGAATATCTTTTTCATCCCTACCTTAAACAACTTCTAAAGAAAGTTAATTAATCAATTTTTATTAATGAATGGCTTATTATATGTTTTTAATTAATCCTAAGTTTAGGTCCACTTTAAGTAAACTCATTCAAAAAGAAAGACATCTTAAGATTAATTAGAATGAATTATTATCACATAACACATGTTCATTTATTTCTTTCCATCATGTATATCATGATATGATTAAATCCTAAGCATACCTATACATACAATGCATGTCTTATCACACTTAAATGATGAATGCAAAGAAGTGTGTTTGGAATTTAAATATTTCATTTGATTGAATTATGAATGCATATCTTTTTAATAATAAAAAAAAAAGATTTTTCATCCATTAGATAATTACACATTTACATGTATATAAGTTTTAAGTGAACACGCCATTGTTTCGCACTGTAAGATACAAGACAGGCACTAAAGCCTCATAGCCCTGGGGTGTCCAGACTAATATATCACTTTTCTTAGATACATATAGATGTATAAACAACTACAAGGATAAGAAAACCCATGCAAAAGTTGTATTTGATTTTTTTGATTATGATTCTTATTCGTTAGCCATATCATACATACATATGTATAAGAGTTTTAAGTGAGTATGATGCCATCAGTCTACACAAGGGGTGTAAGGTACGAGAACTACTTAGGGCTACTTAAAGCCTCGTAGCCCCGGGATGTCCAGACTAATATACCACTTTTCTCAAATACAAGTGAATGTTTAAAAAGAACCACAAGAATGAGAAGTCATACAAGAAATCATATTTGGTTTGATTATATGATTTACATATGTGATATGAAATTCTTCCTAAGTCTTAACATGGAGATGCATAAGAATATATTTAGACAAATGTTGTGTTCTTTTCAAATGAACTATGCAGTTGTGAATCCTATGTAAATACATGCAGTATAAGGAAAGAGAGCTTCATATTGCATATCCTATTTTACCAACACATGCAAACTTATAGATATTTGTAATTAACATCACTCCATTTGTTATAATTGATTTATAAGCTTTTGAATATAATTTTTGATTTAACAGTAATAATTTTTGATATAATCATATTGCATATCCTATTTTACCAACACATGCAATTTGACATAAAAGAAACCATTTCATTTAGTTAATTTTAAAAGAAATGAATTCATGATTACACATGGAATGCAACATTTAACAAGATTAAAAAGAAATAAATGAACATAAGTACAGGATCTCATTCATTCCAATTAATTCCTAAGGACAATCATATCACATAAGGCTACTTAAGATGAACCAAAGTTCTTTAATGTTATTTTTAGTTTTGAGTTTGATTTGATTTAGGAAATGTGAAAGAGGTTTCCTTGTCATAATCTCATTCCTCTTATGTGAGTTAATTTTGGTTCAATGAAGAAGTGCTTAAGTTGATTTTATGATTTAATTAGGTTAGGGTATGAATTAAGCAAATTAATTAACCCTTGCTTACATCACCTTAAGTTAATTAACTAATCAACAATGAGCCAATATGATATGCAATCATATAAAAAGTAAATTTGTAATGCTCCTAAGAAATGAAAGGGGCCTAATGCAATTGGCTCATGATTAATAGTTAATTATGCCTAAGGGATCTCACTTAACTACTTTTATAGTTTTCTCACACGTGTGAGCTAACCATAATTTCATTATCTCTTCCTTTGAGTTATTTAACACCCAAAGAGCTACCCAAGATTAAATTAGAAAATAGATTCAATTGAATTAATTAAGTTCATTAATTAACTAATTAAGCCTTAATTAACCTTAACTAATCAAAATGAGATGGACTTAAAGAAAGAGATAAAGAATGGAGCGTAAGTCTCAATCTCTAAATTCTCTCAATTAGTTAATTAAGGTTCAGGCATGATTTGGATTTCTAATTAATCTTGTTAATTAATTAATTAAGGGGTTGTGGTGAATAAATTCTTATTAGGGAGTCGCCTTTCAAATCTGTGGAGAAAAGAAAGAAGAGACCTTATAAAAATTCATCTTAGTAAGACACCACGCAGATCCGTAGATGTACTTATTCAGGTGATCGGGTACGTTATCAAGGTATAATGTACTATCTCGAAAGACAAAAGTCACTACCCTTTAATGGAACCAATCACCTTAATAAGGACTTCTAAGGATGATGGGTTTGCATATGTACCAGAGATTCTTCCTCTACTTTACATGGAAAAGTAAAATAGGGTTTATTTTAAATCGGGTTTGTTAAGTTCCCTGCAGGGCAAGCCCCCATAGTTAATTACATCCTAAGGGATGGGATCTCTTAGGAAAACTCTGGATTAAGGTAAATGATCATTGTCTCTGAAGATTTCAATAGGAAAAGGACTATCAATCAATTAGTTTGTGTTTAAAGATTAAATGGGATTGATCAAAAGAGGAAGTTATTATTGAAGCCAAAATGGGAAATAAGTAGGAGATGTTCATGATGCTAGGAAACCTAGCGATCATCTCAAACTATCCTAAAATTAGGCTTTACATTTTAAAAATTGATTTAGTTTATTTAAGTTGCATTTTTTAATAGAATTTTAGGACTTAAGAGTCCTTAACACAAGATTAAGGAAATACCTAAGAGGTGAGAAATTATGCTTATGGCCCACAAAGGGGAGAAGCAATCTCAGAACCTAAATCTAGGGAGCATCAGTGAAGGCTGGAAGCACAACCTAAATCTAAGGGAAAAAATGGGTAATTGGTTTGTCTCCACATGAGAGGACAAACCACCGGACAACTTGGACTTACAACCATCTGGGGGTGGTCTCCAACTAACTCCTCCTATGATTTTAAATACATGTAAGCAAGTCCTTATGCTTATGCAAGATAACTAAGCTGTTATCATTTAGAAAGATATTAAGTCCTTAAACTCACTCCCTAAAAAGACTAAATCATGTAAAGGGACATGCTTCAAATGACCTAAATATAATGCATTTCAAATTTCATTTTATTTCCATTTTGGACAATTATTTTGACTCAAGCTAATAGGATTTTTATGATTAACGCATGAGAAATCAAATTATTGGCCAAAATTAGCGAGAACGGAGGAGGTGAGTTTCCACCATGGCCCTCAAAGGTCAAGCTGGGTTCTCTGGCAAAGGTGGAAGCCCTCCAATCAAGAATGAAATAAGATGCATTTGTTCATGATATTATAAATAAATGCTCATCCAGCTAAGGGGTTGCTAATTCTTTTATCTTAATTTTAATCCTAAGCTTTAGGTGAGGTTATGAGTTGTTTAACTTGAATTTGAATTGTTAAGTTGGGAAAAAGATTTATTTTTCTCTAAAGAGCCTAATCCACATCCAGGCCATACATAAAGCAATGAAGAAACTAGGAAAATCATTCCACTTAATACAAAATCTAAACAAATCATCAATCAATTTATAAAGCTAATCATAAAAAGAATAAATGCTCATTTGTGGTCGAGCACCACCGCACAAACTTGAAATTATCAAATATGAGTAGCCAAGCTCTACCCTTATACAACCCGGATACAAATGAATATTACAATTTAAGCAAAGGAATTCATTGTTATGGGGGTCTTCAAGCTTTACTCTTTTTTCTTCTTTTTCTTCTTTCTTCTTTTCTTTTCTTCTTTTGGTTCCTCCTTTGGAAGGTTGGAAGGTGGATGCTCCAAGGCTTCACATGGTGCATAAGATAGGATCTTATGAACAATTCTCATCCTAATCCCATAACAATTCATTACAAAATTCTATTTATACAAATTTTTACATGAAAAGGAAAAGTAGAAATCTAACTAACGCCTACAAAATTAATCACAACACATAAATCCCAAGCATATATATTGGACTTATCACCCCACACATGGGTGACTAAGTCCACCTGGCCTATGGATTATGCTTAGGGGTATAAAGCACCTGCAAGAAAAAGCATTTATATTTTTATTTATGATAGCTCCACTTAAGCACAATTCCCTACATAAAAGAATAGTTAGACTAAGAACATCCTACAATTCATTCTATGAGCATATACTTTAGCATCCAGCCTAAAACATATATCACAAAATAAAACAAACATCAAACCATGCACCGACCTAACCTAAGGCTAGAAGTGATGACTTAGGCTAATATGTGTGCTTTGAAGGCTTGTGTGGTATGCTTAGCCATGGCTTTAGGTTTAAATTTTCTAAGTGTGAAGGACATGCTCAACTTAGAGGATGGTTTCACTTAAGTTGTTTAAGTGTTTTGGGTTGATTTTATTTCATGTTTAAAATTAGTTTAAGTGAAACCTACAATTAATTACTAAGTTATGAAGAGAGGTAAAGAGAAGAGAACTTCTCTTTCCTTCACTAACCTTAAGTAATTTCTAAAGTTGCTTCATATTTTAGTTTTAATTAGAGAATATTTTAATTACAGCTTTTAATCAATCCTAAGTTTAGATAAACTCTAAACAAACCTATTCGAAAAGATATTCATTTTAAGATTAAATAAAATGAATCAAAATTCACATAACACGTATTACTTCAGTTCTTTCCCAACATATATAACATGCATATGGATGGACCCTAAGCATATCTATAGATGAAAAGGAGAGTAGTTAACACACTTTATGATGCATTCTAGGTAACCCATTTAAGAAAATTTAGAAGTTGAATATGCATGATTTTTCTTAAGTAGAAAAGATTTTTCTTATCCAAAATTTCACATACATACATGAAAGTAAGAAAGACATAAGTGAGTATAACATCATTGTTAACCAGAGGTGTAAGATACAATACCTACTTAGGGCTACTTAAAGCCGCACAACCTCAGTGTTCTCCAGACTAATATACCACTTTCCTTAAGTATAAACATGTATATAAAAGAAATAAAATAAGAAAGGAAAATGAAAAAGTTGTTTAATAGATTTGTTCTGTTTATGCAATTTGTGTATGTAAGTGTAGGTAACCATTCTTAGATGGCAGCATAGGGATGAATAGAATATAAAATTAGGTGAGCATTAGGTTCTTTTCAAATGAACCTTATGTCTCACCAAAATTCATATTCAAAACTATACCAACATAGGAAAAAAAAAGGAAACCTATACTAAGCATACCTTTGTAATATTTCACATGCAAGCTTATAATTAAAGAATAAGTAGCATACTTTCAAATTTGATATTTCATTTATAAGTTTTGAAAATAATTTGAATTTAGTAGTGATAATAGCCATTCATATTTTACTTTAGCCAACACATGCACATTTGACATAAAGTAAACAATTTTATTTTTAAAATTTGAAATATGAAATTATGAATGCACGAATCACATGACATACAACTTAACATATTTGGAAAGATCCAAAGCAAAGAAATCATGTAAAAAACTCACTTTACTTAAATCCTAAAGACAATCTTAAAGGATAAGAAAATTTAGAATAAATCAAAGTGAGTTTCAAAATGATTTTTGTTTAGTTTGAAGTTTGATTTAATTTTAAAAAGGTGAGATGAGTTTACTATTCCTAACCCATTTCCACATGTGTTCTGTATTTTTGTTTAATTTTTAGATACTTAGATCCATTTTTATGTGTTGATTAGGTTAAGGTATGAATTAAGCGGCTTAATTAACCCTTACCTACACCACCTTAGAAGATTTAACTAAGTAATTATGAGCCAATGAGATGACATAAAACCCACAAGGAATTTAAATTTGTAATGCACCTAATAATGAAAAGGCCTAATGTAATTTGGCTCATAATTAAAAGTTAATTAAGCTCAAATACCCTTTCACACTTATGAATGGAATCTTGATTTTCTTAATTAAACTTAGGCTATTAAACACCTAAGCATCTACCCAAGGTAGATTAATTAAGTTCTAGAACTTTTTAGAATTTTTTAAAATTGATTAAGAGGATAATTAATCAATTAACCCTTAATTAAAAGGAGATTAAGGAGAGAAGAGGGGGTTTAGGGAATAGCTTGGGAGAAATGCCCCAAAATTATTCCATAAACCTCCTACTTACTGGATCTAATCTTAATTAACCCTAATAATAGGGTAAAACCATTAATCACACATTAATTACCCTTAACTACATGAAAGGGGTAATTAGGGAATGAAATAGCAATTTCTCCAATTGAAGTCTCAAGAAAATTAGGGGAGGCAGAGGTCATCCCCTAAATGAATCCTAGAAATTTTAGATTAATTAATGACCTAATTAAAGGATAATCAGCTAATTAAGATTCCCAAAGAAACCTAAATTCATAAAAAGGAGTAATTCAAAATCCATTGAAACTATTTTTAAAATATTCTATATGAAATTATCTTTCCATAGCATTTTCCTTTTATTTTTCTAATTTTTCTAGAGGGAATTATGAATTTTAGAAGTTCTATGGATTAATTAGGAATTAATTAGGAATTTTAAGTAATCCCTACTTAATACTCAGCTCACGGCATGACGCGTGGCAGCGGCGGTCAGCGCGCTTTACATGTGTCACATCGTGAGGGGGTGACTTAAACATCACATCCCAAATTGCTGTGGCGCGCTTATATCCCGTCATCGATCAAAGATGGACGACCAAGATTCACCATATTTAAAAGGATAAATAAATTACTAAATGTGTTAAATAATCTCAGTCGTCCATCTAAAATGTGCGGATGGATTGCTGAGATGAGCCAAGTTCTTTCCCTTGATCAATAGAGATCATCCATGATCAAGGGGAAGATTTAAGCTTGATCTAGTATGGAATCACACACCATCTAAAGACCAAGAGCGGTAAATCCAATGGTCAAAATTCAATGAGGTTAAAATTTCTTTCACAAAGCTCCACACCACATTGAGTTTAGTGATCAAAAAATTCCATACCTCATTGGAGGTGATCACTGGCACTCGAGATCGATGAGGTAGTTTTGTCTGGTGGAGACCAAGCCCTGTTGAAATTCCTAAACCTTGGGATTGAGTGGATCAATGGGTAGACCAACACCACTTCACTTGAGCTTTGGTTTTAATCCAATTGAGATATTCCTTGCTATGGGGACTTTAATCAGAGCTTGGGAAAGTTCAACTTGACCCTCTGATGGAGTGTGCAAGAGTAATTGGAAAGAGATCAAGTGTAGAGGAAGTTGGCTAATGGATTGAGCTCCCCTATTTTGCGCTGTGCAAAACTGAGAAATAGAGAATTCAAATCTTATCTAAGAAGCTTGGGAATGCTCTGAGATGGTTGCTTTAGGTTTCTAGGCTTCAATCGATAATGAGTGAATTGAAATTTCATTGAATTAGGGGGAGTATATCTTCCTCTATGGCAATCGAATAGTCGAACCATTCTTTGTCATTTTGATTCAACTGACCAGATTGGAGAAGTTTTTTAGGTTCTTTTGAGCGTGTACATGGTCGGTTTGACCCAAGGAATGGATTGCCAACTCCCTATGTGTTGAATTTGAGCTTAAGAGGCAATTTGGAATTTTAATTTCAAGCTATGTGGTCAGGTTTAGTCTATGGGCCAAATGGGCTGACCCAAACCCATTGGGTTGGGTGAACCACTCATCACTAAGTCCTCTTGAGCTTTTAGGAAAGCTTCAAGTGATTGTGAAGAGGGTATGACCAAAATACCCATGGGTTAGGCCAAAATTTGTTCTATGGCTTAGGGGTAGAATGGTCATTTTGCTATTTTTTTCCACTTTGGACATATTGGGTATGTGGAGAAACTAGGTTTAGCTAAGTTTTATTGCATTTGGAATCCATTTGATAGGGTTTGGCTCATGTTGACCCATTTAGGTCAAAATGGGCCAACTTGGGTCAAGTTGACCAATTGGTCAGATTGGGTCAAACCAATGGTTAGGTCATGTTCATATGACCATTTGAAATATTTTGGTGGCTTTGGTTTGATTCAATTTGCTATATATTTGGTTTTGGCTCATATGATTTCATTTAGGTCAAATGGGTCAAGTTGACCTATTTGACCCATTTGACCTATTTGAGATGGTAGGGGGTTTAGGTTAGGTTAGTCATATGGAGTGGATTGGTATCTTTGTTTCCAATCAATTTGGGTTAAGTTCAATTTTGGCTCAACATGACCCCTTTAGGTCATGTTGGTCTAAGGTCAATTGGGCTAGGTTGGATCTAGTTGGCCAATTGAGGCTTTGGTCAAGTTCAACAAGGGATTTGGAATGAACTTGACCCATTGGTTTCAATCAATTTGGCTTAGATGAAGTTTTGGCACATTTTGACCCATCATGTCAAAATGGGTCAAGTGGTCCAATTGGGCTAGGTTAGGCTCAAATGTTGGCTTGGTCAAGTTCAAACATAGGTCATGAGTGAACTTAGATCAATGGTTTCAATCAATTTGGCCAATGGTGGAATTTGGCTATGTAAGGTTTCATTTTAGGTTAAGTGTTGACTTGGTCAACCCTTATGTTTGACTTGTTTTGACCCAATTTGATTGATTGATCATCCCATGATGATTGTTGATCATGATGAGAGGGATATATGAGTTTGGTTCAATCCAATTTGGTTAGGATCAAAAGTTGGCTCATAAGGGTACTTTAGGTCACTTTGGGTCAAGTGAGCCTAAGTGGGTCAAATGGCTTGGTCAAAGCTTGATTTGAAGTTGATTGATCTTGTATATGGACTTATGATTGAAATATAAATCCATTTATAAGTGGTTTGAAGTCAAATAGATTTTGATCCATTTGAAAATTTCATATTCAAAGGAAGAATATGAAGGGGTCTTGGGTTTAGTTTTTGATTTGGGTTTTGATTGAATGATTGAAGTTTGGATTTATATATGGCTCATGATTGTAGGGTTGATTGAACCATGAGAGAAAATCAAGAGTTTGGCTTGATTTGGAATTGATTTGGCTAAGTTCAAGATTTTGGCTTGAAAAGCTTAGATTTGATTTTGAGTGGATTGAGTTTGATTTTTGGAGTTTGTTTGGATTGTTTGAATTTATATTTAATTTATGTATGTGAATATAAATGAGAATATAAATTGATCATGAGAAAATTTCAAGGATTTGAAGTGGTTTAATCATGATTTATGTTAAATCCATTAAACAGAATTTAAAGGATTTAAAGTAATTTTTAATTTGAAATTTAATTTTTGAATTGGATTGGATTGATTTATATTTATATTTCATTTATATATGAGAATATAAATGAGGATATAAATAAGTTTTGAGAAAATCCCATGAATTTGAAATGGTTTGATCAAAGTTTAGGTTAAATCCATTTATGGAAAATTAAGGGATTTAAGGGAATTTCAAGGATTTTAAATTTGGAATTTAATTTTTGCCTTTGATTGGATTGATTTACTTTTACATTTCATTTATATATGAGATTATAAATGAGAATATAAATAAGTTTTGAGAAAATTCTAGGGATTTGAATTGATTTGATCAATGTTTAGAGTTGATTTTGGTTAAGTCCTTTAATGGAAAATTAAAGGGACTTAAGAAGATTTTCATGAATTGATTTGGAATTTTGAATTTAGTTGGATTGATTTGAATTTATATTTCATTTATGTATGAGAATATAAATGAGAATATAAATTGGTCATGAGAAAATTTCAAAGGTTTGAATAGGTTTGAATCACAATTTTGGTTAAGTCCTTAAGAAAGGGTTAAGGACTTGGAAAATTTGAACTTAGGAATTTTTGGTGGATTTTGATCATGAGTTTCAATCATGGAATTGATTTGAGTTTGGAGAAAGACAAATAATAATTTGGAGTTTGACGAAAGAAGGAAAAAGCTAAGGGTAGGAAGTTTTCCTAACACCCCTAAGGCATGACCTATTCCTATGGCTAACTATTCTAAGTCTCTAGGGCTAGGTTGAGTGTCCACCTAATCAATAGATGTGTCTTAAGACTAAAGAACTCTTAAAGTCTAAGAGGGATCCTATGCCTAAGATGGAGGTGTTTAGAGCTCATTCTAAAAATGAGGTCAATAACAGTGTTAAATAATTAATTATTTAAGGGATTGGAGAAGGCTTAAAGAAAAGATTGGAAGAGAGAGTCCAAATCCATTTCCCTAGACTTCATCACCATTAATAGAGGTCAATGAGATTAATTGATTGATTAATTTACTATTCATTTACTTAATTATCATAAATTAAGTTAAGAAAGTAATTAAGATTTAATCAATTGATTCCCCCAATTAAGCTGCCAATAAAATCCTAAAAAAAATAGGTGAGGTAGAGGCCATCCCCCTAAACATACACAAAAAATTAAGATTAATTGGATGGTTAATTATGGAGTAATTAAGTTAATTATATTTCCAATTAAACCTTGATTAAGCCAAAACCACTACTCAAAATCAATTAATAATATTTTTTCTAGATTCTACACTAAATTATCTTTAAAATGAGCCTAAGTTTGTATTTTTTAGATTTTTCTAGAATTAATTATGAATTTAGGTAGTTTTAGGATTAAAAAACACAGATTATTTAGCCCTAATTAAAGCCTTAATCCCATCAAGCCATGTGGCTGCTGACACAGCGCGCTTTCTATGTGGTGTAATGGGATTCACTATTTAAGTTGTCACATCCAAGTGTTGACTCGGATGGCAGTGCACACGGTAACTCCGTAGACCATTCGATCTAAGATCGGACGGCCATGATTAAATCCGTTATTTCAAAGGATTAATCAGAGGCTCTATGCATGATTAGATTAGGACCATCCATTCTGATCACATAGGATGGACGGTCCATGCTCTATCTCCTCCTGAGCGTCGAATAATGGCTATCGTCCATCGATCGCCACTCGATCCGAGCTCACCAGAGCTCGGATGGAGATAAAAATGATCCCACACCTTCAGGGAAGCATATCAACCAAATCTAACGGTGGAAATCGCATGATGTTTAAATTTCTTTCATAAAAGTCCAACCTATTTTCATTCAAGGATCGATTTTAATGACATACCTCCCAGCTTGAAGAAGCTTTGAAGCTGCTGAGCCACACGAGCTTTAATTTGGTGTGATAACCAAGGCGTGTGGCCTGGTCTTGATCAAACTCTATCCTTCGGCCATCAAGAAGCTTGGGAAAGGATTCATTCTCACTCATTTATATCCAAGAAAGGTGTGTGCAAAGTTAATTGTTCTTTGGTGGAGGTTTGAGCAAATTAGAATTGAAGGTGGCCTCCCCTGTTTTGATTTTTTGTAAAATCGAGAATGGGAATTTTTGGGAGTTTGGGAAACCTTGGAAATGGCTCTGAGATTTCTCTCCTTGGCTATTAGGGTTGAATCAAGTGTGTGTATCCGAGTTTGAGTGAGAATGAGGGGGGTATACCCCCTCATTCCTTGGGTCGGACGACCATGGCTGGTTTAGAATTTTTGATCAAGGGGTCACCATGGGGAGCTCGGTGTGGGCAAGAAATTTTATTAGCTGGCTTCCTTTGAGTGGAGGAGGGTGTGAGAGTGGCTGCCAAGAGAGGAAGTGATTGTCCTTGGTGGTTTGAAAAGCTCCAATGGGGATGGGGAGGTGATTTCACCTCACCATGGATCATGGTCGACCCAACCACCTTTGGGTCAGGTCAGCCATGGTTCTAAGTGCCTAGGTGGACCTATGATTGGGTGCCAAGTGGCCATGGGGAGAGAATGACTCAAAGTGCATGTGTCTTATCTCATGGGATTCCTTAAACCTAAGGAAAAAATGGTCATTTGGCTATGAGTTTGATTTGGGTAGATTTGGTATGGGTCAAAAGTGGTTAGCCCAAATTTAAAGTGGTTTGGAGTTTGTTTAATTTGACTTGGCTTAATTTGACCTATTTAGGTCAAGTTGACCAATTGGTCAAATTGAGTCAAACCAATGGTTAAACCAAATACACATGACCAATTGGAGTGTATTGGTGTCATTGGTTTGATTCAATTTGCTTTGGATTTGGTTATGGCTCATTTGGGTTCATCTAGGTCAAATGGGTCAAGTTGACCAATTTAACCAATTTGACCAAATTGGGTTGGGTTAGGTGTTGAGTCAAGTTCAATTGGCTAATTAAAAATGATTGCAGGCTTTGGTTTGGTTTAATTTAAAATTAATTTGAATTTTGGCTAATTTAATCATTTAGGTCAAGTTGACCAATTGGTCAACTTAGGCTCAATTATGAATTTAGTCAACTTCAATAAGTGATTTGGAATGAACTTGACCCATTGGTTGCAATCAATTTAGATCAAATCATGATTTGACCCATTTTAGCTTTTTAGGTCAGTTTGGGTCAACTTGAGTAAAATGGCCAATTAGGCTTGGTTTGACTCAAGTGAAGATTTGGTCATGTTCAATCATTGATTATGAATGGGTTTTAATTAATGGTTTTAATCAATTTGGCATATGGTGGGATTTAGCTAATTTGAGTTTCATTTGGGCTAAATATTGACTTGGTCAAAGGCTAGATTTAACTTGGTTTGACCCAATTTAAGGCAATTGATCACCCTAGGGTGATTGTTGGTTATGTTGTGAGGTTTGGATGGGTTTAGTTCAATCCAATTTGGGTTGGATTAGAACTTAGCTCAAAAAGATCCTCTAGGTCACTTTGGGTCAAGTGAGCCTAAATGGGTCAATTAGCTTGATTCAAATGTAGTTGAACTTACACATGAGCCTTGGATTGAAATATAAATTCAATTGCAAGTGGTTTGGAGCCACATGGGTTTTGGTTCATATGACAATTTCAAGTCAAAAGGGCTAACTTGGGTTTAATTTGGGTTAGCTTGGATTTGGTTCGATAATGGTGGTTCATGTTTATATTTGGGTCAATGATTATAGTAATGATTGAATCATGAAGAAATCCATAAGTTTTGAGTTGATTTGGGTATCATTTAGCCAAGTTCAAGATTTTGGCTAAAAGGGCTAAAATTGAGAATTCGATTTGATTTGGGTTTCAATTGTTTGGAGTTTGGAACTAATTTATCATTTGGAACTAATTTATGATTTGGAATTTAATTGGAGATTGAATTTGATAATTGAGAAAATCAATTAGATTGGGGTTGATTTGAATTTGGTTAAGGCTAAGTGCATAAGATAAAATCAAAGGGCTTAAGAAGGGATTTGGGGTTTGAATTTAATCATGGATTTCAATCATTTGATAGTTTAATTTGATTTTGGAATTTTTATTTGAGTTTGAGATTTGATTTGGGTGAAGGAAGCAAGGATTTGGTTTAGGTTGTAGGATAGGCAAGTCTTCCTAAATCCCTAAGGTACAACATATCCCTATGGCTAACTCTTCTAAGTCTCTAAGGTTAGGTCAAGTGTCCATCTAATCATTATAAGTGTCTTATGACTAAGGAACTCTTAGTATCTATGAGAATCCTAGATATATGATATGAAAGTTGAGAGCTCACTCCAAAAGTGAGGTCAACAAAGGGCGCCCAATAGGTGTGGTGTGACTGACAAGGCACGCAGCACGTATTGGTGTTGACCGAGACAATAAACAATGTCTGAAGGATCATAAACATTAATATAAATGATCTACTTATAAATGCGAGATGTAGAAGGAATCAAGATCTTAGTGCAATGCAACTCCACTCATGCCAAGGGTATAAAGGAGGAAGAAGGGATCCACTGAGGGATTAAGCATGTGAACCTTCCATTAGGGAAGCAGGTTCAGGTTATCCACTTGGGAAAAGGGGTTTGAGTTGGATGCAAGATATGATTTGGGTAGAGTATCCGTTGAGGATTAGAATGTATAACCCACAAGGGATAGATGCATGAATCTTCCACTAGGGAAGTAGGTTCAGGTTATCCACTAGGGATAACGATTTGATGAGATTTCTTTTAAGGGTGCACTCACAGGGGAATGCAAGTTGAATTGGATTTGATTGATGTCTCACTAGGAAGAAATTGATTGATTATTTATTTTAAGTTTATATTTTGAGATGGATCTTGTTATTTTATGATGGAACGCATTGAGAAGAGGTTATGTTGGCCTTGGCCTATCTCAAATTTACCAATCCAAAGGGGTAGTCCACCAACCACATGATAGAACTATTCGACCTAAGGGGTTGCCTTTCGGTGTATAATGGATGTTCTAGGGTGAAGACGTAGCAGACTTACATCTCCAAAAGTAAGGCATAACCGCTGGGGTGATCTATTGGATGCAATAAATTAAACTCGACCGAGGGCGACTACTAAATGAATGCTACTGGGGGACTTATATCAGCTCAAAAGTAGTCAGGATAATGTCATTTGGTTGAATGCTATGTTGATGATCTAGTAGTCAAAAGCAAAGAAAAGAGACCACCTCTTTGACTTGAGAGTAGTTTTTGAACGGTTAAGACAATTTAACCTCAAAATGAATCCTCTAAAATGTTCATTTAGAGTAGCATCAATGAAATTCTATGGGTTTGTTGTTCGACACTGGGGAATAGAGATCGACCCAAAAAAGGTCATGGCTATCTTAGAAATATAACCCCATAAAAGTCTAACTCAACTCAGATCATTCCAAGGGTGGTTGGCATATCTAAGACGTTTCATATCCAACTTATCAGAAAGATGCTAGCCATTCTCAGCACTTATCAAAAAGGATTCCAAGTTCAAGTGGGATGTTAAGTGTCAGCATGCATTTGAAGCATCAAGAACTACCTGATGATGCTACCAGTCCTAGCAGCCTCTATCATGGGCAAGACGTTGATCCTCTACACCATTGCATTAGACAACTCCTTTGGCACTTTGTTGGCTCAAACTAATGACAAAGGGAAAGAAAATGCTCTCTAATACCTCAATCATTGTATAATTCTTGTTGAGGCAAACTACCCACCTATTGAAAAATACTGCCTAGCTTTAATCTTTGCATCCCAAAAGTTGCGACATTACATGCTTTCTCACAAGGCAAATTTGATCTCTAAAATCAATCCACTATAATATCTCATGACATGGCCAACATTATCTGGTTGGTTGGCACGATGGTCCATGATTTTATCATAATTTGACATCATATCTGTACCCCTCTATGTTGTGAAAGGACAGGCACTAGCAGATTTCTTAGCAGCACACCCACTTCCTGTTGATTCTCCGCTTAGTGATGACCTCCCCGATGAACAAATCATGAACTTAGGGGATACTAGCATTCACTACTGGGAGATGTATTTCAATGGTGTGGTTTCCTCTCAAAAGGGAAAAGGACCATGATCTACTCTTCCAGGGAAGGTAGGGGCAGGAATAGTCCTTCTAACTCCGGATCACAATATGGTAAGATTCTCATATCATATGTTCAATCCATGCACCAACAATGAAACCAAATATGAGGCTATGATTATCGGTCTTGAGTTATTCATTATATTATGCATCCATAGCATCAGCATCTTCGGAGATTCTCAGTTCATCATCAACCAAATTGCTAGGTCCTACAAAGATCTAAAGCCCAAACGCCATCATTACCACAAGTATACCATGGAGTTGTTGGTTCAAATTCCAGAGGTCACTATTTTCAAGATTCCTTGAGTAGATAATATTATAGCAGATGCATTATCCAAGCTCGCCAAAGAGTTGGCATGCCCGGAAGATGAGTCCATTTCAATAAGGGTTCAAAATAGACAAGTCTTATCCCTTATGGATATTGAACTCATCGAGAGACTCTCTCTTGAAGGGGAGGTTGTCGTTGCCAAAAAAGGATGACGAGTCAGATTGGAGGCAACCATTTGTGGATTACCTAAACACAAGAAAATTACCTCAAGAGAAGTCATTAGCCCATCAGGTGAAATAGAAAGCTCTCTCCTATGTTCTCGTGGATGGCATCTTGTATCGGTGGTCTTTCGATCATATGTGGTTAAGCTATATAACCAAACAAGAAGCCTGTAAGATTATGATCGAGGTACATTCAGGCTTATGCGAAGTTCACCAGTTCAGTCTGAAGATGACAGCCAAGATCAAAAGACTAGGAAACTACTAGCCCACGATGATTACAGACTACATGGATGTAGCTAGGAGATGCCACTAATGTCAGGTGCATGGTGTGGTCCTGCATCAACACCCAATATTGTACATCCTACATTGGTCTCGTGGCCATTTGAGTGTTGGGGCACTGACATAGTGGGTCCGAACTATCCTCCTTCTTCCAAGGGTCATCGGTTCATACTAGCTGCTATCGACTACTTTTCCAAGTGGGTGGAGGCAATCCCACTTAGAGAGGCCACCGTATAGCATGTGCTCCAGTTTCTCAAGAATCATATCATATATAGGTTCAGGGTGCCTCGATGAATTATATCTGATAATGGTACTACATTCAAGAGCATCAAAATCAATAACTTTGCCCGAAGATACAACATAGATTGGAGATAGTCCACCATCTACTACCCAAGGGCAAACGATCTAGAAGAAGCATTCAACAAAACTTTCATCCAAATATTGAAGAAGGCACTCAACAAAAATAGGCGACAGTGGCATGAGCAGTTGGTTAAAGCCTTGTGGGCCTACCACACCACATACAGAACTCCAACTCAATCTACCCCATTTTCCTTAGTGTATGGGTCGAAAGCTGTTCAACCATTAGAAGTCCAACTCCCATCACTAAGGATAGCTGTGGGTTGCAAGATTAGTACAAAGCAAAACACCAAGCTGCGGTTAGAAGAGCTCAAAGGTTTGGAGGAGAGACACCACAGGGCATGCCTGAACCTCAAGTTGTACAAATCCAAAATGATTCAAGCTCATAATAAGTTGGTCCGTCCTAGATCTTTTCATGTAGGAGAGCTTGTTTTAGTTCTAAAGAGACCAATTATTGCCAAACAAAAGATGGGAGACAAGTTTGAACCCACTTGGGAAGGCCCTTTCTCCATAGAAAAGGCTTATCAAGGAGGATCTTATCAACTCATAAACTATAAGGGAGAGTGTCATATGCTTCCAATCAATGGGTTCTACCTAGAGAAATATTACCCTTAAATCTTGTTTGAAAATAATCATCAATAAAACTTCTTTCATATCAAATTTTACCTCTTATGTGTTAGAAATATCTTTTGCTTATGAAGTCTCCATGATGTGTTTAGGGTAGAGCGACATCCTATTCCTTCTTTCACAACACAAATGAACACATATCTTTTATCTCGAGTTATTTTGAAGTGGGAGCAAGCCCCCGTGGCACTCACTCATTAGCTACTCTTGGTCGAGCTGATATGCTACCTTATTAGTGTGTCACCTCAGTGATCACTTATCTGAAGGATGTGAGCCCCCACGCTTTCTTCCTGAGTTGACCATTGCAAACCAACGAGCGTCTTATTAGTTTGGTAGGTCTTACTATATAGCCAGTAAGCTACCCCGTGTTGACTTTATTTAAGAGGATGTAAGCATGCATGCTTTCTTCTTGAACTAGCCAGCATGCACTAACTAGGTCGAGTATATTTGAGGTTTAGGATAAGTCCCCCAGTGGCTCATTTCCTCTTGACTACATCAAGCTTGGGTTTAGTCCTTACACAGGACTCCTTGCTTAGTAGTCGCCCTTGGTCAAATAGCCCATGTCGAGCCTAAGTTAGACTTTTCTGGTGATCAGTTCCGCTTTGGAGATATGTAAGTCTACATCCCTTCTTTCTAGACTAATTATCGCAAACCAGCGGGCACCTTAGGTTGGTTGGTCTTCGCCATGCTGACGGTGACCCACACAGTGGATACACCACTCTTGGTAGATGTGAGTCCCCACACTTTCTCCATGAGTTGGACACCGAATACCTACAGTCTTTCCTTTATAGAGTTTTGGATAACGCCCTCGGTGGCACCTCCTATGTGGGAACTCTATTTGGATCACATCCTTAGTGACCCCATTTAGACACTACCCCGATTACTCTTGGAGTGGACAATCCACCTTTCCTAGTAGCCACCCCAATGGTTGGAGAATTTGTTTAGAGAATGCACAGATTCTTCCTTGGTCCAATAAGTCTAAGATAAGACTTGGTTGATATAAGCTCTTTCTCAGTGTGGTCCCTCGCAAACCAACAAGGTCCACACAAATGTAAAATAAATAAAATATATCTTCGCTTGTGGATTAGGAATTCAAGCCCCTAGTGGCCCCTTTCCTAAGCAGACATCCTATCTTTAAGGCAGTGTCAGCAAAACTCCCTATAGAAATTGTCTGATTACTTTGAGTTGAGATAAGTCCCCGGGTCGGCACTCTCTCAGTAGTTTCCCTTAGGTCGGGTTCAACTTATTAATCCACCAACGAGTTACCCTGGCAGTCATCTTTACTTTGAAAGAAATAAGTATACTATGCATTCTTTCCAGTACAATCGTCACAAACCGACGAGTAACCCTAGGTCGAGTTAGATTTGTTGAGCAAGAAATTGATCTCCCCAGTGGTTCATTGTGTAGGAAGATGTGAGTCCCCACAGTTTCTTCCTAACTTGACCATTGCGCACCGAAAGGAACACCCTGGGTTGGTTAGTTCTACCTCACGGCCGATAGATGATCCCTTTGGATTTGTAAATCTAAGATAGGTCTAGGCTGATATTAGCCCTTTCTTAGTGGATCCATCGCACACCAAGGGGATCCATCAAATTAAAACAAATGAAATTAAAATAAATATGATTTAATCAAATGACATTATCTTGACTACTTTCGAGTTGATATAAGTCCCTTGGAGGCATTCATTTAGTAGTCGCCCTAGGTTGGGTCCGATTTGTTGCATCCAACAGATCAGTCCAGCGATTGTCCCTTGCTTTTGGAGATGTATGTTTACTATATTTTCTCCTTAGCATATCCATTGTACACCGAAAGGCGACCCCTTAAGTCAGATAATTCTACCATGTGGCTGGCGGACTACCCCTTCGGATTGGTAAATCTGAGATATGCTAAGGCTGATAGAGCCCCTTCTAAGTGCAATCCATCACAAATTGACGAGTTCATCTTAAAATATAAAACTTAAATAAACAATCAATCAATTTCTATCTAGCGAGACATCAATCAAATCCAATTCAACTTGCATTCCCCAGCAAATCCACCCTTAAAAGAAATCTCATCAAATCCTTATCCCTAGTGGATAACCTGAACCAGCTTTCCTAGTGGAAGGTTCATGCATCTATCCTTGGTGGGTTATATATCCTAATCCCCAGCGGATACTCTACCCAAATCATACCTTACATCCAAGTCTAAACTTCTTATCCCTAGTGGATAGCTTGAACCTGCTTCTCTAGTGAAAGGTTCACATGTTTGATCCCTCAGTGGATCTCTTCCTCCTCCCTTATGCCCTTGGCATGAGTGGAGTTGCATTGCACTATGATTTTGATTCCATCTACTCCTCGAGTTTGGGAGTAAATTGTTTCTATTAGTGCTTGCGATCCTTCGGATATTGTTGATCATCTCAATCAACACCAATACATGCAGTCACTCAAATTAGGTCAAACCAAGTCAAACTTATCATTTGACCAAGTCAACACTTAGCCCAAATGAAACCTAAATTAGCCAATATCTACCATATACCAAATGGATTGAAACCATTGATCTAAACTAGTTCATAATCAATGATTGAACTTGACCAAACTATCAATTGAGCCAAACCAAGCCTAATTGGCCACTTGACCTAAGTTGATTCAAGGTGACCTAAAAAGTCAAAATGGGTCAAATCTTGATATAAGCCAAATTGATTGCAACCAATGTGTCAAATTCATTCTAAATCACTTAGTGAACTTGACCAAAGCTTCAGTTGACCAACTAGACCTAACCTAGCCAAATTGACCATGAACCCAACTTGACCTAAAAGGTCAAATCAACTTAAAATCAAACCAAACCAAAATTGATTAAAACCAATGCTTGCAATACCTTTCAAATGATCAACCAAGCCTAAACCAACACATGACCTAACTCAATTAGGTCAAATGCGTCAAATTAGTCAACTTAACTCATTTAACCTAAATGAACCCAAATGAATCAAAACCAAATATAAATCAAATTGAACCAAATCAATGATACCCATAGGCTCCAAATGATCATTTGAACTTGACCTAAGCCATGGTTTGACCCGATTTGACCAATTGATCAATCTAACCCAAATTGATCCAACTTGACCTAAATGGGTCAAATTGAACCAATTCAAACCAAATGAACTCTAAATCACTTGAAATTTGGCCCAACATATTTTTGAATCATTTCAAATCCGCCCAAATTAAAATCAAGGCTAAATGACCATTTTAACCTTAGGTCAAAGGGTATCCTATGACCAAATTCACTTGGAATTTGGTCATATTATTTCTCAAGGCCACTTGGAATCCTTCCAGTGGTCTATTTGGATACCAAGGAGGGTGGTGAACATGACCCAATCACCTTAGGTCAGCCATGATTCAACCTAAGGCCAAACTGACCCCTCCAATGGAAATTGAGCACTTGGATCACCCCATACACTCACATAGCACATGGGCACTCCCTTCCTCCACTCCTCTGCCTAAAACAAATCACATGGAGTGTCTAATAGCCCAAACTGATCAATCAATCTCAGCAATTGATCAAAAATGGAAAAGCTAGTCTCGGCCGTCTGATTCAAGGAGAGGGATATATACTCTCCCTCATTACCACTCAAACAACACACTGAATTCGATTGGGCTCTAGGAATCGAAAGCAAGCTTCTCCAAGCCTTGGCAAGCATTCCTGAGCTCCCCCCATTTTCTCCTTCTCGGTTTTGTTCAAAGCTGAAACAGGGGAGGCCTAAGCCATTTTCCAACTCATCCAATTCTCCACCAAACCCAAATTAAACTTGCAAGCACTATCAAGGGACCTCATCGAGCTCAATCGAGTTATTTCCCAAGTAACCAAGCCACAGGAAGGAGGACTTCAATCAAAGTCGATTACCATTGAAGGGGACTTGATCAACCAAGCCATCCACTTCAAATCAATACTTGATACCTTTAACAGGGCTTCATCTCTACTAGATGAAGCTACCTCATTTGTTGGAAGCACCGGTGAGGTATTGCTCAAAACTAATTCTAAGTTAAAAATTGCTTGGTCCTTTTGAAGAGTATTGTAATCCCATTAGACCTTATCCATTGAATCCCTTAGTTATGCTCCTCCAAAGGTGTGGGGTGAGTTTGAACTCCATCCGAGCTCGAGTGAGCTCGGATCAAGCGATGATCGACGGATGGCATTCGTCTCTCACCACTCAGGAGGAGATATATCATACATCATCTGTTTCATGTGATTAGAATGAACGGTTGTGATTTAATAACATTAGATCTCCCTTTAATTTAAGCCTAAACCACAAAATTAATCATGGTCGTCCGATCTTAGATCAAACGGCCTGTGGAGAAAGCGTGTTCTCCGCCAACTGACTCAATAGCAGATGTGATAACTTAAATAATCTATCCCATCGTGACACATGTAAAGCACGCCACGTCAACCACCACATGGCCCGACGGGATTAGGGGGTTTAATTAGCTTAAATAATCTAATTTTAATCATGGAACTTGCAAAATTCATAACTAATTATAGAAATATCCAAAAAAATGTAAACTCAAGTTCATTTTAAAGATAATTCAAAGGAGAATAATATAAAATTAAGTTTAATTGATTTTGAATAGTGACCTTCACTCAATTTGGGTTTTATTGGAAATGTATTTAGGCTAATTACTCCTTAATTACTTCAAAAATTAATTCCAAACTACCTAGGGTTAATTAGTGGAATGACCTCTGCCTCCCATTATTTTCTTGGAATTTATTGTTGGATTAATTAGGATAATTACTTATTTCATCTCTAATCACTTCCTTAATCAATTAAATGATTAATTAACCTATTAAATGTTAATAAATTCATTAATTAAGCTTGTTAAGCATCTTAAAATAGTGGATGAACTTAGGGAATGAGATTAGAATTTCTTTTCCATATCTTTCCCCTAAGTTTATTTCATTTGGATAGAGACTTGATTAATTTGTAAATTGATTAATGATTTAATCATTTCATTAAATGGCTTAATTAACTAAACTCAAAACTAAATTATTCCAGAACTTAATCACCTAATCTTTGGTAGATTCTTAGATGTTCAATAACCTAAGAGGCTTCAAAAGAAATTATAATCAAATTACATGTATAGGATGTTTATGAAAGTAATTAATTAAACCCTTTAGCTTAATTAATCAATAATTATGAGCCAATTGTATTAGGCCCCTTTATTTCTTAGGTGCATTACTGATTTAAATTTCATGTGGTTGCATATAATATATTGGCTCATAATTACTTATTTAATTATGTTAAAGTGGTATAGGTAAGGAGTAATTAATGGAATTAATTTATTCCTTAACCTAAATAAAACATAAAATCAACCTAATTGTTCTAAAATTAAACTAAACCAATTTACACATGGGGGAAATGGGTTAGGACTAGCAAACTCTTTCACATTTCCTAAGTCAAATCAAATTCAAAATTAAAAATCTCTTTAAAGAATTTTGATTCATTTAAATGATCTAATTTCATAGGATTGCCTTTAAGAATTAATTAGGGTGAATGAAGTCATATGCTTACATCACTTTATTTCTTTCCAAGCATGCTAAATATTATTTTTCATATGAAATCATGCATTCATATCTTTTGAAAAATCAATTAAATAAAATATTTCCTTTTATGTCAAATTGCATGTTTTGGCTAAAGTTAAGATTATGAGTGGTTATTATCACTATTAAACCAAAAAACTATTTTCAAAACTTATAAATCAAAGATAATGAATGAAGTGAGGCTACTTATAAGTACTTATAAGCTTGCATGTGATTATAAGCATAGGATGTGTTTTGTGTTATTTTCCTTCGCCTTTCTTAACATGGACTTGTATAGGATTTGCAAAGTGTATAGTTCATTTGAAAAGAACACAACACTTTCTTAAGTATATTCCTATGCACTCCTATGTTATGATTTAAGAAGGATCCTCACATTTACTCATGTCAATCATACAACCAAACCAAACTTAAATCCTTTGCATGATTATTCATCCATTTATTTCTTTTTGTACATTCACATCTATTTAAGAAAAGTGGCATATTAGTCTGGACATCCCGGGACTGTGAGTCTTTAAGTAGCCCTAAGTAGATCTTGTACCTTACGCCTCTGGTATCAAAAATAATGGTGTCATACTCACTTATGTCTTTTATATATGTAGATGTGCATTTTGTTAATGGATGAGGAATCCCTCTTTTTTACATAACAAAATCATGCATTCATGAAATATCCAAATTTTTAAATCATATCTCTTAGCATTCATCATCAAAGTGTGCTAAAATTTTCATTGCATGTATAAGTATGCTTAGGATCATTCATATGCATGATATACATGGTGGAAAGAAATAAATAGTTGTGTGTTATGTGATAGTAATTCACCTTAATTAATCCTAAAATGCCTTTCTTATTGAATAGGGCTATTTAGAGCAAATCTAAACTTAGGCTTAATTAAAACACATAATAAAATATTCACTAAAGAAAAATCATTAATGAATCTACCTTAAAAATAACTTAAGGTAGGGATGAAAGAGAAGTTCACTTCTCTTTTCTTCTCTTCACAACATTTAGTAACTAAATATAGGTTCATTCAAACCAAATCAAATCATCAAATAAAATTGATAAATCAACTAAATTACTTAAAATGAAACCACCCTCTAAGTTGAATCCTTCACACTTAGAAAATTCTAACCTTGAAGCCTAGCTAAGACATGCCTTAAATGTCACACAAATTAGGATAAGTCACCATTTCTAGCTCTATGTTAAGGCGGTGCATAGTTTGATGCCTGATTTTGTTTTTTGATGTAATATTTTTAGACTGGATGTTAGGGTGCATGTGCGTAGATTGGATGATAGGACAATTTTAGTCTACTCATATCTTCTACAGGGAATTGTGCTTAAGGGGCGTTGTTATAAAAATATAAATACTTTTGTTGTGCAGGTTCCTTATACCCCTAAGCATGATCCAAACTATGACAGGTGGACTTGGTTACCCATGTGTGGGGTGCTAAGTCCAAATTATTCATATAATTGCTTGGGTTGTGTGGTATGTTTAGCTAATATCTATTTTACAGGTTTACTTAAATTTATCTTTCCCATTTTGATGTAAATTTGTAATTTAAATTTAGAATGAATGTTTATGGGGGAATTAAGGTGAACATTGGTCATAAGACCATGTCTTATGTACCATGTAAATCCTTGGACCAAACCACATCTCAATTCAAATTAAAAGGAAGAAAGGAGTGAAGAAAAAAAGAAATGAAGAAATAAAGAATGAAGAATGAAGACTACCATAGCATGAATTCCTTTTAATTGTAATTATTCATTTATAATCCAGGTTGTATAAGGGTAGAGCTTGGCTACCCATTTTTCTTTTCATGTTTTTGCAATGGAGCCCGACCACATCGACCTCTTATTCTTTTGTGCTAATTTTATAAATTGATTGATGCTTTGCATATGATTGTGCAATTAGGATGGCATGATCTTCTTAGTTTCTTCATTATTTTGATGAATGACCTGGATGTAATTAGGCTCTTAGGAAAAAATAAATTTTCTATATAATTAATCAACTTAAATTTAAACTAAAAAACTCATAACCTCACCTAAAGCCTAGGACATAAATCTAGATAATAAAAGATTTAGCAACCATTTAGCTAGATGTTGTATGTCTATATCATGCATAAAAATATATTGTTTCACTCTTGCTAATGGAAAGCTTCCACCTTTACCAGAGAATATGACTTAACCTTTTAGATCCATGGCGGAAACACATTTTCTTCTTTCTAATTTTGGACTATAACCAATTTTTAATGTATTAGGTATATGAAATCCTATAGCCTTTGTCAAATAAAAATGTCCAAAAATCAAAATAAAAACTTAACAAAATTTGCATTATATTAACTCATTATTTATTCCCTTCATGATCTAGTATCTTAATGACTGTGTTTAAAGATTTAGCCTCCTTTCTAAATAAACAACAGCCTGGCAATATTGCAAAGCATAAGTCTTGCCTACATATATTTAAGATTGTAGGAGGAGTTAGTTCGCGACCAACCCCAGGCAGTTGTAAGTCCAGTAGTTGGGTGGTTTATCCTCCCTTATGGAGGTAAACCATATACCCATTTTCATCTTAGATTTAGATCGCGCTTCGGCCCTCGCCAAAGCTCCCTAGATTCAGGATCCGAGGTCGTTATTTTCCTTTGCTGGCTACAAGTATAAATCCTCACCTCTTAGGCATTTTCATGATCTTGTATTATGGAATTGTAAGCCCTAGATTTTTAATAAAAATTCAACTCAAACATATAATCTTCTTCAAACTTCAAAAATATAAAGGCCAACCATAGGATAGTTTAGTATGCTCACTAGCTTCCTTAATATCACGAGCATCCTTTACTCATCTTCCTTTGGTTTCAATAATAACTCCCTCCTTTTTATCAATCTCACTTGATTTTCTAAAAATAATCAATTTGTTGATAGTCCTATCTTTGAAATCTTTGGAGACAATGATCATTTGCCATAATCAAGAGTATTCTTAAGAAATCTTATTCCTTAAGATGTAATTAACTATGGGGGCTTGCCTCCATAGGGAACTTAACGAACCCAGTTTAAAATAAACTCTACTTTACTTTTCCATGTAAAGTATGGGAAAGATCTCTGGTACATTCAAAGACCCATTGTCCTTATGAGTCCTTATTAGATGATTAGGTCCATTATAGAATGGTGACTTCTATCTCTCGAGATAGTATATCATTCTTCAATGTCGCACCCGATCACCATGATGAATACATCTACAGATCTACGTGATGTCCTAATAATATATAATATTTTTATTTTTAAAATTCCCCAAGTTTGAGAAATAAACACCACAATAGCCCAAGTTAGGATAGGTGGGCTTGGTTACCCATGTGTGGGGTGCTTAGTCTATATTATTCATATAACTGCTTGGGTTGTATGGTGTTAGCTAATATTAATTTTGCTGGTGTAGCTAGATTTATTTTCCTTCCTTTCTAATGTAATTTTTGTATTAGGATTAGGTTATGTGTTATGGGGATTAAGGATAAGCATTGGTTATAATGCCTTGTCTTATATACCATATGATGCCTTTGGAGCGAACAACATCCCAATCAAGCCAAAAAAAAAAAATGGAGCAAATCAAAAATGAAGAAATGAAAGAGGAAGAGTGGAGAATGGAGGATGAAGAATGAAGACCCCCATAGCATTTATCATTTTATAATTATAATTATTCTTTTATTGTACTGAGATGTATAAGGGTAGACCTCTGCTACTTACATTTCTTTACAGATTGTATGGTTGTACTCGACCACACCAGCCTTTTATTCTTTTGTGATAGCTTTATAAAATTGTTTGATATTTTGTTTAGCTTGTGCATTAGAAATAACATACCTTTTTATAGTTTCTTTATGATTGGTGATTGTTGTCTGGCCTGAATGCGATTACGCTCTTAGAATAAAAATAAATTTTCTATCCCATTAACAACTCATAACTAAAATTTTAAAATAATTTAAAACCTCACATAAAAGCCTAGGAATTAAATCAAGATAGTAAAATTTTTAGCAACCCCTTAGCTGGATGATTGAATATATAATATCATCCATGTCATTTCTTCCAATCTTGCTAAGAGAGGGCTTCCATCGATGCCATAGAATAAAGGCTTAACCTGTAAGAGTCTTTGATGGAAAGACACCTCTTTCTCTCCTAATTTAGCCCACAATTAATTTCTCATGCATTTAGGCATACAAAATCCTATAACCTGTGTCAAAATAAAAAGTCTAAAAAATCAAATAAAACTTGTCAAACTTTGTGTTAGATTTAAGTCATTATTCATGCCCTCCATGATCTAATATCTTAGGGAGTGAGTTTAAGGATTTAATTTCTTTTCTAAGTAAATAATAACCTAACCATCTTGCAAAACATATGATTTGCCTACATGGATTTAAATCATATGAGTAGTTAGCTGGCTGCCACTCTAGGCAGTAATAAGCCCAACAGTTATGTGGTTTACTCACTCTTGTGGAGGTACACTATATACCCACTTTTGCCTTAGATTTAGGTCATGCTTTAGCCCTTGCCAAAGCTCCCTAGATTTAGGATCTGCAGTCGATGTTTCCCCTTTGTGGGCTATAAGCATAAATCTTCACCGTTTAGGCATTTCCATAATCTTATATTGTGAAATTATAAGTCCTAGATTTTTAATAAAAATTCAACTCAAACAAATAAATCTCTTCAAATTCAAATGTATAAATCTCAATCATAGGATAGATTGGAGTGCTCACTAGGCTTTCTAGTATCATGAGCACTCCCTATTCATCTCCCTTGGTTTTGATAAAAACTCTTCCCTTTTGATCTCTCCCACTTGATTTTTCAAAAATACAATTAATCCTTTAATAATCCTATCTATGAATCTTTAGATATAATAATTTCTACTTTAATCGAGATTATTCTTAAGGAATTCATTTTCCTTAAAATGTAATTAAGTATGGAGACTTGCCTCCATAGGAAATTTAACGAACTCGATTTAAATAAGCCATGCTTTACTTTACCATGTTAAGTAAGGGAAAAATCTCTGGTATATTCGAAGACCCATCATGCCTTAGGAGTTCTTATTAGGTGATTAAATCCATTATAGGATGGTGAATTCTATCTCCCAAGATAGTATACTATTCCTTAATGTCATAGTCGATCACCCTAATAAGTACATCTACGGATCTACATGGTATCCCCTCACACAAACACACCCAACACAAAAATAAATACCACAGATTTTTCTGACAACTCCGCTGGGGAAGGTTCCTCTCTCCATCTCTAGTAGATGACTATTATCTCCAAGCATTGATAGTGTACTTGTATTTTATATGAGTCCGAGACTATCTTCCTTTCTGTTACCACTTAGCTTATTTCATTCTTAAGCAAAGTTAGCCAACATCCTTTAAGTTTTAGGACCTCACTCTGTGTAGGTCTTGAAACCCTCGTTAGGTTCCCCAATAGGTGAAAACATAACTTAACAATGAAAGGGGAGATAATAAAAATTTAGAACCTCCTCACCACTAGCTTGGCGAGGCGAGGTTCATCATAGAATTTAAAGAAAATAATTCCTTTCATAAAAATGATGCTTTTAAAAAGCACCTTTCCAAGAAACTCACAAAATCAAAACCCCTCTATGATTGTTACATGGAGGTTCTTTTCAAAACAAAATCATGCAATGTTGAATCCCACTAACATATCCAAATTTTTTAAGTGAGGATTCCTATTTGAATCAAACATAAATTTGACCTTCACTTAACAATTTCAATTTGTTAAGTGAGGATCTCTATTTGAATAAAAACATAATATTTGATCTTCACTTAAAAAATTTAAATTTGTTAAGTTGGGGTCTCATTTTTAAAACATGAATTTGATCTTCACTTAACAATTCTAATTAGTTAAGTGAGGGTCTCATTTTCAAAACATAAAATTTGACTTTCACTTAACAATTTCAATTTGTTAAGTGAGAGTCTCATTTCAAATCATAAATTTGACCTTCACTTAACATTTTCAATTTTATTAAGAGAGAGAGAGGAGGGGCCTTTTTTCAAAACATTTGACCTTCACTTAACAATTTCAATTTGTTAAGTGAGGGTCTCTCACTTAACAATTTTAATTTGTTAAGTGGGGATCTCATTTCACAAACATAAAATTTGACTTTCACTTAACAATTCCAATTTGTTAAAGACAGGGTCTCATTTTCAAAGAAAAATATATTTAGGCTTTCCCTTAGCATATCCAATATTGCTAAGCAAGAGTCTCACTTTCAAAGCATATGTTTGGTTCTATCTAACACATCAAATTTGTTAAGTAAGAATCACATAATCATGTCATATTGGATTTCCACTTAACATACCAAATTTGTTTAGTGAGAATCACATTCTCATATCATACTTTCATTTCCACTTAACACACAAAATTATTGAGTGGGAATCCCATTTTCAAAAAAAAAACATATCAAACACATTTAGGCTTTCACTTTAACATACAAAATTTGTCAAGTGAGGGTCTCTTTTTAACACACATTTGATCCCTATTTTAACATACCAAATTTGTTAAATAAGGATGCAATTTTTCATATCAACCACACCTGAGCTTTCACTTAACATACTAAATTTGTTAAGTGAGAGTCTCATTTTCAAAGGAAAAAAAAAACATATCTCAAACACATTTAGGACTTTCACTTAACATACCGAATTTATTTAGTGGGACTCCCATCTTCAAAGAAAAGAAAATCTATGTCACAATCACGATTGGCTTTCACTTAACATACCAAAATTATTAAGTAAAATTCTCATCTACAAAGCACAAATCAAACACACGTGACCCCTACTTAACATACCAAATTAGTTAAGTAAGGAGCCCCATTTTTAAATCAAAATATCACATAATTGAATCTTCACAATAAAAAATATTTCAGACACATAATCACAACCTCTTCTTAGCATTCCCAAATTTGCAAAGTAGAGGTTCTTTCAAACTATCTATATTTTCAAACATGAAACATAAAACATAAACAATCTCCCAAAAAGAAAGAAATCTCTCCTCAAATTTTTGAACCCCACCCAACCTACCTAAAATGGTTAAGTATGGGTTCTAAAATCAAAAAATCAATTGGCAAAAGACTCTCCTCCAAACTTCCAAATCTCTCCAATAACCTCACTTAACACATTTGAATTGTTGAGTGTGGGTTCAAAACTTCCAATCTTATGTTACTTGCATGGAACAAATATCACGGCAGGAATCTGATACAAGTTATATTTCAACAAATATAGACATACAACTCAGAGCAGTCAATATAATCTTTGCAGCCTTCACATTGGACTCTCAGAAGTTTGTTTACACTTTTCTGTTCGGGATGGATTTTGCCCTGGATCAGGCCAGCCTCCTTCAGGCTGACTCCACCCATCTAGTGTTCTTTGGTCGAGGATTTGAGCGATCGCATCACTGCTGACCACCACTCCGGATGAGGTGGTGGGGTGGCAGCCATCCACATCGACCTACCTTCTAACACTGAGTATCCTTCCTTGAAGAGAAAGGCAATTGAGGTTCCTCCAGTCAGTTCAATTTCTACTAAGTCAGTCATTCCCACAACCGCTCAGGTGTATGCTAGCACCTCCTCGATGGTCCCCTCTAAGGGGAAGGCTATCTTGGCTTCAGAGATAGCCTCCCCTACCTTCGAGGTTGGATCTAGCTCTCACACTACCTTGCTCAGCCATACACAGTGACACACACAACAACATAATAAGAGTCACAGGATCAAGTGGCACCATGAGCATGCCACCCAAGAGATGGACGTCACATCCCACATTACAGAGAAAGGTTTCCCCTGTGAGGTTCCCCATTGCTGACTAACAACCAATTATACCCCCTCTCAGCATCAAATAGAGAGAAGGACTATCAAGGGATAGCTGCATTGCCTTCACCTCCTACATACTATGAGGCTCCGACTAGGGACAGGAGGAGGTCCTATGCTAGTCTACGTATGATATTATGGTAGGTAGGCAGCGTACATGGATGTTCAGAGTCTGGTACATTATTTGACTTGAGGTCTATCATCCCCAGGAGTGTTACCATACGCATTCATAGTGATAGAGCATCAAAGGCTTGGGTAGTAGTTCAGTCAGGGAGCAGAGAACGATGGAGATTCGCCAGACATACGGCAGCTTCTACTCTAGTTGATTTTCCCAGTCATCGGGTCACTAAGGCCGATAGGACTTATAACATAGTGCTGAAAGGTCCCACCAGTCATAGGGGGAAAGCTCCAGCGAGGGTAGAATCGGTGTTGTCTCCACCACACTGATAACTCCTCTCCCACCATCACCAGTTCATGTCCCACCATCCACCGTGCCTATAAAGGCACAAAAGACAGTATCTGGGGAGAAGAAATCTCCATTAGTGACCCGACTATGGCCAAAGGATCCACTTCATCTACTCCACTGACTGAGGTGAGGAAGAGTTCACCTACTCGATCTCCTGCCTCAATCTTGGTGAAGGAGTGGCAACCCCGCAGCGTTAAAGTCGTACCACCACCACCACCACCATCAGATCCAATGATAGCAGTAGTTGTAGAAGGGAAAGGGGACAGTTTTGCAATCCTCGTGGTAGTGGATCTCCCTAGGGACACTACTCTGCCCATGAGCAGTCATGAGCATATTTCTTCCAGCAGACATGACCCTCCCAGAGCCAACACTCTAGTGACAGGTAGTGTTAGGTGCATCTCTGTCAGTAAGCATAGTCCTTCTACTGGTCAACAATGCATATTTGTACTGGCATAATTAGATCGTTCCCTAGATGAGATTTTAGCACAGTACTTTACAGAGAAGAGGGAGCTTCTAGGGAGTGCTCGATCAGATTGTGAGGAGGGAAAGGTCAACTTCGATCAAGATGAGGATGATCTCCTCGAGAATTTGACCAAAGTTCACATGATCGATACTAGGGGATTCCTTTAGAGGGATCAACATAATCAGGAAGGTATTGTAGTTGAAAAATAAAATATCATTCATTCAACTCAACACCTCCTCCACTAGCTTAGGTAGAGGGATGATCATATTGATCAAATGGGAAAGAGGATCGAGGAGTTGATGGCAGTGGTGTCAGCATTGTAGAATTCAGCTCTAGTTTCACAGCCTTCTCCTGTAGTGGTCGATAGAGTAGAGTTGGCACACACTTTAGATCTTCTTAGATGCATTCCTGTAGAAGGAGACAATGGTAGCTTGCATAAGAAGGTGGTGGATAGCACCTCCATGCATGAAAAAGACATCAAACACATGGTGGAGCAATAGGTGAGGGATGTATGGTGCAAGCTCGAGCTGGCTCATCTGTTCCAAAGGGTAGACCCTACCTGAAGGAATTTGATGGTGTCCAATGCCCTAAGGCCTTTGTGCCTCCATCCTTCAAAATTTTTTATGGCAGTGGGAACCTCTGGCAGCACATATCACATTTCATAGCCAGATGTTGTAATTTCGATGGAAATGATGCACTCTTATTTTGCCTCTTAATCAGTAGCTTGATAAGCATCACATTTGACTAGTATGCTGAATTAACCAATGGTTCAATAAAGATATTTGCTGAGTTGAAGCAGCTCTTTATTAAGAGATTTATTGGAGCTTAGCAAAAGATAACTATGGGTGATCTCGTTGTAGCTCAACAACACCCTGGTGAGTCCCTTATTGATTACATTCTTAGATGACATAATTTAAATATAATGTGAACCACAACTGTCTGAACAGCATGCCATTGAAATTCTACTCAAAAATATTCATGGCTCGGTCACCTTCATGCTTAAAGGGTTCACCATTAAGATATTTGAGAAATTAATCAACAAGGCAGCTAATCTACAAGGAGAGGCCAAACAGATACCTTTCCAAGATCACCAAGCCTGACCACAAGGCATTTAAGAAAAGCTAGGGGCAATAGTGAGTTGATAAGGGAAGCCAGAAGGGCCGATAGACCTCGAGCTCCGCAGCCTCCTCCACCACCTCCTTTGCCACGCCTCCACCACACCTCATTGCCATAGTCCTCCACCATGGCCTTCTAGTATCCCCATCCACAAGATCATAATTCTTATCCACCACCGAGTAACTATAACTTGCCTACTTTTTTCGAAAAAATGAATAAACCATATTCATTCAAAAGGGAGGTAGTCAGGAAGATCTTTAAGAACCTCATAAAGAAGCCTGATTTTCAGTTACCAGAGCCTAGGAGGCTGGAGGATGTGGGCAAGATTCATGATCCAAACTTTTGCCCCTACCACCGCATGTTAGGTCATGTCTTAGAAGATTACTTTACCTTTAAGGACTGGCTTGAGTATAGCTACAAGTCAGGTGTCATTATCATCACTATGGAGTACTTACTAGAATAACTCTCTAGTTCTATTGGGGTAATCCTTGGGGATACATGCAATCTTCTCAAGATAGAGGAAGGTTGGGATATCTCCCTATCCCGAACCTCCAAGAATCTCCAAGAAAATAATTTCTAAGATCAAAAAGTTACTCATGCAGGTGCTTGAAGCAGCTCAAACCTCCAAGTCTAAGGAAGGTTTAAAAGTTGTTAAAGATAACTTGAGGGTGGTAGAAGCCTAGCTACAGTAGCGACAGCTTCCACTTGCTCGAGATAGCATGTCAGCATAACCACCGATTGAGTCCAGCACTCCTTCTACAGTTGTAGCCACAACTCCTTCAGCCAGTTCTTCTTCTAGCAGTCGTATTGTATCAGTGGAGGGGGGTGCCAAATCCCTCGCTCCCCTTACTTTACTTGATTTCTATTTTGTACCTTCATCCAAATCTAAGAAATTAATGAAGAAGAAGACTGATTCCACTTACATTCTCTCTACTTTTGATGATCTTGATGATTTTATTCCTATAGAAAGCTCTCCAAGTACTAATAATTATAACAATTTTGATCCACTCCTTTCTAATTTTGAAATAGATTACCCATTTCTAAATCACCCGGGTTCACCCATTAAAATTAACTTGGAGTCATCTGACTCTGATGATCCTATAGAAGAGGCTATAGGTGAACCTAATAAGGAGGTAAAACTTTCCACTAAACCATCTCATGAAGTCACTGAAGTTAACCTTCGTAGTGGCAAAGTTTTACCTCTTATGATAGCACCTCAAGATAAGGATAAACAAGTCATTGGTTCTAACAGTCAAGAAGCCCCTCCATAGGATATTCCACCTATGGATATGTTTGTGGAGGACCAACTCAGAGTTGACTATAATGTCCTTGCTCACCTAAGAAAGTTGTTAGCAAAACTAAGCATATATGATGCCCTTATCTTATCCAAAGAGATGAGGGAGCCATTGATCAAAGCCCTTCTTTATCAAGAAATATGCTTAGCTTAGCTGACCGCTGTTGGAGAGGAGGCATGTTTTTCAATAGAATCCTAGAGAGTTACATTCACCAATGAAGACCTTCTTTTAGGGACAACGGAGCACAACCGTCCCCTCTACATCATAGTGCATATGGGTAGATTTAGACTCTCCAGGATGCTAGTTGATCAAAGTACATCAGTTAACATTATGAGTCTAAAAACCCTTGCCTACTTGAGGATCGATATCTCTGAACTCCGAGGAGATCGAATGATGTTGAGAGGATTCAACGAACAAGATGAGAGTGCTTTAGGCTCCATATTGTTACCACTAAAAATAGATGACTGGAAGATGAAAGCCAAGTTCTACATAATTGATTCAGATACATCTTTCACTGCTTTGTTCAGTAGGCCTTAGATACATGCAAATAATATGGTTCCATCTTCTTTACAGCAGTGCATCAAATTCATAGAGGTGGAATTAAGTATTATGTCAAAGGAGACTTGAAGCCATTCTCAGTTAGAGAGGGAAAGATTTATGAAGATGCAGACTACTATCTTCCTCTAAATCAAAAAATCTATTCTCGTGAACTTGGTGAAAGTTCAGAATCAAAAGAAAATAAAACAAAAGAAATAAAAAAATAAAAGAAAAGGAAAAAGAAATTGAAAAAGAAAAAGAAAACAAAAAAGGAAAAGGAAAAGAAAGCACAAGTGTGCGAGAATCAGACATTGAGGAAGAGGTAGAGCCAGATGTTAGATTCCACCTAAAGTTTGTTCTGTAGGATATGTTTACCCAAAAGTACCTCGCTCCACATAGACTTAGAGTCTAGTTTAGAGGATGAGTCTCATGTGATTAGCACGCCAACTAACCCCTCTCAGTGGGTCCCTTTGAAGGTGACATTTGAGCCAGACAGTGGTGAATACCAAGCCTCCAAGCAAAGTATGAATGTATCTGAATCATCATTATGTAGAACAGGCAGGCAGGAGTTGGGAACTTTAGCTCTAACCTCACTTTTTTCCCAAAAAGTTGAAGGTTTCATAGTTAAGGAGGCCACCAAGACATCCACAGCTGTCAAGCCGAAGTGATTTTTGTTTGAAGCAACATTCTCAAGTCAAAAAGCTGATGTCGAACTTGAGGATGATTCATATAAATATTTAATACAACTACCTCTTGATTAGTATTAGTCTTGCTTTATTAACTTAACAAAGAAGGGATTAATCCCACATACTTGGTCTAAACATAGGTTGAACTACTTTGAAAAATTATGGGATAACCAAAGTAGACGCTCTCAATCAAGATCAGGACTAGGATTCGGCGCAATGGGTCTAGTCAACAACAACAACCACTACCTAGTCATCACCACTCATTTGGAGTCTGATAGGTTCTTCTCAAATCATGCTAACTCTTATGAAGAGGCATGTTTAAAAACTTCAGATGACCTAAATAAGGATAAAGTCAAAGATGCACTGCTAGAGTTTGAAGAAGAAATCAGATTAGCCATTGATGAACTCAATGAAATCAACTTGGGAATAAAAGAAGATCCCGACGTACATCTATTCCTCTTTAAATGAAGAAGAAATAAATAACTTAGTTAGAATATTAACTGAGTTTAAGGACTGGTTCACATGGGGTTATGAAGAAATGCCCAGTTTATCTCCTAACATAGTATTCCACAAGCTAGCAATATATCCTAATGCTAACCCTATCAAGCAAGCTCCTAGACGCATGCAATTAGAAATTAAACAGTAGGTCACTTCTGAAATTAAGAAATTAATCGATATCGGGTTTATCAGGGAATAAAAATATTCCACCTGGTTAGCCAGTGTCATTCTAGTTAAGAAAAAGAATGGCCAAATTCACATGTGTCAATTTTAGGGATCTAAATAAGGCATGTCCTAAAGATGAATTTCCACTTTCTATACTAGAATTGATGATGGACACTGCCTCATCTCATGTAGTATTCTTCTTTATGGATGGGTCATCTGGCTACAACCAAATCAAGATGGCCCCCGAGGAAGAAAGAAACACTAGTTTTTGAACCCCGATCAGAATCAATTGTTATAAGGCCATGCCTTTCACCTTAAAATGTCGCTATATACACGAGCCATGACTCGGATCTTCAATGAACTCATTCATCATCAAGTTGAATGTTATGTTAATGAACTAGTAGTCAAAAGAAAAGAGAAAGAAGACCATGTCTTTGACTTGAGAGTAATTTTCAATTGATTAAGATAATTTAATTTCAAAATGAATCAAGTATGCATTCGAGTATTTTAGTGGAAATTCCTTGGGTTTATTGTCGACACGGGAATAGAGATTGACCCAGAGAAGATCAAAGCTATCTTAGAAATGCCACCCCATAAAAGTCTAACTAAACGCATATCATTCCAAGGGCAGTTGGCGTATCTAAGATGCTTCATATCCAACTTATCAGGAAGATGTCAATCATTCTTAGCACTTGTCAAAAAGGATGCCAAGTTAGAGTGGGATGATAAGTGCCAGCATGCATTTGAAGACATCAAGCACTAGCTAATGATGTCGCCAGTTCTAGCAGCTCCTATCTCGAGTAAGTCATTGATCCTCTACACCGCTGTATTAGATGACTCCCTTGGCACTTTGTTGTCCCAAAATAATGATGAAGGGAAAAAAATGCTCTCTGGTACCACAGTCATCATTTAATTCCTGCTGAAGTAAACTACCCACCTACTAAAAAATACTGCCTAGCTTTAATCTTTGCGTCCCAAAAGCTGTGGCATTACATGCTTTTTCATAATTTGAATCTGATCTCTAGAATCAATCCACTACAGTATCTCATGACATGGCCAATGTTATCTAGACGGTTGGCATGATGGTCCATTATTTTATCACAAATTGACATCACATTCGTACCCCTCCGTGATGTAAAAGGACAAGGACTAGAGGATTTCTTAGCAGCACACCCTCTTCCTGCTAATTCTCAGCTTAGTGATGACCTTCCTGATGAACAAATCATGAACTTAGGGGACACTAGAATTCATCGTTGGGAGATGTATTTTGTTGTTACAGCTTCCTCCCAATAAGAAGGACCATGATCTACTCTTCCAGGGAAGGTAGGGGAAGGAATAGTCCTCCAAATTATGGATCATCATGTGATGAGATTATCATATCATCTGTCCAATCCATGCACCAACAATAAAGCCGAATATGAGGCTCTGATTGCTAGTCTGGAGTTAGTCATTAGATTATGCATCTAGAGCATCCGCATCTTCAGGGATTCTCAGCTCGTCATCAACCAAATCGCTAGGTCCTACAAGTATACCATGGAGTTGTTGGCTCAAATCCCAGAGGTCACTATTTATAAGATTCCTCGAGGAGATAATGCTATAGCATATGCATTGGCCAAGCTTGTCAAGGAGTTGGCATGCCCGGAAGATGAGCCCATTTCAATAAAGGTTGAAAATAGACAAGTCTTATCCATTATTGATGCTGAACTCATCGAGAGACTCTCTCTTGAAGGGCAGGTTGTTGTTGCCAAAAAGGATGACAAGTTAGATTGGAGGCAACCATTCATGGATTACCTACACATGGAAAAATTACCTCAACAGAAGTCATTAGCCCATCAGTTAAAATAGATAGCTCTCTCATGCTCTCGTGGATGGCATCTTATATCGACGGTCTTTCGATCATATATGGTTACATTATTTAGCCAAACACAAAGCCCATAAATTATGATCGAGGAACATTCAGGCTTATGCAGAGCTCAGCAGTCTATTCTGAAGATGAAAGATAAGATCAAAAGACTAGGATACTACTAGCCCATGATGATTACAGACTGCATGGATGTAGCCAAGAGATGCCACCAATGTTAAGTGCATGGTGTGGTCCTGCATCAACCACCTAACATTCTACATCCTACATTGGCCTCATGGCCATTTGAGTGTTGGGACACTGACATAGTGGGTTCGATCAATCCTCCTTCTTCCAAGCGTCACCGATTCATTCTAATTTCCACCGACTACTTTTCCAAGTGGGTGGAGGCAATCTCACTTAGCGAGATCACAGCTCAGCATGTGCTCCAGTTTTTTAAGAACCATATCATTTCTAGGTTTAGGATGCCTCGACGAATTATATCCGATAATGGTTTTGCATTCAAGAGCACCAAAATTAATAGATTTTCCCGAAGACACGATATAGATTAGAGATATTACACCATCTACTACCCAAAAGCAAACAGTCTAGTAGAATAATTCAATAAAACTCTCATCCAAATATTGAAGTAGACACTCGACAACAACAAGCGATAGTGGCATGAGCAATTGGTTGAAGCCTTGTGAGCCTACCGCACCACATACAAAACTCTAACTCAATCTACCACATTTTTCTTAGTGTATGGGTCTGAAGCCGTTCTACCATTAGAGGTCCAACTCCCATCACTAAGGATAACTGTGGGTAGAAAGATTACTACATAATAGAATGCCAAGCTATGGTTAGAAGAGCTCGAAGGTTTGGAGGAGAGATATCTTAGGGCATGCCAGAACCTCAAGTTGTACAAAGCCAAAATGATTTAAGCTCATAATAAATTGGTCTATCCTAATCTTTTCAAGTAGGAGAGCTTGTTTTAGTTCTAAGGAGATCAATTATTACCCGTCGAAAGATGGGAGGTAAGTTTGAACCCACTTAAGAAGGACCTTTGGCCATAAAAAGGCCTACCAATGAGGATCTTATCAACTCATAAATTGTAAGGGAGAGCACCTTATGCTTCTAATCAATGGGCTCTACCTAAAGAAATATTACTCATAAATCTTGTTTGAAAATAATCATCAATAAAACTTCTTTTCATATCAGATTCCACCTCTTATGTGTTAGAAATATATTTTGCTTGTGAAACCTCCACGATGTGTTTAGGATAGGTGTAAGAGAACCCAAGCGGCATCCTATTCCATCTTTCATAACACAAACAAACACATACCTTTTATCTCGAGCAATTTTAAAGTGGGAGCAAGCTCCCGTGGCACTCACTCATTAGCTATTCTAGGTCAGGCCAGTATGCTACCTTATTAGTGTGCACCCTAGTGGTCACTTGTCTGGCTGATGTGAGTCCCCTAACTTTCTTCCTAACTTGACCATTGTAAACCAATGAGCACCTTGTTAGTTTGGTAGGTCTTAATGCGCAGCAGTATGCTACCCCGTGTTGACTTCATTTAAGAGGATGTAAGCCTACATGATTTCTTTTTGAACTAGCCATCATGCACTAACTAGGTCGAGTATATTTGAGGTTTAGGATAAGTCCCCCAGTGGCTCCTTTCCTCCTAACTACTTCAAGCTTGGGTTTAGTCCTTACACAGAACTCCTCGAGTAGTCGCCCTAGGTTGGATAGCCCCTATCAAGTTGAAGATAGACTATCCCAGCGATCGGTGTTGCTTTGGAGAGATGTAAGTCTACACGCCTTTTTCTAGATTGATTATTGCAAATTGATAGGCACCTTAGGTTGGTTGGTCATCGCCATGTTGACGATGACCCACACGATGGATACACTACTCTTGGCAGATGTGAGTCCCTGCGCTTTCTCCTTGAGTTGGCCACCGAATACCTACAGGCTTTCCTTCACAGAATTTTGGATAACGCCCCTGGTGGCACCTCCCCTATGGGCACTCTATTTGGACCATGTCCTTAGAGACCCCATTTAGACACTACCCCAATTACTCTTTGATTGGACAGTCCCCCTTTCCTAATAGCCACCCATATAGTTAGAGAATTTGTTTAGCAGATGCACAGATTCTCCCTTTGTCCAATAAGTCTGAGATAGGACTATGCGAATATAAGCTCCCTATCAGTGTGGTCCCTCGCAAACCAACAGGGTCCACACAAATATAAAATATACTTTGTTTATGGATTAGGAATTTAAGCCCCCAGTGGCCCCTTTCTCAAGCAAGCATCATATATTTAAGGCAGTGTCAGCAAAACTCTTTATAGGAATTGCCTGACTACTTTGAGTTGAGATAAGTCCCCGGGTTAGCACTCTTTCAGTAGTCGCCCTTAGGTTGGGTTCAACTTATTGTGCCACCAGCGAGTTACCCCAATGTTCATCTTTGCTTTGAAAGATATAAGTCTACTATGCATTTTTTCCAGCATGACTATCGCAAATATACGGGCAGCCTTAGGTCGGGTTAGATTTATTGTGCAAGCAATGGATCGCCCCAGTGGTTCAGTATGTAGGAGGATGTAAGTCCCCACGCTTTCTTCCTAACATGACCATTTCACACCGAAAGGCACCCCCTGGGTTGGTTAGTTCTACCTCATGGCAGGTAGACTATCCCTTTGGATTTAAAAATCTAAGATAGGTATAGGCTGATATTAGCCCCTTCTTAGTGGATCCATCACACACTGAGGGGATCCATCAAATTAAAACAAATATGATTCAATCAAATGACATTATCTTGACTACTTCTGAGTTGATGTAAGTCCCCCTAAGGCATTCATTCAATAGTCGCCCTAGGTTGGGTCCGATTTGTTGCATCCAACAGATCACCCCAGCAGTTGTCCCTTGCTTTTGGAGATGTAAGTCTACTATGCTTTCTCCCTAGCATGGTCATTGTACACTGAAAGGCAACCCCTTAGGTTGGATAGTTCTACCCTGTGGCTGGCAGACTACCCCCTTTGGATTGGTAAATCTAAGATAGGCCAAAGCCGACATTTCCCCTTCTCAGTGCGATCCATCATAAATTGACGAGCTTCATCTTAAAATCCAAAACTTAAACAAATAATCAAACAATTTCTCCCCAGTGAGACATCAATCAAATCTAATTCAACTCGCATTCCCCAGCGAGTGTACTCTTAAAAGAAATCTCATCAAATCCTTATCCCTAGTGGGTAACCTAAACCTACTTCCCTAGTGGAAGGTTCATGCATCTATCCATGACAAGTTATATATCCTAATCCCCAATTGATTCTCTACCCAAATCATACCTTGTATCCAAGTCCAAACTTCTTATCCCTAATAGATAACTTGAACATGCTTCCTTAGTGAAATGTTCACATGCTTGATCCCTTGGTGGATCCCTTCCTCCTCCCTAATGCCCTTGGCATGAGTGGAGTTGCATTACACTAAGAACTTGATTTCTTCTACACCTCGGGTTTGGGAGTAGATAATTTTTATTAGTGCTTGCATTCCTTCTAATGTTGTTGATCATCTCGGTCAACACCAATACATGTGGTATGCCTTGTCAATCACACCACACTTATTGGGCACCCTTTGTTGACCTCACTTTTGGAGTGAACTCTCAACTTCCTCATCATAGGTCTAGGACTCTTATATACTCTAAGAGTTCCTCAATCTTAAGATAATTCTAGTGATTAGGTGAACACTTAACCTAACCCTAAAGACTTAGAAGAGTTAGCCATAGGAATAGGTTATACCCTAGGTATTAGGAAGACTTGCATAACCTATAGCCCAAACCCAATCCTTGCTTCCTTCTTTCAAACTAAACCTCAAATTCAAATTCAAATTCCAAAATAAAATCCAACTATCCAATGATTGAAATCCATCACCAAATTTAAACTCCAAATCCCTTCCTAGGCCCTTTTATTTTATCATATGGACTTAGCCCTAACCATCCAAATCAACCCCAAACCAATTTAATTTCTCAATTATCAAATCCAATCTCAAATCAAATTTCAAATCATAAATCAATTCCAAATTCCAAATGATTGAAACCCATGATTAACTCCAAATTCCAAAAATCTCTTCCTAAGCCATATGAGCCTCCTTCATGTGCTTAGCCAGAACTCCTTCAAATCAACTCAAACTTGCTTGATTTCTTTATAAATCAATCATTCCTTCATTTATACTCATAAATATAAATGAAGCCTACCCTCCAATAACCAAAAATAAATCTAATCAAATCAAAACCCAAATTATCTCTTCTGACCTACATCCCTAAGCTTAATCAAATTTGCTTACAAATCACTCCAAACTTAAGTTATTTTCTCATGACACATTTATATCTTCATTTATATTCACAAAAATAAATGAAATATAAAATCAAATGACCAAAACCAAACTCAAATCAAATCAAATTTCTAATTTTATCCCTTTTAGCCAAAGTTTTGAACCTTGCTAAATGAAACCCAAATCAACTCAAAACTCATAGATTTCTTCATGTTTCAATCATTGATCCAAATATAAACATAAACCACCATTATCAAACTAAAACCAAGTCAACCCAAATAAAGCCCAAGTTGACCCTTTTGACTTGAAATTATCATATGAATCAAAACTCACTTGGCTCCAAACCAATTGCAATTGGATTTATATTTCAATCCTAAGTCCATATGTGAGTTCAATTAAACTTAAATCAAGTCTTGATCAAGCCAATTGACCCATTTAGGCTCACTTGACCCGAAGTGACCTAAAGGACCTTTTTGAGCCAAGTTCTAATCCAACCCAAATTGGATTGAACTAAGCCCATCTAAACCTCAATCATGATCAGTAATCTTCATTGGGTGATCAACCTCCTTGAATTGGATCAAACCAAGTCAAACCTAGCCTTTGACCAAGTCAACATTTAGCCCAAATGAAACCCAAACTAGCCAAAACTCACCATATGCCAAATTGATTGAAACCATTGACCCAAACCCATTCATAATCAATGATTGAACATGACCAAGTCATCAATTGAGCCAAACCAAGCCTAATTAGCCACTTGACCTAAGTTGACCCAAATTGGCTAAAAAGTCAAAATGGATCAAATCACTATTTAACCCAAATTGATTACAACCAATGGCTCGAGTTCATCCCAAATTACTTATTGAACTTGACCAAAGCCATGATTGAGCCCAAGTTGACCAATTGGTCAACTTGACCTAACCTAGCCCAAATTGACCTAAAAGGTCAAATTGACCAAAATTCAAATTAATTCTAAATTAAACCAAACCAAAGCCTACAATCATTTTCAATCAACCAATTGAACTTGACTCAACACCTAACCCAACTCAATTTGATAAAATTGGTCAAATTGGTCAACTTGACCAATTTGACCCTTTTGAATCCAAATGAGTCAAATTCAAACCTAAGCCAAACCATATCAAATTAGTCACACCAAAATATTCCAAATCATGATTTAGACCTAACCCAAGCTTTGGTTTGACCCAATTTGGCTGGTTGGTCAACCCAACCCAATTGAACCCTTTTGCCCAAATTGAGCTAAACCACTTCAAGCCACCTTATGGAACCCCTTTGGCTGATCAAACCCACTCCACATCAGCCCCAAAACATCCTTAAATATATCTAAACCCATTTGAAACCAAGCCAAAGGGGATTGGCCAATGTGCAAAGTCATTTACATTGGATCCTTATCATAAGTGGCAAAGTCCACTTTGCTATCTTCATAATAGCCATCAAGATGCCAAATGAAGCATTCCTACAGCTTCCTAGCCCACTCTAAACTCCCCTAGCCTTTGCCATGGACCAAAGGATCCATGCTTCTTCCCTCTCATCCATGGCCAAACCCATGGACACAAGAAAGAACAATCCCACCCCACCACTCCATATCTTCCCTTGGAGCTCCTACCACTACTTCAAAACCCCGAGCCACGTATAATGACACCTCCGATGGTGACGTAATTGATGAGATTTACAAATTTAATCTCGTCCATCCACCTGACTTAATTGAGGGATATACTCCCTTAATTCAAGCGAGGAAGGACACCAATTACATTCTCTGAGTCCCCAAGTTCATTTGGAACTCCCTCAAAGCAAATCCAAGGATCCCCAACCTCTCCTCGATCGGCAATTGCCATTCCCATGTGCAAACTGAAACAGGACACCCTTCTCTCAAGCAATATTTCCTTTCCACCAAACTAAATCCAAATTCCTCTTAGCCACACCATCCTCATACACAATCGAAGCCAACTGAACCATTTTCAAGCCTTCCAAAGCACCAGAGGTGTGAGTTCGATCAAAGCTGAGGTGTTTGCATGTGTGGATTGGTCAACCGAGCACCCTAGGCTAAATTAATCTTGAACTTCATCAACAAGGCCTCACCTCAACTAGGCGAAGCTACCTTCAGCATTGTACTGCCAGACATTAGCTCTGGTGTGGTAATTCCTCAAAATCGTTCCATTTGGCCTCTATACGTTGGTCTTTTATGAAGGAAATCTCCATGTCGAGGGATTTCAGCTATTGGATATGATTGTATGCTCCCTTAGATGGTGTAGGATCCATTTGATCCCAATCCGAGCTCGAATGAGCTCGGATCGACTGGAGAAAGATGGACGTTGCTCGTCTTTCTTCACTAGGGAATGAGATAGATCACGAGCCATCCATCTCGCATGATCGAGATGAATGACTCTGATCAAATCCCTTGGTAAATTCTTTGATTTCTCCCTTAACCCACGGATTAAATCATGGTCGTCCGAACTTAGATCGGACGACCCACAAAGAAATTTTGTTCACCACCTCTGACTCAGCGCACGGATGTGACTACTTAAATAGCCAATCCCGTCATGACATGTGAAAAGTGCACCTCGACAGCAGCCACATGGCCCAATGGGATTAAGGGCTTAATTAAGACTAAATAATTGGTTTTTTAATCCTAAAATTTCCTAAAAATATAACTAATTATAGAAAATTCCAAAAAATGCAAACTTAGGCTCATTTTGAATATATTTCAGAGGGGGATCTTGGAAACTTATAATTAATTGATTTTGAATAGTGATTTTGGCTTAATTAAGGTTTTATAAAAATCTAATTAGCTTAATTACACCTTAATTAAGCAATCAATTAATCTCAACTTTTCTAAGGATGTTTAGGGGGATGACTTCTACCTCCCCTATTTTCTGGAATTTTATTGAGTGCTTAGTTAGGTAAATCTTTTAAGTAAGCCCTAATCACCCTCTTAATCCAATTAATTATAATTAAGGAATAAATAGTAACTTGATTAATCATTTGAACATAATTATCCCTGTTAAACTGTAAGATCACTTAGATAATGAAATTGGGGACACTTTTTTAATTCATTTCCTAAATCTTCTTTATCTTTAAAAAACAAATTAATTAATGGGTTAATGGAATGATTAATTGATTAATTAAATGATTAAATCTTCGAAATAAGGAAATCAAAACATAATTGAATGTTTAAATGATTTAGGGATTAGGATTAACGCCTTGCCCTTGATCCTTTCCCCTAAGTTAATTTCATCATTCAAATTAAAACATAACCAAAATATTTAATCAATCCATTAAAAGCTTAATGAAATTAAAATTAAAAATCAATTCATCCACACTTAAACAACTTTTAATTGATCTTGGGTAGCTCCTTGGGTGTTCAATAACCCAAGGTAAGAGATAATAAAATTATGATTAGCTCTCATGTGTAAGCAAATCATAAAAGTAATTAAGTGAGATCCCTTAAGTTTAATTAACTATTAATCATAAGCCAATTGCATTAGGCCCCTTTCATTTCTTAGGAGCATTACAAATTTACTATTCATGTGGTTGCATATCATATTAGCTTATCAGTGATTAGTTAATTAACTTAAAGTGATATTAGTAAGGGATAATTAATTCATTTAATTCATACCTTAATCTAATCAAAACATAAAATGAACTTAAATTTTCTTCAGTAAACCAAACTAATTTACACATGAGAAAATGGTTTAGGATTAGCAAACCTCTCTTATATTTTCTAAATCAAATCACATTCAAAGATAAAAAGATAAAAATCCCTTTAAAGAATTTTGGTTCATTTTAAATAGCCTTATTTAATATGATTGTCCTTGGAAATTAATTGGAGTGAATGAAATCATATGGTTACATTCCTTCATTTCTTTCCAATCATGCTAAATATTATTTTTCATATGAAATCATGCATTCATTTTGTTTGAAAATTAATTAAATAAAATATTTTCTTTTATGTCAAATTGCATGTGTTGGCTAAAATTAAGAATATGAGTGACTATTATCACTATTAAACTAAAAATTATTTTTTAAACTTATAAATCATCTATTACAAATGAAGTAATGCTAATTATAAATACTTATAAGCTTGCATGTGATGATAGTGTAAGATGTGTACTATGAAGCTCTCTTTCCTTCTCTTAACATGGATTCACATAGGATTTACAAGTGTATAATTCATTTGAAAAGAACACAACACTTGACTAAATCTATTCCTATGCATATCTACGTTAAGACTTAGGAAGGTATTCCATATTACACATGTAAATCATACAACCAAATCAAACATAATTTCTTGCATGATTCCTTATCCATTTGGTTTTCCTTTGTACATTCATATGTATTTGAGAAAAGTGGAATATTAGTCTGGACATCCCGGGGCTGTGAGACTTTAAGTAGCCATAAGTAGGTTTTGTACTTTATGCCCCTGGTGTAGAAAATAATGGTGTTGTACTCACTTAAAACTCTTATACACATGCATGTGTGATGTAACCAATGAATGAGAATCAAAAATCAAATAAATAAAATATAATTTTTGCATTGATTTTCCCTATCCTTATAGTTATTCATACATTTACATATATCTAAGAAAACTGATATATTAGTCTAGACATCCTGGGGCTGCGAGGCTTTAAGTAGCCCTAAGTAAGTCTTGTACATTATGCCCCTGGTGTAGAAAATAATGGCATCGTACTCACTTATAACTTTTATACATGAGAATGTGTATTTAGTTAATAGATGAAAAATTCCTCTTTTCTACATAACAAAGACATGCATTCATAATTCAATTAACAAATGAAATATTTAAATTTCCAAATACATTTCTTTGCATTCATCATCAGAGTAGGCTAAGATTTACATTGCATGTATAGGTATGCTTAAGGTCATTCATATGCATGATATACATGATGGAAAGAAATGGATAAGTGTGTGTTATGTGATAGTAATCCATCCTAATTAATCCTAAGATGCCTTTCTCATTGAATAGGGCTATTTAGAATGAATCTAAACTTAGGATTAATTAAAACACATAATAAATTGTTCACTAAAGGAAGTTCATTAATCAATTTGCCTTAGAAATTACTTAAAGTAGGTATAAAAGAGAGACTCTCCCTCTCTTTCTTCAATTTATAAAACTTATTTGCTAAGTGTAGGCTACATGAAACAAAAGAAAACATTAAGTATAAATCCCCAAATCAACTAAACCACTTAAAGAAAAATCAACCTTTTATGAATTAAATCCCTCACACTTAGCAAATCATAACTCTAAAGCATAGTTACGACATACCACACAAGCTCTAACACATGCATATTAAGCTAAGTCACCATTTCTAATTTTATGATAGGGTGGTGCGTGGTTTAATGAATGTTTAGTTTGGTGATGAATTATTTTAGACTGAATGTTAGGGTATATGTGTGTAGCCTGAATGTTAGGCCTATATTAGCCTAATCATGTTTTATGCAGGGGGTTATGCTTAAAGGGGGTTGTTGTAATATATATATATATATATATGTTTTTTTACTGTGCAGGTTGCTTAACCCCTAAGCATAGCCCAAGTTAGGACAAGTGGGCTTGGTTAACCATGTGTGGGGTGCTAAGTCCAAATTATTTTTATAACTACTTGGGTTGTATGGTGTGTTTAGCTAACATTTGTTTTGTAGGTGTAGCTAGATTTGCTTTCTTTTCTTTTAAATGTAGTTTTTACATTAGTATTAAGATAAGTGTTATGGGGATTAAGGATAAGCATTGGTTATAAAACTATATCTTATATACCATGTGATGCCTTTGGAACGAACAACATCCCAATCAAGCAAAAAAAAAGAAATGGAACAAATCAAAAATGAAGAAATGAAAGATGAAGAGTGAAGAATGGATGATGAAGAATGAAGTCCCCATAGCATTTATCATTTCATAACTGTAATTATTCTTTCATTATTTTGAGATGTATAAGGGTAGTGCACGGCTACCCATATTTCTTTTTGGGTTATACGGAGGTACCCGACCACACCTTCCTTTTATACTTTTGTGATAGCTTTATAAAATTGATTGATGTTTTATTTAGCTTGCGCATTAGAAATAGCATGCCTTTTTATAGTTTCTTTATGATTGGTGATTGTCGTGTGGCCTGGATGCGACTAGGCTCTTAGGATAAAAATAAATTTTTTATCCCATTAATAACTCATAACTAAAATTTTAAAATAATTCATAACCTCACATAAAACCATAGGAATAAAATCAAATAATAAAATTTTTAGCAACTCCTTAGCTGGATGATTGAATGTATAATAACATGCATGTCATATTCTTCCACTCTTGCTAAGTGAGGGCTTCCATCTATGCCAGAGAATAAAGGCTTAACCTGTAAGAGCCTTTGATGGAAAGACATATCTTTCTCTTCTGATTTAAGCCACAATCAATTTCTCATGCATTTAGGCATACAAAATCTTATAGCCTGTGTCAAAATAAAAAGTCCAAAAAATCATATAAAACTTATCAAAATTTGCATTAGATTTAAGTCATTATTCATGCCCTCCATGATCTAGTCTCTTAGGGAGTTAGTTTAAGGATTTAGTTTATTTTATAAGTAAATAGCAACCTAACCATCTTGCAAGGTATGTGACTTGCCTACATGGATTTAAAATATAGGAGGTGTTAGCTGGCTGCCACTCCAGGCAATAATAAGCCTAGCAGTCAGGTGATTTACTCTCTCTTGTGGAGGTAAACTATATGCTCACTTTTACCTTAAATTTAGGTCATGCTTAGGCCCTTTCCAAAGCTCCCTAGATTTAGGATCTGAGGTCATTGCTTCCCCTTTGTGGGCTACAAGCATAAATCCTCACCTCTTAGACATTTCCATAATCTTGTATTGTGGAATTATAATTCTTATATTTCTAGTAAAACTTTAACTCAAACAAATAAATCTCCTCAAATTTAAATGTATAAAGCCCAACCAAAGGATAGATTGGAGTGCTCACTAGGCTTTCTAGTATCATGAGCACTCCCTACTCATTTCCCTTAGTTTTGATAAGAACTCTTCCCTTTTGATCTCTCCCACTTGATTTTTCAAAAATACAACTAATCATTTCATAGCCCTATCTTTGAATTCTTTGGAGAAAACAGTCACCTACTTTAATCGAGAGTATTCTTAAGGGATTCATTTTCCTTAAGATGTAATTAACTATGGAGGCTTGCCTCCATATGAAATTTAACGAACCCGATTTAAATAAATCCTGCTTTACTTTTCCATGTAAAGTAGGGAAAAAATATATGGTATATTCGAAGACCCGTGATACCTTAGGAGTCCTTATTAGGTGATTAGGTCTATTATAGGGTAGTGACTTCTATCTCCTGAGAGAGTACAATATTCCTTAATGTCACACCCAATCACCCTAGTAAGTACATCTGCAGATCTGCGTGGTATTCCCTCAAAAATAAACACCATAGCATCGCAGAGGCAATTATGAATCCACCAAGAAAGAATGTCTCTTGTGTTCTCTTACACCTAACTTAGTTGCACTAGTCCAAATAGGATTCCTCTTCGGTTCTCTTACACCTAACCTAGTAGCACTGGAGGATCGTTTGTAGTTTATGTTTATGTTATGGAGGGATAGGATGCTGCTCAGGTTCTCTTACACCAACCCTAAACACGTCATGGTGGATTCACAAGTGAAAGATATTTCTAACACATAAGAGATGGAATTTGATATGAAAATAAGCTTATTGATGATTATTTTCAAACAAGATTTATGGATAGTATTTCTTTAAGTAGAGCCCGTTGATTGGAAGCATTGGGCGCTCTCCCTTACAATCTATAAGTTGATTAAATCCTCCTTGGTAAGCCTTTTCTATGGAAAAAAGGCCTTCCCAAGTGGGTTCAAACTTGCCTCCCATCTTTCAACAGGCAATAATTGGTCTCCTTAGAACTAAAATAAGCTCTCCTACTTGAAAAGCTCTAAGACAAACCAACTTGCTGTGAGATTGAATCATTTTGGCTTTGTACAACTTAAGGTTCTAGCATGCCCATAGATGTCTCTCCTCCAAACCTTCGAGTTCTTCCAACCGTAACTTGGTGTTCTGCTCCATTGTGATCTTACTACCCACGGCTATCCTTAATGATGGGAGTTGGACTTTTAATGGTAGAACAACTTTAAACCCATACACTAAGAAGAAATGGGTAGATTGAGTTGGAGTTCTGTATGTGGTGCGGTAAGCCCAAAAGGCTTCAACTAACTGCTCATGCCACTGCCTCTTATTATCATCGAGTGTCTTCTTTAATATTTGAATGAGAATTTTATTGAATGCTTCTGCTAGACCGTTTGCCCTTGGGTAGTAGATGGTGGAATATCTCCAATCTATGTTGTATCTCTGAGCAAAGTTATTGATTTTAATGCTCTTGAATGCAGTACCATTATTAAATATAATTCAACGAGGCACCCCAAACTTATATACGATATGGTTCCTGAAAAATTGGAGCACATGCTAAGTTGTGACCTCCCTGAGTGGCATTTCCTCTACCCACTTGGAAAAGTAGTCGATGGCATCTAGAATCAACCGGTGACCCTTGGAAGAAGGAGGATCGATTGGACCCACTATGTCGGTACCCCAATACTCAAATGACCATGAGGCCAATGTAGGATGTAGAATGCTGGGTGGTTGGTGTAAGACCACACCGTGCACCTGACATTGGTGGCATCTTCTAGCTACATCCATGCAATTTGTAATCATTGAAAGCCAGTAGTATCCTAGTCTATTGATCTTGACTTTCATATTTAGACTGAATTGATGCACTCCGTGTAAACCTGAGTGTACCTCAGTCATGATCCTATGTGATGCGTGTTTATCCATACAATGTAATCACATATGATCAAAATATCATTGGTACAAAGTGTCACCTACAATAGGTAGGAAAGAGCTCTGTGCTTCACCTGGTGTGCTAGTGATCTCTCTTGAGGTAGTTTGCCTATATTTAGATAATCTATGAATGGTTGCTTTCAATTTGACTCCTCATCCTTTTTGGCAACGATAACCTCCCCTTCAAGAGAGAATCTCTTGATGAGTTCAGCATCAATAAGGGATAAAACTTGTCTATTTTGGACCCTTATTGGAATGGACTCATCTTCTAAACATGCCAACTCTTTGGCAAGCTTAGCTAATGCATCTGCTACTGTGTTCTCTCCTTGAGGAATCTTTTAGATGGTAACCTCTGGGATTTGGGCCAATAACTCTATAGTGTACTTGTGGTGATGATGGAGCTTAGGCTTTAGAATTATGTAGGACCCAGGGATTTGGTTGATGATGAGCTGAGAATCCATAAAGATATCGATATTTTGGATGCATAGTGTAATGACTAACTCCAAACTGACAATCAGGGCCTCATATTCGACTTCATTATTGGTACATGGGTTGGATAGATGAAATAAGAATCTCATCATATCGTGGTCTGGAGTTAGGAGAACTATTCCTCGCCCTGTCTTTCTTGGAAGAGTAAATTATGGTTCTTCTCCTTTTTGAAAGGAAGTTGCACCATCAAAATACATCTCCCAACGGTGAATGCTAGTGTCCCCTAAGTTTATGATTTGTTCATTGTGGAAGACATCACTAAACGGGGAATTAGTAGGAAGTGGGTGTACTGCTAAGAAATCCACTAGTGCTTGTCCTTTCACCACACCGAGGGGTACAAATGTGATGTTAAATTATCATAAAATCATGGACCAACATGCCAACCATCTAGATAGCATCAGCCGTGTCATGTGATACTATAGTGGATTGATCCTAGAGATCATATTCACCTTATGAAAAAGCATGTAGTGTCATAGCTTTTGGATGCAAAGATTAAAGCTAGGTAGTGCTTTTCAATAGGTGGGTAATTTGCGTCAATTGGAATTAGATGATGACTGAGGTAGTAAAGAGCATTTTCTTTCTCTTTGTCATTAGTTTGAGCCAACAAAGCACCAAGGGAGTCATCTAATGCAGCGGTGTAGAGGATCAATGGCTTTCTCGGGATAGCGACTGCTAGAACTGGCGGCATCATCAGGTAGTGCTTGATATCTTCAAAAGCATGCTGGAACTTGTTATCCCACTTGAACTTCGCATCCTTTTTGACAAGTGTTGAGAATGGTTGGCATCTTCCTGATAGGTTGGATATGAAGCATCTTAGAAATACCAATCGCCCTTGGAATGATCTGAGTTGAGTTAGACTTTTAGGGGGTGGCATTTCTAAGATAACCTTGATCTTCTCTGGATCGATCTTTATTCCCCGGTGTTAGACAATAAACTCAAGGAATTTCCCTGAAGCTACTCTGAATGCACACTTCAGGGGATTCATTTTGAGGTTAAATTATCTTTACTGTTCAAAAACTACTCTCAAGTCAAAGAGATGGTCTTCCTTTTCTTTATATTTTACTACTAGATCATCAACATAGCATTCAACTTGGTGATGAATGAGTTCATTGAAGATTTGAATCATGGCCCACCGGTATGTAGCACCGGCATTTTTAAGGCCGAAAGGCATGACCTTATAACAATATATTTTGATCGGGGTTCAAAAAGAAGTGTTTATTTCATCCTCGAGGGCCATCTTAATTTGATTATAGCTAGATGATCCATCCATGAAAGAGAAGATTGCATGAGATGAGGTGATGTCCACCATCAATTCTAGTATAGGAAGTGGAAATTCATCCTTAGGACATGCCTTATTTAGATCCCTAAAATCGAAACATATGCAAATTTGGCCATCCTTTTTCTTAACTGGGATGACACTGGCTAACCAGGTGGATATTTTTCTTCTCTGATAAAGCCAGCATCGATCAATTTTTTTATTTCAGAAGTGGCATGTTGTTCAATGTATAATCGCATGCATCTAGGAGCTTGCTTGATAGGGTTAGCATTATGTTCTATTGCTAGTTTATGGACTGCTATGTCTAGAAATAAATTAGGTATTTCTTTATAACGCCATGCAAAGCAGTCCTTAAACTCAGCTAATAGCCTAACTAATTCATTAGTTTCATCTTCATTCAACAAGGAACTAATGTTTGTTAGACGTGGATTTTCTTCAATTCCTAAGTTGATCACTTTAAGTTCATCAATGGCTGATCTGATCTCTTCTTTGAACTCTGTCGGTGCATCTCTCACTTCAAGCTCATTTTGGTCATCTAAAGTTTCTAAACATACCTCCTCATAAGCGTTAGCATGATTTGAGAGGAACCTATCAGACCCCAAAAGAGTGGTGATAACTAGGCAATGATTATCGTCATCGACTGGACCAACTGTGATAAATCCTAGTCCTAGTCTTGATTGAGAATATCTACTTTGGTTGTCCCATAACCTTTCAAAGTAATCTAACCTGTGTTTAGACCAAGTATGTGGGATTAATCCTTTCTTTGCTAAGTTAATAACACAAGGCGAATACTAATCAAAAGGAAATTGTATTAAATCTTTATATGAATTATCCTCAAGTTTTACATCGACTTCTTGACTTGAGGATGATGATCCCAATAAAAATCTCTTTGGCCTGACATCTGTGGATGACTTGGGGGCCTCCTTAACTACTAAACCTTCAACTTTCTAGAAAGAAAGTCAGGTTAGAGCTAAGGTTCCTAATTATTCTACATTACTAATACATACATTCATGCTTTGCTTGGAGGCCTAGTCTTCATCGTTGTCTAGCTCGAATGTCACCTCTAAAGGGATCCGTTGAGAGGGTTGGTCGACGTGCTAACCATATGAGACTCATCCTTCAAACTGGACTCTATGTCTATGTGGATAGCGAGGGTACTCCTATCAGCTAGAACATAGCTCCTATTTGGGTAGCCAATAGCGAGGAGGTCTTCTACCTCTGGAACTATCTCTAGATCTTCCTCTTCCTCTACTTGGTGGGGGTCGAGTCATCCTACCCATGTGTTCATATGAAGGAACAAGCTGTGGGCGGAATCTAACTTCAGGCTCTACTTCTTCCTCAGTGTCTGATTCTTGCTCACTTGTATATTTATTTTATTTTCCTTTTTTTATTTTCTTTTTATTTTTCTTTTTATTTTTCTTCTTTTTCTTTTATTTTTAAACTTTAACCAAGTTTACGAGAATGGATTTTTTTATTTGAAGGAAGAGATAGTAGGCTACATCCTTATATATCTCGACCTCTCTAATTTAGAATGGCTTCAAGTCTCTTTTGACATAATGCTCAATTCCACCTCTTCAGAATTTGATCCACTGATGTAAAGAGGATGGAACCATGTTATTTCCATGTATTCAAGGCCTACCAAGCAAAGCAATGAAAGATGTATTTGAATCGATTATGTAGAACTTGGCTTTTATCGTCCAATCATCTATCTCCAATGGCAACACTATAGAGCCTAAAACCCTCTCGCCTTGCTCATTGAATCCTCTCAACATCATCCAATCTCCTTAGAGTTTAGAGATATCAATCTTCAAGTAGGCAAGGGTCTTTAGACTCATAATATTCACTGATGCACCTGGATTAACAAACACTTTGGACAGTCTGAATCTACCCATGTCCACTCTGATGTAGAAGGGATGGTTGTGCTCTGTTGTCCCCAAAAGAAGGTCTTCATTGGTGATTGTAACTCCATGAACTTCTCTTGAATAACATGCCTCCTCTCCAATAGCAGTCAGCTAAGCTAAGCATATTTCTAAATCAAGAAAAGCTTTTATCAATGACTCCCTCATCTCTTTAGATAAGACAAGGGCATCATATATGCTTAATTTAGCTGGCAACTTTCTTAGGTGAGCAAGGACATTGTAGTCAACTCTGGGCTAGTCCTCCACAAGCATAGCCATAGGTGGAGCATCCTGTGGAGGGGCTTCTTGATCACTAGAACCAATGACTTGTTTACCCTTATCCCGAGGTGCTACCCTAGGAGGTATAACTTTGCCACTACGGAGGTTGACTTCAGTGACTACGTGATATGATTTAGTGGAAAGTTCTACCTGCTCATCAGGTTCACCTACAACTTCTCTGATGGGATCATCAAAGACAGATGACTCCAAATTAATCTCAATGGGTGAACCCGAATGATTCAGGAATGAAAAATCTATTTCTAAATTAGAAGAGGAATGATTCGAATTAGAGTTATTATTAATTAGACTTAGAGAGCTATCTAAAGGAATAAACTCAAGAATATCATCAGAAGTGACATAGATGTAACCAAAATTAGCTTACTTCATTGATTTCTTAGATTTGGATGAAGGTGCAAAATGGAAATCAAGTAAAGTAAGCAGAATGAGAGATTTGGCACATCATGCCTCCCTCCATGATACAATAGGCTACTAAAGAAGAGCATGATGGAGGAACTATAACTACAACTATGGAAGGAGTGCTGGACTCAGTTGGTGGATGTGCTACTATGTTATCTTGGGCAAGAGTAGGCTGTCACTGCTGCTGTTGGGCTTAAACCTCCTTCAAGTTGTCCTTAACAACTTACAAACCTTCCTTAGAGTTGGAGGTTTGAGCTGCTTCTAGCACCTGCAAGGGTAACTTTCTAATCTTAGAAATGATTTTATTGGAGGTTCATAATAGGTAGATATCCTAACCTTCCTCTATCTTAAGAAGATCGCATGTATCCCCAAGGATTACCCTAACACAATTATAGGGTTGTTCTAATAGATATTCCTTAGGGATGACAATGGCACCCAACTTGTAGCTATGCTCAAGCCAGTCCTTAAAGGTAAAGTAATCTTCTAAGACATGTCCTAGCATGCGATGGTAGAGGCAATAGTTTGGATCATGACTCTTGCCTACTTCCTCGGGCCTCATAGGCTTTGGTAACTGGAAATCAAGCTTTTTAAAGAGATTCTTAAAGATCTTCCTGACTACCTCCCTCTTGAATGAATATGATTTATTCAATTTGCTTACAAGAGTAAGTAAATGATAGCTACCTGGTGGCGAATATGAATACTATTGTTGATGATGCTGATGAGGATACTGTTGAGGATGCTGTTGAGGAGGCGGTGGCAGAGGCCGCTATGGAAACTAAGGTGGCCAGTATGATGGCCGAGGTGGTGGCAAAGGAGGTGGTAGAAAATACTATTGAGCTTGAGATCTGTCTGACTGGACCTTAGCTGGTTGTTTCCCCTTATCAACTGCTATGACTACCCCTGGCTTCTTCTCAAATTCCTTTTGAGATTTGAGCTTGGCTGACTAGTCATGAAAAGGCAACTGTCTAGCTTCCTCTTATAGACTAGCCACCTTGTTGATTAACTTCTCAAAGGCTTTGATTGTAACCCCTTAAGCATGAAAGCAACCAAACCATAGATATTCTTAAGAAAAATTTTAATGGTGTGATATTCAGATAGCTGTAGTTCGTATTTCATACTCAGGTTTCTCCACCTAAGAATGTAATCAACAAGGGACTTATTTGGATTTTGCTTGGTCACAATGAGGTTGCCTACACTAACCTTTTGCTGAGCTCCAGCAAACCTCTTGATGATGAGGTGCTTGAACTCAGCAAATGTCTTAACTGAACTGTTGGCAGTTCAGCATACCAATCAAACACAATGCTCGCTAGACTGCTAACAAATAATCTTAAAAGAAGAGCATCGCTACCTCCGGCGTTGCAATAACCGGCCCTAAAGTGTGCGATGTGTTGGCTAGGGTTCCCACTACCATCAAAGATTTTGATGGAAGGGGGTACAAAACTCTTAGGATATTGGACAACATCAAATTCCTATGGGTAGGGTCTACCCTTTGGAACAAATGAGCCACCTTAGGCTTGTACCAACGCATCCCTCACTTGTTGTTCTACCATATTTTTAATGTCTTTCTCCTATATGGGGGTGCTATCCGCTGCCTTCCTATGCAAGCTACCACTATCCTAATCTACTAGAGAAGTGCTCTGGGATCTAGATAAGTCTACTGTGATACCCTCTCGAGATATGGGGACTGAGGCTTGATTTTGAAGTGCATAGAGGGCTGCTAACAAGTCTACCATTCTCTTCTCCATCTAGTTGATCTGATCATCCTTCTGTTTAACCTGTCGATGGAGGTGTTGGGTTGAATGGATGGTGCCATCTTCTTCAACTACAAAACCTTCCTGACTATGCTGATCTCTATGGAAGGAGCTCCTAGTATCAACCATGTGGACCTCAGCCGAATCCTCAAGGAGGTCATCCTCATCAGGATCAAAGGTTACCCTCTCATTCTCCTAGTTTATGTGATCACTACCTAAGAGTTCCCTCTTTTCGGCAAAGTACTATGCTAAAATGTCTTCTAAGGAGCGGTATAACGGTGACAATAAAAACACACGCTGCTGACCGGTAGAGCGACTATGCTCATTGATGGAGATACACCTAACACTACTAATCACTGGAGTGTTAGCTATAGGAGGGTCATGCTCACCGAAAGAGATATGCTCATGACTTCTTATTGGTGGAGTGGTGTACATGGGGAGATCTACTACCATGAGAATTATAAAATTCTTACCTTCCCCCTCTATAACTGCTGCTACCATTGGCTCTAGTGGTGGTGGTGGTGGACCACACATCATGGGGTCACCCTCATCAACAGAAGTAGGAGGTCTAGGGAACTCGCCCTCACCTTAGTCGGTGGAGTAGATGGAGTGGGATCCTTTGGCTGTAGTTAGATCACTAAAGGGGCTGGTCTCTCCCTAGATGGGGGCTTCTAGATTTTGGCAGGAGTGGTGGATGCTATGAGCTATACGAGTCATGGTGGATGATGAGGGGAGTGGTGTGCATGCAACAACAACTATCTCTCAATGGGAGATCTCTATGGATGCACCTGCAGAAGAACAATCCTATGAATGCTATCCCCTAATGGGACGACAGAAAATCCATGAGTGGAGCCGCTGATTGCTGCATACCTCCATCACTCCCTCCTGCCTACCTGAGTAGATACTTGAGCCTTCATGGCTCTCTCCCTATGAATCTGACTAGCATCTATAAGCTCTGCCAACCTAGCATAGGACAGTCCTAAGCCTAGCATAGGGCCTCCTGTTCTCCCTATCCGGTGCCTCATAGTATGCTGATGGTGGAGGAGAAGCAATAATCCTTCGATAATCTTTTTCTTCATCTGAGCCTGAGAGGGGGTGCAACTTGTTGCTGGTCATAAGTGCACAAACCTCTCGAGGAAAACCCTCCTCGGCTACATGGGATGCAGCCTCAAGCTCTCTGGCTGCTCGCTCATGCTCCCGCTTATTCTTTTGATTTTTATTGTGGTGTTGAGTATGAGTGAACAAGGCAGAGCAGGAATTAGTACCTACCTAAAATCCTCAGCCTAAGAAAAACAGGTTGGTGGAGTCGATCTCGAGGAGGCTATCCCAATCCAAGGCCAAATCCATCCTGAAGGGGAAAGTAAAAAACAAACTTCTGTGAAACCATGTGTACTAACTGCAAAAACCAACTGTATTGACCAATCTGCACTATATCTCTGCATGTGTTGAAATGTAATATGAGTCTGACTGATCTGCACTATATCTCTGCATGTGTTAAAATGTAATATGAGTCAGATTTTTATTTTAATATTCGTCCCAAGAGACTAATATAAATTTGGAGTTTTGAACCCACACTCAATAATTCAAATATGTTAAGTGGGGTTCATTATAGAGATTTTGATATTGAGGAGAGTCTTTGCCATTTGATTTTGGTTTTAGAACCCATACTCAACAAATTTAAGTAGGTTGGGTGGGGCTCGTAAATTTAGGAGAGATTTTCTTGGAGATATTTGTATTTTGTATATCTTGTTTCAAAATATTGATGATTTGAAAGAACCTCTACATAGCAAATTTGAGTATACTAAAAAGAGGTTGAGATTGTGTGCTTGAAAATTTTTTATAAAATACTTTTTGCATGTGATGAGTGACATGTTGATTTGAAAATGGGGCTTCTTACTTGGCAAATTTGATATGTCAAGTAGAAGCAACATGTGTTTGATTTATGTTTGAAAATGAGACTTTCACTTAACAAATTTGGTATGTTAAATGAAAGCCAAATGTGATTGATATTTATTTTGCTTTTCTTTTGAAAATGGGACTCTCACTTAACAAATTTGGTATATTTAAGTGAAATCCCAAATGTGATTAATATATGTTTTGCTTTTCTTCGAAAATGGGACTCTCACTTAACAAATTTGGTATGTTAAGTGAAAGTCCAAGTGTAATGTGATTTATATTTTGCTTTTCTTTAAAAAATGGAACTCTCACTTAACAAATTTGGTATGTTAAGTGAAAGCCCAAGTTTGATGTGATTTGAAAAAAGAGATCCTTACTTAACAAATTTGGTATGTTAAGTAGGAATCAAATGTGTATTAAAAATTAGATTCTCACTTAACAAATTTGGTGTGTTAATCGAAAGTCAAATGTGATTGATATAAGTTTTGAAAATGGGACTCCCACTTAACAAATTTGGTATGTTAAGTTGAGGCCAAATATGACATGAAAATGAGACCCTCACTTAACAAATTTGGTGTGTTAAGTAGGAATCAAATATGTCATGAAAATAAGGTTCTCACTTAATAAATTTGATATGTTAAGTGAAATAAAATATAATTTATGAAAATAAGACTCTCACTTAGCAAGTTTGACATGTTAAGTGAAAGTCAAATGTGTCATGGAAATTAGATTCTCACTTAACAATTTTAATATGTTAAGCGAGAATCAAATATATATATATATATATAAGTGAGATTCTCACTTAACAACTTTGATATGTTAAGTGTAATCAAATATGACATGAAAATAAGATTCTCACTTAGCAACTCGATATGTGGGAATCAATGTGACATGAAAATAAGATTCTCACTTAACAACCTTGACATGTTAAGTGGGAATCAAATGCATATGAAAATGAGATTCTCACTTAACAACTTTGATATGTTTAAGTGGGAATCAAATGTATTTGATGTGCTCTCTTTCTTTTTTGTAAAGAGAGGAGAATTCTTTGTTTTACAAATGTCGCATGTCAAATAAGATTCCAAAATAGAGGTGAAATTTATTTAGCAAATCTCAAGCATGTTAAATAAATTTCAATGATATGTTTTGATGTCATGTATGTGTTTTCATGATTTTGAAAAGAGAGAAACTTCAACTCTAGCATATGTGAAATATATTGAGTGGAGTTTTAATTTTATGTTATGATTTAAAAATAGAATCTTCATTCAACAAATTTGTGTATGTTGAAAGAAGGCATCTATTTCTAATAGAAGAGCTTTTAGAAAGTATCATTTTGTGAAAGAATTTATTTTCTTAAATTTTATGATAAACCTCACCTCACCAAGCTAGTGGAAAGAAGGTTCTAGATTTTTATTATCTCTCCCTTCATTGATAAATTTTGTTTTCACCTATTAGGAAACCCAATAGGGGTTTCAAAACCTACATGGAGTGAGGTCCTAAACCCTAAAGGATATTGGCTAACTTTGCTTAAGAATTAAATAATCTAAGGGCTAATGGAAGAAAAGATAGTCTCAGACTCACATAAAATGCAAGTCCACCATCAATGCTTGGAGACAATAATCGTCTACTAGAGATGGAGAGAGGAACCATCCCCAGTGGAGTCGCCAGAAATATTTATGGAGTTTATTTTTAAATCATTTCTATGGGAGGGATGCCGCATAGATTTGATGGTGTACTTATTGAGGTGATCGGGTCTGATATTGAGGAATAGTGTACTCTCTCAAAAGATAGAATTCACTACCCTACAATGGACCTAATCACCTAATAAGAACTCTTAAGGCAAGATGGGTCTTTGAATATACCAGAGATTTTCCCGTACTTTACATGGATGAATAAAGAAGAGTTTATTTATACCAGGTGCTAAAATTCTATATGGGGGCAAGCCCCCATAATTAATTGCATCTTAAGAAAAATGAATCCCTTAAGAATACTCTAGATTAAAGTAGGCGATTATTTTCTCCAAAGAATTCAAAGATAGGACTATCAATAAATTGGTTGTGTTTTAGAAAATCAACTCGGATGGATCAAAGGGGAAGAGTTATTATTGAAATCAAAGGAGATGAGTAGAGAGTGCTCATGATACTAGGAAACCTAGTAAGCACTCTAATCTATCCTATGGTTGGGCTTTATATTTTTAAAATTGAGGAGATTCATTTATTTGATTTGAATTTTATTAGAAATCTAGGACTTATAATTCCATAATACAATATTTTGTAAATGCCTAAGAGGTGAGGATTTATGCTTGTAGCCCGTAAAGAGAAACAACAACCTCAGATCTTGAATCTAGGGAGCTTTGGTGAGGGCCAAAGCATGACCTAAATCTAAGACAAAAGTGGTTATATGGTTTACCTCCATAAGAGAGAGTAAACCACCAGACTGCTAGACTTATTACTGCTTGGAGTGATAGCCAGCTAACTCCTCCTAAACTTTAAATCCATGTAGGAAAGTCATCTGCTTTTGCAAGATGGCTAGGCTATTATTATTTTAAAAAGAAAACTAAGTCCCTAAACCCACTCCCTAAGAGACTAGAGCATGGGGTATGAATAATGTCTTAAATATAATACAAATTTTTATCAAATTTCATTTAGTTTGGGACTCTTTATTTTAACATAGGCTATGGGATTTTATATGCCTAAATGCTTGAGAAATATGGGCCAAATCAAAAGGGAAAGAGGAGTTTTTCCATCATAGGTTCTCAAAGGTTAAGCCCTTAATATCTTGCAAAGATGGAAGCCCTCCCTAAACAAAAGTGAAATAAGATGATTATGCATGATATTAAACATACAACATCCAGCTAAGGGGTTGCTAAATATTTTATTATCTTTATTTAATACCTAGGCTTTTATATGATGTTATGAGTTATTTTAGAGATTTAGTTATGAGTTTTTAGTTTGGGTAGAAAGATTAATTTTATCGTAGGAGCCTAATCGCATCCAAGCCACACAATAATCACCAATCATAAATAAACTATGAAAAGGCATGCTTTTTCTAATGCACAAGCTAAACAAAATATCAAACAATTTTATAAAGTTATCTCAAAATAATAAAAGGCCGATGATGTTGGGTACCATCATACAACCTGAAAAAAAAATGTGGGTTGCCGAGCTCTACCCTTATACAACCCAAATTAAAAAAGGATAATTACAACTATAGAATGATAAGTGTTATGGGGGTCTTCATTCTTCATCTTCCATTCTTTGCTCTTCATCTTTCATTTCTTCATTTTTATTTGCTCCATTTCTTTCTTCCTTTTGGCTTGATTTGGATGTTGCTTGTTCCAAAGGCATCACATGGTACATAAGACTTGGTCTTATAACCAATGTTCATCCTAATCCCCATATCACTCATCCTAATCCTAATATAAAATTACATTAAAAGAAGGAAAGTAAATCTAGCTACACCTACAAAATAAATGTTAGCTAAACACGTTATACAACTGATGCAGTTATATGAATAATTTGGAATTAGCACCCCGCACATGGGTAACCAAGCCAACCTATCCTAACTTGGGTTATGCTTAGGGGCTAAGCAACCTGTACATCCAAAAAGCATTTATATTTTTATTTAGCGGCCCCATAAGCATAACTGCTACATAAAACATGATTAGGCTAATATCGGCCTAACATCCAGACTACACATGTGCACCCTAACATCCAGTCTACAATAATACATCCTAAAATAAGCATACATCAAACCAAACACTGTTCTAACATAAAGCTAAAAATGGTGACTTAGTCTAATGTGTGTGAATTAAAGCTTATGTGGCATGTCCTAACTAGGCTTTAGAGTTGTAAATCGCTAAGTGTGAGGGATTTAATTTATAAAGGGGTTGATTTCTCTTTAAGTGATTTAATTGACTTGAAGATTTTATTTAGTATTTCCTTCTATTCCATATAGCCTACACTTAACAACTAATTGTTATAAAGAGAAGAAAATGAGAGAATCTCTCTTTCATCCCTACCTTAAACCACTTTTAAAGCAAGTTAAATAATCAACTTTCTTTAATGAATGGCTTATTATATGTTTTTAATTAATCCTAAGTTTAGGTCCACTTTAAGTAAACTCATTCAATAAGAAAGACATCTTAAGATTAATTAGAATGGACGATTATCACATAACACATGTTCATTTATTTCTTTCCATCATGTATATCATGCATATGATTAAATCCTAAGCATACCTATACATATAATGCATATCTTAGCACACTTAAATGATGAATGCAAAGAAGTGTGTTTGGAATTTAAATATTTCATTTGATTGAATTATGAATGTGTGTCTTTTTAATAGAAAAGAGAGATTTTTCATCCATTAGCTAATTAAATATTTATATGTATAACAATTTTAAGTGAGTACAGTGTCATTGTTCTGCACCACGGGCGTAAGGTACAAGACATACTTAGGGCTACTTAAAGCCTCATTGCCCTAGGTTGTCCAGACTAATATACCACTTTTCTTAGATACATATATATGTATAAACAATTATAATGATAGGAAAACCCATGCAAACGTTGTATTTAATTTATTTGATTATGATTCTTATTCATTGGTCACATCATACATACATATGTATAAGAGTTTTACGTGAGTATGGCGTCATTACTCTATAATAGGGGTGTAAGATGCAAGACCTACTTAGGGCTACTTAAAGCCTCGTAGCCCTGGGATGTCCAGACTAATATATCACTTTTCTTAGATACAAGTGAATGTACAAAAGGAACCACAAGGATGAGATGTCATACAAGAAATCATATTTGGATTGATTATATGATTTACATATGTGATATTAAATTCTTCCTAAGTCTTAACATGGAGATGCATAAGAACAGATTTAGATAAATGTTTTGTTCTTTTCAAATGAACTATACATTTAAGAATCCTATGTGAATCCATGCAAGATAAGGAAAGAGAGCTTCATATTGCATATCCTATATTAACAACACATGCAAACTTATATATATCTATAATTAGCATCACTCCATTTATTATAATTGATTTATAGGCTTTTCAAAAAAAATTTTGCTTTAATAGTAATAATAGCCACATTTATTTTTAATTTTAATCAACACATGCAATTTAACATAAAAAAACCATTTCATTTAGTTAATTTTAAAAGAAATGAATGCATGATTACCCATGGAAAGCAATATTTAACATGATTGGAAAGATAAAGGAACATAAGTACATTATCTTATTCATTCCAATTAATTCCTAAGGACAATCATACCAAATAAGGCTACTTAAGATAAACCAAAGTTCTTTAATATTATTTTCAGTTTTGAGTTTGATTAGATTTAGGAAATGTGAAAGAGATTTGTTGGTCCTAATCACATTCCCCATGTGTGAGTTAATTTTGGTTCAATGAAGAAGATATTAAGATGATTTTATGGTTTAATTAGGTTAGGGTATGAATTAAGCCAATTAATTAACCCTTACCTACATCACCTTAAGTTAATTAACTAATTAATAATGAGCCGGTATAATATGCAACCACATAAAAAGTAAATTTTCAATGCTCCTAATAAATGAAAGTGGCCTAATGTAATTGGCTCATGATTAATAGTTAATTAGGCTTAAGGGATATTACTTAACTACTTTTATGATTTACTCACACATGTGAGCTAACCATAATTTCATTTTCTCTCACTTTGGGTTATTAAACACCCAAAGAGCTACCCAATATTAAATTAGAGAAATAGATTCGATTAAATTAATTAAGTTCATTAACTAATTAATTAAACCTTAATTAACCTTAACCAATCAAAATAAGATGGACTTAGAGTAAGAGACAAAGAGAGCATCCTAAGTCTCAATCACTAAATTCTCTCAATTAGTTAATTAAGGTTCATGTATGATTTGGATTTCTAATTAATCTTGTTAATTAATTAATTAAGGGGTGTTAATTAATTAATTATTTAAGGGATTGGAGAAGGCTTAAAGAAAAGATTGGAAGAGGGAGCCTCAATCCATTTCTCTGGACTTCATCACCATTAATAAGGTTAATGAGCTTAATTGATTTATTAATTTACTATTTATTTTCTTAATTATCAATAATTAAGTTAACAAATTGATTAATATTTAATCAATTCATTCCCCTAATTAAGCAACTAATAAAATCCCAAAAAAAAGGAGAGGCAGAGGTCATCCTCCGAAACATACACAAAAAATTTTAAATCTATTGGATGGTTAATTAGGGAGTAATTAGGATAATTACATTTCCAATTAAACTTTGATTAAGCCAAAACCACTATTCAAAATAAATTAATAATAATTCTCTTGGATTCTACACTGAAATATCTTTAAAATGAGCCTAAGTTTATATTTTTTTGGATTTTTCTAAAATTAGTTATGAATTTAGGAAGTTTCAGAATTAAAATAAAGATTATTTAGCCCTAATTAAAGCCTTAATCCCATCGATCCACAGGACGGTTGACGTGGCACGCTTTCCATGTGGCGCACTAACGCGGCACGCTTTCCACGTGGCATGATGGGATTTGCTATCTAAGTTGTCGCACCAAGTGCTGACTCGAATGGTAGTGAACACGGTAACTCCATGGACCGTCCAATCTAAGATAGGATGACCATGATTAAACTCATGATTTTGAAGGATTAATCATAGGCTCTAAGCGTGGTTAGATCAGGACCATCCATTTTCATCATGCAGGATGGACGGTCCATGATATATCTCTTTCTGAGCATCAAATAATAGCTACCGTCTATCAATTGTCACTCGATTTGAGCTCACCTGAGCTCAGATGGAGATGAAAATGATCTCACACCTTCGGGGAAGCACAACAAGCAAATCTAACGGTGGAAATCGCATGATGTTGAAATTTCTTTCATAAAAGCCCAACTTATTTCCATTCAAGGATCAATTTTAATGGCATACCTAACTAGAGCTTGTGACCGGCGGTTCTGATGATTGAGGAAGCTTCGTTTGATAGAAATGAAGCCCTGTCGAGCCACACGAGCTTTGATTTAGTCTGGTTTGCTTGGGAGACCAAGGCACTAGGCGTAGGTGGTCAATCTTGATCAAACTCTACCATCTGACCATTGGGAAGCTTGGGAAAGGATTCGTTCTCACTCGTTTAGCTCCAAGGAAGATGTGTGCAAAGTTAATTGTAGTTTGGTGGAGGTTTGAGCAAATGGGAATCAAAGGTGGGCTCCCACATTTCATTTTTGTGTGAAACTGAGAATGGGGATTTTGGGGAGCTTGGGAAACCTTAGAAATGGATCTAGGATTCTTCTCCTTGGTTGCTAGGGTTGAATCAAGTGTGTGTGTCTGAGTTTCAATCAGAATGAGGGGGTTATACTCCCTCATTCCATGGATCAGACGGCCATGGTTGATTTGAAATTTTTTATCAAGGGGTCACCATGGGGAGCTTGGTTTGGGCAGGGAATCATGTTAGTTGGCTTCCTTTGAGTGGAGGAGGGTGTGAGAGTGGATACCAAGGGAAGAAGTGCTTGTCCTTGGTAGTTTGAAAATCTCTAATGGGAATGGGGAGGTGATTTCACCTCCCCATGGATCATGGTAGACCCAACCACCTTTGGATCAGGTTAGCCATGGTCATAGGTGCCTAAGTGGACCTATGATTGGGTGCTAAGTGGCCATGGGGAGAGAATGACTCAATGTGCATGTGTCTTATCTCATGGGATGCCCTAAACCCAAGGGAAAAATGGTCATTTATCTATGAGTTTGATTTTGGTAGATTTGTGATGGGTCAAAAGTGGGTTAGCCCAAATTTCAACTAGTTTGGAGTTTGTTTGATTTGATTTAGCTTGGTTTGACCTATTTAGGTTAGGTTGGGTTAGGTTGTGTCAAGTTGGCCAATTGATCAAATTGGGTCAAACCAAAGGTTAGGTCAAGTTCACATAACCAATTGGAGTGTATTGGTGTCATCAATTTGATTCAATTTGCTTTGGATTTAGTTATGGCTCATTTGAGTTCATATAGGTCAAAGGGGTTGACCAATTTGACCAAATTGGGTTGGGTTAGGTGTTGACTCAAGTTCAATTGACTAATTGAAAATGATTGTTGGCTTTGGTTTGATTTAATTTGGAATTAGTTTGGATTTTGGCTAATATGACCATTTAGGCCAAATTGGGTTAAGTTGGGTCAAGTTGACCAATTGGGCAACTTGGGCTCAATTATGGCTTTGGTTAAGTTCAATAAGTGATTTGGAATGAACTTGAGCAATTGATTGCAATCAATTTATATCAAATCATGATTTGACCCATTTTGGCTTTTTAGGCCAATTTGGGTCAACTTGGGTAAAATGGCCAATTAGGCTTGGTTTGGCTCAAGTGAAGGTTTGATCATGTTTAATCATTGATTATGAGTGGGTTTGAAGTAATGGCTTTAATCAACTTGGCATATGATGGGGTTTCATTTGGGCAAAATGTTGACTTGGTAAAAAGCTAGGTTTGACTTGGTTTGACCCCATTTAAGGCAATTGATCACCCTAGGGTGATCGTTGGTTATGTTGTGAGGTTTGGATGGGTTTAGTTCAATCCAATTTGGGTTGGATTAAAACTTGGCTCAAAAAGGTCCTTTAGGCCACTTTGGGTCAAGCAAGCCTAAATGGGTCAATTGGCTTGATCATGGCATGATTCAAGTTTAGTAGAACTTACACATGAGCCTTGAACCTGGGATTGAAATATAAATCCAATTGCAAGTGATTTGGAGCCACATGGGTTTTGGTTTATATGCTAATTTTAAGTCAAAAGGACTAACTTGGGTTTGATTTGGGTTAGCTTAGATTTGGTTTGATAATGATGGTTCATGTTTATATTTGGGTCAATGATTATAGGAATGATTGAATCATGAAGAAATCTATAAGTTTTGAGTTGATTTGGGTATCATTTAGCCATGTTCAAGAATTTGGCTAAAAGGGCTAAAATTGGGAATTCGATTTGATTTGGGTTTTAATCGTTTGGAGTTTGGAACTGATTTATGATTTGGAATTTGATTGGAGATTAAATTGGATAATTGAGAAAATCAACTAGATTGGGGTTGATTTGAATTTGGTTAAGGCTAAGTCCATAAGATAAAATCAAAGGGCTTATGAAAGGAATTGGAGTTTGAATTTAATCATGGGTTTTAATCATTTGATAGTTGGATTGATTTAGGAATTTGGATTTGAATTTGATATTTGATTTGAAAGAAGGAAGCAAGGATTTGGTTTAGGTTATCGGGTAGGCAAGTCTTCCTAAATCCCTAAGGCACAACCTATCCCTATGGCTAACTCTTCTAAGTCTCTAGGGTTAGGTCAAGTGTTCACCTAATCACTAGAAGTGTCTTAAGACTAAGGAACTCTTAGTGTCTATGAGAGTCCTAGATCTATGATATGGAAGTTAAGAGCTCACTCCAAAAGTGAGGTCAACACATACCAAAATTTGTTAAGTGTGAGTCTCATTTTCAAGAGATCATATCACATTTGGCTTTCACTTAACATATCAAATTTGTTGAGTGGGAGTCTCATTTTCAAAACACAAATCGTATCACATTTAACTCCCACTTAAGATACTGAATTTGTTAAGTGAGAATCTCACTTTCAAAAAGCAAAATAATATCACATTTGACTACCACTTAACATATTAAATTAGTTAAGAGAGAGTCCCATTTTCAAACACAAATCAAACCACATTTGGTTCTTACTTAACATACCAAATTTGTTAAGTAAGAGCCTCAATTTCAAATCAAGCAAATCCAAATCAAACACATTTGGCCTATACTTAACATACCAAATTTATTAAGTAAGAAGCCCCACTTTCAAATCAAATCAACATATATCACACACATAATCAATCATAAGCAGCTAAGTTTTTTCACAAAATTTCTAAACATACAATCACAACCTTTTCGTAGCATACCTAAATTTGCTAAGTAAAGTTTTACAAAATCAAAATTTTCAAAACAAGATAACAACACAAATATCTTCAAAGGTCTCTCCAAATATCTGAACCTCGCCCAATCTACTAAAATTGGTTGAGTGTGGGTTCTAAATCAAAATCATATGGCAAAGACTCTCCTCATATATCAAAATCTCTCCAATGTGCCCCACTTAACATAACTAAATTTATTGAGTGTGGGTTCAAATTTTTAAATAAAGTTCAGAAATTATTTTTGAAGGTGAATGTCAAGGTGAGGGATTGATTCAGTTATGTTTTCAACAAATACAAAGTTTCGGATCGTTCACCTCGGCTGATTCATACACATGGCTCCAAGAAAATTTGTGTTCTCCTTCCCGCTCAGTGTTGACTTGACCCTGGATCAGGCCAACCTCACCTCGCCCACTATGCATTTGATTCAGTTTGGTCTCGAATTCAAGGTTGTGCGAGTTACTTGTGAGGGGACAATCCTCCTCAATAGTCGGGAGGAGGTCTTTGCCACTCATTAGCTTTGCCTTGACTCGAGTTTCCTCCACTAAAGAGGAAGCGGTAGAGGTCCCCTAGTGAGAGTAGTAACACATCGGTTCAGTGGTAGCACCAGTGTCGATGGTTCTCTATTCCATCAGTTATTCATCATGTTACTCTGACGAGGGCTGACATCTCCTCGTTGGTCCCCTCAAAAGGGAAGGCTATCTTAGTCTCTGAGATAGTCTCCTCTACCTTCGAGGTAGGTTCCAACTCCCACCCTACTCGACTCACCCGCACTCAGTGCCGTAATAAGATCCGAAAGGTTAAGGGGCATCACAAGCAAGCAACTATAGAGGCAGAGGTAACATCCCATGTTGCATAGAATGGTTCACCCCGGGAAGTCTCCCCCTTACTTAGTGGCAATAAGTTCTACCTCCTCTCGTGCCGAGATGGAGGAGGATTATAGGATTGCGGCATTCCTCCACCACTTATTGTGACTAAGGAGATGAGGAGGCCCTACGCTAGATTATGTTCAGTTATTCTCCATATAGGCAAAGCCCATGGAAGCTCAGAGTCTGGTGTATTATTTGACTTGAGGTCTTTGATCCCTAGGAGCGTCAGGGATCAAATACACAGAGGCTCGAGTGATAGTGTAGGAAGATAGGAGAGAGAGGAGGAAGTATGCCTGGCAGTCAGCAGACTTCATTCTTATGATTTTGCCAGGTCAATAGGCTACCAGAGCCGACCATACCGATAGCATAGTACTCACAAATGTAGTTAGTTGCAGAAGGAGAGCCCCTGCTGAGCGGCAGCTAGTGTCTCCACCATACCGCTTGTCATCCACCTTCACCAGTACATGTTCCATCATCCCCTATGCTGGCCAAGGCACAGAAGTCTGCATCAGGGGAGAAGAAAGCTACGTTGGTGATCCGATTGTGACCTCAGGGTCCCATTCCATCTACTCCATCCATTGAGGTAAGGTCGAGCTCTCCTTCTCGACCTTCCACTTCAATTATGGTGAAGAAGGAATGGCTTCCCAAGAGCACCATAGTCATTCCACCACCTCCACCATAGTTGGCAGTAGTAACAGCAGTAGCACCATAGTCATTACGTAGTTCCTATGGACGTAGATCCCTCCAGAGGCAGTACTCCACCGATAGTGGGCAGTCATGAGCATGTATCTTCTAGTGAGCATAGTCCTCCAAGAGATGACACTCTAGTGGCAGGCAATGTCAGATGCATCTGTTAGTGCACATAGCCCTACTACCAATCAGTAGTGAGTTTTTATACCGGCACAATTTGACTATTCCTTTGATGACATTCTAGATGACATTCTAGCACAGTATTTTATGAAGAAGAGAGAAATCCTAGGAAGAAATTGGTTTGATTATGAAGAGGGAAAGGTCAGTTTTCACCCTGATGAGGATGATTTGTTGGAGGACTCGGTCGAGGTCCACATGGTTGATACTAGGAGCTCCCTCCATAGAGATCAGCAGAGTCAGGAATGTATTGTGGTTGAAGAGGATGATGTCATCCATTCAACTCAGCACCTCCTCCACCATCATAGACAGAGAGATGATCACATTGACAAGATGGGGAAGAAAATTGAGGAGTTGATGGCAGTAGTTTTAGCATTACAGAACTCAAACATAATTTCACAGCCTTCTCCCATAGTAGCTGACAGAGCAAAGTTGGCACATACCTCAGATCATCCTAGATGCATTCCCATATAGGAAGATAGTGGTAGCTTGTATAGGGAGGTGGTGGATGGTACCTCCATGCATGAGAAAGGTGTCAAACAGATGGTGGAACAACAGATGAGGGAAGCGCCCCAAGGTGGCTCATCTGTTCCAAAGGGTAGACCCTACCCGGAGGAATTTGATGTAGTCCAATATCCTAAGGGTTTTGTGCCTCCTTTTTTTCAAAATTTTTGATGGTGGTTGGAACTCTTACCAACATATTGCACATTTTAGGGCCAATTGTTGCATCGCTGGAGGTAGCAACACCCTTCTTTTCAGATTATTAGTTAGAAGTTCGGTAGGTATTACATTTGATTGGTATGCCAAATTGCCCAATAGTTCAGTAAAAGACATTTGTTGAGTTAGAGCACCTCTTCATCAAGAGGTTTGCTGGAGCTCAGTAAAGGGTTACTGTATGTGACCTCAATATAGCAAAGCAAAATCCCAATGAGTCCCTTGTTGATTACATTCTCAAGTGTTGAAACTTGAGTAAGAAATGCTAACCACAGCTGTCTGAATAACATGCTATAGAAATTCTCCTAAAAAAATATCTATGGCCTGCTTGCTTTCATGCTCAAGAGGTTTATAATCAAAAATTTGAGAATTAAGCAACAAGGTGGCTAGTCTACAAGAAGAAGCCAAATAATTACCTTTCCAAGACTAGCCAACCATGCCCAAACCTCATAAGGCATTTGAGAAGAAATTAGGGGTAGTCACAATAGTTGATAAGTGAAAACAACCAGTTAGGGTTCAGTCAGATAGGCCTCGAGCTCAACCTCCCTCACACCACCTTGGCCCACCTCGGTTGCCCACCTCCAGGTCCCAATACCACCAGTTGCCTCCTCATTAGCTTCCTCAGCAATAGTATTTTTACCCACCAACATGTAGTTATTACTTACATGCTCTTAGTGATTGATTGAATAAATCTTATTCATTCAAGAGGGAGACAGCTAGGAAGATCTTTAAGAATCTCTTAAAGAAGCCTGATTTCTAACTACCAGAGCCTAAGAGGCTGGAGGAAGTGGGCAAGAGTCATGATCCAAACTACTAACCCTACCACCATATGTTAGGCCATGTCTTAGAAGATTGCATTACCTTTAAGGACTAGCTTGAGCGTAGCTACAAGTCAGGTGCCATTGTCATCCCCAAAGAATACCTAGTAGAACAACCTTCTAATTCTATTAGAATAAACTTTGGGGATACATACAACCCTCTTAAGACAAAGAAAGGTTGGGATATCTCCCTATCCTAAACCTCCAAGAATATTATTTCTAAGATCAGGAAACTACCCTTACTTGTGCCTGAGGCAGCTCAAACCTCCAACTCCAAGGAAGGTTTACAGGTTGCTAAGGATAACTTGAGGAAGGTAGAAGCCTAGTAGCTATAGCGATAGCCTCCACTTGGCCAGGATAGTATAGTAATGCAACCACCGACCGGTTCCAGCACTCTTTCCACAGTTGCAGCTATAGTTCCTCGAGTCAGCTCTTCTTCTAGCAACCATATTGTATCGGCAGAGAGGTACTAAATCCCTCATCCACTTACCTTACTTGATTTCTACTTTATACCTCCATCCAAATCTAGGAAATCAATGAAGAATGCTAATTCCACTTACATTTGTGTCAATTCTGATGATCTACCTGAATTTATTCCTATAGAAAGCTCTCTGAGTCTAATTGACAATAACTCTAATTTTGATCATTCCTCTTCTGATGTAGAAATGGATTATCCATTCTTGAATCACTGAGGTTCACCAATTGCAATTAATTTGGAGTCATCTGACTCCGATGATTCTATAGGAGAAGCTATAGGTGAACCTAATGAGTAGGAAGAACTTTTGACTAAACCATCCCTTGAAGTCACTGAAGTCAACCTCCATAGTGGTAAAGTTCGACCTCCTAGGGTAGCACCTCAAGATAAGGGTAAGCAAGTCATTGGTTCTAGCGATCAAGTAGCCCCTCCACAGGATGCTCCACTTATGAATATGTTTATGGAGGACCAGCCCAGAGTTTACTACAATGTCCTCGCTCACCTAAGAAAGTTACCAGCTAAGCTAAGCATATATGATGCCCTTGTCCTATCCAAAGAGATGAGGGAGTCATTGATCAAGGCTCTTCTTGATTCAGAAATATGTTATGCAAGAGAAGATCATGGAGTTACCTTCACCAATGAAGACCTTCTTATGGGAAAATCGATCACAACCTTCCCCTCTACATCACAGTGGATATGGGCAAATTTAGACTCTTGAGGTTGTTAGTTAATCCAACTGCATCAGTGAACATTATGAGTCTAAAGACCCTTGCCTAACTGAGTATTAACGTCTCTGAACTTCGAGGAGACCGGATGATGTTGAGAGGATTCTATGAGTAAGGTGAGAGGGCTCTAGGCTCCATAGTGTTGCCAATAGAAATAGATGACTGGTCTACATAATTGATTCGGACACATTTTTCACTACTTTGCTTGGTGGGCCTTGGATACACGAGAACAAGATGGTTCCATTCTCTCTATATCAGTGCATTAAATTTTGATGAGGTGGAATTGAATATTGTGTCAAAGGTGACTTGTAGCCATTTTTAGTTAGGAAGGCTGAGATATATGAGGATGGAACCTACTATCTTCCTCAAAATTAGAAAGTCTATTCTCACAAACTTGGTCAAAGTTCAAAAATAAAAGAAAAAGAAAAAGAAGAAAAAGAAGAAGAAAAGAAAAATGAAAAAGAAAATGCAAGTGAGTGAAAATAAACACTAAAGAAGAGGTAGAGTCTGAAGTTAGATTCCACCCACAATTCATTCCTCCATATGAACACATGGGTAGGATGACTCGACCACCACCAGGTAGAGGAAGAGACAGATCTAGATGTAGTTTTAGAGGTGGAAGACCTTCTTGTTGGTGGCCAACTAGCAGAAGCTATGTTCCAACACATAGGAGTACCCCTACTATCCATATAGACTTGGAATCCAGTTTGGAGGATGAATCTCATGTGGTTAGAATGCCAATCAACCCTTCTCAGTGGATCCCTTTGGAGGTGAAATTCGAGCGAGACAATGATGAAAATCATGCCTCCAAGCAAAGCATGAATGTATCTGAGTCAATATTACATAAAATAGTCAGGCAGTAGTTGGGAACCTTATCTCTAACCCCACTTTTCTCTCATAAAGTTGAGGGTTTTATAGTTAAGGAGGCCACCAAGTCATCCATAGATGTCAAGCCAAAAAGGTTTTTGTTGGGAGCTTCATCCTTAAGTCAAGAAGTTGATGTAGAACTTGAGGATGATTCATATAAAGATCTAATACAATTGCCTTTTAATTGGCATTCGTATTATGTTCTTAATTTAGCAAAGAAGGGATTAATCCTACATACTTGGTTTAAACACAGGTCAGATTAATTTGAAAGGTTATGGAACAACCAAAGCAGATAATCTCAATCAAGACTAGGACTAAGATTTGGCACAATCAATTCAGTCGATGATGACAACTATTGCCTAGTCATCATCAATCATTTGGATTCTGATAGGTTCTTTTTGAATCATGTTAACTCATATGAGGAGGTGTGTTTAGAAACTTTAGATGATCTAAATGAGTTTGAAGTCAAAGATGGCATCCAGAGTTTGAAGAAGAGATCAGATCAACCATTCGAACTCGAAATCGACATGAGGCGAAGACAATTGATACATTAGTTCCTTGTTGAATGAAAAAGAAACCAATGACTTAGTTAGGCTATTGCCTGAGTTTAAAGACTATTTTGCATGGAGTTATGAAGAAATGCCTAGTTTATCTCTTGATGTAGCAGCCCATAAACAATCAATAGATCCTAATGTTAACCCTATCAAGTAGGCTCCTAGATGCATGCGATTAGACATTAAGCAGTAGGTCATTTTTGAAATCAAGAAACTAATCAAAGCTAGTTTTATCAGGGAAGAAAAATATCCTACCTGGTTGGCCAATGTCATTCCAGTTTAGAAAAAGAATGGACAAATTTGCAAATGCATCAATTTTAGGGATCTGAATAAGGCATGTCCTAAAGATGAATTTCAACTACCAATCCCAAAACTAATGGAGGACATTACCTCATCTCATGTAGCCTTCTCTTTCATGGATTGGTCATCTGGTTGCAACCAAATTAAGATGGCCCCCGAGGATCAGAAAAATACTGTTTTTCGAACCACGATCAAAATCTATTATTACAAGGTCATGCCTTTCGCCCTTAAAAATGCTAGTGCTACGTACCAGCGGGCCATGACTCGAATCTTTAATGAACTCATTCATCATAATGTTGAATATTACATTAATGATCTTGTAGTCAAAAGTAAAGAAACGGAAGACCATCTCTTTGGAGAGTAGGTTTCAAACGGTTAAGATAATTTAACCTTAAAATGAATCCTCTGAATTGTGCATTCAGAGTAGCTTCAGAGAAGTTCCTTGGTTTTTTTGTCCAACACCGAGGAATAGAAATAAATCTAGAAAAGGCCAAAGCTATATTAGAAATTCCATCTCCCAAAAGTTTAACTCAACTCAGATCTTTCCAAGGACGGTTGGCATATCTAAGACACTTGATCTCCAACTTATCAGAGAGATGCAAGCCATTTTTAGCACTTGTTAAAAAGATGCCAAGTTTAAGTAGGATGATATGTGCCAGCATGCCTTTGAAGATATCGAGCAATATTTGGTGAAGCTGCCAGTTCTAGCAGCCCCTAACCCGGGCAGGCCAATCATTCTCTACACTGCTACATTGGATGACTCCCTCGGTGCTTTGTTGGCCCAAGCCAACGACAAAGGGAAGGAGAGTTCTCTCTACTACCTCAGCCTTCATCTAATCCCTGCTGAAGCAAACTACCCACTTATTGAGAAAATTTTCTTAGCTTTAATCTTTGCATCCCACAAGCTACGGCACTATATGCTTTCTCATAAGGTGAACTTGATTTCCAAAACCAATCCACTGTAGTATTCATGACATGGCCAATGCCAACCAGACGTTTGGCACATTGGTCCATGATTCTCTTGCAGTTTGATATCACATTCGTACCCCTCCATGTGATAAAAGGATAATCACTAGCAGATTTCTTAGTAGCACACCCATTGCTTACTGATTCCCCGCTTAGTGATGAACTCCTTGATGAATAAATCATGAACTTAGGGGAGGTTAACAACCATCGTTGGGAGATGTATTTTGATGGTGCAGCTTCCTTTCATAAAGGAGAAGCACAACGATCTACTCTTTCAGGAAAGGCACAGATAGGAATAGTTCTCTTCTAGACTGCGATGTGATGAGAATCTCATACTATCTCTCCAATTCATATACCAACAATGAAGCCAAGTATGAGGCTTTGATTGTTAGTCTTGAGTTAGCTATTATAGTGTGTGTCAAGAGCATCAACATCTATGGGGATTCTCAATTGATCATCAACCAGATTATCGGGTCCTACAAGGTTCTCAAACCTAAGCTTCATCATTACCATGAGTATACCATGAAGCTATTGGCTCAAATCCTTGAAGTCACCATCTACAAGGTTCCCCGAGCAGAGAATACAGTAGCATATGCTTTAGCTAAACTTGCCAAGAAATTGGCATGTCCAAAAGATGAGTCCATTCCAATAAGGGTCCAAAATAGACAAGTCCTATCCATTATTAATGCTAAACTCATCGAGAGACTTTCACTTGAAGGGGAGGTTACAATTTCCAATAAGAACAAAGAGCAGGATTGGAGGGAACCGTTCATAGATTACTTGAACATCAAAAAACTACCTCAAGAGAAATCACAAGCCCATCAGGTGAAACAGAGAGCTCTCTCCTATGCTCTCATGGATGGCACCTTGTCCTGACGGTCCTACGATCAAATGTAGTTACGTTGTTTGGACAAACACGAAGACCTAGGATCATGACTAAGGTACATTCAGGTTTATGCGAAACACATCAATCCGGTTTGAAGATTAAAGCAAAGATCAAGAGACTAGGATATTACTGGCCTTCAATGATTATAGATTATATAGATGTATCAAGGAGCTGTCATCAATGTCAGCTACACGGAGTGGTCCAACATCAACCACCCAACATTCTACATCCTACATTAGCCTCATGGTCATTTGAGTGTTGGGGTACCGACATTGTGGGTCTTATCGATCCTCATTCTTCCAAGGGTCACCGTTTCATCTTAGCTGCCACCGACTACTTTTCCAAGTGGGCGAAGGAAATCCCACTTAGAGAAGTCACAGCTCATCATATGTCTCAGTTTTTTAGGAACCATATCGTATATAGGTTCAGGGTGCCACGATGAATTATATCCGATAATGGTGCTGCATTCAAAAGCACCAAGATCAACAGCTTTGCCAGAAGACACGATATATATTATAGATACTCCACCATCTACTATCCCAAAGCGAATGGCCTAGCAGAAGCATTCAACAAAACTCTCATCCATATACTAAATAAGATGCTTGATGACAATAAACGACAGTGGCATGAGCAGTTGGTTGAAGCCTTATGGGCATACCGCACCACATACAGACTCCAACTCAATCTACCTTATTCTTCTTAGTGTATGGGTCTGAAGTTGTTCTACCCTTAGAAGTTCAACTCCCATCACTAAGGATAGCATTGGGTAACAATATCACTACAGAGCAGAATGCAAAGTTGCAATTAGAAGAGCTAAAAGGTTTGAAGGAGAGATTCATATGGGCGTGCCAAAATCTCAAGTTGTACATGGCCAAAATGATTCAAGCTCACAATAAGCTAGTCCGTCCTAGGTCTTTTCAAGTAGGAGAACTTGTATTAGTCCTAAGGAGACCAATTGTTGCCCTTTGAAAGATGGGAGGTAAATTTGAACCCACTTGGGAAGGCCCATTTATCATAGAGAAGGCCTGCCAAAGAGGATCTTATCAGCTTATTGATTTTAAAGGGGAACACTCGATGCTTCCAATTAATGGAAACTGTTTGAAGAAATATTACCCATAAATCATGTTTGAAAATAATTATCAATAAAAGAATAAAATTTCATTCCAATTCATCAAATTCTTCTATTCTTTTGAAGTGTTATTTGCTTGTCTTATGAATCCACCACGACGTGTTTAGGATAGGTGTAAGAGAACCCGGAGGCATCATATCCCTCTTTCACAACATGAAGACAAACCAAACATAATTTCCCGGCGCTACTAGAATAGGTGTAAGAGAACTTGAGAAGCATCCTATTTTGATTAGCACAACTAAGTTAGGTACAAGATAACCTAAGCAGCATCCCTTCTTGATGGGAATCCCAGTAGCCATTCATGGCACCATTTCATCAAATTCCCAGTGTGTTTAGGGTAGGTATAAGAAAACCCAAGCGGCATCCTATTTCTTATAGCACAAGCACAAAAACAAATGCAAATCTTTTATCTCAAGCCATTTTTTATTTTGGAGTAAGCCCCCTGTGGCACTCACTCATTAGCCACTCCAGGTCAGGCTTACGTGCTATCTGGTTTCTTTTTTTAAAAGATATGAGTCACTGCGCTTTCTTTTTGACTTGACCATTGCAAACCAATGAGCGCCTTGTTAGTTTGGTAGACTTCACTGCCAACTAGTAAGCCACCTCATGTTGATTTTGTTTAAGAAGATGTGAGTCCCCATACTTTCTTCTTGAACTGACCATCATGTACTAACTAGGTCGAGTTTATTTGAGGTTTAGGGTAAGTAACCAGAGGCTCCTTTCCTCCTAAATACCTTTGAGTTGATATAAGTCCCCCAGTAGAATTCACTCAATAGTCACCCTAGGTCAGATAGCACCTGTCATGCCGAAGATAGACTATCCTGACAATCAGTTCCACTATAGGAAGATGTGAGTCCCCGAGCTTTCTTCCTAGGCTGATTGTTACAAACCGACAGGCACCTTAGGTTGGTTGATGTTTGTTATGTTGATAGCAACTCACTTAGTGGATACACCACTCTTGGCATATGTGAGTCCCCATACTTTCTCCTTGAGTTGGCCACCAAATACATATGCAAATTTCTTCTCCAGAATTTTGGATCACGTCCTTTATGACCCTATTGACCTCAATTTTAGGATGAGCTCTCAACCCCTTCATCTTAGACATAGGACTCCTCTTAGACTTTAAAAGATCCTTAGCCTTAAGACACATCTAGTTATTAGGTAGACACTCAACCTAGCCCTAGAGACATAGAAGAGTTAGCCATAGGAATAGGTCATGCCTTAGGAGTATTAGGGAAAATTTGCCTACCCTATAGCTTGAACCACATTCCTTGCTTCCTTCCTTCAAGTCAAACTCCAAATCAAATCAACATCAAACCTAAATCAATTCCAGCCTAATTAATTTTTCCCAAATTCAAATCAATGCCTCATGATTGAAACCCATGATTGAAACTTATGTTTGAAGCCCATGATTGAAATTCCCAGTCTTTCCTAAGTCCTTTAATCCCCTCTTAAAGACTTAGCCTAAATCATGTTCAAATCAATTCAAAATCATGAAATTTTCTCACAACTCATTTATATTCTCATTTATATTCACATATATAAATGAAATATAAATTCAGATCAATCAAATCAAATTCCAAAGTTGAAATTCCAAATTCCAAATATTTCTTAAGTCCTTTAATTCCCTCTTAAGGACCTAGCCTCAATCATGTTCAAATCAATTCAAACTCATAAAATTTTCACATAACCCATTTATATTCTCATTTATATTCACATATATAAATGAAATATAAATTTAAATCAACCAAACTAAATCCAAATCTCAAAATCTTTCCTAAGTTCTTTAATCTCCCCTTTAAGACTTAGCCTAAATCAAATTCAAAACACCTTAAATTCATGAAATTTTCTCACAACCTATTTATATTCTCATTTATATTCACATATATAAATGAAATATAAATTCAAATCAAACAAACTAAATCCAAAAATCAAACTCAAATTCAATCAAAATCCGACCTAAGCTTTTCAAGTCAAAATATTGAACTTATCCAAATCAATTTCAAATCAAACCAAACCTTTGATTTTTCTTCATTATTCAATCAATCCTTCAATCATGAATCCAAATATGAACATAAACCTCAATCACCAAATCAAAACTCAATTCAAAAATCAAACCTGAGTCAAACTCATGTTCACCCCTTGAATTTGAAATTGACAAAGGAATCAAAACCCATTTGACTTCAAACCACTTACAAATGAATTTATATTTCAATCATAAGTCCATATGTGAGTTCAATCAAACTCAAATCAAGCTTTGACCAAGCCATCTGACCCACTTAGGCTCACTTGACCCAAAGTGACCTAAAGTACCCTTATGAGCTAAATTCTAATCTTAACAAAATTAGATTGAACTAAGCCAACCTAAGCCTCTCATCATGATCAACAATCATCATGAGATGATCAATCACTCAAATTAGGTCAAACCAAGTCAAACCTAAGGGTTGACCAAGTCAACACTTAGCCAAAATGAAACCCAACATAGGCCAAATTGATTGAAACCAATGATCTAAGTTCATTCATGATCAATGTTTGAACTTGACCAAGTCAATATTTGAGCCTAACTTAGCCCAATTGGCCACTTGACCCAAGTTGACCCAACTTGACCTAAAAAGTCAAAATATGTCAAAACTTGATCTAAGCCAAATTGATTGAAACCAATGGGTCAAGTTCATCTCAAAATGATTGTTGAACATGACCAAAGCCTCAATTGGCCAACTAGACCTAACCTACACCAATTGACCTTGAACCCAACTTGACCTAAAGGGTCATATTGAGCCAAATTCAAACTTAACCAAAATTGATTGAAAACAAAGATACCAATCCATTTCATATGACAAACTAAACCTAAACCAACTCGTGACCTAACCCAAATAAGTCAAATCGGTCAAATTGGTCAACTTGACCCATTTGACCTAAATGAAATCAATTGAACCAATTCAAATATAAACCAAATTGAACCAAACCAAAGCCACCAAATATTTCAAATGGTCATATGAACTTGTTCCAACCCTTGGTTTGACCCAATTTGGCCAATTAGTCAACTTGACCCAAGTTGACCCATTTGACCTAAATGGGTCAACATGACCTAAATCACATCAAACCAATTTCAAATTCATTGAAACTTGGCCAAACCTATTTTATCATCATACCAAATATGCCCAAACTGAAATCAAGGTTAAATGACCATTTTACCCCTAGGCCATAGGGTAACCCAAAATCAAAACCACTTGGAATTTGGCCAATTCCTTTTCATGGACACTTGGCATCCTTTTAGTGGACCAAATGGTCACTAATGGACCTAGAGCACATGACCCACTGGGTTTGGGTCAGACAAACACAACCCAAACTCAAAATCGACCACATGCTTTGAAATGGACACATGGGATCCTCCTTCCACATGAATTAAGCACATGGGAAGTTCACCATTCCACTCCTTAGGCCAAACCGAATGCAAGGACATCCAAAATGGACTAACAAACTCATGGAATAAGCTCAATTGGATCAAAATGGCAAAGAGGCTTGCGTTCATCCGATCCTTCAAGGGGGAGATATACTCCCCCTAATTTAACTAAATCTTTACTCTCCCTAATTCGATTGAAGCATAAGAACTCAAAGCAAGCCCTAACTACTCTTCCCAAGCTTCCTAGAGAGAATTTAAAAATCTCATTTATCGATTTTCATAGTTTGAAAACATGGGAGCTCAACCAAAATCCAATCTAACTCCACACTTAAAATCAACCCAATTCCCTTTGCAAGCTCCCTCAGGGACCCCAATCGAGCTTTCCCAAGCTCCAAATGCAAGAGGGGTGCTAGTTTGATCAAAGCCGTAAGGATTTCAAGGTGGAGTTGGTCTCTAGAAGCAACCACCCAACTCAAACTCTCAGCAAAGCTTCATTTCTACTAGATGAAGCTTCTCCAAGAGAATTGAGTGCCACTGATCACCTCCGATGAGGTAAACCATTTTTTAGCTTAATTTATCCATAGTGTGGAGCTTTGTTAAAAAAAATTTTCATTGCATGATAAACTAGCCATCAGATATGATCTCCATTGTATGATAAAGGCCTGGGCTAAATTTTAGCCCAATCCTAGCTCAATCGAGCTTGGATCTCACCCTAGAAGGTGGACGGTAGCCATCTCTCACAGGGAAATATCGGGATAAATTTTTGGTCATCCATCTGTACATTTTGATGGATTTTATGTAGATCTCAAATTATCCTTTAGAAGCGTGGCTTTAATCGCCTTGTCGGATGCACGAGGATAAAGCGTGCGCCATTGTCGCGGCCTTCGATGTGACAAGTTAAAGAGCCAATCCTGTCATGCCACATGGAAAGTGCATGCCACGTCAGTGACCCACTTAGCTCCAACGGATTAAATACTTAATTAGGCTATTTAAATATTCTAATTAATTATGGAAACTTCTAAAATTCATATATAAGCTTAGAAAAATTAGAAAATTATGAAATAAATTGCATTAGGTAGATATTTGAATGTAAAAAATTCTAAAAATAATTTTAATGAATTTTGAATAGTATTTTCCTCTAAATTTAGGTTTTATTGGGAATGTTATTTTCCTAATTACCCTATAATTACTCCACTAATTAATCTCAAACTTCTTTTGCTTAATGTTTGGGATGATTCCTGTCTCCCCTAATTTTCTTAGGATTTATTAGCAGCTAAATTAGGTGAATTTCTAATTCATTCTTTAATCACTCTCTCAATGTAATTAGGCTTAATTAAGGGTATAATTAGTGGTTTAACCCTCTAATTGAGTCAATTAAGTTTTGATTAAGTGAATATGGGATTTAGGGAATAATTTTGGGATACTCTCCTTAAGATATTCCCTAAACCTCCTTTTCTTTCTTAATCCATCCTTAATTAAGGGTTAATTCATTAATTACCCCCTTAATTAATTTCATAAAATTCTAAAACTATCCAGAACTCAATTAATCTATTTTGGGTAGATGCTTAGGTGTTCAAGGGCCTAAATACATTAAGAAAATCAAAATTCAACTAACATGTGTGAGAGGTATTATGAAATTACTTAAAATTAAACCCCTTAGTTTAATTAATCATTTATCATGAGCCAAATGCATTAGGCCCTTTTCTTCCTAGGTGCATTGTTCATTTAAATTATTTGTGTGGTTTTATGTCATCTCATTGGCTCATAATTATTTGATTAAGTATGCTAAGGTGGTATAGGTAAGGGATAATTAACATATTTAATTCATACCTTAACCTAACCAAAGCATAAAATTGATCTAATCACCTAAAAATTAAACTAAAGTAGTAAATATATGTGGGAATGGGTTCGAAATAGAAAACTCACCTTACATTTCTCAAATTAAATCAAACTCGATACAAAATCAAACCTTCTCTAAAAAATAACTTGATTTATTTTAAACTTTCTTATTTCATAATATTATCTTTAAGAATTAATTAGGGTGAATGTGTTTACATATTTTCATCACTTTAGTTCTTTCCTCACATGATAAATGTGTATTTCATATAAATTTCATGCATTTATTCCTTTCAAAAATCAAAATGAAAGTGAAATGTTTTTTATGTCAAATTGCATATTTTGGCTAATGTAAAATATGAATGGCTATTATCACTATTAAACTCAAAACTATTTTTTTAAATCAATAAATCAAATATCCAAAACTGAAAGTGTGCTACTTATGATTAGTTATAACTTGCATGTGGACACAAGTATGAAGATATGCATAGTGCAGTCTTCCTTCTCTTTTCTTTTAATATGATTTTGAATAGGATTTAGCAAAGTGTATAGTTCATTTGAAAAGAACATAACACTCATCTAATTCTCTTCGTATTCATTCATATAATATTACTTAAGAAGGGCATCTATACTTGCACATATAAATTGCATAAACAAAATAAATCAACCAACATAAACTTTTTGCATCTTTCTTTTCTCTTCATTTCTTTTACACATATGCTTGTATTTAAGGAAAGTGGTATATTAGTCTGGACTACCCCGATGTTGCAAGGCTTTAAGTAGCCCAAAGTAGGTCTTGTACCTTACACCCTTGGTTAACAATGGTTTCATACTCACTTATGCCTTTCATACATACTTGTGTGCATGTGAAAAATGGATAATAAAACCTCTTTTCTACTTAATGAAAATCATGCATCATAAAATATTCAAATTTTCTAAAACTCACTTAGCATTCATTATAAAGTGTGCCAAACATTCTCATTTGTATGTATAGATATGCTTAGGATGCATCTGTATGCATGTTATACATGTTAGGAAAGAAATGAAGTGATGTGTGTTTTGTGAATTTAGTTCACTTTACTTAATCTTAAAATACCTTTCTTTTTTAATAGGTTTGTTTAGGGAAAATCTAAAGTTAGGATTAATTAAAACACATAATAAAATATTCACTAAACAAAACTAAACATGAATCCACTTTAGAAATTACATAAGGTAGAGAAGGAAAGAGAAGTTCTCTTCTCTTTTCCCTCTCTTTAAAACTTAGTAATTAATTGTAGGATTCATTCAAACCAAATAAAAAATAAAAAATAAAATCAACCCAAATCAACTAAACACTAAAATGAAACCTCCCATCTAAGTTGAATATCTTTACACTTAGAAAATCCAAACCTTAAAGCCATAGCTAAGCATACCACACAAACTTTTTAAAGCATACACATTAGATTAAGTCTCCACTTATAGCTTTAGGATAGGGCGGTGCATGGCTTGATGTTTGCTTTTATTTTGTGATGCTTTGTTCTAGTCTAGATGTTAGGGTGAATGTGCGTAGAATGAATGGTAGGATGATTTAGTCTAATCATTATTTTTTGCAGGGAATTGTGGTTAAGGGGCGTTGTAATAAAAATATAAATTCTTTTGTTGTGAAGGTGCTTAAACCCCTAAGCATAATTCAATAGGCCAGGTGAACCTGGTCACCCATGTGTGGGGTGCTAAGTCTAAAATACATGCTTGGGACTTGTATAGTTTGTTTAGCTAATCTCTATTTTGCAGGTGTTAGTTAGATTTACTTTTCCTTTTCATGTAATTTTTATAATTAAGATTTTGGAATGAATTTATGGGGGATTAGGATGAGCATTGGTCAAAAAATATCATCTTATGTTCCATGTGAAGTTTTTGGAGCATCCACATTCTAACCATCCAAAAGAAGAAATCAAAGAACAAAGGAGAAAGAAGAAAGAAAAAAAAAAGAAAGAAGAAAAGAAGAAAGAAGGAAAGAAGAAAGAAGACCCCTATAACATGAATTTTCTTACTTAATTGTAAATTAATTCATTTGTAATTTGGGTTGTATAATGGTAGAGCTCGGCTACCCAATTTGTTTTCTAATTTGTGCGGTGGTGTCTGACCATAAATGGTCTTTTATTCTTTCGTGTTAGCTTTATAAAATGTTTGATGTTTTGTTTAGCTTGTGCACTAGGATGGTATATTTTCCTAGTTTCTTCCTTGCTTTAATGTATGGCATAGATGATGATTAGGCTCTTAGGGAAAATAAATATTCTATCAAATTAATCAATTAAAAATTAAAATAAACAACTCTTAACCTTACTTAAAGCCTAAGTTAAAATCAAGATAAAAGAATTAGCAACCTTTTTAGCTGGATGAGTATTCATTTTATAACATCATGCATAAAAATCATATTGTTTCACTCTTGATTGGAGGGCTTCCACCTTTGCTAGAGAAACTTGGCTTGACCTTTGAGAGCCACAGTGGAAACACACCTCTTCCCTTCTCGCTGATTTTGGCCAATAATCTTACTTCTCATGTATTAGGCATATGAACCCTATAAGCCTGAGTCAAATGATTGTCCAAAAATAAAAAAAATATGTAATATATTTTGCATTAGACTTAGGTCATTTCTCATGTTCTTACATGATCTAGTCTCTTGGGGAGTGAGTTTAAGGACTTAGTCTCTTTCTAAAATAAATAGCAGCCTAGCTATCTTGCATAAAGCATATGACTTGCCTACATGAATTTAAAATCGTAGGAGGAGTTAGTTGGCGACCACCCCTAGGCGGTTGTAAGTCTAAGTAATCGGGTGGTTTGTCCTCTCTTATGGAGACAAACTAAATACCCATTTTTGCCTTAGATTTAGGTCATACTTTTGGCCCTCACCAAATCTCCATAGATTTAGGTTATGAGATCGTTTCTCCTTTCTATAGGTCATCAGCATAAATCCTCACATCTTAAGTGTTTCCACAACCTTGTATTATGGAATTATAAGCCCTAAATTTTGAATAAAAATTCAATTCAAATGAACAATTCAATTTTGAAAATGTAAAGCCCAACCATAGAATAGTTTGAGATGCTCGTTAGTTTTTCTAGCATCATGAGCATCTCCTACTTATCTTCCTTTGGCTTTAATAATAACTCTCTCTCTCTCTTTGATCAATCCCAATTGATCTTCCAAAATAAACTAATCGATTGATAGTCCTACCTATTAAAATCTTTGGAGACAACAATCATTTACCTTAATCGAGAGAATTCCTAAGGGATCTCATTCCTTAGGATGTAATTAACTCTGGGGGCTTGCCCCTATAGGTAACTTGATGAACCTGATTTAAAATAAATCCTACTTTACTTTTTCATGTAAAGTAAGGGAAGAATCTTTGGTACCAAGCAGACCCATTGTCATTAGGAGTTCTTGTTGAGGTGATTAGGTCCATTGTATGGTGGTGACTTCTATCTTTCAAGACAGTACACCTCTCCTCAATGTCATACCCGATCACCCTCAATAAGAACATCTGCAAATCTATGTGGTGTCAAAATTACATAAAAAGAGATGTATATTTTCTATCTTCATTTTATCCTACATAGAGTGAAGATGGAAGTATACTCCCTTTTTTCTTTTAATAATTTCAATTATAAAATTTCACCACATACCCCATTTAGATACTACCCGGGTTACTCTTGGATTAGACAGTCCTTCTTTCTTAGTAGCCACCCCTATGGTTGGAGAATTTGTTCTGCGGATCTGCAAATTCTCCCTTGGTTCAGTAAATCTGAGATAAGTCTAGGCTGATATAAGCTCTTTCTCAGTATGATCCCTCACAAACTAACAGGCTCCATGATAAACAAACAAACAAAATATTCGCTTAGGGATTAGGAATTCAAGCCTCCGAAGGACCCCTTTTCCTAAGCAAACATCCTATCTTTAGGGCAGTGTCAGCAGAACCCCCTATAGAAATTGCCTGACTACCTAAGTTGAGATAAGTCCCTGGGTCAGTACTCACTCCGTAGTTGCCCTTAGGTCAGGTTCAATGTGTTTTGCCATAAGCAGGTTACTCCGACAGTCATTTCACTTTGGAAGATGTAAGTCTACAGCACATTCTTCTAACATGACTATCGTAAATTGATGGGTAGCCCTAAGTCAGGTTCGATTTGTTTGCCAAAGCAACTGATCACTCCAGTAGTCTTTTGTAGTAGAAGATGTGAGTCCATATGCCTTCTTCCCCTGAATTGGCCATTGCAAACTGAAAGGTACTCCTTTGGTTGGATTGTTCTCCCCTCAGCTAGAAAGCTACTCCATTTGGTTCAGTAAATTTGAGATAGGTCTAGGCTGATAAAAGCTCCTTCTCAGTGTGATCCTTTGTAAACCAACAGAATCCATCACAGACAACTAAAAAAATAAAATTAATCTTAACTATCTTTGAGTTGATTTAAGTCCCCCATCGGCATTCACTCAGTAGTCAGTCCTAGGTCAGATTCGATTTGTTGCACAAGAAACTGATCACCCCAATGGTTCCTTATTTTAAAGATATGAGTCCTCATGCTTTCTTCTTAAACTTGACCATTGCAAACTGAAAGGCACCCCTTTAGTTAGATAGTCCAACTATGTGGTTGGTAAACCACCCCTTTGGATTGGTAAATTTATGTTAGATCAAGGCCTCCATGGCCCTTACTTAGTGTAGTCCATCACAAACTGATGGGATCTATCAAAAATAATTAAAAAATAAACTTAATGTTGACTACCTTTAAGTCAATTTAAGTCCCCCGGTAGCATTCACTCAATAGTAATCCCTAGGTTGGGTTTGATTTATTGTGTCACCAACTGATCACCCCAGCAATTGATCCCTACTTTGGAGGATGTAAGTATACTATGCTTTCTTCCTAGTAGAGCTACTACACACTGAAAGGCAACTCCTTTGGTTGGCTAGTCCTACTATGTGTTTGGTAGACTAACCCTTTGGATTGGTAAATCTAAGTAGGCCTAGGCCACCATGGCCCCTACTCAGTGCAGTCCATCGCAAACCAACAAGGTTCGTCTCAAAATTCAAAATTTAAAAATCTAAAACCAACTCAATCAACCTCCCCAGTTGAGCAAAATCTGAAAGAAACTTAATCCAACTCCCCTAGTGGATTCAAACTAAATAAATAAAACAAATTCAACCCTCCTCCCTCATTAGAGTCAAATTAAATAATCAAACAATCATAAATCAACAAATTAAATCAAATTTCTCTCTAGTGAGACTCAAATCAAATCAAACCTCTCATTCCCCGGTGGATGACTTGAACCTCTTCCCCTAGTGGACGGTTCACATACTTTATCCCTAATGGATCCCTCCTTCACTCTCTTATGTTTTTGACATGAGTAGAGCCACATTGCACTAAGCACTTAATTTTTTCTACACCTTGGGTTAAGAGTAGATCGTTTCTGTTAATTCTTGTGATCGTTCGGTGTTGTTGATCATCTCGATCAACACCAATGCATGTGGTGTACCTTGTTAGTCACACCACACCTATTGGGCACCCATTATTTACCTCATTTTTAGAATAAGCTCTCAACCCCTCCGTCTTAGACATAGGACTCCTTTTAGACACTAAGAGTTCCTTAATCTTAAGACACTTTTAGTGATTAGGTGAATACTCAACTTAACCCTAGAGACTTAGAAGAGTTAGCTATAAGAATATGTCATGCATTAAGGGTTTTAGGAAAACTTGCCTACCCTATAGCTTGAACCAAATCCTCGCTCTCCTCTTGTTGAACTTGACCAAAGCCTCAAGCACTAGACCCAAACCCATTGATTAATTGACGAAAAAGGTCAAATTGAGCCAAAATCAAATCAAACCAAAATTGATTGAAATTAAAGCTTACAACACATTTCAAATGACCAGCCAAACCTAAACCAACCCATGACCTAGCCCAATTGGGTCAAATTGATCAACTTAACCCATTTGACCTAAATGAAATCATATAAACCAAAACCAAATATAAATCAAATTGAACCAAACCAATGATGCCAACACATTTCAAATAGTCATATGAACTTGACCGAACTCTTAGTTTGACCCAATCTAACCAATTGGTCAACTTGACCCAAGTTGACCCATTTTGACCTAAATGGGTCAACATGAGCCAAATGACATCAAATCAACTCTAAATTCTTTAACATTTCGCCCAACCCAATTTCTAACTATTTTAAATCTTCCTAAAGTGAAATCAAAGCCAAATGACCATTTTACCTGTAGGTCAAGGGGTAACCTATGGCCAATTCCACTTGGAATTTGGTCATATCCTTTCCATGGCCACTTAGCACCCTCTTAGTGGACCAAGTGGACACTAATGAGTGTGGTGCACATGACCCAATGGGTTTAGGTCAGCCTTGACCCAACCCATGGCCAAACCAACCACCCAATAGGAATTTCTCCACATGGAATCACTCCCCCACTCAAATGAGCACATGGAATGGAAACTTCTCCACTCCCATCCTTTGCTAAAATCGAATCACATGGCATCCAAAACATCCTAACAAACTCAATCAATCTGATCAATTAATCAAAAATGGCAAGGAGAAGCTCGGCCATCTTATCCTTCTAGGGGAGATATACACCCCCTAATTTGACTTGAATTCATCTCATTCACACTCGATTGAGGCATAAAAACTCAGAGCAAGCTTCTCCAAGTTCCTCCAAGCTTCCTTAAGCATTTCCCATTTCTCCATTCTCAGTTTTCCTCAAGCCAAAAATAGGGGAGCTCATTCAAAATTCCAACATCCATCACTCAACCAAAAGCCAATAGCTCTTGCAAGCACCCTTAGAGTACCCAATCTAGTTCATCCAAAGCTTCTTCCAAGTTTCCAAGGCATGGGAGGAAAGAGCTAGACCAAAGTCGCAAGCCCGGGAGGAGGAGTTTGGCCAATTGGAAGATCTACTCAACCTCAAGCCTTCAAACTTTCAACAAGGCTTCGTCTCCACTAAAGGAAGCTACCTCAATGGTTGGGAGTGTCAATGATAGCCTACAATGAGGTACTATTCAAAATCGAGCTTGCATTGAATTTTCTTTGGTCCTTTTTGAAGGGAATTGTAATCCCAAGTGATTTCCACCGTTAGATCTTCATCTCCTTGTATGTTGATGGTGTGGGTTCAATCTCAGCTCAATCCGAGCTCAATCAAGCTTGGATCAAGCCATGGGGGATGGACAGTCATCATCTCCCACAGGCGAGCGCAAGGATGAATCATAGACCGTCCATCCCGTGTGTTTTGGATGGACGGTCCTGATTAATCCACATTAGATCCATCATTTAATCCCTTTAATACTGCGGGCTTGATCTTGACCATCTGATCTTAGATCGGATGGTCCAAGGGAAAGTACGTAGCACCGTCGGTTGACTGTGTAGCTGATGTGACAACTTAAATAATTAATCTCATCACGCCATGTGAAAAGTGCGTGCCACGTCAACGGTCCACGTGGCACCGATGGGATTAGTTATATAATTAGGGATTTAATTACCTAATAATCATAAAAACTTCAAAAATACATAACTAATCGTAGAAAAATCAGAAAATACAAACTCAAATGCATTTTGAAGATAATTCAAAGGGGAATAATCTAAAATTAAGTTTAATTGATTTTGAACAGTAAATTTTCTATAATTTGAGTTTAATTGGGAATGTAATTATGTTAATTACTCACTAATTACTTCATCAATTAATTCCAAACTTCCTAGAGTTGACTAATGGGATGACCTATGCCTCCCATAATTTTCTTGGAATTTAGTGTTGGCTTAATTAGCATAATTGCTTGATTCACTCTAAATTACTCTCTTAATTAATTAAATGATTAATTAACCAATTAAAATAGTGATAAATTCATTAATTAAGTTTGCTAATTATCTTAGAATAGTGAATGGACTTAGGGAATAAAATTAGGAGTTCTTTCCCAAATCTTTTCCCCTAAGTTTATTTCATTTGGATAAAAATCTAATTAAGGTGCAAATTAATTAAATAGTTTAAGTAAAAATAGTTTAATTAATCAAAATTTTAAAATAAAATCAATCTAAATTTAATCAATTCCTTCTTGGGTAGATACTTAGGTGTTCAATAACCTAAGTAGCTTAAGAAAATCATATCTAACCCATATGTGTGGGAAGGGTCATGAAAGTACTTGGGTTAAACCCTTTAGCTTAATTAATCATTAATTATGAGCCAAATGCATTAGGACCATTTCTTTCTTAGGTGCATTACTGATTTAAATTCCTTGTGGATTTATGTCATACATTGGCTCATAATTATTTGGTTAAATATGTTAAAGTGGTGTAGATAAGGGGTAACAAATGGACTTAATGTACACCTTAACCTAAACAAAATATAAAATCAATCAAATGGTTCTAAAAATTAAACTAAAATAACACACACATGTGGGAAATGGGTTAGTAATAGCAAACCATTTCACATTTCCTAAATTCAAATCAAACTCAAAATAAAACTAAAAATTTCCTTAAATAACTTTGATTCACTTTAAATGATCTTATTCCATAGGATTATCTTTAGGAATTAATTAAGGTGAATGAAATTACATGCTTACATCACTTTATTTCTTTCCTAACATGCTAAATGTGTATGTCATATGAAAATCATGTATTCATGTCTTTTGAGAAATAAAATTAAAATGAAATATTTTATTTATTTCAAATTGCATGTTTTGGCTAAAATAAGAATATGAATGGCTACTATCACTACTAAACCCAAAATTAGTTTTAAAACTTAGAAATTGAATATTTCAAATGAAATCTATGCTACTTATAGTTACTTATAAGCTAGCATGTGAGTATAATATAAAATGTGCATTATGTGACTTTTCCTTCTCTCTTTAACATAGTTTTGAATAGGATTTGTAAAGTGTATAGTTCATTTGAAAAGAATACAACACTTGCTTAAATCCATTTCTATTCATTCCTATGTTATCCTTTAAGAGGGACCTTCATATTTACACATGTAAATTGCATAACCAAATTGAAATAAACAAACATAAACTTTTGCATAATTCTTTTTCCATTTATTTTTATTATTTTGTACATGCACATGTATTTAAAAAAAGTGGTATATTAGTTTGGACACACCAGGGTTGTGAGGCTTTAAGTAGCCCCAAGTAGGTCTTGTACCTTATACCCTTGGTGTTAAAAATAATGGTGATGTACTCACTTATGTATTTCATACATGTAAATGTGCATATGAATAATGGATAAAAGAACCCCTCTTTTCTACTTAACAAAATCATGCATCATGAAGCATCCAAATTTTCTTAAGCAACATCCCTTAACATTCATCATCAAGGTGTGCTAATATTTCCATTTGCATGTATACATATGCTTAGGATTCATCCATATGCATGTTACGCATGTTGGAAAGAAATAAAGTGATGTGTTATGTGATAGTAATTCACTTTACTTAATCTTAAATTGCCTTTCTTATTTGAATAGGTCTGTTTTGGGAAAATATAAACTTATGATTAATTAAAATATATAATAAAATATTCACTAAACAAAAATCATTAATGAATCTACTTTAGAAATTACTTAAGGTGGAGAGGAAAGAGAAGTTCTCTTCTCTTTTCCTTTCTTTACAACACTTAGCAATTAATTGTAGGCTCATTCTAACCAAATCAAATCACAAAATAAAAATTGACCAAATTAACTAAATCACTTAAATGAAACCACCCTCTAAGTTGAATCCTTCATACTTAAAAAATTCTAAGCTTAAAGCCTAGCTAAGACATACCACACAAGCTTTAAGTGGCACACACATTAGGCTAAGTCACCATTTCTAGTCATATATTAGGGCAGTGTATGGTTTGACGTTTACTTTTATTTTATGATGTGATATTTTGGTATGGATGTGAGGGTGTATGTGTGTAGACTGAATGGTAGGGAGAGCTTAGTCTAACTATTATCTTCTGTAGGGGATTATGCTTAAGGGGCGCTGTAATAAAAATATAAATACTTTTATTGTGCAAGTTACTTATACCCCTAAGTATAATCCAAAATAGGCCAGGTGGACTTGGTTACCCATGTGTGGGGTACTAAGTCTAATTTATTCAGATAAATTCTTTGGATTGTGTGGTTTATTGAGCTAATCTCTATTTTGCAAGTCTTAATTAGATTTATTTTTTTTTCCAATTTTATATAATTTTGCAATTAGGATTTAGAATGAATGTTATGGATGATTAGGATGAACATTAGTCATAAGACTAGGTCTTATGTACCATATGAAGCCTTTGGAGCAACCACCTTCCAACCAACCAAAAGAAGAAAGAACAAAGAAGAAAGAAGAATGAAGAATAAAGAAAGAAGAATGAAGACCCCCATAACATGAATTCCATATTGAATTGTAATTAATTCATTTGTAATTTGAGTTATATAAGAGTATAGCTCAGCTACCCAATCTATTTTTTGGGTTTGTGCAGTGGAGTCTGACCACAAATGGCCTCTTATTCTTTTATGCTAGCTTTATAAATTATTTGATATTTGTTTAGCTTGTGCATTAAGATGGCATGTTTTCCTTGTTTCTTCCTTGCTTTGATGAATGGCCTGGATGCAATTAGGCTCTTAGGAAAAAATAAAATTTTTATCCAACTAATTGATTGATAATCTTATCTTTGAAATCTTTGGAGACAATGATCATTTACCTTAATCGAGAGTATTCCTAAGGAATCTCATTCCTTATGATGTAATTAACTATTATAGCTTGCCTCCATAGGGAACTTAACAAACCCAGTTTAAAATAAATCCTACTTTACTTTTTCATGTGAAGTAGGGGAAGAATCTCTGGTACATATAAAGACCCATAGTCCTTAGGAGTCTTTATTAAGGTGATTAGGTCAATTATAGGATGGTCACTTCTATCTCTCGAGATAGTATACTATTCCTCAATGTCATACCCGATCATCCTAATAAGAATATATGTGGATCTGCATGGCATCCTAACAAAGTGATATATTTCTATTTTCACTTTATCCTTTCAAAAAAGATAAAATGAAGATAAAAAATTTTCACCACAAATTTTTCTGTCGACTCCACTGGGGAAGGTTCCTCTCTCCATCTTTAGTAAATAATCATTATCTCCAAGTATCGATAGTGGATTTGTATAAGTCCGAGACTATCTTTCTTTTCTATTGGCACTTAGTTTATTTCATCCTTAAGCTAAGCTAGCCAACATCATTTAGGTTTTAGGACTTCAATCCATGAAGGTCTTAAAACCCCTGTTGGTTCCCCAATGGGTAAAAATAAAAATTTAATAAAAAAAATAACTAAATACTTCCTCCTTACTAATTTTATGGTAAAGAAAGGTTCATTCCAAAAATAAAGAAAAATAAATCCTTTATAAAAACATCAATTTCCAAAAAAAGCATTTTTTTCAAAATGCACATAATAAAATGTTTGCACAAAAAATTTCATAAATTAGCCTCATCTAACAATCTTCATGATTATTATATGTAGGATCTTCTCAAAAATAAAATCTATAGTCATATTTTCAAAAAGTACAAATGAATATCTTCACTCAATTCATTTTGATGAAGATTTCATTTTCAAAAATAAAATCAACAATCATATTTTACAAAAGCACAAATGAACATCTTCATTCAATTTATTGAATAAAGATTTTATTTTCAAAATACAATCAACAAACATTATTTTCAAAATTAAAATCAATAATAATCTTTCAAAATCAAAATCAACAATCATATTTTTAAAAAGCACAAATGAACATCTTCATTCAACTTGTTGAATGAAGATTTCATTTTCAAAACATAATCAACAATCACATTTTCAAAACTCAAAATCAACAATCTCTTTTTAAAAATAAAACCCAAAATCATAATTTTAAAAGCACAAAATAAATATCCTCATTCAATTTATTGAATAAAGATTTCATTATCCAAAATAAAATCAACAACCATCTTTTCAAAACAAAATTAACAATCATTTTTTCAAAATTTAAACAACACATGAATCCTTTATTTAGCATACTTAAATTTGCTAAGTAAAGAATTCTCTTTTCAAAATCAAAATTGAAACAACATTTGGATTTTTTATTTTAGCATATCCAAATTTGCTAAGTGAAGATCCTCTTTTCAAAGATCAAAATCAAAATCAAAAATAAAAAAACACACATTTGGATTTCCTTAGCATACTTAAATTTGCTAAGAATCCTCTTTTTCAAAAATCATCAAAAAATTAAAAGCACATTTGGATTTCTTTAGAATACCTAAATTTGCTAAGAATCCTCCTTTCAAAAATCATCAAAAACAAAACACATTTAGATTGCTTTAGCATACCTAAATTTGCTAAGAATTTTCTTTTTCAAAAATCATCAAAATACAACACACATTTGGATTCTTCATTTAGCATACCCAAATTTGCTAAATGAGGATTCCATTTTCAAATTCACACATGATTCAAAAATAAGCAAACAAAAAAATAAATTGTTTTTAAACAACTCACCTAGCATACCCAAATTTGCTAAGTGAGTAAATACAAAAATCACAAATCTAAAAAAAATCAATTGACCCTTTGTTTTAACATACTCAAAGTTGTTAAATAAAGAGTCCTCAAACTCAAAAAAACAAATTCAAATATGATCTTATGGAAGCATCAATCTCATCAAGAATATTTGAACCCATTTTAAACATACACAAATTTGTTGAAAATGGATTCTACATTCAAAAAAAAATCTCCTTTCCAATCAATCTCAAAACCTCTCAAAATTCATTTGATCCCCACTTAACACTTTCAAGTTGTTGAGTGTGGGTTTAAATTCTAAAATCAAAAATTCAAAAATCAACAAAGCAAAAATCTGATTCAAACTTGTTTTCAACATTGCAGACTTTCAGTCAATTTTCAATCAGTTCAGTTCAATGCAGTTCAGTTTCAAATGGCAGCGCATAAGTATGTCTTTATATTTCCTTTCAGGGTGGACATGGCCTTGGATTGGCCCAGCCTCCCGCAGTCTGACTTTTCCCACCTCATCCATTTCGATCGAGGCTTTGAGGGGGCTAGGATCACATGTGAGGGGACCACCCTCATCATAGTCATCAGGAGTATGGTGATCGGGCAGAAGCCAATCATCTAGGTTGAGTTACCATCTAATTCAGAGATCCCCTCACTAAAGAGGAAGGTTGTGGTAGTTTCTATGAGCAGTAGTAGATCCAGCACCAATGCACCTAGTTGTTCCCCTTGCTGCCCCAGTTCGGGCTAGCACCCACTCATTGGCACCCCCCAAGGGGAAGTCTCCCCTCATTCCAAGGATTTTCTCCTCTGCCATCAAGATTGGGTCTAGTTCCCATACTGCTCAACCTATTAGGACTCAATACCAAAACAAGAACCACATGATCAATGATCATACCATTGTGGAGTCCAAGGTAGCCACTGGGAGGAGTTGTCTAGATGGTTTCCACCAATCACAAGAACAAGTTTTGTCCCCTCTAGTTACAGAGAGGATGTTAGAGGATTTCCTTCACCTCTCAGTAGACAATTTTAAGCTCCTATCGGAGAGGAGGAGGTCATGCCCTGAGATCTATTCTATGAGTAGGTGGACTGACCATCGAGTCCGTGGCTTGTGTTGGTCATCCCCATGGGGAGACAAATCAAAGAGGAGAGGGCTAGGGAGGCCAGTACATCACTACATATCACTAGCTGGGAGCAACGGAGGTACAGATGATAATCAGCAGCCTTTGCACTTATGGACTTTCCCGATCGGCGCACTACCTGCATCGATCATACTGATAGCATTCTACTTATGGGTACTACCCACCATAGGAGAGGATCCCCTATTCAAAGAGAGTCAATGGTGCCTCCACCACACTGCTCTACTCGATGCCCACCATCTCCTATACATGTTCTCGCATCCACTATTCAAAAGCCATGAAGGCCGCATTCAGGGAGAAGAGAACCCACTAGTGATCCAGCTATGATAAAAAGATCCCGTTCTATCTACACCGCCTACTGTGGCAAGGCTGAACTCTCCCGCTCGACCTTCTTCCCCAATTATGGTGAGAAAGGAATGGTGACCTCAGAGTATCATAATCGTTCCATCACCACCACCATCACAGTAGGCTATGGAGATAGCAGTAGCCGAGGGAGGAGGAGACAGTTTAGTTTCCCCCATGGCCATAGATCCTCCTAGGAGTACCACTCCATCCAGATCTAGTGATAGCCAGGAGTATCTTTCTTCAAGTGAGCATAGCCCTCATAGGATTAGCTCTCCAAGCAGAGGTAGGTTCATCTCGATCATGACGTGATCCTACTACCACTCATCTTGTATTAGTTGAATCGATCCCTAGATGACATTGTAGCTCAATATCTAGTGGAGAAATAATAGATTTTAGGATATGTCTGGTCTGATTTAGAGAATGAAAAGGTCAATTTTGATCCGAATGAAGTGATCTATTAGAGGATTCAGCAGGGTACACATGGTAGACACCAAGAGTTCCCACCTTTGCGATCAGCAGAACTTGGAAGGTGATGTCGTAGAGTAGGAAGATATCGCCCACTTGACACAACACCTCCTACAATAAATAAAATAAAAAGATGAACAAATAGATAGGATGGGGAAGAGGCTTGAAGACTTACTAGCATAGTTTTGGCACTTTAGAACCAAGCCCCGACAGTGCATCCTACTATAGCAGAGACTAGTCAGTCAGAGTTGATGCATGTCTTGGATTCAGCCAAGACTTTACCTCTAGTAGAGCAAGGCAGCACCAGTTTGTATAGGAAGGTAGTGGATAGTAACTCCATACAGGAAAAGGATATCAAAATCATGGTTGAGCAGCAAGTGAGAAGCATTGGCTCAAGTCTGAGGAGGATCATCAGTTCTGATGGATAGACCCTACCCAGAGGAATTTAATGTCATCCAATATACTAAGAGTTTCATGACACCTTCTTTCAAGAGCTTCGATGGCAGCAGGAACCCAAGGTAGCACATTGAGCACTTGAGCTATTGTAAAACCGGTGGCGTGATGTTACTCTTCGACTTTTTATCAAGACTTAGCGCATAGCCTTTGATTGGTATGTTGAACTTCAACAAGTTCAATGAAGACTTTGTCGAGAGCAACTCTTCATTAAGAGATTTGCTGGAGCTCAGTAAAGGGTGATTATATGCAATCTCGTTGTGGCTCAACAACACCCTGGTGAGTCCCTCATTGATTATATTCTCAAATGGCATAATTTGAGTATGAAATACGAACCGTAGTTGTCTGAATAGCATGCCATTGAAATTATGTTGAAGAATATTCATGGACCAATCGCCTTCATGCTCAAAGGTTTTACAATCAATACATTTGAGAAATTAATCAACAAGGCGGCTAACTTACAAGGAGAATCCAAATAGTTGCCTTTTCTAGATCAATCAACAAAGCTGAAGCCGAAGAAAGCTTATGAGAAGAAGCTAGGGGTAGTGATAGTAGTAGACAAGGGGAAGCAACCATCCAGAGAGTAGTATGAGAGGCCTTATGCTCCACCATAGCCATTACTTCCACCTCCTCTACCACCACCGAGGCCATGCTACCAGCCTTCACCACCTCCTCCTCAGCCATATCCATAGTAGCATGCACATACCATGGCTATCCACCTACTCTTATGAATAAATTAAACAAACCATATTCATTTAAGATGGAGGTAATCAAAAAGATCTTTAAGAATCTCTTAAACAAAACCTGATTTTTAGCTACTCGAACCTAGAATGCTAGAGGAAGTGGACAAAATCAATGATCCTAACTTTTACCCCTACCACCGTATGCTAGGTAATGTTTTGGAGGATTGCTTTACATTCAAGGACTGGCTTGAGCATATCTCCAAGACAGGCGCCATAGTTATCCCAAAGGAATACCTTATGGAATAATCATCCAGTTCTATTAGGGTAATCCTTGGGGATAACTGCGATCCTCTTAAAACCAAAGAAGGTTGGGATATCTCCTTATCTCAAACCTATAAGAAGATTATATCCAAAATCAAGACACTTTTCCTGTAGGTACCTGAGGCTGCTTGAACCTACAATATCAAGGAAGGTTTGCAAGTTATCTAGGACAACTTGGGGAAGGTAGGATCTCAGCAGCAGCAGCTTACACCAGCCCGGGATAGCTAAGTAGTGTAACCATTGACTGAGTCCATCCTCTAATCCACATTTGTAGCTACGACCATAACGAGCACCTCTACTTTAGCTAGCTCTTCCTCTAGTAGACATTTTGTATCAGCATATGAGGGCATCAAATCCCTTACCCCACTTACTTTACTATATTTCTACTATATAGATCCTTCAAAATCCAAGAATTTAAGGAATAAAGCTTGTTTGAATTGCATCTATGTCACTTCAGATGGGTTGTCAAATTCTACGCTTACTGAAAACTCTCCAAGTCTAAATAATAATTATAACAACTTTGATCTTCCCTCTTCTAATTTAGAGTTGGATCTCCCTTCTCTGGATACTATGGGTTCACCTCTTGAGATAGACTTGGAATCATCTGATTCCAAGGGTCCCATTAGAGAAGCTATAGGTGAGCGAGGTGTAGAACATTCCACTAACCACAAGAGATCACGTCAACCTCCGTAGTGGTAAGGTTCTACCTCCTAGGGCAACACCTCAAGATAGGGGAAAATAAGTCATTGGTTTAGATGATCGAGAAGCCCCTTGACAGGATGCTCCGCCCTTGGAAATGCTTATGGAGGATCAGCCCAGAGTGGATTAGAATGTCCTCTCTCACCTAAGAAAGTTGCCATCTAAGTTAAGCATATATGATGCCCTTATCTTATACAAAGAGATGTGGGAATCACTGATCAAGGCTCTTTTTGATCCAAAGATATGCTTAGCGTAGATGACCACTATTGGAGAGGAGGCACATTATTCTAGAGAAGCCCAAGGAGTCACTTTCATAGATGACCTTCTTTTGGGGGACATGGAGCGCAACTATCCCCTCTACATTACAGCCAACATGGGCATATTCAGACTCTCCAGGATTCTTATTGATCCAAGTCCATCGGTAAACATTATGAGTCTAAAGACTCTTGCCAATTTGAGGATCGACTTCTCCACACTTTGAGGAGATCGGATGATGTTGAGAGGATTCCATGAATAAGGCGAGAGGGCTTTAGGTTATATAATGTTATCTTCAGAGATAGGTGACTAAAAGACTGAAGCCAAGTTTTATATCATTGATTCAAATACTTCATTCACTGCTTTGCTTGGTAGGCCTTGGATAAATTAAAACAAGATGATTCCATCTTTCCTCCATCAGTGCATCAAGTTCAGAAAGGATGGAGTTTAATACTGTATCAAAGAAGATGAAAAGCCATTTTTTAGTCAGAGAGGTTGAGATATATGAAGACATGACTTACTATCTTCCTCAAAACACCTTTTCTCATGAACTTGGACAAAATTCAAATGCAAAAGAAAAAGAAAAAGAAGAGAAAAAAAAAAGACAAAAAAGAAAACAAATTGAAAATCCAAGTGAATGAGAAAAGAACATCGAGGAAGGAGTGGAGCTGCATATCACATTCCACATGTAGTTCATTCCATCATATGGACATATGGGTAGGATGACTCAACCTCCACCAAGCAGAGGCAGAGGAAGAAACAGAGATAGTTCTAGAGGTGGAAGACCCCCTGGTTGGCCACCAGCCAACAGGTGTTATGTTTCAGTTCATAGGAGTACCCCTATTATTCACATAGATTTGAAATCCAGCTTGTAGGATGAGTCTAATGTGATTAGCATACCAACCAACCCACCTCAGTGAGTTTCATTGGAGGTGACACTCGAGCCAGAGCGACGAAGATCGGGCTTCCAAGCAAAGCAAAGTATTTGAATCAAGTGTATGTGAAACTATCAGGCAACAATTAAGAACCTTAGCTCTAACCTCACTTTCCTCTCAAAAAGCTAAAGGTTTAGTAGTTAAGGAAGCCCCTAAGTCTTCCATTGATCCAAAGCCGAAGATATTCTTATTGGGATCATCATCCTCAAGTCCAGACGTTGATGTAGAACTTGAGGATGATTCATATAAAGAATTAATGGAATTACCTTTTGATTGGTACTCACCTTGTGTTCTTAATCTTGCAAAGAAAAGTTTGATTCCTTTTACATGGTCTAACCATAGGTCAGAATACTTCAAAAAGTTGTGGAACAACAGAGGCAGGTACACACAATCAATATCATGATAAGGATTTGGTACAATGAGTCCAGTTGACGATGATGATTACTGCTTAATTGTCACCAATCATCTAGAGTATGATAGGTTCTTCTCAAACCACACTAGCTCTTATGAGGATGTGTGTTTAGAAACTTCAGATGATTTAGGTGATCTCCAAATCAAAGATGCACCACCAAAATTTGAAGATGAGATCCATTCAACAATCGACAAGCTTACAGAAATCAATCTTGGGTTAGAAGAAAATCCATGCTCAACATACATCGGTTCGTTGTTGAATGAAGAAGAAACCAATGACTTAGTTAGCCTATTAATCGACTTTAAGGACTACTTTGCATGGTGTTATGAAGAAATACCTGGATTATCTATTGACGTAGCAATCTACAAACTAGCAATAGACCCTAACGCTAACCCTAATAAGCAAGTTCCTAGATGCATGCGATTAGAAATTGAATAACAGGTCATTTCTAAAGTCAAGAAACTAATTGATGCTGGTTTCATCAAGGAAGAAAAATATCCTACCTAGTTAGCCAGTGTCATCCTAGTTAAGAAGAAGAAAGACTAAATTCACATATGCGTTGATTTCAGGGACTTAAATAAGGCATGCCCTAAGGATGAGTTTCATCTTCCTATACCAGAATTAATGGTGGACATCGCCTCATCTCATGCAGTATTCTCCTTCATGGATGGGTCATCTGGCTACAACCAAATCAAGATGGCCCCCGAGAATGAAAGAAACACTACTTTCAAACCTGATCGAATCAACTATTATAAGGTCATGCCTTTCGGCCTTAAAATATTAGTGCTACATACCAACGAGCCATGACTTAGATCTTCAACGAACTCATTCATCATCAGGTTGAGTGCTATGTTGATGATCTAGTAATCAAAAGCTGAGAAAAGGAAAACCATATCTTTGACTTGAGAGAAGTTTTTGAACGGTTAAGATAATATAACCTCAAAATGACCCCCTGAAGTGTACATTTAGAGTAGCTTCAGGAAAGTTCCTTGGTTTGTTGTCACCGGGAATAGAAATAGATCTAAAAGATCAAAGCTATCTTAGAAATCTCCTAAAAGTTTAACTCAACTCGATCTTTCCAAGGATGGTTGGCATATCTAAGATGCTTTATCTCAACCTATCGGGAGATGCCATTTTAGCACTTATCAAAAGGATGCCAAGTTCAAGTGGGATGACAAGTGTCAGCATGCCTTTGAAGATATCAAGTAGTATTTGGTGAAGTCGCTAGTTCTAGCAGCCCCTATCCCGGGCCACTCATCCTCTACACTGCTGTATTGGATGACTCCCTCGATGCTTTGTTGGCCCAAGCCAACGACGAAGGGAAGGAGATTGCTCTCTACTATCTCAGCCATTATCTGATCCCTGCTGAAGTGAACTACCCACCTATTAAGAAACATATCCTAGCTTTAATCTTTGCATCCTAAAAGCTATGACACTATATGCTTTCTCATATAGTGAACTTGATTTCTAGAACCAATCCACTACAGTATCTCATGACAAGACCAATGCTATCCGGATGTTTGGCATGTCGGTCCATAATTCTCTCGTAGTTTGATATCACATGTGTACCCCTCTGTGTGGTAAAAGGACAAGCACTAGTGAATTTCTTAGTAGCATACCCACTGCCTGTTGATTCCCCGCTTAGTGACGATCTCCCTGACAAAAAAACATGAACTTAGGGGAGGTTGACAACTGCCATTGGGAGAAGTATTTTGATGGTAAGGCTTCCTTTCATAAAGGAGAAGCACCGCGATCTACTCTTCCAGGAAAGGCATGGGTAGGAATAATTCTCTTAACTCTAAATCGTGATGTGATAAGATTCTCATACTATCTTTCCAATCCTTGTACCAACAACAAAATTGAGTATGAGGCTTTGATTGCCAGTCTGGAGTTAGCTGTTATAGTGTGGGTCAAGAGCATCAACATCTACGGGGATTCTGAGTTGGTCATCAACTAGATTGTCAGGTCCTACAAGGTTCTCAAACCTAAGCTTCACCATTACCATGAGTATACTATAAAGTTGTTAGCCTAAATCCCTGAAGTCACCATCTAGAAGGTTCCCTGAGTAGAGAACGTAGTAGCAGATATTTTGGCTAAACTTGCCAAGGAATAGACATGTCCAAAAGATGAGTCCGTTCCAATAAGAGCCCAAAATAGACAAGTCATATCCCTTATTGATCGAGACTTTCTTGCTATAAAAGCGGATTGGAGGCAACCATTCATAACACCGTAAACTACCTTAAGAGAAATCACAAGCCCATCAGATGAAATAGAGAGCTCTCTCCTATGCTCTCATGGATGGCACCTTGTACCAACAGTCCTTCGATCAAATGGGGTTACTCTGTTTGGATAAACATAAAGCCCGTAGGATCATAACCAAGGTACATTCAAGTTTATGCATAGCACATAAATCCAATCTGAAGATGAAAGCAAAGATTAAGAGACCAGGATATTACTGGCCTTCGATGATTATATATTGCATAGATGTATCTAGGAAGTGTCATCAGTGCCAGGTACACAGTGTGGTCCTACATCAACCACCCAACATTCTACATCCTGCATTGGCCTCATGGCCAATTAAGTGTTGGGGTACCGACATTGTGGGTCCTATCGATCCTCCTTCTTCTAAGGGTCATTGTTTCATCTTAGCTTCCACCAACTACTTTTCCATGTGGGCAAAAGCAATCCCACTCAGAGAGGTCACAGCTCATCATGTGTTTTAGTTTTTTAAAAACCATATCGTATATAGGTTCGGGGTGCCTCGACGAATTATATCCGATAATGGTATTGTATTCAAAAGCACCAAGATCAATAGCTTCGCCAAAAGACACAGTATAGATTGGAGATACTCCACCATCTACTATCCCAGAGCGAATGGCCTACCAGAAGCATTCAATAAAACTCTCATCCATATACTAAAGAATATGCTTGATGATAAAAAATGAAAGTGGCATGAGCAGTTAATTAAAGCCTTGTGGGCATACCGCACCACATACAGAACTCCAACTCAATCTATCCCGTTCTCCTTAGTGTATGGGTCTGAAGTCGTTCTACCCTTAGAAGTTTAACTCCCATCACTAAGGATAGTATTGGGTAACAAGATCACTACAAAGTTGAATGCAAAGTTATGATTAGAAGAGCTCAAAAGTTTAGAGGAGAGACACCTATGGGTGTGCTAGAACCTCGAGATGTATAAGGCCAAAATGATTAAAGCTCACAACAAGCTCGTCCGCCCTATATCTTTTCAAGTAGGAGAACTTGTATTAGTCTTAAGGAGACCAATTGTTGTGCATCGAAAGATGGGAGATAAGTTTGAACCTACTTGGGAAGGCCCCTTTGTCATAGAGAAAGCCTACCAAGGAGGATCTTATCAGCTAATTGATTATAAAGGGGAACACCCAATGCTTCCAATTAATGGGCTCTATTTGAAGAAATATTACCCATAAATTATGTTTGAAGAAAATTATCAACAAAAGAATAAAATTTCATTCAATTCATCAAAATCTTCTCTTCTTTCAAAGTGTTATTTGCTTGTCTTACAAATCCACCACGATGTGTTTAGGATAGGTGTAAGAGAACCCAAGAGGCATAATATCCTTTTTCTCTAACACACAAACAAACACAAATTCTATGTTACTAGAATAAAAGAGAACCCAGAGGCATCCTATTTCGATTAGCATAACTAAGTTAGGTGTAAGATAACCCAAGCAGCATCCTTTCTTGATGGGAATCCCAGTTGTCATTCATGGCACCATTTCATCAAATTCTTCAGTGTGTTTAGGGTAGGTATAAGAGAACTCAAGCGGCATCCTATTCCCTTTAGCACAAGCACAAAAATAAACATAAATCTTTTATCTCATGCCATTCTGATGTGGGAGCAAGCCCCCAGTGGCACTCACTCATTAGCCGCTCTAGGTCAGCTTACATGCTACCTTGCTAGTATATCACCCCTGGTCACTTGGAAGATGTGAGTCCCCAATTTCTTCTAACTTGACCATTGCAAACTAAGCACCTTATTAGTTTGGTAGACTTCACTTCCAGAGCTACCTCATGTTGATTTTGTTTAAGAAGATGTGAGTCTGCACTTCTTAACTAATCATCATCACTAACTAGTAGTATATTTGAGGTTTAGGTAAGTCCCAGGCTCCTTTTCTTGACTACATTTGAGTTGATATAAGTCCCCTGGCATTCACTAGTCGCCCTAGGTCGGATGCACTGTCGAGAAGATTATCATGACAATCTTCTATAGGAGGATGTGAGTCCCGAGCTTTCTTTTCCTAGATTGTTGCAAACCGAGCACCTTAGGTTGGTTGATGTTTCTATGATGGCCTCGGTGGATACCACTCTTGGTAAATGTGAGTCCCCACACTTTCTCCTTGAGTTGGCCACGAATACCTATATAAATTCTTCTCAGGGTTTTGGATCAAGCCTTAGCCTCTCCTGGCACTCTATTTGGATCACATCCTTTGCCTCATTTAGACACTACCCGGGTTACTCTTGGATTGGACAGTCCCCCTTTCCAGTAGCCACCCCTGTGGTTGGAGAACTTCTTCAACAGATGTGCAGATTCTCCCTTAGTTCAGTAAATCTAAGATAGGTCTAGGCTGATATAAGCTCCTTCTCAGTATGATCCCTCACAAACTAACAAGGTCCATGATAAACAAACAAATAAAATATTTATTTGTGGATTAAGAATTTAAAGCACCAAAGGGCCCCTTTTCCCAAGCAGTCATCTTATCTTTAGGGCAGTGTCAGCAAAACCCCCAATAGAAATTTCCTGACTACCTGAGTTGAGATAAGTCCCTAGGTTAGCACTCTCTCCATAGTTTCCCTTAGATCGAGTTCAACCTATTTTTCCATAAGCAAGTTACCCTGGCAATCATTCTACTTTGGAAGATGTAAGTCTACTACGCATTCTTTCTAGCATGACTATTGCAAACAGATGGGCAGCCCTAGGTCAGGTTTGATTTGTTTCCCAAAACAACCGATCACCCCAGTGATCTTTTGTAGTAGAAGATGTGAGTCCTCGTGCCTTCTTCCCCTAAATTGACCATTGCAAACCGAAAGGCATTCCTTTGGTTGGATAGTTCTCCCCACAGCCTAGAATCTACTCCCTTTGGTTTAGTAAATTTGAGATAGGTCTAGGCTGATATAAGCTCCTTCTCAGTGTGATCCTTCACAAACCAACAGAATCCATCACAAATAACTAAAAAAATAAAATTAATCTTGATCATATTTGAGTTGATTTAAGTCCTCCAGCAGCATTCACCCAATAGTTATCTCTAGGTCGGGTTCAATATGTTGCACAAGCAATCAATCACCCTAGTGGTTTCTTGTTTTGAAGATGTGAGTCACCACACTTTCTTCTTAAACTTGACCATTACAAATCGAAAGGCACCCCTTTGGTTGGATAGTCCAACTATGTGGTTGGTAGACCACCTATTTGGATTGGTAAATCTGTGTTAGACCAAGGCCTCTATGGCCCCTACTCAATGCAGTTCATCGCAAACCAATAGGATCCATCAAAAATAATTTAAAAATAAACTTAATCTTGACTACCTTTGAGTCAATTTAAGTCCCCCAGTGGCATTCAATTAATAGTCAGCCCTATGTTGGGTTTGATTCATTGTGTCACCAACTGATCACCCCAATAAATGATCCCTACTTTGGAGGATGTAAGTTTACTATGCTTTTGTCCTAGTACAGTTGGTGCACACCGAAAGGCAACTCCTTTGATTAGCTAGTCCTACTATGTATTTGGTAGACTACCCCTTTGGATTGGTGAATTTGAGTTAGGCCTAGGCCACCATGACCCCTACTCAGTGTAGTCCATCATAAACCAATAAGGTTCATCTCAAAATTCAAAATTTAAAAATCTGAAATAAACTCAATCAACCTCCCCAGTGGAGTAAATCTGAAACAAATTTAATCCAACTCCCCCAGTGGAGTCAAACTAAATAAACAAAATAAATTCAACCCTTCTCCCTGAGTGGAGTCAAATCAAACAATCATAAATCAATAAATCAAATCAAATTTCTCTCCAGTGAGACTCAAATCAAATCAAACCTCTCATCCCCCAGTGGATGACTTAAACCACTTCCCCTAGTGGAAGGTTCACATACTCTATCCCTAGTGGATTCCTCCTTCACTCTCTTATGTCTTTGACATGAGTAGAGTCACATTGCACTAAGCTCTTGATTCCTTCTACACCTTGGGTTAGGAGTAGATCATTTATGTTAGTGCTTGTGATCATTCATTATTGTTGATCATCTTGCTCAACACTGATATGTACGGTGTACCTTGTCAGTCACACCATACCTATCGGGCGCCCTTTGTTGACCTCATTTTTAGAATGAGCTCTCAACCCCTTCATCTTAGAGAGAGGACTCCTCTTAGACACTAAGAATTCCTTAATCTTAAGACACTTCTTTTAATTAGGTGAACACTTAACCAGAGACTTAGAAGAGTTAGCCATAGGAATAGGTCATGCCTTGGGGTGTTAGGAAAAACTTGCTTAGCAGACCAAATTCTCACTCTCTTCTTCTTCCAAATGAACTTCAAAACCAACTCCAAATTCAAACCAATTTCAAATTCAAACCAACTTCAAATTCAAATCAACATCAAATCTCAAATCAATTTTAAATCAAATCATAAATCAATTTCAACTCAATTGATTCTCTCAAACCTTAAATCAATTCCATTAGATTTTCTCAAATCATGAATCAATTCCAAATGATTGAAACCCATCATTGAATTTCGAATCCAAAATCCTTCCTAAGCCATTTTTTTATTTCATCTTATGGACTTAGCTCAAATCAAATCCAAATCAATTCAAATTCAAGAGAATTTCTCATAACCCATTTATATCCTCATGTATATTCACAAATATAAATAAAATATAAATTCAAGTAACCAAAACCAAATCCAAAACTCAAGTCCAAATATAAAATCTTTCATAAGTCACTTTGGTTTCATCTAATGAACTTAGCTCAAATCAAATTCAAATCAATTCAAACTCATAAGAATTTCTCACAACCCATTTATATTCTCATTTATATTCACAAATATAAATGAAATATAAATTTAAATAGCCAAAACCAAATCCAAAACTCAAATCCAAATCTCAAAATTCCTATACTTCAAGTCAAACTCTTGAACTTAGCCAAACCAACCACAAATCAATTCAAATCTTTGGATTTTCTTCATGATTCAATCAATCCTTTAATCATGAATCCAAACATAAATATAAACTTCAATCTTCAAACCAAAACTAAATTCAAATGTCAAACCCATGTTCATCCTTTGAACTTGAAATTGTAAAATGAATCAAAACTCATTTGAATCCAAATCTCTTAAAAATGGATTTATAATTCAATCATAAGTTCATATGTGAGTTCAACCAAACTTGGATCAATCCTTGATCAAGTCAACTGACCCACTTAAGCTCACTTGACCCAAAGTGACCTAAACCACCTTTTTGAGCCAAATTCTAATCCTACCCAAATTGGATTGAACTAAGCCCACCTAAGCCTCACATTGTGAGCAACAATCATCATAAGATGATCAATCACTCAAATTGTATCAAATTAAGTCAAACCTAAGGGTTGACCAAGTCAACACTTAGCTAAAATGAAACCTAAACTAGCCAAAATCCACCATAGGCCAAATTGATTGAAACCATTGATCAAAACTAATTCATAATCAATGTTTGAACTTGAACAAGTCATCATTTGAGCCTAACCTAGCCCAATTGGCCACTTGACCCAAGTTGACTTGACCTAAAAGTCAAAATATGTCAAATCTTGATCTAAGCCAAATTGTTGAACTTGACCAAAGCCTGGCCAACAATAACCTCCAATTGACCATGAACCCAACTTGACCAAAAGGTCAAATTGAGCCAAAATCAAATCAAACCAAAATTGATTGAAACCAAAGCTTGCAACATTTCAAATGACCAAACCAAAACCTAAACCAACCCATGACCTAGAAATTGGGTCAAATGGGTCAAATTATCAACTTGACCCATTTGACCTAAATGAAATCAAATGAACCAAAACCAAATATAAATCAAATTGAACCAAACCAATGATGCACATTTTAATGGTCATAGAACTTGACCCAACCTTTGGTTTGACCCAATTTGACCAATTGGTCAACTTGACCCAAGTTGACCCATTTTGACCTAAATGGGTCAACATGAGCCAAATGACATCAAATCAACTCCAAATTCTTTGAAATTTGGACCAACCCAATTTCAAACTATTCTAAATCTTCCTAAAGTGAAATCAAAGCCAAATGACCATTTTACCCCTAGGTCAAGGGGTAACCTATGGCCAATTCCATTTGGAATTTGGTCATATCCTTTTCATGGCCACTTGGCACCCTCTTAGTGGACCAAGTGGACACTAATGAGTGTGGTGCACATGACCCAATGGGTTTGGGTCAGACTTGACCCAACCCATGGCCAAACTGACCACCCAATAGGAATTTCTCCATGTGGAATCACTCCTTCACTCAAATGAGCATATGGAAATTTCTCCACTCCCTTCCTATGTAAAAACCGAATCACATGGCATCCAAAATGACCTAACAAACTCAATCAATTTGATCAATTGATCAAAAAAGGCAAGGAGAAGCTCGGTCGTCCGATCCTTCTAGGAGGAGATATACTCCCCCAAATTTGACTTGAATTCATCTCATTCACACTCAATTGAGCCATAGGAACTCAGAGCAAGCTTCTCCAAGTTCCTCCAAGCTTCCTCAAGCATTTCCCATTTCTCCATTCTCAATTTTTCTCAAGCCGAAAATAGGGGAGCTCATTGAAAATTCCAACTCACCCATCACTCAACCAAAAGCCAATTGCTCTTGCAAGCACCCTTAGAGGACCCAATCGAGTTCATCCAAAGCTTCTTTCAAGTTTCCAAGGCATGGGAGGAGCTAGACCAAAAGCAAGCTTGAGGAGGTTTGGCCAATTGGAAGGATCCACTCAACCTCAAGCCTTCAAACCTTCAAGGGCTTCATCTCCACTAGATAACCTTGAGAGCACTAGTAGCCTCAGGTGAGGTATTCAAAACCAAAATTGAATTTTATTTGGTCCTTTATTTGAAGGGAATTGTCATGGTTTCCAACATTGATCTTCATCTCTTATATCTTGATGGTGTGGGTTCAATCTTAGCTCAATCAAACTCATCTTCGGATCAAGCCATGGGGCGGATGATCGTCTCCCAACAAGCGGATGAATCATGGACATCCATCCGCATGTTTTGGATGGATGGTCCTAATTAATCAATGTTAGATATGTCATTTAATCCCTTTAATACCGCGGGCTTGATCTTGACCATCTGATCTTTGATCAAATGGTCCAAGGAAAAGCATTACTTCGGTAGCATTGATGTGATAACTTAAATAATAAATCTCATCACCATTGGAAAGCATTTTGCGATGGTCCATGGCAAGATTAGTTATATAATTAGGGATTTAATTACTTAATAATCATAGAAACTTCAAAAACACACAACTAATTATAAAAAAATCAGAAAAATACAAACTCAAATGTAATTTGAAGATAATTCAATGGGAAATAATCTAAAATTAACTTTAATTGATTTTGAATAGTAAATTTTCTATAATTTAGGTTTTATTGGGAATATAATTATGTTAATTACTCCCTAATTACTTTAGCAATTAATTTTAAACTTTCTAGGGTTGTTTAATGGAATGACCTCTGCCTCCCATGATTTTCTTGGAATTTATTAATGGCTTAATTATTTGCTTAATTTCTCTAATTCCTAATTAATTAAATGATTAATTAACCTATTAAAATAGTGATAAATTCATTAATTAAGTTTGTTAATTACCTTAGAACAATGAATGGACTTAGGGAATGAGATAAGGAGTTCTTTTCAAAAATTTTTCCCCTAAGTTTATTTCATTTGAATAAAAATCTAATTAAGTTGAAAATTAATTATATAGTTTAATCACTTTATTAAAAATGGTTTAATTAATCAAAATTTTAAAATCAAATCAATCTGAATTTAATCAATTCTTTCTTGGATAGATACTTAGGTTTTCAATAACCTAAGTAGCTTAAGGAAATCATATCTAACCCATATGTGTGGGAAGGGTTAGGAAAGTATTTAGATTAAACTCTTTTTCTTAATTAATCATTAATTATGAGCCAAATGCATTAAACCCCCTTTCTTTCCTAGGTGCATTGCTGGTTTAAATTCCTTGTGATTTTATGTCATACATTGGCTCATAATTATTTGGTTAAATATTTTAAAGTGGTGTAGGTAAGGGGTAATTAATGGACTTAATGTACACCTTAACCTAAAAAAAATCAATCTAATGGTTCTAAAAATTGAACTAAAATAACACACACATGTGGGAAATGGGTTAGTACTAGCAAACCTTTCATTTCCTAAATTCAAATCAAACTCAAAACCAAACTAAAAGATTCCTTAAACAACTTTGATTCACTTTAAATGATCTTATTCCATAGGATTGTATTTAGGAATTAATTAAGGTGAATGAAACTATATGATTGCATCACTTTATTTCTTTCCGAACATGCTAAATGTGTATGTCATATGAAAATCATGCATTCATGTATTTATAAAAATCAAATTAAAATGAAATATTTCATTTATGTCAAATTGCATGTTTTGGATAAAGTAATAATATGAATGGCTATTCACTACTAAATCAAAATTATTTTTTAAAACTTATAAATCAAATATTACAAATGAAAGGTATGCTACTTATAATTACTTATAAGCTTGCATGTGAGTATATATATAAAATGTGTTATGTGACTTTCCTTCTCTTTCTTTAACATAGTTTTGAATAGGATTTCAAAGTGTATAGTTCATTTGAAAAGAACAACACTTTACTTAAATCCATTCTATTCATTCTATGTTATCCTTTAAGAGGACCTTCACATTTACACATGTAAATTACATAACCAAATCAAATAAACAATAAACTTTTGCATGATTCTTTTTTCCATTTTATTTCTTTTGTACATGCATGTATTTAAGAAAAGTGGTATATTATCGGACATCCCGGGTTGCGAGGCTTTAAGTAAAAGGTCTTGTACCTTACACCCACAGTGTAGAAAATAATGTGCATCTACTCACTTATGTCTTTCATACATGTAAATGTGATATGAATAATGGATAAAAGAATCCTCTTTTCTACTTAACAAAATCATGCATCATGAAGCATCCAAATTTTCTTAAGCAACATCCTTTAACATTCATCATCAAAGTGTGCTAATATTTCCATCTGCATGTATACATATGCTTAGGATTCATCTATATGCATGTTACACATGTTGGAAAGAAATAAAGTGTTATGTGTCTTGTGATAGTAATTCACTTTAGTTAAGCTTAAAATGTCTTTCTTATTTGAAAAGATTTGTTTAGGAAAAATATAAAGTTAGGATTAATTTAAAAATATTATAAAATATTCACTAAACAAAAATCATTAATGAATCTACTTTAGAAATTATTTAATGTAGGGAGGAAAGAGAAGTTCTCTTCTCTTTTCCTCTCTTTACAACACTTAGTAATTAATTGTAGGCTCATTCAAATCAAATCAAATCACAAAATAAAAATCAACCAAATCACTTAAATGAAACCTCTAAGTTGAATCCTTCATACTTAGAAAATTCTAACCTTAAAAACTAAATATACCACACATAATGGCATTAGTAAGTCACCATTTATAATCCTATGTTAGGAGGTGCATGGTTTGATGTTTGCTTTTATTTTGTGATGTGATATTTTAATTTGGATGTTAGGGATATGTAGGCCGAATGGTAGGGTGATCTTAGTCTAAACATTATCTTCTGCAGAGGATTGTGCTTAAGGGGTGTTGTAATAAAACTATAAATATTTTTTATAGGTTGCTTATACCCCTAAGCATAATAATCCAAAATAGGTAGTGGACTTGGTTACCCATGTATGGGGTGCTAAGTCCAATTTATTCATATACATGCTTGGCATTATGTGGTTTGTTTAGCTAATCTCTATTTTGCAGGTTTTAGTTATATTTACTTTTCCTATTTTCATGTAATTTTTGCAATTAGGATTTGTAATGAATATTATGGGGGATTATGATGAACATTGGTCATAAGCTAGGTCTTATGTATCATATGAAGCCTTTGGAGCAACCACCTTCCAACCAACCAAAAGAAGAACAAAGAAAGAAGAATGAAGAATGAAGAAAGAAGAATGAAGACCCTGATAACATGAATTCCTTATTGGATTGTAATTAATTCATTTGTAATCCGGGTTATACAAGGGTAGAGCTCAGCTACCCAATTTATTTTTTGGGTTTGTGCGGTGGAGCCCGACCCCAAAATGCCTCTTATTCTTTTGTGTTAGCTTTATAATTTATTTGATATTTGTTTAACTTATGCATTAAGATGGCTTATTTTCCTAGTTTCTTTCTTGCTTTGATGAATGGCCTGGATGCGATTAGGCTCTTAGGAAAAAATAAAATTTATATCTAACTAATCAACTCAAAATTAAAAATTAATAACTCATAACCTCACCTAAAGCTTAGGTTATAAAATTAGATAAAATATTTAGCAACCCCTTAGCTGGATATTGTATGTTCTCACATCATGCATAAAAAGTATCTTGTTTCACTCTTGTTATGGAGAGCTTCCACCTTTGCCAGGGAACTTGGCTTGACCTTTGAGAGCCATGGTGTAAACACACCTCTTTTTTGCTATTTTTGGCCTATAATCTAATTTCTCATGCATTAGGCATATGAATCTCATAGCCTGTGTCAAATGAATTATCCAAAAATAAAAATAAAATAAAATAAAATTTACATTAGATTTAAGTCATTAATCTTGCTCTACATAATCTAGTCTCTTAGGGAGTGTGTTTATGGACTTAGTCTCTTCCTAAATAAATAACAGTCTAGCTATCTTGCAAGAGCATATGACTTGAATACATATATTTAAAATGAGGAGGAGTTGGTGGCCACCCTAAGCGTTGTAAGTCCAAAGTTGGGTGATTTATCTCTCTCTTGCTGGAGGTAAACCACATTTTCACCTTAGATTTAGGTGCTTGGCCTCTAAAGCTCCCTAGATTTAGGTTCAGAGGTTACTACTTCCCTTTGCGGGCTATAAGCATAAATCCTCACCTCTTAGGTATTTCCACAATCTTGTGTCCTGGAATTGTAAGCCTTAGATTTCTAATAAAAATTCAATTCAAACAAGTAAATCATTTCAATTTTAAAAATATATAGCCCAATCATAGGATAATTTAGGATGCTTACTAGGCTTCATAGTATCATAAGCATCCCCTACTTATCTCCTATTCATCTCGATAATAACTCTCTCTTCTTGATCAATCCCACTTAATCTTCTAAAAATAAACCAATTGATTGAAAGTCCTATCTTTGAAATCTTTGGAGACAATGAACATTTACCTTAATCGAGAGTATTCCTAAGGAATCTCATTCCTTATGATGTAATTAACTATGGGGCTTGCCTCCATAGGGAACTTAACGAACCCAATTTAAAATAAACCCTACTTTACTTTTTTTGTAAAGTAGGGAAGAATCACATAATGAAGACCCATAGTCCAGGAGTCCTTAAGGTGATTAGGTCTATTGTAGGATGGTGACTTCTATATCTCGAGATAGTATACTATTCCTCAATGTCATACCCAATCACCTTAATAAGATCATCTGCGGATCTACGTGGTGTCCCAACAAAGCGGCATATTTTTGTTTTCATTTTATCTTTTCAAAAATGATAGAATTAAGATAGAAATTTTTCACCACATACCATTAAAAGTCCAACTCCCATCATATGATGGGTAGTAAAAAATCACATAGCAAAGTTGTAGTTAGAAGAGCTTGAAGGTTTAGAGAGACGCCCTGCATGCAACCTGAAGTAAAGCCAAAATGATTCAAGCTCACAACAAGTTGGTATGTCCTAGATCATTTCAAGTAGGAGAGCTTACTTTAGTTCTAAGGAGATTAATTTTTTCCTGTCGAAAGATGGGAGGTAAGTTTGAACCCACTTGGGAAGACCCTTTTGCCATAGAAAAGGCCTATTAAGGAGGATCTTATCAGCTTATAAATTATAAGGGAAAGCGCCCAATGTTTCAAATCAATGGGCTCTACCTAAAGAAATATTATCCATAAATCTTGTATCCAATAAACTATCAATAAAATTTCTTTCATCTTAAACTCCATCTCTGCATATTAGTTAGGAATATCTTTACTTGTGAATTCTCCACAATGTGTTTAGGGTAGGTATAAGGAGCCTAAGTGGTGTCATATCCTTTAGTGACACAACACCAACACAAACTACACACAACCACATGTAAAATAGACATGTAACTTTTGTCTCAATTATATTTTGATGTGGGATAAAGACCTCTGCGGCACTCACTAATTAGTTACTCTAGGACAGGCTGATATGCTACCTTGCTAATGTGTCACCCTAGTGGTTACTTAACTGGCAGATGTAAGTCTACAAGCTTTCTTCTTAACTTGACCATTACAAACCAACGAGTGCCTTGTTAGTTTGGTAGGCCTTACTGTGCATCTGATAACCTACCTCGTGTTGACTTTGTTTAAAAGGATGTAAGCCTACACGCTTTCTTCTTGAACTAACAATTATGCATTGACTGGGTCGAGTATATTTGAGGCTTAGGATAAGTCCTCCAGTTGCTCCTTTTCTTCTTACTGCTTCAAGTCTGGTCTAGTCCTTGCATGGGACTCCCCGCTTGGTAGTCGTCCGAGGTCAGATAGCACCTGTCTCATCGATGACAGACTATTCTGATGATTATTTTCATTTATGAGGATGTAAGTCTACAAGCCTTCTTCTTAGATTGATCGTCACAAATTGATGGCCACCTTAGGTTGGTTGGTTTTTTTCATGCTGACGGTGACCCACCCGGTGGATACACCACTCATGGCGATGTCTCAAGCATTCTCCTTTACCCAGATACCGAATTTTCTTTATAAGGTCCGGATAAAGCCCTAGCACTGGGCACTCTATTTGGATCACATTCTTAACGACCCCATCTAGCCACTATCCCAATTACACTTGGATTAGATAGTCCCCCTTTCCTAGTAGTCATCCCTGTGATTAAAGAATTCATCTTATGGATATGTAGATTCTTCCTTGGTTAGAGTAGATAGAATGATATGAGTTTCTCTGTGGTCCTACACCAATAAGGTCCACACAAATATATAAACCAAACAAATATATATATATATATATATATATATATATATATATATATGGATTAGCAAAATCAGTACCTTTTCCCAAGCGCATCTATCTTTAGGTGTCAATAAAACTCCATATAGAATCGCCTGACTACTGAGTTGAGATAATTCCCGTTCAAACTCTTAGTAGTCGCTCAGTCTTGACTTGTGCCACCAACAGGTCACCCCAATGTCGTCCTTGCTTTAGAAGATATTAGTTTATCACATAGGTTCGATTTGTTGTGCTATCAACCGATCACCCCAGTGATTCCTTATTTAGAAAGTTCTAAGTCTATAAGCTTTCTTCCTAACTTGACCATTACACATCGAAAGGCACCCCTTAGGTTGGTTAGCTCTACCCCACGGTTGGTAGACTATACCTTTAGATTTATAAATCTAAGATGGGACTAAGCTGACATTAACCCCTTCTTAGTGGATCCATCGCACACCGATAGGGTCCATCTTAAATTAAATTGATCTTGACTATTCTTAAGTCGATGTGAGTCCACAGTGACATTTGCTCAAAAGTCATCTTAGGTCTGGTTTGATTTTTTGTGCTATCAACCGATCACCCTAGTGGTTCCTTATCTAGGAAGTTGTAAGTTTACAAGTTTCTTACTAACTTAACCATTGCACACCGAAAGGCAACCCTTAGGTTGGTTGGTCCTACCCAATGGTCGGTATACCATCCCTTTGGATTTGTAAATCTAAGACAAGACTAAGCTGATATTATCCCCTTCTTAGTAGATCCATCGCACACCGATAGGATCCATTTTATCAAATTATCTTCCTCCCCTAGTGGATTCCAAATTAAATACATCTTATCCCCAGCAGATCTGAGCTCATATCTCAAGCAGATGTGCCCTTAAAACCAAATCACATCCTCTCCCTAGTGGAGCCCTCATAAAATTAAACCAAATCAAATCCTTATCCCTGGTTGATAACCTAAACCTGCTTCCCAAGTGAAAAGTTCACATGCTTGATCCCTACAGTGGATCCTTCCTTCCTCTCTTATGCCCTTGGCATGAGTTAAGTTACATTGCACTAAGATCTTGATTCCTTCTACATCTCAGGTTTAGAAGTAGATTATTTCCATTAGCACTTACAATCCTTTGGACATCGTTGATCATCTTGGTCAACACCAATACGTGCGGTGCGCCTCGTCAGTTACACCACACCTATTGGGTGACCTTTATTGACCTTAATTTTGGAGTGAGCTCTCAAATTCCTCATCATAGATCTAGGACTCTTATAGACACTAAGAGCTCCTTAGTCTTAAGACACTTCTAGTGATTAGGTGAACACTTAACCTAAGCCTAGAGACTTAGAAGAGTTAGCCATATAAATAGGTTATATCTTAGGAATTTAAGAAAACTTGCCTACCCTATAGCCTTAGACCCAATCCTTGCTTCCTTCTTCAAACCAAACCTCAAATTCAAACCCAAATCATAAATCCAATTTCAAACCAACTAATTGAAACCCATGATTAAATTCGAATTCCAAAACCTTTCCTAAGCCCGTTGATTTTATCTCATGGGCTTAGCCTTAACCAAATTCAAATCAACCTCAACTCAATTTATTTTCTCAAATATACATTCAATCTCAAACCAAATCCCAACCCAAATTCCAAATCAAATGATTGAAACCCAAAATCACAAATTTCAAAATCCCTTCCTAAGCCATATGAACCACCATTATATGCTTAGCCAAAACTCCCTTGAAATCAAATCAAACTTGATTGATTTCTTTATAAATCAATCATTACTTCATTTATATTCACAAAAATAAATAAAATCTAAATTCAAACCATTCAAATCAATTCAAACTAAATCAAACCAAATCAAGCCCTTTCTTAAGCCATATGGACCTACCTCCATAAGCATAATCAAATCTCAACCCAAATTGACCCAAACTAAATTGATTTCTTTATAAATCAATCATTCCTTTATTTATATTCACAAATATAAATGAAACAATGACCAAAATAAATCAAACTAAATTAATTCTCTATTTAAGCCCTTTTGACTTACATCCTTAAGCTTCATCAAATTTGCTTCCAAATCACTCCAAACCCAAGTGATTTTCTTATGATTCATTTATATCTTCATTTAGATTCACAAATATAAATGAAATATAAATCTAAATGGCTAAAACTAAACCCAAATCAAATCAAATTTCTAACTTTAGCCTTTTAAGCCAATTTCTTGAACTTGGCCAAATGATATCCAAATCAACTCAAAACTCATGGATTTCTTCATGATTCGATCATTCCTTCAATCATTATTCCAAATATAAACACAAACTATAATTATCAAACTAAATCTAAGTCAACTCAAAGTCAAGCCCATGTTGACCTATTTTGACTTGGAATTATCATATGAGCCAGAATCCATTTGACTTCAGACCAATTGCAGTTGGATTTATATTTTCATCCTAGGCTGATATGTGAGTTCAACTAAACTTAAATCAAGCCATGATCAAACCAATTGACCAATTTAGGTCCACTTGACCCAAAGTGACTTAAAAGACATTTTTGAGCCAAGTTTTAATCCAACCCAAATTGGATTGAACTAAGCCCATCCAAACCTCATATCATGATCAACAATAATCCTAGGGTGATCAACTACCTTGAATTGGGTCAAACCAAGTTAACTTGGTCCTTTGACTAAGTCAACCTTTAGCCCAAATGAAACCCAAACTAGGCAAAACCTATCATATACCAAATTAATTGAAACCATTAATTCAAACTAATTCATAACCAATGATTGAATATGACCAAACCCTCAATTGAGCCAAACCAAGTCCAATTGGTCATTTGACCTAAGTTTATCCAAATTGGCCTAAAAAGCTAAAATAGGTCAAATCATGATTTGATCTAAATTGATTGCAACTAATGGCTCAAGTTCATTCCAAATCACTTATTGAACTTAACCAATCTCACAATTGAACTCAATTCAACCAATTGGTCAACTTGACCCAACATAGCCCAAATTGACCTAAACGGTCAAGTTGGCCAAAATCTAAATTAAACCAAACCAAAGTCTATAATCATTTTCAATTAACCAATTGAACATGAACCAGTACCTAACCTAACCCAATTTGGTCAAATTGGTCAACTTAGCCCATTTGACCTATTTGAATCCAAATGAGCTAAAATCAAATAAGCCAAATTAATTAAAACCACTTAAGCCAAAACTCTTCAAAACATCATTTAAACCTAACTCAAGCCTTGGTTTGACCCCAATTTGACCAATTGGTCAACCCAACCCAACTTAAACCATTTGAACACATTTGACCATATAAGCCAAACCACCCCTAAACCAACCCATGGGACCCTAGGACCTGGCCAAACCCAACCCAAACCAACCCATGGACCCTAGGACCTGGCCAAACCTGATCCAAACAAACCCTAAATCATTTCCAAACAAGCCTAAATCTAAGTGGGACTCAATCCAAGGAGATTAACCATTGGATAAGCCTCCCCACATTGGATTCTTTCCATAAAAAGCCAAATCCACTCTCTTATCACTTGGGCAGCCATCCAAGAGCCAAATAGGGTGCACCTAAGCTTCCTAGCCCACCCTAAAATAGCTAGGATCATTCATGGATCAAAGGGAGTTCACCTCCTCCCCTCTCAAGCCAAAACCGAGCACCCAAAGGACCAACCCAACTCAATCCTCCCATATCTTTGAGCTCATAGCTTCCTCCACTGGCAAGCCATGGAGTCGATGGACCCCTCCGATGCCTCACGAATGAATCGACAAAATTTTGGGAAGGATCTGCCCATCCATCACATCAAATTTGGGGTATACTCCCTCAATTGAATAATGGTCACAATTTGATTCTTCGACCTTGAGTGATTTCAAAATCCCTCATAACCTCCTAGAGCACCCCAAGCCTCCCTTGATCGGCCATCATTCTCTGTGTGTGAAACCGAAAAAGGGGAGACTTCTATTGATTCAAGTCGACCCATTTCTCAACCAAACTCTAATTAAACTTGCGCACACCTTCACCACACCTAATCAAACCCAAGCAAATCATCCCTTGAGTTCCAAAGCCACCAGAAGCCATACTTTGATCAAGACTAAATACTCAATGGGAGGAACTTGGCTTTAGGAGCAATCTACCTCAAATCAAGGCTCATGCGGCTCAACAAGGATGTGTTTCTACCAAACGAAGCTACCTCAATCGATCCCACCATCGAACATTAGCTCCGGTGAGGTAATTCCTCAAAACCATCAGTTTAGGAAAAATGTGTTGGTCCTTTTCAAAGTGAATTTGCATTTGACCCCATCGTTGGATCATAGATCCTTCGAGGGTGTGGTTGATTTGATGGATCTCGTGAAATCGATCGAGATCCAAAGATGGGCTCCATCATTTACATAAAAAGATGGATCATGTGATGATTGACAACGTGATCAAATCATTAGAATCCTCTTATTTCCTCAACGCAGATCTAATCATATCGTCCGACGGATCGATCCCACGTGAAAAAGCTCCAATCTAAGCCACCCAATTTACAACTTAAATACCTTATCCCAACGCATGTGAAAGCACGCCATGTCACAGACGCATATGGGATTAAGGTTAATTAGGTTGTTTTAATTAATTTTTAAGCCTGAAACTTTCTAAAATCATAACTAATCCTAGAAAAATTTAAAAAATACAAATGAGGATTCATTTTGAACATATTCATAAAGAAATCCAATAAATTTATTATTAATTAATTTTGAACATTAATTTCTACTTAATTATGCTTTAATTAAAATTTTAATTAGTCTAATTATTCTTTAATTAATTATCTAATTAATTTCAAACTTTCTAGAGATATTTAGTGGGATGACCTCTGCATCCCCTATTTTTCTTGGAATTTATTGAATAGTTAATTAGAAAAATTGATTGATTAAATCTTAATTACTCTCTTAGCTTAATTAGTAATAATTAATCAAATGAACAAAGGAATTGACCATCAAGTTCATTATTGCTAATGTGGAGAAACTTGGAAATGGGTTGACCTACCTTTTCCTTAAGTCTTCTTTATTCCCTCTCTTAAATTAATTAATTAAGAGTTGTTAATTAATTAATTAATCAAATTAATCAAAACCCAAATTATATCTAAACTTTAATTAACTAATTGAACAGATTTAGGTATTGAGACTTAGGCCTCTTTCTTTATCTCTTCCCCTAAGTCCATTTCATATTATTGATTAAGGATAATTAGGACTTAATTAAGTAATTAATGAACTTAATTAACTAATTCAAATCTACCTTTCTTAATTAATTCTTAGGTAGCTCTTTGGGTGTTCAATAACCTAAAGAGAGAGCTAATGAAATTATGGTTAGCTTACATATGTGAAAAAACTATAAAAGTAATTAAGTGAGTCCCTTAAGCTTAATTAACTATTAATTATGAGTCAATTGCATTAGGCCCCTTTCATTTCTTAGGAGCATTGCTAATTTACTTTTCATGTGGTTGCATCTTATGTTGGCTCATCATAATTTAGTTAATTAGCTTAAGGTGATGTAGGTAAGGGTTTAATTAATTGATTTAATTCATTCTTTAACCTAATTAAGACATAAAATCAACTTAATTACTTTTCATTAAATCAAATTAACTCACACATATGAAGAATGGGATTAAGATTAGCAATCTCTTTCACATTTCTTAAATCAAATCAAACATAAAGATCAAAAATAGCCTTAAGAAACTTTAGTTTATTCTAAATGAGTTTGTTTAATATGATTGTCCTTAGAACTTAGTTGGATGGAATGAAATTAGATGCTTATGTTTCTTTATTTCCTTCCAATCATGTTAAAATGTTGTATGCCACATGTATTCATGCATTCATTTTTTTCAAATTAATCAAATGAAAATGATTTTCCTTATGTCAATTTGCATGTGCTGATTTAATTAGAAATATGTGTGGCTATTATTACTATTAAATGTCAAATATATTTTTAAAAGATTATTAATGAAGAATAATATGTATATTATGACTTTAGTTACACATACATAGGAGATGCATGTAAATATAAGCTTAGTGTATGAAGTGATGTCTCTTTCTTACATTCATATGTTGATTTGCATAAGTTTGAATGTTAATGGGTATATTAGTCTAGACATCCTGGGGACGCACAACTTTAAGTAGCCTCAATGAGGTTCCTATCTCACTCCCCTGGTGCAGAACAATGGCGACGTACTTGTTTGATTTCATTCTTATGCATTTTGACATTATAATTGGGATAGAGCTTTGATTCATTTACATAAATAAACCAAATTCTATCTTTGCATGATTTTCATTCTTATAGTTGCTTATACATCCATATGCATTTAAGAATAGGGTATATTATGACATTTGGATGATGCACTTTTTAAGTAGCCCTGGAGGTTCCTACCTCACTCCCCTAGTATAACAATGGCTATACTTGCTTAAAACTTTTATACATTTGAATGTGTATTTAGCTAATGAATGAAAACTCATTTTTTCTATTAAAAGACATGCATTCATATTTTGTTCAAGTGTTGATTAGTCATATGATTTAGAGTTCTTTTCTTATACTTTTGTATAATAATTTAGATAGAGCTTTAAATTAATATGACAAAAATGATTCAACCAAATGAAACATTAATTCAAAATACATTTGCTTACATTCATCATTTAAATGTGCTAAGATATGAATTGCATGTATATGTATATTTAGGACTTAATCATATGCATACCATATATATGATAGAAAGAAATGAACAAACATGTGTTATGTGATAGTAATTCATTCCAATTAATCTTAAGATATCTTTCTTATTGAATGAGTTTATTTAGAATAAATCTAAACTTAAGATTAATTAAAATATATAATAAGTCATTCACTAAAGTGAATTCATTTAATTAATTTGCTTTAGATGTGACTTAAGATATGGATGAAAAGAGTGATCCTCTCTTTTTTCTCTTTATAACACTTAGTTGTTTAGTGTAAGCCAAAGGAAATAAAAGAAAACACTAAGTAAAATTTACAAATCAATTAAATCATTTAAATTAAAATCAACCCTTCATAATTAAATTCCTTCATACTTAGAGAGTGACAACTCTAAAGCCTAGTTAGAACATACCATACAAGCCTTAATACAGACACATTAGATTATGTTACCATTTCTAGCTTTATTTTAGGGTGGTGCATGGTTTGATGTATGCTTTATTTTATGATGTATTATTGTAGACTAGTGGTGTATGCTAGATGATGAGTGTGATTAAATTTAATTTCTAGATTGTACTTAATGAATAAAATATAAATGCTCTTTTAGGTTGCTTAACCCCTAAGCAATCTAAATTAGACAGTGGACTTTGGTTACCCATGTGGTGCTAAGTCCAAATTATACATATAACCGCTTGGTATGGTTTATTAACACTTATTTTGCTGTGTGTAGATTTACTCTTCCCATTTTTTAATGTAATTATATTAGAATTTGGTGTTAATGCTATGATGAACACAAGGTTTAACTTTGGCTAGAAGGTTTAATCTTGGGGTGTCATGTGATGCCCAGAAGCCTACCAAATCAAATGAAGTAAATCAAATGAAGAAATCAAACAAATACATAAAGATATGAAGATATGAAGACCACCATAACACTTATCATTTATAATTTATAATTATTCTTTCATATACCGGGTTATATAAAAGTGGAGCTCGGCTACCTATTTTCTTTTCGGGTTGTACGGTGGTACCCCACTGCACTAGCCTATTATTCTTTCACGTTGAATTTTTAAATTGTTAGATGGTTTGTTTACATTATGCAATATAAATGACACGTATTTTTGTAGTTTCTTCATGTATGATGATTTAATGTGTGGCCTGGATCTGCTTAGGCTCTTAAGGAAAATTAATCTTTTTACCCCAATCACAACTCATAATTAAATTTTCTAAGACAACTCATAACCTCATTTAAAACCTAGGTATTAAATCAAGATAATTAAAAGATTTAGCAACCCCTTAGCTGAATGTTGTATGCTTAATATCATGCATATCATATTATTTCATTCTTACTAAGAGAGGGTATACATCCTTGCACGATATGGGAAGACTTGACCTTTGAGGGTCTCCCTTGTGGTGAAAAATATCTCTTTCTCTGTGATTTAGCCAATAACTTTATTTCATCATACATTTAGGCATATAAAATTACATAACTTTTGTCAAAATGAAGAGTCAAAAATTAAATAAAATTCTATAAAATTTGCATTAGACTAAGTCATTATTCATATCTCTTAGGGAGTGGGTTTAAATATTTTAGTTATTTTCTAAATAATAACAACTTAATCATCTTGCAAAATATATGACTTGACCACATGGTTTTAAAACATATGAGGAGTTAGCTGGCTACCACTCCATGGGGTTAAAAGTCCAGCAGTCGGGTGGTTTGCGCTCTCTTGTGTAGGTAAATAATATACCCATCTTCGCTTAGATTTTGGTCGTGCTTTGGCCCTCGCTAATGCTCCATAGATTTAGAATCTGAAGTTATTATTTCCTCTCAGGCTGCAAGCATAAATCCTCACCTCTTATGTATTTCTATAATCTTGTGTTGTGGAATCATAAGTCCTAATTTTCTAATAAAATTTCAACTCAAATACATAATTTTTATCAATTTCAAATATATAAAGCCCAACCATAGGATAGTTAGGGATGCTCACGAGGATTCTTAGTATCATGAGCATCTCCTATTTATCTCATTTTGGCTTCGATAATAAGTCTCTTCTTTTGATCTATCTCATTTGATTTTTCAAACATAGTCAATTTATTGATAGTCCTATCTTTGAAATCTTTGGAGACAACAATTACTTACTTTAATCGAGAGTATTTATAAGGAACTCGCCTTTCTTAGGACGTAATTAACTATGGGGGCTTGCCCCCATAGGGAACTTTATAACCTGGTTTAAATAAATCCTACTTTCTTCATCTATGTAAAGTAGAAGAAAAATCTCTGGTATATTCGAAGACTCATCATGTCTTAGGAGTCCTTATTAGGTGATTAGGTCCATTATAGGATAATGATTTTTATCTTTCGAGATAGTGCACTATTTTTGATGTCATACCCAATTACCTCAATAAGTGCATAAAAATACTCAAAATTAAATTTAGAACCATTTTCATATTTGGCTCAATCAAAATATAAAATTTGTTATACATTTCCATATCAACTCTAGGTCCATTTTTTTTCTTGTGGATCAATTAAAATATATAAATTATTATACAATTCTATGTAAGACAGATTTTTATTGTTTCGCTTAATCAAATGATAATCTGATATGATTTTTTAAAATCTTTTCATGCCAACTAAAAAATCATATCATTGGAGCCCATTTGTACTAAATATCTTAATTGTTTTGTCACAATCCTCGTTTCAAATGTCCTGATTATATCAAATTTATATTTATATTTAAATAATGAATAATAAAGCATAAATCAAAGTAGGTGGAGTGGAATCACTGATTATTTAAAAATAATAATTTTCTTCTGCGACTAATAATCATTGAATTATTTTGCATCAGATTTATATTTAAAAACTCGATATTAAAAACAGGGAGTATGCCGTGCCGTGCTTCGGCTGAAGACTCCCGCGCTGATCTGGCCGGCAACCACGTTGAACAAAATCAGCTTAAGTATTTTTTGTGCTTATATTAATTTACTTTTTAAGCAATGAAATAAAGTTAAATTTATGCATTCCCTTTTTTTTTTTTAATTAGTTTTTCTCGTGTTGAAAAATTAATGAGCTTCTCTAGAAACCCAACTATTATATGCAAATGAACTTATCTTAGTTGAGTTCAAATTTGTTTATTATTATTGGATTCAAAGTCGGCTCGAGCTAGATTTGAGCTTTAATGATGATTTTCAGGCTTGAGCTCATTTTAAAAAATTTTGTTCAAATTTGACTTGAGTTTGTTCACAAGATTATCAAGCCTATTAACAAGCAAGTAGCTCATTTGATGAAATAAATGAGCTTTAATCAAAGTCTTAATTGAGTTTGATTTCACTATGGTGTGATCTAAATTGCACCATGTTTATATTTGACAAGCTAATAAGGGCCCGCATTTGGAAGAATAAGTGATCGGAAATTAATATTTTCAATATGATCTGACTTTCTATTGTGATGATCAGAAAGCTGTAAATTAAATTTTTAAATTTAAAAAAAAATTATCATTACAATTTTTTAAATAACAATTTCTTAAATAATAGTTTATTTTTCAATAACTCCATCAATATTTTTTTATTGTCCAAACAAAATCCTTAATCAAGCCGAATGCTCGATTTCTTTGCAGGCCTAGAGCAATGTGCAATGAACAACAAGCCCGCGCCAAATAGCCCATTTTCTTCCAGTTCCCAAGGCCAAGAGCGGTTAATTCGAATTCTGGAAATCGTCCGATGCGCCCGCGTCGATTCCATCCACTCTAAATCGTTATCATCCATGGACCATTCCTCTTTTTTCCAATCCATTGTTTGTCTCCACACAACCATGGCACTGAAATATCGACACAAACTTGATTGGCGAGCACCTCCTTTCCCTTCTCGGTCTGCTTCCATGGCTTCCACTTCTGTTATCTTGCCCTACCGACCTACAAGTCTCGCCGCACTCGACCTCAAAGGCAGAGCTCTTGCTACCTTAAGACCATGGGTTGAACCTCCTAAGAAAGCTCTCTCTTTCCCTCCCTCCTCTAACTCGAGCTCAGTCGTTTTACCCATCAACTCCACTTCGTTCGAGACGAGACCCGAACGACAAGTTCTGATAAGATCATCAGGCTCCGATGCTGCAACCACTGATTTCAGTTTTCCGAATGTAGTAAAAATTTGACAATTTAATGTGGACTTTTTATGTTTGATGAATGCTCTACTGAGCTTTTCTTTGTTCTTCAGTTTGTCCAAATTATTCACCTGGCTGTTTCTCTCGGCGTAATTGTCGCGGCTGATAAGTTTTTGAAGCAAGCTTTCACAGCTGCAGCGATCAAGTTCCCGAGCGCGCTCTTCGGCATGTTCTGCGTGTTCTCGGTTCTGATGGTGCTGGATTCTTTTGCTCCATCTGCCGCCATGGACGTGATGAACTTCTTTGAGCCAGCAACTCTTTTCATACAGAGGTGGTTGCCATTGTTCTACGTACCGTCGCTCGTTGTACTCCCTCTTGCGGTGAGGGACGTACCTGCAGCTTCAGGGGTCAAGATTTGCTTCATTTTAGGTATGTGGTTACCATGAAAGTATAATGATAACTGCGTTCATCTCTCTAAGATAATTCAAACAAGGTTGGTTAGATTGGAGCGATGTGAATTGCGAGGAAGCCATCGAATGCAGTGAAACCCTATTAATGGGAGCGATTTAAGATTCGAGAGCTTGGCGAGCTTGGCCTATGACTATTGTTTGTTTTATAAAGATAAAGAAAACATAAATTTTCTACTTCGATATTATATATGAGTAAAGGACGCATCAGCTTGTGTGTTTTTGTTTGTGATTGAAGATCGCGGACTGTAAAAAATTTGCTCAGGACTTCCTTAACCAAATTTACTACAGAATATAAAACACTTATCTGAGCTTCATGACAATTCTTTCTATTTTGAAAGAGCAGTTTTTGTCTTGCAAAATATAACACTTTTTAACGTCCTACTTGTCATCTTATAACAGTGAAGGATGCCTCTTGCAATTGATGACGAAAATCAAGAAATATCGTGCACCCTAAGTTAAATTAAGCATTGGATTTCCTAATCCAAGAGCTGGCCTTGATTAGGGGTGTGCATTATTTGGTTTTAACCAAAAAGCCAAACGGAACCACAAAGTTTTTGAGTAATTTGGTTCGGTTTTGAAATTAGTAATTTGGATTTTGGTTTTAATTAAAGAAAACTGTGGTTTTTGGTTTTTGGATCGGTTTGTTAAATAAAATTTTGGATGGAACCAAATAAACCAAAGTAATTATATGTAATACGGTATTATTAATTTATGTATAATAGTCTTATTTATTATACACTTATTTTTATTTATTTTTTAAATACTTGGTAGGTGCTTTTTTGGAGGATCATTATTCAATTTTTTTAAATATTTTGGTTTTAATATGATAATATGGTTATCAACTTCTAAGCTTAATATCATTCGCGTAAGTAAAATTAATTTCAAATATTTTTTAGCACAAGAAGTAGTTAATTATATTTTTTTATTATATTTATGTTATTTTATTTATCTTGTTTATTATATAATAAAAAATTATACAAATAATTTTAAATATTATAACGGTTTATCCAAAACCAAACCAAAATAACCGAACCAAATTATTATTCGGTTTGTTTGATTTTGCATTTTATTTGATCGGTTTCAATCGATTTTAAAAATTTATCATCCAATCCATCCAAATCAACCAAACGCACACCCCTAGCCTTGATTAACTCAAGTTAGCATTAGTGGTACTTAAATTTAGCTAATCAGGGTTAAACTAATCTCTGTTTTTTGTGCGTAAGTCTTAATCTAGGTTCAGGTTTGAGATTGAGTAGTTGAAGCTATAACAGCCCGAAGCTAAGTGGAATATTTTAATGTACTTGAAGAAAGTGAAACAAAGTAGGAAGTAAAAGCAACGAAGGGTCTTCTTTTATTTTTCTTTTTCTTTTTTCTTTTTTTTTTCCATGCATTGTCTTTGGTTGACCCTGTTTCCTGTCTCTCTTTTGTTTCAGTGGCAGGTTGGGCAGCATCTCTCTGTGTTGCTGGATACACTGCCTTAACAATAAGAAAACTTGTGAAGACAGAAATGATTCCTGCTGAACCAATGGCCAAACCTACTCCTTTTTCAACACTTGAAATTTTAGTCTGGTCTACTATCTTTGTTTCTTCATTTTTTCTTGCATTCATTAATCCAACAGCGCTAGGCACAAGTGCAAGAACTTGCCTTCCTTTTCTGCTTGCTGCAACAGCATTGGGCTACATGGTTGGCTCTCGGTAACATTATTCCCGTACTTGTCAGAATGCAAAAATAAATTAACGTATGTATCTAATTTTTTGTTCATAAAATTCCAATTAATCACCACATTCATTTTATTTGTGCATTCAGGTTTCCATTAATTGTCAAAAAGGTCTTCCATCCAATTGTCTGCTGTGCATTTTCTGCAGATTTGGCAGCAATAGCATATGGGTATTTCTCCCGGTCTGGATTGGATGCTACTCTAGGTTTATACCTGACTTTTATGTGATTTTCATTGATAATATGTAGATTACAGTTTAGTGAACCCTGTGCAGTGCTTGGGATAGTAGAGCTAATTAAGCCTATGTATTTTCATGAAAAAAGGTAAAGGAGTTTATTGTTCAGAAAAAATACATATAATACGGAAACAAAATATACTAGTCTTTATCTTATGTGTATTTCAGTGCAACTTGGAAAAAATATTGCCATCAAGTACATAAAAACGGATTACAGCAAAGAAATTTAGCAATATTTTATCCTTTGTTTAGCATAAATTGTCAGAGTTATGGTCGAATTAAATCCTGAAAGACTATTTCAAGTGCAGTCAAATGGAACTTGGGAGAACAAATGAATTAATGAAAAAATTTAACATGTTGGAAATTTCAATGCAAAGAAAACAAAAGAGTGCTTTGAAAAGCATTTATGCATAAGATCATGTGTCTGAATAGCTATAGCTACTTATAATAAAATAAAAGGTGAAACATATCTCAAATTTGATAAGAATTTCTAACACAAGAGTGATATACAGTCAATTCTAAAATTGCGAGCTAAGTCGGAGTGGGGTTAATTCTAAGCTTTAGGCAAAAGGTATTAAAAAACTAATTTATTCTTACCAATGATTGGCAAATATTAGATATAATTGTGATATTTAAATAAATAAGATAATATGTTTATAAATATATACATCATATAAATGCCAATTATCTTTGTATCATATGTTAATTCAGTTTGTTACATGTTATGGTTTAGAAAGATTCATTCTCCCCAAAAATTAGATAGAGCTACACTAAAGAAACTCGATACAAATCTCACTTTTTTCATACGTCAATAAAGAAATTGAAACATGTTGGTTATAAAAAAAAATGGCTATATTGAAATTGTTTTTGTGTGGTATTAATTTTGATATATCAAGGTACTTTTTCCTCGTCTTTCTCTAGAGAAGTTGCTTGGAGAGTTTAGACAAATCTCACCTATGCCACATGTCAAAGGTTTTAATAAGTGTAGAGCTTAATTTCTTATGTTTCTCTCATGGAAGTTTGATTATAAAATCTTGGATAAGATTTTGGCCAATTTTTATTTTGATTTTCAAGTTTAGTATTTACCAACCTCAAGATCCTATTTATACCAACCATGACTTTTATTATATAAAATGAGAGGAAATAAATTATTGCAATATATCACTTTTTTCTTTCCCTTTATTCAACGACATATGGAGATTTGAGGCTGGAGAAGTGATTGATGGAGTGATTGGAGAATAGTAGTTATTATGTTATATCATAAAAAGGGATTTCTTTGTTAGTTGGAAATGACCACTAAAAGGCTGGAGGTGATAGTTGAAAGTTGGAGATTTTCTCAAGTGGAAATCAATGATTATCATAGTGGTTGTGACAAGCGAGCTGGGTTGACATTGAAGATGGCAATCTTTCTTCTATTTTAGGTCAGCATAGCCATTTGAGGAATCATGCTTAAATTTAATGAGGTAATAAGAGAACCCAATAAAAAAATACATGTGAGATAAAAGTGAAAAAAGTTTTTGAAGGTAAATATTTTTATTATGTTTTTGTTTCTAGATTAGTGGTCATTTATCTCTTTACGTGGTTGTGAATGTAGTTGAATCTCACTAAACCAACAAACCACTTAAACTCGCTTATGTTAATTTCTTTTTATTCTCCTTCAAGTATTATTTCTTTTCATTATCCTCCATATCAATGTACTCAGGCTCATGATTTTCCCTAACAAATGTCTATTCTATGTCTAAACATATAGGAAATATTAAAAATAGAATAATTCTGATAAATAGTGGCATTAAAAGGGTAATTTTGGAAAGGCCACATGTTCACCATCTCCAATTTTAAATATCGTTTCTGGGTGGCTACTTAAGTAACATGATAATGCTCAACTATTCAGTTTTCATCTTAAGTAGCAATCTATGAAATCAAAGTTACCATGGAGAGTCTTTTAAGAAGTAGATGTGTGATCTTTATTGGGCCAGCCTTAGAGGTCCAAAATATTCTTTTATTTTTATTTTTTTTTGGGAGCTTTGAACAATTTTCTGTTCCTGTTTATCAGGAGGAGGTTCAGAACTAGAGCCTAACTTGAGTGTTGGCTTTTAGATTGACATCTGTTTGCATTAGGAGGTTTGTTTACAGCTTAGCCTTCCCTGAAGAGTGATTATATGGTTATTTATCTATTTGGGTCCGGTTCAAGGCAGGACATACTGCCAGCATGTCCTCTACCGTCCTTGGACCATTTTGCAGAAATCAAGTCCCTTTCATAGCAACTACTTATATGGGAGGTATCTTTAGATCTTACATCAAATGTTATATGCAACCAACTATCTATAAAACATTTTTTTATGTTGCTATTGAATCTTTTGAAATAATATAGTTTTTATGACTGTCAAGCTATCGGCTGATAAGTTTTTCCAGTATCTAGCGTCACGCCTTGATACTTCAATAAGATCCTGATGTAGAGTACTATCCCTGAGGTCTTCCTCTAGCAACGCTACTTTGTCTGCCCCACAAACAACATGCCAATATTTATCATTGACCAAATAAAATTTGAAAGCACTCATAAGTCATCTTTTTCACCTTTTCCAGCTTTCCTTTGACACTGTAACCATGCTTCCATTGTATCTCTCATGCCACCAAGCTTGCGTGTGCACAGCATACTTTGCTATTCTTGTTGTTTGTTCGAATTAGAATATATTAGTTAACTGTTTGATATAATGCTTACTTGCAGGTAACTATCTTACCAAAGTGTCATCTAATCCTGGAGCTGGGGATATCCTTATGGGTTTTCTAGGATCTGTTATTATTACATTTGCCTTTTCGATGTTCAAACAAAGAAAGGTAACTTAAATTTGTCTCTGTGGTCATAGCGTGTTATATTTGCAATCCATAGTGTCATGCTTTATACTGATTTTCCAGAACTTATTATCTCATTGAGTTTTTTTTTTTTTTCTGTTGCACATCCATAACTGTATCTACATGACTTCTTTTTTCTCATCTATAGCTTGTTAAGCGGCATGCAGCAGAGATTTTCTCATCAGTGATCATCTCTACAATCTTCTCTTTATACTCCACTGCAGCTACAGGGCGCCTTATTGGGTTAGAGCCAACTTTAACCGTTTCAATCTTGCCAAGATGCATCACAGTGGCTTTAGCCTTAAGTATTGTTTCTTTCTTTGAAGGTAAAATACTATACTCTTGGAACGACTATCTTTATCACAGCCGAAGAACTGAAAGGGCTTTAATTTGATTATGAAGCGTTCCCCACACTAAAATGGAATAGAGTTCTCATTGTTTCTGTTTTGTTTAGGTGCAAATACATCTCTTACCGCTGCTGTTGTTGTGCTCACTGGTCTGATTGGAGCTAATTTTGTTCAAGTTGTGATGGATAAGCTTGGCTTGAATGACCCGATTGCCAGAGGAATAGCAACAGCTTCTAGGTACTGTCCTCTTCTCATCTCCAAGATCTAAATTGAACTTGAGTCCCAATTTGGTTGCTTGTAATTTGTAAATATAAAGCAACTTTTTGATGGAATTTGCTAGATTCCATCATTTTGTTAAACGTCAATAGCAATAAATAGTGGTTTAAACTCCACAAATCCTTCAACAAAGATTTTATTATTCACACACAATTAGGGCCCATTTGGTACTACTGCGCAGGCGCGGCGCGGCATAAACCGCACCGCAGATGTGTTTGGATGTGCATGAAATAGTAAAGCTTCAGGATTTGAGCCGCAACTACTGCGAAGTTGCGACTTGATACTGTCTTCCGCGGTCCGCGGTCGAAGAGAGATTTTGTCCTATACTGCCCACATTTTAGCGCTCACTGTTATCCCCGTGCCCTCGATCCATTCTTTCCCCTAGCTCGCAACTAGAACTCTCGTCTCTGTCGAAGCTCGCAACGAGATAGGAAACCGAGGGATTCGATCCGTAACTCTTGTCTCTGCCCTAGCGGGATTCGATCCGATCCAGAACCAGCGTAGAACCGTAACTGCTATGGGATTTTAGCATCCTGAACCCTCGTCTACCTCTCACTTCCGCTTCGCACCCTCGTCTTCATACTTTGCGAAGGTAACCCTCGGCTTTACTATCTCGTCCCTTCACGAGCTTCAATTTGGGTAGATCCGTAATGCATTGTTTTCACTTCAACCCACAGATTTCCTATGTCATCCCTTAGCTTCAGTTTGTGTAGATCCGTAAAGCAGAGTTTTCACTTCAACCCTCGGCTTTTCTATCTCGTCCCTTCGCGAGCTTCAGTTTGTGTAGATCCCGTAATGCATAGTTTCACTTCAGTTTTCATCGCATCATCTTACCAATCTTGGAGGCAATTGAGTATGGTTGTTGCTATTAGCTTGCTATAATAAGAAAAATATTAGTTTCATTCATCAATTAGGTTTAAAAGAAAATTAGGGTTATTTATAAGAATTTCATGACTTGAATAATTACTTAATAGTTCTTGCATATTTTGACTTATAATAAGTATTGTAATTTTATTAATGTCTGATCTAATATGACATATAGCTGGAAATCAATGATGATCATGGATAAATTGGTGGGTTCCATCAATTCTTTCTAGATATTTTCAAGTCTTGATACTTAAGAAGATTAAGAGATAAAGTTATTTGTGAATCATCCATATGTGATGTAATGGTGAATATTAATGTTAATAAGTTAGATATAATTAAAAGAATTATTTTTTTTTTTATTTGTGAATTGAGGTTTAAGCATTGAGGCATTTTGAGGTGTATGCCTCCATCAAAAAATTGTTTTATTTGGGAATTGATATTAACAATATTACGATAATTTTATAGTAATGTGAGATGTTAATCTTTTGATGCATAATTTAAATAAAAAATTTTGTCTACTAATTTATATATTTGTGCGGCTTATACATTTTGTGTCAAACTTCTCTATTTAAGTTTATTTTCAAAGAATTATGCACACTTTAGCATCTTCTTATGATGCATATATCTAACATAAACAAGTGCTTACATAAGTCAATATAGGGAGATTAATGAGAAACCCAAGGGATGGTGGAGCAAGTGCTACATGGGAGAAGGAAGTTAAATTATTTTTTTGTGATCATTGTTTGAAGGAAATAGAGTTAGGCAATAGACCGACAACTTATTTTAATAAATAGGGTTGGGAGAATTTAACAAAAAATTTTAAGATGTAGACTTGAAGGGAGTATAATAGAACACAACTTAAAAATAAATGGGATCAATTGAAGAAGTATTGGAAATTATGGAGGCAGATATCAAATGCATCACGCAGAGTAAGAAGAATAAAAAATATATATAAAAAAGATTTGATCAATAGGATACTAGGCTTAATATTTTAATCGCACTAATTATTGTACTTATAATTTTAATATTAGTATTATTTATTAAGTGATGTGTAATCTGTTAATGTAATTTAGTTGACTTATGAATATATATGAGTATTAGTTATTATATTTTTTTCTTCATTTTATTTAAAATTATTCAGCTCATATGCTCATAAAGACATTTTATATGAAAACAATCAAAGACACAGATGAATCAGATTCCAAACGTAATCACAATTTCAAGAATTTCACATCGCCTTCTTCGCAAAGCTACAACGCTTCAAAAAGAGCTATCCCAAAGGAGCCCTTAGTGAAAGAAGAAAAACGAAAATAAAAACTCAGTCAAACATGCAAAAATTCTTACAGTCGATTAGTGGATTTGAAATTCATAATAAAATAAACAGAAGCTCCTGTACTCGTTTTAGAATTTGGGCTTATTTGATTGCTCGAAAGGATGAACTCTTTTAAATTATCATTTGGTTAGATATAGTTAGGCATCAACGTTTGCTTCAAACTCTACAAATTCTCTCAAAACAACCTTAAAATATTGATTTCACTTTCACATTCAAAATGAACAGACACAAAATCACTATTTTTGAAACACATTTCTTTTATTTACAAGCAACCAAGTGAGTCCTTTCAACATTTCAAAATAATGGTTTGATTTTTTTTATTTTTTTTTTAATGTTTTACTTTTATTTTTTTGCTTCTATTGTTATCAGTGCTCATGGACTGGGGACAGCAGCTTTATCAGCAAAGGAACCAGAGGCTCTTCCATTCTGTGCGATTGCTTATGCACTCACTGGAATATTTGGCTCTCTGCTGTGCTCAGTACCAGCTGTGAGGCACAGCTTGCTTCTGATTGTTGGCTAGAAATAATAGCCTGGCACTTGGTGATCTGAAGCTATGGTCATCTAATTCATGCTAAGCAAAACATATGCTTTACCATTTAAAGGAAAGAAAGTCTGCTATGAGAGCTTTGAGAGAGCTTAATGGAGAAAGCTTCTGCTCATATTAATGAAATGGAGGGGAGATGCTTCATGATTTGAATAAACTTATTTTACATTTTGAATCTAAATCCCTCAAAATTTTGGAATTTTTAGCCTAAATTTAAATTCAAATAATTAAGAGCCATTTAATTAAACTTTTATTGAAATTAATCTTTGTGGAGACCACAAATATTTTGGGAGGCCTTTAAAGCTTTTGTAAAAGCTTGCAAAATGAGAGCATATGATTGGTTAAGTTCAATTAATTATTAAAATATTAGTCAAGAGAGTGGCCATCTAATAATTTTCTAGGTTACAACCAGTCTCTTAATATAATTGATTTTAAACTGTAAAAGAAAATATATTTAATCCCTTTGGAACCCAGGGAATGATCATGAATCTATGTAATTATATTGCATCAATAAATAAAAATGATATTAAGTTAAAAGCAAATAAATAAATATTAAATAATTAGAACTCAAAATTTGTTCTAATTGGATTCAATAATATATCTTGTAAATAGAAAACATAATATAGAACTGGACCTTGCTTGATTCAACCATGACCTTGATCTATTCATAAATAAGTCTGTTATATATATATATATATATATATATATATATATATACACATACATTGAAATTTGATGGTAAATAAGGGATGATTTTTTATTCATATTTTAAATAATTTTTGGATTTTTTTAATTCTTAATATATATTATGATTCTTTAAATTTTTAGTGATTTTAATAATTTTAAAAAATAATTATTAGGGGCTCAAAGACTAAAATGAAAGATATATCCCACCAAAGGTGGATTATGCCGCAATATAGTTCTAAATTTCAATTTTAGCTGTATTTTTATAATTTTGGAAAATTTTAGTATTTTTAGTAAAATTTTAATATTTTTAGACTTATTTATTTAAATTTTAAAAACAAAAAATAATGCTAATAACACACCTAATGGTCAATTATGGCATCAGTTAATTTTAAATGATTTTAATAATTTATGAAAAATATATTTTAAAGAATTTTTATGAATATTCAAATCATTTGAATATTGCACTTTTTTCAAAAATGACATAAATAATGTGAAAATTTCACCAAGCCGAAAAATACACCAATCATTTTGAAAAATTAAAGTTTATTATTGTTTTTTCTTTTGTATTTTTTGGGTTTTGAGATTAATTAAATATTTAAAAATAGATTTTATGGATTTTAAAAAAAAAATCTCCAAGTGCATACAAATTTCCCCATAGGTTGAATATTTTGGAGATCTCTTAGAAATTATTTCCACACAAATTTTATTTTTTTGGTCCATTAAAATAATTATTTAAATTATTGAGGAGTTTAAAATTAATTAAAATATCTTAAATATGTCAATATTTTAACCAAAACTTATTTTATGTGTCTTGGTGTATTTTAGGGTTGTTTTACATAATTTTTTTAAATTTTATAATATCTTTTATAAGAGAAATAGGATTTAAGAGTTATTTATAACCTCAAACTAAAGTTTCAAATTAAATTATCTATAAGTGTTTTTTTTTTTTTAACATGATTGTGTGTGTGGCTTAACAATTTTGTGAACTAGATTAAGCCTTATTAGGGAGAGAAAAATAACCATATAAAATTAGGAGTGGCTTAAGTTAACCAAACTCAATTGTTCTTAAGTGGACTTTGGTTGTGGTTAAGCAAATTAGTTTTGTCATACATTAGGTTGTGTTAGATCAAGTTAGATTCTTTGGTGCATCAGGGATTAAGTGTAAGTAAGCTAGTTTTAATTGGCACAAATTGGATCAGCTTTATTTCAAATAGATCTAATTAGGATGCATCGATCTAGGTTTGGGCCAGCTTAAGTTTGAGGCTAGTTATCATGAATTTTAATAATATTTGATCAATAGAGGGTTTATACAAGCTACACTGGTTTATTGGATCTAAGGTTGACTAAATGACCTAATCAGTGAAGGATCTTAATTATGTCACTTAAGATTTGGTTTGATCAATTTTGACTTAAATTTTGTTAGGTTTTGACCTAGTTGACTAAATATTTTGGTAGGTTCAAATTGACTTGATTGAATCAAGATGGCTCCAGGGCTATCTATCTATATATTGGTAACCCAAGGTCTCCCATTGTTTCTTATGACTCATTGGATTAAGACACGATTTATAAGCTATGTTAAAGGAGAGACATGGGTTCAACTATGCAATGTGAGTTTGGTTTTGATTCAACCAAAAAAAAAAAATTTGGATAGTTGTATTAGTGTAGGTTGAGTTTATGCTATAAGATTTAATGATAAGCTAAGATTTAGCATGTTTCATAAAAACATTCCAACAAGCCTTCTAATAGTCCATCTATTTTGTAATCTTCTATCTTCTTTGGTTTCAATTATTGTATACAAGGAATAAACCCCATGATATAATGAATAATAAAAGATATTTATCTAATCATATTTTGAAGTAATAACTCAATTAAGCATTTAAAGCGCTATTATTATTAAACTTGGCATAGATCTTGTTGATTTACAACTCACACCATAACATAAAAATATTATGGCTTTAAAAATGTATAGTCTTAAACATAAATATGGCATACATCTTGATGCTTTATGAATTAGTTTCATAACCATCCCTATATGAATATATTTGAAATCTCGCATAAGTTTATGCAGATCTTCAAAGGATAATAGATAAATGATTTTGTCCATTTGATCTATAGTAATGGTTTGTTCTACGGTTTTCACCGAAGACTTTCCCTTAAAATTAAAAGTTCCAAATCGATAAATGATAGTTTTATCAATTTTGGGGAGAGACCATCTATTAAGGTCTTCTTCATTCAAGGGGAACTCTGTCATTTGAGTTCTTGATTAATTATTATCTCTTGTCGTGAGATTAGAAGTCACTTCGAGAAGTGGAAGCCATAAAACCGAGGGAGAGAGGAAGATGATGTAGAAAACTTCAAAAACACCACAAAAGATAAAACAAACTAAGTAAAACCTCCACCGAGAATCATCCTAATCGGTCAACAAAAACAGACTTACAACCCTTTCAAGCCTCACGCATGGCGGATTTCTGACCATTTCTGCGACAGATAAAGCCATGGGAGGAATGAACAAAGTAAAGATTCATCAAAGCATGGTGAAACGAAACAAAAAATCTCTAACATCCTTCCCCTCCCCAGGGAATTACCCCATCATGGCTCTGATACCAATTTTGGTCGTTGGTTGAAGAAATTGACCAATTGACCCTTTGACCAGACTCGAATTCAATTGACCAAATCGATAAATCGAATTGACCCAAATCGGTTCGGGTCATTTCGGGTCAATCGGGTTGAAATCGGGTCGGGTTCGGGTTGAAATTTTTGACCCTTTTCTAAAACCGGGTCGGGTTCGGGTCAACTTTATTCGGGTCGGGTCAGTTTCGGGTCGGACCCGAACCCAACCCGAATTGACACCCCTAACCATAAATCTATAATTAGGCCATTATTCTACGTATAGGGGGAGGAGTAAGGTCTCCATAATAAATTTAGAAGAGAAAACTTAAATCTCTACATAGAAACCGCCCCAAAGTGATATAAATACAAGTGATCCTCTGAGTCTCTTGTATCTTGTATGCATCTAAAGTGATATAACTCTGCCAAAGTGATATCCTCACAACAATATCACTTTTGCGATTTTCTTCTTTTGCTAACTTGTTATTGACTAATTATCACCAAATAGCAAATACTTATCATTACTAATAATGTCGGTACTTATCATCTTCACCAAAGTTAACACTCATCATCAACATTAAGGTTGTCACCCATCAATGATGATTGTCGATTGTCATCTTTGCCATCAAGACTAATGGCCTCCATCGATATCAAAGTTAATGCTCTCTATCACCAACAATTATTATATACAATAAGGCGGATGCCTACCGTTGATATTAAAGTTATTGCCTATCATGATACTATAAGCAACTCATGCTATTGCCCCAACACTGAAGCTTGTCATCTACACCAATAAAAGACATAAATAATAAGGCCAACACTTCTTCAATATTAATAATGTTAATACATATTGCCTTCAATAAGGTTGATGCATGTCATCAATGTCAATCTTGATATATACTGAATGTTATCACCAATGTCAATCATGATACTTGCTATCATCAATAAAATTTTCATTCTCAATGATTATTTATTTAACAGAAGTTAAAATTATGAAAATATTTTCATAGTTCATGAATGGAGGTAATTCAATGATACTATATAAAAATATTTATATATTTAATTTATAAAAAAAAATTTAAATAATTTTAATTCTAATTTAAAACTTTATTTTAATTTTTGATAAAATTTCATTTTTTTTTTGTTAAAATTATAATTGCACGTTTTTATTTTAAGTGGAAATCTATAATTTTTTTTACTTCTAGTGTGTATATATTGCAATATAGTTATTTTTGAATGCTTTAATATTAAAATATTTTTAATAAATGGGATTTAAATATATATATATATATATATATATATATATATATATATATATATATATATATATATATATATATATATATATATATATATATATATATATATATATATATAACATCTAAATTTTAATTTTTATATATTGAACATCATAATCTTCAATATCACATCAAAAATATCATCATCATTCACTTTTAAAATATAAAAATATCTCTTTTTAAATATAAAAAAATATTAAATAAGTAAATATCTAATTTTAGAGATTAGATATGTAAATATATAAGAATTGTATGGTATACATATAAATCTTTTTTTTAATAATTTATTAATTTAAGAAAATATCTTAATAAATTTAACAATTCTTCTTAGAATTAAATAAGTTAAATAATTATTATAACTTTTAAGAATTTTATTCCTATTTAAAAAAAAAAAGAAAAAAAATATGCCAACTTTTAAATTATATGTACTAAATGCACACATCTTCTTGCAAATAATAATTGAAAATTTTATAATACCAACTTAATAGCAGCATATATTAAAAGATGCTGCCACTAAAAATGCTGTTTCCTGTGCTAATTTTGAATTGAATGGGCCATAACGTGGATGCACCACCGTCTGCAGAGCATTAAAGGTCTCATCAATTATCCATGGAATCGGTGCAGCGCATTTAAAGAAGTACTCGCCCTGTGCTCCCTGAAAGCCATGACCCATTCTACCTCAGAAGGGCTGTACATCTATTTGAAATAAAAAATAAAAAATAAATCTAGCTATATCAAACGATTTACAAAACGTCAGAAGATGTTGTTGAGGAGTTCATAAAGAACGGGAAGAAATTTCTTAAGCGTTATCCTGTAAGTTCTCTATCCACTGGATTCTGCTTGTTACTGATCTTAACAGTTTTAGACCTTCATCTGCTTCTTTGTTTGCGTAAAGGTTGCTCTCTCTGTTTTTTTTAATTGGGTAATTTGGAGTAACCGTTCTATATCTCTATAATTAGGGTTCTGAAATTAGGGATTTATACAGCTACTATGAGGATTTTGAGATTTATTTATTTTCGGGATTTCCATCTTCCCCTGTAAGGTGTGTAGTGTTCAGCCCTAACATGTACTTTACCCCTTCGTTTCTTTGCTGAAGGTGTTCCGATTGTTAAAAAAAAGTTTTTTTTTGTTTAATTCTTTTTTTCTTGTAACAGTAATTTGGTAGATTTTCTCGCTAATTCTTATAGTTATTTTCTTGGAACTTTTGTTTTGATTTGATTTATTCAAGTTTTCGGTTCATTGTTGATAATTCTCAATTTATAAAGCCGATTTTACTGTGTGTTTGACTGTATTTGTCGAGCATTTAAGGTTTCAACTTCTCATCTGTCATGCAAGTAATTTTATTTTAGTGGTTGAGAGCTTATGCTTGTAATCAAGATTAAAAAAATCTTGAGTTCAAAGCTTACCATTAGGGGGTGTTTGACAACAGATTTACAAGGGATTTAGCCATCTAAATCCCTTAAATCCTACCAAACACCTTCCGAGGATTTAGTAAATCCGTTGTGCCGTAAATCTGGTAAATCCAGAAATCGGGGTAAATCCCGGATTTATTAAATCCGCCAATTCGGCGGATTTAACGGGATTTAGACATCGACGAACCTCGCTGTATGGCGGGAATCGGTTGTCGCAACTCCTTCGAACATAGCCTATTTCTTCACTCAACGGATCGTTCACTCTTCACTCCCAAACCGTCGCCCTAGCCCTAGCCGCAGCTGTGCATGGATTCCTCCTGCTCGCTATCGTCTTCTACTTCAACTGGATCTCTTCTGGCTACGGCGGAGGGTTTAGGATCCGTATTCCGATCCCATGGCTGCAGCCGAAGATGGGATTCATTGGGCGGAAGCATTGGTAGTTGTGTTGAAAAGATGAGTAATCTTGGCAGGCGTGAAGCATTGGTAGCTATTAATGATGAATTACTGGCGAAAAGGAATTTCATATAAAAACTGAACTGGATAGGCGATAGTGCTGCTGCTAGCAAATGTTGGGTTGTTGTTAGAGATTGGACTGTCTGTCTGTGTATTACTTAGCATACAGTAGTGGATTCAGGATTTTGGTAGGGGGAGAGACTAAGTGGAAAATATTTCTCAAATTTTTAGGTGTGAGAATTCATAGAAAATAACATTTGTTGTACATTATGTTATATCACATAGGGCAATTTAAAAGGTAACTGAAGATTCCATCGCTTAGATGTATTCACTTGATGTTAAATATTGGTTTTGAACTAATCAGAGAGGTTGAATGATGTCTATCCATCAATAGGTTCATGGCATAAGTGTGGCTACATTCTCTTTCTTATTTAACTTAAAAAAATTTGATCCACCTTACAAATTATATGGCATGATTGATTTGTACTCTGATACTTCCATTTTTTGCAGACTCAAATTCATTTATGGTTATATTTTTGCATATTAGGCACTGGATTTTGTCATATATGATGCAAGGAGGAACAATATGAGGTTAATTCTTTGCCTTGTGAATAATCTTAATGCATTTGGAGGAAAGCTCAGTGCGTTAGATGGGCACAAACTGATGAATTTTAATTTCAATATTACATTCTTTTTTTAATTTATGTTCTTATTCTTTAAAAAAATATTATTTAATTATAACAGATTTAAATCCTCAAATAACTTACCAAACATCTTTCCGATTTAGATTTAATAAATCTATCAAATACTTTCCAAGATCATCTCAGATTTACTAAATCGATTTAACCTAAATCCAACCGTGCCAAACACATAAAGTGACTCAAATGTCTCCAAAAAAAAAATCTATCAATCAATCCTGTTTAAAGGCAGTATGGCGCGGGCGCTCTCTATAAGTTGCCTGCTATTTTATTTTTTTCATTGTTATAATAGTAGTCTTTCAGTTTTGTGATCTATCACATGAAAGTTATTTGATTTCCTTGATAGTGTATTGAAATGCATTTTTAATATACTTAAATGTTTTATGAGGATATTGGTTTTTTTTTTTCTGGGGATGACTTTAACCTCTATCATTTCCACTGACGACTTTCTCTTGGAATTGATTTTAGATCTTCATTGAATGGAAAGAAAACTGTAGGCAGGCATCGGTCGTCTCCCTTATTCATGGATGGAAAGAGCATATTGAATCCAAGGAATTTGGTCTTGACTGATAATCAGCATTCTGAATCTATGTTAAAGCCAACTCTGAGTGTCTCCTTCCCTGAGAGCAATGTTTCTGCATACCAATCTGGTTTCCTTAAGATTGGTTCATACTCTGATCGTACTGCTGTGATAGATGAACACCCTTCTGAAGAATCCTCCATAAATTTCACCTGGTTTCCACAGAGAAGCTTTTTTCATCTCACCAAAAACATTAATCATTTACAGACAATTCCTGTGACTTCAGACATGATTGATGTTCCAACTACATCCAATAGTTCAAAGCCAGATTGTCCCATTGATGCTAAACCCATCAATGCCAGAAAACAACCATCTTCTAAAAACAAGGCAAACCATGTCGCCACCAAGGTTCTGAGACCTAAGAAATCAAAGAAACAGTCTTCTTCTGGTGCAAAGAAGAAGGAAGGTTCTACACCGACTGGAAAGCGGGAGAGAAAGAATCAAAATGATATCTTTAATGGTGTTATGATAGATCTTTCAGGTGTTCCTACACCGATATGTTCTTGCACTGGCGTGCCTCGACAGTGCTACCGGTGGGGAGCTGGTGGTTGGCAATCATCTTGTTGCACCACTGGCTTCTCAGAATACCCTCTCCCAATGAGCTCGACGAGGCCGGGTTCCCGAGTGGCGGGAAGGAAAATGAGCATTGGTGCTTACACAAAGCTGCTTCAAAGACTTGCGGCCGAAGAACATGACCTCTCTTATGCAGTTGATTTGAAGGATCATTGGGCAAGACATGGTACTAACAAGTTTGTGACCATCAAATAGCACAAAATGAGTTGCTGGTACTGTCTGTTTCTTTCAGTGTTAAATGTTCGACTTTATGCTTTCTCACTTGTGTTGTAGCATATCTGCTAACTTGTATTCTAGGTTTATGTTTTCTGAATCCAATTAACTATAGACCTTGTTTAATGGAATTTCTTGTAAGCTTTTTTGAGTTTGATACTTGATCTTTATTTGATGAAACGTTCTTCTATAAATGCATGAATTTCAAATTTGTTTTGTAGTGGGGAATACTACAAAAATGAATGTGTGGATAGTTAATTGCCTTTATAGGCATGTCCGGAGCAGTGAGTTACTGAACTTTGTATATAAGTTTTAACTAGAAATTTCTTTTTTATTTGATGCTTAGTAGAAATTGTTGTAGCACATTACCTTATAGAAATTACTTAAACTATAGGGATTTTTACAAATCAACAACTCAATTCATGTGTATTTATAATTTAATCATTCTTCTAATTTTTTATTTGAATTATCAAATTCATATATTTGCATGTATCACGATTGAATCGTTGGGAATTCTAAAAAATAAGAATTGTGGGTTGAAATTTTGTTATAAATTTCAAATGAAAAATATGAGTTAAGCTTTTGTTATGAATTTTAAATGATAAGAGGTTATTAGTGAAGGTTACTCCTTTCTTCCTCCATTGCTACTTGTTCTATGCACTTATATAAATTTCATGATTTATAGCAGAATGGGTTGAAATGGGATTTAAGATACAATGGATTTATTTTGTCCAGATGATCATTTGAAAATAGAGAATTTTATTTTTATTATCATTTTAGTAAAATTGAAGTTGTAAATATTTTAAAGAAAATGAAATGTGAAAAAGTAACAGGACTCAATAATATTTTAATAGAATTATGAAAATATTTAGGAATTTTTTTACTTAATAATCTTTATAATATTTTTTTAGAGATTAAAAGATGTCTGAGTATTGGAGAAAAAGTTTATTGATTTCTATTTTTAAGAATAAAAGTGATGTATAAAATATATCAATTATAGAGAAATGAAGTTAATGTGCCATATATTAAATTTATGAGAAAGAGTAAATGACCATAGATTAATTTGAATGTCAATTTAAAAAATTAAGGTAGCAGTTTCTTTAGGAATTGGGAAAAAATGGATTGATTGTTTTTTTTAAAGGATAGAAATATATCTTAATATTTTATGAGTTGGAAGTAGCACTAATCATGGATGTAATATATTGTATATAATATAATAAAACATATTTATTTTATTTATAAATTGATTAACGAATAATTAAAGTCTAACTTTAATTAAATTCATTTTGAGCATTCTATTTATCCTATCATTTCAAGTATATTGTATTTTTTACTCTTTTTTTTTTTCTAGTGTGGTTCCTGCACCAATTTTATTTTTCGTTTTCTAACGAAGAATGCAATGCTCATTTTTCTTCAACTATCTGTGTTCTTCAATTTTCTTTTCTTGTCTATTCCAATCTCCAAATTTTATATTGCATATCTAACCATTGTTTTTCATTTTTTCAGAAATTCGCAGATAGGCAAATTTCCTCAAGTTATCGGTTTAATTATCTCTGGATGATGGCATTATATGTCTTTTTTTTTTAAATGTTAATCAGTTAATTTTTAGATCTAATGATATTTGTTTTATATTTAAATTTAAAACTACTTTAATGTAATTTTTATAAAGCAAAGCTTATAATTCTTTTTTATAGCAATAAAAAAAAATCAAATAAGCTCCTACATTTATGGGTGAAAATGAGTCAAAGTCAAATTCGAGCTACCTCTAGCTTGAATTTGAGTTTAACCTATTAATCAAGTTTGAGTTTGAGCTTATGCTTAACTCTTTGAGTTCGAGTTGACTCATTTATTTTAAAAGAGATAAAATAATTTTAATTTAAGTTATTATTATAAACAAATTATTAAAAAATAATAATAATAATGACATAAGAAATTGAGATATAATCTTTAAGCATTTTAAACAATTAAATTATAGAATTATAATATATTATAGAGGGATTTACATATATATCATATAATTCTTATGTATTTTTATATATAATATTTATACTTCAATTTTTACATATATAATTGTGGGCTCCGAAATTTTGTCATCGACCTTTCGATGAGGAGAGTTGATTAAATGGCGGTCACACTTTCAGAAAATAGATAAAATAGTAGATAAGACACTACCCAGAGATTTCTCCCTCTTTTTTGGGAGGACTTTAGATTTGATTTCAGGTTTCATATAGCAGCATATTAATTACCTCCCAATAGAGAGAACTTTCGACAAGGCTACATTAGATTGTTGAATGTTGTAAGTAGAGGCGATGTGGAGCTATGAAATTTAAGTTTATGAAGTTCATCATTATTTACTTGAATCGGATGGTTGGGGGAATGATGAAGCGCCCGATCAAGATCTCATGGTTCCGTCATCTCGGTCTGACGTGGTCCATAGTCTATTTAGTCAGAGGAGGTAGTCAACCCATCCTGACCGAAGAATCCTTGCTAGTAGCAAATGTTGTGTCGTTCAAAAAAATCTTGTAAACCTAGGGTGGTGTTTGTCTAAGGATACAAGCTTAAGTCTGCCTTAACTAATAGAAGGTTTGTTGCCCTATTAGGTGCACCATATGGTTCACATCTCAAAGGGCAGAGCCATTTAGGAGCATACGGGCTACGATTATGATCTAATATAATGGTGTCATTTGGCGGCAACCACCCGGTTAGAGGACTTTGGTCATAACTGTATCATACATGGAGCCTACTAGCCAAACCACGCAGACAAAGGACATGGGTCACGTCCTTACTGGTATGAGATTGATTGAGAGTGAATATAAAAATCATTTGACTTGATATTAACTTCTTTGTGAGTTAGAGTTTTCTTAATTTATCACATTCAACAAATAATTGCGGAAGGTGGATTAAGTGAAGTTTGCTTTAAGTATTTAAATATTGAATTTCATTTAAATATTTAACACTTAATGAGATATTAGATTTCATATTTTGATTGATACTCAATTTAAATTAATTTGATCTGAAATTGCAATCACATTTTAATTAAAATATTTTCTCTGATTGAAATCTCCATTCAACACAGCCATCATCGAGGTGGATGTTTTATTTTGTTGTTTCAAATCCTATCGACTCTATTAATTTAATAATAGAGAATCAGATCTACTGTTAAATAAAAAAATTAGCTTCTCAAATATTTTAATAAGCTGCAATTCTTATAAAAATATTATTATTATATTTTTAATTTTTGTTAACTCAGACCAGATCCTAAGTCCCAATCAGGAATCAACCCGCGCAACATTCTCAAATACTAAGTTTAAGCATTTAGCGTAGTGTCGGGGCCCATGTGGGTTATTTAATTCAATGTTGATTTAAGTTTATGAGATTTGAATAATGTTACTTATTTTGATTGAGTTTTATTGCAAGTTTAGGGTTTTAGATAAAATTTTGATAGTATTTCAAGCCGGCCATCCCCATATATGTCTACAACTCGACCCCCACTATGCTAAGAAAAGTATGTATTAGTGGTGTAAATACCACGGTAGAATACATCATCCCACCATGCCAAGAAAGACATGTATGAGTATCTAAAGCACATGTATGTAACATAGATTTCTCCGTCATACCAAGAAAGACGTGTACGGGTACTTATACACCTGCAATGTCAGTTTAAACATCAATTTTATATTTACGATTGAATTTATGTCAAACTATTTATGCCTCCTGTCGGTGTGAAAATATAACAACATTTTGACGACATCTCGGGGTCGTCCCCGTATAGGGGGCTACTTAGGGTATGCTGGGACTGCCCACCATACCAAGAAAGGCATATATGGGCGCTCAGGTACCTGCATGAAATACATATTTTTCTGCCACGCCAAGAAAGATATGTACGGGTACTTATATACCTGCCCTCAACCTAGACTCCAAATAACATTTTCTTGTTGTTCCTTGGCACTCTAGATTCTGACAAAATTTTGACAACATCTCCCATAGTCAGGAAATTTCTACCAAAACTAGGTTTGCCCATTCGTCTAAAAATACGCACCTTGGTGGTGTTTTGTAACACCATGCCCATAAGTCTCCCAACCTACTAGTCTAAAAATACGTGCATAGGCTCTTCGGGTACCCGTAAAAAAATTCAGATTTCTCTGTCACGCCGAGAAAGACGTGTATGAGTGCTTATACACAAAAAATAAGTAATTTTATTATGTGGGAAAGGAACGGGCGCGCGAGCGAGGGCACAGGCGAGCACGGGTGCTAGCGGGGGTTGGCGGGTGCGCATGGGCACTGGCGGGGCGCTGGTGCACGCGTGGTAGGCACGGTCACGTTCGGGCACTATGCTTGCGCAGCTGTGGGAGCGGGATGGACGCGTTCAGGCACCATGCTAACGGGACTGCAGGAGTGAGACGGATGTCAGAGCTGCTGTTCGCCGAAGCTGTTGTTCATCGAAGAGGGAGCTCAGGAGAACGGGATTAGCGTCGGCTGTGTATAGAGGGGTTGTGGGTTGGGGTTAGATAAAGAGGGTATTTATATGAACTTTTTTATTTAAGTGAAAATTAACCCTCATTAAGATTTTAGACATTATTACACGCAATATATATAATCTCTTATTCGATACTTCAACGAACGACGAATCTGATCGTGGCCGGGTTTCAAGATCAACCGGCCAATAATTTCGCTCAAAATCGCCATCGCTAATCGCGATATTCGCTGCAGACTCAATTGAGCGATAGTCTCATTTGATAGATTTTGATGTTTTGATACTAATTTCACAAACGGAGATCGTTGGATTAGTCTTCCCAACCTCGAATGCGTAGGCGTGGCGATCTTTTCGACAAGGCCGAATTGTACAAATATGTATATTATGAACAATTTTGACGCTCAACACGGTAAAGTGCTCGTCACGGAGTCATTTCAACTAATTTTGGATGTAGATTTGAGCTCTAATTGAAGGCTGATTTCGATATTCATGCATACTCGTCCGAATTGAGCACAAACTGTCTCATTTGATATATTTCAATGTTTCAAAACTGACGACGTAGTCAATCTCGTGAACGGAGGTTGTTTGATCGCCGCCGCTTCTCGACCATATCGTGGCGCATGCCGAGTGTTTCTTCGCCGACCGCCGAATGCAATATATATATATTCTAATCAATTTCGACGTTGTGAATGTGATGGTGAAGTCCATTCGTCGATTAGAGATTATTTCAACCAATTTTGGCGATGCAGATTTCCTCGATTTGTGCCAGATCCAAGTCACAATTTCTTGATTCGACTCAACCGATGCATGGTCAACAACAACATCTCAATCTTCAATATCATATCAAAAATATCATCACCACTCAATTTTAAAAGGAAAACACTTTTTTTTAAGCATAGGAAAGTGTTAGATAAGTAAATATATTATTTTTAGTGTTAGATATGTAAATACATAAAAATTGTGTGATATATATGTAAATCTTCTCATATTATAACTGTATGTATTTTTTATTAATATATTTTAAACAAACAAACTAACAAGTCAACAAGTCAATTTGATGCTGACTCAAGCTTACTTATTAAGTTTTACAGCTGGACTCATGAGCTATTTATTGAGTCAAATTAATTCAGCTAAAATCATACCTACATTCCTCATTTGTTGGGCTCGATAGAGAACGTCAAATAGAGGCATTAGTTCAGTTAATAATTCTATATTCATTGCAAATTAGATGATTGGATCGAGTTGGTTCCTTCTATTCCTTCTTGCATAATCACAGTTTCGCATTTGTTCTATCTCCTTTTGTGCTGCACGTTTCTTGCAAAAATCAATACTCAAACTATGCTAAAAAAAAGGCAACATTTTTAAACTAAATATTTTTTAAACCTTAATTAGCGAAATAGGCTTAACAAAAAAAAAATTTCAAAATAGGCACAGTCCATTGACTGGCGCCGACTTCGGAGTCAGCCACATGTTAAACGCGACTGCTAAAATATTTTTTTTAAAAAAAAGGGAATTTACATACATATCACACAATTCTTATGTATTTACATATCTAAAATCAGCGCGCGTAAAATATTTTTTTTTTTTAAAAAAAGGAGAATTTACATACATATCACACAATTCTTATATATTTACATATCTAACATTAGTGTAAAATATATATTTTTTATTTAAAAAAAGAGAATTTACATACATATCAATTCTATATATTTACATATCTAATATATATTTACTTATCTAAAATTTTTCTATGCTTAAAATATGCATTTCACTTTTAAAAGTAAATAAAGTGATATTTTTTGATGCGATATCAATATTTGTTATATATAAAAAATTTAAGTTTAGTTATTAGATATGTAAATACATAAGAATTGTCGTATATATATAAATCCTCCCAAAAAATAATTTTTTTAATTTTGCTTTGAGGCCTCAACTCTTTTTTAATAAATATCTAAATTTTATATTAAAATATATTTATTTTATATATATGAAAAGATAAATTTTATTAAAATTTAATGATCTTTTTTATATAAAATTTAAAAAAATTATAATATTTATATAAATATGAAATTTTAAATTTAAATATGTAAAAATATAATAATGAAGTTCTCTGTTAGGCCAGGATATGTTTAAAAATATATAATAAATTTATAATAAAAAAAATTAATTTCATATTTACATAAAAAATTTATACATATATATTATACATTGAAGCTAAATTTATATATATATATATATATATATATATATAATATTTATATATTTTTAAGCTAAATATTTTATATAATATAGAAGTTAAATTTTATTATAAATTTATTATACATTTTTAAATGTATCCTGATCTAACAGAGAACTTCATTCTTATATTTTTACATATTTAAATTTAAAATTTTATATTTACATAAATATTATAAATTTTTTAATTTTATATAAAAAAGATTATTAAATTTTAATAAAATTTATCTTTTTATGTATATAAAAATAAATATATTTTAAATATAAAATTTAGATATTTATTAAAAAAAGATAAATTAAAGTTGAGGTCTCTAGCAAAATTATAAAATTTAAATTTTTTTTGAGTGGATTTATATAAATACCACACAATTCTTATGTATTTATATATCTAACACCTAAATTTCAATTTATATATATATAACACTCTAATTTTCAATATCACATCAAAAATACCACTTTATTCACTTTTTAAAAATGAAATATATCTTTTTAAGCATAGAAAAATATTAGATAACTAAATATCTAACTTTAGATGTTAGATATGTAAATACATAAGAATTGTGTGATATGTATGTAAATTCCCTTTTTTTGAATAAAAAAAATATTTTACGCCTGTGTGATATGTATGTAAATTCCCCTTTTAAAAAAAATATATTTTAGGCCAAAAAAAATATTTTAGGTGCTAACTGTGATGTTAGATATGTACATATATAAAAATTGTGTGATATGTATATAAATTCCTCTTTTTAAAAAAAAAATTATTTTAGCGCCCTGGTATACAGCACACATCTGTCAGCCCGTGGCGATTGACTATTTTGAAATTTTTTTTGTTAAGCTTATTTCGCTAATTAAAATTTAAAAGGTGCTTAGTTTAAAAATTTTGCCTAAAAAAAATTCTAAAAATATTCCCTTTTTTTTACAAAATATGTTCTGAAATTAATACTAGTTTTATCTAATTATTGCATAATGTAGTGAGCAGATTACTGATTTTGCATAGGACAAAAAAGCTCGTTTGTTTAGGTTACTGCTCGTTAACTAAACGAACTGAACACAAACATACATTTCAAGCTCAATATATACATAAGTCAAACATGAACAATCATTTGTTCAATCGCGTTCGACTCGATTTAGTTCGAAATAAAAAAATTATATTAGATGATATTATTATTATTTATTACTATTATTATTATTATTATTTTATTACTATTATTTTTATTTATTACTATTATTATTATTTATTACTATTATAATTATTTATTACCATATTTATTACTATTATTTATTATTATTATTATATTATTATTATTATTATTATTATTATATATTATTATTATATACATATGAACACATTTACATATCACAAATAAAAGTATAATTTAGTGGTTAAAATTTTTACATGAAAAGATTGATTTGAATCCTTCCTCATATAGGGCTATCAAAAAGCTCGTTGTTCGCGAACAGCTCGTGTTTGGATGAATAGTCATTTCAAGCTCGATATATAAATGAGCAGAACACGAACAAAATATATTTCAAACGAGCCGAACACGAACAAAAGTTTTGTTCGCTCAAGCTCGGATCGTTTACACCCTTAGTTGGACTCTTGGTCAAGAAAAATTCTCAAAACTCTTTCAAAGTCTAGAGTTTGTTTAAAATAGTTGAAGTTATATGAAAAAATAATAGTGAATATACTATAAAAAAAGTTGTATGAAATAATTGGATGTATATATAATTTTTTTTATTTTATAAAAGTTAAATCGCAACTAGTAAGGTCAAATTAAAAAACTCTGTTTTTATATCGTAGATTTATCAAAATACAGCTAAAATATAGCTATAATATAGTACCCCAAACGATACTATTATACAGTATAAACTACACCGCATCATCACCACCGCCCCAAATGGGGACTAAATCATATGTGAGCATTGGATGGGCCTCATTTTGTTTGTTTGTACTTTTTTTTTTGAAAAAAAATATTTAATAAATTTATATGAAATACTCAACTATTATGAGCTTATAGTTAAAAAAAAATGCTAATTTTATACCAAACGAAAATTATAATGTCAATAAAGAGCCATCTTTGAGTCTATTTTGAATTGAAGCAAATTAATTCAAATGAGCCATTTAGGAGCAAATCAATTTTACTGTTGACTTAATTAAGTCTCAAGCGGCAATATTTCAAATTTCAATCCTAATTATTACTCATACAAATATAAATAAATTATGTGATTATTATTATTTCAATTAATTAAATTTTATTATTAGAATATTCGAATTAAGGATTAATCAAATGATTATACTATATGAATAGTTAATTAAAATTTTTATATTTATCTCAAAATAAATTTAATAGATATAAATCAAAAATAAAATTGAGTCAAAATATTTTAACCAAGATAGTTTTTAAAAATTTTATATTTATTTTAAAATAAATAAAATGTATAAATATAACAAATATTAAATAAATTAAAACTTTTTAATTTATTACTGATCAACTTTAATATACATGTTAATATGTTATCATGCAAAAATTTTCAATTTAAACTTCATTTGATTATTTTAATTTAAGTTTTTTTTTTATAATTTTGTTGAGATGATGAATTCGTGAGGCCAATTTAGGCTCCGTTTGGCTAAGCTTTTCGGATTCTTAAAAAGTTGGTTTAAAAGAGTTTACTGAAAAGCTGTAGTTCAACATATGTTGGCTGAAAAGTTAATTTAAAAGTATTGAACTGTTTGAATAAAAATAGCTTTTTCAAATTTAGTTTAAACCGGATTAATATTAAAATAGGAAATGACCAAAACGCCCCAACCTCATAATGAGAGATAGCCGCAAAAATGCGATATTTTAGAGTTTTAGATGTTGCAAAGAGTATACACCAATATATGCATCATAATCAAATATTGCTGAAAAAAAATTTTTACTGACCTCAAACTAAATTATTTTTTGTCCAAAAATTTTTTTTAATTAATTCACCAAACCAAATGGCTTCTAGCATTTTTTTAGTTCTTTTACTATATATATAAATATCTAATGCTATATATAAAATTTAGTATATATAACAAAAATCGTAATCGTTTAAACAAAATTGAACCAAAATAAAAATAAAAATATATTGATTTAAACTTTATTATGCTCTTCACATTTTAAATTTCTAATAAAAAAATAAAAAATTTTACCCCGGATACGATATGATGTACTTTCCATTAGCATATTTTTAAAATTATCTGAGTCAATATTTAATTATATTTATTGTTGTAATTATATATAAATATCATTATATTAATTTTAGCCCCAAAAAATACTTTTCAATAAAAGACCCAAAAAAACTTTTGCTTAACTATATTACAAACTCTATTACAATAATATTAAAATTTCATTTTACCTTCCATAATACTATTACAAAATAAGTTCTCACACATTTTAATTTATCTCTAGTTAACATATATTAATAAGTCAGCAATTTTAAACTTCTAATCATCTATGTTTTTTAATTGCTTATGAAAAAAAGTAATTTTATACTATTAATGAATATTACATAGTCCACATAGAGAATACTTCCCTTCCACTAAATATCAAATTAATACATTTGGTCATTTGAGAAAAACCATCCAAATATTACAAATATAATATTAGAAATTCTGGAAAAAAGTAAAATAAAAAATTTCAGCAGTTTACATCACTGAATAAGTACTACAATTTCATCATTAATTGTCCCTAGAACTTGAAATTTATCAAATAGCAATTGAATTACAAATAATCGTAATTACCACTAAATGCAAAATGCCCTACGATCATGTAACAAACAAATATTATCAAATACACATATTGGAAATCACTTCACCGATTAGAATCACATAATTGAAGTGAAATATTATCCGAAGTTCACCATCTCTTCAAGACTGAATCGCCTACTTCAACATCACTATTAGCAACATTCACTAAAATGTACCGCTCAGACTCATCTACGGATGAATAAAAAATTCATCAGCATCACATTTCTCAAACTCTGGATCAATATGTGAATGATGTCGTCTTATGAATTATGTATTGTCATTGAAGCCACAACTATAAGACGTTGTTTCTTGAAAGAATAAATTGGCATATCTCAAAGAATTTCCCATTTTTTTCCAAACACCAAATGTACGCTCAATAACACTTCTAAGTGATGAATGTGCTCTGTTGAATATCTCACGATGCCCTCTAATTGGACGTGTACCACATGTAAAATCTGGTAAGTGATATCTTGTTTCTGGATATGGTTTTAAGAAATCCCTTTGTAAAGGGTAACCAGCATCTACTAAGTAATATTTTCCTAGTTAACAAACAAACATATTAGTTATGCAAGGTGTAAAAAAAAGACAAAAGTAATAAATATGCAAACAAGAAACAACCTGCTGGTGGGCTTGGGAAATTGCACCTACGATCTGTGACTGCACGTTTAAATATACGAGCATCATGCGCAGAGCCCTCCCATCCCGATGCAACAAATGTGAAACACATATTGAAATCACATACAGTCATAATATTCTGTGTTGGTGAATGATGTCTTCCTATAAATGTAACTTGTTCTTCAATAGGTATGCGAGCATCAACATGAGTGCCATCAATTGCGCCAATACAATTCTTAAAATATAGCATATAACGAACATCATTTCTAATATGTGACGGTATTTCAGCAAACAATTTATCTGTTGGCATAATTATATCCATTCCTAACATAACTACCAGATGAAGACCACACGAAAAATATCTACTAATTGTCTCTGTGGAGTGTTGAAAGCGTTCACACGTTTTTCTAATAGACTCGTTATGTGCTAAAATATATAAAATTATAGCAAGAATTTTTCTAGTTGTTGTTCTTCGTAAACCAACCAACCCATAGAATGTTTCAAGTAACCTTAACAAGTCCTGAAAAATTTCTTGTGACATTCTGAACATATTATAGAATCGGACAGGATGACCATGTAATAATTCTAATACCCACTTATCACCTGTGTGACCTGATGTCATGCATGGTTTGTTCGTATAGCGTGATAATCATGAATCAAACAACCTGGATGTTGTCAAAATATTGCAAAATTGAGTTAAAGTCGCCGTCCTGATTAATCGCTCAATAGAATTATCACTGTCATCTTCAAGCGAATTTTTTCCATCATCGGACATTACTGATAACTACAATAAGAATTATGAAAAGCATTACGTGTAGCGCAATAGTACGATATGAAAGTACAAGATTTCATGATGGAATAATAATTCATATAATGATAGCATCTTTTCTAGAATGCATTACCAAAGGAAACTTGTAAAAAACTGATTTATGATGTGAATAGATGTCAAAACAGGTTTCTCCTAATATAATTTTTAACATTCTTTTGAAAAAAAGAGCTCTTGTAATAGCAAGTAGATGATCATTTTTTTTGTTGAGCCATTTTGTTAGCATGTTTACATAGAATAATTCATTATTATCAATCGAAGAGAACGAGTACATTTCTGTAGTGAGCTTAAGCAAGTTCTTTCTTTTCAAATAGGATACTTAGATACCAAAGATACTACCTCCAAACTTCAAAGACGTTGTGTTAACTTTGAGATGACTTCCAATGGCATATTTAAGCGATTCCAATAGCTCCACAGAACAAAAAAAAAAAAAAAAACTTTTGATGTAACTTTCAAAGCAATTAGAGTTCACTTGTTGCTTGTAAATGAATGCTTGTGTTTGCATCAAATGAATGCTACCTAATCAACTCCATTTGCTACTTTCTTTGCATACTTATGTTGTGTTTGAATAGTTCAGATTGTGTTGCTTAATACCAATCGCAGATTTGCAATGTTTGATTTTTTTTGTCAAATAGACTTTTAATATGATAGATGCTCAAAGTTCATTTTTAGCTTTCATTTGTTATTTAGGTATAATAGTTGTTCATGGTACAAATGATCAACAATTTCTGAAGTTGGTATATACGAAATTTCAAAACTATCGACAAAGTTTAAGATCCGATAACCTACTTTTACTTTTAAGTTGTGCAATAAAAAGGGTCTGCTTTCAACAAAAGTATTGTTTGGCTTTAGGGATTTATGGAAATGCAAATCTATGTAACAAATCCAAAGATGGTTTAAAGGCCATGTTTGATTTCCGTGGTGTAATCTTCATTTCTCGACTGCTTTAGAGGTGCTAATCCAAAGTATAGTTTAACTTGCGGGGTAAGTGAAAGATAAATTTAAGTTTTTTACATGAAGTTTCTCTGACCTTATTTTAGTTTAGGACTGAGATTTTTTGCAAGTATACTATTATTATATCTCAAGGAAAAGATCCTCTTTATGCAACTGTTGTTTCTCTATGATCTTACATCGATTGTTCTCCTTGTTGATTGCTTTTTGTTCTGCTTTTAAATAGAGGCAATATGCCAATGTATAGCTGCAGAATTCAATGCAGTTTCAATTGACTGCTGGTTATTTCTTATTACAAAAACTGCAACACAACCTCCGGCTGGTTTTGTTTGTCATTAACAAGCATTATCGAGACATTGCAAGTGCTCAAAAGTTCAACGACTGTCAAGTCGGAATGAAAGGACTTATTATGGCCATTGATCGCTTTGAACCAAAACGGGTCTCCGCTTGTCTACTTATGCTCTCTTTGATTCTATTCTATAGGATCTATGACAATTTCACCCGGTATCCTTCGGCGTTGATTCGGTATGAAGTTCAAACATTTCACTGTTTTTTTTCTAATTTTTATTGGCATCTTTCTATTCATTATCTGAACAAAAAGACTGAACTCTCATCTATTGTTCTAAAATTTTCTGTTTCACATGATAAATCATTCCAATGCTATTTAGTAAGAAGCTTAAACCATGTTCAGCAAGCTATAATGAGTTTTATAGTAAACTAAATATATTTAAATATTTGTTGTCCCTATAGGCTATAAGCATCCAAAGTCATCATTGAAGCTTCAAATTCTTGCCAAACAGCTCATTTTGTCCTAATTTGATTTTTTGAAATTTATGCAATTGTCCCAAATGTTTTATGCTTGTAGCATTCCATATTTTGAAATGAACCAGAAAATTCAATGCATTTACAAAGAACTTCACTATGCCTAGAAATTGTGTAGTTAGTTCTCTAACAACGGTATCCAAATTCATTAAAGAATGTTTATTTCTCAATTTCCCATGCAAGGGTCATTTAAGTTCCATTTTTCAGCATTTAAATCATCCAAAACTGACAATATATAGGTATCGAGTGTATATAAACACTGAACAGATATATGTCACAACTAACTGAATAGCATCTAAATCAAATATGAAATAAAGATAAAGAGGGAAAAGACGATATTTACTACTATTCTATCTATTAAGTGCAAAAACAAACCCTAAGCACCTAACATCATCCTTTTCATCTCTATACTCACAAGACATAAATTAAATTAATCGCCTTTCTTAGACTTATTTTACTAAATAAAACATTCTAATAACCTACATGACTTACAAATACCCGACAAATATAATAGACATGTATTCATCATTGATTTCCTTCAAGAAATGTTATAGTGAAAATTGATATAATCATGGGCGGAAAACTTGGAGCGGGTTTGTGATTATTTTAACCATAACTAAGAAAAAATTTGGATTAACCATAAATTGTGTATACTTTTACATAAACAGTGAAGGCAAATAAATTTTTCTAACTGCAATAAAACACTAATGAAGAACTGAGTTTTACATTGCACGGACTTAAAGAGAACTCCTGAAGAAACGTCTCCTTAACCACCATACTTTTCGATCAACAGGTATACTCATAAAAGTCTCCCTACGATTTTTATCTTGCAGAAAATCTGTAGCGAAATCATAAAACTCCTCGTCATTAAATATATCTGAAATCTGTGCAACTTCATGTAATGCCTCTGGGATTGTAAAAGTTTTACGATCGCATTTCTGTATTATAGAAGAGTCGATAGATCTCGCATTTACAAGTTCATTTATATGATTTATAAGAAGTCGCCTTCCACCGGACTTACAACTTTTTGTTTTCGCTTTCTACTAGTGATTGGAATGGATGTTTGAGATTTTGAGATATAGCCTGCTTGTACCTTCACCGACAGTACAATTTTTCAAATTTGGTTCATCTTCTTCATTCTCATCATCATTAGATGTTTCTAAATCTGATTTGTTAATTCTACGTGTAATACCAATTTGGAACCCGCACAATATCACCCGCTATGTGACCAAACATCCTATCCAGCTTTTCTTCTAGCTCAGGCACTATGCCATTATATCTAAACTTCTTGGCAGCGGGTATTACCTACAGTAATGCAGATAACAAATGTTAAGTAATTGTATGTGTTTGAAATTTAATGCTAAACTTGTGCACTAAGGTAACTGACCTGTATTTTTTTATTCCACCATTCAAGTGACGCATCTATTATTTTTTTGATAGGATCCCATCCAATTCCAGTTTCACCACGTAGTAGCTCTTTCCACAACTTCCACTCCTTTTTTAAATGATCCCATTTATTTTTAAGTTATGTCGATCATATGTTCTCCTGTCATCATTAAAATTGTTCATAATATTGTTCCATCCATCTTTGTTGAAATGCTGTTGGCTGTTGCCCAACTCTATTTTTTTGAGAAGTCACAATAGAAAAGTAGTACCTATCTCCCAACTTCTGCACCACCTTCTTCGCTTTCCCATCTACTTAATAAGAAAAACAGGAAATAAATTAAGACTAAACTTCCTTGTTGGTGAGGAGACAGTAATTCGCATAGCCATCAAATCATATCATGATATTTTCATGACAGTGATAAGGAATCGTTGTCACATAGAAAAGATTGCATTGTAAAGAAAGAATAAAAGATAACCCAACATGATAAAAAAATATTAGGAAATCTACAAATTGCTTTGTAGATCGACTATATTTTAAATACTCAGATGTTGTCAAGAAGATCTAAGATTAGTGTGTTCATGCAAAGCGGAATAAAGGTCTCGAAGAACTGAGGAAGCATCATGGGATAAATATTTACAAGCCATTAATCAATTGTTGAGAAACAACACCTGAGGGCTAAGAGCTAAGAGCTAAGAACTAAGAGGTTCTCTAGAAGTTTCCTGAGTGATGAACGAAGCAAACAAGATAATTGACTATATTGAATAATCATGACATAGCCTACTCGTCAATGATTATGACATAAGTTGCAATAGTATTTAGTTATATCTTTGCCAAAAGAGATTTATGATTCATTGTATAATTTATGGTATTTAGTTTACTGTAATGTAATCATAAAGGCTCGCCTTAATTATAAATGTCATTTCAAATCTATATAAACAGATTTTATATGAAATAAAATGAATTGGAGATGAGTCGTGACTTAGCTTAGTTAGCTAAAAAAAACTTTATTAAATTAGAGCCGAAGTAACTGAGCGAACTACGCAGTAGAAGAAGCAGCGGAGCCCTAGAGGACTAAGGCGTAGAAGAAGCCGCGGAGGTTCTCTAATGGCGGGGACCGAAAGGTAATCCAGTTGCATTTTCATTCTCTTGCGCTTACTTGATTGGATTATGTTTCCAATGCAGTTCGTGCGATTTTTTTTTCCAGATAGGGTTTCATATTTGCTTTGATTTTGGATTTAATTACGGTCGATTGATGTTATAGTGAGTTAATCTACATGAGTCTTGAAAACCTAATAGTAGGATGGAAGGAATTCCGTCGCCCGGTCGGTATTTTTCGTCTTAAAAATCCCTCTACTGATTTACTTGTATTGCATTACAGATTCAAGTTCTGTTCATCTATGTCATTCCGCAGCAATTAGTGTATTGTGATGATCTTGAACTAGTTCTATGCAGTATCATGTATCCCAGCTTGACTAGGAGGTTGATTGAAAAAGAAGAATAGAAAATCATTCTTCTGCTTTACCCGTATTTTGTTACAGGTTCTAGTTCTGTTCATCTCTGTCATTTCATAGCATTTAGTGTATTGTGATAAGCTTGATCTAGTTCTATTCAGCCTCATATATCTCAGTATGCTAGGAGTTTGTTGGGAAAAGAGAAGAAAATCTTTCTTTTGTTCTACCCCTAACGAATTTACAGGTTCAAGTAGTTCTGTTTATGTAGCAATTAATCTATTGTTATAAGCATGAACTAGTTCTGATCATTACGTTCAAGATCACATTCTTGATTGTGATCCACAATATGAATATGAATTGTGGATCAAATTTCATAACAATTTAACTGTCCATGTAGCATGTGAAGAATTGATAAATTTTAGAGACTTGGCTCTAATCGACAAGGATATCCACTTGCAATCAGTCATTTCAACTTAACTCAAACTTAGTCCGTTTTGTGATTGGAGGTCATTTGAGCAACGTTGAAATTAATCGGAATAAATTTAAGCTTAATTCGTGCGTTTTCGCATTCTGAGGCTTGCCACTAGCTCCATATTCGATCGAATTGATCACACAAGGTCTCGTTTGATAAGTTTCACCATTTCGACAATATAGGCGTAATCCATTTCGTGAAAGAAGCTCATTTGGATGGTGTTGAGGCCTCCCGATTTTGTTATACATATGTCACTTATTTTCTGTCATCGGACGATAATTAGAAGTTGCGGGGGGTCAATCTTAGTCAATTTCAATATTTCAAATGCATTGACGTAATCAATTTTGTGATCATAGGACATCTTGATTGATTTCGATGATAATCGAGGTATTTTAACTCCAATTTGCATGACACCGCGCTGAATTTTTGCTGATTTCATTACATGACAGATCTATGTATCCTTTAGAATTGAAAAAAAAAATCTTTTAAGATGAATTGAAGGGGAGGCAACGAAGAGGGGAAATTGAACATCACCCAAATAGGAATTTTTTTGTCTTACTTATAACCCATCTCATAAGTTTCCTTAGCTGGTTAAAGTTTTCTATTAAATCTGAAACTGTTTTATTTAATTGTTTAATGGCACCTGGACATGGCTATGTTATGCATGTAAGAACATATTCCTAACTAATTGGCTTTAGGTCACACTTCAAACTTTAATGAGAATGAATTAAATAGTCTTAAATTCAAAGCTTAACAGTTCCAATGAAATCTTTGTCCGATCTCTTGCATTTCCATTCCAAATAGTTTTCTAATTCGTTAAAGGACTCTGATTCCATCTCCATGGCTGTACAAATGCACGATGCTTTGCTCATAGGTGTACATCATGTGCTTTATTATTTTAAATTTTAGCTTTTATTTTTTTAATTACATTTAATTGTCACAATGGCAACTCTCATAACTTAACAGCGGTTCACTTTAATCTAGGAAAAAAAATTGGTTAGGATGGGTCTAAAATTCTTGGATTTGCTTTGTGCAATATAGAGTTTGATTATTTACGTGCTGCACCTATCTCAAGGCAAATCCAAAGATTTTGCTCATTCTGATATAATTTTTCTCCTTTTTTCTTATCCATTTATATATAACTTATGTAACCAATGGTACTCAGTTGGTTTCAAGCAAGCTAACTAATGTGGATGTTTGGACTTAATTATAACTCCCATCATTTAAAATTTTTGATATTTTGTTTGAATGCAATTACTCTTTTTATCTCTACAAGGCCGCTGACTTGTAAGACTCAGGTATATATAATTCCTCGAGTAATTAACTCAAACTTTAATTATCCTTTTGCTGTTCAGATGATCTAGTTAACGGATTTTACAAAGCTAATCTCACATATTCAGACATTGTATGCCATTGGATACATCTTATTATTTGCTATTGAATCTAATGGCCAATTTATATTATTATCTTAACAATCAGGGTAGAGAAACATAATTCTTAGCTAGTTACTATCCCTACGCTGCAAGGAGGATGAAAATAATTGAAATATGGTTAGGTGTTGATTGAAAGGTAATGAACCCAACAAGAGTTGAGATATTTGAAGGTTGAATAATTAAACCTAAGTTGACCTGAATTAAAATATAAATAAATTTAAATCAATTTTACAGTTAATGCCATATGATATGTTAGTTAACATTAAATAAGATGTTAAATATTATCATAAATGAACTTATGTTTCCATATAGTTAAATTTGAACTCAAATTCAAACGTAATGTCATGTGACAATTGTCATAGGTCAAATTTATGGATAATGTTATATGTTATGTGTTTACTTAGCAAATAAATAAAATTGCAGAATATTAAGTAGTTATAGATAAGTTTAAGCTTTAATAATATATTTGAATTTTAATTTAAAAATAATGATATCCATGTTGGGATAGTTAAGTATCAACTGAAAAAATTATAGTTTTCAAACTCAAAATTGTCACATGTCATATGTCATGTGATAGTTTTTAAATATATTTGAATTCAAATTCAAATTATGTCAAGTGATTTTCACAGCATATGCCAAGTGTCGCCTGGAGTCATTGACACATATTTAGTGTTTATAAAGATTGCACTTGTCTAATCAAATCTAAGCATCAAAATATTGAATCTGATCAATTCACCAAATGTGTGTAGCATGCAGATAAACAACTCAATTGCATTCATGTACTTAACGAATAAAGTGAAGCTGCCCTTTTATTTGTTCTAACGTCCATTCCAAAAAATATTCTTAGCATGCATACCAAAGCTTTTAGACATCACGTGCATAAAACTCCGAGGATGGGACCTATGTCAACTGTTCTGACATTTCTAGGACGGAAACATGTCATCCCGCTTTATGCTACAAGAAAAGTCTCAATATTAGACTTTCTTATCACTACACATGAATATGAATTAAACTAAATAAAATAAAAATCTATCCTAATATTATATAGACGTAATCCACTTTAAGATTTATTGGTTAGCTTTGAAATTAAAATTTGCACAAATGACTTAACATAGATGCATGGCATCACAACTAAAGTTAAGACCACCCAGTTTTTATTTTATTTTATTAATTTTTTTTTTATGACACTTGAGATTACTGTGGAAAGTGGTTACAAGATTTATCTTGTTGTGAAGTCTTTTTTTTTTAAATGAGTTTATCCTGATGAATGTGTGCTAAACCAAACTGTGTTAAACCAATATGAAATTGCATGATAACTAGTCTGGAGTTCTGCAGTTTGTTTGATTGGAAGTTTCTAATTTTAGTGAGACGATGTGGGATCCAGAAAGAAATTGTTTATTGATGCTATTACTTGACACATGCCATTATAGTGAGCGTGCGAAATTTCTATTTTCTTTGATAAGGTTAAACTAAATATGCTTAACTGAGACTTTATAGGCATAAATCTTTGAATTTTTTTTCTTTTTTTTGTCCGTGAACCCCTACTCTATGTTTATAAGAACTTGATTTCTGAGTTTGTTCACAACAAAGCTTGGCCCAGCTAGCCAAGGTCAGTTGCTTTCATAATTTCAAAGGCAGCTTCTTTCCAACTGTGAGGGCCTAGTGAAGCATGGGATCTTGTTCCATTTTGGCCCAAAGGCTAAAGAGAAGATTGGATTATTTTCTTCCCTTAAATCTAACCACTTCCTGTTACTCATCCCTCAGGTAACTTGTTATCATAAGATTCAACTGTTCTATCCATTATTCCTTCCAACTTCAATTTTACTTTTATCTTGTTTTGCCAGGGATTCTCTTGCCAATTCCAAGGAGTTCAATTTCTTCAAACTATATGGATATCATTGGGCCATTAGAAGTTTTAGTTGCAGATCTTTAAATTTCATCATATTTGCAGAAAATAGAGCTTTACAGAAGCAAATACGACCATTCAGGTGAGAAAGTATGTTGATATTTGAATTTACCATGTTTTTTTAGCATATTTAAGCTATAAGATGCTGTTGAAATTCAATTAGTGTTTGTTCTTTAGGCTTTTTTTTTTTGCATATTGTGGTGCTATTATTCCATTTAAATTGATCAACATCCGAGTCACTGAATTATTCCTTTTGTTTGATACCAAAATTGTTTGAACTGGGATCACTTGTGCTGATGCTATGCCCTTCACTACTTTTTCAAACTCATGTCTATTATTTCTTCAATTTTCAGCGCATCTTATATTTATAGATCAACATAATTATGTTTTGATTTGAATACATTTGTGATCAGTAGTGTAGTAAGCTATTTGAATTATTTGTGTTTAGCCCTGCACTATGGACTACATTGATGTTTGATGTGCCTTTTAATCCTTATTGCAGTAATTTTTCTTTTGATTTGTTCAAGATTCATCATGGAATCCCAGCATATAGCTTTCTCAATAATCTAGGAGGAGGTCGCCTATTTCATGCAACCCACCACCAACTCAGGACAACAGGGAAAAATGTAGTAGAGAATGATAGTATGATAAGTGCAGTATCAGGTGGCGCTAATGATGTAACAAAACAAAAAAGAAAGAAACTAAAAGGAAAAAGAGCTGTCGTAAGGTGGCTAAAGTTTTTCAGGTGGAAGAAGAAAAAGGAGTATGAAAGAATGACATCAGAGGAGAAGATTTTATTCAAATTGAGGAAGGTGAGTCACGAGTTTATGTTTTCCATTAAAAAGTTTGTGAGACTTGTTTCAAAATTAAAGAATATATGCACATTGTACTCAGTCCATCTATATTTTTTATGATCTGTTCCTTGTCTCGCTCCAAAAGGCTCAAAAAAAAGAAGAACGTCTCGTTGAAGGTTTAAAAAAGATTGAACCTAAAGACTCATCTGTAGCTATGCATGATCCTGAGATACTTACACCAGAGGAGCATTTCTACTTGATTAAGTTGGGCCACAAATGCAAGAATTATGTCCCAGTTGGAAGACGTGGGATTTTCCAAGGAGTAATTCTTAACATGCACTTACATTGGAAGAAACATCAGACTTTAAAGGTTATAGTGAAGACATTTACTCCAGAGGAGGTTCGAGAAATTGCAGTTGAACTAGCTAGATTAAGTGGAGGAATTGTACTTGAGATCAGTGAGGATAATACAATAATAATGTATAGAGGAAAGAACTATTCACAGCCACCAACAGAGATAATGTCACCAAAGGTTACTCTGACGAGGAAGAAGGTAAGATTTATTTCTCTCTTTCTTTCTTTTGTTATTTTAATAACAGGGTTGGAAAATGATGTCTTCCTATTTTAACGTTGCATTCCCATCATAAAATCTCTTCTGCAAAATCTAGACAAAAGTTGGAAAATACATGTTCTAAAGTAGGAAGTGCAGCTTTCTTTGTCGTGTTCACTAGAGATTTACAACTTTGTTGGGAAAGTGATCTTCAGTATGATCTAGCTGGTAATACTAAACTGGATTTAATGACCTTTCTTTGCACTTACATGAGGTGTAAAATGTGTTGTAGTTACTAGACTCGGTCCAATTCAGATGCTAATTAGGTCTAGGTCAAAAATTGATCAGGTTAGGGTTTGGCCAGTTTTTACCAAATTAGTGGTCTTTGGGGTTGGTGTGAGTTGTGAGAGATGGGGATGTAGCCATGCAACTGTGGAGGGAGGGAAGGGAGGAGGGCAATATGCTGTAGGCCCACAAATTTGTTGATGACAAAGTGAGTGAATGGGAAGGAGTTGCAGGGATGCTCAACAGCGGAAGTCTTGGTGCTTTGTTTTGCTGTTTTTTTAGACAACGAGATGGATGAGATTGATGAATAGAGAGAACACAACCATATTTATAGAACATGTTAGTGGCACCTTCTTGGTTTTTGTTGAGTGGAGGACAAGAATTTGGTTGCCCTAACATTACCTGAGAGAGTAATGAAAGGTGACGAGCTTGACTGCAGGATGAGGGTGATGATGATCAAAAGGAGAGCATGATGGCATTCAAGTGTAGTTACTAGTATGTTGTAGACTTGCGGGACAAGTGACTTTGTTTGAGTCAAATTAGAAGGCCGTTTCATAAGCACTACATACACACACATTCATGCAGAAATATAATCTCTTGTAATGCATGAGAGAATAAGAAGTATCGTTATCATATCTCAATTTTAAAGATTTGATGCTTTATAATAATTTCAAATCTCAATCATTTCGTGGGGCTTTTCCTTATTACAATGCAAAGGATGATAGTGCATGATCTAATTTCAAAATATAAAGTTGATATTATTATTTGATTTTGACAATATTTTAAATTCAAAAATTGAATATATATGTGGGCTCTGAAAATTCGCATTCGACCTCTCAATGAAGAGAGTTTGATTAATGTCAATTAAATTTTTAGAAGACAGATGAAACAGTAGATACTACACTATTTAGATATTTCACTCTCATTTTATGAGGACTTTAGATCTAGTTCCAAGTTTTCTATAGTGGCGCATTCACATATAGTTAATTACCCCTCTCAATGCTGCGAGAGAGCTTTCAATTAAGGTTGGTCATTAGGTCGTTTGTTGCTTAGTGTATAATAGCAATAAATAGAGTTTAAATATTTATGAATTTCATCATTGTTAGCTTAAAGTGGATGGTTGTGAAAGTGATGATGTGTTCAATCATGATCTCGGGTTATCGTGGTCTCATAGGAGGTTGTTCACTCAATCTGATTAAAAGATTCTTGTTAGTAGTCATGGATTGCATCATCTAAGGGAATTTTATAGGCCTGGTGTAGTTTTTGTCTAAGTCAATACTTTTAAGTCTATCTTAATTAACAGAGGATTTTGTCCTATCAAATGCACCCACTCTATGATTCGCAACTCAAGGAGCAGAGCTATTGGGAAACATATGGGTTATAGCGACAAGAATATAAAGTCATCGGGTCAACCTACTAGAGGAGCTCTTATTGTAACTATGTCATAGAAGTTATTGGTCAAACCACGCGAAGATACAAACATCTTTACCAAGCATGAGATTGTTGATGGTGAATATTAGTACACCGACTTGACATTGATTTAAATTTTTTAATTTGTCGCTTCCGAAAAACATTTCTAGATGATGGATCGATTTTAGCTTTAAATTTTTAGATGATAAATCTCATTTGAACATTTTAAATTTAGCATCTTTAATATTCTTCGCATTTTTATTAAATCTAAACTTAGATTGATTTAACATTGAATTTCAAATTTGACTTGACAACGATATCCCCTTCGGTTGAAATCTACATTAAACACAATCATCATTGAGGTATAAATTTTGTTAACTCTACTTGTTTGTTTGTTTGTAGAGAATCAGGTCTATGATATATTGTGATTTATAATTTATTTAAAGATTGGTCAACCTGCACGCATCGCCAATTCTAACTTGAGTGTAGAGGATTGGATCTGAGATTTGTATTTATAAATTTTGGATTTGAGATGATTTAACATCACTACTTTAAGAATTTTGATAATAATAACCCCTCCGATTGAAATCTATAATCAATATAGTCATCATTGTGGTTTAGATTAGAGATAGCCATTTTTTTAGTCTTATAATCGAATTAGCTTCTCAAATACTTGCTCGAGTAGAGAAAACTATAACATTAATAGGCTTATTCGTGATTATATGATCGAGTTAACTTCTCAAAGATCCTCTCAAGGAGAGAACACTATTACCACATTATTGAGTTTTCTTAACTTGGACTCAGTCTTAAGATCCAACCTAGAATCAACCTGTGCAGCATCTTCAGACATTGAATTTAGATTTTTAGTCTACATGTCGGGGCTCATGCGGGTTTATTTTCAATTTCACTAATTTTTGTACAGTTTAAGAAATTTGCATATTTCTCAAGACGACTTACATGGCTTTCAAAGTTTCTAGTTAAGTTTGGATCCACCTCGAAACACTTGCAAATTCTTGACTTGAACTGCTTGCATGAATCTTGAGGCGTTAAATCTAAATGTGAAGTTGTCTCGAGAGATATGCAAGATTACATCATTTGGGTTTTTAACTTGCATTTCAATGCAATAAATTCACACATAAATTTGCTTTGTGATGCGTGTCATAGATGATTTCATTTGAAAGCAGTTGATCATCTGTGCGCATTTTAGCACATTAAGTCTTTGGCATAAAATTCACATTGATATATGTTTATAGCTCATCACATTACACTGCTTACACGCATTTCAAGATAATTGAATAAGTTTTGTAGAACTCATCTCTTTAAGACATTCGCATGCATCTCAATGCTATAAATTCGAATACATGTTTATCTCATGACATGTGTGATGTTTATTTTATTTAAGATTTTTTTATTATTTGCACGTATTTTGTAGCAATTGGCTTTAGCATATGGTCGCCTCGAGATGCATTCATAATGCAATCTCTTAAGCCATTTATGTGCACTCGAAAATGAGGGCTTTGAGTATAAGCATATTTTGTAATATGTGCCACTCAGTCTTCTAAGCGACTCGCTCATGGTTTAATGCACTAGTTTTAATATCAAAATTACCTCGAGAAGCATGCCAAATGTGCTCTTTCATGCTATTGGTACACATTTTAATAAGATGACTTTAAGTTCAGGAACCTTCAAATGCATGTACAATTCACTCTATTTTGAGCATTTGCTAGAATTTTAAAGCACTCAATTTAGGTGGGAAATTGTTTCAAATTTGTTTGAATTCTTTCAGTTTTCTCAATATGCGATATAGCAATCTGACTATTCATTGAGAATCACATTTATGTTGATTAGTGAGATATGCAGTCTTTTGTAAATCAAGTATGAATTCTCGATTTTCTTGTGTTTCGCCTAAAATTATTTTGATCATTTCAATGCTCAATAGAGAACAGTCTAAATGTTCGTTGAGACGTATCAAATCTGTTCATTGGTGGCTAATTCATTTACATATTCGATTCTTGTGAGTCATTCTCGTTTCAAGGCTGTGTTTTATGTTTGAGCTAATATCAATTTCTCCTTCTATTTTAAGTTTCTAAAATGTTTTTGTCTTGTTTTAGTTTGTCATCAGCCTACAAAATTTTAGCAGCATTTCTCTTATGATAGAGGATATCTATCTTAAAATTAGGCTTGTCCACCAATCTAAAAAAATGCGCATAGATTGTGTTTTGCAATACCACTTTTGTGAGTTCGCCAACCTACTTGCCTAAGAAGGTGCATAAGTCTTGAATACCTGCAAAATGCTAAATATAATATATTTTTGCACATTCACTTATACCTACACAATGCAAGTGGCATGATGATTTTGAGTTAAATCGACAACAATATATATATATATATATATATACACATGAGTAGGAAGGCTGCATGATCCGCAGAGAAGAGAAGGCTGATGTTGGGATTATGGTTGTTGGCAAAATCTTCTGTCGTAAATGAGCTGGGAGTTGAGAGGAGGAAGACCCAGTGATCCGCGGGAATGCTTGTGGGGATGGGTTGTTGGTGAAGCAGCGAGATGGGTTGCTGCGTGTGGGAAGGCTGTGAATTTTTTCACTAAAATAGGATATAGGAAAGGTGCGCGAATGGTGCAGGAAGGTTGGCTGGCGTTGAGCTTAGCCAATGAGGAGAGTTTCGTTAGCGCCAAGCTGTTGCTAGGATAGCGTGGGACGACGAAAAGGCTGACCACAACACCTTACATGGGATAGAAAATGGGTTTGCTCAAAGAGTCGAATGGGGAAGGTTGGCTGGCGTTGAGCGCAATCCCTTGGGAGATGAGTATTTGAAGTATTTTTGATGTTCTGGATGCAATGACATAATCCAAAGGAGCTTGCTTAGATGTCATTGAGCCCTCTTAACTTTGATATGAGTGAAACTGCATCTATGACTTATTTTTCTTCATCAGGCAACCATTAAATGATGTAATGAGTCATTTCTAGCCATTTTGTGAAAGGAGCTTGTTTAGATGTCATTGAGGCTTCTTAACTCCGATATGAGTGAAACTGCATATATGACTTATTTTTCTTCATCAGGCAACCATTAGACGATGTAATGAGTCATTTCTAGCCAATTTCAGCATTCTAAATGCATCAATGTGATTTGCTTTGCGAATGGAGGATGCTTCGATCAATTTTAGTCACAATTGAAACATTTCAACTTCAATCTTGCGTGTCATCATGTATGATACTTATCAACTTCACAACATACGTCGATTATACATATGGAATATATTTAAAAGTCAACAGTATAAAATGAAATATAATTAATAATTGGTTTAACCCTGTAATAAATATAGTATATCTAATAATAGGTTTCAAAAGTATAAATTTTACTTTTTTATTTTTCAAGTTTAAACCTTTCATATAAAATACTTTCTCTTCTTACTAAAAACATATATATTTTTTTAATTTATGGTATCTTAAGTTGAAATACTTTTTTTAAACATTACCTTTGCCGATCTCAACTCTGGATGTGAAAAATAGAGGGTTGCGATAGATAGTCGACAACATCATAAAACTTGTCGAATTAATCATGACATGAATCCTTTATAACATTGTGTTAATGTTGTATGTCCCCTAAGCACTTTGTATGACGAATACTGAAAAGTGTACGGCTACTACATCGCAAAAGTGTTGTTAAATAAGCAATGGTTCCCACATTATGGACATATACGAGCAAAGAAGATTGATAGTTTAGGTTTCAAACTTTGATATTCAGGTAGAACTCGAATTAAAAATGGCATAGGTGTGATTATAGATAAAAGTTTGAAGGATAATGATATAAATATTAATAGATTTGGAGATAGAATTATAGCTTTAAAGATTATTGTTGATACTGAGATTATCAATATTATAAGTATTTATGCTTCTCAAATAGGTTTGGATGTAGGCTCAAAAGAAAAATGTTTGAATGAATTAGAGGGAGTAATACAAAAGATACATCTTGAAGAAAAAATATTTATTGGATGAGATTTAAATTGACATGTTGGTAAAATAGTAGAAGATTTTAAAAGTATTTATTGTGGCTATGAATTTGGAGTGATTAATGAAGAAGGTAGGACTACATTAGATTTTACTTTAGCGTATGATTTTGTAATTGCTAATATTTTATTTAATAAAAAAGATAAGCATATTAGTATTTATAAAAATGGATCTAGTAAAACATAGATTGATTATTTTCTGATAAGAAAAATAGATCGTTTAGATTGTAAAGATTGTAAGGTCATTCTGGTGAAAGTTTAACATCGACTGTTAGTTTTACATTTTAAGATGAAAGATTGAAAGATGAAAAATAAATCAAATTATTTTCTTAAGATTAGATGAGGGCATTTAAAGAACACTAATAAAAATATTTTTAAAAGAAACCACAAGAAAGATGTGAATCAGATGCTCATAACGGTAATGTTATATGAAAAAAGTAAAATTAAAATTAAGAAAATTGCAAAAATGTGTTTGGAGAATCAAGTTCTTTAATAAAAAATATGGTGACAGAAATGAAATGCGAAAGAAAAGATAAGAATAAGATATTATAAAATTTGATGTAAAACTCGAGAATTGGGAAAGATATAAAGTGATCCATAGAAATTCTAAGAAAATAATATATGATACAAAAAAAATAGTTTTAGTGATTTATATAATAGATTGGATAATAAAGAAGGTGAAAGATGTATATATGAGTTAGCCAATCAAAGAGATAATAGAAGTAAAGATCTAGTTCAAGTAAGGTGTATTAAGGATGAAAATCATGAAGTCCTTTTCTTAGAAAAGGATGTTGAAAATTGGTGGGTGAAGTATTTTAATAAACTTTTCAATGAAGAATCTAAAATACGATTGATTTTAACAACCTTAATACCCTAAACAAAAATAAAGAATTTTATTTTTATCGTCGTATTAGTAAATTTGAAGTTAGAAAAGCTTTAAAAAAAATGAAATGTGAAAAAGTAGTAGGACATGATGATATTCTAATAGAAGTGTGAAAATGTTTAGGAGATCAAGGAACTTGGCTTTACAAATCTTTTTAATATTATTTTAAAGACTAAAAAGATATCAGATGAGTAGAGAAAGAGTTTGTTGGTTCCTATATTTAAGAATAAAGATGATGCACAAGAGTGTGCAAATTATAGAGGAATTAAGTTAATGTATCATACATTAAAATTATGAGAGAGAGTAATTGAGCATAGGTTACGATGTGATATAAAAGTTTCTCACAATCAATTGGTTTCATGCCAGATAGATCTACTATGGATGCTATACATTTGTTAAGAGATTTGATGGAGAAGTATAGAGAAAGTAAGGAGGATCTACATATGATATTTGTTGATTTAGAGAAAGCTTATATGATAAAATTTCAAGAGATGTTCTTTGGAGAGTTCTAGAAAATGAGTTAATATTGGTTATATTCAAGCCTTTAAGGATATGTATACTAGAGCTATTACTTGTGTCCAAACACAAGAAGGATTAACAAAATATTTTCCTATTTCAGTTGGATTACATCAAGGATCGGCTTTAAGCCCTGGTCTTTTTGCTTTAGTTATGGATGTTCTTATTAGGCATTTACAGGAAGATGTACTTTGGTGTATGGTTTTTACTGATGACATTCTTCTTATTGATAAGACTAGAGTGAGAGTCCAAGAGAAACTTGCATTATGGAGGTCAACCTTAGAGTCTAAAGGTTTTCGTTTAAGTAGATCTAAAACTGAATATATGGAGTGTAATTTTAGTTGTTGAAGTTCTAGTGGTAGTGTTATGGCATTGGGTGAACAAGTCATTAAAAAGAGCAAGCGATTCATATATCTAAGCTCTATTGTTCAAAATGATGGGGAAATAGATGGAGATGTTATTAGTAGAATTCAAGTTGGATTGTTGAAGTGGAGGAATGCATCTGGCTTGTTGTGTGATAGAAAAGTATTGCTTAAACTTAAGAAAAAATTTTATAAGATGGTGGTAAGATCTGCAATGATTTATAGTGTAGAATGTTGGCCAATAAAAGAGAAGCATAAGACTAAGTTAAGTGTTGCAGAGATGAGGATGCTCAGGTGGATGAGTGGCTTTATTCTTAGAGATAAAATGCAAAATGTGTATGTTTGGGAAAAAGTTGTAGTAGCTCCAGTGGCAGATAAGATTAGAAAGATTCACCTTAGATAGTTTGGCTACATAAAACGTCGACCATCCGATGACCCGGTTAGGAGAGTAGATGCATTAGATTTGCCTTATGTTAAGAAAGGTAGAGGTAGACCTAAAAGGACTTTGATTAAGATGTATAAAAAATGATCTTAGTATGCTTGAATTAAATGAGAATTTGACACATAATAGGACACATAGTAGGATAAAGGCTTATTGTTGTTGTTGTTATGGATCCTCTTTCTATGATGAAGACATTATTTTTTCTTGTTATATTAAATACTTAAAAAATTATATTTAAAAATTATTTAAACTTGTAATAATCATGAAATTTATGTTCCAATTGATTTTTTTTTATTCATTTAAGAGAGAATGGAATATTAGAATAGTACTTATATGAGTCTTTAGCAGATTGATTAGATAGAGGTGCCTTTTTTTCATGACTTAAGCTTTTAAATATTGATTCATTTTTTTTTTTTTTAATTTTATCGGATAGACATCCAAATGTATCTAAGATCTGATTGATCAACTTGCAGGAAGGTTGGTTGTTAAATCAAAGTTTTAGGCTTTTGGAAGCTCAGTTCACGCATGCATCTGATGAAAAACACTTAAACGCTGTTATACAGATACTTAAGTACTTGAAAGAGAATTCAGGAACGTGGTTATTTTTTCAAAAACTGAGAATTAAAAAAAACTGAAGCTTATATTGATGTAGATTGTGCATGCCCTACTATTGATAAGGAAATCTACATTTTGGTACTGTACACTTGTATTGGTTAATCTAGTGACGTGAAGTAAGAAGCAAAACATTATACAAAGACTAAGACGTAATGCAAAAGGTGAACTTAGATCTTTAGCTAATGAGACTAGTGAATTAATCTGGTATAAGTTACTCCCAGAAAATTTTCAGGTTATTGTCAGAAAACTCAGAATTCCTATGATACCATGTTTTTACAATAATGAAACTTTTATTACAACTCATAACTCTGTCCAGCAGGATCACACTAAACATGTGAAGGTAGTTCAATGCTTTATTAAAATAAAAATAAAAACTGGAAACTATTTATTCCTTATATTATCTTCTAAATAAACCGTGACATTTGACCAAATGATTGATGGGACTCCGGATTTAAAATATTAAAAAATGATAGTATGCTTAGATTGTTTATGTTTGCAATCAAATATGAGGGGGAGCGTGACAAACCCGTTATGGTATTTACCTTACTATGTTTTCTCCTTAAACTGGAAAGCCAGCTAGCCGTGCGTTACAGCAGAAAATTATGGTCCTTCGAATTTGAGTAAGGTTGGTGGGATTTACAGCTCACGGTTTAATCCCTGGAATGAAATCCGGTTTGTATCGATGGCATTTCTGAATGGAAGCATGGCTGGAGAACTGTTTGCTGTTGTGGATCGTTTTCTCATAAATGGAAAGGATTCAAAAAGGGCAAGCTAAGGGCAAGTTATTGTCTTATTCTCTCAGAACTTATTCTATTATATTTTCAAAAATTTTAAAAACTATATTTGTTAGTGTAGATTAAGATTTTTCCTTATTCTAGTGTATATAATTTCCCACCTTTTTTTTTTTCTACTTCCTACAATCTGCTGTTAGAAGTGCTTTTCTTTAGTGTGTGAAAAGCAATGAAGTGTGTTAGTTTTGCTTGACAAGCTTCTATCCCTCTACTTCTGCTTTTAACATATATAATATGTATAGTATAATATTATACTATATGCATATTTATGTGTGATAAAATATAAATTTTATTTGTGTAAACTCAAATTCTGTTATAAATTCACTCGATCAAATTATTTCCTCGTAGGTTTGCTCGGCTGAAATTAGTTTTGATTTTAAATCAATTTTGTATTGATTTGCAATGTAAAATTTTGATTTTGTAACAAGCCAAGCTTGATCTCCTGCATCGAGGAATCTTTAGATCATCTGTTTTTTTCCCTCTTCCAGGAGTCTCTAATTCTTCATATATATGCAAGGAGTCTGTATATCTATAGTACATTTATTTTACTTTTATCTCAATGAGTTGAAGATCTTTCACTTGTACTCCAATGAGCTTTAGTGCCATTAGTCTCCCTCTGGAGAATGTCAGAATGAATAGGATTTTAAATCAAATGCTTTCTAGAAATACTGGCTGTGTGCTGAAAACCATCTTTATTTTTCATTATAAGAGAAGCTATATTATATATTTGGAAGATTTACACTTCTGGCTTTTCTCCTTGTAGATTTGTTAAATCTTCATCTACCGAATGCATGAAGATTGTTTGCTATGACAATAGGTTCATATATTTCTCAAATTTTTGTAGGCCTTGGATAAGTCCAAGTACAGAGATGCTCTTCATGCTGTTAGAAGATATATTCCCAAGCTTCAACAAGATCTTGAAGAAATCCATCTAGGGATGAAGCGAGTTAAGGAATACAAACCCAAATTAACAAACAGAGAAGAAAACCCAGTTGCAGACATCAATGGGAAATTCTCTGATCTCGAAGAAGAAAGTTTCGAGGGATTTAAAAGCAGAGAAGATCGAATCAGCATGTTCAAAGAAAACGAACTAGAAAACAATGCTTTTGACAAAGATGAATCCTCGATGGATTCGAGCACTATTTCAGAATCTGAAAATCTTTCTGATATCTTTGAGACAGATTCTGATTTGGAAACGGAGGACAGAGATTCACGCCCTCTATATTTAGATGGATTAGAGAGGTTTCCTTCGGAAGATGATGGAACCACTGAAGATTTTCAGGAGCATCTACGTCGGATCTCCGCTGCTGCAAAGAGAGGTGGATTTGAAGAGAAGGATCTGAACATAGCAGAATTAGATGACATCGACAAGATCTTCCTGCGCGCGGATTCATTATTGAAGACAAAGAGATGATTATAAATCACTGTTCTGTATATTTACTTGTTGATTCATGGGGCTATTGAATTTGTTGTATTTTGGAGTATAAAGTGAATGAATGCGAAGTGAAGGTGATCAATTTGGGCCTTTGGTTCTTGAGCTTTGTAAAATAATGAATTATTTATTAGTTCTTTATGGCGTTAATGTGGATCAGTTACATTTGCATTGAGCTACTATTAGTCTCCATTTTTGCTTGATGTATTCTGTCTGCCTTTCATCACTCAAGAGTGCTTAAAGAGTTAAAAGGTGATGGTGAGATTGATTAAGTTATTTTTCATATTATTTTTAAATACTTCGAGTATTTTTTTTTTAAATTATTGATACTATCAGTATGTGTTATTTCATATTAAAATAAAATAAAGTAGAAAAAACAAAAGGGATTCTAAACAGGAATTTGACCGGACCAGTTGATCCCCTTCCGCAGAACGCACTGGTCAATCGCGGCCGCGGGTAGCGCATCGGAAGGCGCCGGGAGACTGGAAGAGTGAGTGAGAGAGCTGCGACCGCGTAGGAGGTGATTAAGGGATCGACTAGATCACGAAGAGCCTGAAAGGCTTACGATTTAGAGGGGTTACAACGGCCTAGATCTTCTGTTGTACATTCCTTCTTCATCTGATATTGGGGTTGAAAACCCTAGTTCGATTAAAAGAAAACTTAAATGTTGTTTGTTTCGAAGCCTTTTTTGGCGCAGGTGTTGCTCGTGCTTAATTTATAGAGGGCTTGAAGCTGAGGAATGTGACTCTTGTTAACGTCAACTCTTATTAGATGAAAAGCACTAAAACCTTTTTAATGGTGAAGAGCTTAGTTTCTTGTTTATAGCAAGATTTGGGATGGAATTTTTTATAGGGGTGTGAACAACCCTACACTTGCATTTAAGGAGCTGTTTGGCTGCATACAAAATTTAACTCAAGCAGAATTTAGTAAATCTTATGAATCTGAAATTAGTAAATATTGTGAAAGTTAAATTTAGAAAATTATTTGATATTTTGATAGTTAAATCTAATTAAATTATGTGTTATTATTTGATTATTTATATCAATATTTAAGTTAATTATTTTATTTAATATTAAATAATAAATATTTAGAGATTATTTTTATCATAAAATAAAATTAAAAAAAGACTAATTAAATAAAAAAAATCAAGAAAATATTAGGCAAGCAATTAAAAATATAATAACAATGTAGATAATAATATTCAAATTACATACAAATTTAAACTATAATAAATAATATCTGATAGATATTCAAACTAAAGTTATAAGAGCACGGTGGAAAAAAAACTAAACGATATTGATTAATATAGTCTCCTTAAATATCTTTTAAAATAAAATATATAATTCTCCTGCCTGTTGAAATAATAGTTGAGATTATCTAATAAGCGAATTAAATAATAATTCTATTTAGTTTGTTTACATAAAAATAATATAATCATATCTAAATTAATTAAAAAAATAATTATCATAACATAATAGGTTAATTAATTATAAATCTATTAATTAATCATAAAGAAGTAAGTCTATATTAATTACATCTAATTTCATTAAATTATAATTAATTTAAAATAATGTATTAATTAATCATTATCTAGATAAATTAAAAATAAATCAAAATAAAAATAATAAGCAAGAAAAGGGAAGGGGTTGGGATTTCAGCATTGGAAACCTATGGTTGTAATCGAGCCGAGCCGAGTACTTATCGGATTGGACTTTGGTTGAACAAATTAAAATTTGTTCATATTTAGTTCGAGTTCGAGTCAAGCTTTCATATAGATGTTCAAATTTGGCTTGCTTATTTTATTTACTTTCAAACTTAATTTGTACTTGACTTATTTGAAATAATCCAACAAATATGTAATTGAGTTAATCAACAAATTTTAAATGTGTACTTAAAGTTTCTCTAATTTTTTGTTATAGTTATCATCTTAAAACTTCTCCAAGTTTCCCACACAATATAAAATCTAGATTCTAAAAAGAAATTAAATCATGAAAATTTTAATAAAGGGTAAGCTTGGTTAAAGAATACATAAATATCAAGAGCTAAATGTTATAATAATATAATGCGGTCGGAGGAGACCGACGGAAGTCGATGTGAAGATGAGGGAATGATCGGTAGAAGTCAATGTAAAGACCAGGGAATATATAGTTGAAGACAATGTAGAAGACGAGTTAGGGCTTCGCTTCAAGGGACGAAGTCAGCTTAGGGCTTATAGGGTGAACTACAAATACGAGAATAAGAGAAAATCACGAGGCCCGCGATCCTCAACTTCTAATTAAGCATTGAGTCCATGAGCCATGACTTGAGTTTATTTGGTCACCCATTTAAAAGGAATTTTTTAGCCTTACTTAAACATTTCTATAATATATATATATATTACTTTGAGCATTTATCCTATAATTTATAAAGCTATAATCTCAATTATATTATATAAATATTTAATTAATTGTATAATATATTTTATAAATTATACTATTAAATTATAATATATTTTTTAAATACATAATTAAAAAATTATAAGTTATATTTACTCATATTTTTAAGATAATAAAATGAATTATCACCAAGCTTAATATCAAGTATTTAATAAGTTACTTGTTGATCAATAAACGAGTATGCTCATGAACATATACAAGCGAGCATAATCATGTTTATGTTAAATTCATTTAACCTTCGAGTTTTCAAAAATTGTTCAAGCTTATTTGTTTATCAATTTGAACAAGCATGAACGAGCATTAATCGAGCCGAGTTTGAGTAGTTCAACGAGTGCACTAGTTCATTTAAAACCCTATCGTTAGGTGTTGACCTCACTTTTAGAGTGAGCTCTTAACCTCATCTTCTTAGACTTAGGACTCTTCTAGACACTAAGAGTTCATTAGTTATAAGAAACTTCTAGTGATTAGGTGAACACTTAACCTATGCCTAGATACTTAGAAGGATTAATCATAAGATTAGGCTATGCCTTAGGGCCTAAGAAAATCACCTATCTTATAGCCTAAACCCAAAATATAGACACCTTCTCAAATCAAACTGAGATTCAAATCTCAAACCAAACCTCAAATTCAAATTTAAATTTCAAATTTAATTTCAAATTTGACTCCAAATGATTGAAACCCAAAATCAAATTCAAATCCTAAGACCCTTCTTAAACCATATGAACCACCTTCATAAACTTAGCTAAAAACCCCCTTTAAATCAAATCAAATTCAATTGATTTCTATATAAATCAATTATTTCTTCATTTATTTATTCATCCAAATTTAAATGACTAAAATTATATCCAAAATCAAATCCAAACCCAATCTAAGTCCTTTAAGCCAATTCTTTAGACTTACCCAAATTTTATTGAGATCAAGCAAAACCAATAGATTTTCTCTTGAATTAATCATTCATTCAATCATCTATCCAAATATAAATAAAACCTACAATCATAAAATCAAATTCAAGTCAACCCAAGTCAAGCCTAACTTAGCCCTTTTGACTTGAAACTTTCAATTGAGCCAAAATCTCTTAGACTCTAAATTGATTGCCATTGAATTTATATTCTAGGGCTCATATATAAGTTTAACTAAGCTCAAATCAAACCAAAAACAAACCAATTGACCCACTTAGGTCCACTTGACCCAAAGTGACCTAAAGGACCCATTTGAGCCAACTTCCAATCCAACCCAAATTGGATTGAACTAAGCTCACCAAAATCTTCCACCATGATTGTTGATCACCTCAGGATGATCAATTGCAACCAATTGGGTCAAACAAAGTCAACTTAGTCATTTGACCAAGTCAACCCTTAGCCCAAATGAACCAAAACTAGTCAAAACTCATCCTACATCAAATTGATTGAAATAAATGATTTGAATCAACCTAAAATTAATATTTAAATATGACTTGACCACCAATTGAGCCAAACTAAGCCCAATCAGCCATTCGATCCAAGTTCACCTAAATTGGCCTAAAGGACCAAATTGGGTCAAATCATGATCTAACTCAAATTGATTGCAACCAATGACCCAAGTTCATTCCAAATTAATTATTGAACTTGACTAAAGCCATAATTAAGATTAATCTGACCAATTGGTGAACTTGACCCAACCTAGCCCAAACTGACCTAAAGGGTCAAATTAGCCAAAATACAAATTAAATCTAAATTGATTCAAACCAAAGGCAACATTCATCTTCAATTAGCCAATTGAACGTGAATCAACCCATAACCCAAGCAAATTTGGCCAATTTTGGTCAAATTGGTCAACTTGACCCATTTGAGCCATTTAATTCCAAATGAGCCAAAATCAATCCTAAGCCAAATTAAATCAAATTGATTATACCAAAATACCTCAAATTATCGTTTAAACCTAACCTAAGCCTTGGTTTGACCTAATTTGACTAATTGGTCAACCTAACCTGATATGACCCAATGTGACCCATACGATCCAAATTGAGCCAAATCCCTTGAAACCAAGCCATGACTCATTGGAGGCTGATTAAACCCGATCCAAACCCATTTGGGATCAGCCCAAAATCAACCCAATCCAATTAAATCCCTCATGAATCCTCCCCCACATAGGATTCCACCTAACCTCATTTAATTCTCCCCACCACATGCATTCAACTCCTCCCCAACACTTGCATTCAATAGAGCTGATCCCATGATAGCAAATGAAGACTTAGAGAGCTAAATCCAAAGTTCTCAATCAAGCCATCATCCATCACAACCACCTCTCCAACACATTTATTCAAATTTCGGCCACCATTAAAAGAGGGATAATAGAGGTAGTAAAGAGATCTAATTTTGGCAAGAGAGAATCTCTTGGAACCCCCAAAGCAATCAGCCACCACTTCCCACTTCTTTTGAGCTAAAAACATCAAAACAGGGTTGATTTTGGCGAGGAAGCGGTAGCGATTATTGAATACATCATTCCAAAGTGAAGGTGAAGGTTACACTCATTTCAAAGCTTCCTCTTGCACCTAGGAGCTCGCTCGGATCTTTACCGCCAATGGAAACCATCCCCTACGAGGTAATTTCACCAAACTTAAGCTGACCTTAGGAACTGCTATTTGTGTCAATTCTTGCACGATTTTTAGGAATTTCCTTAGAGAAGCCCTGCATTTTTCATTATATTTAGTCTTAATACGAATCGAGAGATTTTTCGGTGAAAATTGTCACAAAAATGAGCCCAATCGAATGAAATTTGGTTCAAAATCACAAAAAATCTGGTCGAATGAATAGTGTTCTGCTACTTTTGCCTGTCGAAAAGCAGTCATCGTCTGATCTTGCCGTTTGAGGATCGGACGGCTCACGGTTCGGATCCGTAGATCGTGCGGTCCAAATCACGTAGATTGATCCGACCGTCTGATCTGCGATGGGACGGTCGGATTCGATCCACGTGTACCTATCTCTCTCCGTCAACGCTAACCACCATCGCGCGGCGCCACGGTGCGTGGTGCCTCGTGGCACCACGTTGCCTTGTTAGCGCCCGCGCGGCGCTGACTGGGTAAATTGGGAAAATCACATATTTTCTGATTTTAAAAATTATTTAAGTTGCCTAAAATTTTAAAAATTCATAAAAAATAAAATACTTAAAAAAAATTACAAATAAAGGCTTGTTGGATTCATCGTTCAGAGAGGAATCCAATGAACTAAAAATCCTCAAATTCCACTAAATAGTTTGGGCTTAATTTAGGTTTTAGTGAAAATCATATTTCGTTGATTAGTCTAAAAATACAAGTTAGATTGAGTTGAAAATTTTCAGGAATTGAAACTAAAGTTAAAGCACACCTATCATAAAAATCTCAAGTAAAAATAACTTCTGGATTGGGAGAAATTAAATTTTGAAATTTAGATTGTTTATTTTTATAAAATAAATTAAATAAAAAATTCAAAAATTTACAAAAGTCTTCAAAATAACTTAAATTACTTAAGTTGACATCTAGGACTCTTCAGAAAAAAAAATGTGATTTTCTGAATCCTAATGAATCCCAAACAAACACTCAAGATTAAAATTTAATCAATTAAGGAATTAGTTAAAACATATCTAAAAATAATTTAAATACCAAATCAAAATCAGAAATGATGTAACACCCAAATGATTGGTAATCAAACCTTAAATCAAAAAAATATCATGTATCCCTCAAATGAAATTAAATTTAAAAAAAATTGAATCTAATTGAGCTAATAAAATTCAATTAAATGATTTTTTTAAAAAATTAAACACAAAATTAAATAAATCACTAAGACTTTGATATAAAATCAAACTAATCTTATCAAATCTACACCAATCATTGAATCTTAATCATACAAAACTACTTAACAAATTAAAATAAATAAAATATTAATTAATCATTAAACAAACTAAAAATTAAATTGATTAATAAACTAATTCAACATAATCATATGATATTAATCAAATTAAACCAAATAAAGCTAAAGTAAACTTAATTAAGATATGATTAAATCACATTTAAAATCAATCCATTTGGTAAAAAAGATGATTAATTAGCCATTAATACATAAACTTAACAACTAAATCAAACATAAATGAAATATAATGAACATAATAAATGAAGAAAATCAAACCTAACTATGATTATGAATAATCAAGTTTAATTGAAGTAAAAATAAATAATTAAATCACTTAATCTAATGAAATGATAATAACAAATCAAATAAAATTTAGGTAAATGCTTAATTAAAACTATCAAATCAAATAAGTCATTAATCTATAATTAAACAAATCTTTAATAAATCTAATGATTTAAAAATTTAATTATCCTTAATTAAACTTAATTAATTAAATAATTAATTAATGCAAACTTAATGAATTAATCCATCATCTTAATGAACCAAATTAACTTTATAAATCATATTGAAATTAATTCAAATAAAATACTTAATTAATCTACTAATTAATTTGATCATACCTCTTAAATAAATTAATTAAGTTAATCAAATTAATCATATTAAACTTAAGCTTGATCAAACATAAAATGCAATTAAATGCCAATCAAATCCTAATTTAAACTTAAATCATTAAGTCATTAATTACATTATTAACCTAAATAAATATGAAATCAAATTAAAAATTAAACAAATCTTTATTTGATTTAATAATTGATCACACCTCTTAAATAAGCTAATTAAGTTAATCAAATTAATCATATTAAACTTAAGCTTAATCAAAGATAAATTTGAACATAATTAAAGTGCAACTAAATGCCAATCAAATTCTAAATTAAACTGAAATCATTAAGTCATTAATTACATCATCAACCTAAACAAATATGAAAATAAATTTAAAATTAAACAAATCCTAATTTAATTTAATAATAAACCTAAACACACTTCTTAATTAAACTAATAATCACATTGAACCTAATCAAACCTATAGATCAATACAACTAATCAAATCAAATTAAATCAAATAAAGAAAGGCTCTCATCAATTTAATATGTAATTAAATCAAATCTCATTCAACCTACTTAAATAATATAAACTAATTAACTATCCAACATATGAAATTAAAATACAAACCAAACTTTGATGAACATGAAAAATGGGTAAGATTAAAAAAATTAAATTCTAATTACAAAGAATCAAACTTAATTAAAATCAAAATAAAATCTCAATTAATCTAATCCAATCGAACCATAAATAAATGAACCATGATTAAATAAAATAAACATAAAATTAAATCACATAATTATAATAAAAAATAATTACATATTATTTAAAAAGGATATTGAATTATCAATATTTAATTGAATCATAACATCTAATTAAAAATTAATCAATCAAATTACATGAAGGTAAATAAATACAAAACAAATGTAATAAACACTAATCAAATCAAATCAATTCAACTAAATCATTCAAGTAAACCAATTCAATTCAAACTTTAGATACAAACAATCAAATTAAGGGTTCCTCTTTATGTGCTTAACAACATAAAGACCCTTTAAGGAAATTATGATTAACCCATAAGTATGGGAGAATCATAAAAGTACTTAATTAGATTCTTTAACTTAATTAATCCTTAATTATGAGCCAATTGCATTAGGTTCTTTAACAACATTATAATTTTATTTTCTCACATGTGCATGTCATTTATGGCTTATAATTAAGTAGTTAATCAAATTAAAGAAGCATAGGTAAGGCTAACTAATTGATTTAATTAAGGATCCAACTTAATTAATTCATAAAATTCACTTAATTATTTCTTATTAAACCAAATTAAATCACTAACATGGGGAATGGGGTTAGGATTAGAAATTCTCTTTTACATTCTTTAAACCAAATCAAACCTAAAATTTAAAAATGATATTAAATAATTTTGGTTTAGTTTAAATGACTTTATTTTGTATGATTGTCCTTAAGAAGTAGTTGGAATGAATGAGATCATGTGCCTATCTTCCTTTATTTCTTTCTAATCATGTTAAATGTTGCTTACCATGTGTAATCATGAATTCATTTCTTTTAAAATTAATTAAACAAAAATATTTCCTTTTATGTCAAATTGCATGTGTTGACTTAAATTAAGAATATGAATGGCTATTACAACTATTAAACCAAAAACTATTTTCAAAATCTATAAATCAATTATTATAAATGAAGTGATGTCAATACCTATAAGCTTGCATGTGTTGATAATATAAGATATGTAGCATGAAGTCCTATTTTCTTATCTTACATGGGTTCATATAGGATTTGCAAATGTATAGTTTATTTGAAAAGAGCGCAACATTTTCCTAAATCTATCTCTATACATCTCCATGTTAAGACTTGGGAAGGATTTCACATTACATATATAAATCACATAACTAAATCAAATTTAATTTCTTACATGATTTCTTATTCTTGTGGTTCTTTTTTGTACATTCATATGTATTTGAGAAAAGTGGTATATTAGTCTGGACATCCCGGGGCAGCGAGGCTTTAAGTAGCTCTAAGTAGGTCTTGTACCTTGCACCCCTGGTGTAGAAAATAATGACGTCGTACTCACTTAAAACTCTTATACATATGCATGTGTGATGTGGCTAATGAATAAAGAATCATAAATCAAATAAATAAAACATAAAGTTTGCATGAATTTTCTGTTATTCATACATTTACATGAATCTTATATTAGTCTGGACATCTTGGGGCTACGAGGCTTTAAGTAGCCCTAAGTAGGTCTTGTATCTTATGCCCCTAGTGTAAGAAATAATGGCGTCGTACTCACTTAAAACATTTAGACATGTAAATGTGTATTTAGCTAATGGATGAAAAATCTCTCTTTTCTACATAATAAAGACATGCATTCATAACTCAATAAAAAAAAGAAATATTTAAATCTCCAAATACACTTTTTTACATTCATCATCAAAGTGTGCTAAGATTTATATTGCATGTATAGATATATTTAGGATTATTCATATGCATGATATACATGATAGAAAGAAATGAATGGGTGTGTGTTATGTGATAGTAATCTATTCTAATTAATCTTAAGGTGCCTTTCTTATTAAATAGGGTTATTTAAAGTGAACCTAAACTTAGGGTTAATTAAAACACATAATAAATCATTCATTAAAGAGAACTAAGTTAATTAACTCACCTTAGAAATGACTTAAGGTAGGGATGAGAGAGGGGTCCTCTCTCTTTCTTCTCTTTATAACACTTAGTTGTTACGTGTAAGCCAAATTAAATAAAAAAAATATTAATTAAAACTTGCAAATTAATTAAACAACTTAAAGTGAAACAATCCTTTAAATTGAATCTTTCTACACTTAAAATATTCTAACTATGAAGCCTAGTTAGGACATACCACACAAGCCTTAACACATATATTATAATTAAGTCACCACTTATAGTTGTATGTTAGGACGGTGCATGGTTTAATGTATATTTGGTTTTGCGATGTATTATTTTAGTTTCGATGTTAGGGTGTATGTGTGTAGTTTGGATGTTAGGCCATTGTTAGCCTAATCATATTTTCTACAGGGGGTTGCGCTTAAGGGGTCACTGTAATAAAAATATAAATATTTTTGTTGTGCAGATTGCTTAGCCCCGAAGCATAACCCATGTTAGGATAGGTAGGCTTGGTTACCCATGTGTGGGGTGCTAAGTCCAAATCATTCATATAATTGCTTGGGTTGTATCGTGTGTTTAGCTAACATTTATTTTACAGGTGTAGCAAGATTTATGTTTTTTTTATTTTTAATGTAATTTTATATTAAGAATTAGAATTAGTGTTATGGAGGATTAGGATGAGAAGTGGTGAGAAGGCTTAGTCCCTGGGGTGCCCTATGATGCTTTTGGAGCAAAGCAAATCAAAAGAAAGAGAAGGAAGAAATGAAAAAAAGAAGACCCCCATAGCATGTATTATTTTTGTAATCCGGGTTATATAAGGGTAGAGCTCGGCTACCCATGTTCTTTCCTCTTTTCTGGGTGTACGGAGGAACCCAACCACACTGGCCTTTTATTCTTCTATGGTAGTCTATAAAATTGTTTGATGTTGTGTTTAGATTGTACACTAGAATTGCATATTTTTCCTAGTTTCTTCATGTCTGATGTTTGAATTTGTGGCCTGGATGCGGTAGGCTCTTAAGATAAAATTAAATTTTCTATCCCACTAACAACTCATAATTAAAATTTTAAAATAACTCATAACCTCACATAAAAGCCTAGGAATTAAATCAAGATAATAAAATTTTTAGCAACCCCTTAGTTGGATGAATGAATGTATAATATCATGCATGTCATATTCTTTCAATCTTGTTAAGAGGGGGCTTCCATCTGTGCTAGAGAATAAAGGTTTGACCAGTAAGAGCCTTTGATGGAAAGACACCTCTTTCTCTTTTGATTTGGCCCATAATCAAGTTCTCATGCAATTAGACATACAAAATCTCATAGCTTGTGTCAAAACAAAGAGTCCAAAAGAATCAAATAAATTTGATAAAATTTGTATTAGATTAAGTCATGAATCCATACCACTCATGCTCTAGTCACTTAGGGAGTGAGTTTAAGGACTGAGTCACCTTTCTAAATAAATAACGGCCTAACCATCTTGCAAAGCATATGTCGTGCCTACATGAATTTAAAGCGTAGGAGGAGTTAGCTGGTTGCCACTCCAGGCGATAATAAGTCCAACAGTTGGGTGGTTTATTCTCTCTTATGGAGGTAAACCATATACCCATTTTTGCCTTAGATTTATGATGTGCTTGTGATTTGTACCAAAGCTCTACAGCTTAGGATCCGAGGTAGCTATTTTCTTCGTGCTACAAGCATAAATTCTCACCTCTTAGGCATTTCCATAATCTTATGTTGTAGGATTATAAGTCCTAATATTCTAATAAAATGTCAACTCAAATAATTAACTCTCTTCAATTTTAAAAATATAAATCCCAACCATAGGATAGATTAGATTTCTCACTAGACTTTCCAATATCATAAGCATTCCCTACTCATCTCCTTTGACTTCCAAAATAAGTCTCTCCTTTGATCTATCCCATTTGATTTTCCAACACAGCCAATCCTTTGATAGTCTTGCCTTGAAATCTTTGGAGACCATGATTATCTACTTTAATCGAGAGTGTTCTTAAAGAATCCTATTCCTTAGGATGTAATTAACTATAGGGGATTGCCTCCATAGGGAACTTAATGAACCCAGCTTAAAATAAACCCTACTTTACTTTTTCATGGAAATTAAGGGAAAGATCTTTGGTATATTCGATGACCCATCATACCTTAAGAGTCCTTATTAGGTGATTAGGTCCATTATAGGGTGGTGATTTCTATCTTTTGAGATAGTACATCATTCCTTAATGTCATACCCAATCACTTCAATAAGTATCCCCTAAGATCTACATGGTGTCCCACATCCCAAAAATAAACACCACAGATTTTGCTGGCGACTCCGCTTGGGAGGGTTCCTCTCTCCAACTTTAGTAGACAATTATTATCTCTAAGCATTGATAATGAACTTATATTTTATATTGGCCTGACACTATCATTCTCTTTGTTGGAACTTAGCTTATTTCATCCTTAAGAAAAGCTCACCAACATCCTTTAGGTTTTAGGAGCTCACTCCGTGTAGGTCTTAAAATCTCTATTGGGTTCCCCCAATAGATGAAAATTAAAATTAATCAAACAAAGGAGATGACCAAATTAAGAACCTCTTCACCATCCTGATGGTAAGGCAAGGTCCATCCCATGAACAATAAGAAAATAAAACCCTTATGGAAAATAACATGTATTTCCAAAAGCACTTTTTTAAAATCCACACAATAAGAGATCTTTACACAAAAAATTGTAAGTAATTTTCAAAACACATATAACCAAACCTCATTTAACAAATCCTATGATTGTTACATGGAGGTTCTTTTCAAAATCAAAATCAACCATTTTAATGTCTTTTTCAAAGTTACATTTTCTTTGGAAATAACTATTCCCATCCCACACACTCAAATTTTTTTGATGGAGATTCTATTAAAATCATGATATAAAATTGAAAATCCACTTAGCATACTTCACATGTGCTAGAGTTGAAGTTTTCTTCCTTTTTGAAAAGCAATAAACCATACACACACAAAAGAGAAGTCAAGACATATTTGAAGACTTGACATAACCAAATTTGTTAAATGGGAGTTTTCCTTCCCTTGGAGTAGGTAAAGCAAATTAAATTCTATTTGACACCATTTGCATTTGCGTGATAGAACTCTTTCTTGCCAAAGTCTTGGACTTCAAGACACATTTGGATCTCATTTGACATGTCCAAGTATGTCAAATGAGAACCCCCTTTTTGAAAATCATAAGAACAAATTGAACTCCATTTAACATACCTAAGTTTGTTAAATAAGTTCTTTTCTATCAAAAATCATAAACATATTTGACTTTCACTTAACATACCAAATTTGTTAAGTGAGAGTTTCATTTTCAAAATCATAAACACATTTGACTTCTACTTAACATACTGAATTTGTAAAGTGAGAATCCCATTCTCAAGTCATATCATACTTTGATTTCCACTTTACGCACCAAAGTGTTAAGTGGGAGTTCCATTTTCAAAAATATATTAAACACATTTAGGACTTCACTTAACATACCAAATTTATTAAGCGAGGGTCTCTTTTCAACACACATTTGATCCCTATTTTAACATACCGAATTTATTAAATAAGGATCCAAATTTTCATATCAACCACACACTTAACATACCGAATTTGTTAAGTGAGAGTCTCATTCTCAAAGAAAAAAAGCAAATATATCTCAAACACATTTGGGGCTTTCACTTAACATACCAAATTTGTTAAGTGGGACTCCCATCTTTAAAGAAAGGAAAATCTATCTCACAATCACATTTGGCTTTCACTTAACATACCAAATTTATTAAGTGAAAGTCTCATCTTCAAGCACAAATCAAACTCATGTGGCCCCTACTTAACATACCAAATTTGTTAAGTAAAATGCCCCATTTTTCAAATCAAAATATCACAGAAACAAATCTTCGCAAGCAAAGACATTCTATAAAATTTTTTAAACACACAATCACAACCCCTTAACATACTCAACTTCGCTAAGTAGAGGTTCTTTCGAATCATCAATATTTTCAAATAAGATGTACAAAACACAAATATCTCCAAGAAAATCTCTCCTCAAATTTTAGAACCTCACCCAACCTACCTAAATTGGTTGAGTATATGTTCTAAATTGAAATCAAATGGCAAAGACTCTCCTCAATATATAAATCTCTCCAATGAACCCCACTTAACATATTTGAATTATTGAGTGTGGGTTCAAAACTCCAAACTTCTGTTACTTACGTGGAATAAATATCAAGGAAGAAATATGATACGAGTTATATTTCAACAAATGCAGGCATACAACTCAAATTAGTCAGTGCAATCTTTTGCAGTTAGCAGACATGGGCTCTCAGAAGTTTGTTTTCACCTTTCTGCTCAGGATGGATTTGGCCCTAGATCAGGCCAGCCTTCCTCAGACTGACTCCACCCCATCTAGTGTTCTTTGGTTGAGGATTTGAGGGGGTTTGCATCACTTACAAGGGGGTGACCCTCACTACTGTTAGTTAGGATGAGGTGGCTGGGCTGAAGCCAGTCATCCAGATTGACTTATCTTCTGACATTGAGTATCCTTCCTTGAAGAGGAAGGCAGTTGAGGTTCCACCAGTCAGTCCAATTCTAACTCAGTCAGTTGTTCCCACAGCCGCTCAGGTGCATGCTAACACCTCCTCGATGGTCCCCTCTGAGGGGAAGGAAATCCTGGCTTCAGATATAGCCTCCCCTACCTTCGAGGTAGGATCTAGTTCTCACACCGCCTTACTCAGCCACACACAGTGACGCAACAGAGCCAAGTTCAAGCGAAGCATGCCGAGAGATGATCCCATGTTACCCAGAAAGGTTGCCCGTGAGGTTTCCCGCTGTCGACTAGCAACTGCTCCACCCCTCTGACGATGGAGAGGAATATCGAGGATATGCATTGCCTCCAACTCCTACATACCACGAGGCTTCAGCTAAGGATAAGAGAAAGTCCTATGTCAATCTCCGTACGGTATTATGATAGGTAGGCAAGGTACATGGATGTTCAGAGTTTGATACATTATTTGACTTGAGGTCTATCATCCCCAGGAGTGTTACTAGGTATATTCACGGATAGAGCAGGCCCAGTAGTAGTTGTGGAGCGAGAGGAGGTTTGCACGTGTGACCTCTCTCCTAGTTGATTTTCCTCATCGGGCTACTGTATCGACAGGATCGATAGTATAATGCTGACAGGAACTACCAATCATAAAGAAAAAGCCCTGGTGAGGGTAGAGCCAGTGTTGTCTCCACCACATCGATCCACTCCTCACCCACCTTCACCTGTTCAGGTCTCGCTATCCACCGTGCCTACAAAGGTACATAAGATAATATCCGGGGAGAAGAAAGCCCCATTGGTGATCTGGCTATGACTAATGGATCTCACTTAATCTACTCTACCAACTGAGGTGAGGGCGAGCTCCCCTACTCAAGCTCCTACTTTAGTCTTGGTGAAGAAGGAGTGGCGACCCCGCAGTGTCGTGGTCACACCACCACAATCACCACCATCAAAGGCAATGATAGCAGCAACTGTAGAAGGGGAAGGGGACAGTTTTGCACTTCCCATGGCAGTGAATCTCCATAGGGACATGACTCCACCCATGAACAGTCACGAGCATATCTCTTCCAGCAGTCATGACCCTCTGAGAGCCATCACTCCAGTGATAGGTAGTGTTAGGTGCATCTCCGTCAGTAAGCACAGCCCCTCCACCGATCATATTTGTGTCGGCATAATTAGATCATTCCCTAGATGAGATTTTGGCATAGTACTTTGTAGAGAAGAGAGAGCTTCTAGGGAGTGACCGATCAGATTGTGAGGAGAGAAAGGTCAGCTTTGATCCATATGAGGATGATCTATTTGAGGATTTGATCGAGGTCTACATGGTCGATACTAGGAGCTCCCTTCATAGAGATTAGCATAGTCAGGAAGGTATTGTCGTTGAGGAAGATGACACTGTCCATTCAACCCAACACCTCCATCTGCAGCTTAAACAAAAGGATGATCAGATCAATTGGATGTAGAAGAGGATGGAAGACCTATTAGTAGCCCTCCAGCACTTCATAATCAGGCCTAAGTACCGCAGCATATACCGATAGAGATAGATCATCCCAAGTTAGCACATGTCCTAAATAAGCCAAAATACTTCTCCAGTAGATTAGGATAATGGTAGCTTGCATAAGAAGGTGGTGGACATCACCTCCATGCAAGAAAGAGACATCAAGCAGTTGGTGGAGCAGCAAGTGAAGGATGCATTGGCATAAGCCCAAGGTGGGTAATCTATTCCAAAGGGTAGACCCTACCCGGAGGAATTTGATGGTGTCCAATATCCTAAGGATTTTGTGCCTCCTTCCTTCAAAATTTTTTATGACAGTGGGAACCCTCATCAGCTCATAGCACACTTTAGGGCTGGATGTTGTAATGCTGATGGCAGCGATGCACACTTATTCCGTCTCTTCATCAATAGTTTGATAGGCATTGCATTTGATTGGTATGCTGAACTACCTAATGATTTAGTGAAGATATTTGCTGAGTTGGAGTAGCTCTTCATTAAGAGATTTGCTGGAGCTCAGCAAAGGGTAACTATGGGCCATCTCGTTGTAGCTCAACAAAACCCTGGTGAGTCCTTTATTGATTACATTCTTAGATGATGCAATTTAAGTATGAAATGTGAACCACTACTATCTAAACAACATGCCATTGAAATTCTACTCAAGAATATTCATTGTCTGGTCACCTTCATGCTTAAAGGGTTTACCATTAAGACATTTGAGAAATTAATCAACAAGGTGGCTAGTCTACAAGGGGAGGTCAAATAGTTTCCTTTCCAAGATTAGTTAGCCAAGCCAAGACCATTGAAGGCATTTGAGAAGAATCCAGGGGTAGTCATAGCAATTGACCAAAGGAAGCAGCCAGCCAGGGTTCAGCCAGATGGACCTCGAGCACAACAGCCTCCTTTACCACCTCCTTTGCCACCACCTCGACCATCATATAGGCCACCTTAGTTGCCACAATGGCCTCCACCGCTGCCTGCTCATCAGTATCTCCATCCACAACATCAGCAATAGTATCCCCATCCATAGCATCAGTAGCAGTATCCCTACCCACAATATCAACAGTAGTACTCCTATCCATCACGAGGTAACTATCACTTACCTACTCTTGCTAAAAAATTGAATAATCCTTATTCATTCAAGAGGGAGATAGTCAGGAAGATCTTTAAGAACCTCTTAAAGAAGCCTGATTTTTAATTACCAGAGCTTAGGAGGTCAGAGGATGTGGGCAAAAGTCATGATCCAAACTTTTTTCCCTATCAATGCATGCTAGGTCATGTCCTAGAAGATTGCTTTAGCTTTAAGGACTAGCTTGAGCGTAGCTACAAGTTGGGTGTCATTGTCATTTCTAAGAAATATTTATTAGAACAACCCTCCAATTATGTTAGGGTAATCCTTAAGGATACAAGCGATCTTTTCAAGATAGAGGAAGGTTGGGATATCTTCCTATCCTGAACCTCCTAAAAAATCATCTCTAAGATCAAAAAGTTACCTTTCAGGTTCCTAAAGCAGCTCAAACCTCCAACTCTAAGGAAGGTTTGCAAGTTGCTAAGGACAACTTGAAGGAGGTAGAAGCCCAACAACATCAATCTATCTTACTTTCTTGGGATAGCATAGTAGCACAACCACCATCCGAGTCCAGCACTCCATCCACCATTGTGGCTACTACTTCTTCCTTCACTAGCTCCTCTTCTGCCAGTAGGAGCATTGTATTAGCAGACAAGGGAACTAAATCCCTCACCCAGCTTACTTTATTAAATTTCTATCATGTACCTCCATCTAAAAAGAAATCAATGAAGAAAGCTTCCACTTACATCTTGTCCACTTCGGATGCTCTAAATTTTACTTCTCTCCAAAACTCTCCAAGTCTACAAAATAATAATGATAACTCTAGTTCCTATCATTCCTCTTCTGATTTAGAAATGTATTTTCCATCCTTGAATCATTTGGGTTCGCCCATTGTGATTGATTTGTAGTCATCTGACACTGATGATCCCATAGGAGAAGCTGTAGGTGAACCTGATAAACAGGTAAACTTTCCACTAAATCATCTCACGAAGTCACTGAAGTCAACCTCCGCAATGGTAAAGTTCTACCTCTTAGGGTAGCACCTTAGGATAAGGGTAAATAATTCATTAATTTTAGTGATCAAGAAGCCCCTCCACAAGATGCTCCACCTATGGATATGCTTGTGGAGGATTAGCCCAGAGTTAACTACAATGTCCTCACTCACCTAAGAAAATTTTAGCTAAACTAAGCATATATGATGCCCTTGTCTTATCCAAAGAGATGAGGGAGTCATTGATTAAAGCCCTTCTTGATCCAGACATATGCTTAGCTCAGCTGACAGCTATTGAAGAGGAGGCATATTATTCAAGAGAAGATTGTAGAGTCACATTCATAGATGAAGACCTTCTTTTGGGGACAACTGAGCACAACCGTCCCCTTTACATTGCAGTGGACATGGCAGATTCAGACTCTCTAGGGTGTTAGTTGATCCAGGTGCATCAGTGAACATTATGACTCTAAAGACCCTTGCCTACTTAAAGATTAACATCTCCAAACTCTGAGGAGATCAGATTATGTTAAGAGGATTCAATGAACAAGGCGAGAGGGCTTTAGGCTATATAGTGTTGCAATTGGAGATATATGACTGGAAGACAGAAGCCAAGTTCTACATAATCAATTCAGATACAACTTTCACCGCTTTGCTCGGTAGGCCTTGGATACATGGAAACAACATGGTTCTATCCTCTTTACATCAGTGTATCAAATTTTAAAGAGGTGGAATAGAGTATTGTGTCAAAGGAGACTTAAAGCCATTCTCAGTTGGAGAGATCGAGATATATGAGGATGCATCCTATTATCTTTCTACAAATAAAAAAAATCTATTCTTGTGAACTTGGTGAATGTTCAAAAACAAAAGAAGAAGAACAAAAGAAAAAGAAACAAAAGAAAAAGAAGGAGAAGAAAAAGAAACAAAAGAAAAAGAAGGAGAAGAAAAAGAAAAGGAAAAGAAAAAATAAAAAGAAAATGAAAATGCAAGCAAGCGAGAATCAGACACCGAGGAAGAAGTAGAGCCAGATAATGAATTATGCCCACAATTTGTTCTTCCATATGAACACATGGGTAGGATGACTCAACCCCCACTAGGTATAGGCAAAGACAGATCTAGAGGCAGTTCTAGAGGTGGAAGACCTCCTTGCTGGTGGCTAGCCAATAGAAGCTATGTTCTAGCTCACAGGAGTACCCCCGCTATCCACATAGACTTAGAGTCCAGTTCGGAGGATGAGTCTCATGTGGTTAGCACATCGACCAACCCCTCTCAGTGGGTCCCTTTGAAGGTGACATTCGAGCCAGACAGTGATTAAGACCAGGCCTCCAAGCAAAGCATGAATGTATCTGAATCACTATTATGTAGAATAGTTTGGCAGTAGTTGGGAACTTTAGCTCTAACCTCACTTTCTTCCAAGAAAGTTGAAGGTTTAGTAGTTAAGGAGGCCCCCAAGTCATCCACAGATGTGGCCAAAGATATTTTTGTTGGGAGCATCATCCTCAAGTTAGGAAGCTAAAGTAGAACTTGAGGATGATTCATATAAAGATTTAATACAATTACCTTTTGATTGGTACTTGGCTTGTGTTCTTAACTTAGCAAAGAAGGGATTAATCCCACATACTTGGTCTAAACATAGGTCAGACTACTTTGAAAGGCTATGGGATAATGAAAGCAGACATCCTCAATTAAGACCAGGACTAGGATCTAGCCTAGTGGGTCCAGCCGATGATGACAACCATTGCCTAGTCATCATAACTCATTTGGAGTCTGATAGGTTCTTCTCAAATCATTCTAACTCTTATGAGGAGGCATGTTTAGATACTTCAGATGACCCAAATGAGCCTGAAGTTAGAGATGCACCGCCAAAGTTTGAAGTAAAGATCATATCAATCATCGATGAGCTCAAAGAAATTAACTTGGGAACTGAAGACATTCCACGTCCGACATACATCAGTTTCTTGTTTAATGAAGAAGAAACCAATGACTTAGTTAGGCTATTGACTGAGTTTAAAGACTGCTTTGTTTGGAGTTATGAAGAGATGCCTGGTCTATCTTCTGACATAGTAGTTCACAAACTAGCAATAGAACCTAATGCTAACCCTATGTGGTGAATTTTTTTTGAATTTCTTTAAATAATAAGATAGATACTTCCATCTTCACTCTATGGAGGATAAAATGAGGATGGAAATATATATCTCTTTCTTTTTATGAATTTTGACACCATGTAGATCTGTAGATATTTCTATTGAAGGTGATCGGTATGACATTAAAGAGAGGTGTAGATAAAAGTCACCACCCTAACAATGGACCTAATCACCTCAACAAGGAATTCTAAGGACAATGGGTTTTCATGTGTACCAAAGATTCTTCCCCTACTTTACATGGAAAAGTAAAGTAGGGTTTATTTTAAACTGGGTTCATTAAGTTCCCTACAGGGGCAAGCCCCCATAGTTAATTACATCATAAGGAATGGGATTCTTTAGAAATACTCTCGATTAAGGTAAATGATCATTATCTCTAAATATTTCAATAAGTAAGACTATCAATCGATTAGTTTATTTGGAAGATCAAATGGGATTAATCAAAGAGAGGGAGTTATTATCGAAGCCAAAGGAAGATCAGTAGGAGATGCCCACGATGCTAGGAAACCTAGCGAGCATCTCAAACTATCTTATGGTTGGGCTTTATATTTTTAAAATTAATTTAATTTATTTGAGTTGAATTTTTCATTTGAAATTTAGAGTTTATGATTCCATAACACAAGATTATGAAAATGCATAAGATGTGATGATTTAGGCTTATGGCCCATGAAGGGGAGAAATAACCTCAGAGCCTAAATCTAGGGAGCTTTGGCGAGGGCCAAAAGCACAACCTAAATCTAAGGCAAAAATGTGTATTTAGTTTGCCTCCACAAGAGAGGAAAAACTACCCAACCTTTAAGACTTATAACTGCCTAGGGGTGGCCACCAACTAACTCCTCTTACGATTTTAAATTCATGTAGGCAAGTCATATGCATAGCTAGGATGTTATTTATTTATAAAGAGACTAAGTCCTTAAACTCACTCCCTAAAGAGACTAGATTATGTAAGGGTATGCTTCAAATGACCTAAATATAATGCAAATTATATTACATTTTATTTTCATTTTTGGAAAATTATTTTGACTCAGGCTAATAGGATTCATATTCCTAATGCATGAGAAATGAGATTATTGGCCAAAATCAACGAGAAGGGAGGAGGTGTGTTTCCACCATGGCTCTCAAAGGTCAAGCCAAGTTTCTCTGGAAATGGTGGAATCCCTCCAATCAAGAGTGAAAGCAATATGCATTTGTGCATGATGTTATAAAAGAAGTACTCATCCAGCTAAGGTGTTGCTAATTCTTTTATCTTGATCTTTAGCCTAAGCTTTAGGTGAGGTTATGAGTTCTTTATTTTTAATTTTGAATTATTAAATTTGGTAGAAGATTTATATTTTTGTAAGAGCCTAACCTACATCCAGGCCATACATAAAGCAAGGAAGAAACTAGGAAAAGGATGCCAATAATGCACAAGCTAAATAAATCATCAATCAATTTATAATGCTAATCATAAAAGAATAAGAGGCCATTATGGTCGGGTAGCCGAGCTCTACCCTTATACAACCTAGATTACAAATGAATTACATATAATTAAGCAAGGAACTCATTGTTATAGGGGTTTTCAAACTTCATTTCTTTATTCTCCTTTTCTTTTTTTCTTCTTCTTTTCTTTTTTCTTCTTTAGTTCCTTCTTTTAGATGGTTGGAAGGTGGTTGCTCCAAAGGCTTCACATGGTACATAAGATGTAATCTTATGACCAATGCTCATCCTAATCCCCATAACAATCATTCCAAAATCCTAATTTTCAAACTTACATAAAAAGAAAAAGTAAATCTAGCTAACGCCTGCAAAATAGAGATTAACTAAACAAACCACACAAAATCCCAAGCATGTATATTGAACTTATCACTGCACACATGGGTGACTAAGTCCACCTGACCTATTGAATTATGCTTAATGGTATAAGCACCTGCACAACAAAAGCATTTATATTTTTATTTATCATAGCGCCCCTTAAGCACTATCTCATATAGAAAATAATGATTAGACTAAATCATCATATCATTCATTATACATAGATAAATCCTAATCATCTAGACTAAAATATATATTACAAAAAAAAAGTAAACATCAAGTCATGCACCGCCCTAACCTAAAGCGAGAAGTGGCAACTTAGCTTAATGTGTGTGCTTTAGAGGTTTGTGTAGTATGTTTAGCTATGGCTTTAAGTTAGAATTTTATAAGTGTGAAGAATGTTCAACTTAGAGGAGGGTTTCATTTAAGTGATTTAATTATTTTGGGTTGATTTTATTTCATGTTTTGATTGGGTTCAAATGAATCCTACAATTAATTACTAAGTTATAAAGAGAGGGAAAGCGAAGAGAACTTCTCTTTCCTTCCTTAACCTAAGTAATTTCTAAAGTGGATTCATGTTCTAGTTTTATTTAGTGAATGTTTTATTATATATTTTAATTAATCCTAAGTTTAGATGAACTCTAAATAAATTTATTCAAAAAGAAAGGCATTTTAAGATTAAGTAAAATGAACTAAATTCACAAAATATATATCACTTCATTTCTTTCCCCACATGTATAACATGCATATGAATGAGTCCTAAACATATCTATACATATAAATGGGAATGTTTATCACACTTTATGATGCATGCTATGTAGTTCATTTAAGAAAATTTAAATATTTATGATGCATGATTTTCATTAAGTAACAAAAGGGTGTTTCTTATCCAATTTTCACATGCACACATGAACGTATAAAAGGCATAAGTGAGTATGCCACCATTGTTAACCAAGGGTGTAAGGTACAAGACCTTCTTAGGGCTACTTAAAGCCTCAGAAACTCAGGGTTGTCCAGACTAATATACCACTGTGGAGAAAAAATTCTGTATTGTCTCCTTCCAATATGTGGTGAAAAGGCTAGAATATAAAAATTCATTTTTTAGGATGCCACGTAGATCCGTAGATGTGCTTACTCAGGTGATCAGGTACGTCATTAATGAATAGTATACTATCTCAGGAGATAAAAATCACTACCCTTTAATGGACCTAATCACCTCAATAAGGACTCCTAAGGACGATGAGTCTGCATATGTACTAGAGATTCTTCCCCTACTTTACATAGAAAAGTAAAGCATGATTTATTTTAAACTGGGTCCATTAAGTTCCCTATAGGGGCAAGCCCTCATAGTTAATTACATCCTAAGGGATGGGATCCCTTAGGAATATTCTTGATTAAGGTAAATGGTCATTATCTTCAAAGATTTCAATTGGAAAGGACTATCAATCGATTGGTTCATTTTTGAAGATCAAATGGGATTGATTAAAGAGAGGGAGTTATTATCAAAGCTAAAAGAAAGATAAGTAGGAGATGCCCATGAAGCTAGAAAACCTAGAGAGCATCTCAAACTATCCTATAGTTGGGCTTCATATTTTTGAAATTGATTTAATTTTTTTTGAGTTATATTTTTTATTAGAAATTTAGGACTTATGATTTCTTAACATAAGATTAAGGAAATGCCTAAGGTGAAGAATTATGCTTATGGCCCATAAAGGGGAGAAGCAACCTCAGAACCTAAATCTAAGGAGTTTTGGCGAGGGTCGAAAGCACAACCTAAATCTAAGGCAAAAATGGGTAATCGGTTTGCCTCCACAAGAGAGGACAAACCACCTGACTGCTTGGACTTACAACCGCCTGGGGGTGGCCGCCAACTAACTTCTCCTATGATTTTAAATACATGTAAGCAAGTCATATACTTATGAAAGATAGTTAGGCTATTATTTATATAGAAATAGACTAAGTCCTTAAACTCACTCCCTAAAGAGGCTATATCATGTAAGGACATGCTTCAAATAACCTAAATCTAATACAATTTAAATTTTATTTTATTTTCATTTTTGGACAATTATTTTGACTCAGGCTAATAAGATTCATATGACTAATGCATGAGAAATAAAGTTATTGGTCAAAATCAACGAGAAGGGAGGAAGTGTGTTTCCACCATGGCTCTCAAAGGTCAAGCCAAGTTTCTCTGGCAAAGGTGGAAGCTCTCTAATCAAGAGCGAAAGAAGATGCATTTGTGCATTATATTGTAAAAGAAATACTCATCCAGCTAAAGAATTGCTAATTCTTTTATCTTGATTTTAAACCTATGCTTTAGGTGAGATTATGAGTTCTTTATTTTTAATTTTGAGTTGTTAAGTTTGGTAAAAGATTTATTTTTTCTTAAGAGCCTAATCCACATCCAGGTCATACATAAAACAAGGAAGAAACTGGGAAAAGATGCCACTTAATGCAAAAGCTAAACAAATCATCAATCAATTTATAAAGGAAATCGTAGAAAGAATAAAAGGCCGTTGTGGTCGGGCACCATTGCACAAACCCCAAAAGACAAATGTGGGTAGGCGAGCTCTACCTTTATACAACCCAGATTACAAATGAATTAAATTATAATTAAGCAAAAAATTCATTGTTATGGGGATCTTCAAGCTTCATTTCTTCATTCTTCTTTTCTTCTTTATTCTTTTTTTCTTATTTCTTCTTTGGTTCCTTCTTTTGGATGGTTGGAAGGTGGATGATCAAAGGCTTCACATGGTGCATAAGATAGGATCTTAAAACCAATGCTCATCCAAATCTCCATAACAATCATTCCAAAATTCTAGTTGCACAAATTTAAATGAAAAGGAAAAGAATGGAAATCTAATTAACACCTGCAAAATAGAGATTAGCTAAAATAAATCACACAAATCCCAAGCATGTATATTGGACTTATCACCACACATGGGTGACTAAGCTCACCTGGCCTAGTGGATTATGCTTAGGGGTATAAGCACCTGCAAGTAAAAGTATTTTTATATTTTTATTTATGATAGTGCCCCTTAAGCATAATCCCCTGCAGAAAATAATGGTTACACTAAGATCACCCTATCATCCATTCTCTGAGCACACATCCTAACATCCAGTCTAAAACATGTATCATAAAATAAAACAAACATCAAACCATGAACCACCCTAACCTAAAGCCAGAAGTGGTAACTTAGCCTAATGTGTGTACTTTAGAAGGTTTGTGTGGTATGCTTAGCTATGGATTTAAGTTAGAATTTTCTAAGTGTGAAACATGTTCAACTTAGATGAGGATTTCATTTAAATGATTTAATTGATTTAGGTTGATTTTATTTCATGTTTTGATTAGGTTCAAATGAATCATACAATTAATTACAAAGTTATGAAGAGAGGGAAAGAGAAGAGAACTTCTCTTTCCTTCCCTAACCTAAGTAATTTCTAAATTTGATTCATATTTTTTTTGTTTAGTCATTGCTTTGATTAAGTGTTTTAATTAATCCTAAGTTTAGATGAACTTTAAACAAACCTATTCAAAAAGAAAGGCATTTTAATATTAAATAAAATGAACCAAATTCACAAAATATACATTACTTCATTTCTTTCTCAACATGTATAACATGCATATGAATGAATCCTAAGCATATCTATACACACAAATGAGAATATTTAACACACTTTATGATGCATGCTAAGTAATTCTTTAAAGGAAATTTGGAAGTTTAAGACGCATTATTTTCATTAAGTAGAAAATGGTTTCTTATCCAATTTTCACATATACACATGAAAGTAAGAAAGGCATAAGTGAGTACAATGCTATTGTTAACCAGAGGTGCAAGGTACAAGACCTATTTAGGGCTACTTAAAGCCTCACAACCTCAAGATTATCTATACTAATATACTACTTTCCTTAAATACAAACATGTGTATAAAAGAAATAAATTGGATAGAAAGAATGCAAAAAGTTATATTAGTTGATTCATTTTGTTTATGCAATTTATATGTGCAAGCATATGTAACCCTTCTTAAGTGATAGAATATGAATGAATAAGATATGGAATTAAGTAAGTGTTAGATTCTTTTCAAATGAACCATACATCTTACCAAGTTCTTATTAAAAACTATACTAACATAAAAGAGAAGGGATACCTATGCTGAGCACATCCTTATATTTTCTTCACATGCAAGCTCATAATTAAAACATAAGTAACACACTTTCAGTTTTAGGCATTTGATTTATATGTTTTGAAAATAATTTGAATTTTGTAGAGATAATAGCCACTCATATTCTACTTTAGCCAACACATACAAATTTGACATAAAATACACAATTTCATTTTGAATTTGATTTTAAAAAATATGGATGCATGAAACCATATGACATACACGTTTAACATGTTGGGAAAATAATCAAAGTAATGAAAGCATGTAAACACATTCACTTTAATTAAATCCTAAAGACATTCTTATGAAATAAGAAAGTTTAAAATAAATCAAAGTATATTCAATGTGATTTTTGTTTAGTTTTAAGTTTGATTTAATTTTGAAAATGTGGATTGAGTTTTCTGTTCCGAACCCATTCCCACATGTGTTTGATATTTTTGTTTAATTTTTAGATGATTAAATTCATTTATATATATTAATTAGGTTAAGGTATGAATTAAGCAAGTTAATTAATCCTTACCTACACCACCTTAGCATAGTTAACCAAGCGATTATGAGCCAATGAGATGACATAAAAAACTCACAAGAAATTTAAACTTGCAATGCACCTAGGAAGAAAAGGGCCTAATGCAATTTGGCTCATGATTAATGGTTAATTATGCTAAGGGGTTTAACTTAAGTAATTTCAAAACACCCCTGCACACATATGAATTGGGTTTTGATTTCCTTAATTTAACTTAGGCTCTTAAACACCTAAGCATCTACCCAAAGTAGATTAATTAAGTTCGGGAAGTTTTCAAAATTTTTAGAAATTAATTAAAAGAGTAATTAATAAATTAACCCTTAATTAAGAGAGGATTAAGGAAATAAAAGGGGGTTTAGGGAATATCTTAGGGGAAATACCTCAAAATTATTCCTAAGCCTCCTATTCATTGAAACTGACCTTAATCAACTTCAACAAAGGATCAAACCACTAATCAAACCCTTAATTATTCTTAATTACATTAAGGGGGTAATTATGAAATGAATTAGGAATTTCCCCAATTAAGCCACTAATAAATCTCAAGAAAATTAGGGGAGGCAGAAGCCATCCCCCAAAATATACTCAAGAAAATTAAGATTTCCAATAAAATCCAAATTCAGAGAAAAGAAGTATTCAAAATTAATCAAAATTAATTTTATAATATTTTATGTTCAATTATCTTTTTAATATAACTTATTTCATATTTTTTTTTAATGTTATTAGGTTGAGATATGAATTTTAGAAGTTTAAGTAATTAATTAGAATTAAATAAATCCTAATTAAATCCTTAACCCCTACGGTGTGGCACGCATGAGCTGATGTGGCATCCTTTTACACATGGCATGCTCTGATTGGCTACTTAAACATCCCATTATAGTGCCACATACTCAGCCGTCCAATCAAAGATCAGACGATTGAGATTAAAGTCATGGATCGAGCTCCGATTGGATTGAAAATCAACCCACACCATCTAAACCTAAAGGAAAGCACATATAATGATCAAAATTCCATGGGATTAAAATTTATTTCACAAAGCTCCACACCACATTGAGTTTAACGGTTGAAAAATAGCATACCTCACCGGAGGTGATCACCTCTCTTGGAGAAGCTTCGTCTGGTTGAGACAAAGCTTTGGTGAAAGTTTGAGAGGTTGAGGTTGAGTGGATCTTCTTATGGGTCACCTCCTCCTTAGCTTGAGCTCAGTTTTGATTGAATTGGATCTCCCCTTGCTTCAAGAACTTGGAAGAGAGCTTGGGTGCACTCGACTTGGTCCTCTGATGAAGCTTAAAGAAGGAATTGAGTGGAGTCTAAGTGTGGAGAAAGTTTGCAATGTAATGCACCTCCCCTATTTTCAAATGATGAAAACTTAGAAATGGCAATTTCAATCTCCCTCTAGGAAACTAGGATCACTTGCAAATGGCTCCTATGACTCTCTAGACTTCAATCGACAATGACTCTATTGGAATTGAAGTGAATTAGGGGGAGTATATCTCCCCCAATGGCAATAGGACGGCCGAAGCTTCACTTGCCATTTTGGATCAATTGCCCTGATTTAGAGGATTTTTTGAGTTGTTAGAGGTGTCATGTGATTCGTTTTAGGTTAGGGAGTGGATTAGTGAAGTCCCCTTGTGCTCCATTTGAGTGGAGGCATGATTCACATGTGCCCATTTCCATGCACATGGTTAGTTTGGCCCTTGGGTCAAGTTGGGTTGACCCAAACCCATTAGTGTTTACTTGATCTACTAGGAGAGTATCAAGTTGGTGTGAAGAAGAATTGACCAAATTCCCAATGGATTTGATCAAAATTTACCCTATGGCCTAGGGGTAAAGTGGTCATTTGGATGATTTTTGAATTTAGATATGTTGGGTATATTGACAAAATAGGTTTGGCCAAGTTTCATTGGATTTGTAGTTCATTTAGTATGATTTGGATCATATTGACCCATTTATGTCAAAATGGGTTAACTTGGGTCAAGTTGACCAAGTGGTCAAATTGGGTCAAACCAAGGGTTGGGTCAAGTTCATATGACCATTTGAAATGTTTTGGTGGCTTCGGTTTGATTCAATTTGGTTTAGGTTTGAATTTGGTTCATATGACTTTATTTAGGTCAAATGGGTTAAGTTGATTAATTTGACCCATTTGATCTATTTGAGCTAGGTCATGGGAAGGTTTAGGTTTGGTTAGTCATATGAAGTAGATTGATATCTTTGTTTCCATTCAATTTTGGTTAAGTTTGAATTTGGCTCAACATGACCTTTTAGGTCAAGTTGGGTTCCAAGGTCAGAAGGTTAGGTCTAGTTAAGAGGCTTTGGTCAAGTTCAATAAGTGATTTAGAATGAACTTGACCCATTGGTTTCAATCAATTTAGCTTAGATCAAGTTTTGGCACATTTTGACTTTTTTAGGTTAAGTTGGGTCAGTCAAGTGGCCAATGGGTTAAGGCTCAAATGTTGACTTGGTCAAGTCCAAACATTGGTCATGAATGAACTTAGAGGATTTTGGCTATATTGGGTTTCATTTTGGCTATGTGTTGACTTCGTCAACCCTTAGGTTTGACTTTGTTTGACCCAATTTGAGTGATTGATCATCTCATGATGATAGTTGATCATGATGAGAGGCATAGGTGAGTTGGATTCAATCTAATTTGATTAGGATTTGAATTTGGCTCAAAAGGGTACTTTAGGTCATTTTTGGTTAAGTGAGCCTAAGTAGGTCAAATGGCTTGGTCAAAGCTTGATTTGAGTTTGATTTAACTTGCATATGGACTTATGATTGAAATATAAATCCATTTGCAAGTGCTTTGAAGTCAAATGGATTTTGATTCATTTCACAATTTCAAGTTCAAAGGGTGAACATGAAATGGATTTTGGCATGAATTTTGAATTGAGTTTTGGTTAAGTGATTGAAGTTTGTATTTATATTTGGGTTCATGATTGAAGGATTGATTGAATCATGAAGGAAAATCAAGAGTTTGGCTTGATTTGAAGTTGATTTGGCTAAGTAAATTTTGACTTGAAAGTCTTATATTAGATTTTGAATGAGTTTGAGTTTGATTTTTGGAATTGGTTTTGATTGTTTGAATTTATATTTCATTTATATATGTGAATATAAATGAGAATATAAATGGGTCATGAGAAAATTTCATGAGTTTGAAGTGATTTGATCATGATCTAGGCTAAGTCCTTAAGAGGAAAATTAAGGACTTAGGAAAGATTTGGAGTTTTGAATTTGAATTTTTGAATTTAGTTTGATTGTATTGAATTTATATTCCATTTATATATGTGAATATAAATGAGAATATAAATGAGTTATGAGAAAATCTCATGAGTTTGAAGTGATTTGTTCATGATCCAAGCTAAGTCCTTAAGAGGAAAATTAAGGACTTAGGAAAGATTTAGAGTTTTGAATTTGAATTTTTGAATTTAGTTTGATTGATTTAAAGTTATATTTCATATATATATGTGAATAAAAATGAGAGTATAAATGAGATATGAGAAAATTTTATGAATTTGAAATGATTTAGGTCATGATCTAGGCTAAGTCCTTACGAGAGAAATTAGGGACTTAAGAAGGGTTTTTGAATTGATTTTGTGATTTGGTTTGATTGATTTGAATTTTTATTTCATTTATATATGTGATTATAAATGAGAATATAAATGAGTTATGAGAAAATCTCATGAGTTTTAATTGATTTAAACATGATTTAGGCTAAGTCCTTAAGAGGGAATTAAGGATTTAGGAAATTTTAGGAATTTCAATCATTGACTTCAATCATGGATTTCAATCATGGGTTACAATCATGGATTTCAATCATGGTATTGATGTGGGTTTGGAGAAAATCAAATAAGATTGATTTGGAGTTTGACTTGAAGGAAGGAAGTGAGGAATGGTTGAGTGATGACCTACACCTATGGCTAACTCTTCTAAGTCTCTAAGGCTAGATTGAGTGTCCACCTAATCACTAGATGTGTCTTAAGACTAAGAAACTCTTAAAGTCTAAGAGAAGTCCTATGTCTAAGATGGAGGGGTTGAGAGCTCATTCTAAAAATGAGATAAACAAAGGGCGCCCAATAGGTGTAGTGCTGACAAGGAACACCACATGTATTGGTGTTGACCAAAATGATCAACAACACCAAACCATCATAAGCACTAACAGAGATGATCAACTCCTAATCCCAAGGTGTAGAAAGAATCCATAGCTTAGTTCAATATGACTCTACTTATGTCCAAGACATAAGAGAGAGGGAGGAATCGACTAAGGGATAGAGTATGTGAACCTTCCACTGGGGAAGCAGGTTCAAGTCATCCACAAGGGGATGAGTGGTTTGATTTGATTTGAGTCTCGTTGAAGAGAAACTTTCTCTAGGGAAGAGGGTTGAATTTGTTTCAATTTGTTTTTTAGATTTGGCATTTTTAAGATTAACCCAGTTGGTTTACGATGGATTGCACTAAGTAGGAGCCATGATGGCCTAGACCTAACTCAGAGTTATCAATCCAAAGGGGTAGTCTACTAAATACATAGTAGGACTAGCCAACCAAAGGGATGCCTTTCGGTATGCAGCAACTGTACTAGGAAGAAAGCGTAATAGACTTACATCCTCCAAAGCAGGGACCAGTTGCTGAGGTAATCTATTGGTAAGGCAATAGGTTAAATCCAACCTAGGACTGACTATTGAGTGAACGCCGCTAGGGGACTTAGATCAACTCAAAGATAGTCAAGATTAATTTCTTTTTTAGTTCTATTTTGATGGAATCCATTAGTTTGTGAGGGATCACACTGAGAAGGAGCTTATATCAGCCTAGACCTATCTCAGATTTACTTAGCCAAAGAGAGCAGATTCTTGGTCGATGGGAGAACTATCCGACCAAAGGAGTGCCTTTTGATTTGCAATGATCAATTCAAGAGAAGAAAGCTCAAGGACTCACATCTTCCATTAGAAAAGACCACTGGGGTGATTAGTTGCTTTGGGCAACAAATCGAACCTGACCTAGGGCTGCCCGTCGGTTTGCAACAATCATGCTAGAAAGAATGCACCATAGTCTTACATCTTCCAAAGCGGAATGACTGCCAGGGTAACCTGCTTTTAATCAAAATAGATTGAACCATACCTAGGTATGGAGTGAGTTGAGGACTTATCTCCTGTAGTCTTATAAGGAGTTTTGCTGACACTGCCCTAAAGATAGGGTGTCTGCTTGGGAAAAGGGGCCCTTTGGGGCTTGAAAATTGAAATCCTAATCCACAAGCAAATTAATTTTGTTTGTTTAGTTTGCTTATCATGGACCCTATTAGTTTACGAGAGATCGAATTGAGAAGGAGCTTATATCAGCCTAGACCTATCTCAGATTTATTGAACCCAGGGAGAATCTGCGCATCCGCTGAACAAATTCTCCAACCACAGGGGTGGCTACTTGGAAAGGGTGACTGTCCAATCCAAGAGTAACCCGGGTAGTGTCTAAATAGGGTCGCAACGGTGATCCAAATAGAGTGCCCGTAGGGGATGGGGCTGCTAAAGGCTTAATCCAAAAGTCTGAAGAAGATGTCATGGCTAGTCATATATGAAATAGGTATTCAGCAGCCAACTCAAGGAGAAATCACGGGGACTCACATCTAGCAAGAGTGGTGTATCCACTGGGTGAGTCACTGTCAGCATAGTGAACATCAACTAACCTAAGGTGCCTATCGATTTGCAATAATCAGCTTAGGAATAAAGCTCAGGGACTCATATCTTCCTATAGTGGAACTGATTGCTGGGATAGTCTGTCTTCGGCTTGATAAGTGTCATCCAACCTAGGGCAACTACTGAGTGAATGCCATTGGGGGACTTAAATTGACTCAAACATAGTCAAGAGGAAAGGAGCATCTGGGGGACTTATCCTAAACCTTTAAATACACTCGACCTACTTAGATCAAGATGATTAGTTCAAGAAGAAAGCAAGGGGACTCACATCTTCTTAAACAAAATCAACACAATGTAGCTTACTAGCTAGGTAATGAAGTCTACTATACTAACTTGGCACTCGTTGGTTTGCAACAGTCAAATTAGGAAGAAAGCACGGGAACTCACATCTTCTAAATAAGTGACCACTGGGGTGATATACTAGCGAGGTAGCACATAAACCCGACTTAGAATAGCTAATGAGTGAGTGCCATAGGGGGCTTGTTCCCACATCAAATAGCTCAAGATAAAAGATATGTGTTTATTTTTGTGCACGTGTTAAAAGGAATAGGATGCCTCTAGGGGATTCTTACACCTACCTTAAACATATTAGGGGATTTGATGAAGTGGTGCCATATATGTCAAATAGGATTCCCACTAAGAAAGAATGCCGCTTTGGTTCTCTTAGACCTAACATAGTTGTGCTAATTGAAATAGGAAGCCTCTCGGGTTCTGTTACACCTATTCTAATAGCACTAGGAGATTGTGTTTGTGTTGTGAAAGAGGGATATGATGCTACTAGGGGACTCTTACACCTACCCTAAAAAACATCACGGTGGATTCGCAAGATGAGAAAATAACGCTTCAAAAGAAGAGAAGATTTGATGAATGGAATTTGATTTTGTTGATTAATAGAATTATTTTCATAACATGATTTTTATGTATAATATTTTTTTAGATAGAGCCCATTAATTAGAAGCATTGGGTGTTCCCCTTTACAATCAATAAGTTGATAAGATCCTCCTTGGTTGACCTTCTCTATAACATAGGGGCCTTCCCAAGTGGGTTCAAACTTGCCTCCCATCTTTCGACAGACAACAATTAGTCTCCTTTGGACTAACACAAGTTCTTTTACTAGGAAAGACCTAGGGCAGACTAGCTTGTTGTGAGCTTGAATCATTTTGGCCTTATACAACTTGAGGTTCTGGCATGCCCGTAGGTGACTCTCCTCCAAACCTTCGAGATGCTCTAACTACAACTTTGCATTATGCTCTGTAGTGATCTTGGTATCCAATGCTATCTTTAGTGATGGGAGTTGAACTTCTAAAGGTAGAACAACTTCAGACCTATATACTAAGGAAAATAGGGTAGACTGAGTTGGAGCTCGGTATGTTGGGCGGTAGGCCCACAAGGCCTCAATCAACTATTCGTTCGACTTTCGTTTGTTGTCGTCAAGAGTCTTCCTCATTATATGGACGAGAGTTTTGTTGAATGCTTCCACTAAGCCATTTTCTCTGGGGTAATAGATGGTGGAGTATCTCCAATCTATACCGTGTCTTATGGAGAAGTTGTTGATCTTGGTGCTTTTGAATCAGTACCATTATCAGATATACTTCACCGAGGCACCCCGAACCTATATACGATATATTTTCTAAAAAATGGAAGCATATGCTGAGCCATGACTTCTCTGAGTGGGATTGCTTCTGCCCACTTGAAAAAGTAGTCGGTGACAGCTAAGATGAAATGATGCCCCTTAGAAGAAGGAGGATCGATTGGACCCACAATATCGGTACCCCAACACTCGAATGGCCATGAGGCCAATGTAGGGTCTAGAATGTTGGGTGGTTGGTGGAGGACCACACCATGTACCTAACACTGATGGAATCTTCTACCTACATCCATACAGTCTATAATCATCGAAGGCCAACAGTATCCTAATCTCTTGATCTTCATCTTCATCTTCGGACCAGATTGATGTGCTCTGCATAGACCTGAATGTACCTCAGTTATAATGTCACGGGCTTCGTATTTGTCTAAATAGCATAACCACATTTTGTCAAAGGACTGACGGTATAGGGTGTCATCAACGAGAGCATAGAAGAGAGCTCTCTGTTTCACCTGATGGGCTTATGAATTTTCTTGAGGTAGTTTATCAGTGTTCAAATAGTCTATGAATAGTTGTCTCCAATCCAACTCCTTGTCCTTATAGGAAATGACAACCTTCCCTTCAAGAGAAAGTCTCTCGATGAGTTCAACATCGATAAGGGATATGACTTGTCTGTTTTGGACCCTTATTGAGATAGACTCATCTTCTGGACATGCCAATTCTTTAGCAAGTTTGGCTAAAGCATTTGCTACCACGTTCTCTACTCAGGGAACCTTGTAGATGGTGACTTCAAGAATTTGGGCTAGGAGCTTCATGGTATACTCGTGGTAATGAAGAAGCTTGGGTTTGAGAACCTTGTAAGACCCAACAATCTGATTGATGACCAACTGAGAATCCCTAAAGATATTGATGCTCTTGACACTGATAGTGATGGTTAACTCCAGATAGGGAATCAAAGCCTCATACTCAGCTTCATTGTTGGTGCAGGAGTTGGAAAGATAATATGAGAATCTCATCACATCACGGTCTAGAGTTAAGAGAACTATTTCTACCCCTGCCTTTCCTGAAAGAGTAGATCGTGGTGCTTCCCCTTTGTGAAAAGAAGCTACACCATCAAAATACATCTCCCATTGGTGGTTGTCAACCTCCCCTAAGTTTATGATTTGTTCATCAGGGATATCATCATTAAGCAAAGAATCAGCATGAAGTGGGTGTGCTGCTAAGAAATTTGCTAGTGCTTGTCCTTTTATAGCACGAAGGGGTATGAATGTCATATCAAACTATGAGAGAATCATGGACCATCATGCCAAACATCTGGATAACATTGGCTATGTCATGAGATACTGTAGAGGATTTGTTCTGGACATCAAGTTCACCTTATGAGAAAGTATATAATGTTGTAGCTTTTGAGAGGCAAAGATCAAAGCTAAGCAGTGTTTCTCAATAGATGGATAGTTTGCTTCAGTAGGAATTAGATGATGGCTGAGGTGGTAGAGGGTGTTCTTCTTCCCTTCGTCATTGGCTTGGGCCAATAGAGCATCGAGAGAGTCGCCCATTGCAACAGTGTAGAGAATGAGTGGCTTGCCCGAGATAGAGGTTGCCAGAATTGGCAGCTTCACCAAATACTGCTAGATGTCTTCAAAGGTATGCTGGTACTTGTCATCCCACTTGAACTTGGTGTCCTTTTTGACAAGGCCTAAAAATGGTTTGCATCTCCCCGATAGGTTGGAGATAAAGCGTCTTAAATCTGATAGCCGTTCTTAGAAGGATCTGAGTTGAGTTAAACTCTTAGGAGGTGCCATTTCTAAGATAGCTTTGATCTTTTCAGGATCTATTTCTATTCCCCAGTGTCGAATAACAAACCCAAGAAATTTTCTTGAAGCTACTCCGAATGCACACTTAAGGGGATTCATTTTGAGGTTATATTATCTTAACCATTCAAAAAATACTCTCAAGTCAAAGAGATGGTCTTCCTTTCCTCTACTCTTGACTACAAGATCATCAACATAGCACTCAACCTGATGATGGATGAGTTTGTTGAAGATCTGAGTCATGGCCTATTGGTATGTAGCATTAGCATTTTTAAGGCTGAAAGGCATGACCCTATTACAAAAGATTCTGATCGGGGTTTGAAAAGTAATGTTTTTTTCATCTTTAGGAGACATCTTGATTTGGTTATAGCCAGATGATCCATCCATGAAAGAGAAGACTGCATGAGATGAGGTGATGTCCACCATTAATTCTAGTATAGGAGAGGAAACTCATCCTTAGGACATGCCTTATTTAAGTCCTTAAAATCGATGCATATGAAAATTTGGCCATTCTTCTTTTTAACTGGGATGACACTGGCTAACCAGGTAGGATATTTTTCTTCCCTGATGAAACCAGCATCGATCAGTTTCTTGACTTCAGAAATGACCTATTGTTCTATTTCTATTCACACAGGTCTAGGAGCTTGCTTAATTGGGGTAGCGTTAGGATCTATTGCTAGCTTATGGACTGCTACGTCAGGAGATAATCTGAGCATCTCTTCATAACTCCATGCGAAGTAGTCTTTAAACTTAGTCAATAACCTAACTAAATCATTGGTTCTTCTTCATTCAACAATGAACTAAAGTACATCGGGCATGAATTTTCTTCTATCTCGAGGTTGATTTCTTTAAGTTTGTCAATTGTTGAATGGATCTCCTCTTCAAATTCTGATGATGCCTCTTTGATGTGGAGGTCATCTGGATCATCTGAGGTTTCTAAACACACATTCTCATAAGATTTGGTATTGTGTGTAAAGAACCTATCAGATTCTAAATGGTTGATAATAACTAAACAGTAATCGTCATCATTGACTGGACTCATTGTACCAAATTCTAGTCCTGCTCTTAATTGTGCTTCCTTGCATGTATTGTTCCATAGCTTTTCAAAGTACTTTAACCTGTGCTTGGACTAGAGGAACTAAACCTTTATGTATAATATTATGAACACAAGGTGAGCAAAAGTCAAATGGTAATTTCATTAATTCTTTAAATGTATCCTCTTCAAGTTCTTCATCAACTTCAGGACTTGAGGATGCTGATCCCGAAAAGAATCTCTTCGGCTTCATGTCACTAGAAGACTTAGGGACTTCCTTAACTATTAAGCCTTCAACTTTTTGAGATGTAAGTGAGGTTATAGCTAAGGTTCCCAGCTACCACCTAATAGTTTCACATAAACCTGATTCGACACTTTGCTTTGTCTGGAGGCCTGGTCTTCATCTAATGGAACTCACTGAGAGGATTGGTTGGTATACTAATCATATTAGACTCATCCTCCGAGCTGGATTCCAAGTCTATGTGAGTAGTAGGGGTACTATTGTGAACATGACCTCTGTTAGCTGATGGCCAACCAAGGGGTCTTCCACCTGTGGAACTTCCTCTATTTTTGCCTCTACCTCTGCCTAGTGGAGGTTAAGTCATCTTATCCACATGTCCATATGATGGAATGAATTGTGGGTGGAATGTGATATGCAGATCTATTTTTTCTTCAATTCCCCTTTCTTGTTCACTTGGATTTTCATTTTTCATTTTTTCTTTATTTTATTTTTCTTTTGAATTTGAATTTTATCTAAGGTCATGAGAAAGGGTATTTTGAGAAAGATAGTAGGTCACATCATAAATCTCTTAACCTCTTGAAAATGGCTTTTCATCTCCATTGACATGTATTCCCATCTTTTTTGATGCACGAGGGAGGATGGAATTATCTTATTCTGATGTATCCAAGGCCTACCAAGCAAAGCAGTGAATGAATTATTCAAATCAATGATGTAAAACTTATGTTAAGTCTTCCAATCACCTATCTCTAAAGGTAATAATATAGAACCTAAAGCCAGCTCACCTTATTTATTGAATCCTCTCAACATCATCCGATCTGCTCAGAGTGTGGAGATGTCAATCCTCAAATAGGCAAGGGTCTTTAGATTCATAATATTCACTGATGCACTGGATCACAAGAAGAACTGCAATGTCTGTCCCCATGTGATGTAGGGGATGGTTGTGCTCCAAGTCTCCCAAGAAGGTCTTCATCTATGAAGGTGATCCCCGAGCTTCTTTTTGTAATGTGCCTCCTCTATGGCGGTCGGTGAGCTTATATTTAGGATCAAGAGAGCCTTGATTAATGATTCCCTCATCTCTTAGGATAAGACAAGGGCATCGTATATGCTTAGTTTAGATGACAAGCATATCCAAGGGTGGAGCATCCCGTGGAGGGTCTTCTCGATCCTCTATACCAATGACTTATTTATCTCTATCTTGAGGTGCTGCCCTAGGAGGTAGAACCTTGCCACTATGAAAGTTGACTTTGGTGATCTCTTATTGCAGGGTAATGGAAGGTTCTACCTGTACATCAGGATAACCTATAGCTTCTCCCATGGGCCCTCAGAATTGGATGATTTCAAATCTATTTGAAGAGAAGAACCCATTGTATTAAGAGTGGGAAAGTCCAGCTCTGAATCAGAAAGAGGAAGATCAGAATTGTTATAGTTATTTTGACTTGAAGAGTTATCATTAAGAATAGAAGTAGACAACCCATTAGAAGTGACACAGATGTAATTCAAGCTAGCTTTATTCTTCAATTTCTTGGATTTGATAGGAGGTACAAAGTAGAAATCAAGTAAAGTAAGTGGGGTAAGGGATTTGATGCCCTTATCCACCGATACAAGAGTTCTACTAGTAGAAGAAGAAGAACTAGGCGAAGTGAGGAAGTCGCAATGGTAGTGTGATAGAGGGGAGACTGGTGGTGGTTGCACTCTTAGGCTATCACAGGCCAACACATGCTACTGCTGTTCACTGAGCTCCCCTTTCCTCGAGTTGGCGCAACTTGCAAACCTTCCTTGATGTTGGAGGTTTTAGCTTCGGGCACACAAGAAAGTTTCTTGATCTTCGATGATCTTTTTTAGGTTTTGGATAAAGAAATATCCCAACCTTCTTTAGTTTTGGAAGGATCACAAGTATCCCCAAGGATTACCTAATGGAATGGCGGATGGTTGTTCCAGTATTCCTTTGGGATAACTACAACATCGATCTTGAAGCTATGTTCAAGCCAGTCCTTAAATGTGAAGCAATCTCCAAAACATGGCCTAACATATAGTAGGGGAAAAGTTAGGATCATGACTTTTACTTCCTCCTCTGCTCAGTAGCTAAAAAATCAGCTTCTTTAAGAGATTCTTAAAGATCTTCCGATTACCTCCCTCTTAAATGAATAAGGTTTGTTAAGCTTATCTAAAAGAGTCGGTGGATAATAGCTACCTGGTGGCAGGTATGTATGTGCCACTATTGCTGGTGGTATGGTTGAGGAGGCGGTGGTGCTGGCCATGGAGGCTGCTGTAGAGGCTACCTCGGTGATGGTAAAGGAGGTGGAAGCGAAGGCTGTTGAGGTCGTGGTCTCTCAGACTGATCTCTAGCTGGTTGCTTCCCTTTATCTACCACTGTCACTGCTTCTAGCTTCTTCTCATAGACCTTCTATGGCTTTGCTTTGGGAAATTGGTCTTGAAAAGGCCTCTTGTGGTAGCCTTGTTGATTAGCTTCTCAAATATTTTGATAGTGAAGCCCTTAAGCATGAAGGTGATCGCCATGGATATTCTTTAGAAGAATCTCATGGCATATTCACATTGTCACATTTCATACTCAGGTTACACCATCAGAGAATATAGTCAATAAGGGACTCACCTAGGTGTTGTGCTACAACAAGATCACCAAAGTAACCCTTTGGTGAGCTCTAGAAAACCTCTTGATGAAGAGTTGCTCCAACTCAGTAAATGTCTTTATTAAACCATTGGGAAGTTTAACATACCAATCAAAAGCTATCCCTGCTAGGCTACTGACAAAGAAGCAGAATATCAAAGCGTCGCTGCCACTGGCGTTGCAATAACTGGACTTGAAATTTGCAATATGCTTTCAGTTTCCTTCAAAGATCTTGAAGGAAGGTGGCACGAAACCCTTGGGATATTGGATTGCATCAAATTCCTCTGGGTAGGGTCTACCCTTTGGAACCGATGATCCTCCCCGGGCTTGAGCTAACGCTTCCTTCACTTGCTCAACCATGGATCTATCTTTTCTTGTATGGAGGTACTTTCCACTACCTTCTATATGCTAGTGCTACCTTGCTCAGAGGTAAGGTCTTGGTTAAGACATGCACTAACTTCAACTAATATCGTTGTAGTAGGATGAACTAGCTTGTTTGAAATCAGTACTGCTAACAAGTCCTCAAGCTGCCTCATCATCCTATCTATATGCTCATCTTTCTGGTTAAACTTATATCAGATGTGTTGGGATGATTGGGTTGTGTCTTCTTGATCAACCTCATCACCTTCCATGGCCTACTGCTCCTTGAGGAGGGATCCCCTAGTATCTACCATGCAGACTCCGACTGAGTCTCCCAACAAATCATCTTCATTGAGATCGAAGCTGATCTTCTCCTCATCTAACCAATCATACCCCAAAATTTTCTTCTTCTCTACAAGATAATGTGCTACTATCTCCTCAAGAGAATGAATAATTTTAATGGGCATAAATGATTTCGGCTGACCGGTGTGATCACTGGCATGTACTGAGAGGCACCAAACCTCGCCTGCTGCTGGAGAGTCAATCCCATGAGGACTGTACTCACTAGAAGAGGCATACTCTTGACTATCAATGAAAGGGGTGACATTCATAGAAGGTTCTACTATCATCGATGTAGATGGGCTATCATCTGCTCCCTCTGCAATAGCTACTACCATCTCCATGTCTCTGTGGTGGGTTGGTGAAGGGGGACCACAGGTTGCCATTCCTCCACCACCATCAGGGTAGAAGGTCAGCGGGCTCACCATAGGTGGCGGTGTAGATGGAATAGGATCCCTTCATGGCAGGATCACCAGCAGTACACTTCTCCCCGATATCATGGCCTTGGGCAGATGATGTGATGTGAGCGGTGATGGGGGGGTAGAGTGCGTGTGGTGGAGCACCACTCTCTTAAGACAGACCTCTTCCTGATGGGTCATCCTATAAGTATGCTATGCATGATCAATGCGGGGTAGAAAAAAATCAATGAGTGTAGAAGCACGGCCCGAACTCCTCTCCCTACTAGTGTGAGCAGATGTATGGGCCTCTTGCCCTCTCACGATGTTTCCCATGCTGTGGGATGATGATCTCAAATCAAATTGAGCTCGGTTGACTCCTCTACCAACTTGGTAAGATGATGGGAGGCGGCATATAACCTCTCACCAGTGGCGAGATCGGAGGTGAAGTGAGATCTCCTAGCATCTCTCTCTACAGAGAGGATGAAACTCTTGTAACTGGGGTGATCAAGTACCTCCTCCAAATGCATCGTGCCTCCATCTCAGTAATCCAGTGATATGCTTGATCATGCAATTTTTATTTCTCCCTGTCGGTGGGATGAGTGAGTAAGAACTAGACCCAACCTCAAAGGCGGGGAGGCAATCTCGGGATCAGGAGCCTTACCCTTAGAGGGTGCCAAGAGTGGGTGCTAGCCCCTTTGGGGTAAGAAACCACCAGGGGCACATAGCGCATCCTTTGCTGGGGTGACCACATTGATTTCCTCTTTTAATGAGGGGATATCAAATTGGTAAATCGATGATGACTTCTACGCGGCCATTGATCTACTACATTGTGAGGGGAGTACCCTCACAGGTGATCATCACTTCCTCAAAACCTCAGCCAAAATGGATAAGATGGGTATGATCCCGGGGAATTGGCTGTCCAAGGCCAAGTCCATGCCAGGAAAGTGAACAAACTTCTATGAGCATTTTCAATCAACAAAAAAATTGAAAATTTTGTAATGCGTGATCTTTGAGAATCTATATTGGAAACAAGCTTGGATCGATTTTAATTTGAATTTAAATTTGAACCCACATCCAACATCTTGGAAGTGTTAAGTGGGGTTCAAATGGATTTAGAAGATTTAGAAATTTGATTGAAAGAGAATTTTGAATCCAACTTCAACAAATTTGGGTATGTTGAAAGATGGATTCAAATATTTTAGAAGGATGCTTCCATAGGTTCATGTTTGAATTTAGATTTTGATTTGAGGACCCTTTCCTTTAACAAATTTGGGTATGTTAAAGGGTCAATTGGTTTTATTTTGATTTGAATTCACTCACTTAGCAGATTTGGGTATGCTAAGTGAAGTGTTTGAAAATAATTGTTTCTTCTTTTGAATTGTTATTGATTTTGAAAATTGGAATTCCCACTAAGCAAATTTAGGTTTGCTAAGTGAAGAACTCAAGTGTGTTTTTTTTTGAAGGATTTTTGAAAATAGGATTCCTAGCAAATTTGAGTATGCTAAGAAAATCCTAAAGTGTTTCATTGTTTTGGATATTTATTTTTTTTTTGAAAAAAGGATCATAGCATGGTATGCTAATCTAATGTGTTTCCTTTTGGTTTTGATTTTATTTTTTGATTGAAAGTGGATATTTTTAGCAATATGGTATGCTAAAGATGAAGTTCCACTTAATTTTATGGAAATTTCATAGCAAATTTGAGTATGCTAAATGAAATTCCAAAAGATGTGTTCAAAATTTTTTTTGTATTTTGGTTTTGTTTTTTGAAACTTCTCTTTAGCAAATTTGGTATGCTAAGAATGAAGTTCCAAAGTGTTTGAAAATTTTTTGAATTTGGAGACTTCACTTAGCAAATTTGAGTATGCTAAATAAAGTTCCAAATGTGTTTGAAAAATTTTTGGTTTTGGAATTTGGAGACTTCACTTAGCAAATTTGAGTATGCTAAATGAAGTTCCAAATGTGTTTGAAAATTTTGTTTTTATTTGGAGACTTCATTTAGCAAATTTGATATGCTAAATGAAGTTCCAAATGTGTTTTGAATTTGAAAATATGATTTTTAAGTTTTGATTTTTTTTGAAAGAGACTTTATTCAACAAATTTGAATGTAGAAATGGAAGTCAATCTTATTTTGTAAATGTGAAAATTTTGTTTTGTGTGTGATTAGTGTGATTTTTTTGAAGAGAATTCAACTTAATCATATATGGATATGTTTAAATTGGGATTCAAATGATTATTTTTATTTGGGAATGAAATCTTCATTCAATAAATTTGGGTATATTGAATGGAGATGTTCATATGTGCTTTTTTTAAAAAAAATTTAGTCTTGTTTGAAAATGAAACTTTCACTCAATAGGTGTGGGTATATTGAATGGAAAGGTTCATGTGTGCTTTTTGAAAGTTTTATTTTTAATTTTGATTTTGATTTTGGAAAGGTTCATTTTATTTTTTGAAATCTTCATCAAAATGAGGAGATATTCATTTATGCTTTTGGAAAAGATTGTTAGTTTTATTTTTGAAGATTCTTGTGTAACAATTATGAGAATTGTTAGATGAGGGTGATTTAAGAATTTTGTGGAAAATATATATTTGTGCATTTTTTTGAAGAGTGCTTTTGAAAAGCAAGATTTTATGAAAATTTATTTTTATTATTTTAGAATGAACCTTTCCTTATCATAAAAATGATAAAGAGGAAGTCTTTAAATGTTTTCTTTTTATTTAGATCTTTTATTTTTATCCATTGGAGAACAAGTTTTAAGACCAACAGTGAGGTAAACTAAAGATGTTGGCTAACTTACTTAGAATAAAATAAGCTAAGTGTTAATAAAGAAAGATAGTCTTGGATTCATACCAAAGTACAAATCGATACTTGAAGACAATGATCATTTATCAAAGATGAGAGAGGAACCATCCCGGTGAGTCTCAAAAATCATGGTGAAAATTTTTTCTTTTAGAATAAGATATACTTCATCTTCACACTATGAGATAAAATGAGGATGGAAATATACATCTTTCTTTTTTATTTTGACACCGTAGATCCAGATGTTCTTATTGAGGGTGATGGGTGACATTGAGGAGGTGTACTATCTCGAAAGATAGAAGTCACCATAACAATGGACCTAATCACTCAATAAGACTCTAAGATAATGGGTGCATGTACCAAAGATTCTTCCCCTTTACATGAAAAGTAAAGTAGGTTTATTTTAAATTGGTTAAATTAAGTTCCCTATGGGCAAGCCCCTAGTTAATTACATCTAAGAATTTGATCCCAGAAATACTCTCAATTAAGGTAAATGATCATTGTCTCAAAGATTTCAATAGGTATATCGATTGAATTTATTTGAAGATCAAAATTGATCAAAGAGAGGTATTATCAGCCAAAGAAGATAAGTAGGAGATGCCCATGATGCTAGGAAACACAGCGAGCATCTCAAACTATCCTATGATTGGGCTTTACATTTTTTAAATTGATTTAATTTATTTGAGTTGAATTTTTCATTATAAATTTAGGGCTTATGATTCCATAACACAAGATTATGGAAATACCTAAGAGGTGAGGATTTATACTTATGGGTCATGAAGGGGAGCAATAATCTCAAAACCTAAATCTAGGGAGCTTTGGCGAGGGCCAAAAGCACAACCTAAATCTAAGGTAAAAATGGGTATTTGGTTTACCTCCACAAGAATGGACAAACCACCCGACTGTTTGGACTTATAACCGCCTGGGGATGGTGGCCAACTAACTCCTCCTACGATTTTAAATTCATGTAGGCAAGTCTTATACTTTATGCAAGATAGCTAGGCTGTCATTTATCTAGAAAGAGACTAACCCCTTAAACTCACTCCCTAAAGAGACTAGATCATGTAAGGGTATGCTTCAAATGACCTAAATATAATGAAAATCAGATTATATTTTATTTTTATTTTTGGACAATTATTTTGACTCAAGCTATTAGGATTCATATGCATAATGCATGAGAAATGAGATTATTGGCCAAAATCAGTGAGAAGGGGAGAGGTGTGTTTCCACCATGGCTCTCAAAGGTCAAGCCAAGTTTTTCTAGCAAAGGTGGAAGCCCTCCAATCAAGAGTGAAAATAATATGCATTTGTGCATGATGTTATAAAAAGTACTCATCATCCTAAGTGCTAATTCTTTTATCTTGATTAGCCTAAGCTTTAGGTGAGATTATGAGTTCTTTATTTTTAGTTTTGAATTATATTTTTTAGTAGAAGATTTATTTTTCCTAAGAGTCTAATCCACATCCATTCCATACATAAAGCAAGGAAGAAACTAGAAAAAGGATGCCACTTAATGCACAAGCTAAACAAATCATCAATCAATTTATAAAGCTAATCAAAAGAATAAAGGTCATTATGGTTGCCACCCACAAAAATTAATTGGTGAGCTCTACCCTTATACAACCTAGATTACAAATGAATTACATACAATTAAGCAAGGAACTCATTGTTATGGGGGTCTTCAAGCTTCATTTATTCGTTCTCCTTTTTCTTCTTTCTTCTTTGGTTTCTTCTTTTATATGGTTGAAAGGTGGTTGCTCCGAAGGCTTCACATGATACATAAAATATAATCTTATGACCAATGCTCATCCTAATCTCCATAATAATTATTCCAAAATCCTAATTGCCAAATTTACATAAAAAGGAAAAGTAAGTGTAGCTAAGACCTGCAAAATAGAGATTAGTTAAACAAACCACACAAAATCCTAAGCATGTATATTGGACTTATCACCCCACACATGGGTGACTAAGTCCACCTAGCCTATTGGATTATGCTTAAGAGTATAAGCACCTGCATAGCAAAAGTATTTATAATTTTATTTATCATAGCGCCCCTTAGGCACAATCCCCCTATAGAAAATAATGATTAGACTAAATCATCCTATTATTCATTCTACACACATACATCCTAATCATCTAGACTAAAATATATATCACAAAACAAAAGCAAACATCAAGCCATGCACCGCCCTAACCTAAATCCAGAAGTGGTGACTTAGCCTAATGTGTGTGCTTTAGAGGTTTGTGTGGTATGTTTAGCTATGACTTTAAGTTAGAATTTTCTAAGTGTGAAGAATGTTCAAGAGGAGGTTTCATTTAAGTGATTTAATTATTTTGGTTGATTTTATTTCATGTTTTGATTGGGTTCATGAATCCTATAATTAATTACTAAGTTATAAGAGAGGAAGAGAGAACTTCTCTTTCCTTCCTAACAAGTAATTTCTAAAGTGGATTCATGTTTAGTTTTGTTTAGTGAATTATTTTATTATATGTTTTAATTAATCCTAAGTTTAGATGAACTCTAAACAAACCTATTCAAAAGAAAGACATTTTAAGATTAAGTAAAATGAACTAAATTCACAAAACATACATCACTTCATTTCTTTCCCAACATGTAACATGCATATGAATGAGTCTAAACATATCTATACATACAAATGGAATGTTTAGCACACTTTATGATGCATGCTAAGTAGTTCATTTAAGAAAATTTGAATATTTATGATGCATGATTTTCATTAAGTAGAAAGGGTTTCTTATCCAATTTTCACATGCACACACATGAATGTATGAAAGGCATAAGTGAGTGGCCATTGTTAACGATGTAAGGTATAAAGAATACCAGGCTACTTAAAGCCTCACAACCCTGGGGTTATCAAGACTAATATACAACTTTCCTTAAATACAAGTATGTGTACAAAAGAAATGAATGGAAAAGAAAGATTGCAAAAGTTTGTGTTGATTGATTTATTTTTATTTATACAATTGATATGTACAGTATAGATATCCTTCTTAAGTAATAGCATAGGAATGAATAGGATATGGAATTAGGCAAGTGTTAGGTTCTTTTCAAATGAACTATACACTTTGCCAAATCTATTATACTAAAAGAGAGGAGAAGGAAAACCTACACTAAGCACATCCTTATATTTTACTCACATGCAAACTTATAATTTAGATATGAGTAACACACTTTCAATTTTGATGATTGATTCATATATTTTGAAAATAATTTGGATTTAATAGTGATAATAGCCACTCATATTCTTACTTTAACCAACAAATGCAATTTGACATAAATGAAATATTTTTATTTTTAAATTTGATTTTTGAAAAGCATGAATGCATGAAATCGTATGACACACATATTTAGTATGTTGGGGAAGAACTAAAGCAATGAGAGCATGTAAACACATTCACTTTAATTAATCTAAAGACAATCTTATGAAATAAGAAAGCTTAAAATAAATCAAAGTTTATTTAATATGATTTTGTTTGATTTTGAATTTGATTTAATTTTTAAAATGAAGTGAGTTTGCTGTTCTAACCCATTCTCACATGTGTTTGATATTTTTGTTCAATTTTTAGATGATTAGATTCATTTTATATTTTGATTAGGTTAAGGTATGAATTAAGCATGTTAATTACCCTTACACCATAGCATAGTTAATCAAATAATTATGAGCCAATGAGATGACATAAAATCTCACAAGGAATTTAAATTTGCAATGCACCTAGGAAGAAAGGGGCCTAATGCAATTTGGCTCATGATTAATGATTAATTAAGCTAAGGGGTTTAACTTATTTAATTTCAAAACACCCCTCACACATATGAGTTGAATTTTGATTTCCTTAATTGAACTTAGGCTCTTTTTCACCTAAGCATCTACCCAAGAAGAATCAAATGAGTTTTGGAAAGTTTTAGGATTTTAAGAAATTAATTAAGAGGGTAATTAGTGAATTAACACTTAATTAAGAGAGGATTAAGAGAAGAAAGGGGTTTAAGGAATAGCTTGAAATGCCCCAAAATTATTCCTAAACCTATTCACTAAAGACCTTAATCAACTTCAACAAAAGAATTGAACCACTTATCAAACCCTTAATTATCCTTAATTACATTAAGGGGTAATTACAAAATGAATTAGTATTTTCCCCAATTAATCCACCAATAAATTCCAAGAAAATTAGGGGAGGTAGAAGTCATCCCCCAAAATATATTCAAGAAATTTGAGAATAATTAGAGGATTAATTAAAGAGTAATTAGCAAATTAAGATTTCCAATAAAACCCAAATTCACAAAAAAGAAGTATTCAAAATTAATTAAAATAAATTTTAGAATATTCTATGTTCAATTATTTTTCTAATGCAATTTATTTCATATTTTTCTAAATTTTTTCGGTTGAGATATGAATTTTAGAAGATTAGGTAATTAATTATAATTAAATAAATCCAAATTAAATCCTTAATCCCTACGACATTGCATTATGAGTTGGCGCACTTTATGCGGTGCATTCGATTGGCTACTTAAACATCCATTATAGCATGTGGTGTGATGCTTACATCCCTCATCGATCAGGTCATTTGTGATTAAAGTCGTGTGGATTAAAATATAGCGGTTTTAATCTCTGTCCATCCAAAATGGGATGGATGGCTAGAATCCCTTCCTACATAAAAATGGGACATCCATGAGAGAAGATGCTTCGATCGAGCTTGGATTGGATTAATCAACACCATCTAAACCTAATGGCAAACACATCTAATTCCATGATTAAATTTCTTTCACAAAGCTCCACACCACATTGAGTTTAAATGTCGAAAATGGCATACCTCACCGAGGTGATCACATGCTTGATTCCCTTGGAAGCTTCATCAGTTGATAAAGCTTTGGTGAAAGTTTGAGGTTGAGGTTGAGTGGATCTTCTATGGACCAACTTCCTTAGCTTGAGCTTAGTTTTGATTGAATTGGATCTCCCTTGCTTAGAATTTGGAAAGAGCTTGGGTGCACTCGACTTGGTCCTTGATGAAGCTTGAAGAGGGTGAGTGGGGTTTGAGTGTGGAGAAAGTTGATCAAGGAGCCTCAAATGATGAAAATTGAAATGGCTTTTCAATCTCTCTAGAAGCTTAGGATCACTTCAAATGGCTCCTTGACTCTACTTCAATCGAATGGCTGTTGAATTGAATTGGGGAGTATATCTCCCCCCAAAATCGGATGGTGAGCTCACTTGCCATTTTGATCCAATTGCCCTGATTTGGGTTTTTTTGAGCTATTAAAGTCATGTGATTCATTTTGGTCAGGGGTGGATTGGTAACTCCCCATGTGCTCAAATTGAGTGGAGCATGATTCCCATGTGCCATTTCCATGATGGTGGTTTTGCCTTGGTTGGGCTGACCCAAACCCATTGGGTTGGGTGCACCACCCTCCATGTTTACTTGATCTAGAGTATCAAGTAGGTATGAAGAGGAATTGACCAAATTCCAATGGATTTGACCAAAATTTATCTATGGCCTAGGGTAAAAATGGTCATTTGGCTAATTTTTTAATGTTGGGTATGTTGAGAAAATAGGTTTGGCCAAGTTTCATTTTTTGGAGTTCATTTGGTATGGTTTGGCTCATGTTGACCCATTTAGGTCAAAATGGGTCAACTTGTCAAGTTGAGATTGGTCAAATTGGGTCAAACCAAGGGTTGGGTCAAGTTCATATGATCATTTGAAATATTTTGGTGGCTTTGGTTTGATTCAATTTGGTTTAGGTTTGAATTTGGTTCATATGAAGTCAAATGAGTTAAGTTGATTAATTTGACCCATTTGACCTACTTGAGCTAGGTCATGGGTAGGTTTATATTTGGTTAGTCATATGAAGTGGATTGGTATCTTTATTTCCAATCAATTTTGGTTAAGTTTGAATTTGGCTAGGACAAGTTGGGTTCAAGGTCAATTGGGCTAGGTTAGGTCTAGTTGGCCAATTGAGGCTTTGGTCAAGTTCAACAAGTGATTTGGAATGAACTTGACCCATTGGTTTCAATCAATTTGGCTTAGATCAAGTTTTGATACATTTTGACTTTTTAGGTCAAGTTGGGTCAACTTGGATCAAGTGGCCAATTGGGTTAGGTTAGGCTCAAATGTTGACTTGGTCAAGTTCAAACATTGGCCATGAATGAACTTAGATCAATGGTTTCAATCAATTTGGCCTATGGTGGATTTTGGCTATGTTGGGTTTCATTTTGGCTAAGTGTTGACTTGGTCAACCCTTGGATTTGACTTGGTTTGACCCAATTTAAGTGATTAATCATCGATTGTTGATCATGATAGGCATAGGTGAGATTGATTCAATCGAATTTGATTAGGATTTGAATTTGGCTCATAAGGGTACTTTAAGTCACTTTGGGTCAAGTGAGCCTAAGTAGGTCAAATGGCTTGGTCAAAGCTTGATTTGAGTTTGATTGAACTTGCATATGGACTTATGATTGAAATATAAATCCATTTGCAAGTGGTTTGAAGTCAAATGGGTTTTGATTCATTTGACAATTTCAAGTTCAAAGGAAGTGAAGAAATGGATTTTGGCTTGATTTTTGAATTGAGTTTTGGTTATGTGATTGAAGTTTGTATTTATATTTGGATTCATAATTGAAGGATTGATTGAATCATGAAGAAGGAAAATCAAGAGTTTGATTTGAAGTTGATTTGGCTAAGTTCAAGATTTTGATTTGAAAGACTTATGTTGGATTTTGAATGAGTTTGAGTTTGATTTTTGGAATTGGTTTTGATTGTTTGAATTTATATTTCATTTATGTATGTGAATATAAATGAGAATATAAATGGGTCATGAGAAAATTTCATGAGTTTGGAGTGATTTGATCTTGATCTAGGCTAAGTACTCAGGAGGGAAATTAAGGACTTGGAAAGATTTCGAGTTTTGAATTTAGTTTGATTGGTTTGAATTTATATTTCATTTCTATATGTGAATATAAATGAGAATATAAATGAGTTATGAGAAAATCTCATGAGTTTGAAGTGATTTGATCATGATCTATGCTAAGTCCTTAAGAGGAAAATTAAGAGCTTAGGAAAGATTTGGAGTTTTGAATTTAGTTTGATTGGTTTGAATTTATATTTCATTTATATGTGTGAATATAAATGGGAATATAAATGAGATATGAGAAAATTTTATGAATTTGAAATGATTTTAGTCATGATCTAGGCTAAGTCCTTAAGAGAGAAATTAAGGACTTAAAAAGGGCTTGTGAATTGATTATGTGATTTGGTTTGATTGATTTGAATTTACATTTCATTTATATATGTGAATATAAATGAGAATATAAATGAGTTATGAGAAAATCTCATGAGTTTGAATTGATTTGAACATGATTTAGGCTAAGTCCTTAAGAGGGAATTAAGGATTTAGAAAAATTTTGAAATTTCAATTATGGACTTCAATCATGGATTTCAATCATGGTATAGTTGTGAGCTTGGGGAAAATCAAATAATTTTGATTTGGAGTTTGACTTGAAGGAAGGAAGTGAGGAATGGTTCAAGCTAAGGGTAGGCAAATTTTCCTAACACCCTTAAGGCATGACCTACTCCTATGGCTAACTCTTCTAAGTCTCCAGGGCTAGGTTGAGTGTTCACCTAGTCACTAGATGTATCTTAAGACTAAGGAACTCTTAAAGTCTAAGAGAAGTCCTATGCCTGAGATGGTGGGGTTGAGAGCTCATTCTAAAATTAAGATCAGCACTTTACCAATCAGGCTCCTAGACGCATGCGATTAGTTTGAAGAATAGGTCATTTTTTAAGTAAAAAAACTAATCGATGCTGATTTTATTAGGGAAGAAATATATCCTACCTGGTTGGACAGTGTCATCCCAGTTAAGAAAAAGAATGACCAAATTCGCATATGCGTCAATTTTAGGGATCTAAATAAGGCATGTCCTAAGGATGAATTTCAACTTCCTATTCTAGAATTAATGGTGGACATCGCCTCATCTCATGCATCCTTCTCCTTCATGGATGGCCAATCTATATATAACCAAATAAAGATGGCCCCAGAGGATGAAAGAAACACTACCTTTCAAACCTCGATCATAATTTATTTTTATAAGGTCATGCCTTTTGGCCTTAAAAATGCCAATGCGACATACCAGCAGGCCATGACTCGAATCTTCGATGAACTCATTCATCATCAAGTTGAATGTTATGTCGATGATCTTATAGCCAAGAGTAAAGAAAAGGAATACCATCTCTTTAACTTGAAAGTAGTTTTCAAACAGTTAAGATAATACAATCTCAAAATGAACCCACTAAAGTGTATTCTGGTAGCTTCATGGAAATTTTTGTTGTCCAACATCTGAATAGATCGATCCAAAGATAGCCATCTAAATGCCACCTAAAAGTCTAACTAACCATCATTCCAAGGCATGGATCTAAGATGCTTCATATCCAACCTATCAGGAAGATGCAAACCATTCTAAGCACTGGTCAAAAAGGATGCCAAGTTCAAGTGGATGATTGCCGTGTCAAAGACATCAAGCAATACATGACATCAAGTTCTAGCAACCCCAATCCCAAGCAAGCTCATATATATTTTGCATTAGATGACTCTTGGCACTTTGTTGGCTCAAACTAACACAAGGGAAGGAGAACACATCTACTACCAATCATTGTAATACCTCAAGAACTATCCACCTATGGGAAGCATCAAGTAGCTTTAATCTTTGCATCCCAAAAGCTATGACACTACATGCTCTCTCATAAGGTGAACTTAATCTCTAGAGTCAATCGACTACAATATCTCATGACACGGCCAACCTTCTCCGGACGGTTGGCGCATTGGTCCATGATTTTGTCTCAGTTCAACATAATATTCATATTCCTCTGTGCGGTGAAAGGACATGCACTAGCAGATTTCTTAGCAGCACACCCACTTCCTGCTGATTCTCCGCTTAGTGATGAACTCCCTCATGAATAAATAGTGAACTTAGGAGACTCTAGCATTCACCGTTGGGTGATGTACTTTGATGGTGCAGCTTCCTCTTAAAGAGGAGAAACACCACAATTTACTATCCAGAATGGGTAGAATAGTAAAACCATGATGTGATGAGATACAAAGAAGTCAAATATGAGGCTCAATTATCTGAGTTAGTCATTACACTACATGTGAGCATGAACATCTTTGGGATACCATCATCAACCAAATTGTTGAGTCCTATAAGGTTCTAAAGCCTAAGCTCCATCATTACCATAAGTACACCATGGAGTTATTGGCCCAAATCCCAGAGTTTACCATCTACAAGATTCCTCGAGGAGAGAATGCAGTAGTAGACACATTAGCCAAGCTTGCCAAAGAGTTGGCATTTCTGGAAGATGAGTCCATTCAAGGTCCAAAATAGTGGTATTCCTTATTGATGTAACTTATCAAGAGATTCTCTTGAAGCATTGAAAAGGATGAGGAGTTAGATTATAGGCAACCATTCATTGATTATCTAAATAAAGGCAAACAACCTCAAGAGAAGTCTCAAGCTAATCAGATGAAATAAAGAGCCCTTTCCTACGTGCTCGTGGATGGCACCTTGTATCGACGATCCTTCGATCATATGTGGTTACGCCAATGGACAAACATGAAGCCTAGATCGTGGAATGATTTGTTTATGAACCAATTGTAAGATGAAAGCCAAGATTAAGAGACTAGGATACAACTGGCCTTCGATGATTACAAACTGCATGGATGTAGCTAAAAGATGCCACTAATGTCAGGTACACGGTGTGGTCCTACATCAACCACCCAACATTCTACATCCTACATTGGCCTCATGGCCATTTGAGTGTTAAATCAAGTGGTTACGATCTTCCAAGGGTCAATGATCTATTCTATGCCACTACTACTTTTCCAAGAAGGTAATCCCATATGAGAGGTCACAACTCAAAGATGTCCTCCGTTTTCAAGAACCATATCATATATAGGTTTGAGGTTCCTCGATAAATTATATCCAATAATGGTACTGCATTCAAGAGCACTAAAATTAATATCTTTGCCCAGAGACACAACATAGATTGGAGATATTTTACCATATACTATCTAAGGGTAAATGGCTTAGAAAAAGCCTTCAACAAAACTCTCACCCAAATATTAAAGAAGACACTCGACGACAACAAGAGAGTAGCATGAGAAGTTAGTTGAAGCTTTGTGGGCTTTCCACACCATATGAACTCAACTCAATATTCTTCTTCTTTAGTGTATAAGTGCTCTACCATTAGAGTCCAACCCCATCTTGGGTAATGTGGATAGTAAAATCACCAAGGTAACAATGTTGACCTCATTTTTAGGATGAGCTCAACTCTCATCTTATACATAGGACTCCTTTAGACCAAGAGATCTTTAGTCTTAAGACACATCTAGTGATTGGTGGACACTAACCACCTAGAGACTTAGAAGAGTTAGCCATGTGAATAGTCATGCCTGGGTGTTAAGAAAATTTTCCTACCCTATTGCTTGAATCAAATTCCCCTCTTCCTTCCTCCAAGTCAAACTTAAATCAATTCAAACTTAACTGATTTCCTCCATATCCAAATCAATTCTAAATGATTGAAATCCATGATTGAAACAAATGATTGAATCATATGATTGAAATTCCAAGTTCAAAATATTTCCTAAGTCCTTTGATTTCCTCTTAAGGACTTAGCCTAAATTAATTCTAAATCAATTTAAATTCAAGAAATTTTCTCATAACCCATTTATATTCTCATTTATATTCACAGATATAAATGAAATATAAATTCAAATCAATCAAATCAAATTTCAAATTGAAATTCCAAGTTCAAAATATTTCCTAAGTCTTTTGATTCCCTCTTAAGGACTTAGCCTAAATCAAATCCAAATCAATTCAAATTCAAGAATTTTTCTCATAACCCATTTATATTATCATTTATATTCACATATATAAATGAAATATAAATTCAAATCAATCAAATCAAATTCCAAAATTCAAATCCAAATAAAAAATCTTTCCTATCACTTTGATTCCCACTTAAGGACTTAGCCTAAATCAAGCTCAAATCACTTCAAATTCATAAAATATTCTCATAACCAATTTATATTTTCATTTATATGCATATATATAAATGAAATATAAATTCAAACAACCAAAACCAACTCCAAAAATCAAACTCAAATTCAATCAAAATCCAACCTAAGCCTTTCAAGTCAAAATATTGAACTTAGTCAAATCAATTTCAAATCAAGCCAAACTCTTGATTTTTCTTCATGATTCAATCAATCCTTCAATCATGAATCCAAATATAAATATAAACTTCAATCACCAAACCAAAACTCAATTCAAAAATTAATCCCAAGTCAAACTCATGTTCACCCTTTTGAAGTTGAAATTGTCAAATGAATCAAAACTCATTTGACTTCAAACCACTTGCAAATGGATTTATATTTCAATCATAAGTCCATATGTGAGTTCAATCAAACTCAAATCAAGCTTTGACCAAGCCATTTGACCTACGTAGGCTCACTTGACCCAAAGTGACCTAAAGTACCATTATGAGCCAAATTATAATCTAACCAAATTGGACTGAGCTAAGCCTACCTAAATCTCTCATCATGATCAACAATCATCATAAGATGATCAATCACTCAATTAGGTCAAACCAAGTCAAACCTAAGGTTGATCAAGTCAACACTTAGCCAAAATGCAACCCAGCATAGCCAAAATCTAACATAGGCCAAATTGATTGAAACCATTGATCAAAACTCATTCATGACCAATGTTTGAACTTGACCAAGTCAATATTTGAGCTTAACCTAGCCCAATTAGACACTTGACCCAAGTTGACCTAACTTGACCAAAAAAGTCAAAATGTGTCAAAACTTGATCTAAGCCAAATTGATTGAAATCAATGGGTCAAGTTCATTCCAAAATGATTGTTGAACTTGACCAAAGCCTCAATTGGCCAACTAGACCTAACCTAGCCCAATTGACCATGAACCCAACTTGACCTGGCCAAATTGAGCCAAACTCAAAAATAAACCAAATATATTGGAAATAAAGATACCAATCCATTTCATATGACCAATGAAACCTAAGCCAACCCATGACCTATCCCAAATAGGTCAAATGGGTCAAGTTGGTCAACTTGACCCATTTGACCTAAATGAACTCAATTAGACCAAAACCAAATATAAACAAAATTGAATCAAACCAAAGCCACTAAAACATTTCAAATGATCATATGAACTTGACCCAACCCTTGGTTTGACCTAATTTGACCAATTAGTCAACTTGACCCAAGTTGACCCATTTTGACCTAAATGGGTCAACATGAGCCAAATCATATCAAACCAACTCCAAATTCAATGAAACTTGGCCTAACCCATTTTTCAATCATACCAAACATACTCAAATTGAAACTCAAGCTAAATGACCATTTTACCCCTAGACCATAGGGTAAATTTTGGCCAAATTCACATCGAATTTGGTCAAATCCTCTTCATGACCACTTGGCACCCTCCTAGTGGACCACGTGGACACTAGTGAGTGTGGTGCACCTAACTTAATGGGTTTGGGTCAGCCCAACCTAGCCTAAGGTCAAAACCGACCACTTGCTTGAACATGGCCACATGGGAATCATTCCTCCACCCATTTCAAGCACATGACACTCTTCCATTACCTCCCTCTGGCCAAACGAAATGCAATGACACATCAAATGACCTAACAAACCCACTCATGGAGCTCAATTGGATAAAAAAAAACATCTCCTTGATTGACCGTCCGATTGCTCTAAGGGGAGATATACTCCCCCTAATTTCACTAAAATTTCATTCTGCCCTATTTGATTGAAGCATAGGAACTCAAAGCAAGCCATTGATAGTGTTATCAAGCTTTCTAGAGTGAGTTAGAATTTCCATTTTCTCAATTTTCTTAGACTAAAAATAGGGGAGCTCAAGTGAAAATCCAACTTAGCCAATACTCCATACCAAGCTAATTCCTCTTGCAAGCTTCATTGGAAGATCAAATCGAATTCACCCAAGATTTTTCCCAAGCTCCAATGATAAGGGAGGTGCTACTTCAATAAAGACCGAGCTCAAGTGAAGGTGGAGCTGACCTCTAGAAGGATCTACCAAATTTCAACACCTAAAAACTTCAGCAAAGCTTTATCTCCACTAGACAAAGCTTCTCCAAGGGAATCGAGCGCCGGTGATAGCCTCCGGTGCGGTAAGCCATTAAACGGAGCTTAGATTTGATGTTGTCTGGTCCTTTGTGAAGTAAAGTTTTATCTCATGAGAATCTAGCCATTGGATGTGATCTCCCTTGCATGGTGTTGGTGTTGGTTGAATTTGAATTTATCAGAGCTCAATCGAGCTCAGATCTTCCCTTAGAAGATGGACGGTGTCCATCTCCCGAGAAAGATCGTGATCACGCCATCCATCCATGCATTTTGGATGGACGACCATGATTAAAACACAGATCCATTTAATCCTTTAGAACCATAGATCTCTCACCATCCAATCCTTGATCGATGACAGAGAAAAGAATAGCACGCACGATGACTTGATGTGACAAGTTGCTTAATCCCATCATGCCACATGGAAAATGTGCACTACGTCAGCCTCCATGTGGCGCTGACGGGATTAACTATGTAATTAGGGATTTAAATTACCTAATTAAGCAAGGAAACTTCAAATATTCATATTTAAGTGTAGAAAAATCAAAAAATTGTGAAATAAATTGCATATGAAAGGTATTTACATCTAAAATATTATAAAATTGATTTCATTGGATTTTAAATAGTGTTATTTTATGGATTTAGGTTTTATTAGGAATTTTATTTTTTTTAATTACTCTCTAATTACCACACTAATTAATTCCAAACTTTTTGTGTATGATTAGTGGGATGACTTTCGCCTCCCTAATTTTCTTGGGATTTATTGATGATTTAATTAGAGGAATTGCTAGATAAATTTATAATTACCCTCTTAATGTAATTAAGCCTAATTAAGTGTGTAATCAGTGGTTTAAATCCTTGATTGAGTTAATTAAGGGTTGTTTAAATGAATAAGAGGTTTAAGAAATAATTTTGGGATATTTTTCCTAAGCTATTCCTCAAACCCCTCTTTCTTCCTTAATCCAAATTCAATTAAGGGTTAATCACTAATTACCTACCTAATTAATTTGATAAAATTCAAAAAAAACCTTCTAATTAAATAATCACTTGGGTAGATTCTGGTGTTCAATAACCTAAGTATATTAAGGAAATAAAATCCAATTCACATGTGTGAGAAGGATTATGAAATTACTTAAATTAAAACCCTTAATTAATCATTAATCATGAGCCAAATGCATTAACCCTTTTTTTTCTTAAGTGCATTGTTGATTTAAATTCTTGTTTTTATGTCATATCATTGGCTCATAATTATTTGATTAAATATGCTAAGGTGGTATAGTAATAACACACTTAATTCATACCTTAACCTAATCAAAATATAAAAATCATATAATCCTCTAAAAATTTAACTAAAATGTCATACACATGGGGGAAATGGGTTAGGAACAACAAACATTCTTTCACATTTCCCAAATCAAAGATAAAGCAAATTCAAAATCACAATCACATTAAACAAAATTTGATTCACTTTGAACTCTTATTTCATAGGATTGTCTTTAGGAATTAATTAGGGTGAATGAATATACATTATTTTCATCACTTTATTTCTTTCCTAACATGCTAAATGTGTATGTCATATGAAATTCATGCATTCATACATTTTTAAAAAATCAAAATTAAAATGAAATGTTTCTTTATTTCAAATTGCATGTTTTGGCTAAAGTAGAGATATGAATGGCTATTATCACTACTAAATCCAAAATTATTTTTAAAATTTATAAATCAAACAACTAAAACTGAAAGTGTGCTGCTCACAATTATTTATAAGCTTGCATGTGGATATAAATATGAAGATGTGCATAGTGTAGCTTTCCTTCTCTTTTCTTTTAGCATAGTTTTGAATAGAATTTGACAAAGTGTATAGTTCATTTGAAAAGAACACAACGCTTGCCTAATCCCATTACTATCCATTCCTATCCATTCCTATGCTATTATCTAAGAAGGACATCCACACTTGTACATATAAATTGCATAGATAAAATAAACAAATAAATACAAACTTTTTGCATCTTTCTTTCCCCATTCATTTCTTTTGTACATGTGTTTGTATTTAAAGAAAGTGATATATTAGTTTGATAACCCGGTTGTAGGCTTTCAAGAGTCTCAAGCAGTCTCTAGCAATACGTAACCGAAGTGCTATGACATCATACTCACTTATGCCTTTCATACATACATGTGCATGTGAATAATGGATAAAGAAACCCTCTTTTCTACTTAAAAATGCATCATAAATCATTCCAATTTTCTTAAGTAACATTTCTTAGCATCCATCATAAAGTGTGCTCAACATTTCCATTTGTATATATGTATATATATGCTTAGGATTCCTTCATATGCATGTTATACATGTTGGGAAAGAAATGAAGTGATGTGTGTTTTGTGATATTAATTCACTATACTTAATATTAAAATGCCTTTATTTTTGAATAGGACTATTTAGGGAAAATATAAACTTAGGATTACTTAAAAAATATAATAAAATATTCACTAAACAAAATCAGACATGAATATGCTTTAGAAATTACTTAGGGTAGGGAAGGAAGTAGAAGTTCTCTTCTCTTTTCCCTCTCTTTACAACCTTTAGTAATTAAGTAGGTTCATTTAAACTAAACAAAAATCATCAAATAAAATTGACCCAAATCAACTAAACAACTTAAATAAAACCACCCTATAAGTCAAACATTTTCATACTTAGGAAATCTAAATCTTAAAGCCTAGCTAAGCATACCACACAAACCTTAAACAACACACACATTAGGTTAAGTCACCACTTCTAGTTTTAGGTTAGGGCGGTGCATGGTCTGATGTCTACTTTTATCTTGTGATGTATTATTCCTAGTTTGGATGTTAGGGTGTATGTGTGTAGAATGAATGGTAGGATGATTTAGTCTAATCATTATCTTCTACATGAGATTGTGCTTACGGGGCATTGTAATAAATAAAAATATATCCGCGTTTGTTGTGCAGGTGCTTATACCTCTAAGCATAATCCAATAGGCCAGGTGGACTTAGTTAACCATGTGTGGGGTGCTAAGTCTAATATACATGCTTAGGATTTGTATGGTTTGTTTAGCTAATCTCTATTTTATAAGTGTTAGTTAGATTTAGTTTTCCTTTTCATGTAATTTTTGGAATTAGGATTTTGGAATGAATGTTATGGGGAATTAGGATGAACATTGGTCATAAGATATATCATGTGAAGCCTTTGGAGCAACCACCTTCCAACCATCCAAAAGAAGGAACCAAAGGAAGAAAGAAGAAAGAAGAAAGAAGGAAATAAGAAATGAAGATCCCCATAACATGAATTTCCTTACTTGATTGTAAATTAATTCATTTGTAATCCGAGTTGTATAAGGGTAGAGTTCAGCTACCCAATTTATTTTTCCGAGTTTGTGTGGTGGAGCCCGACCATAAATGACCTTTTTTTCTTTTTTGTTAGCTTAATAAAATGATTGATGTTTCGTTAGCTTATGCATTAAGATGACATATTTTTCTAGTTTCTTCCTTGCTTAATGTATGGCCTGGATGATGATTAGACTCTTAGGAAAAACTAAATCTTCTACCAAATTAAACAACTAAAAAATTAAAAATAAATAACTCATAACCTCACCTAAAGCTTAAGCTAAAAAATTAAAATAAAAGAATTAGCAACCTCTTAGCTGGATGAGTATTTCTTAAAAGCATATTATTTCACTCTTGATTGGAGGACATCCACCTTTATTAGAGAACTTAGGTTGACCATTGAGAGCCATGGTGGAAACACCCCCCTCCCTTCTTGCTGATTTTGGCCCATAATCTAATTTCTCATGCATTAGGCATATGAATCCTATAAGCGTAAGTCAAATGATTGTGCAAAAATGAAAGTAAAATGTAATATATTTTACATTAGATAGGTCATTTTTTATGCCCTTACATGATGTAGTCTCTTAGGGAGTGAGTTTAAAGACTTAGTCTCTTTCTAAAATAAATAATAACCTTGTTATCTTGCATAAGCATAAGACTTGTCTACATAAATTTAAAACTATAGGAGGAGTTAGTTGGTGGCCACCCGTAGGCGGTTGTAAGTCCAACAATTGGGTAGTTTATCCTCTCTTGTGGAGGTAAACCAGATACCAATTTTTGCCTTAGATTTAGGTCGTGCTTTTGGCCCTTGCCAAAGCTCTATAGATTTAGGTTTTAAGGTTGCTTCTCTCCTTTGCGGGCCATAAGTATAAATCGTCACCTCTTAAGTATTTCCATAGCCATGTACTATGGAATTGTAAACCCTAGTATTCTAATAAAAATTCAACTCAAATAAATTAATTCAAATTTTTAAAATATAAATCCCAACTATAAGATACTCTGGGATGCTTACTAGACTTCCTAATATCTTAAGCATCCCCTACTTGTTTCCATTTAGCTTCGATAAGAACTCCTTCCTCTTGATCGATCCCACTCAACTTCTAAAAGTAAACCAATTGATTGATAGTCCTACCTTTTTGAAATCTTTGGAGACAACGATCATTTACCTTAATCGAGAGTATTCTTAAGAGATCTCATTTCTTAAAATGTAATTAACTATGAGGGCTTGCCTCCATAGGGAATTTAACAAACCTGATTTAAAATAAATCCTACTATACGTTTCCATGTAAAGTAGGGGAAGAATCTCTAGTACATATGCAGACCCATTATCCTTAGGAGTCCTTATTGAGGAGATTAGGTCCATTATAAGGTCGTGACTTCTATCTTTTGAGAAAGTACACCTTTCCTCAATGTCATACCTAATCACCCTAATAAGAATATTTGCTGATCTACATGGTGTCTAAATGCACAAAAGAGCATATTTCTATCTTCATTTTATTCTGCATAGATTGAAAATAGAAATATACATCTTAGAAATGATTTAAAACATTTCACCAAAGCCAAGTTACGGTTGGAAGAGCTCGAAGGTTTGGAGGAGAGATGCCTCCGAGCATGCCATAACCTTGAGTTGTACAAAGCCAAAATAATTTAAGCTTATAACAAGTTGGTCCATCCTAGAGCTTTTCAAGTAGGAGAGCTTATTTTTATTTTAAGGAGACTAATTGTTGCCCATCGAAAGATGGGAGGCAAGTTTGAACTCAGTTGGGAAGGCCCTTATGCCATAGAGAAGGCATACCAAGGAGGATCTTATCAACTCATAAATTGTAAGGGAGAGTGCCCAATGCTTCCAATCAACGTGCTATACCTAAAAAAATATTATCCATAAGTCTTGTTTCAAATTATTTATCAATAAAATTTTTCATCTCAAAATCTATATCTTATGTGTTGAGGAATATCTTTTGCTTGCGAATCCACCATAATGTGTTTAGAGTAGGTATAAGAGAACCCAAGAGGTATCCTATCCCTCCATAACATAAACACAAACTTCAAATGATTGTCCAGTGCTACTATGTTAGGTGTTAGAGAACCCACGAGGCATCGTATTTCAACTAGTACAACTAAGTTAGGTGTAAGAGAACCCAAGCGGCATCCTTTCTTGGTGGAGTGACAATTGCCCTTGCGACACCAGTTCATCCATTCTTCTATGTGTTTAGGGTAGCTATAAGAGAACCCAAGTGGCATCCTATTCCCTCTTTCACAACACAAACAAACACATATCATTTATCTCGGGATATTTTGAAGTGAGCAAGCCCCCCTCAGTGCACTAACTCATTAGCTGTTCTAGGTTGAGCTGATATGCTACCTTGCTAGTGTCTAGTGTGTCATGCTAGTGGTCATTTATCTAGTAGATGTGAGTCCCCACATTTTTTTTTATGACTTAACCATTGCAAACTAATGAGCACCTTGTTAGTTTGGTAGGCCTCTCTGCACAGCCAGTAAGCTACCTCTTGTTTACTTTGTTTAAGAGGATGTAAGCCTACACACTTTCTTCTTGAACTAGCCATCATGCACTGACTAAGTTGAGTATATTTGAGGCTTAGGATAAGTCTCCCAGTGGCTCCTTTCCTCTTGACTACTTCAAGCCTAGGTTTGGTCCCTATGCAGGACCCCTCGCTTAGTAGTCGCCCTTGGTCAGATAGCCCCTAGTGAGCCGAAGATAGACTATCCCGGAAATCAGTTCCACTTTAGGGAGATGTAAGCCTATACGCCTTCTTTCTAGACTGATTTTTGCAAATTGATGGGCATCTTAGGTTGGTTGGTCATTGCCATGTTGACGGGAACCCACCTGGTGGATACACCACTCTTGGCAGATGTGAGTCCCCATGCTTTCTCCTTGAGTTGGCCACTGAATACCTACAGGCTTCCTTTTACTGGGTTTTAGATAACGCCCCTAGCGGGGCCTCCCCTGTGGGCACTCTATATGGATCAAATCCTTAACAACCCCATTTATACACTACACTAATTATTTTTGGATTGGACAGTCCCCCTTTCCTAGTAACCACCCCTATGATTGGAAAATTTATTCAGTGGATGCGCACATTCTGTCTTGGTCTAGTAAGTCTGAGATAGGACTAGGCTGATATGAGCTCCTTCTCAGTGTGGTCCCTCGCAAACCAATAGGGTCCATGTAAACTTAAAATAAATAAAATATATATTCGCTTGTGGATTAGGAATTCAAGCCCGTAGTGACCCCGTTCCCAAGCAGGCATCCCATCTTTAGGGCTGTGTCAGCAAAACTTTCTATAGGAATTGCCGGACTATTTTGAGTTGAGATAATTCCCTGGGTCAGCACTCTCTCAATAGTTGCCCTTAGGTCAGGTTCAACTTGTTGTGCCACCAACGTCACCCACAGCATTTTACTTTGAAAGATATAAGTCTCACATTCTTCCAAGATGACCGTCACCTTTCGGTGGGTTCAATTTATTGCACAAGAAATTGATCTCCCCAGTGTTTCCTTATGTAGGATGTCAGTCCCCACACTTTCTTCTTAACTTAACTATTGCACACCGAAAGGCACCCCTTAGGTTGGTTAACTTTACCTCGCGGTCGGTAGACTATCCCTTTGGATTTGTAAATCTAAGACAGGTCTAGGCTGATATTAGCTCTCTCTTAGTAGATCCATCGCACACCACAAGGTCCATCTAAAATTAAATTAATCTTGGCTATTCTCTAGTCGATATGAGTCCATAGCAGCATTCGCTCAAATAGTCACCTTAGGTTAGGTTTGATTTATTGTGCTATCAACCGATCACCCCAGTGATTCCTTACTTAGAAAGTTGTAAGTCTACAAGCTTTCTTCTTGAATTGATCATTGCACATTGAAAGACACCCCTTAGGTTGGTTTGTCCTACCTGATGGCTGGTAGACTATCCCTTTGGATTTATAAATCTAAGATAGGTCTAGGCTGATATTAGCCCCTTCTCAGTAGATCCATCACACATTGACAAGGTCCATCCCAAATTAAATTGATCTTGACTACTCTCGAGCTGACATAAGTCCCCCAATGACATTAACTTAGTAGTTTCCCTAGATAGGGTTTGATTCATTGCACATCCAATGGATCACCCCAGCGGTTGATCCCTACTTTGGAAGATGTAAGTTTGCCACACTTTCTTTCTAAATATAGTCGTTGCACACTGACGGGCAACCCCAGGTCAAGTTTGATTTATTGCACCATTGACAGATCACCCTAGGGGTTGATCCGTACTTTGAAAGATATAAGTTTGCTATGCTTTCTTTGTAGTACAACCATTGCACACCAAAAGGAAACCTTTAGGCCGGATAGTCTTACCTTATGGTTGGTAGACTACGCTTTTGGATCTGTAAATCTGAGATAGGTCAAGGCCGACATAGCCCCTTCTCAGTGGGTCCATCGCATGCCAACAGGGTCCACAACATAATACACCAATTAAATTAAATCAAATGGTATCAAATCAAATTAATCATCAGGACTACTCTTGAGTTGAGGTAAGATCCCTAACGGTGCTCAATCAGTAGTAGCCTTAGGTAGGGTTTGATGTGTCATCCATCAAACAAATTACCCCAGCAGCTTTTCCCTCCTTTGGAAGATGTAAGTCTCTTCCTAGCATAGTCATTGCACGCCGAAGGGCAACCCCTTAGGTTGGATAGTCCTACCTTATGGCAGGAGGACTACCCCTTTGGACTTATAAATTTAAGACAAGCCAAAGCCCACGTGGCTACTTCTTTGTATTATTCATCGCACACCGATAGGGTCCATAACAAAATAAGTTCAAAACCAATCTCCCAAGTGGAGTCAAATTAAACATATCAGACAAACCAAATTTCTCCTCAGCAAGAAGCAAATCAAATTAGCCTCCCTAGTGAAGCTTAGATATAAATCAAACAAATCTAACTGAGTGTGCATCCCCAGTGGATATGCCCCTAAGATAGAACCCTTCTCTTTAGTGGAGCCATAACAAATTAAACCAACCTTCCCAGTGGAGTATAATCAAATAAATTAAAGAAATCCAATCAAATTCTTATGCCCAGCAAATAGCCCAAACCTGCTTCCCTAGTGGAAGGTTCACATACCCAATCCCCAGTGGATCATAACACATATCCCTAGTAGATGTGCCTCCACATCAATTAAAATAAAACAAATTAAAATAAATTCGATCTTGATCCCCATCAAATTATATGTTCTTTTCCCCAGTGGATACACACAAAAACAAATCATACTCATAATCAAACTTAGATTCTTATCCCCAGCGGATACACACCTAAATAAATCATATTTTGAATCAAACTTAGATCCATATCTCCAGCAGAAAACTTGAACCTGCTTCCCTTGTGGAAGGTTTATGTACTTAATTCCAGGTGGATTCATTCTAGCTCTCTCATGCCCTTGGCACAAAGAGAGCTACACTGCATTAAGATCATGATTCTATCTACCTTTCAGGTCTAGGTATAGATTACTTTCATTGTTTTTTTTTACAATCTTCTGAATGTTGTTGATCATTTTGGTCAATGTCAATACGTGTATGTGGTGTTTTTTTTTGAGATGTGGGAAACCACAGATCTTAGGGGGTACTTATTGAAGTGATCGGGTATGACATTAAGGAATGATGTACTATCTCAAAAGATAGAAATCACCACCCTATAATGGGCCTAATCACCTAATAAGGACTCCTAAGGCATGATGGGTCTTCGAATGAACTAGATATTTTTCCCCTACTTTACATGAAAAAGTAAAGTAGAGTTTATTTTAAGTCAGGTTCGTTGAGTTCCCTATAGAGGCAAGCCCCCATAGTTAATTACATCTTAAAGGAAGTGAATCTCTTAAGAATACTCTTGATTAAAGTAAGAATTAAAGTCTCCAAAGATTTCAAGGCTAAGACTATCAAAGTATTGGCTAATTTAGAAAACCAAATGATATAGATCAAAGAGAAGACTTATTTTTGGAATCCAAAGGGAGATAGTAGGAAATGCTCATGATGTTAGGAAGCCTAGTGAGCATTCCAATCTGCCCTATAATTGGGCTTCATATTTTTAAAATTTAAGAGAGTTAATTATTTGAGTTGACATTTTATTAGAATACTAAGACTTATAATCCCACAACATAAGATTGTGGAAATGCCTAAGAGGTGAGAATTTATGTTTGTAGCATGAAGGAAAATAGTAACCTTAGATCCTGAATATAGGGAGCTTTGGAGAGGGCCAAAATACGACCTAAATCTAAGGAAAAAATGGGTATATGGTTTACCTCCACAAGAGAGAGTAAACCACTCGACTGCTGGACTCATAACCGCCTGGAGTGGCAGCCAGCTAACTCTTTCTACGCTTTAAGTCCATGTAAGCAAATCTTATGCTTTGCAAGATGGCTAGGTTGTTATTTATTTAAAAAGGAGACTAAGTCCTTAAACTCACTCCCTAAGAGACTAGATCATGAGTGGTATGAATTCTTGACTGAATCTAATACAAATTTTATCAAATTTATTTGATTCTTTTAAACTTTTTGTTTTGACATAGGCTATGAGATTTTGTATGCCTAAATGCATGAGAACTTGATTATGGGCCAAATTAAGATAGAAAGGGGTGTTCTTCCATCAAAGGCTCTCATAGGTTAAGCCTTTATTCTCTGGCACAGATGGAAGCTCCCTCTTAATAAGAGTGGAAGAATATGACATGCATGATATTATACATTCATTCATCTAGCTAAGGGGTTGCTAAAAATTTTATTATCTTGATTTAATTCCTAAGCTTTTATGTGAGGTTATAAATTATTTTAAATTTTAATTATGAGCTATTAATTAGGGTGGAAAATTAATTTCATCCTAAGAGCCTACCACATCCAGCCACACATTCAAACATCAAACATGAAGAAACTAGAAAAAACATGCAATTTTAGTGCACAATCTAAACACAACATCAAATAATTTTATAGACTATCATAAAAGAATAAAAGGCCAGTACGGTCAGGTTCCACCGTACACCCCGAATAGAGAAAAAAAGATGGGTAGCCGAGCTCTACCCTTATATAACCTGAATTACAAAAATAATACATGCTATTGGGGACTTCTTTTCTTCATTTCTTCCTTCTCTTCTTTTTGATTTGATTTGCTCCAAAGGCACCACAGGGCACCCCAGGTACTAAGCCTTTTGGCCACTACTCATCCTAATCCCCCATACACTAATCATAATTCCTAATGCAAATTACATTAGAAATAGTAAAAGTAAATTTAGCTACACCTGCAAAATAAATGTTAGCTAAACACACCAAATAATAAAAATAGTTATATGGATAATTTAGACTTAGCACCCCACACATGGGTAACTAAGCTCACTTGTCCTAACATGGGTTATGCTTAGGGGCTAAGCAACCTGCATAACAAAAGCATTTATATTTTTATTACAGTGACCCCTTAAGCATAACCCCCTGCAAAAAATATGAGTAGGCTAATAACGGCCTAACATCAAATCTACGAGGCATACACCCTAACATCTAGTCTAAAATATTACATCACAAAATAAAACACAACATCATTCATACAATCAATACATTGACCAAGCCTAATTCTAGGATCGGTGACCTAGTATTCTAGTGTGTGAAAAGGAGGCTTGTGTAACAAGACTTTACTAGGCTTCTTTAGTTTAAGTTTCAATTTGAAGTTTGAATTTGTTTAAATTTTACCTTTGAGTGATTTCAATTTAAATGATTTAATAATTTATTTTTTTATTTTTATTTCATTTTTATTTGGTTCAAGTGATGTTTAAGTTGTCAAGAATGAAGAGTTGAATTCCATTTCTAGATGGAACTCACCCTATTCTACATCCTAACTCCTAAAGAGTCTAACTATGGTTCTTAAGTATCTTAATTAGCCCATTTTAATTTGTATAATTTATTTGATTTGATTCAATTTAGATTTTTAGAATTTGAGTTTGTTTAATCTTCATATATTTGATTGATTAATTTTAGATTAAATATTTTGGTTTAATTAAATCTTGATAATTCAATATCCTTAATATCTATTGAAGTTTAAGTTTGTTTAAATCCATATATTTTTGATTGATTAATTTTTAATTAGATGTTTTGATTCAATTAAATCTTGATAATTCAATAACCTTCTAAATTAATATCTAATTCTTTTCTCTCATTATAACTATGTGATTAATTTTATGTTTATTTGATTTGATTATGGTTTATTTATTTATAGTTCGATTGGATAAAATGAATTGAAAGTTTGCTTTGATTTAATTGAGTTTGTTTATTTATGATTATAATTTTGTTTTAATTTCATTCATTTATCATGTTTATTAGATTTTAGTTTATGTTTTCATTTAACACATTTTAACAATTAATTAGTTTATCTTACTTAGGTAGGTTGAATTAGATTTAATTTGATTGCATATTAAATTGATGAGAGTCTTTCTTTATTTGATTTAATTTCATTTGATTAGCTTTATTGATCTATGGATTTGCTTAGGTTCAATGCGATTATTAGTTTAATTAAGAAGAGTGTTTTAGGTTAATTATTAGATTAAATAAGGATTTGTTTAATTTTTAATTTGGTTTCATATTTGTTTAAGTTGATGATGTAATTAATGACTTAATGATTTAGGTTTAATTTAGGATTTTATTGGCATTTAATTGCATTTATGTTTGATTAAGCTTAAATTTAATATGATTAATTTGATTAACTTAATTAGCTTATTTAAGATGTGTGATCAAATTAGTTAGTATATTAATTAAGTATTTTATTTGAATTTGATTTAAAAAGTTAATTTGGTTCATTAAGATGATGGATTAATTCATTAAGTGTGCATTAATTAGGTGTTTATTCAATTGAATTAGCTTAAGGGTAATTAGTTTAATTAAGGAGTGTGTTTAAGTTAATTATTAAATTAAATAAAGATTTATTTAATTTATAATTTGGTTTTATATTTATTTAGATTAATGATGTAATTAATGACTTAATGCTTTATGATTAATTTAGGATTTGATTGGTATTTAATTGCATTTATGTTTGATTAAGCTTAAGTTTATTACGATTAATTTGATTGACTTAATTAGCTTATTTAAGATGTGTGATCAAATTAATTAGTAGATTAATTAAGTGTTTGATTTGAATTTGATTTAAAAAGTTAATTTGGTTTATTAAGATGATGGATTAATTCATTAAGTTTGCACTAATTAGATGTTTGATTAAAAATAATTAAATTTTTAATTAATGGATTAATTAAAGATTTAAGTAATTAATGACTTAATTTCCCACATGTGAGTGATTTTATTTAGTAAGTGTTTTACTTAAGTTTGATTTGATTAAAGGATTATTATTATTACCATCATTGTTACTAAGTGAATTAACTATTTATTTTATTTCAATTAAGTTTGATTATTTATGATTAGAGTTTTATTTGATTTGATTCATTTATTATATTTGTTTAATTTCATTAACATGTTTGATTTAGTTATTAGGTTGAAATATTTAATGGTTGAGTAACTCTCTTATTCCAAATGGATTAATTTAGATATTAAATTAATAAAGTTCACTTTAGCTTCACTTAGTTTGGTTTGGTTTGATTAATATTAAGCAATTATGATGTATTAGATTTATAATTAATTTAACTTTTTAGTTTACTTAATGATTAATTAATTTCAATTTATTTATATTCATTAAGGAGTTTCATATGATTAAGATTTCATGCTTAGTGTAGGTTTAGTTATAGTAGTTTGACCCATGTTAAAGTTTCCTAGATTTGTTTAATTTTAAGTTTAATTTAAAATTTAATCATTTAATTAAGTTTTATTAACTTAAATAGGTTTAATCATATTTAATTTAATTTCCTCCAAGGATTACATGATATTTTTTTTGATTTGAGATTTGATTAATGATTGCTTAAGTGTTATTTCATTTCTAATTTTAATTTATTATTTAGATTATTATGAATTTCATTTTAATTAATTCCTTAATTTATTAAATTTTAACCCTAAATATTTATTGTTGGTTCATTAAGCTTTAGAAGATCATATTATTATTATTATTATTATTATTATTATTATTATTATTATTAGGATCTTAGATGTTAACTAAAGTGATTTAAGCCATTTTGAAGATTTTTTTTTAATTTTTGGATTTTTATTTGATTTATTTTATTAAAATAGACAATCTGAACTTCAAAATTTAATTTCTCCCAATTTAGAAGTCTTTTTTTACTTAAGATTTTTATCATAGGTGTTCTTTAACTTTTATCTCAATCTCTGAAAATTTCAATTCAATCAGACTTGTATTTTTAGAGTAATTAATGAAATTTTATTTTCACTAAAACCAAAATTAAACTTAAACCATTTGGTGGAATTTGGAAATTTTTGGTTCTTTAGATTCCTCTCGGATTGATGATCCAACAAGCCCTTATTTGTAATTTTTCATTGGGTATTTTAATTTTTATGAATTTGCAAAGTTTGAGGACACTTAACTAATTTTTAAAATCATAAAATAAGCATTTTCCCACTTAACCCAGTCACACCGCGCGGGCACTGACGTGGCAACGTGGCGTCATGTGGTTGGGCTGGGTGGCATTGACACGGCTCGTGAGAGGGAAAATGCGGGATCTGGGAAAATGATGCGGTTAGTCGATCGATCATGGATTGGATGGTCGGTCGATCCATGAGAACGAGAGATCGTGTTTCGGTGTCGGAAGGATGCGAGTTCAGCACGATCTAATCCGTTCGATTCACTAAATGTGGGATCGGACTACTGCTGCTCACCAGCAGGCGAATCTGACGAAAAAAATGCAAAAAAATACAAAATGAGTTCGATTGAGCTTGTTTTCATGTCAATTTTCTCTGAAAGAATTCTACTTCGTATTGGGATCAAATAAAATAAAAATTGTAGGGTTTATCGAAGGGGAATTCCTAAAATTGCAAGAAAATTATCACAAAAAGTAGGAATTCATAGGGCCAGCTAAGAGTTTTTAAAGATTACCTCACCGGGGATGGTTTTCGGTGGTGGTGAAGATCCGAGCGAGCTCCTAGATTCAAGAGGAAGCTTTGGAATGTGTATAGCCTTCACCTTCACTTTAGAATGATGTATCTTCTAATGCTTATCATTTTCTCGCCGAAATCAACTCAGTTTTGGTGTTTCTAGCCTAAGAGAGATGGGGAAATGGTTGTTTGCTATTTTGGGGAGCTCTTGGGGGCTAAAAAGTGATAGGAGGAAGAGGAATGAAGCCTCATTTCCCCCTCCTTTAATAGTAACTGAAAATCCTTTTTTTTTTGAATTTTTGGATCCAAAGTATTATTATTTTGCTTGGGGTGGTTGGGATTGATGATGGATTGATTAAAGACTTTATATTTTTGATCCAAAGTCCACTTTGTTGCCATATGATCAGCTCCATTGAATTCCATTGATGGGGAGTTGAATTCATGTGATGGGGAGAATTAAATGAAGTTGGGTGGAATCCTATGTGAGGGATTTAATTTGGTTGGGTTAGTTTTGGGCTGATCCCAAATGGGTTTGGGTCAGGTTTAATCAGCTCCCAATGGGTCATGGCTTGGTTTTAAGAGATTTTGGCTCAATTTGGGTCATATGGGTCACATTGGGTCATATCGGGTTAGGTTGACCAATTAGTCAAATTAAGTCAAACCAAGTCTTAGGTTAGGTTCAAATGATAATTTGAAGTTTTTGTATGATCAATTTGATTTAATTTAGCTTAGAATTGATTTTGGCTCATTTGGAATCGAATGAGTCAAATGGGTCAAGTTGATCAATTTGACAAAAATTGGCCAAATTGGCTTGGGTTATTAGTTGATTCATGTTCAATTGGCTAATTGAAAATGAATGTGGTCTTTAGTTAGAATCAATTTGGATATAATTTGAATTTATGCCAAATTGACCCTTTAGGCCAATTTGGGCTAAATGGCTCAATTGGGCTTGATTGATCAGATTAGGTTTAATTATGGCTTTCGTCTAGTTTAATAATCAATTTGGAATGAACTTGAGCCATTGGTTGCAATCAATTTAGGTTAGATCATGATTTGACCCAATTTGGTCCTTTAGGCCAATTTGGGTCAACTTGGATCGAATGACTATTAAGCTTGGTTTGGCTCAATTGGTGGTCAAGGCATATCTAAATATTGATTTAGGTTGATCCAAATCATTAATTTTAATCAATTTGATGTAAGATGTGTTTTGGTTAGTTTTGGTTCATTTGGGCTAAGAGTTGAGTTTGTCAAATGACTAAATTGACTTGGTTTTACCCAATTGATTGTAATTGATCATCCTGGGTGATCAACAATCATGGTAGAAGATTTTGGTGAGCTTAGTTCAATCAATTTGGGTTAGATTGAAAGTTGGCTCAAATGGGTCCTTAAGGTCACTTTACGTCAAGTGCACCTAAGTGGGTCAATTTGTTTGGTTTTGGTTTGATTCGAGTTTAGTTGAACTTGTATATGAGCCTTGGATTGAAATATAAATTCAACGACAATCAATTTGGAGTATAAGGGATTTTGGCTCATTTGAAATTTTCAAGTCAAAAAGGGCTAGGTTGAGTTTGACTTGAGTTGGCTTTGATTTGATTTGATAATTGTAGGTTGCATTTATATTTGGGTAGCTAATTGAATGAATGATTGATTCAAGAGAAAATCCATTAATTTTGAGTTGATTTGGATAGGATTTGGCTAAGTCCATGAAATTGCCTTAAGGTTTGGATTTAGGTTTGGATCATGGTTTGAAGTTGAGTTTGAGTTTGGATTTGATAAAATGACCAAAGTGTTGAATTGATCTTTGAGAAAATCAATTGAATTTGGATTGATTTGGATTTGGCTAAGGCTAAATCCATAAGATAAATCATAGCGCTTAGGAAGGATTTTGATTTAACTTGATTTTGGGTTTCAATCATTTAGAGTCAAATTTGGAATTATATTTGGAATTTGAATTTGAATTTGAGGTTTAGTTTGAGATTTGAATCTGGGTTCAATTTGAGAAGGTGTATATAGAGTGGGTTTAGGCTATAGGATAGGTGATTTCCTTAAGCCCTAAGGCATAGCCTAATTTTATGGTTAACCTTTCTAAGTCTCTAGGCTTAGGTTAAGTGTTCACCTAATCACTAGAAGTGTCTTATGACTAAGGAGTTCTTAGTGTCTAGAAGAGTCCTAGGTCTAAGAAGAGGAGGTTAAGAGCTCACTCCAAAAGTGAGGTCAACAAAAAGACCCCCCAATAGGTGTGGTGTAACTGACAAGGCACACCACACATATTGGCATTGACTAAAATGATCAATGGTATTCAGAAGATTATAAACATTAATAAAAATGATCTATACTTGAACTCAGGAGGTAGATATAATCATGACTTTAGTGTGATGTAGCTCTCTTTATGCCAAGAGAATAAGAGAGCAAGAAGGAATTCACTGGGAATTTAGTACATGAACCTTCTACTAGAGAAGCATGTTCAAGTTATCCGCTGAGGGATAAGAATTTGAGTTTGATTCTGAATATGATTAGTTTGGGTGCGTATCCGCTGGGGATAAGAATCTATAATTCGATGGGGATCAAGGTCAAATTCATTTTATTTTATTTGATGTGAAGGCATATCCACTAGGGATTGAGTATGTGAACCTTCCACTAGGGAAGCAGGTTCGAGCAATCCACTGGGGATAAGAATTTGATTAGAATACTTTGATTTATTTGATTAGACTCCACTAGGGATAAGAATTTTAGATTCTGTCAACTCTGTTTAGCTCCTAATAGAGGATCAGATTTACTATCACATGATAGAATTAGCCTCTCATATATTTTACTAAGTTGAAATCATTATAATAGCTTTTTAGGTTTTGTTAACTCAGACCCAGTCTTAAGACTAAACCAAGAAGCAACCCGCGCAGCATCCTGAGACACTTGAATTTAAACATTAAGCATAGTGTTGGGGACCATGCAGGTGTATTTAATAATGCCTTAATTAACACCTTCTATTTGCTTGCATGATGTGTTTCGAATCCGGTGGTGTATTTACTTTGAATTTCTAAATGGTGCCTTCTGCCTGCTTGCATTTGAGTATTGTGAGTTCGGTGACATTCATTTGAAAGTTTGTACAAGCTTTGAATAAGAACATATTCATTTTAGATATGTGTAATTAATTTATTTCATTGAAGCATTTGCATGTATTTTGGAATATTTGACCCAAAGAGTGGCCGCTATAAGATATGTACGAGGGCATACTTCATGCAGTTGGATTCATACAAGTTTATATGTATGCAGTTCACCCAAAAGAAAGCTTGAAGCCTCTCTAATTTTATCATTTAAGGACTCTTCACATTTTCTGCAACAAGAGTTATTAGACCCAATTTAGATTTATCCTTAACTTCATATCAAATTCCCTTTTTATTTGAAAATTATACTTCAAATTTATTGCAAGTTTGTTATAAGTATAGTATAAACTTTCTTAAGTTTCACTTGCATTTGTTTTGATAACAAACATGCAACAAGGTTGTTGCGATATGTTTTACATATGTTGTTAGTTTAATTATAAGTGGGTCCCATGAAGATGGCTTTTCTTTCCTATAAATAAGACTACGGGGGTGGGGGCCTGGATGCGGGGTTCTTACCTTTCACATCATTTTCTTGAAAAGAAAACTTCATAGCCCTTAAATATTTTGAAGAAAGGAAGGGAACTTGCTTATGTTTAAAGTAAGTATATCACTTTATTATTATATTTCCTCTTTGTTTTGTTTAGTTTCCTTTAAGCATTCTCCACTTCTATTTAATTTTATCTTCATATTTATCATGCATTTTCTTATTTAATTTGAGTTTAGATGATTTCCATTTGAATTTGTTTAAGTCTCAAATTTCAGTTAAAATTTTGACAGCATTTTGGCTAGATGGAGCGACATCTAACAGATGTTGGCTTACTCAGTACGCCCTATTGAGTGTAGCGAGTGGTATCTTGTGACACCACAACCATCTTCGCACCTGCTACGCTCTATGGGGTATAAGTGGGGTCTTGGAACCTGCAAAAAGAGACGCAAGCATATATGTATTTTAACATTCACATTTCCTCGCACCCGCTACGTCTTATGGGACTTTAGCGGGGTCTTGGAACCTGCACAAAGAGACGCAATCATATATGTATTTTTGCATTCACAATAATAATTTTCACACATCCACAAATTTTCCCTTGCATTCTTGTTTTCTATTCCGGATGAGAGAAGTGGAGGGAGAAAGAGAATGGAGGGGGCTGCTTGCTCATGACTCGGAGGAAGAAACGAATAGGAAAAATAGAAATTTTGCTAGGGGAAAAATCTGTAATTTTCAGTTTGGGGGAAGAAATGGAAGAAGAAGGAAAAAAAAAAGAAGAGAAAGAAGAAGAAGAAGAAGAAGGGAGAAGAAGAAAGAGGAAGGAGCCATATTCTTTTTTCAATTTTTTGGAGGAGGAGAGGCTTCAGATTTGGAGAGGGAAAGAAGAAAGAAGGAAATTTGAAGAGATCATGAGCAGTTTCAAGAAGAGAGGAGGGAGCTGTTGCAGAAGCGTGGAGCCGCGTGTGAGCAGGAGTGTTCGATCTGTCGTGAATGAGGGAGGATCGAGTGAGGAGGAAGGCTTCATGCAGATCGTCTATGTGTGAGGGAGAATAGAGGAGGCTCCCATGTGGATCTAGTGGGTTTAGGTTTGCATGGAGAAGGACTGAGGGGTCGGTTGAGCCAGTTTTAGGATGGTTTAGGAATTTAGGGGGTTAGTTGAGCCGAATTTAGGTTATTAGCCCATTTTATAATATTTTTTATTAGTTAATCCTCTTTAATACAAACTTAACATTGACACAATTTGGTATATATATATATATATATATATATATATATATATCAATTTAAGATTATTTTGATGTTCTAGATGCAACGGCGTAATCTGTTTCGTAATCAGAGGCCGTTTGGTTCGAGTCAGTGTTAAATTGGATCAATTTTAACTCAAAATGCACATCGACATTCGTATAGACTCATCCGAATTAGGTATGAACACTCTTACTTGATAGATTTTAATATTTTGAAGCTAACAATACAATCAATTTCACGAATGGAGGTCATTCAGTTTGCATCAGCGCCTCCTGACCATGATATGCGTGTAAGCGCATTGATTACTCTATCCCTTGATTGGTTGATCATCAAGTTGTACAATATTTATATTCTGACTAGTTTCGATGTTTTAAACATGATGGCAAAGTCTGTTCATTGATCGGAGGTCATTTGGATTGATTTTGGCGACATCTCGTATATTTCAGCCTCGATTTGCATGCTGTCACTTACAATCATTTGACTTTTGCACAAACTCATCCGAATTGAGTGTGAATAGTCTCATTTAATAGTTTTTGATGTTTTGAAGCTAACGACATGATCAATTTCATGAACGGAGGTTGTTCGGACATTATCATAGCTTCTCTGATATGCTTGTCGACACATTGATAGCTCGATCATTTGATCGGTTGCTCATTAGATTGTGCAATACTAATATTCTGATCAATTTCAATGTTCTAAACATGATGGTGAAGTCCGTTCATCGATCAGAGGTCATTTCGTCCATTTTAAGTGACATCCAGTGCCTTTTGGACCCCAGTTTATGCACTATCACTTCCGAAGTCCATCAAATTTGATTGTGGCTTTACTCGACTTATGACATATATATGGAGATCAACAGGTGGGTCGTCGTTAGCATGGCGATAACCAACCAACCTAAGGTGCCTGTCGGTTTGTGACAATCAGTCTAGAAAGAAGGCGTGTAGGCTTACATCTTCCTAAAGTGGAACTGATTGTCGGGATAGTCTATCTTCGGCTCGATAAGGGCTATCTGACCTAGGGAAACTACTAAGCGAGGGGTCTTGCATAGGGACAAAACCCATGCTTGAAGTAGTCAAGAGGAAATGACCCCCTGGGGGACTTATCCTAAGCCTTAAATATACTCAACCTAGTCGATGCATATTGGCTAATCTAAGAAGAAAGTGTATAGGCTTACATCCTCTTAAACAAAGTCAACATAGGGTAGCTTATCGATTGCGCAATAAGGCCTACCAAACTGACAAGGCGCTCATTGGTTTGCAATGGTCAAGTCTGGAAGAAAGCGAGGGGACTCACATCTGCCAGACAAGTGACCACTGGGGTGACACACTAGCAAAGTAGCACAGGGGGGTGGGGGTTGCTCCCACATCAAAATAGCCTAAGATAAAAGATATGTGTTTTTTGTGTCATTGAAGAGGGAATAGGTTGTCACTTGGGTTCTCTTACACCTACCCTAAACAAGTAGAATAATGGATGAAATAGTGTTGCAGAAGCAATTATGACTCTTCCAAGAAAGGATACCGCTTGGGTTCTCTTACATCTAACTTAGTTGTACTAGTCGAAGTAAGATGCCTCTTGGGTTCTCTTACACCTATCTGAATACCATTAGAGGATTGTTTTGTAGTTTATGTTTGTGTTGTGGAGGGATAGGATGCCTCTTGGGTTCTCTTATACCTACCCTAAATACATCATTGCAGATTCGCAAGCAAAAAATATTTCTAACACAGAAGAGATGAAAAAAATTTTATTGATAATTATTTTCAAATAAGATTTATGGATATTATTTCTTTAAGTAGAGCCCATTGATTGGAAGCATCGGGCGCTCTCCCTTACAATTTATGAGTTGATAAGATCCTCTATGATAGGCCTTCTCTATGGCATAAGGGCCTTCCCAAGTGGGTTCAAACTTGCCTCTCATCTTTCGATGGGCAATAATTGGTCTTCTTAGAGCTAAAACAAGCTCTCCTACTTGAAAAGCTCTAGGAAGGACCAACTTATTGTGAGCTTGAATCAATTTAGATTTGTATAACTCGAGGTTCTAGCATGTCTGGAGGCATCTCTCCTCCAAACCTTCGAGCTCTTCTAACCACAACTTGGCGTTATGGTCCATTGAGATTTTACTACTCACGGCTATCTTTAGTGATGGGAGTTGGACTTTTAATGGTAGAATGGTTTCAGACCCATACACTAAGGAGAATAGGGTAGATTGAGTTGGAGTTATGTATGTGGTGTAGTAGGCCCACAAGGCTTCAATTAACTGGTCATACCACTGTCGCTTGTTGTCATCGAGTGTCTTCTTTAATATTTGAATAAGAGTTTTGTTGAAGGCTTCTTCTAACCCATTTGCCCTTGGATAGTAAATGGTGGAATATCTCCAATCTATGATGTGTCTCCAGGAAAAACTGTTGATTTTAGTGCTCTTGAATGCAGTACCATTATCTAATATAATTCATCGAGGAACCCCAAACCTATATATGATATGATTCCTAAAAAACTGTAATACATGTTGAGTTGTGACCTCTCGAAGTGGGATCTCCTCTGCCTACTTGGAAAAGTAGTTGGTGGTAGCTAGAATGAACCGGTGACTCTTGGAAGAAGGAGGATCAATCAGATCCACTATGTCGGTACCCCAACACTCAAATGTCCATGAGGCCAATGTAGGATGTAGAATATTGGGTGGTTGATGTAGGACCACACCGTGTACCTGGCATTGGTGGCATCTCCTAGCTACGTCCATGTAGTCTATGATTATTGAAGGCTAGTAGTATCCTAGTCCAGATTGATGTGCTCTGCATAAACTTGAGTGTACCTCAGTCACAAACCTATGGGCTTCGTGTTTGTTCATACAATGTAACTACATATGATCGAAGAATTGTCGGTACAAGGTGCCATCCACGAGAGTGTAGGAAATGGCTCTTTGCTTCACCTGGTGTGCTAGTGATTTCTCTTGAGGTAGTTTTCCTAAATTTAAATAATCCATGAATGGTTGCCTCCAATATGACTCCTCGTCCATTTTGGCAATGGAAACCTCCCCTTCAAGAGAGAATCTCTCGATGAGTTCAGCATCAATAAGGGATAAGACTTGTCTATTTTGGACCCTTATTGGAATGGACTCATCTTCCAAACATGCCAACTCTTTGGCAAGATTGGCTAATGCATCTGCTACTGTGTTCTCTCCATGAAGAATCTTGTAGATGGTAACCTCTGGGATTTGGGCCAACAACTCCATGATATACTTATGGTAATGATGGAGCTTAGGCTTTAGAACCTTATAAGGCCCATCAATTTGGTTGATGACTAACTGAGAATCCCCAAAGATGTTAATACTCTAGATGCATAGTGTAATGACTAACTCCAGACCAGTAATCATAGCCTCATATTTGGCTTCGTTATTGGTTCATGGATTGGACAGATGATATGAGAAGCTCATCACATCACGATCCAAAGTTAGGAGAACTATTCCTACCCCCGCCTTCTCAAGGATAGTAAATTATGGTTCTTCTCCTCTTTGAGAGGAAGCTGTACCATCAAAGTACATCTCCCAGAGGCGAGCACTAGTAGCCCCTAAGTTCATGATTTGTTCATCAGGGAGATCATCATTAAGCGGAGAATTAGTAGGGAGTGGATGGACTGTTAAGAAATCTACAAGTGCTTATCCTTTTATGGCACAGAGGGGTACGAATGTTATGTCAAACTGAGATAACATCATGGACCAACGCACCAACCTTCTGGATAAGGTCGGCCGTGTCATGAGATGTTGCAATGGATTGATTCTAGAGATCAAGTTCACCTTATAAGAAAGCCTGTAATTTCGTAGCTTGTGAGATGCAAAGATTAAAGCTAGTCAGTGCTTTTCAAAAGGTGGGTAGTCGTAGGGATTATTAGAGTGAGGTAGCGAGCATTTTTTTCCTTCCGCTTGCTTGGACCAACAAAGCACAAGGGGAGTCATCCGAGGTAGTGTAGAGGATTAACATTGCCAGATGGGGAGCCGCTAGAACCGTCATGTATCCTTGATGTCTTCAAAAACATGCTGGTACTTTTCATCTCACTTGAACTTGGCATCTTTTTTGTCAAGTGCTGAGAATGGTTGGCATCTTCCCGATAGATTGGATATGAAGCGTCTTAGAGACACCAACCACCCTTGGAATGATCTAAGTTGAGTTAAACTTTTAGGGGATGGCATTTCTAAGATAGCCTTGATCTTCTTCAGGTCAATTTCAATTCCCTAGTGTCAGATAACAAACCCAAGAAATTTTCTTGAAGCTACTTTGAATGCACACTTCAGGAGGTTCATTTTAAGATTGTATTATCTTAACAGTTCAAAAACTACTCTCAAGTCAAAAAGATAGTTTTCTTTTTCTTTACTTTGGACAACTAGATCATTGACATAACATTCAACTTGATGATGAATGAGTTCATTGAAGATTCAATTCATGGCCCATCGGTATGTGGCACTTGAATTTTTAAGGCCAAAAGGCATGACCTTATAATAATAAATTTTGATAAGGGTTCGAAAAATAGTGTTTCTTTCATCCTTGGGGGCCATCTTCATTTGGTTGTAGCCAGATGACCTATCCATAAAGAAGAATACTGCATGGGATGAGGCCACTATTAATTCTAGTATAGGAAGTGGAAATTCATCCTTAGGACATACCTTATTTAAATCCCTAAAATTGCGTATATGCAAATTTGGCCATTCTTTTTTCTTAACTAGGATGACACTGGCTAACCAGCTAGGATATTTTTCTTCTTTGATAAAGCCAAAATTAATTAGTTTCTTAATTTCAGAAGTGACCTACTGTTCAATGTCTAAGCGCATGCGTCTATGAGCTTGCTTGATAGGGTTAGCATTAGATTCTATTGCTAGTTTGTGGACTGCTATGTTAGAAGATAAACTGGGCATTTCTTTATAACTCCATGTGAAGCAGTCTCTAAACTCAGCTAATAGCCTAACTAATTCATTGAGTTTTTATTCATTCAGTAAATAACTGATATATGCCGGATGTGGATTATCTTCGGTTCCCAAGTTGATTTCTTTGAGCTTGTTAATGATTGATTTGATCTCTTCTTTGAACTCTGGTAGTGCATATCTAACTTCAGGCTTGCTTGGGTCATCTAAAGTTTCTAAACATGATTTGAGAAGAACCTATCATACTCCAAATGATTTATGATGATTGATGGTTGTCATGGATTTCCCTTGTCTTTGAGTCTAGTCTTTGGTCTTAATTGAGGATGTCTGGTTTGGTTGTCCCATAGCCTTTCAAAGTAGTCTGACCTGTGTTTAGACCAAGTATGTGGGATTAATCCCTTCTTTGCTAAATTAAGAACACAAGGAGAGTACCAATAAAAGTAATTGTATTAAATCTTTATATGAATCATCCTCAAGTTCTACATCAGCTTTCTGACTTGAGGATGATGCTCCCATTAAAAATCTCTTTGTCTTGACATCTGCGGATGACTTTGGGGCATTTTTAACGACTAAACCTTCAACTTTCTGGGAAGAAAGTGAGGTTAGAAGTAAAGTTCTCAATTGCTGTCAGACTGTTATACATAATAGTGATTCAGATATATTCATGCTTTGCTTAGAGGCATGGTCTTCATCACTATCTTGCTTAAATATTACCTTCAAAGGGACCTGCTAAGAGGGGTTGGCTGGTGTGCTAACCATGTGAGACTCATCCTTCGAACTGGACTCTAAGTCTATGTGGATAGTGGGGGTACTCTTGTGAACTGCAATATAACTCCTACTGGTTGGCCACCAGCAAGGAGGTCTTCCACCTATAGAACTACCTCTGAATTTACCTCTTCCTCTACTTGGTGGGGGTCGAGTCATCCTACCCATGTGTTCATGTAGAGGAACAAACCATGGCAAGAATGTAACATCTAGCTCTACCTTTTCCTCGGTGTTTGATTCTCGCTTACTTGTACTTTCTTTTTCTTTTCCCTTTTTCTTTTCTTTTTCTTTTATTTTTTTTCTTTTGATTTTTAACTTTCACCAAGTTTGCGAAAATATATTTTTTGATTGGGAGGAAGATAGTAGGTTGCATCTTCATAAATCTCGACCTCTCTAACTGAGAATGGCTTCAAGTCTCCTTTGACATAATACTTGATTCTACCTCTTCTGAATTTGATGCACTGGTGCAAAGAAGATGGAACCGTGTTATTTGCATGTATTCAAGGCCTACCAAGCAAAGCAGTGAAAGATGTATCTAACTTTATTATGTAAAACTTGGCTTCTATCTTCCAATCATCTATCTCTAGTTGTATCACTATGGAGCTGTGGTGAAATATTTTCTTAGCATACTTCCATCTTCAATCTATGTGGATAAAATGAAGATAGAAATATACTTTTTGTTTGGACACCACGCAGATCAATAGATGTTCTTATTAGGGTGATCGGGTACAACATTGAGGATAGGTATACTATCTCGAAAGATAGAATCCACCACCTTATAATGGACCTAATCACCTTAATAAGGACTCCTAAGGACTATGATTCTTCGAAATGTACCAGAGATTCTTCCCTTACTTTACATGGCAAAGTAAAGCAGGGTTTATTGAAAAAATTGGGTTCGTTAAGTTCTATACAGGGGCAAGCTCCTATAGTTAATTACATCCTAAGGAATCCTGAATACTCTCGATTAAGGTAAATGATCATTGTCTCCAAAGAATTTGAAAGGTAGGACTATCAATTAATTAGTTTATTTTTAGAAAGTAAAGTGGGATTGATCAAGAGGGGGGGAGAAGTTTTTTATTGAAGCCAAATGAAAACAAGTAGGGGATGCTTAAGATTCTAGGAAGCCTAGTAAGTAACCCAAACTATCCTATGGTTGGGCTTTTACATTTTTGAGATTGAATTAATTTATTTGAGTTGAATTTTTATTACAAATTTAGGGCTTACAATTCCATAATATATGGTTATGAAAACACCTAAGAGGTGAGAATTTATGCTCGTAGCCCACAAAGGGAAGTAGCAACCTCTGAACCTAAATCTAGGAAGCTTTGGCAAGGGCCAAAAGCATGATCTAAATCTAAGACAAAAATGAGTATTTGGTTTACCTCCACAAGAGAGGATAAACCACCTAATTGTTGGACTTACAATCGCCTAGGGGTGGCCGCCAACTAACTCCTTCCACAATTTTAAAATATGTAGGCAAGTCAAATGCTTTTGCAAGATAGCTAAGTTGTTGTTTGTTTAGAAAGAGAATAAGTCCTTAAACACACTCCCTAAGAGACTAGATTATGTAGGGCATGCTTTAATGACTTAAATCTAATGCAAATTTGGTTACATTTTTATTTTTATTTTGGACAATCCATTTGACACAAGCTTTAGGATTCATATGCCTAATGCATGAGAAATTAGATTATGGGCCAAAATTAGCAAGATAAGGAGGTGTGTTTCCACCATGGCTCTCACAGGTCAAGCCAAGTTCTCCAGCAAAGGTGGAAGCCCTCCAAGCAAGAGTGAAACAATATGCTTTTTTTATGCATGATGTTAGAAAAGTAAGACACATCCAGCTAAGGGGTTTCTAATCCTTTTATCTTATTTTATAACTTAAGCTTTAGGTGAGGTTATGAGTTATTTATTTTTAATTTGAGTTATTTAATTAGATAGAAAAATTATTTTTCTAAGAGCCTAATCATCATCTAGGTCATACATCAAAGCAAGGAAGAAACAAGGAAAAGATACCGCCTTAATACACAAGCTAAACAAGCATCAATCAATTTATAAAGCTAGCATAAAAGAATAAAAGACCATTTATGGTCGGGCTCCACCGCACAAACTCGAAAACAAATTGAGTAGCCGAGCTCTACTTTTATACAACTTAGGTTACAAATGAATAAATTATAATTAAGCAAGGAATTCATGTTATGGTTGGTGTGTGTGTGTGTGGGGTCTTCATTCTTCATTTCTTCATTCTTCTTTCCTCTTTCTTCTTTCTTCTTTCTTCTTTTGGTTGGTTGGAATGTAATTGCTCCAAAGGCTTTACATGGTACATAAAACATGATCTTATGACCAATGCTCATCCTAATCCTCCATAATAATCATTCCAAAATCCTAATTGCAAAAGTACATAAAAGTAGGAAAAAGGAAGTCAAACTAAAACCTGCAAAATATAGATTAGCCAAACAAATCATATAATCCCAAGAATGTATATATATAAATTAGACTTAGCACCCCACACATTGGTAACCAAGTCCACTTGGCCTATTTTGGATTATGCTTAGGGGTATAAGCACATGCACAATAAAAGCAATTATATTTTTATTACAACACTCATTAAGCACAATCCCCTGCATAAGATAATGTTTAGGCTAAGATTGTCCTACCATTCAGTCTACGCACATGCACCCTAGCATCTAGACTAAAACAAAATATCATAAAATAAAAGCAAACATCAAACCATGCACCGCCCTAACCTAAAGCTAGAAATGGTGACTTAGCCTAATGTGTGTGCTACTTAAGGTTTGTGTGGTATGCTTAGCTAGGCTTTAAGGTTGAAGTTTCCTAAGTATGAAAATGTTCAACTTAGAGGGTTTATTTCATGTAAGTGATTTAGTTGCTTTGGTTGACTTTATTTTGTATTTTGATTTGGTTAAATTGAATCCTACAATTAATTACTACGTTGTAAAGATAGAAAAATAGAAGAGAACTTCTCTTTCCTCCCTTCCTTAAGTAATTTCTAAGGTAGATTCATATTTGATTTATGTTTATTGAATATTTTATTATGTGTTTTAATTAATCATAAGTTTAGATTTTTTCTAAATAAACTTATTCAAAAAGAAAGGCATTTTAAGATTAAGTAAAGTGAAATACTATCATAAAACACACATTTATTTCTTTCCTAACATATATAACATGCATATGGATGAATCCTAAACATATCTATACATGCAAGTTGAAATATTTAGCACACCTTCATGATAAATGCTAAGTGATGTTACTTAAGAAAATTTGGAATGTTTCATGTATGCATGATTTTGTTAAGTAGAAAAGGGTGATTCTTTTATTCATCTTTCACATGCACATTTATATGTATGAAAGACATAAGTGAGTATGGCACCATTGTTAGCACCAGGGGTGTAAGGTACAAGACCTACTTAGGGCTACTTAAAGCCTCGCAACCCCGGGGTTGTCCAGACTAATATACCACTTTCCTTAAATACATATACATGTATAAAAGAAATGAATTGAAAAGGAAAGATGCAAAAGTTTATATTTTTTGCTTAATTTGTTTATGCAATTTACATGTGTAGGTGTGAATACCCTTCTTAATCAATAGCATAGAAATGAATAGGAATGGATTTAAGCAAGTGTTATGTTCTTTTCAAATGAACTATACACTTTGCAAAACATACTCAAAACTATACTAAAAGAGAATAGAAGGAAAATCACACAATGCACATCTTTATGTTTATACTCACATGCAACCTTATAAACAATTATAAGTAGCATACCTTTTAGTTTTGATATTTGATTTATAAGTTTTGAAAATAATTTTGGATTTAATAGTCATAATAACCATTCATATTCTTACTTTAGCCAAAACATACAATTTGACATAAAGAAAGCATTTCATTTTTAATTTGATTTTAAAAGACATGAATGCATGAATTTCACATGAAATACACACTTAGCATGCTAGGAAAGAAGTAAAGTGATGAAAGCATGCAAATTCATTCACCCTAATTAATTCCTAAAGACAATCCTATGGAATAAGATTATTTAAAGTAAATCAAATTGGGTTTAAGAAAAGTTTGATTTTATTTTGAGTTTGATTTCAATTTGAGAAATGTGAGAAGGTTTACTGGTCCTAACCCATTCCCACATGTGTATGATGTTTTAGTTTAATTTTTAGATGATTAGATCAATTTTATGCTTTGGTTAGGTTAAGGTGTGAATTAAGTGTATTAATTACCCCTTACCTACACCATTTTAGCATAGTTAATCAAATAATTATGAGCCAATGTATGACATAAAACCACACACAGAATTTAATCAATAATGCACCTAAGAAAGAATGGGCCTAATGAAATTAGCTCACAATTAATTAAGCTAAAAGATTTAATTTAATTACTTTCATAACCCTTCCCACACATGTGGGTTGGATTTTGATTTCCTTAATTTGCTTAGGTTATTGAACACCTAAGCACTTACCCAAGATGAATTGGTTAAGTTATGTAGTAATTTGAAAATTTTTATCAAGTTAATTAAGTTGGTAATTAGTGGATTAGACCTTAATTAAGTTTACATTAAGGAAGGAAAGGGGTTTAGGGATTGGCTTAGGGAAAATTCCCCAAATCCATTCCATAAACTTCTTCTTCAGTTAAGCAAGGCTTTATTTACTTAATAAAAGGATTAGGCCACTATTCACATGCTTAATTAAGCTTAATTACATTAAGAGGGTGATTAAAGATTCATTATATGATTTCCCTAATTGACTCATTAATAAATCCCAAGTAAATTAGGGGAGGTAGAGGTCATCCCACTAAATACACCAAAGAAATTTGAAATGAATTAATGAAATAATTAGGGAGTAATTAGAGTTATTAAGTTTTTAGTAAAACTCTAATTGAGAAAAATACACTATTCAAAATCCATTAGAAATAATTTTAAATTATTCTCCTAAGAAATATCTTTACAGTGCATTTTACCTTGTATTTTTATAATTTTTCTTCAATTAGTTATGTAATTTTGAAGTTTCCATGATTATTAAGTAATAAAACCTTAATTATATGGCTAATCCTGTCAGCACCACATGGAGGCTGACGCGGTGTACGCATTCCACATGGCACGATGGGAGAGGCCACTTAAGTTATCAAATCGTAGGGCTGTGTCAGCAACGGTGCTATGCATTTTCTCCTCATCCGTCCGATCAAAGATCTAATGGTTGAGATCAAGCATGTCGGATTAATAAGATAAATCAAAGGATCCTATGCATCTTGATCATGGTCGTCTATCCAAAATGCATGGATGGACGGACCATGATCCTTCCCTAAGCTCGCCCACGGGAGATAGCCACCGTCCATCTTCTAGGGTAAAATTCGAGCTTGATTGACTCGGATTGAGCTCAAATTCAACCCACACCATCATCATGCAAGGGAGAAGACATCCAATAGCCAACTCTACTTAAGGTAAAAATTCCTTTCACAAAAGACCTCACACTCTCTAATTTAGGCTTGGTTTTGATCCATACCTCATTGGAAGCTATCACCAGTGCTCGAATTCATTGAGGTAGCTTTGTCTAGTGGAGATGAAACCCTATTGAAAGTTTCAAGCCTTGGGATTGAGTAGGTCTCTCTATGGACCAAGCTCTCCTTTAAATCCTTGTGTCCTTGATCAGAGTCCCACTTATGTTGACTTGAGAACTTGGATTAAGCTTTAGGAAAGTTCGATTGAGTCCTCTCATGAAGCTTGCAAGAGGAATTGGCTTGATTTGAAGTATTAGATCAATTGGAAAATCTTGCTACCTCCCCTATTTTCAGTTTTGAAGAAATTGAGAACGGGGAAATTGAATTGGCTTGGAGTAGCTTGGGGAGACTTGTAATTGCTTCCTATGGCTTCCTCTTACTCAATCGAATGCAAGAGAATGAAATTCAAGAGAATTTAGGGGAGTATATATCCCCCTTGAAGGATCGGATGGTCGAGCTTAGGTTTGATGTTTTGATCAAATTGATCTCCTTCAATGGGTTTGTTAGGCTATTAGGAGTGGCATGGCAATCAGTTTGGTCAAAGAGAGGTAGTGGAAGAGTGCCATGTGCTTGAAATGAGTGGAGGAAGGATTCCCATGTGCTCATGTCAAGTAAGGTGGTTAGTTTTAGCTTTAGGTTGGGTTGGGCTAACCCAAACCCATTGGGTCATGTGCACCATGTCCATTAGTAACCATTTGGTCCACTAAGAGAATGCCAAGTGTCCAGGAAAAGGAATTGACCAAATTCTAAGTGATTTTGATTTTAGGTTACCCTATGGCCTAGGGGTAAAATAGTCATTTGGCTTGAATTTTATTTTGAATATGTTTGGTATGATTGAAAAATGGTTAGGCCAAGTTTCATTGAATTTGGAGTTGGTTTGATAAGATTTGGCTCATGTTGACCCATTTAGGTCAAAATGGGTCAACTTGGGTCAAGTTGACAAATTGGTCAAATTTGGTCAAACCAAGGGTTGGGTCAAGTTTAAATGACCATTTGAAATATTTTGGCATCATTAGTTTGGTTCAATTTGGTTTACATTTGGATTTGATTCATTTGATTTCATTTAGGTCAAATGGGTCATGTTGATCAATTTGACCCATTTGACTTATTTGGGTTAGGTCATGGGTTGGTTTATGTTTGGTTGATCATTTGAAATGGATTGGTATCTTTGTTTCCAATCAATTTTGGTTATATTTTATTTTGGCTCAACATGACCTTTTAGGTCAAGTTGGATTCAATGTCAATTGGGCTAGGTTAGGTCTAGTTGGCCAATTGGGTCTTTGGTCAAGTTCAACAAGTGATTTGGAATGAACTTGACCCATTAGTTTCAATAAAATTAGCTTAGATCAAGTTTTGACACATTTTGTCTTTTTAGGTCAAGTTGGGTTAACTTGGATCAAGTGGCCAAAGGGGCTAGGTTAGGCTCAAATGATAACTTGGTCAAGTTCAAACATTGATCATGAATGAGTTTTGATCAATGGTTTCAATCAATTTGTCTTATGATAGATTTTGGCTAGTTTAGGTTTCATTTTAGCTAAGAGTTGACCTGGTCAACCCTTAAGTTTGACTTGGTTTTCCCCAATTTGTGTGATTACTCATCTCATGATGATTGTTGCTCATAATGTGAGGCTTAGTTGGGCTTAGTTCAATCCAATTTGGGTAGGATTAGAATTTGGCTCAAAAGGGGTACTTTAGGTCACTTTGGGTCATGTGACCCTAAGTGAGTTGATTGACTTGATCAAGGCTTGAATTAATTTTGATTGAACTAACATATGGACTTATGATTGAAATATAAATCCATTTTCAAGTGGTTTGAAGTCAAATAGGTTTTGTTTCATTTGACAATTTCAAGTTCAAAGGGTGAACATGAGTTTGACTTGAGTTTGATTTTTGAATTTAGTTTTGGTTTGTTGATTGAAGTTTATTTTTATATTTGGTTTCATGATTGAAGGATTGATTGAATCATGAAGAAAAATCAAGGGTTTAGCTTGGTTTGAATTTGATTTGGCTAAGTTCAAGAATTTGACTTGAAAGGCTTAGGTTGGATTTTGGTTGAATTTGGATTTGAATTTTGGATTGATTTTTGGATATTGGAATTTATATTTCATTTATATTATGAATATAAATGAGAATACAAATGGGTTATGAGAAAATTTCTTGAATTTAAGTTAATTTGGATTTGATTTAGGCTAAGTCTATAAAATGAAATCAAGATGGCTTAGGAAAGATTTTGGAATTTGGAATTCAATCATTTGGAATTGATTTGAGTTTGAGAAAATCAATTGGAATTGATTTGAGCCTTGAGAAAATCAATCAAGTTGGAATTGATTTGAGTTTGACTTGAAGAGAGGAAGTGAGGATTTGGTTCAAGCTATAGGGTAGGAAAATTTTTCTAATACCCCTACGACATGACCTATTGCTATGGCTAACTCTTCTAAGTCTCTAGAGCTAGGTTGAGTGTCCACCTAATTAATAGATGTATTTTAAGACTAAGAAACTCTTAATGTCTAAGAGAAGTCCTATGTCTAAGATGGAGGGGGGTGAGAGCTCATTCTAAAAATGAGATCAAAAAAGGGCTCCCAATAGGTGTCGTGTGACTGACAAGGTATACCGCACGTATTGGTGTTGACCGAGATGATCAACAACACCGAACGATCACAAGCACTAACATAAATGATCTACTCCCAACCCGAGGTGTAGAAGGAACCTAGAGGTTAGTTCAATGTGACTCTACTCATGTCAGACACATAAGAGAATAAAAGAGGAATCCACTAGGGATAGAACATATGAACCTTCAATTAGGGAAACATGTTGAAGTCATCCATAGGGGCATGAGAGGTTTGAAATCCGTTGAGGGATTAAAATTCAAGATCCGATGAGGGAATTAAAAAGATTCCCATCTCACTAAGGAGATGCAAATCAAATGATTTGGATTATTTATTTTGATTAGTTTTGACCCCACTAGGGGAGAATTGATTTGATTTGTTTTAGATTTTAGAGTTTGGATTTTGAGATGACCCTTGTTGGTTTGCGATGGGTTGCACTGAGTAGGGGCATGGAGGCCTAAACCTAATCTAGATTTACCAATCCAAAGGGGTAGTCTACTAAACACATAGTAGGACTAGCCAACCAAAGGGAATGCCTTTCAGTTTGCAACAATTGTACTAGGAAGAAAGCATAGTAGACTTACATCATCGATAGGGACCAAATTGAAGGGTGATCCTTGAGAATGCTTAGATCAACTCAAAGATAGTCAAGATTAATTTCAATTTTAGGTGTTTTGATCGAATCTCATTGGTTTACGATGGATTGCACTGAGTAGGAGCCATGGAGGCCTTGGGCTAACTCAGATTTATCAATCCAAAGGGAGTAGTCTACCAACCACAATGCATGAATATCCAACCAAAGGGATGCCTTTTGGTTTGCAATGGTCAAGTTAGGAAGAAAGCAGAGGGACTCACATCTTCTAAAATAAGGAACCATTGGGGTGATCAGTTGGCAAGGAAACAAATCGAACCTGACCTAGGGCTGACTATTAAGTGAATGCAGCTGGGGGACTTAAATCAACTCAAAGATAGTCCATATTAATTTTATTGTTTAGTTTTTTTTTTTTGATGAATTCTATTGGTTTGCGATGGATCACACTGAGAAGGAGCTTATATTAGCCTAGACCTATCTCAGATTTACTGAACCAAAGAGAATAGCTTCCCGACTGATGGGAGAACTATCTGACAAAAGGAGTGCCTTTTGATTTACAATGATCAATTCAAGGGAAGAAAGATCGGGGACTCACATCTTCCACTACAAAAGACCACTGGGGTGATCGGTTGCTTTGGGCAACAAATGGAACCTGACCTAGGGCTGCCCATCATTTTGCGATAGTCATGCTAGAAAGAAAGGGTCATAGTCTTATATCTTTCAAAGCAAAATGATTGTTAGGGTAACCTGCTTGTGGCAAAACAAATTGAACCCAACCTAAGGGTGACTATGGAGTGAGTACCACATGGGGATTTATCTCAACTCAGGTAGTCAGGAAATTCCTATAGGGAGTTTTGCTGATACTACCCTAAAGATAGGATGCCTGCTTGGGAAAAGGGGCCCTTTGGGGGCTTGAATTCCTAATCCATGAGTGAATATTTTTATTTATTTATTTAGTTTATTTATCGTGGACCCTATTGGTTTGTGAGGGATCAAACTGAGAAGGAGTTTATATTAGCCTAGACATATCTCAAATTTACTGAACCAAGGGAGAATTTGTGCATCCGATGAACAAATTCTCCAACCATAAGGGTGGCTACCAGGAAAGGGGGACTGTCCAATATAAGAGTAACGTAGGTAGTGTCTAAATGGGGTCACAAAGGACATGATCCAAATAGAGTGCCCACAGGGAGAGGGGTCACTAAGGGCTCGATCCAAAAATCTAGAGAAGATGACATGGCTAGTCATATATCAAATAGGTACTTGGTGGCCAACTTAAGGAGAAAGCGCGGGGACTCACATATGCCAAGAGTGGTGTATCCACCAGGTGAGTTATTATCATCATAATAAATATCAACCAACCTAAGGTGCCCATCAAATTGTAATAATCATCCTAGGAAGAAAGCTTGGGGACACATCCTCCTAGAGCGGAATTATTTGCTAGGATAGTCTGTCTTCGGCTCGACATGTGCCATCTGACCTAGGGGACTTACATCGACTCCAATGTAGTCAAGAGGAAAGGATCCTCTCGGGGACTTATCTGAAACCTCAAATATACTTGACCTAGTCAGATCATGATGATTAGTTCAAGGAGAAAGCACAGGATTCACATCTTCTTAAACAAAATCAACACTAGGTAGCCTACTGGCTGGGCAGTGAAGTCTACCAAACTAATAAGGAGCTCATTGGTTTGCAATGGTCAAGTTAAGAAGAAAGCATGGGGACTCACATATTCCAAACAAGTGACCACTAGGATGACATATTAGCGAGGTAGCATGTAGACTTGACCTAGAGCTGTTAATCAGTGAGTGCCACAAGGGGGCTGGCTCCCATATCAAAATAGCTCGAGACAAAAGATATGTGCTTATTTTTGTGCTTATGTTAAAGGAAATAGGATGCCTCTTGGGCTCTCTCACACCTACCCTAAACACACTTAAAGAATTGGATGAAATGGTGCCATGGATGGAAACTGAGAATTCCCACTAAGAAAGGATGCCACTCGGGTTCTCTTTCACCTAACTCAGTTGTGCTAATCGAAATAGGATGCCTCTTGGGTTCTCTCACACTTATTCTAATAGCATCAGGAGATTGTGTTTGATTGTGTTTATGTTATGAAAGAGGGATAGGATGCCGCTGGGGGACTCTTACACCTACCCTAAACACGCCATGGTGGATTCACAAGACAAACAAACTACTCTTCAAAGGAAGATAAGATTTTGATGAAATGGAATCAAATTTTTTTTCTTTTGTTGATACTTATTTTCAAATGTGTTTTATGAGTAATATTTCTTCAAGTAGAACCTATTAATTGGAAGCATCAGGTGTTCCCCTTTACAAATAATGAGCTGATAGGTTCCTCCTTGGTAGGCCTTCTCTATGACATAAAGGCCTTCCCAAGTGGTTTCAAACTTGCCTCCCTGTTGACCTCATTTTTAGGATGAGCTCTCAACACCTTCATCTTAGACATAGGACTCCTCTTAGACTTTAAGAGATCTTTAGTATTAAGACACATCTAGTGATTAGGTGGACACTCAACCTAGCCCTAGAGACTTAGAGGAGTTAGCCATAGGAATAGGTTATGCCTTAGGGGTGTTAGGAAAATTTTCCTACCCTATAGCTTGAATCAAATTCCTCTCTTCCTGCCTCCAAGTCAAACTTAAATCAATTTCAACTTAACTGATTTCTTCCGAATCCAAATCAATTCCAAATGATTGAAATCCATGATTGAAATAAATTATTGAAGCTTATGATTGAAATTCCAAGTTCAAAATATTTCTTAAATCCTTAGATCCCCTCTTAAGGATTTAACCTAAATCAAATCTAAATCAATTCAAATTCAAGAAATTTTCTCATTACCCATTTATATTCTCATTTATATTCATATATATAAATAAAATATAAATTCAAATCAATCAAATCAAATTCCAAATTGAAATTCCAAGTTCAAAATATTTCCTAAGTACTTTGATTCTCCCTTAAGGACAGCCTAAATCAAATCTAAATCAATTCAAATTCAAGAAATTTTATCATAACCCATTCATATTCTCATTTATATTCACATTTATAAATGAAATATAAATTCAAATCAATCAAATCAAATTCCAAAATTTAAATCCAAATCAAAAATATTTCCTAAGTCAATTTGGTTCTCTCTTGAGGACTTAGCCTAAATCAAGTTCAATTCACTTCAAATTCATGAAATTTTCTCATAACACATTTATATTTTCATTTATATGCACACATATATATGAAATATAAATTCAAACAACCAAAAACAACTCCAAAAATCAAACTCAAATTCAATCAAAATCCAACCTAAGCCTTTCAAGTCAAAATCTTGAACTTAGCAAATCAATTTCAAATCAAGCCAATTCATGATTCAATCAATCCTTCAATCATGAATCCAAATATAAACATAAACTTCAATCACCAAACCAAAGCTCAATTCAAAAATCAAACCCAAGTCAAACTCATGTTCACCCTTGTGAACTTGAAATTGTCAAATGAATCAAAACCCATTTGACTTCAAACCACTTGCAAATGGATTTATATTACAATCATAAGTCCATATGTGAGTTCAATCAAACTCAAATCAAGCTTTGACCAAGCCATTTGACCTACTTAGGCTCACTTGACCAAAGTGACCTAAAGTACCCTTATGAGTCAAATTCTAATCCTAACCAAATTGGATTGAACTAAACCCACCTAAACCTCTCATCATGATCAACAATAATCATAAGATGATCAATCAATCAAATTGGGTCAAACCTAAGGGTTGAGAAAGTCAACACTTAGCCAAAATGAAACCCAACACAGCCAAAATCCACCATAGGCCAAATTGATTGAAACCATTGATCAAAACACATTGATAACCTATGTTTGAACATGATCAAGTCAACATTTGAGCCTAACCTAGCCCAATTGGCCACTTGACCCAAGTAGACCCAACTTGACCAAAAAAATCAAAATGTGTCAAAACTTGATCTAAGCCAAAATAATTGAAATCAATGGGTCAAGTTCATTCCAAAATGATTGTTGAACTTGACCAAAGCCTCAATTGGCCAACTAGACCTAACCTAGCCAAATTGACCATGAACCCAACTTGACCTAAAAGGTCAAATTGAGCCAAACTCAAATATAAACCAAATTTATTGGAAACAAAGATACAAATCCATTTCATATGACCAATGAAAGCTAAACCAACCCATGACCTAACCCAAATAGGTCAAATGGGTCAAATTGGTCAACTTGATCCATTTGACCTAAATGAACTCAATTGAACCAAAACCAAATATAAACTAAATTGAATCAAACCAAAGCCACTAAAACATTTTAAATAGTCATATGAACTTAACCCAACCCTTAGTTTGACCCAATTTTACCAATTGGTAAACTTGATCCAAGTTGACCCATTTTGACCTGAATGGGTCAACATGAGCCAAATCATATCAAACCAACTCCAAATTCAATGAAACTTGGCTTAACCCATTTTTCAATCATACCAAACATATTCAAATTGACACCTAAGCTAAATGACCATTTTATCCCTATACCATAGAATAAATTTTGGCCAAATTCACATGGAACTTGGTCAAATCCTCTTCATGACCACTTGACACCCTCCTAGTGGACCAAGTGGACACTAGTGAGTGTGGTGCACCTAACCCAATGGGTTTGCATCAGCCCAACCTAGCTTAAGGTCAAAACCAACCACTTGCTTAAACATGGCCACATGGGAATCATTCTTCCACCCATTTCAAGCACATGAGACTCTTCCATTACCTCCCTCTCGCCAAACTGAATGCAATGACACATCAAATGGCCTAACAAGCCCACTCAAGAAGCTCAATTAAATCAAAATTGCATCTTCTTGCTTGGTCGTTCGATTGCTCTAGGGGGAGATATACTCCCCCTAATTTTACATTCTATCCTATTCGATTGAAGCATAAGAACTCATAGCAAGCCATTGCTAGTGTTCTCAAGCTTCCTAGAGTGAGTTAGAATTTCCATTTTCTCAGTTTTCTTAAACTGAAAATATGGGAGCTCAAGTGAAAATCCAACTTATTCCTCTTGCAAGCTTCATCAGAGGATCAAATTGAATTCACCCAAGCTTTTTCCCAAGCTCCAAAGGCAAGGGAGGTCTTACTTTGACTAAGACTGAGCTCAAGTGAAGGTGGAGTTGGCCTCTAGAAGGATCTACCCAATTTCAACACCTCAAAACTTCAACAAAGCTTCGTCTCCACTGGACGAAGCTTCTCCAAGGGAATCAAGCATTGGTGATAGCCTCCGATGAGGTAAGCCATAAAATCAAGCTTAGATTAGATGTGGTCTAGCATTTTATGAAGTAAAGTTTTATCTCATGAGAATCTAGCCATTGGATGTGATCTCCCTTGCATGGTGATGGTGTGGGTTGAATTTGGATTCAATCTGAGCTCAGTCGAGCTCGGATCTTCCCTTAGAAGATGGGTGGTGTCCATCTCGCACAAAGAAGATCAGGGGTGAATCATAGGACATCCATCCTCGTGTTTTGGATGGATGACCATGATTAAAATACATAGGATCCATCATTTAATCCCTTAGAACCGCATATCTAATCTCAGTCATCCGATCCTTGATCAGACAGACAGGGAGAAAGCACGTAGCGTCGTCGCTGACTCAGCACTATGATGTGATAAGTTAAATAACAAATCTCATCACGCCACATGGAAAGCGTGGGCCGTGTCAGCCTCCACATGGTGCCGATGGGATTAACTATATAATTATGGATTTAAATTATCTAATTAAGCAAGGAAACTTCAAATATTCATATCTAAGTGTAGAAAAATCAAAAAAATATGAAATAAATTGCATATGAAAGGTATTTACATCTAAAATATTATAAAATTAATTTCAATGCATTTTGAATAGTGTTATTTTATGGATTCAGGTTTTATTAGAAATTGTATTTTCTAATTACTTTCTAATTACCCCACTGATTAATTCCAAACTTCTTATGTATGATTAATGGGATGACTTCTGCCTCCCCTAATTTTCTTGGGATTTATTGATGGTTTAATTAGAGGATTTGCTAGATTAATTTCTAATTACCCTCTTAATGTAATTAAGCCTAATTAAGTGTGTAATCAGTGGTTTAAATCCTTGATTGAGTTAATTAAAGTTTGTTTAAATGAATAGGAGGTTCAGGGAATAATTTTGGGATATTTTCCCTAAGCTATTCCTTAAAACCCCTCTTTCTTCCTTAATCCAAAGTCAATTAAGGATTAATCCACTAATTACCTACCTAATTAATTTGATAAAATTCAAAAACATTCCAGACCTTAACTAATTCACTTTGGAAAGATGCTTAGATGTTCAATAGCTTAAGTACATTAAGGAATCAAAATCCAACTCACATGTGTGAGAAGGATTATGAAATTATTTAACTTAAACCTTTTAGCTTAATTAATCATTAATCATGAGCCAAATGCATTAGGCCCTTTTCTTCTTAGGTGCATTGCTGATTTAAATTACTTGTGTGGTTTTATGTAATATCATTGGCTCATAATTATTTGGTTAGATAGGCTAAGGTGGTATAGGTAAGGGTTAATTAATAAACTTAATTCATACCTTAAACTAATCAAAATATAAAAATTATCTAATCATCTAAAGATTAAACTAAAATGCCATATACATGGGGGAAATGAGTTAGGACCAGCAAACATTCTTTCACATATCCTAAATCAAACAAAAAGCAAATTCAAAATAAAAACCACATTAAACAAACTTTGATTCACTTTGAACTTTCTTATTTCATTGGATTATCTTTAGGAATTAATTAGGGTGAATGAATCTACTTTGCTTTCATCACTTTATTTCTTTATTAGCATGCTAAATGTGTATGTCATATGAAATTCATGCATTCATACCTTTTAAAAAAACAAAATTAAAATAAAATGTTTCTTTATGTCAAATTGCATATTTTGGCTAAAGTAGAGATATGAATGGCTATTATCACTACTAAATCCAAAATTACTTTTAAAATCTATAAATTAAACACCTAAAATTGAAAGTGTGCTGCTTATAATTATTTATAATCTTGCATGTGGATATAAATATAAAGATATGCATAGTGTGGCTTTCCTTCTCTTTTCTCTTAGCATAGTTTTGAATAGGATTTGGCAAAGTGTATAATTCATTTGAAAAGAACATAACACTTGCCTAACCCCATTCCTATCCATTCCTATGTTATTACCTAAGAAGGACATCCACACTTGTATATATAAATTGCATAGACAAAATAAACAAACAAATACAAATTTTTTGCATCTTTCTTTCTCCATTCATTTCTTTTGTACATGTGTTTGTATTTAAGGAAAGTGGTATATTAGTGTCGATAACCCTCGGGTTGCGAGGCTTTAAGTAGCCCTAAGTAGGTCTTGTACCTTACACCCTGGTGCTAACAATGGCACTGTACTTACTTATGCCTTTCATACATACACATGTGCATGTAATAATGGATAAAAGAAACCCCTCTTTTCTACTTATTGAAAATCATGCATCATAAAGCATTCCAATTTTCTTAAGTAACATTTCTTATCATCTATCATAAAGTATGCTCAACATTTCCATTTGTATGTATAGATATGCTTAGGATTCATTCATATGCATGTTATACATGTTGGAAAAGAAATGAAGTGATGTGTGTTTTGATATATTAATTCAATTTACTAGAGAAGTTCTCTTCTCTTTTCTCTCTCTTTATAACCTTGAGTAATTAAGTAGGTTCATTTAAACCAAATAAAAATCATCAAATAAAATAGACCCAAATCAACTAAATAACTTAAATGAAACCATCCTATAAGTTAAACATTTCTATACTTAGGAAATCTAAACCTTAAAGCCTAGCTAAGCATACCACACAAACCTTAAACAACACACACATTAGGCTAAGTCACCACTTCTAGTTTTAGGTTAAGGTGGTGCATGGTTTGATGTTTGCTTTTATTTTGTGATGTATTATTCCTAGTCTGGATGTTAGGGTGTATATGCATAGAATGAATGGTAGGATGATTTAGTCTAATCATTTACTTCTGTAGGGGATTGTGCTTACGGGGCGATGTAATAAATAAAAATTTATCTGCATTTATTGTGCATGTGCTTATACCCCTAAGCATAATCCAATAGGCCAGGTGGATTTGGTTACCCATGTGTGGGGTGCTAAGTCCAATATACATGCTTGAGATTTCTATGGTTTGTTTAACTAATCTCTATTTTGTAGGTATTAGTTAGATTTACTTTTCCTTATCATGAAATTTTTGTAATTAGGATTTTGAAATGAATGTTATGGGGGATTAGGATGAATATTAGTCATAAGATTACATATTATGTACCATGTGAAGCCTTTGGAGCAACCACCTTCCAACCATCCAAAAGAAGGAACCAGAAGAAGAAAGAAGAAAAGAAGAAATGAAGACCCCCATACCATGAATTTTCTTACTTTATTGTAAATTAATTTATTTGTAATCCGAGTTGTATAAGGGTAGGGCTCGGCTACCCTGTTTATTTTTTTGGGTTTGTGCAGTGGTGCCTTCCACAAATGGCCTTTTATTCTTTTGTAATCTGAGTTGTAATCCTAGTTTCTTCCTTGCTTGATGTATCTCCTGGATAATGATTAGGAAAAAATAAAAGTAATATGTAATATGTTTTGCATTAGATCTATGTCATTTTTCATGCCCTTACATGATCTAGTCTCTTAGGGAGTGAGTTTAAGGATTTAGTCTCTTTCTAAAATAAATAACTCCCTTGCTATCTTGCACAAGCATAAGACTTGTCTACATGAATTTAAAACTGTCGGAGGAGTTAGTTGGTGGCCACCCCCAGGCAGTTGTAAGTCTGACAGTCGGGTGGTTTATCCTCTCTTGTTGAGGTAAACCACATACCCATTTTCACCTTTGATTTAGGTCATGCTTTTGGCCTTCGCTAAAGCACCCTAGATTTAGGTTCTGAGATTGCTTCTCCTCTTTGTGGGCCTTAAGTATAAATCCTTGCCTCTTAGCCTTTTCCATGACCTTGTACTATGGAATTGTAAGCCCTACCATTCTAATAAAAATTCAACTTAAATAAATTAATTCTAATTTTCAAAATGTAAATCCCAACCATAAGATAGTCTAGGATGCTTACTAGGCTTATAAGTATCTTAAGCATCCCTTACTTGTTTCCATTTAACTTTGATAAGAACTCCTTTCGCTTGATCGATCCCACTTGACTCTCTAAAAATAAATCAATCGATTGATAGTCCTACCTTTTGAAATCTTTGGAGATAACGATCATTTACCTTAATCGAGAGTATTTTTAAGAAATCTTATTCCTTGAGATGTAATTAACTATAGAGGCTTGCCTCCATAGGGTACTTAATGAACTCGATTTAAAATAAACCCTACTTTATATTTCCATATAAAGTAGGGGAAGAATCTCTCGTACATATGCAGACCAATTATCCTTAGGAGTCCTTATTGAGGATTAGGTCTATTGTAGGGTGGTGGCTTCTATCTTTTGAGTTAGTACACCTTTCCTCAATGTCATATCCGATCACCCTAATAAGAACATTTGCGGATCTACATGATATCTAAATGCACAAAAGAGCATATTTATATCTTCATTTTATTTTGTATAGAAGTATACATCTTAGAAATGATTTAAAATATTTCACCACACTCCCATCTTTTGACGGGTAATAATTGGTCTCCTTAGGACTAACACAAGTTGTCCTACTTGAAAAGACCTAGGGCAGACCAGCTTATTGTGAGCTTAAATCATTTTGGCCTTGTACAACTTGAGGTTCTGGCATGCCTGTAGGTGACTCTCCTCCAAACCTTTGAGCTCTTTTAACCGTAACTTTTCATTCTGCTTTTTAGTGATCTTGCTACCCAATGCTATCCTTAGTGATAGAAGTTAAACTTCTAAATGTAGAATGGCTTCAGACCCATACACTAAGGAAAATGGGGTAGATTGAGTTGGAGTTCGGTATGTGGTGCAGTAGGCCCACAAGGCTTCAACCAACTACTCATTCCACTATTGCTTGTTGTCATCAAGAGTCTTCTTTAGTATTTCGATGAGAGTTTTATTGAGTGCTTCTACTAAGCCATTTGTTCTGGGGTAGTTGATAGTGGAGTATCTCCAATTTATACCATGTCTTCTAGCAAAGCTGTTGATCTTGGTGCTTTTGAATGCAGTACTATTATCGGATATAATTCATCGAGAAACCCCAAACATATATATGATATGGTTCCTAAAAAATTGAAACACATGCTGAGCTATGACCTCTCTGAGTGGGATTGCCTCCACCAACTTGGAGAAGTAGTTGATGGCAGTTAAGATGAACTGATGACTTTTTGAAGAAGGAGGATTGATATGACCCACAATGTCAGTACCCCAACACTCAAATGGCCATGAGGCTAATGTAGGGTGTAGAATATTGGGTGGTTGATGTAGGACCACACCATGTACCTAACACTAATTTTATCTCCTAGCTACATCCATGCAGTCTGTAATCATCGAAGGCTAAAAGTATCCTAGTCTCTAGATCTTCATCTTCATATTCAGACCAGGCTGATGTGCTCCACATAGACCTAAATGTACCTCAGTTATAATGACACATGCATCATGTTTATCCAAACAGTGTAACCACATTTGCTCAAAGGACCATCGGTACAAGGTGTCATCCATGAGAGCATATGAGAGAGCTCTCTATTTCACCTGATGGGCTTGTGACTTTTATTGAGGTATAGGAGTGTTCAAATAGTCTATGAATGATTGCATATAATCCATCTCCTTATCTTTATAGGCAACAACAACCTCCCCTTCAAGAGAAAGTCTCTCAATGAGTCCAGCATCAATAAGGGATAGGACTTATCTATTTTGGTCCTTTATTGGAATGGACTCATCTTTCGGACATGCCAATTCTTTAGCAAGTTTGGACAGAGCATCTGCTTAATGTGTTCTCAACTCGAGGAACCTTGTAAATGGCGACTTCAGGGATTTAGGTCAACAGCTTCATGGTATACTCATGGTAATGACGAAGCTTGGGTTTGAGAACCTTGTAGGACCCAATAATCTGATTGATGACCAACTGAGAATCCCCAAAGATGTTGATGCTCTTGATATAGACCATGATAGCTAACTCCAGACCCACAATCAAAGCCTCATACTTGGCTTCATTGTTGGTGCACGGGTTGGAAAGATAGTATGAGAATCTCCTCACATCATGGTCTGGAGTTAGGAGAACTATTCCTACCCCTGCCTTTCCTAGAAGAGTAGATCGTGGTACTTCTCCTTTATGAAAGGAAACCACACCATCAAAATACATCTCCCATCGATAGTTGCTAACCTCTTCTAAGTTCATGATTTGGTCATTAGGGAGATCATAAATAAGTGGGGAATTAGCCAACAGTTGGTTCGCCGCTAATAAATCCACTAGTGATTGTCCTTTTATCGCACGAATGGGTACGAATGTGACATCAAATTATGAGAGAATTATGGACCAATGTGCTAAATGTATGGATATCATTGGCTGTGTCATGAGATACTGCAGTAGATTGGTTCTGGAAATCAAGTTCACCTTATGAGAAAGCATATAGTGTCATAGTTTTTAAGATGTGAAGATCAAAGGTAGGCAATGTTTCCCAATAGGTGGATAGTTCACTTCAGTAGGAATCAGATGACGCATGAGGTAGTAGAGAGCACTCTCCTTCCCTTCATCATTAGCTTGGGCCAACAAAGCACTGAGAGAGTCATCCAATGTAGCAGTGTAGAGGATGAGTGGCTTGCCTGAGATAGGGGATGCTAGAACTTGTAGCTTCACCAAATACTGCTTGATATCTTTGAAGGCATGCTGAGAATGGTTTGCATCTCCCTGATAGAATGGAAATAAAGCATCTTAGATATGCCAACCATCCTTGAAAATATTTGAATTGAGTTAAACTCTTAGAAGGTGGCATTTGATCTTTTTTGGGTCTATTTCTATTCCCCGGTGTCGGATAATAAACCCAATGAACTTCCTTGAAGCTACTCTGAATACACACATCAGGGGATTCATTTTGAGGTTATATTATCTTAACTGTTCAAAAACTACTCTCAAGTCAAAGAGATGGTCTTCCTTTTCTCTGCTCTTGACTACTAGATCATCAACATAGCACTCAATGTGATGATGATCTTCAGGAGACATCTTAATTTGGTTGTAGCCAGATGACCCATCCATGAAATAGAAAATTACAGGAGATAAGGTGATGTATACCATTAATTATGGTATAGGAAGAGGAAACTCATTCTTAGGACATGCCTTATTTTAAATCCCTAAAATCGATGCACATGCTAATTTGACCATTCTTCTTCTTAACTAATACGACATTGGCTAACCAGGTAGGGTATTTTTCTTCCCTGATGAAACCAACACTGATCAATTTCTTGACTTCAGAAATGACCTATAGTTCAATTTATAATCGCATGCATCTAGGAGCTTGCTTGATAGGGTTAGCGCCTGAATCTATTGCTAGCTTGTGGACTGCTACGTCAGGAGATAATCCAAACATCTCTTCATAACTCTATGTAAAGTAGTCTTTAAACTCAGTCAATAGCCTAACTATGTCATTAATTTCTTCTTCATTCAACAACAAATTGATGTATGTTGGGCGTGGATTTTCTTCTGTCATGAGGTTGATTTCTTTAAGCTTGTCAATTATTGAATGGATCTCCTCTTCAAATTCTAGCGGTGCATCTTTGATTTGGAGATCATCTGGATCATCTAAGGTTTTTAAACACACATTCTCATAAGAGTTGGTGTTGTGTGAAAAGAATCTATCAAACTCCAAATGATTAGTAACAACTAAGCAGTAATCATCATAATCGACTGGACCCACTGTACCAATTCCTAGTCCTGCTCTTGATTATGCTCCCTTTCCTATATTGTTTCACAGCTTTTCAAAATACTCTGACCTATGCCTGGACCATGTATGAGGAACCAAACCTTTATGTATAAGATTATGAACACAAGGCGAGTAAAAGTCAAATGATAATTTCATTAATTCTTTATATGATTTCTCCTCAAGTTCTACATCAACTTCAGGACTTAAGAAGGATGACCCTAAAAAGAATCTCTTCGGCTTCATATCACTAGAAGACTTAGGGGCTTCCTTAACAACTAAACCTTCAACTTTTTGGGGTGAAAGTGAGGTTAGAGCTAAGGTTCCCAACTACTGCCTGATAATTTTACATACATCTGATTCGAATACTTTGCTTTGTATGGAGGCCTAATCTTCATCGCTATCCAGCTCGAGTATCACCTCCGATGAAACCCACTAAGAGGGGAATGCTGGTATGATAATCACATTAGACTCATCCTCCGAACTAGATTCCAAGCCTATGTGAATATTAAGGGTACTCCTATGAACTGGAACATAACCCCTATTGGCTGATGTCCAACCAGGGGTCTTCCACCTCTGGAATTGCCTCTATTTTTACCTCTGCCTCTACTTGGTGGAGGTTGAGTCATCCTACTCACATGTCCATATGAAGGAATAAACTGTGGGTGGAATGTGATATGATGTTGTATTTCTTCTTCAATTTTCCTTTCTTGTTCACTTGCATTTTAACTTTTCTTTTCTTTTTCTTTTTCTTTTTCTTTTTCTTTATTTTCTTTTACTTTTGAATTTGAGTTTTATCCAAGTTCATGAGAAAGGTTGTTTTGAGGAATATAGTAGGTTGCATCTTCATATATCTTAACCTCTCTAACTGAAAATGGCTTGTCATATCTTTTGACACAATACTCAATCCCATCCTTCCTGAACTTGATGCATTGATGGAGGGAGGATGGAATTATCTTATTCTGATGTATCCAAGGCCTGTCAAGGAAAGTGGTGAATAAAGTATTTGAATAAATTATGTAAAACTTGGCTTCAGTCTTCCAGTCACCTATCTCCAAAGGTAACACTACGGAACCTAAAGCCCGCTCGCCTTGTTCATTGAATCCTCTCAACATCATCCGATCTCTTCAGAGTGTAGAGATGTTAATCTTCAAATAGCCAAGGGTCTTTAGACTCATAATATTCATCGATGCACCTGGATCGATGAGAACTCTGACAAGTCTGAATCAGCCCATGTCAACTGTAATGTAGAGGGGATGGTTGTGTTCCATGTCCCCCAGAAGTAGGTCTTCATTTGTGAAAGTGATTCCCTAGGCTTCTCTTGAATAATGTGTCTCCTCCCCAATGGCGGTTAGCTGAGCTAAGCATATCTCTGGATCAAGGAGAGCCTTGATTAATGATTTGCTCATCTCTTTAGATAAGACAAGGGCATCATATATGCTTAGCTTAGATGACAACTTTCTTAAGTTAGAGAGGACATTGTAGTCCACCTTGGGCTGATCCTCCATAAGCATAACCAAGGGTGGATCATCTTGTGGAGGGGCTTATCGATCCTCTAAACCAATGACTTGTTTCCCTCTATCTTGAGGTGCCGCCCCATGTGGGGAAAAATTCTTATAAGGGACTCACCTTTTAAATATGTGGGGAGAAAAGAAAGAGGATACTCATACAAAAATTCATCTTGGTAAGATGCCACGTAGATCCATAGATGTACTTATTCAAGTGATCATATATATCATCAAGGTATAGTGTGTTATCTCGAAAGACAGAAGTCACTACCCTTTAATGGAACCAATCACCTCAATAAGGACTCCTAAGGATGATGGGTCTGCATATGTACTAGAGATTCTTCTCCTACTTTACATAAAAAAATAAAGCATGGTTTATTTTAAATCGGGTTCGTTAAGTTCCCTAAAGGGGCAAGCCCCCATAGTTAATTACATCCTAAAGGACAGGATCCTTCAGGAAAACTCTCGATTAAGGTAAATGATCGTTGTCTTAGAAGATTTCAATAGGAAGGGCTATCAATCGATTGGTTTATGTTTTTGAAGATCAAATGGGATTGATCAAAAGAGGTAGTTATTATCGAAGCCAAAATGGGAATAATTAAGAGATGCTCAATATGCTAAGAAGCCTAGAATCATCTCAAACTATCCAATAGTTAGGATTTACATTTTAGAAATTGATTTAATTTGTTTGAGTTGCATTTTTCATTAGAATTTTAGGACTTAAGATTCCTTAACACAAGATTAAGAAAATTCCTAAGAGGTGAGGAATTATGCTTATGGCCCATAAAGGAGAGAAACAACCTTAGAACCTAAATCTAGGGAGCTTCAGCGAGAGCCGAAAGCACAACCTAAATCTAAGGAAAAAAATGAGTAATTAGTTTACCTCCACAAGAGAGGACAAACCACCCGACAACTTGGACTTACAACCGCCTGGGGTGGCTGCCAACTAACTCCTCCTATAATTTTAAATATATGTAGGCAAGTCTTTATGCTTATGCAAGATAACTAGGCTATTTTTTATTTATAAAGAAGATAAGTCTTTAAACTCACTCCCAAAAGAGACTAGATCATGTAAAGGGACATGCTTTAATGACCTAAATCTAATGCATTTCAAATTTCATTTTTGGATAATCAATTTTGACTCAGGAGAATATGACTTTTATGACTAATGCATGAGAAAGTAGATTGTTGGCCAAAATCAGCTAGAAGTTCAGGAGGTGAGTTTCCAAAGGTCAAGTCGGGTTCTCTGGCAAAGATGGAAGCTCTCTAATCAAGAGTGAAATAAGATGCTATTGTGCATGATATTATAAAGAAAAGAACTCATCCAACTAAGGGGTTTTTAATTCTTTCATCTTGATTTTAATCCTAAGTTTTAGATGAGGTTATGAGTTGTTTAGTTTTAATTTGAATTTTTAAGTTGGGTAAAAGATTTATTTTTTCGTAAAGAGCCTAATCCACATCGAGGCCATACATAAAGCAAGGAAAAAACTAGAAAAAGCATGCCACTTAATGCATAAGTTAAACAAACAGCAATCAATTTATAAAACTAGTGCAAAAAGAATAAATGACCATTTGTGGTCAGGCACCACTGCACAAACTCAAAAATATCAAATTGGGTAGCCGAGCTCTACCCTTATACACAATGAATTGAATTATAATTAAGCTAAAGGAATCCATTATTATGGGGGTCTTCAAGCTTTATTCTTCTTCCTTTTTTCTTCTTTCTTTCTTTCTTTTCTTTTTTTCTTCTTTGGATCTTCCTTTGGATGGTTAAATGGTAGATGCTCCAAGGCTTCAAATGGTACATAAGATGGGATCTTATGACCAATGTTTATCCTAATCCCCCATAACAAATCATTTCAAAATCCTAAATATACAAATTTTTACATGAAAAGGAAATGCATAAATCTAACTAAAACTTGTAAAATAAGGGTTAGTCAAATCTCACCACACAAATCCCAAGCATGTATATTAGATTTATCACCCCACACATGGGTGACTAAATCCACCTGGCCTATGGATTATTCTAAGGGGCATAAGCACCTACAAGCAAGAAGCATTTATATTTTTATTTATGATAGCTCCCCTTTAGCATAATCCCTGGTAGAAAAGAATAGTTAGACTAAGCACGTCTTACCATCCATTATATGAGCATACACCCTAACATCCAGTCTAAAATATTCATCACAAAATAAAACATAACATCAAGCCATGCCCCGACCTAACCTAAAGCTAGAAATGGTGACTTAGGCTAATGTGCGTGCTTTGAAGGTTTGTGTGGCATGCTTGGTTTAGGACTTTAGGTTTGAAGAAGGTTTTTTTTAAGTTGTTTAGTGATTTTGGGTTGTTTTTATTTCAAGTTTTAGTTTGATTTGAGTGAAACCTACAATTAATCACTAAGTTATGAAGAGAGGGAAATAGAAGAGAACTTCTCTTTCCTTCTTTAATCCTTAAGTAATTTCTAAGGTAAATTCACATTTTAGTTTCATTTAGGTGAATGTTTTACTAACATCTTTTAATTCTAAGTTTAGATCAACTCTAAACAAACCTATCCAAAAAGAAAGGCATTTTTAAGATTAAGAAAATTAATCAAAATTCACATAACATACATTACGACAATTCTTTCCCAACATATATAACATGCATATGGATGGACCCTAAGCATATCTATACATGCAAATGAGAATAGTTAACACACTTTATGATGCATGCTAAGTAGTTAATTTAAGAAAATTTGGAAGTTAAACATGTATGATTTTTCTTAAGTAGAAAATATTTTCTTTCTCCAAAAACTTCACATACATGCATGAAAGTAAGAAAGACATAAGTGAGTGCATTACCATTGCTAACCAGAGGTGTAAGGTACTAGTCCTACTTAGGGATACTTAAAGCCTCGCAACCTTGGAGTTGTCCAGACTAATATACAACTTTCTTTAAGTACTAACATGCAGATAAAAGAAATAAAGTGGAAAAGGAATATGCAAAAGTTTGCTTAATGATTTCATTTTTGTTTATGCAATTTATTCATGCAAGTACAGACAATCCTTCTTAAGTGAGAGCATAGAGGTGAATAGGGTTTGGAATTAAGTGTTGGGTTCTTTTCAAATGAACCCTACAGCTTACCAACCCATATTCAAAACTATGATAACATAATAAAGGAAGGAAATGCTATACTAAACATGCTTTATACTTTATCACATGCAAGCTAATAATTCATATATGAATATCACACTTTCAGATTTGATGTTTCATTTATAGATTTTGAAATTATTTTGGATTTAGTAGTGATAATAGTCATTCATATTTTACTTTAGCCAACACATGCACATTTGACATAAAGTAAACAATTTCATTTTAAAAACTTTGAAAACATGAAATCATAAATGCATAAGTTATATGGCATACTTTTTAACATGTTTGGAAAGATCTAAAGCAATGTAATCACATGAACAAGCTTACTTTACTTAATTCCTTAATACATTCTTAAAAAAATAAGAAAACATAGAATAAATCAAAATGAATTTCAAAATGATTTTGGTTTTTTTATGTTTGATTTAATTTTAAAGAAGTGAGATGAGTTTATTGTTCCTAACCCATTCCCACATGTGTTTTATATTATAGTTTAATTTTTAAATAATTAAATCCATTTTTAAATGTTGATTAGGTTAAGGTATGCATTAAGTGACTTAATTAACCCTTACCTACACCACTTTAGAAAGATTAACTAATTAATTATGAGCCAATCAGAATACATAAAACTCTCAAGATATGTAAATCTGCAATGCACCTAGTAATGAAAAGGCCTAATGCAATTTGGCTCAGAATTAAAAGTTAATTAAGCTAAGGGGTTTAGCTTAAGTATTTTTAAAATACCTCTCCACACTTATGAAAGGGGGTTTAATTTTCTTAATTATACTTAGGCTATTGAACACCTAAGAATATACCCAAGGTAGATTAATTAAGTTCTGGAGATTTTCTAGAATTTTTGAAAATTATTTAAAATGGTAATTAATTAATTAACCCTTAATTAAGAAGGGGATTAAGGAAAGAAAAGGGGGTTTAAGGAATATCTTAGGATAAATATTCCAAAAGCATTCCATAAAACCCCTACTCACTAGATCTAACCTTAACCCAACTTAAACATAAGGAAAATCCACTAATTATACCTTGATTACTCTTAATTTCATGAAGGGGATAGTTAGGGAATGAGCTAGTAATTTCCCTAATCAAGGCCTCAATAAATCTCAAGAAAATTAGGGGAAGCAGAGATCATCCCCTAAAATGAACCCTAAAAGTTTGAGATTAATTGGTAGCTTAATTAGAGAATAATTAATTAATTAACATTATTAAAGAAACCAAAATTCAGAGAGAAAGGGAAATTAAAATACATTGAAAACATTTTTAGAAAATTCTAGGTGGAATTATCTATCCAAGGTATTTTTCCTTTTATTTTTTTGATTTTTTTCTAGAAATAGTTATGATTTTCTGAAGGTTTCTAAATTAGTTAAGAATTAATAAAGCATTTTCCTAATCCCTAACTAATCCTGGGCTCACAGCATGACGCTAGGCAGTGGCGGTCAGCGCGCTTTACATGCGTCGCATTGTGAGACATTACTTAAGTTATCAAATCAGGAGAGGCGGTGGTGGCGCACGTGCTTTTACCCTTAGCCATTCGATCAAAGATTGGACAGCTGAGGATACACCTGCAGTTTATAAATTGAATAAGAGATTAAAAATGTGCCTAATAATCTCAGCCATCCATCTAAAAAGCTGAGGATGGATGACTGAGATGGGCTGAGTTCTTCCCTGAGGAGGAATGTGGGCCATTCACATTCTAAAGGAAGATCTGAGCCCATCCTTCATGGATTCAAACAAGATTCAACACACACCATCTAAAGGATCAGAGCGGCCAATCCAACAGCTAAGATCCTATGAGATTAATATCCACTTCACAAAATACTAACACCTCTTAGCCTAAGTGGTCAAAAATTCCCTAACCTCGCCGAAGGTGATCATTGGCGCTCATCCCTTGGAGAAGCTTCATCTGGTTGAGACGAAGCCTTACTGAAGTTTAGAGCACTTGAGATGGAGTGGATCTTCCTATGGGTCACCTCCTCCTTAGCTTGAGTTTGGCTTTGATCCAATTCAATCCTCCCTTGCCTTTAGAACTTGGGAATCAACTTAGGTGAGCTTGACTTGGTCACCTAAGTGTGCTTGCAAAAGGAATTGGAGTGGGATTAAGTGTGGAAGAAGTTTGAAATGAAGTTGAGCTCCCCTATTTTGCACTGTGCAAAATCAAGGAAGATGAATTCTAAATCCTCCTTAGGCACCTTGAAAAAGCTCTGTGATGTTTTCTAAAGCTTCCTATACCTCAATCGAGTATGAGTGAGTGAAAATTTTAGTGAATTAGGGGGAGTATATCTCCCCCTTGAAGGATCAGATGATAGGCAATGGACATACCATTTTGATCCAATTGGTCATAGGTTGAGGGTTGTTTGATCAGTTAGGAGTGTGCACATGGTCGGTTTGAGCCAAGGAGTGGATTGCCAACCTCCCATGTGCATCCAATTGAGGTTTGGGGAGAGTTTGAATTTTCAATTTCATGCCTATGGGTCGGGTTTGGTCCATGGGCTAATGGGTTGACCCAAACCCATTGGGTTGGGTGCACCACTCATCATTAGGTCCCCTTAAGGTTTTAGGAGAGCCTCAAGTGTTTGTGATGAGTGTACAATACCAAAATTTGTTTATGGCTAGGGGTATAATGGTCATTTTGCTAGTTTTTAATTTGGGTATGTTTGATATGTTGGGAAAATAGGTTGGGCCAAGTTTCAATGGATTTGGAATCCATTTGATAGGGTTTGGCACTTGTTGACCCATTTAGGTCAAAATGGGTCAACTTGGGTCAAGTTGACCAATAGGTCAAATTGGGTAAAACTAAGGGTTGGGTCAAGTTCATATGATCATTTGAAATGTTTTGGTTCCTTTGGTTTAGTTCAATTTGGTATAGATTAGCTTTTGGCTCATATGACCCATTTAGGTCAAATGGGTCAAGTTGACCTATTTGACCCATTTGACCTATTTGGGTTAGGTCAAGGGTAGGTTTAGGTTTAGTTGGTCATATGGAGTGGATTGGTATATTTGTTTCCAATCAATTTGAGTTAGGTTCAATTTTGGCTCAACATGACCCCTTTAGGTCATGTTGGGTCTAAGGTCAATTGGGCTAGGTTGGGTCTAGTTGGCCAATTGAGGTTTTGGTCAAGTTCCACAAGTGATTTGGGGTGGATCTGACCCATTGGTTTCAATTAATTTAACTTAGATCAAGTTTTGACACATTTTTACCCTTTAGGTCAAAATGGGCCAACTTGGGTCAAGTGGGCTAAATGGGCTAGGTTAGGCTCAAAGGTCAACTTGGTCAAGTTCAAACATAGGTCATGAGTGAACTTAGATCAATGGTTTCAATCAATTTAGCTTATAGTGGATTTTGGTCATGTTGGGTTTCATTTTAGGTTAAGTGTTGACTTGGTCAACCCTTAGGTTTGACTTGGTTTGACCTAATTTGATTGATTGATCATCCGATGATGATTGTTGATCATGATGAGAGGGGTATATGAGTTTGGTTCAATCCAATTGGTTATGATCAAAAGTTGGCTCATAAGGGTACTTTAGGTCACTTTGGGTCAAGTGAGCCTAAGTGGGTCAAATGGCTTGGTCAAAGCTTGATTTGAAGTTGATTGATTTTGTACATGGACTTATGATTGAAATATAAATCTATTTACAAGTGGTTTGAAGTCAAATGGATTTTGATCCATTTGAAAATCTCATATTCAAAGGAAGAATATGAAGGAGTTTTGGGTTTGATTTTTGATTTGGGTTTTGATTGAAGGATTGAAGTTTGGATTTATATATGGACTCTTGATTGTAGGATTGATTGAATTATGAGAGAAAATCAAGAGTTTGGCTTGATTTGAATTGATTTTGGCTAAGTTCAAAATTTTGACTTGAAAGGCTTAGATTTGATTTTGATTTGATTTGAGTTTGATTTTTGGAGTTGGTTTTGATTGTTTGAATTTATATTTCATTTATATATGTGAATATAAATGAGAATATAATTTGATCATGAGAAAATTTCAAGAATTTGAAAAAAGAGTTAATCATGATTTTGGCTTAAATCCATTAAAGGGAATTTAAAGGATTTAATTGAATTTTTAATTTGAAATTTAATTTTTGACTTGGATTTGCTTGATATATATTTATATTTCATTTATATATGCGAACATAAATGAGAATACAAATATATTTTGAGGAAATCTCATGAGTTTGAAGTGTTTTGATCAAAGTTGAGGTTAAATCCAATAATGAAAAATTAAGGGATTTAAGTGATTTTTAAGCATTTTTAATTTGGAATTTAATTTGATGGCTTGATTGAATTGAGTTATATTTTTATTTCATTTATATATGAGAGTACAAATGAGGATATAAATTTATTTTGAGAAAATCCCAAGGATTTGAATAGGTTTGATCAAGATTTGGAGTTGATTTTGGCTAAGTCATTTAATGGAAAATTAAAGAGACTTAAGAAAATTTCTTGAGTTGATTTAGAATTTTGAATTTGATTTCGTTGATTTTAATTTATATTTCATTTATATATGTGAATATAAATGAGAATATAAATAGATCATGAGAAAATCTCAAAGGTTTTAATAGGTTTAGATCATAATTTTGGCTAAGTCCTTAAGAAAGGGTCAAAGACTTAGGAAATTTTGACTTAGGAATTTTTTATGGATTTTGATCATGGGTTTCAATCATGGATTTCAATCATAGAATTGAATCATGGAATTGATTTTATTTTGAGAAAATCAAATATAATTGATTTGAAATTTGACTTGAAAGAGGGAAAGCGAGGAAAGGTCTAGGCTAAGGGTAGGAGATTTTCCTAACACCCCTAAGGCATTACCTATTCCTATGGCTAACTCTTCTAAGTCTTCTAGGGCTAGGAGTGAGTGTCCACCTAATCACTAGATGTGTCTAAAAAATAATAAATTCTTAAAGTCTAAGAGATATCCTAAGCCTAAGATGGAGGTGTTGAAAAGTCATTCTAAAAATGAGGTCAACACCCTGTGAGGTAGAACCTTGCCATTATGGAGGTTGACTTCGGTTATCTCTTGTGGCAGGGTAATGGAAGGTTCTACCTGCACATCAGGCTCACCTACAGCTTCTCCTATGGGACCCTCAGAATTGGATGATTCCAAGTCTATCTCAATAGGTGAACCCGTAGTATTCAGAGTAGAAAAATCCAAGTCTAAATCAGAAAGAGGAAGATCAGAATTGTTATAGTTGTTGTTTAGACTTGAAGAGTTATTTAGAATAGATTTAGATAACCCATCAGAAGTGACATAGATGTAATTCAAGCTAGCTTTATTCTTCAATTTTTTGGATTTGATAGGGATACAAAGTAGAAATCAAGTAAAGTGAGAGGGGTGAGAGATTTAATGCCCACATCCACCGATACAAGATGTCTACTAGCAGAAGAAGAACTAGCTGAAATAGTGGTAGCTGCAATGGCTGACTGGAGGCCAGACTCGATCGGTGGTTGCACTACTAGGCTATCCCAGTGGCACTATTCTTTGCTGAGCTCCCCTTTCCTTGAGTTTGCACGCAAACCTTCCTTGATGTTGGAGGTTTGAGCTGACTCTAGCACCTGCAAGGAAAGTTTTTGATCTTCTAAACAATCTTTTTAGAGGTTTTGGATAATGAGATATCCCAACCTTCTTTGGTTTTGAAAGAATCACAAGTATCCCCAAGGATTACCTTAATGGAACTGGATGGTTGTTCCACAAGGTATTCCTTCGGGATGACTATAGCACCGGTCTTGAAGCTATGTTCATGCCAGTCCTTAAATGTGAAGCAATCTTCCAAAATATGACCTAGCATACAGTGGTAGGGGAAAAGTTAGGATCATTGCTTTTTCCCACTTCCTCCGGCCTTCTAGGTTCGGGTAGTTGAAAGTCAGGTTTCTTTAAGAGATTCTTAAAGAATTTTCTAACTACCTCTCTCTTAAATGAATATGGATTGTTTGGTTTATCCCTAAGAGTAGGTGGATGGTAGCTACCTGGCGGCGGGTATGTGTAATGATGTTGTTATGAATATGGCTGAGGTGGAGGCGGTGTAGGTCTTGGAGGCTGTTGTGGTGGCCGGTAGGGCTGCCTTGGTGGTGGTAAAGAAGGAAGAAGCGATGACTGCAGAGCATGAGGTCTCTCAAACTACTCTCTGGCCAGCTGTTTCCCCTTGTCTATTGTTATCATTGCCCTGGGCTTCTTCTCATATATCTTTTGTGGCTTTGGCTTTGTTGGTAGATCTAGAGAAGGTAATTGTTTGGCTTCTCCTTGCAAGTTAGCCGCCTTGTTCATTAATTTCTCAAAAATTTTGATGGCGAAACCTTTGAGCATGAAGGCGACCGGGCCATCGATATTCTTAAGAAAAATCTCAATGGAGTACTGTTAAGATAGCTATGGTTCACATTTCATACTCAAATTATTCCATCTGAGAATGTAATCAATAAGGGACTCACCATGGTTTTGTTGAGCGATAATGAGATCGCCAATAGTGACCCTTTGTTGAGCTCCAACAAACCTCTTGATAAAGAGTATCTCTAACTCAGCAAAAGTCTTTACTGAACTATTGGGAAGTTTAGCATACCAATTAAAAGCTATCCCTACTAAGCTACTGATGAAGAAATGGAAGAGTAAAGTTTCATTGCCACCAGCATTGCAACAACTAGCTCTGAAATGCATGACGTGCTGCATCGGGTTCCCACTGCCATCAAAACTCTTGAAGGAAGGTGGCACAAAACCCTTAGGATATTGGATTGCATCAAATTTCTTTGGGTAGGGTCTACCCTTTGGAACTAAAGATCCTTCTTGGGCTTGAGTCAATGTTTTCTTCACCTACTGCTCAACCATGAACTTGATATCTTTTTTCTTGTATGGAGGAACTATCCACTACCATCCTATACATGCTGGTGTTACCTTGGTCTACTGGAGGTGAAGTCTTGGCTGGGTCCAAGACATGCACCAACTCTAGCTAACTAATCTCAGCCGTGGTATGATAAACTACTGGGGCTTGGTTCTACAATGCTAAGATAGCTGCTAATAGATCTTTGAGCCTCTTCTCCATCCTATCTATATTTTCATCTTTCTGCTTTATCTGTGCTCGGAGGTGTTGGGTCGAGTGGGTTGTGTCTTTCTGCCCGGCCTCAACACCTTTCATAGTTTGATGCTCTATGAGGAGGGATCCCTTGGTATCTACCATGCAAACTCCTATTAAGTCTCTCAACAAATCATCTTTGTTGGGATTAAAGCTTATCTTCTCCTCATCAAACCAATCATATCTTAGTATCTCCTTATTTTCCATGAAATAGTGAGCTACTATGTCATCTAAAGAATGATTTGTCAGGACTGACACAAATTTTTTCGGTTGACTGGTGGTGGGATCCACATCATGTACTATGAAGCACCAGACATCCTCTACTGCTGGAGGTTCTATGATCATGGGTTGTACTCGCTAGAAGATATACACTTCTGACTGTCACTGACTCTATATGGGGTAACACTCCTAGGAGGTTCTATGATCATGTGTGCAACTGGGTTTCCACCCTCTCCCTCTGCAACTACTATAACCATCTACAAATCCTATTGCAGTGGTGATGGAGAAGGGACGATCACTATGCTTCAGGATTGTCATTCCTTCCGCACCACAATTGGGGCAGAAGGCCAAGCAGGAGAGCTCGGCCTTGCCACAGTAGGCATGTAGATGGAATGGGATCCCTTGGCTGTAGCTGAATCACCAACGGGATCTTCTTCTCCCCGGATGTGGCCTTCATGGCCTTGGGAAGAACTGGAGATGCTGATACATGAACAGGCGATGGTGGGCGGGGAGTAGAGCGGTGTGGTGGAGACACCACCAACTCTCTCGAAATAGGGGCCCTCCTTTTGTGGTGAGTAGTCACACTATGTAGAATACTGTCTATGTGATTGACGCGATAGCCCGTCGATCAGGAAAATCAATGAGTGCATATGCCACTGACTGTTGACCAAACCTCCACTTCTCTCAGCTAGTGATATGAACTGTAGTATGGGCCTCCCTAGCCCTCTCCCACCATAGATGTTTCTCCACATTATGGGGGATAACAGATCTCAAGTCAAATTGAGCCCTAGACTCAGATCATTCGTAGGCCGCCAACTGAACAAAGGGCATTTCCTCTACTACACGATTATGGGGAATCAAGCTGGCGGAGGAGGTGTAGGGATTCTCCTCGCATCCTCTTTTTTAGACCTAGAGAGAGGACGGAATGGGTTCACTTTAACTAGTAGGGAAATCAGAGTGGGCAACTCCTCCATAACTGACTGTGTAGCTACCTCCATCTCCCTGACAATGCGTGTATGGTACCGCTTAATCATGCAGTTTTTATTCTTCCTCTGAGTCTTGGTGGGGCAAGCGGAGTAAGAACTAGACCTGACTTCAAAAGTTGGGAAGACAATATCTGGGATAAGAGGAGCCTTACCCTTTGATGGTGCTAATGAGTGGGTACTAGCCCTTACTAGAGCAAAGACGGAAACAACGCACATTGGCTACCATATGTTGGCACCTAAACGCTATAAAAAACACACGCCTTCCTCTTAGTGAGGGGATATCAAAGTCGATGGCAAGTCAATTGAATGACCGGCTTCTAGCCACCATGGTCTAAGCCAGTGAGGGGAATGCCCTCAGTAATCCTGCCCCTCAAAACCTCGGCCCAAAATGAATGAGGTGGAAGAGAAAGCTGCCCAATCCAAGGAGAAGTCCAACCCGTGGGGAAAGGTAAACACTTACTTTTGGTACCATTTCATAACTAAAAACCAAACGAATCAGAATCAAACTAATCAAGAGTCTGCAATGTTGAAAATAATTTTGAATCAAATTTCTATTGAGTTTGAATTTATAATTTAGAATTTGACCTCATGCATAATATTTTGAAAATGTTAGGTCGAGTTCAAATGATTTAGAATAGATTTCGATATTTTTCTTAGAAAGAGGAATTGTTTGGATATAAAATCCATTTTCAACAAATTTGGATATGTTGAAAATGGGTTCAAATATTTTTTTTGTTTGAAGGGATGCTTCCATAGGTCATATTTGAATTTTAATTTTTGATTTTGAGGACCCTTTATTTAACAAATTTGAGTATGTTAAAGTAAAGGGTCAATTGATTTGTGATTTTGAAATTTACTCACTTAGAAAATTTTGGTGTGTTAAGTGAGGTGTTTGAAAACAATTTTCTTCTTTTGTTGTTTGCTTGTTTTGTGAATCATCTGAATTTTGAGAATGGAATCTTCACTTAGTAAATTTGGGTATGATAAATGAAGAATCCAAATGTTTTATTGTTTTTGAAAAAGAGGATCTTTACTTAGCAAATTTAGGTATGCTAAATAAAGGATCCAATGTGATTGATTTTGTTCTCTGGATTTTTTTTTAAAGAGGATTTCTACTTAACAAGTTTAGGTGTGCTAAATAGGAGATCCAAGTGTGCTTTTATTTTTATTTTGTTGAAAAGAGGATTCTTAGCAAATTTAGGTATGCTAAGGAAATTCAAATGTGTTTCACTTTGATTATTTTGAAGAGAGGATCCTTAGCAAATTTAGGTATGCTAAGGAAATTCAAATATGGTTTATTTTGACTTTTGTTGATTTTTGAAAAGGGGAACCTTAGCAAATTTAGATATGCTAAAGAAATCCAAGTGTGTTTCATTATTTTGATTTTTGTTTGAAAAGAAGATCCTTAGCAAATTTAGGTATGCTAAGGAAATCCAAATGTATTTTGATTTTTGAAAAAGAGGATTTTCACTTAGCAAATTTGGGTATGCTAAATGAAAGATCCAAATGTTGTTTCATTTTTGAAAAGGAGGTAGCAAATTTTGGTATGCTAAATGAATGATCCAAATGTTATTTTATGTTTTAAAAAAATGTTTATTGATTTTATTTTGAAAAGAGGATTTTCACTTAGCAAATTTGGGTATGCTAAATGAAGAGTCCAAATATTATTTTAATTTTGGAAAGATGATCGTTAATTTTGATTTTTGAAAAGGTGTTTGTTGATTTTATTTTTGAAAAGATGATTGTTGTTTCTCATTTTGAAATGAAATCTTCATTCAGTAAATTGAGTATATTGAATGGAGATATTCATTTATGCTTTTGGAAAATATGATTATTGATTTTGATTGAAAATGAAAACTTTCATTCAATAAATTTGAGCATATTTAATGGAAGTGTTCATTTGTCCTTTTATAAAATGTGATTATTGATTTTGACTGAAAATGAAAACCTTCATGTAATAAATTTGAGTATATTGAATGAAAGTGTTCATTGTGCTTTTAGAAAATGTGATCAACATATTGATTGAAAATGAAAACCTTCATTCAATAAATTCGAGTATATTGAATGAAAGTGTTCATTTGTGCTTTTGGAAAATTTGAGTTTTGATTTATGATTTTTTGGAAAGTGAAGTCCTCATTTAATAAATTGAATAAGGAAGTTCACTTGTGCTTTCTGAAAAGAATAATTTTGGATTTTTATTTTTACTTTTTAAAAAAAAATCCTACTTATAATAATCATGAAGATCGTTATATGAGGTTGGTTTGCAAAATTTTTGTGAAAATATTTTATTATGTGCATTTTGAAAAAATGCTTTTTGGAAAGATGATGTTTTTCATAAAAGGATTTATTCTTTCTTTATTTTTGGAATGAACATTTCCTTACCATAGAAATAGTAAGGAGGAAGTCTTTAGTTATTTCTTTTTATTAAATTTTTATTTTACTATTGGGAAACCCAATAGGGGTTTTAAGACCTACATGGAATGAGATCCTAAAACCTAAAGATGTTGGCTAGCTTAGCTTAAGGAAGAAATAAACTAAGTGCCAACGAAAAAGAAGGATGGTCTCGAATTCATATAAACTACAAACACACTATCGATACATGAAGACAATGATCATTTACCAAAGACGGAGAGAGGAACCTTCCCCAATGGAGTCGCTAGAAAAATCTGTGGTGAAATTTTTTTGCCTTCATCTATCCTTTTGAAGAGGAGAAATGAAAACATAAATATACGCTTTTCGTTGGGACATCACGTTGATCCGCAGATGTTCTTATTAGGGTGATCAGGTACTACATTGAGAAGAGGTTTACTATCCCGAAAAGTAGAAGTCACCACCATATAATGGACCTAATCAATTAAATAAGGACTCCTAAGGATAATGGGTCTGCATATGTATCAAAGATTCATCCCCTACTTTATATAGAAAAGTAAAATAGAGTTTATTTTAAATCGAAGTTTATGTTCATGAGGCATAGTTAATTACATTTTTAAGGAATGAGATTAAGAATACTCGATTAAGGTAAATGATCATTATTTCCAAAGATTTCAAAGGTTAGACTATCAATAAATTGGTTTATTTTTTGAAGATCAAATGGGATTGATCAAAGGGAGAGTTATTATCAAGCCAAAGAAAATAAGTAGGAGATACTAGAAACCCAAGCATCTCAAACTATCATATGGTTGAGCTTTACATTTTTGAAATTTGAAAAGGATTTATTTGTTTGAGTTGGATTTATTTGAAATCTAGGGCTTATAATTCCATGATGCAAGGTCATGGAAATGCCTAAGAGGTGAGGATTTATGCTCACAGCCCCGAAGGGAAATAGCAACCTTAGAACCTAAATCTAGGGAGCTTTGGTGAGGGCCAAGGCATGAACTAAGTCTAAGACAAAAATGGGCATATGGTTTACCTCCACAAGAGAGGATAAACCACCCGACTGTTGGACTAACAACCACCTAGGGGTGGTCGCCAACTAACTCATCATACGATTTTAAATACATGCAGGCAAGTTTTATGCTTTATGCAAGATAACTAGGCTATTATTTATTTTAGAAAGAGACTAAATCTTTAAGCTCACTACCTAAGAGACTAGATCATGTAAGGGTATAAAAAATGACCTAAATCTAATGCAAAATATATTACATTTTACTTTCCTTTTTGGACAATCATTTGACTCGAGCTTATAGGATTCATATGCCTAATGCATGAGAAATAAGATTATGGGCCAAAATCAAGTGAGAAGGGGAGGTGTGTTTCCACCATGGCTCTCAAAGGTCAAGCCAAGTTCTCTGGCAAAGGTGGAAGCCCTCCAATCAAGAGTGAAATAATATGTTTTTGATGTTAGAAAAGAAATGCTCATCCAGCTAAGAGGTTTCTTTTATCTTATTTTTAACTTAGGCTTTAAATGAGATCATGAGTTATTTATTTTTAATTTTGAGTTAATTAATTTGGTAGAAGATTTATTTTTCCCTAAGAGCCTAATCTCCATCCAAGTCATACATCAAAGCAAAGAAGAAACTAGGAAAATATGTCATTTCTAATGCACAAGCTAAACAAAATATCAAACATTTTATAAAGCTAATGCAAAAGAATAAAGGCTAAGTATGGTCGGGCACCACCGTACAAACCCAAAAACAAATTTGGTAGCCGAGATCTACCCTTATACAACCTCGATTATAAATGAATTAATTATAATTAAACAAGGAATTCATGTTATGGGAATCTTCATTCTTCATTTCTTCATTCTTCTTTTCTTCTTTCTTCTTTCTTCTTTTGGACGGTTGGAGTGTGGATACTCCAAAGGCTTCACATGGTACATAAGATGTGATCTTATAACCAATGCTTATCCTAATCCCCCATAACAATCATTCTAAAATTCTAATTGCAAAATTACATGAAAAGAAAAAAAGTAAATCTAACTAAAACCTGTAAAATAGAGATTAGCTAAACAAACCACACATTCCCAAGCATGTATAAAAAAAATTGGATTTAACACCCCACACATGGGTAACCAAGTCCACCTAGCCAATTTTGGATTATGCTTACGAGTATAAGCAACCTGCATAACAAAAGCAGTTATATTTTTATTACAATGCCCCTTAAGCACAATCCCCTATAGAAGACAATGATTAGACTGAATCGTCCTACCATTTATTCTACGCACATACACCCTAACATACAGACTAAAACATCACATCATGAAATAATATTTTATTTCTAAGTGGTGACTTAGCCTAATGTGTGTGTTGTGAGGTTGGTGTGGTATGCTTAGCAAGGCTTTAAGATTAGGATTTTCTAAGTGTGAAAAGGTTCAACTTAGAAAAGTGATCTCATTTAAGTTGTTTGGTTTGAATAAACCTACTTAATTACTAAAGGTTGTAAAGAGAGAAAAAGTGAAGAGAACTTCTCTTTCCTCCCTACCTTAAGTGATTTCTAAGGTAGATTCATTAATGATTTTTGTTTAATAAATATTTTAGGTATTTTAATTAATCTTAAATTTATATTTTCTCTAAACAAACATATTAAAAAATAAATGCATTTTATGATTAAGTAAAGTGAATTACTATCACAAAACACACAATATTTTATTTCTTTCCCACATGTGTATCATGCACATAAATGAATCCTAAGCATATCTATACATACAATGCAAGTATTTAGCACACCTTAATAATGATTGTTAAGAAAGGTTGCTTAAGGAAATTTGGAATGTTTCATGTATGCATGATTTTGTTAAGTATAAGAGAGTGATTCTTTTATCCATTTTTATATGCATATTTATAAGTATAAATGACATAAGTGAGTACAACGCCATTATTAGCACCAGGGGTGTAAGGTACATGACTTACTTAGGGCTACTTAAAGCCTCGCAACCCTGGGATTGTCTAGACTAATATACCACTTTTCTTAAATGTATATGCCTGTACAAAAAGAAATGCATGGAAAGAGAATCATGCAAAAAGTTTATGTTTGTTTGTTAAGTAGAAGAGATTGACTCTTTTATCCATTTTTCATATGCACATTTACAAGTATAAAAGACATAAGTGAGTATGGTGTCATTGTTAGCACTAGGGGTGTAAGGTACAAGACTTACTTAGGGCTACATAAAGCCTTGCAACCCTGGGGTTGTCCAGACTAATATACCACTTTTCTTAAATACATGTGCATGTACAAAAAGAAATGCATGGAAAGAGAATCATGCAAAAAGTTCATGTTTGTTTGTTTGATTTTGGTTGTTTAATCTATATGTGTGATGTGGAATTTCCTCTTAAGTATAGAGTATAGGAATAGATTTCAAATCATGTCCTTTTCAAATGGACTATACACTTACAAATCCTCAACCTATGTTAAGAAAGAGAGAGAAAATCACATAACACATTTTATACTATTCACATGCAAGCTCATAAGTACTTATAGATAGCATACTTTTCATTTGTAATGTTTGGTTTATAAGTTTTGAAAATAGTTTTGGATTTAGTGGTGATAATAGTCATTCATATCTTACTTTAGCCAAAATATGTAATTTAACATAAAGAAAACTTTTCATTTTAATTTTATTTTCAAAAGACATGAATGCATGATTTTCATATGATATACACATTTAGCATGCTAGGAAAGAAACAAAGTAATGTAAGCATGTAACTTCACTCGCACTAATTAATTCCTAAAGACAATCTTATGAAGTAAGATCATTTAAAGAAAATCAAAAGTTGCTTAAAGAGACTTTCATTTTATTTTGAGTTTGATTTGAATTAGGAAAGGGTGAAAAGGTTTGCTGGTCCTAATCTATTCCCACATGTGTGTATTATTTTAGTTTAATTTTCAGGTGATTAGATCAATTTTATGCTTTGGTTAGGTTAAGATGTAGATTAAGTTCATTAATTACCCCTTATCTATACCACTTTAACATATTTAATCAAATAATTATGAGCCAATATATGACATAAAACCACAAGGAATTTAAATCAGTAATGCATCTTAGGAAAGAAAGGTACCTAATGCAATTGGCTCACAATTAATGATTAATTAAGCTAAAGGATTTAATTTAAGTACTTTCATAACCCTTCCCATGCATATGGCTTAGGTATGATTTCCTTAAGTTACTTAGGTTATTGAACACCTAAGCATCTACCCAAGAAGGATTAGTTTAGGATTAAATTTTAGTTTTGAGAATTTGATTTGATTAATTAAGTAGATCATTAGTAGATTAACCCTTAATTAGATTTTGATTAAGAAAGAAAGGGGGTTTAGAGGATATCTTAAGTAAAATATCCCAAAATCATTCCATAAACCTCCTAATCACTTAAACAAAGTTTAATTAACTTAATCAAGAAATTAAATCACTGTTCACATGCTTAATTAAGCTTAATTATATTAAGAGAGGGATTAGAGGTTCATTAATTAATTTTTCTCATTAACACATTAAACAATTTCAAGAAAATTAGGGGAGGCAGAAGTCACCCCACTAAATATGGTTGAGAAGTTTAGAATTAATTAAAAAGTCATTAAGGAGTAATTAGGGTTATTAATTTTTCAAATAAACCCTAATTAAGAAAAATCTACTATTCAAATTCAATTAGAAATAATTTTATTAGATTTTTCTCTAAATTATCTTTAAAATGAACCTTAGTTTGTATTTTTTTTTGGATTTGTTTACAATTAGTTATGAATTTAGGAAGTTTAAATTGATTTAAGTGATTTTTTATGAATTCTATTAATTTATTTTATTAAAATAAATCATTTGATACTCAAAATTTAATATTTTTTAATCCAAAAGTCATTTTGACTTAAAATTTTTATAGTAGGTGTATTTTAACATCAATTTTAATCTCTAAAAATTTCAACTTAATATAACATATATTTTTAGTTTAATTAATGAAATTAGATTTTTACTAAAACTCAAATTAAGCTCTAAATATTTAATGAAATTTGGGGATTTTAAGTGTGTTGGACTTCTCTTGGAAAGACGAATCCAACGAGCCCTTGTTTGCAATTTTTGGTTAAGTATTTTATTTTCTGTAAATTTTTAAACTTTCAAGTAATTTAAAGTAATTTTTCAAATCAAAAAAATATGATTTTCCTACTCAACACCGTGTGGCACTGACGTGGCAACGCGGTGCCATGTGGCACTGTGCGATTGAATGTGTGGTGCCGCGTCAGCAGAATGGGCGGGAAATCCAATCAACGGTGGTGAGAGTGACCCGTTGTTTGCTTTGGACAATCCGATCGTATGTCGGAGGATCCATATCAGATCGCGTGATCCAAAGGCAAGGATCGCGTGATTGGCACGTGATCTGAGACATTCGATAGCACGAACTGCATGATCGGACGGTCTAGATCGCATCAAGTTCTCCAAAGGGCCGAATCACACGATCTGAGCTGTCCGATCACGCAAATTGCTAGATCCATCGTCGGTGAATAGTAAAATTAGGGCTAATTTTGGGGGAAAAAAAAGAGGATTTCTTAGTAAAAACTTGTCCAAATGGACTCGTTTTCGCATCGATTCGTACTGAAAAAATTATATTTTATAATTGGGATGATTTAAAATAATAATGATGGATTATCTACGGTAAATTCCTAAAAATCACATGAAAAATTATCACAAATAAAAGATCCTAAGGTCGGCTACGGTTCTTTAAAAGTTACATCACCGGGGATGATTTTTGATGGCGGTGATGACTCAAGCACGCTGTTGAGTGAGGGAAGAAGCCGTGGAATAAGCTTGGATCTTCTCCTTCATGTCAAAATGATGTTTATTCTGATGATCACCGTTTCCTCACCGAAATCCACTTAATTTTGAAGTATTTCTCTTCAAAATGAAGTGGGGGTGATTGCCAATTACTTTGGGAGATCTAAGAGAGGGAGAATAAGAGGAATGGGTGAATGCTTTAGCCTCCGTGTCTTGGAATCAAAAGTGAACAAAAATGAACCTTTTGTTTAAAATTTTGGCTCCAAACTCATGTCATTTGGCTTGGGGTGGTTGAGAAAGGAAGAGAATCATCCTAGGTGGCTCCCTATGATTGGCTAAGGCATGGAAAGTGGATACCATGAAGGACAAATGGGTGTCCTAGCCAAGGGGAGGTGAGAGTCCTTCATGCCAAGTATTCCAATAGGAGAGGTGAGGTGATTTCACCTCCCCATGAGTCATGGTTGCCCCAACCACTCCTTGGGTCAAAAATCAATGTCCTTGGTGCCTATGTGCACCAATGGATGAATGTCAAGTGGCCAAGGAAGAGAAATGACCTCTTGGGCAAGTGTCTTTTCTCATGGGATGCCCTTGACCCAAGGGCAAAGTGGTCATTTAGTATTGAATTTGATTTGAGCAGATTTGGAATGAGTCAAAAGTAATTTGGACCAAATTTCATGTCATTTGAAGTTCATTTGGTTTAATTTGGGTTAATTTGACCTATTTGGGTCAAATTAGGTCAAAATTGGTTAGGTTGACCAATTGGTCAAATTGGGTCAAACCAAGAGTTGGGTCAAGTTCAAATGATCATTTTAATTTCATTAGTTCAATTGGTTTCAATCAATTTGGTTTAATTTGGATTTAATTTGGATTTTGGCCAATTTGATCCTTTAGGTCAATTTAGGCAAAGTTGACCGATTTGACCCAATTTACTAAATTGGCTTGAATCATGGCTTGGTTTGGGTTTGGTTGATCATTTGGAATATATTGCAGGCTTTGGTTTTAATTAATTTTGGTTTGGTTTAATTTCAAATTGATTTGACCTTTTAGGTCAAGTTGGGTTCATGATCAATTAGGCTAGGTTGGATCTAGTTGGCTAATTGGTCAAATTAGGTTTAATTGAGGCTTTGATCAAGTTCAATAATCAATTTAGAGTGAACTTGAGCCATTGGTTGCAATTTGATAAGTTTGGGTTCATATGGGTTAAAGGGTTGACTTGGTCAATGGGTAATGTTGACTTGGTTTGACCCAATTCATTGCAATTGATTAACCTATGATGATTAACAAATATGCCATGAAGTTTGGATTGGCTTAATTTTCTTTGATTTGGATTGAATTGGATTTTGATTCATGTAGGTCAAATTGGCCACTTTAGGTCAAGTGAGTCAATTTGGTTTAGTTGGCTTGATCAAGACCTGATTGAAGTTTGGTTGAACTCACATATGGACTTGAGATTGAAATATAAATCCATTTGCAAGTAATTTGGAGTCAAATGGGTTTTGATTCATTTGACAATTTCAAGCTAAAAGGATGAACATGAGTTTGACATGGGTTTCATTTTTGAATTTAGTTTTGGTTTGAGGATTGAAGTTTATGTTTATATTTGGATTCATGATTAAAGGATTGATTAAATCATAAAGAAAAATCAAGGGTTTGGCTTGATTTGAGTTTGATTTGGCCAAGTTCAAGAATTTGACTTTAAAGGCTTAGGTTGAATTTGGTTGATTTGAGTTTGAGTTTTGAATTTGTTTGATTGATTTGAATTTATATTTTAGTTATATATGTGAATATAAATGAGAATATAAATGGGTTATGACAAAATTTCTTGAATTTGAATTGATTTGGATTTGATTGGAGCTAAGTCCATAAGATAGAATCAAAGGACTTATGAAAGATTTTTGGAATTTGGATTTGAGTTTTGGATTTAGTTTGATTGATTTGAATTTATATTTTATTTATTAATGTGAATATAAATGAGAATATAAGTGGGTTATGAGAAAATTTCTTGAATTTGAATTGATTTGGATTTGATTTGAGTTAAGTCCATAAGATAGAATCAAAGAGCTTAGGAAAGATTTTTGGAATTTGAATTTGGATTTCAATCATAGGTTTCAATTATTTGGAATTGATTCATGATTTGAGAAAATCCATTGAAATTGATTCAAGGTTTGATTTGCAATTGAAGTGGATATGAGTTTGGAGCTGATTTGAATTTGACTTGAAAGAAGGAAGTGAGGAGTTAGTTCAAGCTATAGGATAGGAAAATTTTCCTAACACACCTAAGGCATGACCTATTCCTATGGCTAACTCTTCTCAGTCTCTAGGGTTAGGTTAAGTCACCACCTAATCACTAAATGTGTCTTAAGACTAAGGAAATAGTGGTAGCTGTAATGGTTGACTGGAGGCTGGAATCGGTAGGTTGTTGCGCTACTAGGCTATCCCGGGTTGGCACATGTTGTTGCTACTACTGAGCTCCCCCTTTCCTTGAGTTGGCTCTGGAAACTTGCAAACCTTCCTTGATGTTGGAGATTTGAGCTGACTCTAGCACCTGCAAGGAAAGTTTTTTTATCTTCTGAATAATTTTTTTAGAGGTTTTGGATAAGGAGATATCCTAACCTTCTTTAGTTTTGGAAGGATCACAAGTATCCCCAAGGATTACCTTAATGGAACTGGATGGTTTTTCTATAATGTATTCCTTCGGGATGACTATAGCACCGGTCTTGAAGCTATGTTCAAGCCAATCCTTAAATATGAAGCAATCTTCTAAAACATGACCTAGCATATGGTGGTAGTGGTAAAAGTTATGATCATGGCTTTTGCTCACTTCTTCCAGTCTCCTAGGCTCAGATAGCTAAAAATCAAGCTTCTTTAAGAGATTCTTAAAGATCGTCCTTATTACTTCCCTCTTAAATGAATAAAGTTTGTTAAGTTTATCCAAAAGAGTGTGTGGACCATAGCTACCTGGCGACAGGTATGTGTACCACTGCTGCTGATGTTGTAGATGAGGAGGAGATGTTGTAGAACATGGAGGCTATTGTGGTGGCCGGTAGAGCTGCCTCGGTGGTGGTAGAGGAGGTGGAAGCGACAGCTGTGGAGCAAGAGGTCTCTCAAATTGCTCTCTGGCTGGTTGTTTCCCCTTATCCACTACTATCACTACCCCAGGTTTCTTCTCATATACCTTCTGTGGTTTTGGCTTTATTGGTAGATCTGGAGAAGGTAACGGTTGGCTTCTCCTTGCAAGCTAGCCACCTTATTGATTAATTTCTCAAAGGCTTTGATGGTGAAACCTTTAAGCATGAAGGCGACTGGGTCATGGATATTCTTAAGCAGAATCTCAATGGCGTGCTATTCAGACAGTTGTGGTTCACATTTCATACTCAAATTATGTGATCTGAGAATGTAATCAACGAGGGACTCACCAAGATTTTATTGAGCCATAACGAGATCGCCAACAATGACCCTTTGCTGAGCTCCAGCAAACCTCTTACTAAAGAGTTCCTCCAATTCATCAAAAGTTTTCACTGAACTATTAGAAAGTTTAGCGTACCAGTAAAATGCTATACCCATTAAGCTACTGATGAAGAGACGGAAGAGTAAAGTATCACTACCACCAGCATTGCAACAACTAGCTCTAAAATGCATAATATGTTGCATCGGGTTCCCACTATCATCAAAACTCTTGAAGGAAGGAGGCACAAAACCCTTAGGATATTGGATTGCATCAAATTCCTCCAGATAGGGTCTACCCTTCGAAACTGATGATCCTCCGTAGGCTTGAGCCAACGCATTCTTCACCTGCTGCTCAACCATGCTCTTGATATCTTTTTCTTGTATGGAGGTACTATCCACTACCTTCTTATACATACTGGTGCTACCTTGCTCTACTGGAGGTAAAGTCTTGGTTGGGTCCAAGACATGCACCAACTCTGACTAACTAGTCTCAGCTATGGTAGGATGAATTATCGGGCTTAGTTCTGTAATGCTAAGATAGCTGCTACCATATCTTCGAGCCTCTTCTCCATCTTATATATATTTTCATCTTTCTACTTTATTTGTGCTAGGAGGTGTTGGGTCGAGTGGGTTGTGTCTTCTTGCTCGGGTTCAACACCTTCCGCTACTTTCTCTAAGGAGGGATCCTGTACCCCCAAACCTCATGAGTCCCCAATAAATCATCTTCATTGGGATCAAAGATGATCTTCTCCTAATCATACCAGTCATATCCTAGGATCTCTTTCTTCTCCATGAAATAATGAGCCACTATATCATATAGAAAATGATCTATCAGTACTGGCATAAGTGATTTTGGCTGACCGGTGGTGGGATCACTATCATGTACTGTAAGGCACCGGACCTCCCCTGCTGCTGGAGAATCGACCCTGTGAGGGCTATACTCACTAAAAGAAATATACTCCTAACTATCACTGAATCTGCATCGGGTGACACTTCTAAAAGGCTCTATCATCATATGTGCAACTGAGATGTCCTCTTCTCCCTCGGTAACTACTACAACCATCTCTATGTCTTGCTGCAGTGGTGGTGGTGAAGGGATGACCACTATGCTTCGAGGTTGCCACTCCTTCTTCACCACTACTAGGGCAGAAGGTCAAGCAAGAGAGCTCGGCCTCGCCACTGTAGGTGATGTAGATAGGTTGGGATCTCTCGGCTGTAGCCGGATCACCAACGGGGTCCTCTTCTCTCCCGATGTGGCCTTCATGGCCTTTGGTGGAATTGGAGATGCTGGAACATGGATCGGAGATGGAGGACGGTGAGCAAAGCGGTGTGGTGGAGACACCACTGACTCTCTCAGAATAAGAGCTCTCCTCTTGTGATGGGTAGTCCCTGTAAGCAGAATATTGTTGGTATGATCAACGCAGGCAGCGTGCCAATCAGGAAAATTAATGAGTGCAGAGGTCGCTGACTGCCGACTAAACCTCCACCTCTCCCGGCTAGTGATATGAACTGAGGTATGGGCCTCCCCAGCCCTCTCCTGTCAAAGATGCTTCCCCATATTGCGGGAGATAACAGATCCCAAATCAAACTGATCTCTAGACTCATATCATCCATAGGCTCCGTCGACCTGGTGTAGAATTAAACGGAGGCCGACATATGACCTCCTACTCTGACTAACTGGTGGCTGAAATTGAACCACTGGTGGAGGTGAAGCAGAGATCCTCCTGGCATCCTCTTTGTTAGAGCTAGAGAGAGGATGGAATGGGTTTGTTGTAACCAATGGAGAAACCAAAGTGGGAAACTCCTCAACAATAAACCGTGTAGCTGCCTCCATCTCTCTAGTGATGCGAGTGTGGTACGCTTTATCATGCGATTCTTGTTCCTCCTTTGGGTCTTGGTGGGGAGAGTAGAGTAAGAGCTAGACCTGACCTCAAAAGCAGGAGAGATAATCCCTGGGATTAGGGGAGCCTTTCCCTTGGAAGGTGTTAATGAGTGGGTGCTAGACCTAACTGAGGTAGCACGGGGAACCACAGGGCGCACAGGCGCTATCACTTACACTAGCACTAATACTAGTACTGTCACTACCACTGTAGAAACTGCTATTGCCTTCCCCTTCAGTGAGAGAATATCAAAATCGGACGGTATATCGACCCGAATGACCAGCCACTGTGCTCCTACTAATAGTCATGAGGGGAGTGTCCTCACATATAATACGAGCCCCCTCAAAACCTCATCCAAAGTGAATGATGTGGGCGTAGTCAGAGCGGGGAAGGCTAGCCTGATCTAGGGCCAGATCCATCTCATGGGAAAAGGTAAACACATATCTCTGTGCAGCCATTTCTATCAACTCGAATTGAAATAATAAAGAATCAACCTAATAACAAAGTCAGAATATTAAAAATAAACTTGAATCAGATTCATGTTGACTTTGAATTTAGAATTTAGAATTTAAACCCATACTCAACAACTTGAAAGTGTTAAGTTGGGCTCAAATGATCTAGAATAGATTTTGAGATTTGATTGGAAAGAGAAATTTTTGGATGTAGAATCCACTTTCAACAAATTTGGATATGTTGAAAATAGGTTCAAATATTTTTGAAGAGATGCTTCCATAGGTTCATATTTGAATTTGTATTTTGATTTTGAGGACCCTTTTTTAACAAATTTGGGTATGTTAAAGTAAAGGGTAAATTTGGTTTTTGATTTGAGATTTTTGGAATTTACTCACTTAGCAAATTTAAGCATGCTAGGTGAGATGTTTGAAAAAAATTTCTTCTTTTTCTTTGTTTGCTTTGTTTTGTGAATAATTTGTGATTTGAAAAATGGAATCTCATTTAGCAAATTTGGGTATGTCATATGAGGAAATCCAAGTGTGTTTTGTTTTTTTTAGAAACTTTTGAAAATAGGACTCTTAGCAAATTTGAGTATGCTAAGAAAATCCTAATGTGTTTCTTTTGATTTTGATTTGATTTTGAAAAAGTAGGATCCCTAGAAAATTTAAGTATGCTAAGGGAGTCCTAATGTGTTTCTTTTGTTTTGCATTTTGATTGAAAATGGAGACCTCACTTTAGCAAATATGGTGTGCTAAAATAGAGTTCCAATGTATTTCTTTAATTTTGTGAAATGGAAATTTCACTTATCAAATTTGAGTATGCTAAATGAAATTATAAAAATGTGTTTAAAAATCTTTGCGTTTTGATTTTATTCTGAAAATGGAGACTTCACTTCAGCAAATATGGTATGTTAAAATGAAGTTTGAATAGTGTTTTTGAAATTTTGTGAAATGGAGATTTTACATAACAAATTTGAGTATGCTAAATGAAATTCCAAGAATGTGTTTCAAATTTTTGTTTTTTAAAAGGGAGACTTTACTTTAACAAATGGGACATGTTGGAATGAACTTTCAAATATATCCTAAAAAATTTTGTTTATGTTGGTTTTAAAAAGAGAGATTTTCACTAAACAAATTTGGGTATGTAAGATGGAAATCAATTATGTTTTATTTTTCCAAAGATGTATTTTTGTGTGTGATTATTGGTTTTTGAAAGAGAAATTTTCAACCTAATCATATATGGAATATGTTATGTGGCATTTCAAAATAATGTTATTTTATTTGGAACTGAAATTTTCATTAAATAATTTTGGGTATATTGAATGGAGATATTCATATGTGCTTTTGAAATTTTAATTTTGATTTTGATTGAAAATGAAACTTCCATTCAATAAAGGTGGGTATATTGAATGGAGAGGTTTCATATGTGTTTTTTTTAAAAATGTGAAAATTTCAACCTAACACATGTGGAATGTGTTGAGTGGAATTTCAAAGTTGTGATTTTGCTTGAAGATGTAATATCCATCCAATACATTTGGATGTATTGAATGGGAAGGCACATCTTCAAATTGTATGCTTTTTTTTTTTTTTTTTTTGAAAACATGATTTTTGGAATTTTATTTTTGAAAATGAAGTCTTCATTAAAATGAATTGAGTAAAGAAGTTCATTTATGCTTTTTATAAAATGTGTTTGTTGGAATCTTATTTTTGTAAAGATGATCATACATATAATAATCATGAAGATTGTTAGATGAAGGTGATTTAAGAAAATGTTTGTGCAAAACATTTTATTATGTGCATTTTGAATGGGTGCTTTTTGAAAAGCAAGATTTTTTTATGAAGGATTTATTTTGTCTTTATTATTTTAGAATGAACCTTTCCTTACCATAAAAATGGAAAGGAGGAAGTGTTTAATTAATTCTTTTTTATTAAACTTTATTTTCACCCATTGGGGAACCCAATGGGGGTTTTAAGACCAACATGGGGTGAGGTCCTAAAACCTAAATATGTTGACTAGCTTAACTTAAGGATGAAATAAGCTAAGTGCCAATGGAAAGAATGATAGTATTGGATTCACATAAAGTACATAACCCAATTAGCTATACTTAGAGACAATCATTTACCAAAGATGGAGAGAGGAACCATCCCAGCAGAGTCATGAGAAAAATCATGGTGAAGAATTTTCTAAGAGTATACTTCATCTTCAATCTATATGGATAAAATAAAGATAGAAATATATCTTTGCATTTGAACACCATGTAGATCACAAATGTTCTATTAGTGGTGACATTGAGAGAGGTGTACTATCTCGAAGATATAAGTCACCACCCTACAATGGACTAATCACCATAAGGACTCCTGGACTATGGGTGCATGTAATAGATTCTTCTACTTTACATGAAAAAGTAAAGTAAGGTTCATTTTAAATCGGGTTTGTTAAGTTCCCTATGGAAGCAAGCCTTCATAGTTAATTACATCCTAAGGAATGAGATTCTTTAGGATTAAGGTAAACGATCATTGTCTCCAAAGATTTTAAAAAGATAGGACTATCAATCGATTGCTTTATTTTTATAAGGTCATGTGGGATTGATCAAAAGGAAGGAGTTCTTATCAAAGCCAAATGAAAATAAGTAGGGGATGCTTAAGATACTAGGATGCCAAGTAAGCATCCCAAACTACCCTATGGTTGGGCATTATATTTTTTGAAATTGAATTAATGTGTTTGAGTTGAATTTTCATTAGAATGCTAGGGCTTACAATTCCATGGTACAAGTCATGGAAATGCCTAAGAGGTGAGGATTTATACTTATAGGGGGAGCAACCTGACCTAAATCTATGGAATTTTGTGAAGACCAAAAGCATGACCATCTAAAGCGAAAATGGGTATTTAGTTTACCTCACAGAGAGGATAAACCATTGACTGGCCTTTGGGGTGTCCAACTAACTCCTCCTACGATTTTAAATTCATGTTGGCAAGTCTTATGTTTATGCAAGATAGCAAAGTTATTATTTATTTAGAAAGAGACTAAGTCCTTAAACACACTCCCTAAGGAGACTAGATCATGTAAGGACATGCTTCAAATGACTTAAATCTAATGCAAAATTTTCATATGTTTTTTTTTGGACAATCATTTGACTCGTACTATAGGATTCATATGTCTAATGCATGAGAAATAAAATTATGGGCCAAAATCAATGAGATAAGGAGGTGTGTTTCCACCATAGCTCTCATAGGTAAAGCCAAGTTCTCTAGCAAAGGTGGAAGCCTTCCAATTCAAGAGTGAAATAATATGCTTTTATGCATGATGTTAGAAAAGGAAGTACACATCTAGCTAAGGGGTTGCTAATTATTTTATCTTAATTTTAACTTAGGCTTTAGATGAGGTTATGAGTTATTTATTTTTAATTTTGAGTTGATTAAATTAGTAGAAGATTTATTTTTTCTAAGAGTCTAATCGTCATCTAGGCCATACATCAAGCAAGGAAGAAACTAGGAAAAAGATCTCATCTTAATACACAAGCTAAACAAAACATCAAATATTTTATAAAGCTAACGCAAAAGAATAAAATGCCATTTATGGTCGGGCACCTCCGCACAAACCCGAAAATAAATTGGGTAGCTGAGCTCTACCCTTATACAACCCGGATTACAAATGAATTAATTACAATTAAGCAAGGAATTCATGTTATGGGGTTATTCATTTCTTCTTTCCTTCTTCCTTCTCTTCTTCTTTCTTTTTTGATTATTTCTTTTGGATTATTGGAATGTGGTTGCTCCAAAGGCTTCACATGGTATATAAGATGAGATCTTATGACCAATGTTCATCCTAATCCCCCATAACAATCATTCAAAAATTCTAATTAAAAAAGTACATGAAAAGGAAAAGTAAATCAAACTAACACCTGCATAACAGAGATTAGCTAAATAAACCACATAATTCTTAAGCATGTATATTGGACTTAGCACCCCACACAAGGGTGACTAAGTTTGCATGGCCTATTGGATTATGTTTAGGGGTATAAGCACTTGCACAACAAAAGCATTCATATTTTTATTACAACACCCCTTAAGCACAATCCCCTGCAGAAAATAATGATTAGACTAAATTTTCCTACCATTCATTCACGCACATTCACCCAAACATCCATACTAGAAATAATACATCACAAAACAAATGCAAACATCACACCATGCACCGCCTTAACCTAAAGTTAGAAGTGGTGACTTAGCCTAATGTGTGTGCTTTAAAAGGTTTGTGTGGTATGCTTAGCTATGGCTTTAAGGTTTAGATTCCCTAAGTATGAAAATATTCAACTCAGAGGATGGTCTCAATTTAAATTATTTAGTTGCTTTGGGGTTAATTTTATTTTGTATTTTGATTAGGTTTGATGAATCCTACAATTAATTACTAAGTTATAAAGAGAGGAAAAAGAGAAGAGAACTTCTCTTTCCTTCCCTTCCTTAAGTAATTTCTAAAGTAGGTTCATGTTTGATTTTGTTTAGTGGATGTTTTATTAGGTGTTTTCATTAATCTTAAGTTTATATTTTCCCTAAACAAATCTATTCAAAAATAAATGCATTTTAAGATTAAGTAAACTGAACTAATATCACAAAATACACATCACTTCATTTTCTTTCCTAACATGTATAACATACATATAAATGAATCCTAAGCATATCCATACATACAAATGGAAATGTTTAGCACATTTTATGATGAATGCTAAGTGATGTTACTTAAAGAAATTTGGAATGTTTCATGTATGCAATATTTTTTTAATTAGAAAAGGGTGATTCTTTTATCCATCTTTCACATGCACAATTATATGTATGAAAGGCATAAGTGAGTACGGCATCATTGTTAGCACTAGGGATGTAAGGTACAAGACCTACTTAGGGCTACTTAAAGCCTCACAACCTTGGGGTTGTCCAGACAAATATACAACTTTCCTTAAATACATACGCATGCACAAAAGAAATGAATGGAAAAAGAAAAATGCAAAAATTTATGTTTGTTTGTTTAATTTGTTTATGCAATTTTCATGTGTAAGTGTGAATACCCTTCTTAATCAATAGCATAGAAATGAATAGGAATAGATTTAAGCAAGTATTATGTTATTTTCAAATGCACTATACACTTTGCAAATCTTATTCAAAACTATATTAAAAGAGAAACGAAGGGAAATCACACAATGCACATCTTTTTGTTTATACTCACATGAAAGCTTATAAACAATCATGGGTAGCATACCTTTCAGTTTTGATATTTGATTTATAATTTTTGAAAATAATTTTGGATTTAATATGCATAATAGCCATTCATATTCTTACTTTAGCCAAAACATGCAATTTGACATAAAAGAAATATTTTATTTTTAATTTACTTTTTAAAATACAAGAATGCATGAATTTCACATGACATACACACTTAGCATGATAGAAAAGAAGTAAAGTAATGAAATCATGTAAATTCATTCACCCTAATTAATTCTTAAAGACAATCCTATGGAATAAGATTATTTAAAGTAAATCAAATTGATTTAAGAAAAGTTTAATTTTATTTTGAGTTTGACTTCAACTTGAGAAATGTGAAAAGGTTTACTGGTCCTAACCCATTCCCACATGTGTATGATATTTTAGTTTAATTTTTAGGTGATTAGATCAATTTTATGCTTTGGTTAGGTTAAGGTGTGAATTAAGTGTATTAATTATCCCTTACCTACACCACTTTAGCATAGTTAATCAAATAATTATGAACCAATGTATGACATAAAACCACACAAGGAATTTAATCATCAATGCACCTAAGAAAGAAAGGGTCTAGTGCAATTAGCTCATAATTTGTGATTAATTAAGCTAAAAGATTTAATTTAAGTACTTTCATAACCCTTCCCACACATGTGGGTTGGATTTTGATTTCCTTAATTTGCTTAGGTTATTGAACACCTAAGCACCTACTCAAGATGAATTGGTTAAGTTCTGTATTAATTTGAAAATTTTTATCAAGTTAATTAAGTAAGTAATTAGTGGATTAGCCCTTAATTAAGTTTGGATTAAGGAACGAAAGGGGTTTAGGGAATGGCATAGGAAAAATTCCCCAAATCTATTCCATAAACCTCTTCATCACTTAAACAAAGCTTAATTGACTTAATAAAAGGATTAGGCCACTATTCACATGCTTAATTAAGCTTAATTATATTAAGAGGGTGATTAAGAAATCATTATATGATTTTCCTAATTAACTCATCAATAAATCTCAAGAAAATTAGGGGAGGCAGAGGTCATCCCAATAAATACACCAAAGAAATTTGAAATGAATTAATGAAATAAATAGGGAGTAATTATGGTTATTACATTTTTAATAAAACCCTAATTAAGGAAAGTACACTATTCAAAATCAATTAGATATAATTTTAAATTATCCTCCTAAGAAATAACTTTACAGTGCATTTTACCTTGTATTTTTACAATTTTTCTAGAATTAGTTAAGTTATTTTGAAGTTTCCATGATTATTAAGTAATTAAACCCTTAATTATATGGCTAATCTTGTCAGCGCCATGTGGAGGCTGAAGCGGCCCGTGCATTCCACATGGCGTGATGGGAGAGGCCACTTAAGTTATCACATCATAGACGATCGCGTGCACTACGCTGCTTTCTCTCATCTCGATCAAAGATCGGATGATCAAGCTCGATTAATAAGATAAATCAAAGGATCTTATGCATCTTGATCATAGCCATCCATCCAAAACACGTAGATGGACGGCCCATGATCCTTCCCTAGGCTCACCTATGGGAGATGGCCACCGTCCATATTTTAGGGCAAGATTCGAGCTCGATTGAGCACGAATTAAGCTCAAATTCAACCCACACCATCATCATGCAAAGGAGAAGACATCCAACAACCAATTTTACTTAAGGTAGAAATTTCATTCACAAAAGACCACACACTCTCTAATTTAGGCTCGATTTTGATCCATACCACCGAGGCTATCATCCTCAATTCATCAGGTAGCATTTAGTGGAGACAAATTTGTTGAAAGTTTGAGTTGAGGTTGAGTAGATCTCTATGGACCAAGCTCACCTTCAAATCCTTATTTGGCCTGATGAAATCCACTCTTCCCAAGAACTTGGATGCTTGGAAGCTCTGATTGAGTCCTCCCCATGAAGCTTGCAAGAGGAATTAGCTTCATTTGAAGTATTGGATCAATTGGAAAATCTTGCTACCTCCCCTATTTTTGGTTTTGAAGAAAATGAGAATGGGGAAATTAAATTGGCTTGGGGGAGCTTGGGAAGACTTGCAATTGCTTCCTCATGCTTCGTCTTACTCAATCGAATGCAAGAGAATGAAATTCATGTGAATTTAGGGGGAGTATATCTCCCCCTTGAAGGATCGGATGGTCGAGCTTAGGTTTTCCATTTTGACAAAATTGATCTCCTTTAATGGGTTTGTTAGACTGTTAAGAGTGGCATGGCATTCAGTTTGGCCAGAGAGAGGTAGTGGAAGAGTGTCATGTGCTTGAAATGAGTGGAGGAAGGATTCCCATGTGCTCATGTCAAATGAGGTGGTCAATTTTAGCCTTAGGTTGGGTTGGGCTGACCCAAACCCATTAGTTCATGTGCACCATGTCCATTAGTGACCATTTGGTCTACTAAGAGAATGCCAAGTGTCCATGAAAAGGAATTGACCAAATTCCAAGTGGCTTTGATTTTAGGTTACCCTATGGCCTAAGGATAAAACGGTCATTTGGCTTGAATTTCATTTTAAATATGTGTGGTATGATTGAAAAATGGGTTAGACCAAGTTTTATTGAATTTAGAGTTAGTTAGATATGATTTGGCTCATGTTGACCTATTTAGATCAAAATGGGTCAACTTGGGTCAAGTTGACCAATTGGTCAAATTGGGTCAAACCAAGGGTTGGGTCAAGTTCATATGACCAATTGAAATATTTTGGCATCATTGGTTTGGTTCAATTTGATTTACATTTAGATTTGATTTATTTGATTTCATTTAGGTCAAATGGGTCAAGTTGACCAATTTGACCCATTTGACCTTTTTGGGTTAGGTCATGGGTTGGTTTATGTTTGGTTGATCATTTAAAATAGATTGGTATCTTTATTTTTAATCAATTTTGGTTAGATTTGATTTTGGCTCAACATGACCATTTAGGTCAAGTTGGGTTCAAGGTCAATTGTGCTAGGTTGGGTCTAGTTGGCCAATTGGAGCTTTGGTCAAGTTCAATAAGTGATTTGGAATGAACTTGATCCATTAGTTTCAATCAATTTGGCTTAGATCAAGTTTTGACAAATTTTGACTTTTTAAGTCAAGTTGGGTCAACTTGGATCAAGTGGTCAATTAGGCTAGGTTAGGCTCAAATGATGACTTGGTCAAGTTCAAACATTGATCATGAATTAGTTTGATCAATGGTTTCAATCAATTTGGCCTATGATGGATTTTGGCTAGTTTAGGTTTCATTATGGCTAAATGTTGACTTAGTCAACCCTTAGGTTTGACTTTGTGTGATCCAATTTGAGTGATTGATCATCTCATGATGATTGTTGCTTACAATGTGAAGCTTAGTTGGGCTTAGTTCAATCCAATTTGGGTAGGATTAGAATTTAGCTCAAAAGGGGTACTTTAGGTCACTTTGGGTCAAGTGACCCTAAGTGAGTCAATTGACTTGATCAAGGCTTGAATCAAGTTTGGTTGAACTCACATATGGACTTATTATTGAAATATAAATCTATTTGCAAGTGGTTTGAACTCAAATGGGTTTTGATTCATTTGACAATTTCAAGTTCAAAGAGTGAACATGAGTTTGACTTGAGTTTGATTTTTGAATTTAATTTTGGTTTGGTTATTGAAGTTTATGTTTATATTTGGTTTCATGATTGAAGGATTGATTGAATCATGAAAAAAAATCAAACGGTTGGCTTGATTTGAATTTGATTTAGCTAAGTTCAAGAATTTGACTTGAAAGGCTTAGGTTGAATTTTGATTGAGTTTGAGTTTGAGTTTGTGTTTTGAATTGATTTTTGGATTTATGATTGAAGTTTGTGTTTATATTTAGTTTCATGATTGAAGGATTGATTGAATCATGAAGAAAAATCAAGGGTTTGCCTTGATTTGAATTTGATTTGGCTAAGTTTAAGAATTTGACTTGAAAGGCTTAGGTTGGATTTTGGTTGAATTTGGATTTGAGTTTTGAATTAATTTTTGGATATTGGAATTTATCTTTCATTTATATTTGTGAATATAAATGAGAATATAAATAGGTTATGAGAAAATTTCTTGAATTTGAGTTGATTTGGATTAGATTTAGGTTAAGTCCATAAGATGAAATCAAGATGGCATAAGAAAGATTTTAGAATTTGGAATTCAATCATGTGTTTCAATCATTTGGAATTGACTTGAGCTTTGATAAAATCAATCAAGTTGGAATTGATTTGAGTTTGACTTGAAGGGAGGAAGTGACGATTTGGTTTATGCTATAGGGTAGAAAAATTTTCTTAACACCCCTAAGGCATGACCTATTCCTATGGCTAACTCTTCTAAGTCTCTAGGGCTAGGTTGAGTGTCCACCTAATTACTAGATGTGTCTTAAGACTAAGAAACTCTTAATATCTAAGAGAAGTTCTATGTCTAAGATGGAGAGGGTTGACAATGCATTCTAAAAATGAGGTCAACATGAGCCTAAAGCCCTCTCGCCTTGTTCGTTGAATCCTCTCAACATCATCAGATATCCTCAAAGTTTAGAGTTATCGATCCTCAAGTAGGCAAGGGTTTTTAGACTCATAATGTTCGCTGATGCACCTTAATCAACTAATACCCTAGAGAGCCTAAATCTGCCCATGTCCACTGTGATGTAGAGGGGACGGTTGTGCTCGGTTGTCCCCAAAAGAAGATCTTCACCTGTGAATGTAACTCCACGGGCTTTTCTTGAATAACATTCCTCCTCTCTAATAGCGGTCAATTGAGCTAAGTATATTTTTGGATCAAGAAGGGCTTTGATCAATGAATCTCTCATCTCTTTGGATAAGACAAGGGCATCATATATGCTTAGTTTAGCTAGCAACTTTCTTAGGTGAGCAAGGACATTGTAGTCAACTATGGGTTGGTCCTCCACAATCATATCCATGGGTGGAGCATCATGTGGAGGGGCTTCTTGATCACTAGAACCAATGAATTTTTTACCCTTATCCTAAGGTGCTACCCTAGGAGGTAGAGCCCCTATGGAGGTTGACTTCAATGAATTTGTGAGATGATTTAGTGGAAAGCTCTACCTGCTCATCAGGTTCACCTACAGCTTCTTCTATGGGATCAACGGAGTTAGATGACTCCAAATCAATCTCAATGGGCGAACCTGAATAATTCAGGAATGGAAAATCTATTTCTAAATCAGAAGAGAAATGATTGGAACTAGAGTTATCATTATTATTTTGTAGACTTGGAGAGTTTTCAAGAGGAATAAATTCTAGAGTATCAGAAGTGGACAAGATGTAACTAAAAGCTTTCTTCATTGATTTTTTCTTAGATGGAGGTACATGATATAAATCTAATAAAGGAAGCAAGGTAAGGGGTTTAGCACCCTTATCCACTAATACAACACTCATGTTGGAAAAAGAGGAGCTAGTGGAGAAAGAAGTAGTAGCGGGATGGAGTGCTGACTTGACTGGTGGCTACTATGCTATCCCTGCAAGGTGGGTTGTTGCCGCCATGGCCGGGCTTCTACCTCCTTCAAGTTATCCTTAGCAACTTGCAAACCTTCCTTAGACTTGGAGGTTTGAGCTATTTCAGGCACCAGCAAGGGTAACTTTATGATTTTAGAGATGATTTTATTGGAGGTTCAGGATAGGAAGATATCTCAATCTTTCTCTATCTCAAGAAGATCACTTGTATCCCCTAGGATTACCCTAATAAAATTGGAGGGTTGTTCTAGTAGATATTCCTTTTGGATGACAATGACACGCAACTTGTAGCTACGCTCAAGCCAGTCTTTAAAGGTAAAGCAATCTTCTGAGACATGACCTAGCATGCGGTGGTAGGGCAAAATTTTGGATCATGACTCTCGCCCACATCCTCCATCATCCTAGGCTCTGGTAACTAAAAATTAGGCTTTAAGAGGTTTCTAAAGATCTTCCTAACTACCTCCCTCTTGAATGAATAAGGTTTATTCAATTTATCAGTAAGAGTAGGTAAATGGTAGCTACCTGGTGATGGATAAGAGTATTATTATTGATGTTATGGTTGGGGATATTATTGTTGATGCTATGGATGGGGATACTATTGAGCAGATGGTGATGGAGTCCATTGTGGCAACTGAGGTGACTGATATGATGGCTGAGGTGGTGGCAAAGGAGGTGGTAGAAGAGGTTGTTGTGCTAGAGGTCGGTCAGTCTGAACTCTAGCTAGCTGCTTCCCCTTATCAACTATTGTGACTACCACTGGCTTTTTCTCAAATGCCTTCTAAGGTTTGGGCTTGGCTGACTGATCTTGAAAAGGTAAATGTTTGACCTCTCCTTGTAGACTAGCCACCTTGTTGATTAATTTCTTAAATGTCTTACTTTAAGCATGAAGGCGACCGAGCCATAAATATTCTTGAGTAGAATTTCAATAGCATGTTGTTCAGATAGCTGTGGTTTGCATTTCATACTTAAATTATGTCATCTAAGAATGTAATCAACAAGGAACTCACCGAGGTGTCTTAGAAATGTCGGGCCCATGCGTGTATTTAAAATTGCCTTTAATTAATGCTCGCTTCACTAAGTTAAATTCTAAGGGCATTTTGATTTGTAGTTTAATACATTTCTTGCACTTAGTTTACTTGTTGAGCTTTTGCAATTTTCTCAGCTTGATTATGCTTTACATCAATTTTTATAAGTTATGTCAATTTCAGTATTTGTTACTTTAGCCCTACTCATGCTTATCGACTAGCATAGTAATCACCTCCACATTCGTATAAGAGTTATTAAACCCAATTTAGATTAATCTTTAGATTTTGAGTTTATTTCAAGTTTGTTGTGAATTTGGCATTAGAATCCCCTAATTTTAATTAAAGCTTGCTTAGTTTTGAGAAATTTGCAAAAAAAAGGAACTCACTTTGCCACTTCAATTTAAGCCATAAAAGATTGCAATTAGAGTTTGTGAGTTTAATATTAACCTCCCCCAAAGTTTGAGTTGAATATTAACCTCCCCCAAATTTCACTTAGATTTCGAATGAATATTCTATTATTTTCAAAATTTGCTTTAAAGGCTCCCCCCTTTTTTCTTGTTTGACTCTTTTAATTTAGAATAGAATTAGCTGCAGGTCTCCCTACTTAGTGCTCCTAAGTCAGCTCATTTTACCCGCCCATTTTTTTCTAAGTCAAAAGATTTGACAAAATTTCGGCAGCCTCCCGACATCATCCCCATGTATGGGGCTACATCGGGGGTGTTTTGGCTTGCTCAATACTCATCGAGCATAGTGGCATCTTACACCACATTATTTTTTATTTTTTTATCCCGTCTACCTCAAATACAACGAGGTCTTCAAACCTGCAAGAATACATACAATGCAATATATAATTATCCCATTTTTTTCTAAGTCTGAAAATTAGACAAAATTTCAGCAGCATTTCGTCTAGGGGAGCGACATCTAACAACTGGTTTGGCATACTTTGACACCCTACTTAGATAATGAAGTGTCTTACACATCACACTACTTTTTTATCCCTTCGCCTCATGAGCACAAGAGGTCTTCAAACCTCTGAAACACAAGATATATATATATATATATATATATATATATATATATATATATATATATATATATATATATATATATATATATATATATATATATATATATATATATATATATATATATATATATATATATATATATATATTCACATTCACAAATCCCCACATGTCATATATTTTGTATGCATGTTGAAAAAGGAACGGGTTGGGTATCATTGGGAATACAAGTGCGGAGGCGACGCCAAAAATCGAAGAAAGAATTTGCCTACTGACGATTTTCTTCCCCAATTTATGACGCAGTGAAAACCGGGCGACTAAAGCAATGGAAGCGACGCTGGAAATCAAAGGAAGAATTCGCCTACTGATGATGTTCTTCCCCGATTTGTGGCGCAATGAACTGGATGGCTAAAAGCAGGAGATGCGACAAAAATTGAAAAATAATTCGCCATCGACGATGTTCTTCCCAATTTATAAGCGAAAAGGAAAGGATTTATGGGATGCGCTGATCTTGGCGCAACAGAAACATGGGTCGTAGAGGGTGGTGGGTCGCAGAAGGAGTCAGTGGTGAAAAGATGGGTTGATAATGGAGGCACGGCCGAACGGTTTGGCGGTCGACGGAGAAGGTCGACGAATGAAGGAGGCGAATAACGTCACCTACGGATCGCTGACGACAATCACGCTGGTCTGCATTTTATGAACGCCCGCAGGCCGCGAACTGCCCGCTGAGTGGGTCACGCTGCCAGTCACACTTGTCCTGAAGATCGAAAAGGTGGTAAGAACCAGCCACGGTTTAACTACCAGCGCACACGGGCGCACAGGTTTTTTCCGCGAAATGGGAGAACCATGAAGCGAATGGGCCTGAGACGGGTCAAGATGGAACACCTGAGCGTGCCATGGGTGAGGTCCGTCACGGCCAGCGATCACGGAGTCGGGTCGGACACGGTTGCTGACGGAGCGGGCGGCGTGGTTCGATTACACGACGGTCAGCGGTGCGGCCGGGCGGCGGTGTGGTTCGTGCGACAATAAAGCGGGCTTATCACGCAGACGCAAGCGGTTGAAGGCTGGAACGGCGACACAATGGAGCGCTTTTGGTCGACGGATGACGAAGTTTATGGATCATGACGACGGTCGAAAACAGGAGAAATTTTTGAGAGGGAGAAAAATTTACCTTTGATATGATCCTAAAAATTCTACTAGTTGAAGCACAAATCTTGATGTCAAAAGCAATCTGATTCTGAATCAAGACTAATCGAGATCAAGTGCTTATTATCAATCAACTCTTAAACATGGAGTGTTTATAGTCAAATCGAGTGTCTTGATGAGCCGGATCTAACAAGCCTAAGATCTCATAAATTCAACTTCTTTTGAGCATTCAAATACACAAAATACATCATATAATCAAAGGAATCATTTTGAGCCATCCGATGGAGAGTGTCAATTTTGCATGTATTTACAGAGACGCCACTCCTCCAATCTATAAATTCTCATTCTTCATATGAGGGGAGGCCAAGCAAGAGAGAGGAGAGAGCTCTAAAGCTTGAAAATCCTCCAGGCATAATCGTGTCACCACTCGACGGTTGCTGAATACCTCCGTTGGTTACCAACCACTGCCGCCGGCCGCCGTCGTCAGCCGCCACCGCTGATCCTTACCATCATTAATCTCCATCGCCGGCCATCGCCGACCATCGCTTCCAACCTCATCGCCATCGTGCCAACCATCATCACGGCCATCATCGCGACCACTGCCGACTACCACATCGTTTGCCACCGCCGTCGATCCTCGATTGTTTTCACCGGTCACCATCCCGACGACCTTCATCGTCAGTCGCTGACCCCCACTGTTCACCATTACTATATGATTATTGTTGCCTAATTTTGGGATTCCCATTGTCAGCCCTTCTCATGTACAATTTTGTAATCCCGTTATCGAGAAATTTTGTACTCTGAAATAAATACATAGTGGAAGATTCTTCGGCTAGCCCTGTGGTTTTCTCTTTTCGGTTTTCCACGTAAAAATTCGAGTTTTCTTGTTCACTCTTTAAATATTTGTGTGTTTGGATTTCACAAACAAGGCTAGCATAAACTTTCACTCTAGAATCGGTTTTCTAGCACTAGCTTTACGTCGTGGAAAATAGATTCCCATTATTTCATCTTATATAACGACCAAGTTTCCCAACAAGATCAAAGCCACCATCAAGGTTGAGCATTTCAAGCTTTTAAGGAGCGCAAGCAAAGAATGAAGATTCATCAACGTTCGATCCTTCAGTTTTTGTTAGAGACTGGGGGCAACTCTTAATCTCAAAAATTTATCCAAATCAATATTCTGGATATCTAATTGATTACTAGTTTGAGAAGCAAATCAGTAATACTAATGAAAAAGGCAAAGATCAAGTAATACTTTGACAAACAACCTCAGATAAGTCAAAAATTCTCAGCGAATTCAATTTGATCTCTTCCATACAGGTTAACGTCATCAAGCAAAGACTCAGACAAACAACCTCGGATAAATCAAAACTTTGCACCTACTTGCAGTTAACGCCATGAGCAAAGACTCGACAAACAACCTCGATAGGTCAAAAAATTCTCGGATTCAATTCGACCTCTTCCATACAGGTTAACATCATCGAGCAAAGACTCTGACAAACAACCTAGGATAGGTCAAAAGGTCCTTGGTGGACTTCCCACGACCTCCTCCATACAGGTTAACGTCATCGGGTAAAACCCTGACAAACAACCTCGGATAGATCAAAAATTCTTAGCAGATTCAATTTGACCTCTTCCATATAGGTTAACGTCATCAGGTAATACCCTGATAAACAATCTCGAATAGGTCAAAAATCCTCAGCGGATTCAATTCAACCTCTTCCACACAGGTTAACGTCATCGGGTAACACTCTGACAAACAATCTCGGATGGGTCAAAAATTCTCAGCGGATTCAATTCAACCTCTTCCATACAGGTTAACATCATCGGATAGCACTCTGACAAACAACCTAGGATGGGTCAAAAATTCTCAGCAGATTCAATTCAACCTCTTCCATACAGGTTAACATCATCGGGTAACACTCTAACAAACTACCTTAGATGGGTCAAAAATTCTCAGCTGATTCAATTCAACCTTTTCCATACAGGTTAACATCATCAAGCAAACACTCTAACAAACAACCTCGGATAGGTCAAAAATCCTCAGCGGATTCAATTCGATCTCTTCCATACACGTTAATATCATCGAGCAAAGACTCTGACAAACAACCTCAGATAGATCAAAACTTCACACCTACTCTATGCAGGTTAACGTCATCGAGCAAAGACTCTGACAAACAATCTCAGATAGGTCAAAAGTCCTCAGCGGATTTAATTTGACCTCTTCCATACAAGTTAACATCATCGAGCAAAGACTCTAACAAATAATCTAGGATATGTCAAAAGGTCCTTGGAGGACTTCCCACGACCTCTTCCATATAGGTTAACGTCATCGGGTAACACCCTGACAAATAAGCTCGGATAGGTCAAAAATTCTCAGCGGATTCAATTCGACCTCATCCATACAAGTTAACGTCATCGGGTAACACCCTGACAAACAACCTCGGATAGGTCAAAAATTCTCAGCGGATTCAATTTGACCTCTTCCATATAAGTTAACGTCATCGGATAACACCCTGACAAACAACCTCGGATAAGTCAAAAATCCTCAGCGGATTCAATTCAACCTCTTCCACACAGGTTAACGTCATCAGGTAACACTCTAACAAACAACCTCGGATGGGTCAAAAATTCTCAGCAGATTTAACTCGACCTCTTCCATACAGGTTAACGTCATCGGGTAACACTCTGATAAACAACTTCGGTTTGGTCAAAAATCCTCATCAGATTCTATTCAACCTCTTCCATACAGGTTAACATCATCGGGTAACAATCTGACAAACAACCTCGGATAGGTAAAAATTCTCAGTGGATTCAATTCGACCTCTTCCATACAGTTAATGTCATCGAGTCACACTCTGACAAACAACCTCGGATAGGTCAAAGAAAAATTGTCGACCATCGTCAGCAATCTCTACCAGTCACCACCATTGTCGCTGGTCATCTTCACCGACTACCGACGCCAGATATCGCCGACTACCGCCGCTGCGCCGCCGACCACCCTCGTGCCGCCAACCACCGCTGTCACCACTGTCGACCATCGCCGGTGGTCACTACCATCATCCCCATATCTCGCTATTCTGAGGTCGTATATTATCGACTATCGCCGGTTGCCGCTGACTACCTCGTTTGGCCACAACCACTGCTGCCGGTTACCACTGCCGAATTATCGCATGGTCCACATCGCCGCCGGTATCTCGCTGATTATCGACGCTGGCCGCTCGTTGACATTATCGCATGGGCTGCACCACTGTTGCCAGGCCAATTATCTCCGATATACTCTCGGTTACAATTATCGCTACCCATCTCGCTGATTATCGACACTGCCACATCGATTATTGCCCTTGCGGCTGCACACGCCGGCCGCACTCTGGCTACCACGCTGACCATCGTTACCGGCCACCGCCACCATATCACCGGCCATATCCGCGGGTTGCCACCATCCTTGTCGGTTATCCTCTCCGACCACCATCGTCGGTCACTGCCGCCAACCACTGACGCCGCGCCATCGTGTATCGCCAACCTCGCCCTCCGGTTATCGTGCCGATGATCGCCGAACCCGTCGGTCCGACACGTAGCTGATGCTCTTTTCGAGGAAAAACTATAAACACATCGTATATACCACGGGCCTTGATGGCCTCCGAACCCGGTCGATCCGTTGAGTATAGTTGATGCCTCTTTCGAGGGAAAACTATGCGGCGCATATGCCTTGATCGCTCAACTCGGTCGGTCCGACGAATATAGTTGATGCCTCTTTCGAGGGAAAACTATAGACGATGTAGCGGCCTTGATCGCTTTGAACCCGGTCGATTGCAGCTTGACTCCTCTTCGAGGAAAATCAGACACGATGTATATCCGGGCCTCGACGCTTCCAAACTCAGTCGGTCCGACGAAACCAGCTGACGCCTCTTCGAGGGAAAACTGGAACCACGATGTATGTACTGTGGGCCTTCACCGCCTTCGAATGACCTTCTCTTAAGAAGAAGAGGGACACTCCAGTATATGAGGAGTGTGCCTTCTCTCTTGACCCTAAGGGGATTTTTATAGACCCCCTATAGGGGCAAAAAGGTTAAAAATCGCTAAAAACTGCAAAATTCACTCAAAATAGCTCAAAATGGGTGGAAATTGGCCAAAATAAGCGAAAATAGGCGCCTGTGGCACGATGGACAAAGATCATGAGCCCATGTGGCCCGCCCACTCCGCTCCAGCTCGCCCATGCCATGCTCGACCCACCCCTCAGATCCGTTCTCTGACCCACGCCTCGCTCATGAACCTGCGAGCGGATCCTATCGGGGCCCGCGTGACCCGCTCGACTTATGCGTTGAGTCTGCCAACGAAAATGACCTGGTTTTGCGTCGCCCACCCGTCGGCCGACCCATTCCATCGCACCTCCTTCCTCGCTGTCAGCTTCAAACCAACCCGAAACCACTAAGTAATCAGAATGGGATGAGTCCATAACTCAAACTTTATGCCCGCGTAAACCATACACATCTGGCCTTGCATCCTCCCGTGATCATAATCTTCTCGTGAAGATATGTTCTCTCAAAATGTATGGTTAATGGACCCGCAAATTTTATTGAAAAATCTGCTATTTTCAAGTATTCGGCATATATATTTTTGGATGATTGAGATAATATCATCCAAAAATAGGGGGCAACTGATATGACACTAAAAATTATACTAGTCGAAGCACGAATCTTGATGTCGAAAGCAATCTGATTTTGAATCAAGATTAACCGAGATCAAGCGCATATTATCAATTGAATCTTAAACATGGAGTGTTTATACTCAAATCGAGCGTCTTGATGAGCCGGATCTAATAAGCCCAAGATCTCATAATTTCGAGTTCATTTGAGCATTCAAATACACAAAATACATCATATGATCAAAGGAATCATTTTGAGCCGTCCGATGGATAGGAGTGGTTCGGATTTTGCATGTATTTACAGAGACACCACTCCTCCAATCTATAAATAGATCCTCATTCTTCATATGAGGGAGGCCAAGCAAGAGAGAGGAGAGAGCTCTAAAGCTTGAAAATCCTCCAAGCATAATAGTACCACTGATCGCGATCACCCCCTTGTTACTAACCACCGTCGCCGCTGGCCGTACCGCTAATCTCGTCACCTCCATCGCTGATCATCACCGCTCCCATCGCCCTCATCATCGTCAACCATCATCACCAATCATCATTGCCGACCGCCGACGTCGGTCACCGCCATCGACTACCATAGTCGGTCACCGCCGCCGATCCTCGATGGCCATCTTCGCCGGTCACCATCCCGACGACCTTCATCGTCAGTCGCTGACCCCCGCTATTCACCATTACTATATATTGTTGTTGCCTGATTTTTGAGATTCCCATTCTCATCCCTTATCATGTACAATTTTGTAATCCTGTTATCAGGAAATTTTGTACTCTAAAATAAATACATAGTGGAAGATTCTTACTGGGCTAGGCCCCATGATTTTTCCCTCTTTTCGAGGTTTTTCACATAAAAGATTTTGGAGTTTTCTTGTTCACTCTTTAAATACCTATGTGTGTGCTGGATTTCACAAACAAGGCTAAGGAGTAAACTTTCACTCTACCACAACTGAATTTCTAGCACGCAACAACCTTTTTCAGGAGGGAGGAATCAGGAGAGAGGAACGAAAATTTAGAATGAGGGAGGGGGTGAGAGATGAGAGGGAAAATGCAGAAAATGGGGGGAGTAGTTTTTCAATTTTTTATTTTTTATTTTTTTTATTTTTTTATTTTCTTTTTCAGAAAACTGAAAGTGGGGGGAACCGTTGAGCATGGGGATAATTTAGGAATTTCTTTTAAAAAATTTTGAATTTATTAAATATTTTAATGCGGGTTTCATGCTGATAAATGTACATAGTTATTATATATATCAATTTAAGATAATTCTGATGTTCTGAACGCAATGGCGCTGTCCGTTTCACGATCAGAGGCCATTTGGTTTGAGTCGGTGCCAAATTAAGTCCATTTCAGCTCAAATTGCGCGTCACCGCTTTTGCTCACTCGATTTTTGTGCAGACTCATCCGAATTGAGTGCAAACAATCTCGTTTGATAAATTTTGAAATTTCAAAGCCAATGGAGCAATTAATTTTAGGAACGGAGGTCATTTGACTTGCATCGGCACCTCCTAACCTTGATATGTGTGCAGGCGCTTTGACAACTCGAGGGCTTGATCGGTTGATCAACAAGTCATGCAATATATATATCCTGACTAATTTTGATATTTTAAATGCAATGGAGAAGTCCGTTTATCGATCGGAGGCTATTTTAATTAATTTCGGTGATGCCTTATATTTTTAACCTCGATTTGCGTGCTACGACTTCTGATTATTCAACATTTGCACAGACCATCCAAATTGAGCACAGACAGTCTCATTTGATAGATTTTGACATTTTAAAGTTAACGGTGTAATCAATTTCATGAACAGAGATTATTCGGATATCGTCGTAACTTTTCAACTCTGATATGCGCGTCGACACATTGATAGCTCGAGCGCTTAATCGATTGATCGTTAGAGTTTGCAATATCTATATTCTGATCAATTTTGACGTTCTGAACATGATGGATAAGTCCCTTCATCGATCGAAAATCATTTCATTATTTTGACGCCCAAGCATTTTAAACCGATGCGCCGCTCAAGTCCGTCAATTTGATTTGTAGATTTGTCTTGATGATTACACACATATGGAGGTCAACAACACCTTCTCAAATCAAACTCAGATTCAAATCTCAAATCAAACCTCAAATTTAAATTCAAATTTCAAATCTAATTTCAAATTTAACTCCAAATGATTGAAACTCAAAATCAAATTCAAATCCTAAGACCCTTCATAAGCCATATGAACCACCTTCATAAGCTTAGCCAAAACCCCCTTTAAATCAAATCATATTCACTTAATTTCTTTATAAATCAATTATTCATTCATTTATTTGTTCATCCAAATTCAAATGACCAAAACTATATCCAAAATCAAATTCAAACCCACCCAAGCTTTAAGCCAATTCTTTGGACTTAGCCAAATTCTATCTAGATCAAGTCAAAAACAATGGATTTTCTCTTGAATCAATCATTTCTTAAATCATCTATCCAAATATAAATAAAATCTATCATCATCAAACCAAATTCAAGTAAACCCAAGTCAAGCCTAACTTAGCCCTTTTGACTTGAAACTTTCAATTAAGCCAAAATTATTTAAACTCTAAATTGATTGTCGTTGAATTTATATTTCAATCCATGGATCATATATAAGTTCAATTAAACTCGAACCAAACCAAAACCACACCAATTGACCCACTTAGGTCCACTTGACCCAAAGTGACCTAAAGGGCCCATTTGAGCCAACTTCCAATCCAACCCAAATTGGATTGAACTAAGTTCACCAAAATCTTCCACCATGATTGTTGATCACCTTAGGATGATCAATTGCAATCAATTAGGTCAAATCAAGTCAACCATGATTGTTAAAACAAGATCGGACCAGCCAATTCAACCAGTTCGACCGTGAACTGATCACTATGCCGGTCAGGAATGTTAAAAAAACTGCTCCAACACAAAACCGATGAAGACCAGACAAAATCGGCGGTTGAACCGCTGAATTAGAGAACCACTCCCAGTTTCTAGTTTAACGCCTCGATCTTAATTTTTCGTCGATTTCCAATCAGATGACTGATGGTGCAGTAATATTTGCGGTAAAAAGTTAATGCGAGTTTTTTGTCCTACCGTCTTTTGCATACATGTTTTTCATTTTTGCTTCCACCACCCCCGGTTGAACCGTTGAATTGGAAAACCACTCCCAATTTCCAGTTTAAGGCCTCGATCTTAATTTTGCCCTACCGTAAAAAGTTAATACATGTTTTTTGCCCTACCGTCTTTTGCATACATGTATTTACAGAGACACCACTCCTCCAATCTATAAATAGACCCTCATTCTTCATATGAGGGGAGGCCAAGCAAGAGAGAGAAGAGAGCTCTAAAGCTTGAAAATCCTCCAAGCATAATAGTGTCACCACTCGACGATCGCCGACCACCCCCGTTGGTTACCAACCACCGCCGACCGCTGGGCCGCTAATCACCGCTACCGCTTCGCTGCCGTCAATCTCGCCGCCAATCATCACCGCTGCCCACCGCTGGCCACCATCATCACATCATCATTGACCAGGCGTGCCGCTATCCATACCATAGTCGGTCCGCATGCATCCTCGATGGTTATCTTCGCCGGTCACCATCCGACCTTCATCGTCGAGCTTATTCACCATTACTATATGGTGTTGTTGCGATTTTGGGATTCCCATTCTCATCCCTTGTACAATTTTGTAATCCTGTTATCAGGAAATTTTGTACTCTAAAACAAATACATAGTGGAAGATTCTTACTGGGCTAGGCCCCATGATTTTTCCCTCTTTTCGAGGTTTTTCACATAAAAGATTCTGGAGTTTTCTTGTTCACTCTTTAAATACCTATGTGTATGCTGGATTTCACAAACATGGCTAAAGAGTAAACTTTCACTCTACCGAATTTCTAAAGACAACCTTTTTTCGTGAGGGAGGAATCGGGAGAGAGAAACAAAAATTTAGAATGAGGGAAGAGTAGGTGAGAGATGAGAAGGAAAATGCAAAAAATGGGGGGAGTAGTTTTTCAATTTTTTATTTTTTATTTTTTTTATTTTTTTATTTTCTTTTTCAGAAAACTGAAAGTGGGGGGAACCGTTGAGCATGGGGATAATTTAGGAATTTCTTTTAATAAATTTTGAATTTATTAAATATTTTAATCTTGGTTTCATCGATAAATGTACATAGCTATTATATATATCAATTTAAGATAATTCGAGAATTGGCTGTCGTTACGATCGGGCCATTTGGTTTGAGTCGGTGCTAAATTAAGTCTATTTCACTCAAATCGTGCGCATTTCTTTCGCTTCGATTTTTATCCGGTTGAATTGAGTGCAATCTCGTTTGATAAATTTTGAAATTTGAAATGGAGCAATTAATTTTAGGAACGGAGGTTATTTGACTTGCATCGGCACCTCCTAACCTTGATATGTGTGCAGGCGCTTTGACAACTCGAGGTCTTGATCGGTTGATCAACAAGTCATGCAATATTTCTATCCTGACTAATTTTGACATTTTAAATGCGATGGAAAAGTCCGTTTGTCGATCGGAGGCTATTTTAATTGATTTCGGTGATGCCTTATATTTTTAACCTCAATTTGCGTGCTACCACTTCTGATTATTCAACATTTGCACAGACCATCCAAATTGAGCACAGGCAGTCTCATTTGATAGATTTTGACATTTTAAAGTTAACGGTGTAATCAATTTCATGAACAGAGATTGTTCGGATATCGTCGCAACTTTTCGACTCTGATATGCACGTCGACACATTGATAGCTCGAGCGCTTAATCGATTGATCGTTAGATTTTGCAATATCTATATTCTGATCAATTTTGACGTTCTGAACATGATGGAGAAGTCCCTTCATCGATCGAAAATCATTTCGACTATTTTCAGTGACGTCCAGTGCATTTTAAACCCCGATTTGCGCACTGTCCGTCGAATTTGATTTGTAGGCTTGTATTGATTTATGACACACATATGGAGGTCAACAACACCTTCTCAAATCAAACCCAGATTCAAATCTCAAATCAAAACTCAAATTTAAATTCAAATTTCAAATCTAATTTCAAATTTAACTCCAAATGATTGAAACCCAAAATCAAATTCAAATCCTAAGACCCTTCATAAGCCATATGAACCACCTTCATAAGCTTAGCCAAAACCTTCTTTAAATCAAATCATATTCAATTAATTTCTTTATAAATCAATTATTCATTCATTTATTTGTTCATCCAAATTCAAATGACCAAAACTATATCCAAAATCAAATTCAAACCCAATCTAAGCCCTTTAAGCCAATTCTTTGGACTTAGCCAAATTCTATCCAGATCAAGTCAAAACCAATAGATTTTCTCTTGAATCAATCATTTCTTAAATCATCTATCCAAATATAAATAAAATCTATCATCATCAAACCAAATTCAAGTAAACCCAAGTCAAGCCTAACTTAGCCCTTTGACTTGAAACTTTCAATTAAGCCAAAATTATTTAAACTCTATTGATTGTCGTTGAATTTATATTTCAATCCATGGCTCATATATAAGTTCAATTAAACTCGAACCAAACCAAAACCACACCAATTGACCCACTTAGGTCCACTTGACCCAAAGTGACCTAAAGGGCCCATTTGAGCCAACTTCCAATCCAACCCAAATTGGATTGAACTAAGTTCACCAAAATCTTCCACCATGATTGTTGATCACCTTAGGATGATCAATTGCAATCAATTAAGTCAAACCAAGTCAACCATGATTGTTAAAACTAGATCGAACCAGCCAATTCAACCAGTTCGACCGTGAACCGATCACTATGCCGGTCAGGAATGTTAAAAAAACTGCTCCAACACAAAACCGATGAAGACCAGACAAAATCGGCGGTTGAACCGCTAAATTGGAGAACCACTCCCAGTTTCTAGTTTAACGCCTCGATCTTAATTTTTCGTCGATTTCCAATCAGATGATTGATGGAGCAGTAATTTCTGCGGTAAAAAGTTAATACGAGTTTTTTGTCCTACCGTCTTTTGCATACATGTTTTTCATTTTTGCTTCCACCACCCCCGGTTGAACCGCTGAATTGGAAAACCACTCCCAATTTCCAGTTTAAGGCCTCGATCTTAATTTTTTGCCCATTTCCAATCGACGATGGCAAGAATTACCGCAGAAAAGTTAATACATGTTTTTTGCCCCTACCGTTTTTTTGCATACATGTATTTACAGAGACACCACTCCTCCAATCTATAAATAGACCCTCATTCTTCATATGAGGGAGGCCAAGCAAGAGAGAGAGGAGAGAGCTCTAAAGCTTGAAAATCCTCCAAGATATAATAGTGTCACCACTGACGGCCATCACCACGTTGGTTAACCACTGTGCCGACCGCCGCTGGCTTAATCCTTTGCCGTTAATCTCCGCCGCCGATCATCACCGCTGCCCACGCTGCTGGCCATCATCGCCAACCATCATCATCCATCATTGCCATCAGACGCCGGCCACCGCATCGACTACCATAGTCGGTCACCGCCGCCGATCCTCGATGGCCATCTTTGCCGGTCACCATCACGACGACCTTCATCATCAGTAGCTGACCCCCGCTATTCACCATTATTATATGGCTGTTGTTGCCTGATTTTTGGGATTCCCATTCTCATCCCTTCTCATGTACAATTTTGTAATCCTGTTATCAGGAAATTTTGTACTCTAAAACAAATACATAGTGGAAGATTCTTACTGGGCTAGGCCCCATGATTTTTCCCTCTTTTCGAGATTTTTCACATAAAATATTTTGAGTTTTCAATTTCTTTAAATACCTATGTGTGTGTTTGATTTCACAAACAAGGTAAGGAGTAAACTTTCACTCTACCACAACCAATTTCTAAGACGCAACAACCTTTTTGGGAGGGAGGAATCGAGAGAGGAACAAAATTTAGAATGAGGGAGGGGTGAGAGATGAGAGGGAAAATGCTAAAATGGGGAGTAGTTTTTCAATTTTTATTTTTTATTTTTTTATTTTTTTATTTTCTTTTTCAGAAAACTGAAAGTGGGGGGAACCGTTGAGCATGGGGATAATTTAGGAATTTCTTTTAAAAATTTTTGAATTTATTAAATATTTTAATGCGGGTTTCATGCTGATAAATGTACATAGTTATTATATATATCAATTTAAGATAATTTCGATAATTAACGAATGGTTGTCCGTTACGATCGAGGCCATTTTAGTCGCAAATTAAGTCCATTTCACTCAAATTATCACCGCTTTGCTGCTTCGATTTTGTGCACTCATCCGAATTGAGTGCAAACAATCTCGTTTGATAAATTTTGAAATTTTGAAGCCAATGGAGCAATTAATTTTAGGAACAGAGGTTATTTGATTTGCATCGGCACCTCCTAATCTTGATATGTGTGCAGGCGCTTTGACAACTCGAGGGCTTGATCGGTTGATCAACAAGTCATGCAATATTTATATCCTGACTAATTTTGACATTTTAAATGCGATGGAGAAGTCCGTTTGTCGATCGGAGGCTATTTTAATTAATTTCGGTGATGCCTTATATTTTTAACCTCGATTTACCACGATTATTCAACATTTGTAATGCATCCAAATTGAGCACGCATCCTCATTTGATAGATTTTGACATTTTAAAGTTAACGGTATAATCAATTTCATGAACAGAGATTGTTCAGATATCGTCGTAACTTTTTGACTCTGATATGCGCGTCGACACATTGATAGCTCGAGCGCTTAATCGATTGATCGTTAGATTTTGTAATATCTATATTCTGATCAATTTTGACGTTCTGAACATGATGGAGAAGTCCCTTCATCGATCGAAAATTATTTCGACTATTTTCAGTGACGTCCAGTGCATTTTAAACCCCGATTTGCGCACTGTCGCTTCCGAAGTCCGTCGAATTTGATTTGTAGGCTTGTCTTGATTTATGACACACATATGGAGGTCAACAACACCTTCTCAAATCAAACTCAGATTCAAATCTCAAATCAAACCTCAAATTTAAATTCAAATTTCAAATCTAATTTCAAATTTAACTCCAAATGATTGAAACCCAAAATCAAATTCAAATCCTACCCTTCATAAGCCATATGAACCACCTTCATAAGCTTACTAAAAACCTTCTTTAAATCAAATCATATTCAATTAATTTCTTTATAAATTAATTATTCATTCATTTATTTGTTCATCCAAATTCAAATGACCAAAACTATATCCAAAATCAAATTCAAACAATCAAGCTCTTTAAGCTATTCTTTGGACTTAGCCAATTCTATCCGATCAAGTCAAAACCAATGGATTTTCTCTTGAATCAATCATTTCTTAAATCATCTATCCAAATATAAATAAAATCTATCATCATCAAACCAAATTCAAGTAAACCCAAGTCAAGCTAACTATTTTGACTTGAAACTTTCAATTAAGCCAAAATTATTTAAACTCTAAATTGATTGTCGTTGAATTTATATTTCAATCCATGGCTCATATAAGTTCAATTAAACTCAACCAAACCAAAACCACACAATTGACCCACTTAGGTCCACTTGACCCAAAGTGACCTAAAGGGCCCATTTGAGCCAACTTCCAATCCAACCCAAATTGGATTGAACTAAGTTCACCAAAATCTTCCACCATGATTGTTGATCACCTTAGGATGATCAATTGCAATCAATTAAGTCAAACCAAGTCAACCATGATTGTTAAAACTGACAAACCGCCAATTCAACCATGCGGAACCTATCACTATGCCGAATGTTAAAAAAAGCCCAACAAAAACCGATGAAGACCAGACAAAATCGGTAGTTGAACCGCTGAATTGGAGATCCACTCCCAGTTTCTAGTTTAACGCCTCGATCTTAATTTTTCGTCGATTTCCAATCGATGACGATGGAATTGATAAAAGTTAATAAAGTTTTTTGTCCTACCGTTTTGCATACGTTTTTTTCATTTTGCTTCCACCACGTTGAACGAATTGGAAAACCACTCCCAATTTCAGCTTTAAGGCCTCGATCTTAATTTTTTCGCGATTTCCAATCGAGACGATGGCAGAATTATCTGCAGAAAAGTTAATACATGTTTTTGCCCTACCGTCGCATACATGTTTTTCATTTTGCTTCCAACAACTCAATAGAGATTTTGATTATAAGACCGAAGTTTTGATGCATCAAGAAATTGTTGTTTGAATTTTGATTATTAAAACAGCTCCCCAACTCCAATAGAGATTTTGATTATAAGACCGAATTTTGATGCATCAAGAAATTGTTGTTTTGAATTTTGATTATTAAAAACAGTAAATCCTCGTTTTTGCCCTACAATCTTTTCCTTCGATTTTCGATACCATTTTTTTAATTTATTTTTGTATTTTTTATTTTCGTCCATAGAGGCATCAATTTTTTTAATTTTTTATTTTCGTCCACAGAGGCAGCAGTTTTTTTAATTTATTTTTTTTCGCCCATAGAGGCCGTATTTTTTTATTTTTTTTCGACATCAATTTCATCAAGAGAAAATATCAAGTAATAATAATTTTTTTAACTTATTTTTTTAATTATAATCTATTTCTTTTGATTTTTTTTAAGAGATAAATTTTAATATGTATTTGATGTTTTAATTTTTAGAGTAAATTTTTGACTAAATATTATAAAAATTATTGATACGCCATATATCATTTTTATTGAATTATGAATATCTTAATTTTGTTATGACTTGTTATTTATTAGTTTTAATTATTAAGTATTCTACATCATAATTTACAATATCTTTTTGTAGTTAATTTAGTTTATATTTTCTTGTATATTTTTTATAATTGATTCCAAATTACTAATTTTAATATTTTATTTTAATTCGAATTCCTTTTTAGATAAGCAATTTCTTGAAGCTCTACAATGGGTTATCTCAAAGAATTATCATGGCTACAAAAAAGGCTAGTATTTATATATTAATGCATTTAACTTTAATATTACAGATAATTTTTTTCTCATTATTTGTATTTTATAATTTATTTCTCTTAAATTACACATATTGTATGATTATTTGAACATTTAAATCTCATTTAGATAATTTTAATATTTATTATATCATCCGGATTAACCTGCTCAACCCGATTTTTAAATCTAACCTCTCATTTTTCTGCTATATCATATCCTGCCACAACCTTGAAGTCAACCCTTAGCCCAAATGAACTAAAACTAGTCAAAACTTATCCTACATCAAATTGATTGAAATCAGTGAATTAAATCAACCAAAAATCAATATATAAATATGACTTGACCACCAATTGAGTCAAATCAAGCTCAATCGGTCATTCAATCCAAGTTAACCCAAATTGGCCAAAAAGATCAAATTGGGTCAAATCATGATCTAACCCAAATTGATTACAACCAATGGCTCAAGTTCATTCCAAATTAATTATTGAACTTGACCAAAGCCATAATTGAGCCTAATTTGACCAATTGGTCAACTTGACCCAACCAAGCTCAAACTGACCTAAAGGGTCAAATTAGCCAAAATTCAAATTAAATCTAAATTGATTCAGACCAAAGGCTACATTCATCTTCAATTAGCCAATTGAACATAAATCAACTCATAACCCAAGCCAATTTGACCAATTTTGGTCAAATTGATCAACTTAACCCATTTGATTCTAAATGAGCCAAAATCAATCCTCAGCTAAATTAAATCAAATCGATCATATCAAAACACCTCAAATTATCATTTGAACCTAACTTAAGCCTTAGTGTGACCCAATTTGACCAATTGGTCAACCTAACCTGATATGACCCAATATGACTCATAGGACCCAAATTGAGCCAAATCCCTTGAAACCAAGCCATGACCCATTGGAGGCTGATCAAACCCAACCCAAACCCATTTGGGATCAGCCCAAAATCAACTCAACCCAATTAAATCACTCATGGATCCCCCCCACATAAGATTTCACCCATCCTCATTTAATTCTCCCCATCACATGCATTCAACTCCTCCCCAACACTTGCATTCAATAGAGCTGATTCTATGGTAGTAAATGAAGACTTTGGGAGTTAAATTCAAAGTCCTCAATCAAACCATCATCCATCACAACCACCTCCTTAATACATTTATTCAAATTTCAGCCACCATTAAAAGAGGGAGAATAGAGATAGTAAAGAGATCTGATTTTGTCAAGAGAATCTCTTTGAAACCCCCAAATTCATCAGCCACCACTTCCCCACTTCTCTTGAGCTAAAAACATCAAAATCAGGTTGATTTTGATGAGGAAGCAACGACGATTGAAGAATACATCATTCTGAAGTAAAAGCGAAGGATACACTCATTCCAAAGCTTCCTCTTGCACCTAGTAGCTCGGTCAGATCTTCACCGTTGTCGGAAACCATCCCTAGTGAGATAATTTTGTCAAACTTTAGCCTACCTTAGGAACTTCTATTTGTGTCAATTCTTGCATGATTTTTATGATTTTCCTTAAATAAGCCCTACATTTTTCATTATTTTAGTCCTAATGTGAATCGAGAGATTTTTAGGTGAAAATCACTGTGAAAATGAGCCCAATCAGATGAAATTTGGTTCAAAATTATGAAAAATCCCGTCAGATGAATAGTGTTCTGCCACTTTCGCTCGTTGGAAAGCAGCCATCGTCCAATCCTGCTGTTCGGGGATCGGACGGCTCAGATCTCATGATTGTGCAATTTAGATCTACAGATCGTACGGTCCATATCACGCAGATCGATGATCAGATGATCGACGGACGGCCGGATCCGATCTGCGATCCCTATCTCTCTCGCCAATCGGCCGACACCACGCCTTAATCGCGAGTACGATGGTGCGCGGCCAGCATAATACGCACACCGTGGGTACCACGGCGTTCCCCGTCGGCGCTGAAGTTATGGGAAAATCACATATGTTCTGGTTTTAAAAATTATTTAAGTTCCTTAAAATTTTAAAAATTCATAAAAAAATAAAATACTTAACAAAAAATTATAAATAAGGGCTCGTTAGATTTGTCTTTCCAAGAAGAATCCAATGAACCAAAAATCTTTAAATTTCAGTGAATAGTTTGGGCTTAATTTAGGTTTTAGAGAAAATCAAATTTCATTAATAAGTATAAAAATACAAGTCAGATTGAGTTAAAATTTTCAATAATTGAAATTAAAATTAAAACACATATATCATAAAATCTCGAGTAAAAAGGACTTCTCGATTTCGAGAAATTAAATTTTGAAATTCAAATTATCTATTTTCATAAAATAAATCAAATAAAAATTCAAAAATTTACAAAAATCTTCAAAATAACTTAAATCACTTCAGTTGACATCTAAGTCTTTTAAGAAAATAATGTGATTTTTTGAATCCTTATGAATCCTAAATAAACACTTAGGATTAAAGATTAATCAATTAAGAAATTAATTAAAATATAATCTAAAAATAATTTAAATACCAAATCAAAATCAGAAATGATGTAATACCCAAATGAATGGTAATCAAACCTTAAATAAGAAAAGTATCAAGTATCCCTCAAATGAAATTAAATTTAAACATAATTGAATTTAATTGAGTTAATAAAATTCAATTAAATGATTTTTTTAATTAAATAAATCAATGAGACTTTAATATAAAATCAAGCTAATCTTGTCAAATCTACACCAAGCATTGAATCTTAATCATATGAAACTACTTAACAAATTAAAATAAATTAAATATTAATTAATCATTAAATCAACTAAAAATTAAATTGATTAATAAACCAATTCAACATAATCATGTGATATTAATTAAATTAAACCAAATAAAGGTAAAGTAAACTTAATTAAGATATGATTAAATCATATTTAAAATCAATCTATTTGGAATAAGATGATTAATTAGCCATTAATACATAAACCTAACAACTAAATCAAACATAAATGAAATCTAATGAACATAATAAATGAAGAAAATCATACCTAACTATGATTAAGAATAATCAAGTTTAATTGAAGTAAAAATAAACAATTAAATCACTTAATCTAATCAAATGATAATAACAATGATAACCCTTTAATCAATAAAATTTAGGTAAATGCTTAATTAAAATTATCAAATCAAATAAGTCATATATGGGTAATTAAGTCATTAATCTCTAATTAAATAAATCTTTAATTAATCTAATGATTTAAAAATTTAATTACCTTTAATCAAACTTAATTAATTAAACATTTAATCAATGCAAACTTAATGAATTAATCCATCATCTTAATGAACCAAATTAACTGTATTAATCACATTAAAATTAATTCAAATCAAACACATAATTAATCTGCTAATTAATTTGATCACACATCTTAAATAAACTAATTAAGTTAATCAAATTAATCATATTAAACTTAAGTTTTATCATACATAAAATACAATTAAATGCCAATCAAATCCTAATTTTAACTTAAATCATTAATTCATTAATTACATCATTAACCTAAATAAATATGAAATCAAATTTAAAATTAAACAAATATTTATTTAATTTAATAAATGATCACACCTCTTAAATAAGCTAATTAAGTTAATCAAATTAATTATATTAAACTTAAGCTTAATCGAACATAAATTTGAACATAATTAAAGTGCAATTAAATGCCAATCAAATTCTAAATTAAACCTAAATCATTAATTACATCAGCAACCTAAACAAATATGAAACCAAACTAAAAATTAAACAAATCCTTATTTAATTTAATAATAAACCTAAACACACTTCTTAATTAAACTAATAATCACATTGAACCTAAGAAAACCCATAGATCAATAAAGCCAATCAAATTAAATTAAATAAAAAAAGACTCTCATCAATTTAATATGTAATTAAATCAAATCTCATTCAACCTACTTAAATAAGATAAACTAATTAACTATCCAATGTATGAAATTAAAATACAAACCAAACTTTGATGAACATGACAAATGGATGAGATTAAAAATAAAATTCTAATTACAAAGAATCAAACTCAATTAAAATCAAAATAAAATCTCAATTAATCTAATCCAATAAAACTACAAATAAATGAACCATGATTAAATCAAATAAACATAAAATTAAATCACATAATTATAATCAAAGAAAAGAATTAGATATTAATTTAAAAGGATATTGAATTATCAAGATTTAATTGAATAAAAACATCTAATTAAAAATTAATCAATCAAATTACATGAAGGTAAACACATACAAAATAAATGTAATAAACACTAATTAAATCAAATCAATTCAACTAAATACAAACAATCATGTGTTTAATTGTATTTAATTTGTGTGTTTAATAACATAAAGACCCTTTAAGGAAATTATGATTAACCCATAAGTATGGAAGAATCATAAAAGTACTTAATTAGATTCTTTAACTTAATTAATCCTTAATTATGAGCCAATTGCATTAGGTTCTTTAAGAATACTTCAATTTTATTTCCTCACGTGTTCATGTCATTTATGGCTTATAATTAAGTGGTTAATCAATTAAAGAAGCATATGTAAGGGTAACTAGTTGATTTAATTAAAGATTCAACTTAATTAATTCATAAAATTCACTTAATTATTCTTATTAAACTAAATTAAATCACGAACATGAGGAATGAGGTTATGATTAGCAAATCTCTTTTACATTCCTTAAACCAAATCAAACATAAAATTAAAAAAAATGATATTAAAGAACTATGGTTTAGTTTAAATGACTTTATTTAGTATGATTGTCCTTAAGAAGTAGTTGGAATGAATGAGATCATATGCCTATGATCCTTTATTTATTTCCAATCATGTTAAATGTTGCTTGCCATGTGTACTCATGCATTCATTTCTTTTAAAATTAATTAAATAAAATATTTTCTTTTATATCAAATTACATGTGTTGACTTAAATTAAGAATATGACTGACTATCATCACTATTAAACTAAAAAATATTTTCAAAATCTATGAATCAATTATTATAAAGTGCTGTCAAATACCTATGTTTGCATGTGTTGATAATATAAGATATGTAGCATGAAGTCCTATTTTCTTATCTTACATGGGTTCATATAGGATTTGCAAATGTATAATTCATTTGAAAAGAGCACAACATTTGCTTAAATCTATCTCTATACATCTCCATGTTAAGATTTGGGAAGGATTTCACATATATAAATCACATAATTAAATCAAACATAATTTCTTGTATGATTTCTTATTCTTGTGGTTCTTTTTATACATTCATATTTATTTAAGAAAAGTGGTATATTAGACATCTCTGGTGCGAGGCTTTAAGAATAGTAAAGTGTCTTTACTTACGGTAGAAAATAATGTTGTATTTAAAACTCTTATATATATGCGTATGATGTAATAAAGAATCATAAATCAAATAAATACAACATAATTTTTGCATGAATTTTCTTATTCTTATAGTTATTCATATATTTACATGTATCTAAGAAAAGTGATATATTAAATCCCGGATCATGAGGTTTTAAGTAGCTCTAAGATGCTTTATCTACCAGATAAAATAATGTCAATTTTAAAATTTTTATACATGTAAATATCTATTTAGCTAATGGATGAAAAATCCCTATTTTCTACAGAATAAAAGCATGCATTCATAACTCAATGTTGAACTACAAGTATGTGCCACTTTAAATTAAATAAATGAGGTGGAGGTTTAAAATCCCTTAATTGCGATCAAAATCGATTAAATCCGCTTCAATTTAAAATCCGGACGCGTAAAATATTAAAATTATTTAAATAACAAATATCGAATCAATTAATGATCGATCAAATAATTAAAATTAATTTTGAAATTACGAATATCAAGTCGCGACGTCCGAACGACGTCCATTTGCGAAATTGATCACGCCGTCATCGCCGAAACGTCAAAACCTATCAAACGACGCCTTCCGCGATCGATTCGGCAAAATGTGTGAAGGCCGAGCAATTTGAGACGTCGCATTTTTAATTTTACTACACGCCATCGACTTTCGCTTCAAAAAATTAATCAATTTAAATCGATCGCACTGTTTCATACAAATAATTAAAATTAATACTCATATTATTAAGATTTATTACATAAAGTAAATCTATAAAATTTAATACAAAATAATATTAATTTATAATTAGATTAATCAACGGCTGCTTAATTCATCTTAATCTTTATCTAAACCCCGTCGCCCGGTCGACCAATCAAAATGACCCGGCGCAGGCGGTCGGCCCTAAAATCGAAACGGGGACGTTGACCTCGTTTCACGCTATTTCCTCTCACGGCATTCTCCTCTCCCGCGATTCGACTCTCCTCCTCTCTTGCTGAAGCTCACACGATCCCCTCGCACGGCGCTCTCTCCTTCGACTCTCCCTTCTCTCGTTCCTGAAGCTCTCGGTCGAAGACTCCTCGTGCGATTTTCTCCCTCTCGTGCGACTCCCGTCCGTCCTTCGTGAGCCCTAGCCGAGCCTGAGTGTGGATCGACCAAGCTTCAGCCAACCGAACTCTTCCTCTTCCTTTCCCTGTGCAATCGGAAGTTCCAGGTTGTTTCTATTCAACCTCTTCCTTTTCTTGCTTTGCGGGTTATCTAGGTTTTACCTAAAGGAAGTGATGAGTATATAATGATTTCATGCTGATTTCGAATTACTTTTGGATTGCTGAAATCTATTGCTTTGGTTGTATGCTTTGAAGATCTCTTTGTTGCCCATCTGTAAAGCTGGTCTTTTGAGAAGGAATGCAGTTATGCTTGGCTGTTGTACTGTTATAGCTATTTTCTTCCTAACTTCTGGTTTGCACGCTGACGTTGAGCTGGACGGAGATGTGAAAATGGCTCTACTTGTTGATGACATAAACCCAAATCTCTTTCTATTTCCATTTGTATTCTATGAATGTATGTGAGGGGGTTTCCTTCCATTTTCGTCGGATTTCTTTTCTGGATTTGCAAAAATATGAAATTAAGATGTTTGATTTATCTTACAAGCTTTCAGTTTGCTGTTTTCTTTTTCTAAGGTTGAGCCGAGGAGCTCATTCTCCTTGCTTCGGTTCCTCTTTTCCTCTCGTCCGTTCCCCTTTCTTTGTTGGACGCACGAACCGAGGGATAGAGCTGTGCATAATTGCTGGAATGACTTGGCATATATTTGATTATCTTGGCTCTTTGGTCAATGTTCCTTCTGTTTAGCTCATTTGGAATTGCACTTTATCAGATGATTGTATTTTTTTTACAACATCTAACAATCTAGACTTCGAGCTTCCTGCATATAAGTCAGTTAAGCTTGCTGTTTTGTTTGTTATCCTGTTTCTCCTTCATTTTGCCTTTCCTACAGAGGAGAGGTTCTATTGGCGATCTTTCCTAGTAAAGCTAGGAGCTGAAAATCTCAAAGGAGCTATCACACTTACAAATCCCACGTTTTGCAAAATCTGAAATTCTTTTTATATGATATCAAAATTAATATGTTTGCTGTCCATGAGTATTTTGAGATTGGAATCATGCAAGATATACTGTTTTATGCATTTTTCTTGCTCTTGAATTATGAAAGCATGTTGTGATATTGAAATCCTAATCTCATTAGCTTATATGATGTCATCTTTGAAAGCTTACTTTGATCATTGATATGTAATGCTTGTTTCTTTCTCTTCTATTTGGGGAAAAAGAGAGCAATGATATTTGTATTACTCATGGGTTTAATCCTATGTTGATGTTTAAAATGATAAAGTGGGTTGTGATTCATGAGATTTTTCATTTCATTTGGCTTTTTTATCATTTGGCAATGTCTAGGAATGTAGTAGCTAAATCATGTTATCATGCAAGCAAATATTTTTGTGGAATTGAAAATTGATTTATATCTACTAAATGAAGTTAGTTGTTTCATCCCATGATAAATCAAATATTACTTTCAAACAACTATCATGAGCAAAACATGATTTGTATTTGTCTCCTTTGATTGCTAAGCAAAAGAGAATGAACACCAAGATTGACACTTCTAAGATTCTAATGGTATTTCCTCTTTATATTCAAAATGAGAAGAATGGAAATGCTTACGCGATTAAAAGCTTATGTTACAACTTTATTTGAATGTTTCAAATGCAAAATTCAGAAATAGTGATGAAAATGACGCTAAAGAAATAATCGCCTTTATTTAAGTATATACGCAAACATGTCACACGAAATGAAGTTTAAATTTATTACTATAAGACTACTAATTTCTCCAATATTGGAAATCTATCAATTTCTATTCTCACTGACATATACTCATACACGCTTTCTATTTGAAGCGCTCGCCTTCGAAACATGTGAGAGTGGATAATAGAATTTTGAATTATGCCCTAATCAAATATACATGCAATCAATTTTCTTTTGTTTATATAAACGCAAGATTTAAATTTATTATTATAAGTACCACTAATATTCTCCAACATAGGGAAATCTTATCATCAAAATTTTAGGTCTCAAATATACAATATATTTTCCATGGCACTAATCTCTCAGCAAACATGTGGGGAGGCATAGAATTTTGATTATTTGCTTTAATTAAACAAAGCAGTTTTAAATTTATTACTATAAGATTCCACTCATGTTTCTCCAACATGAGGAACTGTTATAATTACAACTCATACACGTTTACAAGAATAATTTGGTCATGTCTTCACATTGTCTAACATACACTTTTGAAGACCTCCCTCAAGTATTAGCGATGACGGGAGGCTACCAAATTTAAAAAAAAAAAGAAGATAGAAAGAAAGGGATGAAATGCTTAAATTGTCATATTGCTTAAAATTTTCTTTATCTCAAATGTGAACGCTTATGTGTGAATTTCTATATCATACAAGTTATTTTCTTATTTACCATTACATATGACAGATAACGCTTCACTTAAGATTCTATCTAACGTTAATACACATTGATATACGCTCAAACATAAATACCTCCCCTACTTGTCATTCCCACCATGATTTACATAATAATGCATGTGACATAATGAAGATTCAAACACAATAAATTAAATCTATATACGACACATATATCAAGAAGATATCAAAAGAAATGGTCGAGTTAAAAAGAAACTCACAAGTATATGGACAACTCAACCCTTTATGATTGAACTTAAACTTTGGTATAAGAGAAAAGAAAGTAAGTGTGGATTTTGTGAAAGGAAAATCTCTTATTTATGCTTCAACCATCTCCTCTTATCATCTATTCTTATAAGATCACATACGCATGCTCATCATAAATCGTACGCAGAATCATCTAGTTTAACGCCATTTGTCATATAAATATACGGACATGAAGACGCTCAGATCTTTATCACTTCCTTAAAAAATAAATTCTTTTGCCATATCTTCTTAATAAATTTAATGAGTATTTACTTACATGAGCTTTGAGGATGGATTTTAATTAACCCACTTGCTCTTAAATGACATACGACATCTACTCATTTTATCTTCTCCTTCCCCATCGAGAAAAATGGTATGGGTGATTGATCATATGAGCTAAAAATGATTTATTTCAAATTTCTGTTTGATTCACATAAAGGTTCCAAATCAAGTCTTTAAATTCATTCTGGCCCATTACTTTATATTTAATCAAGTAGCTTCCAACATAATTTATTTCATTATATCAGATTGTGACATAAAAAAGGTTTTAAGTTATGATATCATATTTTCAATTAAAAAAGTTTAAATATGTTTGGTCATTGCCTACATTTGATCAAAGCTTCTAAAATAATTTATTTCACTTTATACCCTCATTGATTGTGATATAAAGGAGGGTTTTGGCAAATAAGATCTTATACTTCCTTTTTCTGATCCAAGTTAACAAAACCCAAAATGTGATATTAAAACTTGAACTTCAGATTGAACCTACATTTCAGACATTTAATGTCCATACAACATTTTAAAAGAACATATACTCAGATGTGATTGAAATGTCAAACACAGACAATGCGGTTAGATATAAAACAAAGAATGATGCTATACTTCCTGCGGTTTCTGACCGGCGTTAACAAACTCAAAATCAAAATTGACATATAAACTCCAACAGACATTCTAATGTCATACAATTCAAAAGAGTATACAGATGCATTGGAGTAATTACTAAGTCAAATATAAAGAATGACGCTATACTTCCGATTTTCTCTGGGCTTAACAAAACTCAAAATCAAAATTGACATCAACTTCAATATTACATCTTAATCTACGCAATTTTCAAAAGAATGATATTCATATGTTGAAGTAATTATTGGTAAATACAGATGATGCTACATAATCGGCCTTGGAGTTAACAAAATCTAAAAATTATATATATTTCAAATTAATAATATCCGGTAGTTTAATTCCATATAATACAAAGATATGAATCAATGACATACTAAAATTCAAATTCTAAGAAGTTCAAACCCATCCTTTATCAAACTGATGAGGTTTTAAAGGATTATACTTTCGAGACAATGAATTAATTCTAGAAAATTAGAGTAATGCGTCTATCAATCGATATTAACCCTGTGATCGGTAATTATAATTAAAATTTCAATGATAAATGATCATATATATTCAAATCTAAATCAATCGTAAAATGATCAAAATTCAAAGAAAATAACAAAATATAAATAAATAAATAAAAAAAATGAAATTAATTATTTAAATTAAAACTATATATATATATATATATATATATATATATATATATATATATATATATATATATATATATATAAATAAAATAAATCCACTACGCAATTGTTTGTCTTGACAAATTAATAAAACTTCCTTCTCAAAAGTAACGTCAAATTAAATACATAACTACCTTCACACTCAAAATATTCTTAAAGTCAGAAAGACGTAGGTCTATCTCATGTTTGGCGATACACTGACAAATGGCATCACTGAAACTGAGCCGCAATATGACATCACTAAATTATTGGCCATCATATGTTCTTAACCGCTTTTTCGAAATGCTGAAATAGAAGATTTGAAAAGTTATGTTACAAGGTTGACTTATATTTGTTCTCTGAAACTCCACCCCAAGTCTCATGACACCTGACAACGTAACTGTATTGCCGACAGGATCTTTCTACGGCCGGGTTGAATTCCTCTCACTGCATAAGGACCATACGACACGGCAACCAGGATCTAGATCGCGTCATCGTTCTCACAAAAAGTTTTAAATTAAAATAATAAATTTCATAAGTTTTAAATTCCACTTATGATTATATACTCATTTTTAACGATTATCGACTAAATTTTAATCGAAAGTCTTCTCTCGTAGGGAGTGTAATTAACTATAGGGATATAAATCTGAAGATATAAAAGTTCACCAAAGGAACAAATAAATCTTATCTATTCACCTCAAATTATCACTGACACTTAACCAACTCTTTCTTTTCTTTTGTTTTTCGAAAGAGGTCGATGGCGAATTTTCGGATCCCACACTCAATAAAAAAAAGAAAATTTAAATCTCCAAATACACTTTTTTGCATTCATCATCAAAGTGTGCTAAGATTTATATTGCATGTATTGATATACTTGATTATTCGCATATACATGATGGAAAGAAATGAATTGTATGTATGTGATAAGAATCCATTCTAATTAATCTGCCTTTTCTTATCAATATGGTTATTTAGAATGAACTTAAACTTAGGGTTAATTAAAACATATAATAAATCATTCATTAAAGAGAACTAAGCTAATTAACTCACTTTAGAAATGATTTAAGGTAGGGATGAATAGGGGTCCCCTCTCTTTCTTCTCTTTATGACACTTAGTTGTTAAGTGTAAGCCAAATGAAACAAAAAAAAATATTACTTAAAACTTACAAATTAACTAAACAACTTAAAGTGATATCATCCTTTAAATTGAATCTTTCTATACGTAGAAAATTTTAACTCTAAAGCTAGACATACCACTGCCTTAACACACTTTAGAATTAAGTCACCACTTTATTTTATGTTAGTGGTTTTGATGATATTTTGTTTTGTGATATATTATTTTAGACTGGATGATATGTGTAAGATGTAGCAGTTGTTAATCATATTTTCTAGTACATGTATGAAGAATAAAAAAATATAAATGTTTTTGTTGCTTAAATTTTTAAGCATAACCCATGTTAGACATATGTGGTTACACGTGTAAGTGTCAAATCATACATATAATTGCTGTTGTATGGTGTTTTAACATTTATTTTGGTAACTAGATTTACTTTTCCTATTTTAATGTAATTTTGCATTAGAATTAGGATTAGTGTTATGAGGATTAGGATGCCGGTGATTTAGGTGCCATATGATACCTTTGGAGCAAATCAAATTAAAAGGAAGAGAATGAAGAAATGAAAAAATAAAGAAAAGAAGACTCGCATAGCATGTATTATTTTTGTAATTCGGGTAGTATAAGAGTAGAGCTTGGAAACCCTTTTTTTCTCTTTCTTACAACTAAACCCCAGACTCGCCTTTTATTCTTTACGATCTGTTTGATGTTGTGTTTAGATTGTGCACTAGAATTGCATTTTTTTCCTAATTTTTTCATGTATGATGTTTGAATGTGCGGCCTAGATGCGGTGGGCTCTTGGGATAAAATTAAATTTTCTATCTTACTAACAACTCATAATGAAATATTTAAAATAACTCATAACCTCACATAAAAGTTTAGGAATTAAATTAAGATAATAAAATTTTTAGCAACCCCTTAGCTGGATGAATGAATGTATAATATAATACATGTCATATTCTTCCACTCTTATTAAAAGGGGGCTTCCATCTGTACTAGAGAATAAATGTTTGACCTGTAAGAGCCATTGATGGAAAGACACATCTTTCTATTCTGATTTGGCCCATAATCAAGTTCTCATGTATTTAGGCATATAAAATCTCATAGCCTGTGTCAAAATAAAGAGTCCAAAAGAATCAAATAAATTTGTTAAAATTTGTATTAGATTAAGTCATAAATCCATACTAATGTTTTAGTCTTTTAGAGAGTGAGTTTAAAGACTTAGTCTTCTTTCTAAATAAATAACGACCTAATCATCTTGAAAAATATATGACGTGTCTACATAGATTTAAAGCATAGGAGGAGTTTGTTGTCACTCAGCGAATAATAAATGGGTGATTTATTCTCTCTTGTGGAGGTAAACCATATACCCATTTTCGCCTTAGATTTAGGATGTGCTTGTAGTTTGTACCAAAGCTCCCTAGCTTAAGATCCGAGGTAGCTATTTTCTTCGGGCTATAAGCATAAATCCTCACCGGGCGATTTCCATAATCTTATGTTATGGGATTATAAGTCCTAATATCATTACTCCCAATATCATAAGCATTCCTTACTTTTGGCTTCCAAATAAGTCTCTCCTTTTGATCTATGGTTTTTCAACATAGCCAATCCTTTGATAGTCTTGTCTTGAAATCTTTGGAGACTATGATTGGCTATTTTAATCGAGAGTGTTCTTAAGAAATCGTCTTTGTGATGTAATTATGCCATCTTTGAAACTTAACGAGCTCGCTTAAATAAATCCTACTTTACTTTTTCATGTAAAGTAGGTGAAAGATCTACTATATTCAAGACTCATCAGCCTAGAGTCCTTATTAGATGACAGCCCATTATAGGGTGATGATTTCAATCATTCGAAATAGTACATTATTTCTTAATGTCGTACCTGATCACTTCAAAAAGTATCCTCTAAGATCTACGTGATGTCCCATATCCCAAAAATAAACACCATATTAGGATAACAATCTTTTAGATATGCTCGATCACAAGTGTGGCTAATGGACTGAGAATTCTTCAGTAAGTAGGAGAGACATGTTGGAAAGCTTATTATGAATGTGATTTGTCTCATATTTTAAAGAATAATTTCTCAAAGGAGCAACGTACCTAGATTTCCTTCAGAACCTATTTATTTACCAGTATTTAAAGTACTCAAATATTTCAGATTTATTGTAATTTGAATGTATTATATATTTTTAAATTTTTTTTAAATTGTTTGGTTGTTGGGAAAGTAAGGCAATGAAATCTTTTTTTTTTAATGAAATAAAACTAAAAGTAATGGATGGTGAATCGTAGATCAATTGGTCATAATATAAGGAAGGTTAATGGGTGTGATCATGATTGTAGGCGAGTCATTTGCGATATTGATCACTAGTGGGTTTGCAATGAAGAAGCATTTATCACACAGAGTATCAGCTACTTTAATTGTGTTTGTTGTTTTCATAAAATTAAAAAAAATAAACTAATTGATCATATTTAGGATTTGTTTGGGATTGTTGCAACTGTTCGAAAAAATAGTGATAAAAGTGGTGTAGAAAAATTTGCTATTTAGAAAGCTGCGGTGAGGATTAAAAAATTTTTTATTTTCAAAAAATCAAATTGTAGCTTTTTGCCACTATCACAGGTAGATTTGTCAAGTAAAAAAATGAAGTTTTGTTAATTTAGATTTTTCAAAATACAGGCGAAATATAGTGTCACAAATGGCATTTCGATGTGGTGTGGCACCACACCCACGCCAAATGTACCCTTAGTTGGTTTGGTTTAAAGTATGCATTTGATTATTGGTTATGATTTTCACTTTTGTCAAACTGATCAAACTAAAACTTGAATTGGGATTATTTTTAAAATAGGCTTAGTGTTAATCTTAATTAGGCGTTTAGGCACAAAAAAATTTTATTTAGCAAAATAGGCTGGTCGTCAAAAGCGGGACGATGGCGTCTTCGTGGCGCCGATCGTCCGCAATGACGATATCTACGACGTCGTCGTCAAGCGACGGCCCGGCATACGTAACTTCCGCGTATCGCCCGATCGTCGTTTGACGGGACGGCCTCCTGTTATGGCAAAATCCGTGAGCTCCTCCGATCTACTTTCCTTTTTTTCCTTCCGTCGTTTCATTGCTCGTTCCGTGCTCCGTGGAGATCTCAAAACCGGCACCGCCGAGAGCTCGTCGCCGAGGAGAGGTCGCCGGCCTTATTTCGCAAACAACCGTAAGCGATTTTATTTCTCTTTTCCTCCCAAGCGTCGGCTACTCGCTCCTCGGATTCGAAAGCAAGCCACCGCAGGGGAGGTCATTTCGGCCGAGGAGAGCTCCGCCATCCAGTTGAGTCACGGCGGGATATTTTTTTTCGATTCGTCGATTAAGGTAATTTTTTACGCAACTTGTGATAGATCAAAATCTTTTGAGTTATTTAGCTACATTTGTATTTCTTCCCGAATCGACACTTATCTTTTGTTTAAAAGATCCCTGAGTTGTGAAGTAAAATTTGTGGAATTTGTGAATTGAAATCTAAGGATAGCAAGGAAAAATTATTATTCATGTTTAGCTTGTATAGTTCATGAAGTTGTTCAATTTGTTTAGCTCGAATTGGATCGGCTTTCATATAATGGAGATTGTAGTTCATGTGAGATTATAGTTCATGAGATGATATTTAACCAAGTTATATTACTTTCACATTGGGATTAAAGTATTATTGGTATATTTTAATTAATTATTTTCTAGAAAACAATTAAATTAATTTCAAAATGTTTGTAATAATGACTAAATATTTTATCTAAGGATAGCAAGGAAAACATTATAGATATTTATACAAAATTTATTTTTATATGATTTAGTCATTTTTATATACCGTAATTAATATGTCATGAAAATTTTCCCAACGATTCTTATTGGCGTGGAAATATCTATTACATTTATGAGTTATTTGGATCTCAAATAAATTTTATATATTTTATTTTTATAATAAAGATGATTTAATTATGGTAATTAAAGTTTTAATTATGTAATTTTAATTTTATATTTTACCAACAGGAGATGTTAATATGGTTCTTTGGAATTTTAGTTTTTACTTTTATGCTTTGATTTGAATTAGTTGAAGATTTTTTTCGTAAGATGAATAGTAATGTATTTTACTTGGGAGTATCAATAAATCTACAATTACTCTACATAGTAGGTTAATTTACTAGAAATATGATTTTGCAAAGTTTGGGATAACTACAATGCGGATTGTATTATATCTTGAAATGTTTTTTCTCTGCGAGGGGAGGAAGAATTCTTGCTTATTGAAGTTGTTGTTAGTTGATATGAGTTGACTGTCTGCGTAGTTCTTTATTATGATGGCGAATGTTGTTGGCAATTTTTTCCAACCTTGGTGGAAAAATCAAATAAATGTATATCCCGAAAGCGTTGGGGTTTCTGGCGAATCATGAGATCATTAAGGTTAGACTGACGTCAGTGTTAATCTTATAGGTTGGTTTTCATTGGTGGATTTATTCTTCGCGTATTATTGGCACGAAGTATGTGATTGGATTCGCCAATCACGGCGTCGGTGCAGTAATGTTGAAGTTGAAGTTCGAGATCAGTTAATGGAAGCGGTGGTCTCTCGACCAACTCATTCCATTTGCCCATTGGCGATGGCTGTCACCGCAGATGTTGATCCTATTGAATAGGCTATTATTGGACCGAATGTTGGTGGCGGGGGTGGCGTCATTGGTGATTCGTGATGATGATAGGAGAGCATCCGCGCCTGTCTATCGCGATCCGTCACGACATCACTTGAGTTGAGATAGAGCGACGCCGCACTGCTTTCATTATTCTTGTGGGCGTATTAGATCTTAGATATGCAGCATCGGTTAGCATGCATCTCGGCTACATTCTTTTGCGATTGGGCCGCTTCTATGCGAACACGTGTTGAGATTCACCTCGATGTCGCCTCACCGGAGGATCTTGACGTTGAGAGTTCTCATTAGGAGCGGCGGTGCTTGCTCATTTATCTGAGGAGCTCCATGAGAGGCAAAGCGCCGAATATGGCGGTTCTTACGATTCCGGTGTGGGTGTGGGAGCATGTTCATGTTGGCGACCAAGCGTTACATATTATACCCGACATAGATGGGCTCGGTGTGGGTTGTCTTTGGAATGAAGGGTTTGTCCAGAGGTGACGCCGCATATTAGAGTTTATCGAGGCAATGGCTTCGAGTCAATATGTTTTTTGTATGTGCATCATTTGTGACAACTTTTTGTATGTAAATAAGAACAATATTCATCTAAAACAACACGGTGATATGAGCATCAGACTCAGTCGTCGTGTCAGATATATGCTTGCATGGGGATGACATATGGTTGGTGAAATCTCGATTAGTTGGAAAGCGAGTTGAGTGCACCGATCGGGTCTTCAGCGGTTTGACCTTCCACTACGGCGAGGTTGCCGGTAGAGTCTTCTTCGCGAGTGGATGGTCGAGGAAAGCGACATGGACTTGGTCATTTACCACCGCATATATTGCGCGTGGGAGAAGCGACGAGTCGGTTGTGGTGGTAAACTCGGCCAATTAAGTGCGGTAATTAATCGATCGTGAGATGGTATCGGTCTTGAAATTTATATCTTGAAAAGCGCGTCTCACGTATTACCCTCGAGCTCACGGAGATTGACTCATGGTAAGCCGGCATTTCTTAAGCGTGATAATCCTTTTTTTAATTACATCATAATATGCGTGCATGCACGGCGTGAGCACATGTGAATCACGAGGATATATTGACGCTATTTTGGGAGGCGGATCGAGATGCGTGTCAATCAGCAGTATGAGGGTTGTCAGAGACTCCGTGTATATTTCGATGGCCGCGAGACAACATTCAGGTACCTCGCGTCGGTCGGTCGGATGGCTTCGTTGGATATTGGTCCATCATCACCATGGTGGTGGTGCATTACATTTACGTAGATACCGTCGCAGGATCTATGTGGCCTGAGATCTTGGCGGCGCAGTTCCTCTGCATATGGCCTCCTCATTCCTATGACACGGTGGGTATCGTATTCTTCATATCCAAGAAAAGTGACCAGGAGGGCCGTATGAGCATCGACTTCGAGGCCGTGCACGACCACGCTTATACGCGGTAGTGATCACGATCTGCGTCGTAGGCATCATCGAGAGATAATCGGATGTCTTATTATATTCACTTATGCTAGATCTTATTTTGTTGTATGTGTCTTTTGGTATTATATGAAACAAGTAAACCTTTTGTTGTATGTGTATTTCATTTATCATGTGAAAGGAAATTTGGTGTTAATCGATATTGTATCGCGATCTTGTGTCGTTCTTAGCTTTAGAATGCGCTTGAAATTTGGTGTTAATCTCATATTTTATTTTAACTTGCGTCATAGAATGACTTTATTAGGTTGCCCCGTGTATGTTGTAACATCGTTATTCGACAAATATATCCTAGATACTTTCTGACTGAGCAGTTCTATTTTATTTATAGTATGAGGCTTCAATGTCTTTGAATGAGTATCGCGTTAAAGCTAATCAATTTCCATGAGGAAATGCTGCACATTTTTTTAAAAAAAAAATGCACTTCGATCGTCCGTCAGCGGACGGCAGTCATGGAAAGCGTCCGCCCGATCGTCCGTTTGTGACACTACTATTTTGCTAAATAAAATTTTTTTGTGCCTAAACGCCTAATTAAGATTAACACTAAGCCTATTTTAAAAATAATCCCAACTTGAATTATATTAAATTCTTCAAATATTGAATTAACAGAATTATGTAAATAAATAAGTGGCATAAATATCAACGTAGAAATTATTTATTCTACATGTCAAAATTATAAATTTAACAAAGATTATTTAAATTTTTTTCTAATTCTGTTATTTATGATAATAATAATCAGATTTCTTGTAAAAATAAAATAGATTTTAGTTCATCCTAAATTGATTTGATCAAATTAATGATCGGCTTAATTTGATTTGAAAATATTTTGGTCGATTCAATTGTGTGAATTTTACAATGATAAAACTCTATCTAATCTATTTTAACTTAAGAGTTTTTACATACATATCACTCAGAATTATACATATTACTTATTTAACACATAAAATACAAATATTATTTATATGCCACTCTAAACTATTATCATTACTCCAAAATACCATTATGTCAAGTTGGGAGACAAAAGCTCTTGCTTTGACTATTCCTTTTCTGCAATTCCTCCTTTCTAAGTTTGTTAAGTCATCCATTTTAAAGGAATTTTTTAGCCTTAATTAAATATTTTTATATATGTATTTTTTATTTTTTTTATTTTGATTATTTATTTTATAATTTATAAAGCTATAATATCAATTATATTATTTAAATATTTAATTAAATGTATAATATATTTTATAAATTATATTACTAAATTATAATATATTTTTATTAAATGTATAATTAAAAATATAAGTTTTATTTATTTATATTTTAAAGATAATAAATGAATTATCATTAAATTTAATATCAAATATTTAACCAATTATTTATTGAATAATAAATGATTATATTCATAAACATTACCGATAAGTGTGAATATATTAAATGTTCAGTTTATTTAACTTTTAAAATTTTAAAAATTATTAAAATTTATTTATTTATTAATATGACGAAATATGAAGGAGCATAGGTGAGTTCCAGAAGTTAAACGAGTCCTATCGAAAACCCTCCTCTTCCTAACCCCTCTCGCTCTGCTGCTGCCCAAAAGAGAGAAGGGTGACGTCGCGAAGGTAATCCTCGTCTTCTCTCCCACCCTCCTTCGCACGCTTCTGCTACTCTAAATCACGTAAATCCGCCTATCAACAGGATTTAGTAAATCCGGATTTAACTTGCCAAAGCGGCTTTAACGGGATTACAAAGCAGCGGATTTAACTTGTCCAAAGATACCGTTTGGCCGGATTTAAGTTAAATCCGGTTTAAATCTTGCTCAAATCCTGCAGCCAAACAGCCCCTAATGGTTCCCTACGCTTTAGGCGGTCAAGTCAGCAATGTGGGATTTCATTAGCTTTGAGTTACTACATACTTGTATCAAGTTTTATTTTATAATATACCAATGAGTGACAATACACTAACAGGACGTGATTAGTAGTTCTGAATGACTGAAGTGGAGGGCATTTCCCTGTTATTTATATTTGCTACCTCAAGCTATGCCCACTGCGAGTAATAGTTCGGCTCACATTATTTATGGATTATGTAAGTTGGTAGATTGTAGTACAGGTTGAAGGATCAAAATTATACTAGTTAATATTGGGTAATCAAACCTATCCAAGGTCCTTAATTATTAATGCATTTTTTAACATGGAAGTAATTTAAGCTATTTGTTTTAAGATTTGTTGATACTAAGGGAGTAAGAGTTGAGATCGATGATCTAGGACATAGTTGCACTCGTTGGGTATGTAGTCTCAATTTTAATTGTGTAAGTTTCTTTACATATGGTGGTAATTGACCTTGAAAATCAAAACTTGTTTTAGTTTTGAGACAAATTGAAACTAAATGTATAAATATTTTAACACGTGCGTGCCTTTTTCAAGTTGATTTTGAGTTAGATATGACTTGTTAGAAATTGTTCGAGCTGATTTATTCTCTCTCTCTCCTTTATATATATATATATGGTTTGCTATATATGCAGAACAATTTGATTAGGGTTGTCAAAAAAAGTTGTTAGTAAATAGCTTATTTAACTGGTTAAATTCTTACAGAAAAATTCGATTTATAAGTGAGCATGAAACGATTCTTGGTTCGATCGTGTTGATTAGCTTCGAATAAATAAAATATTTTATATATATATATATATATATCTAGTTGTAGCGTGTTAGTGGTTAAAGTTTTTTGTTATCTGAAAAGATTGATCAGGGTTAATTCCTCTGAAATTTTCAAATTATTGTATTTCGAGCCATTTTGAACAATTTGAGTTAAACGTGAATACTGAAATTTTGATACATTCGAACACAAGCTGAACACGAACAAAACAATTTTCAAATGAGTTAGACACGAATAAGGGTTCGACTCACTCAAGCTCGGCTAGTTTACACCCCTAAACTTGATCACTATATCTATTAACCAACTATGAATATCAACTTTTAATCTCGGTATTCATCAAGCAAATAAACATTTGCCAATGAAATGTATGCATTAATGGTAATAATAGTAAGTAATAGCCAGTTATTGTCATGTTAATAATGGTATTCTGCATAAGATGATGTGATATTAGTCAATGCATTACACACAAATTTTTTTTCTTTTTCTTTTCTCTGTAGTTAGAATTTTTGTGATTTCTTGTACTGATGAAATGCTCCAAATTAGATATAAAGACTATGTTCATTCAAGAATTTCATTTGCTTTTTCTTCCAAATATTGAGCCTTACTAAGCCTCTAGGGTAACTCTTATTTATTGCATGGAGTTACTTTCTAGTGTATTCTTGCGAAGCTATGAGAAAGGTGCTAATCTATTTCAACTTTATTTTCATCTTTAATCTTTGTGCCATAAAAGAACCACAAAAGCCAAGGAGCATAGTGGCTAGGGGTAGGTGAGCTTTGTTTTGGTTATAAGTATGGTTCATTTTGATGGAAAATCGATCAACATTTAGAACCAACTGAACACATAAGAATAAAAAAGTGAAATTGAAACAGAAGTAAATGATCTCATATGATTCAATTAGAGTTGGACATGAAAAAACAATTTTCTGGAATAGTTCAGCTTGCTTTAATTCTGTTTTCAACTATATTTATTTGGTTCTAGCTGGTTTGAAACAAATTTAGCTGCTGTTGAGACAAGAGATAAGCACGGCTCAAATTGAATGACAAATCTGATTGCGCTGCTCTAGATTGCTTTGCGATCGCTTGCATAGTATACTACATAAAGGGCTGCTTAGTTAGTGTTTTTAGGCTATTAGACTTTCATCTTCATCAATACATGAATAGCTGAATTTAAAACTCTTCCGTGATGTAGTTGAATTGCCAATGGCTCAGATCAACCGTCCACATGATGGGTCTCATATTCATTTCTCCATATTAGAATCAATAGAACCTTTAGTAACATTTCTATTGTTAACACGAGCCAGTATCTCCATTTATTTTCCACACTTTCCCCAATAATTGGTGACACTTTCCGTACCAATTTGCTAGAAAAAGGACTCATTCATCAATAAGAGTATGCAACAAATAGGGGAATTTTGGCCAGCTCTACCTCTACACGGCAGCCAGGTGACTGTATCTCTCTTTTGTTTATCAGAAAGGGTTGGGTAACTGCTCAAATCCATCACTTGTTTCTCTCATCTCCACCTAAAACCACTCCCTCCATCCATACCCCTGGCATTCTTTCTCCATGGTTTTTAATATTCTGACACTTATTTTGTGTGTTTTGGATGCTAATCTTTGCTTTGGTAGTACCTTGATTTCTAGTTGTTTCAAACAGACCATTTGTTTTTCTCGTTGTTTTTTCAAGTTTTCATGAAATTCCCGACTGTTTTTTTGTTGGGCTTTCTGCATCAACTACGTGAATAGTGTTTTTTATGGGTTTAAATTTAGTCGCTGTTTTTTTCAGTTTGCTAAAGAATTTACACTAGTAATGACTTTTTATAGGTTTATTTTAATTCATGAGTATTGTTGACCTACAACTATATGGCATTGGAAATTAAATAAATGATGTAGAGGTTAAAAACCCCCTAATCGCGATCGAAATCAATTAAATTCGATTCGATTTGAAAATGTCGTGAAAGCGTCAAAATTAATTGAATAGAAAATATCAAATCAATTAACTAATTAAATAATTAAAATCAATTTTTTAAATTACGCGTCGAAATTAGCGGCGATGTCCAACAACCCGTTCGCGAAATTCGTGCGTTGTGCAGCGTCGAATTCTATCAAACGACGCCTTCCGCGGTCGATTCGGCGAAGTGTGCGTGAATGTCGATCAATTCGAATGCGACGCCGCACAAATTGTAAACCTAATTTCATCCTGATCGTCGTCGACATTGTCAAAACGACTTCCGATCGTGAAATCAATCGTGGCGTTGCGTTCGGCACAATAGAAATACCTAAAATTAATATTCATATTGCTAGGATTTATTATTAGGATGATTTATCAAAATTTTACAATTAAAAATTAATTATATTAATCTTTAAGCTAATAATCTTTTAATCTCTATTAAGCCCTATGAACTTCGTCTGCTTTTAATTAAAAAAAGCAGCCCGACGCCATTTAGCCCAGGAGGCGAAAAGAAACACACCGATTCTTCTCTCGTTGACCTCATTCCTCTCGCTCAGGCTCACATTCTCCTCTCCAGCGATTCTCTCCTCTCTCTTGTTCTGCTCTGGTGCTTTTGCGATTCTCCCTCTCCCTCTTTGCCGAACTCCCCACAGCTCCTTCTTCCTCTCTGAGCTCCCCTGAGTTCCTTTCTACTCTCGGTTGAAGCTGAAACAAGCAAACAGGACTGATCCTTCCTAATCATTCTTCCAACCAAACCTCCAGTTGTTTGTTTCAATCTAAGCTATATTTTGCTATGTGGGTTTTCTTGAAGAAAATGCAGATTTCTTTCCCTCTTCCATTTGTGTTTTATGGTTGGACTTGTTTGGTTTGCAATAGCATGAAGGTGATTGGATTTAGGCTATAAGCTTTCGGTTCTTGTTTTCTCCTTCTAAGGTTGAGGAGCTCATTCTCTTTGCTTGGTTCCTCCTTTCCTTTCTGCTGTTCCTCTCCCTTTGGGCCTTGCAGTGAGGCTTTCTCCTCTGGTGTGATTTGTTGGATTCTTCTCGCTTTGCTTTGTTTCCCCTCCGTTTTGCCTTAAATCTGAATTTGATAAGTCCCATTGGGTAGGATTTGGGATGTATAAACTAAAACGAAGAGAGAGTGAGAGGAAAGATGAGGGTTATCCTTGTGACATTTTGCTTTTCTTCCTCGATTGTATTTGTTACTTTGCTGCTGCCGTGCACCTGCAATATTTTCTTCTTGAAATATTTTTTTTACCTAAGGAAAATGAATTGATTTCTTGTAATGGGTGTATGTGTCTGAAATCGATTTTTACTTAAGGAAATTGAATCGAAGTGATGCTTGAATTTTATTTCTTTCTTATGGGAAATGAAATCTGAAGTTTCCATAGCCTTTTAAAGGTGAAATGCCTAAGCTAGGTGCAAGTGTTCTTTATCTTTAGCCTATGCTTTTATCAGGAAGTGATGCTTGCTGATTTTTATTCCTTTCTTATGAGAAATGAAATATGAAGTTTCCATAGCCTTTTAAAGGTGGAATGCCTAAGCTAGATGCAAGTGTTCTTTATTTTTAGCCTATGCTTTTATCATATAGAGGAAGTGATATTTGCTGAATTTTTATTTCTTTCTTGTGGGAAATGAAATCTGAAGTTTCCATAGCTCCTTAAAGGTTTTGTTCTGATTACCTTACCAAAAATTTTTATAAATATTGAAAAGCAATCAGTTTGGAAAGGGTTTTGGGGTGTTGATTGGTTCAAAATCCTATTTTCTTTTCTCTTTTCATTGTTCTACTATTTGGATGAAATAATGTTTCTTGGCTTGTTTTTTACCTAAGGAAATCTATGGAATTGTTGTAGAAATGTGATACATGCGAAATCATTTTATCAAAGGAGTTTATGCCATGCTACTTGTTATCTCCTATAGATTTCATTTGTTTTATCTCTTGTACATGAGTAGAAGAAATCAGTAAAAATGAAATTAAATGGAAAAGTGGCTATGTCATACTATATCTATCTCTTATGGATTTCATTTGTTTTTCTCTTGCATATGAATAGAATGAAATCTGAAAATAAAATCGAAATTAGAAAAAAAGGGTTTTGATATCTTACTTATTCCTACTGGGTTTCATTCGGCATATTTGTCTGTTTATTATTTTGATATCTTGTTAATAGGAAATATTATCTTCAAAATTTTGTAGTGGTGTCTCGATATCCACCCATACGCTTTCTTGGCATGGTGGGGTTCGATCTCATGTGGCACATGTGGGAGAGGGAGGTTGTTGTAAATTTTGATTATTATGATTTTAATTAAATATACATACAAACAGACTTTATTATTATGCAAATCAAAACTTTAAATTTATTCTTATAAGTACCTGTAATGTTCTAACATGGTAGGAAAATCTTATCTTATCAAAATTTAGTGGTGTCTTTGTCCACCCCATACATGCCACTTGGCATGGTGAGGCAGTCTCATGACAACCTGTGGGGAGGGAGCATTGTAAATTTTGATTATTTCTCTTAATTAAAATATATCTGCAACTTTTATTATTATGCGATCTGAGCTTTAAATTTATTACTATAAGTACTACTCTTTTCCGATGGTAGGGAAATGTTATCTTATCTTGCTTACACACTTTCTTGGCGTGGTGACAAAACAAAATTTCGACTTGCCATTCATCATGCCTTTCTTTGTGGTTGCAGATTGGTCTGTGACCCCATATCGGGGTGATCGCAGGAATTTTAAATTTTGTTTACAAAAAAGGAAATATTTATTTTCTTGCAATGTTTAAGCATGTTTATATATATACAAATGCAAGCTTTAAGTCTATTCTTATAAGTCTACTCATTTTTTGGTAGGAAATGTTATGATGTCTTAACCCATACATGCCTTTCTTGGCGTGGTGGAACAGTCAGTAGCCTCATCAGGGGATGGCGTCGGGAGAATTTAGAAATTTATTAAAAAAAAGAAGATAGAAAAAAAGGGATGAAATGCTTAAATTGTCATATTGCTTAAAATTTTCTTTATCTCAATGAGAATGCTTTATCTTTGATTTTATATCATCTTATCTATTTGTGGCGTGCATGAATCGATTTAAATCTTCTTTATGTCGTATATGAATCTTCTCTTGTCTACATATCGTGAAAGTATCATTTGTAGTATGACATAAAGTGGTTAATATGAATGCTTATGTGTTGAATTTCTATATCACAGTTATTTTCTTTATTTGGCCCTTATGACGTGTATTGTGTAATCTTAAGATTATTTACACGTGTTATGAAATCTGCATTAGGCATGTCTTTCAAGCATAATTACCTCCCTTACTTGTCATTCACCATGATTACATACATCCATGGGACATAGTGAAAACAAATAAATACGTGAAATAAATTAAATCTACCATATGACACATATATCATGAAGATATCAAATAGAAAATTGTCGAGTTAGAAGGGAACTTCTATGTGGCACAACACTTTTTTTTGAGATTGAAAGAACTTAAACTTGTGGTATAAGGGAGAAAAGGAGAATAGGAAATGTAGGTATTTTATGAAAGGGAAATCCTCTCTTATTTATAGGCTTATTCTTCTTTTTCATCTATCTTATAGCATCGACATATGATGCTTATTATGGTTGCAAGAAATCATCTAAATTCATGCCATTTGTATCCATGCACATGCATGGACATGTGCATCTGCTTGTGCGTCATTATCACTTCCTTAATCTAAAAAAAGGAGGAATGGATTTAAAGGGAAAATAAACTCTTTTTGTCATATCTTCTTAATAAAATTTAATGGGTACGTTGTCATAAATGAGCTTGTATGTGAAGGAGGTGAATTTTAATTAATCCACTTGTCTCTTAAATTATATGACATCTACTCACGTTTTGTGTCTTCTCCTCCCTTAGAAACATAGCATGATTGATTATATGGATTTAAAGGGAAAATAAACTCTTTTTTTGCCATATTTTCTTAATAAAATTTAATGATTGCGCCCCATTTGTCATGAGCTGCGAAGGAGGTGGATTTTAATTAATCAACTTCTTAAACGTATGACATTTACTTATCTTCTTTTCTCCTCCCCATCAAGAGAAAACATGCTATGGGTGATTGATTATATGCCTTCAAAATGATTTATTTATATATTGATTCACATGTAGAAAGGGTTCTTAGCCCAAATGCCTAAGTTCATTTTAGTTCATTACTTTATATTTGATCATATGAGTTCAAATGATTTATTTCACTTTATGTTCTTGATTTACATGTAGAAAGAGTTCTTGCTAAAATCAGTCTAAGTTCATTTTGTATCACTTTATATTTGATCATATGTTCAAAAATTTATTTTTTATGTCTTTGCACACATAGAAAGGGTTCTAAATCAGTCTAAGTCATTTGGCATTACTTTATATTTGATCTGAGCAAAATGATTTATTTCAGCCCCTTTATGTTTGCTGATTTTTCACGTAGAGAAAGGGTTTCTTAGCCTAAAACAAATGCCTATATCCATTTTAGGTCCACTATTTTATGATTGACCAAATGGACCTCCAACATAATTTATTTATGCCCTATACCCTTGTTGATTTGTGACATAAAAGAGGGGTTTTTGGCCAAAATAATATGCATATCATATTTCCAACGCGCGCATGTTTGGTCTATTACCTTACATTTGATCAAATAGCTAACATAATTTAACTCTATACTCTTGATTGGTGGCATAAAAGGGATTTTGGCCAAATGAAGCATATCACGTTCCCAATCAAATGACATTTTATTTTCCTCACTTTATTTTGGCCAAATGAAGTATCCAATAAATCAAATATCTAGAAAGACATGTGATCCAAATGCAAGATAAATAAACAAAGAACAGATGCTATACTTCCCGATTTGGTCTTCGGACCGGGTCCGGGTTAACAAAACTCAAAAATCAAAATTTGACATCGAAATTTCAACATGAGACATCTTAATGTCCACACAATTTTCAAATAGCGGATATTCATATACATGTTGAAGTAATTACTAAGTCAAATACAAAAGAACAGATGTTACACATCCCGATTTGGTCTTCAAGTTAACAAAGCTCAAAATCAAAATTTGACATATAAACTCCAACTGACATTTATATGTCACATACAAATTTTAAAAGATCGATATCAGTATGTATGTAATCATCACGTCCAAATACAAAAGAACAAATGCGCTATACATCCTTTGCTTGTCCGCTTAACTAAACTTAAAAATTTGATATTATAAAATTTTAAATTAATAATATCGGTAGAATTCTATCATATAATACAAAATAGAATCAATGACATACTTCTAAAATTAAATTCTGGAAGAAAAATCCTAAACCCGATCTTATGCTCAAACTAGAGACAAGATTTTGAAGGATTATACTTTGAGATAATGAATTTACCATCCTCAGAAAATCTGACAAAGTAGGCCGCCTATCAATTGATATTGATCGGTAAGTAATTATAATTAAATCAATGATAAATGATCATATATTCAAATCTAAAATCAATCATAAATGATCAAAATTCAAAGAAAATAACAAAATATAAATAAAACGAAATGAATTATTTAAATTAAAATTTAAAATAAAAAATCAATCCACCCCTTCGATCTTGTCTTGGTGACAAATTAAGAAAATTTTACTCACAAAGAATGTCAATTAAATCTACCTTCACACTTAAATATTCTTAAAGCTGCTACGCGTGTCCTCTGCGTCATGGATTTTCTGATCGATACCACATTACGCTGACTGATATCCGACCGGGTGGTTCGGCGATATGACACCACTAAATTATTTGGCCACGCGGCCTCAGATGTTTTCCCAACGCTATTTTGAGTTTGAAATGTAATGATTTGGTTGCAAAAAGTTCTATGTAAGGTTGACTTATATTTGTTGACAAACTCCACCTCGCGTCTACAGACACGACGACGTGAACCCATGTCCGAATGGATCCTTGGCCGGCCTCGACCACTACTCGAGGGATCACGCAGGACGAAACCATGGATCTAAATCCGATCATCGTTCACAAAAGTTTTAAATTAAAATATAAATTTCATAAGTTCTAAACTCCACCGCAATTATATACTCGTTTAACGATATCATCAAATTTAATCGAAAGCCTTCTCAAGATTGGGTAATTAATATAAAATGTGAAACTTGGAACCAGATATAAAAGTTCACCAAATGAGAACGAAATCTCTGATAGTGTCTTATCTACTATTCATCTGTCTTCTGAAATTATCACCGACACTTAAACAACTATTTTCTTTTTGTTTTCCAAAAGATTATGGCGAATTTTCTGATCCTACATATATATGGAGAGTTTGTTCTTTTTAGGCTATTTGCCTAAAAAATACAATGTAATATAAATTTATCAGAAAGAACGAATTTTGAATTACTTTAACTTGTTTGATTGAAAACTCTATAAATACATGATTTTTTTTTGTTTGATAAAATAAATGTAATGTAAAATATTTTAAGATGGTGGTGACGCGGCGGCGGCGATGGAAAATGGGACAGTGAGGGCGGTGATAATCAAAACACTTTAGATGTGATTTTGAATTTAAATCGGTGAATTCTAAATACATCAAAAATGACCATTCTAATGTCATTTCAAGTACACTACAAATGCATTGATATTTTACTTTGCACCATACCAAACACTCAAAAAGTTAGATTCTCTACATTCAATTTACTTTATACTCTAAATACATGCAATCAAACAGCCCCTTAGTGTATTGTTTAGAATAAATTCTTATTAGGCATCCACTTTTGCCAAGGATTTCAGATGCTCATATTTGGTCTACGCTTTCCCTTGTTGTTTTGTTCGTCTTTTTCTTTTTTTTTATCTTTTTTGTTTTTTTTTTAAATAGGGGAATCTTAGTCACACCATTTCATACTGAAATGAACTGCATCCTAGCGGGTGAAACCAGAGAATACTGTACCTTGCCTTTGGAAATTATGGAAGGGGGAAGGATTTTATTTGTTTTCATTGTGGTCGTTTGCAAGATATAGAAGATTTTCTTCTTTAGCATAGTTACCATTTCTCTTATTTGATCTTCCCTGAAAGGCTTAAAATGGAATTGGGGTAAAAAATTACCATTTATTAGAATTAAATGAGAATTTGTCGTTCAATAGGACACAAAATTTGTTGTTATTGTTAATCTTCCCCTAAACCCAAAGAGAAGATTCTTATTCTTTATTTGATTTTGAACTACTTTTTTAAGCTGTTACAAATTTGAGATTTGTATAATGAACTTACTGCAATGAACGCTTTATTTTCCATATCGCCAGTATTTACTTTATGACAACTAAAACTAAATTACTTTTCATCATAATGAAACTTGATTATATTGTATTGCATTGTTAACAATGGAGCGGTAACGGTTTTACTTTAGTTTTGAATTTATTTTGGCACATGCCAATCCAAAAAAAGTCTTTTAATCTATAAAGGGCTGAATTTTTATATTCAGTCTTTTTTTTTCTGACATTTTCCAGAGTAATGGAGACAGTTTCAACTTCAAGTTTGACTACACCCTTTCCTGTTGACCACAAGAAGACTTCCTTAGAAATCAAGGTCTCATCTTTTCGTTCTAGGTCAATTTTTTGTTCAATCTGTTGTCTACCATAATCATTGATATAGTGTTTGGTCTATTTTTGTTGTTAGTGTTCTATTGTTATAACAATGTTTTTAGCAAATGTATAATTATTTTTTTGAGGCAAGCTATTATTATCACATTAAATCATTATCTGACCACATTATTTCTATTTTCATGGAGGAACTATTTTTATGAACTCTGGAGAATTTTTCATCGTGGAGCGCATATAAAGGATAATTTGAAAGACAGATTTTAATGAACTATCTTGAAGTTATTATATCTGACTTAAATTACTGATGAAAATTGAAGTTTTATGCGCCAGATAAGCAAGTTATTTTTACCCTTATTTCTGATAGACAATTATCAATGTTGTTGTAGAGTTTGGGGCGTCTGATCTCCATTGTGGATGTCAATGCAATACCAGTAGACCAAGTGGTTGGTGGTAACGAAATATTATGTACACACCAAGTATTATGCGCTATGATTTATCACAATTTAGCTTGCTTAATGATCTATTTCATTGCAAAGATTCTAAAAAATTTAAAAATTCCTCGTACTTCAACATCCGTCACTTTTTAAATTTTTTTCTCTAACTCTGTTTCTTATTCTATTCTTTCATTTGAAGTATTTTGTCTGAACATCGAGCCTTCACAGTTTTTTATCTTGGATTCACTCTATTTGAAAATTATTTGAATGCATTCTTTTTGTTGCAGGGAAACAAAACAGATGTAATAGTCTGCAGATATGATGATTATTTCATGGTTAGTAATCATGTTTATTTGCTCTTAAAGATGTTCATCCTGGAAACATATTTGATAGTCCGGAGATATGATGGCTGTTTAATGACCAGTCAATCATGTTTGTTTGTTTTGCTCATAAAGAAGCTCATCCTGATTTGCTACTCAGGTCATGGTGACTCAATTAGGATGTGTGGGAACCATTCTTCATGCTAGGTAAGAATTTTCCTTTTGAATGTAAATATTAATATTTCTAACTCCACCAAAAATTTGAAACCAGAATATTTTCCATCTGTGGGTTCCCACTATTTTACTACTTCCCATTTATGTTTATGAAATCATGAATCCGTTAGCATAACCAATATCTTCGTTATAGCTTGACATGAATGGATTCATGATTTTAGCTATATTGGCTCTATAGTTCTACTCGATAATGATTTAACATTTGTTACTTTAGATTTGTTATTCTACTTGTGAAAATTTAGGCAACGTAGGCTCATGAGAACAATCACCTCTGTTTTTCTCCTTGCATCAAAGAAAAATATATTTTTCTTGTGTTGATAAAGTTTTTATTGAAAATTGTTTATCCTCTCTAGGAAGGAGGAAGGGTTTGCAATCGATCCGACTTTTAACGTCTCTGTCATATTTGGTAAAAGAGACGAGGTAGTGCTTTTGAATTTCTTCATATTTGGGATATTTATCGGATCATATATATTTGTGATTCTAATCTCTAAAATAAAATAATTTTTTTGTATGTGATGCAGCCGCTACTTGTTGCATGTGGACGTCAACTGATTGAACATATTAGGTTTGTTTTTGAGCTTTTAAACAATAATGTTGCTGAGGTTTTAATATTTTGAAATTTTTTGTCGATAGATTGCTAACTACTGTTAAAAGTATCACGTATAAGTGTTTCCTTGGGTGAGAAAAACTCTATTTATAATGCGTTTTAATTTCTACCTTAAATTGTTGGGATAAGACCAGTGATTTTTTGCCTTATTTAAGAATTTATGTATAATTTTACGAACTGAGAAGCTCTATTGTGGATATTATAGGCAACATTTTAGTGAAAGGAATATCCGCTGTGAATAATGATGTTATTCTGTCTAATGCTGTTGATTGTAGCAATGAAAAATTCTATGAACGATTGATCCGGGACAAAAAAACAACTGGGGTTCTGCTAGGAATATATTGTTTTACTAATAAACTAATCAATTATAGCTTTATTATTTTGGAATTACTGGATTGTTATCTGATATTAATATTAACTGTGTACAGTTCTTGTGGATCATCCAGACCATTGCTTCTAACTCTTGGCTTGAAGGATCACTCTCCGGTAAACATAAAACTTCATTTTCTATATATATTTTTTCTTATTTATGAGTTATAACTGTTTAAAGAAGACTAAAAAGGGAAGATAATACAAATTAAAATCTCAAAGGCATAAAACATTAATAAAAACTTATCCTTTTTATTCTAGTAGTTTCCTAAGATTTTACTTTCCCGCAACCTAGAGACAGTGAGTTCTTGGTTATTATAGAGTTTGGAGAAGCAAATAGGTCTTAGAGTTTTGGTAAAAATATCAACTAATTATTCTTCATTGGTGACGTGGTGTAATGATTTTTTTAACATCTCAATGTAAGTAATAAATTCATTTAAAATATTTAGTTCATTTATGAAAGATTGGATTGCTTGTAATGTAGATAGATAATTGTCTAATTATCAATATTAAGTATAGGTCGTGTGATAGAGGAGTCAAATTCCTCTACTTTTGTTTTGATTCACATCATTTCACAAGCTGAGTGAGTCATAATTTGGTTTCAACTTCAACATTAAATCTAACCATAAATTTTTTTGGAACTTGAAATTTCCTTCCAAAAATATAGATTAATTTTAAGTAGATTTTTTAGTTTACTTGGAAAAAAGCTTGAATTACTAAATAATTATGTTTTTGGTAGTCGAGTTATTTTATCAGAGATTTTTTTTGATAATTCTTAAAATTCTTATGACATTATCTTAATGCTTTTTTTCTTTGGATTTTGTGTATGCTAATTAGTTACATTAATAATAAAGGATATGCCAAGTCAAGTGAGAGTTAAATGAGTTTAACAATTAGATGTTGATGGTGAGAAGCATCTTTATAGTTTTTCTCATCCTTGATTATAGAGTTTCCATGAGGTTAGCATGTGTGCACTTAAGAAGGATGATTTCTTTAAGAAGGTTTGTAGCATATTTCCTTTGAAAGAGGTGTCTCTCACTCATATCCCGTTAATCGGAGCAAATATATATAGCAAAATTAACAAAAAATGACTCATAATATTGATCAACCTAATTTTTAGAATACATTAAGTGCAATCAAAATTGTCCAAGTCCGAAAATCACTTACACATAAGATTGATGACACAAAAATGTATGCAAGTGACGATGATTTTTATAGGGAGATGAATGGTAAAATGCTAACAGTAGCAGTAATATGTATATAAACATATTAATACTTTTATATAATTGTTATATGTATAACAGTTATATAAAATGTATTAAATAAATATAATATTCTAATTGAATTAAAATATAATTTAATTTACATACATTTTAAGTTAAGATTAGTCTATTTATTCAATTAGATTGTATATAAGATTATATTCCGTTAATTTTAATGTATAAAGATAGGTACATTAATATATATATATATATATATATATATATATATATATATATATATATATATATATATATATATATATATATATGTATATGCCAGTATTAACATTTTTTGTATGTTTATTATAAAAAGGGAATTATTAAAAATTAAATTAAATCCTTGCATATCAAATCATTCGCATAGCACTATTTGGCCATATTTCATCCCACCGTTCCGCTAAAAGACATATATATATATATATATATATATATATATATATATATATATATAAATTTAATCTGATAAAAGGAAAATAAAAGGATTACTTTATAATTGTTGGTTAGAGCTTTACAAATTCACGACTTTCTTTTTTTTTATTTGGTTGACAAAATGTAATGTAAAAGCGCTGACATCGGCGGGCGCTGACGGCGAACGGCGAAGCGGCGTGGCGGCGGGCGGCGGCGGTGCGGTGGGGCGCCCCGCCGCGATCACTTTGAATGTATTTGGAATTACCAAATCAATTTCAAATACACAATCCTATCTATCAGATTTGGATTTACATTACATGAAATTTTACTGCAACCAAACGCTTAAAGCGTATATTTGGAATGCAGTGCATTCCAAATACACACAACCAAACAACCCCTTAGGGTATCGACATCATTCATTTTCGCTCCGTCTTCTCCCGAGCTTTTGTCCCGCGAACTTCACGACAGCTCTTCTTTATCTCTTCCGTTTCCTCACAAGCAGCAACTCTTCCTCACATCGCCGACTGAGATTCACCGTAAGCCTTAATCTCTACTCCATTTCTTCATCTTCATCTCTCGACATTCTCCTGCTTTCCTCTCGGTTCTCTTTGACTTTCTCTCAGCCGAATCCTCATTCTTGCAATATTTTCCCATTCTATCAAATCTCGAGCTCCTTCCCTCGTCAGCCACCACAACCCAGGTTTTCTTAGTTTTCTCTCAAGCCGTTGTATAGACGCTTCTCCTAGTTGCTGTCTAGGCTACTTCCTCCTCCGTTTCTTTTATTGTCGAACTCGCAGCAGCTGGAGAATCCTTCCTAGCCGAGTAAGCAGTAGCCGGCATCTCCCCAACTCACCGTCCTCACCACTCTAACCTCTTATATCTATTCCTTCAGCTCACCCACACTTCAACAGCCGAACTTCACTCACGTAGATCCTCACCAAGCAAGCTGATCAATTGAAGTCCTACCAACGTCTCTCCCTCTTTGATCCAAAGCTCACGCAAGTCTCAATTCTCACTGTTGACTGCGCACCAATGTTGAAGCTAAATACAATAACACTTAGCTCTTATTGTTGCCAACCCGCAACAAGTGTCTTACTCTCTTTGGGTTTCCACTTTATTTTTCTGCACTCATCTACAAGTCTACCTATGGACATCGATCGTCTCTTCTATCTATCCTCTTTCAGGAATTGCCATAGCATCAGCCTATACTCCATCGAAGAATTACAACCTAGCCCTTTCTATTTCCTCTCACTTCCATTCTAACCGAACCTAGTTGACCACCTAGAGCCCGTTAACAACTTCAGCTTGATTGAAATCTTCATCGCAACTCCCTTCTTTGCCAGTTAGCCCATACTCAATAGCTTATTAGGCACTTATTCTCTCCAAAATCTGGTGAATCATATACAACAACCATTCTTCTTCTTACCTCTTTCCTTAAATCAGTTAATAAGTTTTTTTGTTTTTTTTTTTCTTTTCTTTAGTAAGTTTTGTATTTGACTTCATCAAATCAGTCATCTCGCTTACTAATCGTGATTGCTCATTACAATGACATAACATAAAAGAGGAGTTTGAATATATATAAAAAAATATTTCTATATTGTTATTTCATTTTATGCAGATTTTAAGACTCCACCACTAATGCATAGGTGTAAAGATATATATGATGAAGACCTACACTCATACAGATGAAAAAGCCAAAAAAGAAGAGAGAAAGTGAAAATCAAAATTCATTTAAAAATACATAATAGAATAATATAAAACTAAATTTAAACTAAACAAATTAAGTAAATATGCAAAATAAATATAAATGTGAGCATTAGATAAAAAAAGTGACTTACAAATTTTCTTCTTTAGATTTGAAAGCTCACAAGCAACATTAAAATAACTTCTCTACCTCTTCTTCTCAATGCTCAAATGATCACTTATGACTTGAAGAGTCAAATGGAATGTGAGGGAAATGATCGCTCCAACTCCTTCAATTTATAAGAGAAAAATGAGACATTTTTAGCAGGACTCACATTTAATTGAAATATTTATAAAATATTTATATGGTATGACATATGTAAGTCATGTTGATCCACATTTGTCATCAAACCCGCAATATTCAAGTGCAAGCGGGCATAAGATATCATTTGAAAATTTAAAGTACACCGCAACTCTTCGCATCTGCTGCGCAGATAAATTAAATTAAATTTTACATGAATTATGAAAATTTTTTCAATCCAGAAATTAAAAATTTTTCATTCTAATTATGATTTTCAAAATCTATAATTTCATTAATTGTATGAAATTATCTAAGCTAAAAATACATGTATGTGCTCGGACATAGGGATTTATAGTGCACATTTTAATATCTGAAAAGGCTGCGCATGTTAAGTTGAAATTAAATAAAAATATGAAATTAATCTTATAATTTAAAAATAAAATTATCTAAAATTTTAAATACTCACATGTGCCCCGACATAGTGTTGACTGTTTAAATTCGGGTGTAAGAGGATGCTGCGCGGATTAAAACTAAATTGACTTAAATGTCTTACATTGTATGCAAATATTTTGAGAGTAAGACAATCATTATGAAAGGTTGAACATATTTTTAAAATGTAATATTCTAAATATATACTTATGTATATATTTTAACAAATCAACACATTCATATGGCGAAAGTTGAGTCCTATTTTGAGCATTTAAATCCTCCTCCCCATAGGGATTGGAGTAGATAAGATTGATTCTTTTCAATAGAAAATTAAGTGATTAATCTCATTGAGGTTATATATGAAAATTAATATAAATAATGTCCTCAGTTGATCATAATAAGCTTACTCTTACTACTTTCATATGGTTATTTTATGTTTAAAAATTCAAATATTTAATTTCAAAAAAATCTTATAATACAATTACAAGCTTCAATACACAGATCCAATACTCTTATAGGAGTAGGGTTGATAAGATCGAACGTGATATAATGAGATTTCAAAGTTATAGATCCATCCTCGGTATGAAGCGAGTTGTGAAATTCTGCGATGACTGTATTGATTGAGAATATCAACCGGAGGAGTTTACTATTATTAAAATTTTCTAAAATCTTCAATGTGAAGTGAAAATTTTTATCAACTATCAAATTCTCAAGAAAATTCAAAATAAGAGAATCGATTAAATGAAAATTTATCATAAAATAATAATAATAATAATAAATTTGTCTACATCCACCTTATGATTATTTTGACAAATTTAATGTTAATGAAATGATGTCATATTGTGTATACTACTATATTTGAACTCAAAACGTTCTACATCAGTAAGGATGTGGACCGTGTCTTCTGTCTGCGTGGTTTGGCCAGGTGGAGTTATAAGCGGTTATGACGAGCCTTTGATCGGGTGATTTGGAGTTGGATCCAAATTATGGTAGCGTGGCAGTGTATATTTCCCAGTGGTTTTCTACTCCTTTGAGTTGTGGGTCATAGGGTATGCCTAATAGGGCATAAAGTTCGCTGTTAGCTAAAGTGGACTTAAGATTGTCCCCTTCATAAATATCAACTCTAGTCAACAAGGTTTCCTTGGACTATGCAACCCATGATTGCTAACAAGGATCTTTCGATCAGATTGGGCCAACCACCTTCTCTGACTAAATGGATTAGGGATCATGACAGCCCGGGATGATGGAGCCATGGATCTTGATCAGGCGCGTCATCATTCTCCCAACCATATGGTTCAAGCATAAAAAAATGATGAATTTCATTAAATTTCAAATCCAAATTATTGCTACTATATGTTAAGCAATTAACAACCTATGACTAGCCTTAATCGAAAGTTTTTTCTCACTGATTGAGGTGGGGTAATTAACTATAGGTGCTTATGCCTGGAACCAAATCTAAAGTTCTCATCAAATGAGGGCGAAATCTCAGGGTAGTGCCTTATTTATCCACTACAAACAATCATCTACCTTTTGAAAATTTCATTCGGCACAAAATCTAAACTCTTATTTCATCGAGTCTGAGCATGAATTTTCGGATCCCACAGATTTCTAATGCCCCCCAACCAATATGGTATGCGCATAAGGCGAATCGTATTTGTTGCGAGCTCGCTAATCTCATTGATTTTTAGGAATTATTTATTATTATTATTTTTGCTTCTTGGTGTTACTTAGGGGCTGTTTGATTGCCTGAAAAGGAATGTAGTGTAAAAGAAATACAGTGTAAAAGGAATGCGGTGTATTTGGATTACTTTATTGTTGTTTGGTTGAAAACTCTACAAATACATGAGTTTGTTTATTTTTAGTTTTGTAAAATAAATGTAATGTAAAGTATTCTTGAGGTTGTGGGTGGCGAATAGTGGCGGCGGCTGGCGGACAGCCTTAACACTTTACACTTGCTGGTGTATTTGGAATTGACCCAAATTGGGCGAATTTCAAATACCCAAAAAATTATATTTGTAATGTATTTAGAATACATTACATTAATTTGGAAATTTTACTTTGCTTCATGTCAAACACCCAAAAAGTTAAGACTCTTGCATTTACTTTTTTTACACCCAAAATTCTTCCTGCTAAACATTCCTTTAGTATTTTCTTCTTGTTTATGTCTTATTGTCATTATATGTACTTTTTATTATCATTTGACAGGAGAATATTTAGTTGGAGGAGACTCGATGACTTGTAATCTAGTGTTCATAGTGAGAATGCCATTTGGTTTGAGATTGACATGCACGATCCTCAAGGAGATGTTGACATCAGGGATAGGATTGAGCAGCATGGTGATATGTTGAGAGGACGCGATATTTACAAGGGCTTCTTTGCGCGATCCTCCATGCTTCTTGACTGTACTTCAGACTCTCTTGACTTTGAGGATCCAACATAGTTGGTGAGTAGGATCAAATTGAAATGTGGAGAATACAATCTCTTAGATAGTACAGTCGATCAAGTTAGTTCTAGATTTTATGATATTTTGGAGCCTGCTTCTGATAGTATTGAGCAAGCGAGGCGATCTAAACTTACGACCCGTCGATTCTGACCTCGGACTTCGTTTGAGAGATCATTGGCGGATACCTAATCTTCCACATGGATATGTTATATGGGCTAGGTACATCTGTAGGCTCACAGAGACACTTTACGAACATCGGACATTTATGAGGCAATATATATATTTTTATTTGATTTTTGGGGTATGCCTTCTTAGGCTCGTGGCGTAGTGAAGTTCTGGGATGCTAGTAATAACACTTGTTGGGTTGGCCTGGAGAAGTTGATAGTTACACTTTGGGACTTACAGGTTGTGCTAGGCCTTTCAGTGTTTTATTATATCTACGAGGAATGTTTTCTGCCTGATGAGGAGTTATTCCGTTGGCAGCTTTCAGATGATAGTGATCGACGAGGTAGGTTAGCCATGCCACCACTTGTTTATATTGATCTTTTGAGCCACTATTACCAAACTTTCAGAGCATTAGGACATTTTAGACGATCACGAGCTACACTGCCTGTAAGTGCATGGATTCAGAGTTTCTTACAGGATTATATTTTGTCTGAGAAAATTGTAGTACTGCATGATCCTTTTCGATTGGGTGTGTCAGATGATAGTTATTTTATCTGAGGAGATTGCAGAGCCTATTTTACTAACAAGGGGGACTTCTCCAGCTGTAAAGGGATTGGACGAGAATTTGTTCTTAGCAGGATTTATAGTGATATGACTCTACATTTGTGTACTTCCTATTATAGAGGGGGATGAGTTTGTCAGGTGTTTTGTTAGCAACCAGTAGGATCTCTCGAGGTGAGCGAGTTTCTCTAGCCCTGACAGTGTTAGCCAAGGTTTATAGGATATTGGGAGTAATTTTTGAGGCAGATTCTCTGGAGTTACGAGATGTCATTCTACCTTGGTAGTATCTGTATGCTTGGTTGGGTTCACCTCCACATACATGATGCTTTTGCTTGTTTCGAGTGTCCACCATTCTTTTTAGAGCGAGGACATCCTACAATCTTACAGTTATATCGAGCATCGTTTATTTTGGAGGTGGAGCAGATTTGCATGTTCTTCTTTGCTCCTCATTTGGTTAGTGATCGATTTTTGTTAGTTCACCAGCCATACATAATTAGTCTACTATCTAACTTGATAGAGGTTGATCTCATTGACAGTCTTGATGAGAGACAGATATTCATTGTTTCATGGTCGACGAACTTTGAGAGTAGCTGAGTACTTTTTTAGTATACGTCCAGGATGATTATGTTAGCGATTTGGTCAGTCGGTTATTATAAAGGGCTATTAGCCCAACCGAGTTGCACGATAGTTTGATTTTTTTTGTAGACTGCTCACGACGGTAGGCCATTCATCTTTGAGGTAGTGGATATTATTAGGAAGATCAGGACAATCCCCCTTGAGACACATTACTTCGTCGCTTCTATTATTTGGTTATATTTACTGAGACTTGGCATTGGCTTTCATTTTCGGATAGCTCCTCCACAGAGTCGCACAAGGGTTAGTTATACTTGCCTCACTTGGGTCCGACTGTCCATCGATTTTTTTTTGAGCATGGTGTCAGAAAGTGAGGTCTTTGGGAGCCTCTCGTGGTTAGAGGACCCGTTGTTTGCCACCATCGGTAGGAGACAATAGTGCTGGAGGTATAATCTATATTTTTTTCCTTTTTTTAAAGATTTTTATCATCTCTTTTATCTTTCTTTTTAACTTGTGATAGATGTACTAGTTGGCGAATAGGTCAGACCTAAAGGTGGTATCCTCCTAGTAGAGTCCGAGCTAGGGATTCTTCTCTTATCTATATTGAGGTTTCTTCACTAGCTTCATGACGTAAATACAATCTGGTCCTCAGCTGATTGATTGGTGAGTTCACTTCCACGGTGACTTCTAACTCCAGACGAGGTGCCACAGGTGTCAGCTAGCATTAGATATGCTACTAAAGACTTTGGAGTTGGGGCATCGAGTCTACCCATCCTTGATACTACTGTCCCAGATTTTGTTACTTTTGTGGAATACTTTTCTCCATAGAGCCTTACTCTGTTCACTGCCTCGGGGAGACTTTTGAGGTGAGAGATCTTATACCTAGTGGAGTTTTTGTCGAGCTAGCATACAACCCTAGAGTTTACCAGATAGTGAGGGTCACAAAGGACTTTGCCACTTATGATGTACCGAGATTCGGTTAGATTCACCATGTTCAAGTACTTTTTTTTTCTTTTCTTTGGTTCTTTTTTTTCCTCACACTTATTTAAATTTACTGTTTTATCTTATACTGATTAATTTCATTTGTTTCTTGCGATGCTTGAGGTGGGTTGTGAGTCTAAGATATATTATCGATATCCATCTGCATTAGATCCATGTGATAGGGGTATGCAGGATTACAACCTGATGTTGTTGAGGGATGTGAATTTTAGGCTTACTCTAGGCTCACCATAGTCACTAGACCACTTTACATCATACGCAAACACCATTTTGAATCTTCAAGCTCGCATTGGTTTAGAGGAGCAGGTTATCAGGTATTGGTGGCTCTTTGTAGAGATGCAGAGTTTTTGATCCACCGAATAAGATCACTCAGTATTGTCCATTCCAGCACTCACTGGCAGAGCTTCAGGAGCAGGTCAGGATGCGACAATGTGCATTTTGAGTTGAAATTGATCTGATACGATGCCAAATTGAATTAAATGACATCCGATTGTGGAACAAATTGTGCTATTGCGTCTGGAACATTGAAATAACTTAAAATTGATTTTCATATTGTCTATGTGATGATACCGCTGTAAAATCTAAATTAAGATTAATTTATTCACTCAAATAAAAATGGAAGTCTATATAAATACTCATTAATATCTAACCTTAGACCTCATAACACACAACAACCCCAACTTCCTATTCACAGCCGGTCTTAGCCCTCCGCTTCTCGGTTCCTCACGCGACACGAATATTCCACGCAAACCTCCTCCCGTGCAAACCCCTCTCTCCTGATTCCGACAACTCCCACTTCTCACCTTCCAAGCTTGCTATGCCGCACAGCTCACTCGTCCTCCAAAAGGTTGAACCCGCTCTTCCCTCTCTTGAGTTTGCAAACCCCACGTTTCGACCAACTCAACCTCCTCCTCGTCATCATCACGCAGCCAAGCTGAGGCCGAGCATCCTGATTGAGATCCAGTCGCACATCCCTTGCCATCCGCTCAAGCCAGTGGCCACCCTGCTCAGAACTGAACTCCAGCCTGGCAGACTTCGCCCCGTCCCATCTCTGGATGCTGCCGATGGCTCCAAGCCGGCAGCTCCTCTGCTCGACTGCCGTAAGCTGACTCCGTCTGCTTGCTTGCACGAACCTGAGTCGAGAACAACAACTGCTTTGCTGAAAATCCACACCACCCAACCCTCTCTCAGCTACAAACACCAAAGTTGAACTAAACCTGCACCTCTTTTAGCCTTCCTCTATCTCAACGTCTTTGCACAAACTCGGTTAGTTAAAACCGAACTTCAATTCCTACTATTTATTTATTATTGTTTAGCGACATGTGGGTTAAATTCAACTTTGGCCACCAAATCGATATCCTTTATATTAAGATTAACAGTGGCAAGATTTCTTATTCTATGAAATATGGAGTAGTCGGTTTTGTTTAGAGAAAGTGTGAAATCTGGAGTTTTATTTATTTATTTTTTCTATTGGCAAAACTCAAATTACTAATCAACCTCAAAATTGTGAAGGTTGAGAGTTTCAGTCCGTAGGAAAACTATATCGAAGTCATGAATACATCCTAATTACTTTCAAAAAGTGAACCCCAAAATTATAAAAAAAAAACCAAAAACAAAAACACAAAAAGACTGCTTGTGATGACGATGATTATCAGGTGACAGGCTTGCTAGCTAAATTCTTGTTTGTTATTACAAGAATTTGCATCCCTATTAAAATGCGATATCTTACCTCTCTTATTTCCCTCTTCAGGGAGCTCTGAAAGAAATTATATCTGCTGTTATTGAGAATCGCCTGTGGTAATATATTGCTTCTTGGAGAGATCTCACTTCCATTGTTTCTCAGAAAGTTGCTGAACAGTAAATAGACCCTTCAGTATATTTATTCAATTTACATACCTTTTTAAGGAACTTATCTTAGCAACTATTTGATTGCCCCTTCGGTATTTTTATTTTCCTATATTTTAAGAATGTAAAGGTCGTTAACATGTTGATATTAATATTGTGGAAGTTGTCTGGCGTTCTCACTAGTGCTCAGGCAATCACAAACCTCAGGTGAGATTGAATAGTGTCAAATAGACCAGGTGCTTATTGGAGCATCAACATTATGTTTTGAGCTTGGCTCAAGCTCGAGCTCGATTCGAGCTTTTTTTTGTGTTCAAGCTCAATTTATTTAAGAATGTGGATGTTTCATCTTGGTTTAAACTCGGCTCGAATTTAATTTATATTGAAAGTATCGAGTTTATTAACAGGCTACTTATTTATCTAAATAAATGAGCATAATCAATCAAATTATTTGATGCTCTCTGCATGAATTATATCAAATCTAGCATACGTTACTGAACCAATCATGGAAGCATGGTTACCTCTCTAACATATATTCTATCGTATCATTAGTTTGTTGTGGTTGTACGCTGCTTTTCAAAGTTTAAAATAGGTTTCCAAAAAGTTGTAAAATTTTCTTTTGTTACATATTAAGTGTGTTTACTGCTTTCTCAATGCATTCAAATTGAGATAGCTTCAGCAGTTCAACATATCGATGAAGAATATGATTAATAAATTGGTCTACACTATTAAGAATATCCAATTTGAAGAGTAACTTTTTTTATTGGGAATTTATGTACATATCACACTATTTTTATGCATTTATATATCTAATGTTTAAATTTTAATACATTAATTTTTAATATCACATTAAAAATATTATCTTCATTTACCCTTTAAAATTAAATATTTATTTTTAGGTGTTATCTATAAATTTATAAGTATTGTGTGGTATGTATGTAATTTTTTTTTTTTAACTATATGATCTCTTTCCATATGCCTTAAAAGAAGGATATTTTAAGAGAAAATGCTTTATCTTGAAACTAAATTATATGGTCTTAGCAAGGCGTATGACGCAGAACATCATACCAAATGCTGCATTTTCATTTTTCATAATTTTTTCAGAAAAAATTCAACCATGCTATTATTTCTGTGATAGAGAATGCATTTTTCTTTATAATTTTAATCAACTTAAATGCTAGAAAAAAAATCTATTCGTTTTAACTCATAGCCCTACAAAATCTTGCTTAAGGGATATTTGATTGCCTCAAAAAAGAGTATTGCATGAAAAAAATATAGTGTAGAGTGAATATAATATGTTTGAATTATTTTAAATTGTTTGATTGAAAATTTTATAAATATATGAGTTTATTATTATTATTATTTTTTGGTTGAATGAATGTAATATAAAATAAATTTTTTTTTGGATTAGAGGTGGTTGAGGTGGTGGCAAGCAATAGGAGTTGTTGGTGATAATGTTTAATCGGCAGTGAAGGCGTCGGGAAGGTGGTGGGCAGGTGGGTGGTGCTGTTGGACTTGGTTGGGCGGCCGATGAGAATATGTGGGGGCAGTTAATCTTACTTTACATTGAGAGATGTATTTGAAATTAGTTTAATTTGAGTGAATTTTAAATACATTATAAATCAGCATTCTAATGTATTTTAAATCTATTTCAAATGCTTTAACATTTTACTTTTTATCATATTAAATACTCAAAAAATTATAATTCTTGTATTTTATTTATTTTATATTCTAAATATAGACAACTAAACAGTAAAAAGTGAGAAAAAAAACTGAAAATCTTATGCAGCCCTTTATGACACTAATCATTCATTCATAAAAAATATCGTTGGACTAAAAATTGGATGATGTAGCATTACTTTGATGGCATTATCGTCCGAGATATAATTATTTTATGTTGTACTTCTTTAAATTTTTCAGATCAACATCCACAAAATCCGATATTTTTATTCAATAAAAAAGCTTTACGATATAAATTCTTACCCATTTGCACTTATTGTCAATCAAAGAATGCATTATTGGGTTAAATTAAAGATTAGGTGGTGTTAAACTTCACCGGCTTGAGGTTTGAGATAGATAATAATAATAATACTAATAATAATAACAAATAGTCGCAAATTTCATTTATCCTTTAATATTTTTATAGTGCTGACTCTATCATGTAAACTCTTTTTTTAAAGGTTTGACTAGATGTTCATGTGATGAAGTCATTATATATATTTTTCTTTCTTTTTTTTATTTCTTTTTTTATTTTTTTGAAATCATGAGAGTACGAGCACTATTAAATTATGAGAAAAAAATAAAATATTTATACAAATAGTACATCAAAAAGAGCTACCAAAAATGCTATAATTGACCTATATGTAGTTTAGGGAAAAAAAGTTGTGTTGAGAAACAATGCACAAATATCCATCATCTCTTAACTCCAAGTGGACGAGTGAGGCTGGAAATCTCCTAACCCGTGTTCGATTTCTCTCAAGGGCGGAGGCATCTGATGGAAAGTAAGTGGAGACCTGACACATTTACGTGATGAATGTGATGCTAGGTTTCTGTGGAATTAGTCACAATGATATTCTCACCAATAAGATGAGTATGGTATTGGGTGTATACATATTTCAAAAAAAAATAATAATAATAATGCGGAAAAAATTTAGAAGAAAAAAACAAAGTTCAACTGATACATATATGGCAGAAGGGACCCAGCATAAAGCTAACAGTATCCGTAAACTAAATAATCCAAAAGACTGTGATCCATCCAGGGGTGCTCCAGGCAATGAGTTAGCTCTACCAAAGCTATTGCTTCGAAGAGCTCAATTTTTTCCCACGAAAAATAAGTGAGCTCTAAATTTTTTTAATGTACTTTAAGATATATGCAATATATGATTAAATAATATTGCACTAATTTTAAAGTAGACCTAAAGACTTTCTCATCGTGACAACTTTGGTCAGGATCTTCCAATATATATATAATGAGAGAGAGAGAGAGAGAGAGAGAGAGAGCATAATCTAGCAACAACAAAAGCTTTGTATCGCAAAAAGCAGAAGTGCAACACAAATCATATGGCCCAAAATCTATAACCATTTCTTCAAAATTGAAGCAATTCTTGCACATTAGTAAACCGGTTTTTCTTCCATTTCCTTGAACCAAATGAAATTTAATTTATATTGCATGCAAGAGGATATATATATATATAGTAGAGTTGCAATGCAGTAGCTCGATTAATGTAGAGGGCTAAGATAAGTTAAAAACAAAAAAGAGGAATAACTAAAAAGAAGCTGCATTCAGGTCAGAACAGTGCTAATGAACGCATAAAGACTTGAGAAATGACAGGAAACACTTGCAGAGATAAGAAGACAAGCGTACCTTAACGTTGAACGTTCAGTAGGAAGGCAGGTCATTTCATATCATTTCATGCTGATATCAATCCAGCAGCCTCTCACGAGATTCAACTATTCATGAAGATCTCAAACTAATCAAGAATCAAATTAACTTCTCTCTCTCTCTCTCTCAATGATTACTCATTTCTTATTATTTATGCACTTATATATAATTTTTAAAATTTAATATTTATAAATATAATATTTTTTATACATGAAAAGTTATTTTTAATTTAAAAATAATGATGATATTATTTTTATTTATGTGAATATTAAAATTTAATTTTAGATATGTAAATATATACGAATTATATAATATTTATGTTGAAGTAAAAAAAAAATGATAACTAGTATTGGTCTAAGTTATCGTAATATAATAACAATAATGCATTTGCCTCAGCTTGGTCAACACATTATAACATTGTAAAGAATAATGGTTTATTACTTGCGTGTAATGGTCTACTGAGTAAAATTATTAGCAAGGTAACAATGTGGCTCCTCCGTGAGGCCAAAAGCAGCCACCACCTCACGTTGCCGCCGGCCACCACATGTCCCATCAAAGTTCCCTCCATTATCTAGAGAAGAAAATTTTAAATTAATTATATTTTAATTAATAATTAACAGATTAGGCATCGATAAAAAAAATTAACTCGATCGCGATAAATTAACTGATCGGTCCATCGCCGAGGTGGCGTGAATATCAGGCGACCAACTTTACGTCCGATTAGTTAACGGCGATTTACTAAAAGTTCTAACTTATCGGGCGACTGGCGTAAGTTTGACCAGTCGCCCGATAAGTGGGCGATTGACGTATTTTTAAATACGGCCGAATCGGCCCCGACCCGAGCCCGTTTCATTCTTTTATGTTTTGTTTTGTAAAAGCTCGCGGTTCTTCTCCTCCGTTCTCCACCGTACGCACGAGACCCATCGCCGGCTCCACCATTTTGGATTTTTGGCATTTGTCACTTTCGCCGGCTCCACCCAACAAATTTTGGTCAGTTCTTAGCTTTCGCGGTCGTGATCGTTGCTTTCGCCAGCTTTACCGTAAGTTTTTTTTTTTTTTTTGGTAGTTTGTTTTTTGATTTGGTTAATTATTAGGTGTATAAATAGGTGATTTGGTAATTTGGTAGTTTATTTTTTGTTTTTCTTAATTACATAGGGAGCTCCAGGATGGCATTTTCACAGTATTAACATTGATGAGTAATATTCCTTTTTAATTTTTTAGTGAATTTGTATATTTTGCTGCTATTTTTATCGTTTCTATGTTTCTCTTAGTATAACATTAAGAGTAATTAGATTCCTATAGGTATTGTAACTCACCAAATTGATATCTTTTTGCTGCAAAGCTTGATTTTAGAATATGATTAGTGTGACTTAATTTTATTGTTATGAGTAATAACTTCAAAGCTTCATATTTATTTATTTTGTTAATTAAGAGACTATTTGCTTGTTTAGGGCAGTTTGCACTTTTTTTTTAAATTGTAGAATTATTGTGGAAAAGTAGTTTTTTATTTTATTTTAACTATTTTGAGTATTTATTTAATTTGAAAAGTTTGCCATAGTTCATAAAAATTTTGAAATATAATAAGAAAGTTATAGTTAAATAATATAGTGATAGTCAATAAATAAAATAAAATTTATAAAATTAATTGATGCATATGAAACAATGTGATGAAGCACCGTATCTGTTAAAGTGTTCTCACTTATATATATATGATTTGTATGTCGTGATGTATTTTGAATCATATAGATTGACATCTTCATTGATTTGAACTAGAAAGTAAAACATTTTTTATTTTATTTCAAGTAATTTAACATTAATTCTTTACATGTCATTCTCTTTATATTTTAATGACAATGATCATGTAGGAATTTGAGACCATGACAACTATTGATATAAAGCAGAACTCATTGTAATGTGACATAAAGTTTTTAAATCTTTGTGTTGTTTACCTCGCGTTTATAAGACCAACCATTGAATATTAAGACAATCACCCTTGAAGGGCGTCATATTAGAACAATTGTTGAGCTTGAGCAAGCTGATTATTTTTTTCATGTTAAGCTCGTAAGCTCGTTTGAAAATTTGTTCATTTGAATTCTCATATTTCTAATTGTTTGGTGATATATTATTTTTTATGACTTGTATTGATTATAATGAGCTCGTTGAAATCATTTTGATTCGAATTGACTCTAATTATTAAAGTATTATTTAGCTCTTTCAAGCTCAAAACATCTAAATATGGATTTTTGTAACAGATTTTAAGTGAATTGTTAGGTTTTGTTACAATATTGGTTGCTGAGCTAATAGTAGAATGAGTCAGGATCTTATTTCCTTAATTCTGTTCTATGATGACGATCATTGATGGTCATTCAAAGTTATGTTGGTGGCAAAATCGCCATGCGAGTGCCGCGTCATGCAAGCTTAGGAGATTTAAAACAAAAAGTGCTCAGGTCTCTGCGTTATGACATTGATAACTTCGCAGTAGAGATTAGATGTCGTTTTCATGTAGGCGTGGGATACATAGCTTGTATCGTTGATGATGATGATGTCTGCAGTACTGTATTAAATAAAGCTTCCCGTCAAACATTGATTGTTTATGTGGAAATAAAGCCACAATGTACTGCTGCAGCTGAAACTGATACTGATATCATGCCGCAGAATGTACACTCCGGTTATGCATAGTTTGTGTTTAGATATATCCTAACTGAATATGCATAGTTTTTCTTTACTTCTGCAATTATATTAGTACTCTAATAAATTTTCATTTCTTACGATGCGATGGCCGAGTCTTCTGAGGTTAGGCGTCGCCAGAGGCGTCTTGAGCCGATTGATAGCCGGGACGCAAAGGTTCATCCATAGCCTTACTTTGTGGCGCATGTGACACATCCAGTCTGATATGAATACTTGCTTATTTTTTTCTATGTGTTTCATTTACGCTGTGTTACATTACTTGACCTAAGCTTTTTCATACTGTATGTGACTATTTTGGAGGCAACATCTCATCTTCTTATGCTTAGAGTGGCGTCGTGCCCACGGTTCTCGGTACCCTCTCTCGAACTTTTCTTGTGTTAGCTACCAGACATCGACTTGACCATCACATGCTGACAACACTAGTTGAGCATCGGTCTCCCTAGATCAACACATTTCATTTTGCTGTGGGAGAGATGACAGTGACATTTGCAGTATCTCCCATTGCTAGAGGATCTTGACACATTCGGCCACTCATCGCAGCAATCTAGCCCTCTGAGGAGTTGCATGAGTCCAGCCGAGAGAGGGCCAACATGGTTGTGTCTTCGCTACAGTCTAGTCTTGAGCGCTGCGTTGGTCGACCGACGTTACATGTCCCCTACCCTAGAGATCTCGATGGGCTCAGCATCGATTTCAGATAAGGAAATTAATATCTTTATAGCTGGCTTTAACATAATGACATGCAACTACCTGACTTGTATATGATATTTTTTTGATCGTGGAGCAGAGATATATCGTCTCGGTTTGATATCAGTTAGGGATGAGTTAGATGGGCTTCTACTAAGCCATGTACTTCTTTTAATTGTTATACATCATTCTCAATAAATGTTGTCAAACCATTGTCTGACATGCAGTGACACATCAGTGACTTGGGAGCCATACGACATTGATTAGAGGTCGCTGGTGATATTTACCGGTGGCGAGGACATCCGTTAACGGGTTCCTAATTATTTGGAAGAGGTTGGAGTGGCACCTTCCTGATAGAGTCCTTCGTCAATTTGGTCACTTGCCCAGCACAGATGTAGCCCCGATGGACTCCAATTTCATTAGAGTCGATGGAGAGGAAAGCGATACAGGTGCCTTATCGCGACATCGCTCATGGGAGGCCCGAGATCACATTCTATGGTGGGCGATACTTACAACGGCGCGCCCCTACTACATGATCCGGTTTAGGCGTGGGCATCGTTGTACTTCAAGGCCTCTTGACCGGCACTTACCCGCCGAGCGAGCATATGTTAAGATAACTCTATAATTTGCATATTTTCTTAGTTATTATTTTCACATATTAATGTAGTAATATTTTAAACTGGTTTACTGTAGGAGATGCATATTTTGGCGACGGAGGATCTTTTTTACTTTCTTGACGTTGAAATGGCGTGGACTATCATCGCCGTCAATAAAAGCATATGATCTGATCGAGCTTGGCACATATCGAGACTACAGGTCCGTGGTGTCGCATAATAGAGCATATGTCACAGGATATGACACATATCTACGATTACTCGGCGCACGCAGCAGACATAAGGCGGGGCCATCCACATCGTCAGACCATCTTCTTTTCCCGAGATCACCTAGTCTCCGTACCATATGGACAGTGCGACATCACAGGATTTGGTATCTCTACGAGACTCGCAGCCGGACATTGGATCAGATGATGCGAGCCAGGCTCATCAACTGCACGATCGTCCATTCGTACCAGCACTATACTCTGTGAAGATCGCGATGATAAACGGCTCGTCGATGATAGTGTTTAGAGGTGTACTTATTTTGTATAGCTGTTGTTGGATATTTTTATTGTTCACTTTTATCTGTATCTGTACTTGAGTTTATTTTTGGCTTATGTATGAAATTTTTTTTGTATCGTTTGATTACTAGTACATTTGTAGTTGTTTGATCTATTTGTATTTTTTTGTATCATTTGTTCACTAGTATTACAAGTTCATGTTACATTTATTTGCATTTTCTGTACATCGTAAAAAAAAAATACAACTTTTTTTTTTAAAAAAAATCGAGCGCAGTCGCTCTTATCCGGCGGCATCTAAGTCGATCCGATGTCGGTCTATTACTGCTTAATATTAGTCGGCCGATTATCGGCGAAGCAGTGTAATCGCCGATAAATGCCCGCTACCATCGACGATGAGGCGCTGCCAATCACCCACTTATTGGACGACTATAACTATATCTATTAATTAAATTTTAAAACCTACTTAATTTAAAATTTTCGTCATTATCCAGATCTTCATCTTGACCGCGATCTCGATCTTGAAGGATTGACAAAGATGGCGCTAAAGATGTGGGAAAAAGGCTACAACGACGGCGACTTACGCGACGACCTCGACCACTCCAATAGCCACTCACGGGGACCGTGACCTCCAGTTGTTCGCCATAATGCCCCAACCAATTTCTCCTCACTCACACGCCTCTCTCCCGAACAAAAACCGAACGTACAGCAGACAACAGCTAAGATTTCGCCGTCTCCCCGGCATCGCCATGAAAGCAATGGGGACCGATCGAACGAACCGCCTCTCTCTCTCTCTCTCTCTCTCTCTCTCTCTCTCCATGTCGTTCGCAGATCTGGCAGTTGCCGGGGGAAGGGTGGGCACGGCGAGCGCGCGGGGGTGTTTTAATTAGTGCGCGAGGTAGAATCGAGGGTTTGAGGACGGTGGGGACTGAGAGAAAAAGCGATGGAGAAGGCGAGAATATAGTATCTCTGGTGGGTTGGAGAGGGAATTATTGGTTTAATCGAATGATGGATCGATGGATGCATGGATGGTAGGAGATCTGAGATCTGTTGCCGTGACTGTTGCAGGGGAACATGCACTGCGCGTGGGCGATATGCCGATATGCATATGTATGGGAGGACCACTAGCTCACTTGCTTAAAGATGGAGGAGAAAGCTCGTCGCCATTAAAATCTCTCTACAGGTTTTTAACTTCGACAGAATTAACTTCCACAGAATTAATATTGGCGTGTTTATATTAAATTTTGAACTCCACGTCGAAACATGTTGGTCGATATCAAGTACTAGAAGGGAAAAAACATTATGTGCCGAGTTTATATATAGCTTTTTATTCGAATTTTAATAGGATAATGTGTATTATTAATTAAATATATAAATATTATATAGTATTATATACAATAGTATTTATAGATATATATATAAATATATAATAATAAATAATAATTTATAATTAATATATAATAATCATGTATTAAATCAGCATCATATGATATTATATTATTATAATTCAGATGTACAACTATATCTCAATTATGCACATAATAATTTCTCTCAAATAAGAGTTCAAAATTGGAGAATATTTTAGAAGCTTCCATTAATCAAATTCAACTTTTTTAAAAACCTAGTTAGATTTAATGCCTATATATCAGATTAATTATTGTAAATATTCAAATTGAATTAGTCTGTGCATATTAATTTAAGTGAAACTAATTTTGCAATTTGAGTGAAGCTCTTATCTTATTTGGGTCGGGTCATAATGGTTGGGTAGATCCTGAATGGATTAGTTTCAGGAATTCACTTCTCAACTAGCCATTTGAGTCAATTTAATATATTTATATTTGCGCACGGATCGTGGATCTCATTAGTTGGGAGCTTTGCTCCTAACGAGGTGATGTGCATTCGAGCATTGAGTATATGAGTATTACCTTAAAGATTAACGGTGCAAAAAATATATTTATACAATCCTTGTGATCTTGATTCTTGACAAGTTTCAAAATAATAATATACTTATATATTTTTTTATATCCATTATTATTAAAATTATTCAAATTTAAAATCATAATATTGATTATTATACAAAAATTTATATGAGAAGTAGCATAATATCATATAATGATAAGTTAATATATAGATGTTGTATATTAATTATGAAATATTATATATTGATTATTTAAATAGTTTTTATATGAAATTTTAAATAGAGGTTTTGTTTGTCACGTGACATGAAAGTGCTAGACATGGACCATAAGGTCCGGACCATCAAACCGGGGACCGGTTCAGTATTCCCGACCCAATTGCCGGGTTCTCGATCTGCGATAATTTAAGTGCAGGCTCCACATAATTCCCCTGCCGAAAACACAAACGCCTCTGCTAATGGAGGTTGGGACCAAGTCATAAACTTCACATGTAATGTAAATGGTGGGCCACAAAGGTTGAACCAGATTGGAATTTTGAAGCTGAGCCTCTTTAGTAAAATTTGTTGATTCAATATATATATATATATATATATACTTAGAGGTTGTTTGGTTCTGAGTGAGTATAATGCATTCACTTTATATGCACTTATGGGTTCAAAATTGCCATACCTCGATGAAAGAGTATGATTTAGTGTCGATAATTTTTTAGAAGCGGATGGAATAGTAGATAAGACACTACTGGAGGTTTCACCCTCATTTTGTGACTTTAGATCTCGCTCCAGTTTCCTACAGCGCAGTATAGTTAATTACCTCTCAATAAGTGAGAAGAACTTTCGATTAAGGCTAGTCGTTAGATAAAATCGTAGCATATAGCAACAACATATAGAGTTTTAGAATTTAGATTATGAAATTCATCATTTAAGTTTAAACTAGATGGTTGGGGGAATGATGACGTATCCGATCTAGATCTCATGGTTTCGTCATCCAGGGCCGGCGTGGTTCCTAGTTTACTTAGTCAGAGGAGGTAGTCGACCCAACCTGATAGAACGATCCTTATCAGCAACACATGGGTTACGTCATTCAAGAAATCCTTGTAGACCTGGGATGATATTTGTCTAAGGAGACAATCTTAAGTCTACCTTAACTGATAAAGGGTTATTTGTCCTATCAAGTATACCCTATGATTTACAACTCAAAGGACAGAGTCATTGGGGAGCATACATGCTACAATCGTGATCGTAATATAATGAAGTCGACACCACCCGAGAAGACTACAGAATCTCCATCTGTGGAGCTCTTGGGTCAATCGTAGTCAAAGTACAGACGCCCTTACTAGCGAAGATTGATTGAGAGTGAACATGTGACACTGATTTGACATTGACTCCTTTATGAGCTAGAATTTTCTTAATTTGTCACTCCTGATAAATAGTTGCGGAAGGTGGATGGATTGAGTTTGATTTAAGTTTTTAATGATAGAGTTTCATTTAAGCAGTTTCAAATTGCTACTTAATTTGATTTGAAAAATTGATAATTTGAATATGTTTAAGAGTTTTAGATCCTGTCAATTCTGTTTAGTTGCTAACAGAGGATTAGATCTACTATCACCTGACATAATCAGTTTCTTTGATATCTCACTGATTTGAAACTCATATTATAAGTTTTTAGGTTTTGTTAACCCGGACCCAATCCTAAGACAAAATCGGGAAGCAATCCGTGCAGCACCCTGAGACACTTGAATTTAAGCATTCAGCGTTGTGTTAGGGCCCATGCGGGTGATTAGTAATTTAGATAATTTTATTTCTGAATTATGAGATTAGTTTTGTATTTTCATTTAATTCCAATTTAGCCTGTGCAATCTTTTCAAACATTAAAATTTACACTTGAAATCTCTATGTTCGAGCACATGCACGTATTTATAGCTTAGACAATTTCACCTAATTAGTGATTTCGCTGACTTTTAAAATCATAATTTAGAATGAAATTCCTTAAATTTTGTATTGAAAGAAAGCTCCTTCATTTGTACAACATTTAGTTTAGTGTCACCTTCTGTTTGCTTGAACAATGAATTGTAGATCATGTGGCAATGTGTATTATCGAATTTCCTAATTCTTAGATATTATTTGACTTGTAATCTTTTATGAACTTTAGTTATACTTGCCAACAGGTTGCTCATCTTTTGTGAAAATTTCCTTTGAAATTCATTTGATTTTCAATTTAACTTGAAAATAGCACTCAACAAATCTCATATGTATCAATTTTAATTTTAAACGCAAGGTTCAAATGGTTCTTTTAAAGGCTACATTCATGGCGATCTGAGTTGCAATTGTGATTATAAAAAAGCTACCAAATTTCTTGCACACTTTATTCTCAATTTGAAATTAGATATTTAGACTTAACACCAATCATTTGTCTTTTAATATTCAATTAAGATCTTTACTTCATTTGAGATTTAAATATGATCGCTCAAATGCTCAATTAATATTCATATTGATTACTTGTTCACGAGTTTAACATTTTGAATTTTTAAAGATAAGCTTTATTCATATAAGAAGATTTCAAATCCAACATGAATTTATCCTTAACTCCACATCAAATCTTATATTTATTTGAAAACTAGACTTCAAATTTTATTGTAAGTCTCTTATGAGTTTGACATTTATCTCCACAAGTTTCAATTAAGGCATGTTTAATTTTAAGAAATTTGAATAAAAGAGAACTCACTTTACCGCTTTAATTTAAGCCAAAGAGAGTCGTAATTAGAGTTTGTGAGTTTAATATTAAATTTTCCCAAATTTTGCATTTTAAATGAGTGTTCTATTCTTTTCAAAATTTTCTTTAAATGTTGTCCTCCTATTTCTCTTTAATTTAACATTTATCTTCATATTTACCATGTATCCTTTTGTTTGACTTAAGTTTAGGTAATTTCCATTTGAATTTGGTTAAGTCTTAAATTTTAGTCTAAATTTCGGCAGCCTCCCAGTGTCATTCTCGTGTAGGGGGTCGTATCGGGAGTGTTTTGGCTTTCTCCATACACCCTAATGAGCGTAGCAAGTGGGGTCTTGTGACACCACTGATGCCATCTCACACGCCCTTACCGATGATCTCTTAAACCTGGAAGAAGACATACAATGCAATATATATTCATTCCTTTTTTTTAAGTCTAGAAATTAGACAAAATTTCGACAGCATTTCGTCTAGGGGGAATGACATTTAATGAATGTTGGCTTACCCGGTACGCCCTCATGAGCATAGAGAGTGGTGTCTTGCGACACCGCAACTGATTTTTCATCTCATCGCGCCCTTATGAGCACGACGAGGCCTTCAAACCTATAAATAAATATAAGCATGTATATATCTACATTCACACATTGATCTCACATGTTCTGACTTATTCTTTCTGTGCATTGTAATGATCGGCAACGAAACGAGGTTGGGTATGCCGAAAACCAAGAGAAGAACCTACCTCATGACGGTGTTCTTCTCCGATTACGGTGAAGAGAAGGGTTAAAAAGAGACGAAAATGGGAGATGCCGAAAACTAGGAGAAGAACCCACCTCATGACGGTGTTCTTCTCCGATTGTAGCGAAATAAAATAGGAAGTGTAATGCAAGAAGGGTGATGCCGGAAATCAAAAGAAGAACCCACCTAAATCGAAAACCTCCACATCAAAACTTCCTTTAGGTCTAGTAAATTTGGTCAACCCGATGGTAAAAATATCCACATCTGAAAGGTTTTCTACAATGAGGTAATCCTTTATTATCTTTGTGCAGGCATGATAATAAATTTTATCAAGAATAGCCTTTGGAGCAAGTCCACCATTTTCCATGTTGTATTTGATTCCAAAATCCTCATTTGGTTCACCTGGATTGTGAGTAACAGTCAAAATAAATGCACTAGTAGCCTTGGATCCATCTGCACTAACTCTCTCACGGATGACACAAGATACAACAGGTGTGGAGAGAAGCCCATTCGGACCAACCCATCTATGTCTGACACCATTTACAGCTGCCATTTTTATTATGATCTGAATGGCATCTTTTGAGAAGTATCGGCCATCCCTACAAACAACAAGTGTAGCGCCTGCGGTGGACGATGTTCGCTAGCATGGTGTTTCTTGCGATTGAAGAAGACGAAATCGAGATAAGATCTAATGGATAGGTATCACAAGAGAGAGGGAGTGGAGAAAAACTTGTCATTCGGTTTCCCCTTTGCTTAAAGAAGAAGGAGGGAACAGTTGACGGAAGGAGGGGGGGAGCAGTTGGCTTGCGTGGGGAGAGAGGAATGAACCGAGAGCGGGAGAAGAGGGCTTCGTGTGTGCTTGAAGGAGTGTTCAGTCGATTGAATAGGGGAATAGGGTGGATTTAGGTTTAGATTAAGGCTTCAAATTGATTTTTAAATTGAGTATTTGACTTTAAATTGACTTTTATGCCAACACGATTAGATAATCTATATATATATATATATATATATATATATATATATCAATTCAAAGGTATTCTGATATTCCAAACGCAACGACACGGTCTGTTTTGCGATCAGAGGACGTTTGGTTTGAGTCGGCATCAAATTGTGTCAATTTTAGCTCAAAATATACATCGCCGCTTTCGTCCGCTTGATTTTTGCGCAGACTTATTTGAATTGTGTGCAAATAGTCTTACTTGATAAATTTTGATGTTTCAAAGCTAACAATGCAATCAATTCTATGAACGGATGTTGTTTGGCTTGTGTCGATGCCTCCTGACCTCAATATGCATACAGACACATTGACAACTCGATCGCTTGATCGATTGATCATCAATTTGTACAATATTTATATCCTAACTAGTTTTGGCATTCTAAATGTGATGGCAAAGTCTGTTCATCGATCAGAGGTCATTTGGGTTGATTTTGGCAACGTCCTATGTATTTCAGCCTCGATTTGCGCACTATCACTTCCAATCGTTCGATATTTGCACAGACTCATCTGAATTGAGCGCGAATAGTCTCATTTTTTGAAGCTAACGACATGATCTATTTCATGAACGAAAGTCGTTCGGACATTATCGCAGCTTCCCGACTTTGATATGCATGTCTACATATTAATAGCTTAATTGTTTAATCGTGTGCTTGTTAAATTGTGCAATATTGATATTCTAATCAGTTTTGACATTCTGGACGCGATGACGAAGTCCGTTCATTGATCAGAGGTCATTTGGGCTAATTTTGGTTATGTATAGTGTATTTCAACCTCGATTTATGTACTTTCACTTTCGATCCTTCAATATTTGTGCAGACTAATCCGAATTTGGTGTGAACATTCTCATTTGGTAGTTTTTGATATTTTAAATTTTATGAATGGAGATCGTTTGGATATCGTCACAGCTTTCCGACTCCAATATGCACGACAACACATTGATAGCTCGACTGCTTGATCGGTTGATTGTTATATTTTACAATATTTATATTTTGACCAATTTCGACGTTCTAAATGTGATGGTGAAGTCTATTCGTAGATCAGAGATCGTTTCAAACATTTACGATGATGTACAGTGTATTTTGAGCACCGATTTGCGTACTGTCACTTCCAGAGTCCGTCGAATTTGACTTGTGGGCTTGAACCGACTTATGACACATATGTGGAGGTCAACAAATGCCCCCAACAAATATGATTCGCGCATGGAGCGAGTCACATTTGTTGAAAACTAGTTGACCCTTTGGGCTGACCTCTGAACATGAATCATTTATTCTCCGTTTGTAATAGCTTACAGAGCTTTTGACAGAATTTTTCATTAATATGATGCCTTGTTTAGGACATGCTAAATGACGATATTGACTGATTTGTCAGAATCGACTTGTCGGATAGATAAGAGTTCTTATACCATCTACTATCTACTTCAATAGCTTTGCTGAAGATCTCTTTCTTTTATGTCCTTGCAGATTTAAGTTTCCTTCAATCCTAGCTTCATGCTTGATTGGGTTTGATGGAGGAATTGATTTATTTATTTTGATGAAGGATTCTGCTGGGGAATCAGTTTATTCATGCTTGGTCGGATTTGAAATTCCTTTTATCCTAGCCTTAAGCTTGGTAGACTTGATGAAGAAGTGATTTGATTTGTCCTTATTGACTTGTCAAGAAGTGTATGTATGTCATGAATCTTGTGCTTGCTGCCTTAACAGACTCGTTGAAGGGTACATACAAATGACCTAGCCTTTCAGCTTATACTAGGTCTATGTTGAGTTATCAGTCCAGTGATGTGTGATTTAATAGACTGAATAACCATGAAATTCCTTTAGTTCGGTCATCAGCTTTGTGTGAACCATGGAATTGCTTCCTCAGTCCTGTGCTTTCTGCTTTGACAGACTTGATGAGGAGATTGGCTTTGATCTGTGCTTTGAGCTTGATCAGATCATTTGAGAATAGATTGAGATATCACTCTGCAGGCAATATATAGATTAATTTAAGGCAATTTTGAATTGAGAGTTCCCTTAGATTGTCTTGGTCTATCGATCAAGTAGAAAGATCTCTTGGATCCTGATTGCTTGTAATCACTAAGATGGATCTGGTTTGAGATTGAGCAGCTATCATCATTAGACTGATGAGCAGGGGCTCTTTCACTGCGACTTTTTTTCTTACGGCTTATTGAGTGAGGAGAGCGTCAACAACTCCACATTTAGGCTTGTTGAGTTTGACCTTTAGGACCTACTCGAGTTTTCAACTTAAGTTGTAGTGGGTTAGCAATTTTATCATTAGACTGATGAATAAGGGCACTTTCACCGCAGCCTTTCTTGTGGCTTGTTGAGTGAGAAGAGCAACAGCAACTCGGCCACATTTGTAGGCTTGTTGAGTTTGACCTTTAGAACCCATCCGTGTCCTAGACTTCAGGATGTAGAGGTTGATGTTTCTCCAACTTAATTGATTGAAGCCTCCGAAATTAGGAGTTTTTTTGACTTGATCTCCAGAATTTGGCAAATCTGGGAGATAAATTTCTTGACATTTAGGATTATTTTTTCATGCATAGAAATAGATTCTTTTTATTCTTATAAGAACCTGCAACTTAACAATGATGATTATGAGTATATTGAGGGATTTCAATGTAAAGCTCGATGTTAACCTGAATCAGAATATATTCGAGGATCTCGTCTTGTAACTCGACATCAACTCAAATAAACTTAACATAAACTAAAAAAAAATACTCTCTATCTTGTAATGGGAATTCTAAAGCACATTTAGAAGAACTTTCAAGATGAAATTAAGCAAATACATCAATATTTGAATTGATATGCTCTTAAGAGAGTTTTAACCTGTAACATTGATTTTATCTATGTATAGAAATCTAAAATGCCCCTATGTAACAGGAAAATTTTCACAGAAAAGTTCTTTTTTTATCTGGAGTGAGTATGTTTATTTAGGGATCTCGGCATGAAGCACGATGTCGACCTAAATAGATATACTAAAAAATGCCACCTATCTCGCTGGGGGATTTCTATTGTACATCGAGAATGTGGTTGTCATGTATAGTACTTGTTCAAGTATCGACTATTAATTGATGGCATTGGCCTTTAACCCTTTAGGTCAATGAGTTTATATGCCCCTCATTGATACATTTTTTCAATGACAAAAGGGCCTTCCCAATTGGGCTCAAATTTATCATTAAATTTTCGATTGGGGATAATTGGTCTTCTCAGCACCAGGACAAATTATCCTTTTTGGAATGTTCGAGGCTGCACATATGGTTAAAAGCTTTGGACATCCTCGCTCAATAGACTTCTAAATTTTGCTGAGTTTGGAGCCTAACCTCGTTAAGCGCTTCAAGGTCTTCTATCCGTAGACAGACATTCTCATCTTGATTGAGATTGTGTTGAATGGTTACTTGGAGCAAAGGTAGTACAACTTCAAGTGATAAAACTACTTTAGTCCTTAATACTAGCGCATAAGGAGTGGATTTTTGTGGGAGTACAATCTAGATATCACGATGTTGTCTTTCTATAAGGTAATTTCAGTTCAAAATTTTGGCCTCCAAATTTGCTCACCTATTTGTCGGGACCTTTCAACGACGGATTCTTGGACTTATGGTTCAAATGTCACGCCTCGATGCTCACCGTGTCGGACTTGAATTAGTAAACATCTTGTCAGGGTTGTAGGAGGACATCTCTTTAAAGGAACAACTTTGGCCTCCCTGATGATAGGACGTTCATATTTTTCTTTTATCAGTCTTTTCTCCTTGACAACTTTGAGAACCTGATGCACTCTTACATATAGAGTTTCAAATTTTCTCACTAGAGAAGCTGGGATCTGATGTTGTTGAATCTAAAAGAACTATTTGATTTGACCAGTAGAGTTGTTCCATTTTACCCATCTTAGGCTGTCAAATCGATTATGGGTTAGAACACTCACTTATGGTTTCACAATTGGTTGTACAATTTTATGCTTGAACCATTACTATTAAGCACGCAGTTCAACATTTCTCTTTCTTTGCTGTCTCTAGGTTAACTTGCTTCTAGACGAAAAAGCTTCAGAGTTGTTACTTCTTCTTGAGGCTTCGACCTTCATATTTGTTTTCCTTTTTGTCAAGACCTTTCGAAGGCGGATTCCTGGACATGCAATTCAGATGTCATGCCCCGATGTTCACTGTACTCACTGAGAGTAGCCTTTTTATTTAAGCTTTCTCATTTTCACTGGTAATCAGACATTGATATTTTTTTTTCTTCATAAGATCCTTATCCTTAACAACTTTCAGTACCATGTGCACTCTAGAGGACAAAGTCTCAGGATGCCTCCTTTGTGGGATTATAGTTGGGTGTCACTGCTCCTAGAATAATTGTTTGATATCACCAGTAGAGCTGTTCCATTTCACCAACTAGAGATTTTAAAACTTGTTGTGAGTGGGAACACTCACTTCTGGTATCAATTTTGGCACATGGTTAGTGATTTAGGAAGTAATTATTGAGCTCGTAGTTCAGCATTTCCCCTCCTTTGCCTTCTACTCAATTTTTCTCTAGAAGAGGAGGCTTCAGCATCATGCTTTCCTAGTCCGAAAGATTCAACCGGCAGAGTGGTCGCATTCACAGACATGACTAAAACTTTATGCCCGATGACGATTCTTTTCATGACTGGAGCTTTAGAATGACCCAATCTTTCGAATACAGAGGCTCTCTCTTAAGGAACCTTGATAACAACAGCGATCATTCCAGTCGTTCTCCTCCCATGCACAGGTTGGTGTGTACAATATGCATGTGCTTCAGGTAGAGGATTATTTGCAGCAGTGATAGCTGGAAAGTTTACACTACCAAATTGAATGGTAGCTTCAGCATCTCCACTATTGATTATAGTGTTAGCCAAATAGATATTGGCTCCAACCTAGCTGCAAGATGAACAATGTATTCGAAAGATCCATCGATATAGAGAATAAGCAGATTAGTCATAATGAGATAACAGGTTTAACTATAATTTCATTAACAATTGATTTCAAATTTGAATTTTTATCATGTTTTACTGCTACTATAGCTCAAATTTGACTAGCCAAAGATGGAAAGAGAAACATGTCCCCAGCGGAGTCGCCAAAAATCTGTGAACTTCGAAAATTCACCACCGACCTCTCGATGAAGAGAGTATGATTTAGTGTCAATGTAATTTTCAGAAGGCAAATGGAATAGTAGATAAGACACTACCCAGAGATTTCACCCTCATTTTGTGAGGACTTTAGATCTGTTCCGCAGCAAAGCAGCCTATAGTTAATTACCCCTCTCAATAAGTGAGAGAGAACTTTCAAATAAGGCTAATCGTTAGATCACTTAATGCGTAGCGTATAATAGTAGCATATGGAGTTTTCGAATTTAGATTATGAAATTCATCATTTCAGTTTAAACCAGATGGTTGGGGGAATGATGACGTGCCTGATCTAGATCCCATGGTTCCATCATCCTGGGCCATCGTGGTCATAGTTTACTTAGTTAGAGGAGGTAGTCGACCCAACTTGACTGAAGAATCCTTATCAACAACACATGGGTTATGTCGTCCAAGAAATTCTTGTAGACCTAGGGCGGTGTTTGTCTAAGGAGACAATCTTAAGTCCGCCTTAGCTGACAGAGGGTTGTTTGTCCTATCAAGTATACCCTATGATTTAGATCAAAGGGCAGAGTCATTAGGGAGCATACGAGATACAATCATGATTATAATATAATGGAGCGATAAACCACCGTCGAGGACTCACGAACTACTTCATCCGTGGAGCCTACTGCTGACAAATGAGGATACGCCACGCCCTCGGTAAGAGATTGATTGAGAGTGAATATAGCATACCACTTGATTTTATATTGGCTCCTTTGTGAGTTAAAGTTTTCGTAATTTGTCACCCCCGATAACAGTTGTGGAAGGTGGATGGATTGAGTTTGATTTAAGTTTTTAATTATAGAGTTTCATTTAAGCAGTTTCAGATTGCTACTTAATTTGATTTAAAAAATTGATCAATTTGAATATGTTTAAGAGCTTTAGATCCTGTCAACTCTATTTAGCTACTAACAGAGGATTAGATCTACTATCACCTGATAGAATTAGTTTCTTAGATATTTTATTGATTTGAAACTCTTATTATAGGTTTTTAGATTTCGTAATCCGGACCTAGTCCTAAGACTAAACCTAGAAGTAACTCGCGCAGCATCTTTACACACTTGAATTTAAGCATTCAACATAGTGTTAGGGCCCATGTGGGTGATTAGTAATTTAGGTAATTTTATTTCTGAATTATGATATTATTTTTGTATTTTCATTTAATTCCAATTTAGCCTGCACAACCTTTTTAGATATTCAAATTTGCACTTGAAATCTCTATGTCCGAGCACATGCAGATATTTATAGCTTAGACAATTTCACCTAATTAATGATTTCATTGATTTTTAAAATTATAATTTAGAATGAAGTTCCTTAAATTTTGTATTGAAGGAAAACTCTTTCATTCATGCAACATTTAGTTTAGTGTCGTCTTCTATCTGCTTATATAAAGAATTACAGATCCGATGGCGATGTATATTATTGAATTTCCTAATTGTTAGATATTATTTGACTTGTAGTCTTTTATGAGCTTTAGTTATACTTGCCAACAGGTTACTCATCTTTAGTAAAAATCTCCTTTGAAATTCATTTTATTTTCAATTTAACTTGAAAATAATCAACAAATCTCATATGTATTAATTTTAATTTTAAACGCAAGGTTAAAATGGTTCTTTTAAAGGCTACATTCATGAGTGATCATGAGTTGCCTAATTGAATTTGTGCTTATAAAAAAGCTACCAAATTTCTTGCACACTTTATTCTCAATTTGAAATTGGATATTTAGACTTACCACCAATCACTTGTCTTTTAATATTCAATTAAGATCTTTACTTCATTTGAGATTTAAATATGATCGTTCAAATGCTCAATTAATATTGTTCATATTGATTACTTGTTCACGAGTTTAACATTTTGAATTTTCAAAGAAAAGCTTTATTCACATAAGAAGGTTTCAAATCCAACATGAATTTATCCTTAACTCCACATCAAATCTCATATTTATTTGAAAACTAGACTTCAAATTTATTGTAAGTCTCTTATGAGTTTGACATTTATTTTCCCAAGTTTCAATTAAGGCATGTTTAATTTTGAGAAATTTGAATAAAAGAGAACTCACTTTACCGCTTCAATTTAAGCCATAGAGATTCGCAATTAGAATTTGTGGGTTTAATATTAGCCTTCCCAAATTTTACTTGCATTTTAAATGAGTGTTCCATTCTTTCTAGATTTTTCTTTAAATATTGTCCCCTATTTCTCTTTGATTTAACATTTATCTTCATATTTATCATGTATCCTTTTGTTTGACTTAAGTTTAGATAGTTTCCATTTGAATTTATTTAAGTCTTAAATTCAGTCTAAATTTCGGTAGCCTCCCATCATCATCCCCATATAGGGGGTCGTATCAGGAGTGTTTTGGCCTCAACACTCTTCTCAAACTCATCATGTGTCAAATCAGCAGCCTCCCTACGGATCCTGACCTGCTTCAGAAGCTCTGCTAGTGAAGTGCTGGAGTGGAAAATACTAAGTAATCTCATCTGGTGAATTAAAAACTCTACATCTCTACAAAGAACCTCCAATAGTTGAGAACTTGCTCCTCCAAACCAGTGCAAGCTTGAAGATCCAAAATGGTGTTTGCGTATGATGTAAAGCGGTCTAGTGACTCTGGTGAGCCTGGAATAAGCCTAGAAATCACATCCCTCAAAAACATCAGGCTATAATCCTGCATAACTCTGTCACATGGATCTGGTGCAGATGGATATCAATGGTAGATCTCAAACTCATAATTCACTTCAGGCATCGTAAGAAGCAAATGAAAATAATTAGTATAAGGTAAATCAGTAAATGTAAAGAAGTGTGAGTTAAAAAAAAACAAAGAAAAGAAAAAAAAAGTACTTGAATATGGTGAATCTGACTATATCTCGGTGCATCATAAGTAACAAAGTCCTTCGTGACCCTCACTATCTGGTAAGCTCTAGGGTTGTATGCTGGCTCGCCAAAAGTTCCATTAGGTACAAGGTCTCTCACCTCAGAAGTCTCCTCGGGATAGTGGACAGAGTAGGGCTCTGTGGGAAAAAGTGATTCCACAAAAGCAACAAAATGGACAAGAAGATCACACTTGACTCCAACCCAAAGTCCTCGAGGCGTATCTAGTGTTAGCTGACCCTGTGGCACCTTATCGGGGGTTAAAAGTCACCGTGGAAGTGGACTCATGGACCAATCAACTGAAGCTCGAGCGGTCTCCGTAGGCTGACTGTATCTACGTCTGCGAGCCAGTGAAGGAACCTCAGTATAGCTAAGAGATGAATCCCTAGCTCAGGCTATATCAGGGGTTACCCTCAGGCTTGGCATATTCATTAATTGGTACATCTATCACAAATTAAAAAGAAAGATTAAAAAAAGTGATGATAAAAATCTTTAAAAAAAAAAGAAGAAAAATATAGATTATACCTCTAGAGCTGATATCTCCTGCCGATGGTGACAAACGACAGGTCCTCTGATCTCGAGGAGCTCCCAAAGACCTTATTTTCCGTTCATACTTCTGGCATCACGCTCTAAGAAAGGACCGAAGGACAGTCAGAACCAAGTGAGGCGAGTATAACTAACCCTTGTGCGACTCTGTGGAGGAGCTCTCTGAAAATGAGAGCCGGTGCCAAGTCTTAGTAAATGTAACCAAACAACAGAAGCGGTGAAGTAATGTGTCTCAAGGGGGATTGTTTTGATCTAATTACTATCCACTACCTTAGGGATGAATGACTTACCGTCGTGAGCAGTCGATTTAGCATGCAACCCAGTTGGGCTGATAGCTCTCTATAACAACTGACTGACCAAATCGCTAACATAACCATCATGGACGTATATTGAAAAAGTACTCAGCTACTCTCAATGTTCGTCGACCGTGAAGCAATGAATATCTGTCACTCTCATCAAGACTGTTAATGAGATCAATCTCCATCAAGTCAGACGGTAGACCAATTATGTATGACTGGTGAACTAACAAAAATTGATCTCTGACCAAATGAGGAGCAAAGAAGAACATGTGAATCTGCTCCACCTCCAAAGTAAACAATGCTCGGTATAATTTCAAGACTGTAGGATATCCTCGCTCTAAAAAGAATGGTGGACACTCGAAATAAGCAAAGACATCATGTATGTGTAGGTAAATCTAAGCGTACAAGTATTGCAAAAGTAGAATGACATCTTGTAACTCCAGAGAATCTACCTTAGAAATCACTCCCAATATCTTGTAAACTCTGGCTAACATTGCTGGGGCTAGGGAAACTCGCTCATCTCGAGAGATCCTACTGGCTGCTAATAAAGCACATAGGCGAACTAATCCCTCTGTAATTGGAAGTACAAAAATGCAGAGCTATGTCACTATAAATCCTGCTAAAAACAAATCCTCGCTCAATCCCTGTACAGCTGGAGAAGTCCCCCTTGCTGGTAAAGTAGGCTCTGCAGTCTCCTTAGATAAATAACTATCATCTGACACACCCAATTGAAAAGGATCATGTAATACTATAGTTTCCTTAGACAAAACATAATCCTGTAAGAAACTCTGGATCTATGCACTCACAGGCAATGTAGCTCATGATCGTCTAGAACGTCCTAATGCTCTGAAAGTTTGGTGATAGTGGCTCAAAAGATCAATAAAAATAGGTGGCATGACTAACCTACCTTGTCGATCACTATCATCTAAAGGTTGCCTATGGAATAACTCCTCATCAGGCGGAACACATTCCTCGTAGTGGTAACCAAACACCAAAAGGCCTGACACAGCCTATAAGTTTCAAAGTATAATTGTCAATTACCCTGGGCTAATCTAACAAGTGTTATTACTAGCATCCCAGAACTCCGCTACGCCATGAGCCCAAGAAGATGACGTACCCTTAAAAGATACATATCGCCTCATAAATGCCTATCCGTAAGTATCTCGTGCAAGATGTACTATGTAATATATCTATGTGGAAGACTAGGAATCCTGCCAATTGATGAATCTCAAAGCGAGTCTAATGAGCTTAGTTGTAACTAACGATGGCTCAGAAGTCTAGATTGTCTCATTTGCTCAATACTTGTTAGAAGCAGACTCTAAAATATCATAATATCTAAAACTAACCTGATCAACTGTACTATCTATCTATGAGATTGTATCCCCATATTTCAATATAATCGTACTCACCCATTATGCTGGATCCTCAAAGTCCTCTGATCGGGCGGCTGCCGCTAAATGACACCATTATATTACGGTTACGACTGTAGCTCATATATTCTCCAATGGCTCTGCCATTTGAGATGTGAATCATAGGGTTCACTTGATAGAGCAAAAAGCTCTCTGTCAGCTAAGGTGAACCTAAACTTATCTCCTTAGACAAACACCACCCTAGGTCTATAAGGTTCTCTTGAATGACGCAACTTATTGCTGCTGACAAGGATCCTTGATCCGTTCGACTATCTCTCGACCAAGTAGATTAGGGACCCTACGGCGGGATGACGGAACCATGAGATCTTGATCGGGCGCATCATCATTCTCCAAACCATCCCCTTCAAGTAAAGGATGATGACTTTCATAAATCTAAATTTTAAAACCCCACATTCTGCTATTATACATTACGCATTTAGCGATCTAACGACTAGTCTTGATCGAAAGTTCCCTCTCAATATTGGGAGGGGTAATTAACTATAGGTGCTTGCGCCTATAGGAAACCTTGAACCAGATCTAAAGTCCTCACAAAATGAGGGCAAAATCTCTGGGTAATGTTTTATCAAATTTCATCTGCCTTCTGAAAATTTCACTGACATTTTAAATCACTCTCTTCATCGAGAGGTCGGTAGCATATTTTCGAAGCCCATAAATTTCTGGCGACTTCGCTAGGAATTTGTTTCTCTTTTCATCTTTGGCTAATCGAATTTGAGCTATAGTAGTAGTGGAGTAAAATAAAAATTAAAATTTAAAATCAATTATTATTGAAATTAAAGTTAAATCAGTCATCTCATTATGCCTAATCTGCTTGTTCTTTATATCGATGGATCTTCAAAATACATTATTCATCATGCAGCTAGGTCACAGAGCCAACATCCGTCTAGTTAATGTTGCAATCAATATTAGAGATACTGAAGCTACCATCCAATTTGGCAGTGTAAACTTCCCAGCTATTGTTGTTGTAAACAATCCTCTACTTGAAGTGTTTGTATATTGCACATATCAACCTATGCAAGGGAGGAGGACAACTGGAATGGTCGCTATTGCTACTGAGGTTCCTCGAAAAAGAGCTTTTGTATTTGAAAGATTGGGTTATTTTGAGGCGTCGGTCATGAAAAGAGCTGTTACTTGGCAGAAAGTGTCAATCATACCTGTGAATGCGACCATTCTGTCAGTTGAACCTTCCGCACTAGGAAGGCATAATGCTGAATCCTCCCATTCTAAAAGAAAATTGAGTAGAAGGCAAAGAACGAGAAGAAATGAATCGGAGCTCGATAGTCTGAATCACCATGCAACCGTGATTTGATGCCGAGCGAGTGTTCTCACTCACAACAAGTTTGAAAATCTCAAGTGCGTGAAAAGGAGCAACTCTACTTATGATATCAAACAATCATTCTGGGGGCAGCGACCCCAAGCTATAACCCGACAAATGAGGCATCCCGAGACTCTATTCTCCAGAGTGCATAGGGTGCTAAAAGTTGTCAAGGAGAAGGGTCTTATGAAGAAAAAGTATCAAAGCTCGATTATCAGAAAAAATGAGAAAGCTTTACTAAAAAGGCTACTCTCACCGGGTAATGCTTAAGATCATCCTATGCAATTTCTGCACGGTGAACATTGGGGCGTGACACTTGAACTGCATGTTCGGGAATACACTACCGAAAGGTCCTGGTAAAAAGGAAAATAAATATGGAGGTCGAAGCCTCGAGAAGAAGTAGCGACACAGAAGCTTATTCATTTTGAAGTAGCTACCTAGAGAACGTTGAAAGAAAAATGTTGAACTACGTGCTCAATAGCTATTATTCAAACAAAAAATTGTACAACCAGTTGTGGAACCAGAAGAGCGCGCTCTAACCTATAATAATTTTGACAGCCTAAGATGGGTAAACGGAACAACTCTACTGGTCAAATCAAATATTCCTTTTGGTCCCGACAACGTCAGATTATAGCTTCTCCAATGAGAAAATTTGAAATTGTATATGCAATAGACATCGGGTCTTCAAAGTTGTTAAAGAGAAATGACTGATGAAAAGAAAATATCAAGGTCTTGTCATCAGAGAGGCTAGAGTTGCTCCTCCAAGGAGACCTCCTACAACCCTGGCAAAATATCAACCAATTCAAGTCTCGCACGGTGAGCATCAAGACGTGACACTTGGACCACAAAAAGGTAAGAAAATTTGGAGGCCAAAGCCTTGAAGTGAAACTACCTTAAAGAAAGACAATGACGTGACATCTGGACTGTACTCCCATAAAATCCACTCCTTGTGCATTAGTATTTGGAGCTGAAGCAGTCTTGCCACTCAAAGTTGAACTACATTTGCTCCGAGTAACCATTCAACACGATCTTACCCAAGATGAGAATGTCCATCTACGGATGGAAGAGCTTGATGCGCTTGATGAAGTTAGGCTCCAAGCTCTGCAAAATTTAAAAGTTTACTAGCGAGGATATTCAAAGCATTCGATTATACAGTACATCCTCGAACCTTTCAAGAAGGGGAATCGGTCCTGGTGCTGAGAAGACCAACTAATCATCACCGCAAAATAGGTGATAAATTTGAGTCTAATTGGAAAGGGCCCTTCGCCATTGAAAATGTATATCACGGAGGAGCTTATCAGCTTGTCGATTTCAAATGTGAAAGGTCAATATCGTCAATCAATGGTCGATAATTGAAAAAGTATTACACATAAAAATGTAATCACAAGAATGCATTCGATAATACAATGCGCCCTCGAACTTTTCATGAAAGAGAATTGGGTTGACATCATGCCTAAGGCCGAGATCCCCATATACGTATTCAAATTATGTATTCAAAGTTCACAAGCCTCAAAGTCTTACCGACTAAAAAGAGAAATTTTCAAGTCTACAAATTGCAACAAATTAAGTTGGGGACACATCTTCCATCAATACATCTAATCTAATACTCGAGTTGGTACATAAGGTTGGACTCAATACGTCTAAATATAGCCGAGTCACTGACAGATATTTTTACTCAATACGCCATAATGACCGCAGTAAGAGATCCCGCATCTTGTTACCCCAATGATAAAATCCTCCATCAATTGCTTAAGTCCAAGACTCAAGTGGGTGCATAAGGTTGGACTCAACATGCCCAAATATGACCGAGTCGCTGATAGATCTGCTTACTCAATATGCCACAAAGGCCGCAGTAAGAGATCCTCCTACTTCATTAGCTTAAAGACAAGAGCATCTAAATCTCCAAATCCCTTCAACTTGGTGAGTTCAAGTGGCCTACACTGTGAGATCATCCATAATAGTCGTAATGTCATTTTCCAAAATCCAACAAGAAAAATATTCTCACTCAAAAAGACACTAAGTGGAGTTTCATTTCAATATCGGATGTGAAATCTCAACTCTTTCAACAAGCCTGTTAAAGCATAAATTAAAGACCGAAAGAAACTCTTCTTTAGTAAGTCCAATCAACCAAAAAGAAAAGGATCGAAGAAGTCATCCCAATGTTCATATAAAGCCAAAGGTTGAACTAAGAGAGTTATGTCATCAACATGTCTGTTACGTGCAAAGCGTAGGACTGATGACTCTTTGTCATTAACCCAACATAGGCTCTGAAGGCCAGGTCGTCTTCTGGCATCCTTTTATAAGCCCACAAAACCAGAAAGCTGGGACAGAAGGTAATTTCATATAACCTGACAAGTCTTCAAGATAATCCAGGATTTTTCTCCATCATGTCTGTCAAGGCACGAAGTCAGGATAGAAGGAAATACAAGATATGAATCTCCGAGATGGAGTTTTCAACAAGTCCCCGTTAAAGCACAAAGCATAGGACCGAAGATGTTTCTATTTCGCCAACAAGCCATCAACTTCATCAAGTCCATTGAAGCACGAAGTCAGGACAGGAGAAAAAATATAAATTTTAATTTCGAGATTGAATCTTCAACAAGTTCGTCCAGCACTAAGCATAGGACTGAAAATGTTCACATCTCGCCAACAAGTCATCAACTCTATCAAGTCCATTGAGACATGAAGCCAGGATTGGAGGAAAATATAAATTTTAAATTTCGAGATTGAATCTTCAATAAGTTCGACACAAAGCATAGGACCGAAGATATTCTCATCTCAGCAACGAATCATCAACTCCATTAAATCCACCATGGCACAAAGCTAGGACATGAAAAAGATACAAATTTCAAACTCTCAAGAGAAAGTCTTCAACAAGTCTAAAGCACAAAGCATATGACCAAAGACATTTCAAATTCTTTCAACAGTTACCGTGAAAGCCCCCCCTATTATACAGGGGGCATTTTTATATATTTATCTAAGCCGACATCGTGCTTTAAGTCGAGATCCTTATATAGATACATATTATGATTAAAAAATATATCATGTCTATTTTGCAGTAAAGGAAATCAAATCTTGTAATATATTTCTGAACTAATCTGCAATCTCCCTATTATACAGGAGTCCTTTTTTTAATGATTAAGGTTGTTCAACCCTCTCCTGCGAAACAGGAGGTCTTCTTGCATATATTCAGGTTGACATCGAGTTTTATGTCGAGATCCCTGAATATATTTATAATTGTTATGGTCAAAGTTGCAGGCTTGTGGTGAAATTTTATAGATAAGATTTCTAAGAAGTATACTTCCATCTTCACTCTATGCGGAATAAAATGAAAATAGAAATATACTTTTTTTATGCATTTTTAGACACCGCGTAGATCCACAGATGTTCTTATTGAGGGTGATTGGGTACGACATTTAGGAGAGGTGTACTATCTCGAAAGATAGAAGTAATCACCCCTATAATTGACCTAATCACCTCAACAATGACTCCAAGGACAATGGCCCCGCGATATGTACCAGATTCTTTCCTACTTACATGAAAAGAAAAGTAGGGTTTATTTTAAATCGTGTTCAAGTTCTCTATATAGGGCAAACCCCTACATCCTAAGAAAGGGAATTCCTTATAAATACTCTCGATTAATTTAAATAATCGTTGTCTCCAATGATTTCAATAAGTAGGACTATCAATCGATTAGTTTATTTTTGAAGATCAAATGGGATTGAGAGAGAATTATTATCGAAGCCAATGGAAGATAAGTAGGAGATGCTCATAATGCTAGGAAACCTAGTGAGCATCTCAAACTATCTTATGGTTGGACTTTATATTTTTGAAATTGAATTATTTATTTGAGTTGAATTTATGTTAGAAGTTTAGGGCTTATAATTCCATAATACAAGGTTATGGAAATGCCTAAGAGATGAAGATTTATGCTTATGGCCCATAGAAGGGAGAAACAATCTTAGAACCTAAATCTCCCTAGCTTTGGCGAGGGCCAAAAGCATGACCTAAATCTAATGTGAAAATAGGTATTTGGTTTGCCTCCACAAAAGAGGACAAATCACCCGACTGTTTGGACTTACAATCGCCTGGGGGTGGTCACCAACTAACTCCTCTTATGATTTTAAATTCATGTAGGCAAGTCATATGTTTTATGCAAGATACTAGGCTGCTATTTATTTTAGAAAGAGACTAAGTCCTTAAACTCACTCTTTAAGAGGCTAGATCATATAAGGACATGAGAAATGATCTAGATCTAATGCAAAATATATTACATTTTATTTTTATTTTTGGACAATCGTTTGACTCAGGCTTATAGGATTCATATGCCTAATGCATGAGAAATGAGATTATGGGTCAAAATCAGCGAAAAGGGGGAAGGTCCATCATGGCTCTTAAAGGTCAAGCCAAGTTCTCTGGCAAAGGTGGAATCCTTCCAATCAAGAGTGAAACAATTTATGCATGATGTTATAAAAGAAATACTCATCCAGCTAAGGGGTTGCTAATTTTTTTATTTTGATTTTATCTTAGGCATTAAATGAGGTTATGAGTTGTTTAAATTGATAAAAGATTTATTTTTTCCTAACAGTCTAATCGTCATCCAGGTCATACATTAAGCAAGGCAGAAACTAGGAAAATATGTCATCTTAATGCACAAGCTAAACAAAACATCAAATATTTTTATAAAGCTAACGTAAAAGAATAAAAGGTCATTTGTGGTCGGGCACCACCGCATAAACTCGAAAATAAATTGGGTAGTCGAGCTCTACTCTTATATAACCCGGATTACAAATAAATTAATTTACAATCAAGTAAGGAAATTCATGTTATGGGAGGTCTTCATTTCTTCATCTCTTCTTTTTTCTTCTTTTGGTGCCTTCTTTTGGATGATTGGAAGATGGTTATTCGAAAGACTTTACATGGTACATAAGATGAGATCTTAAGATCAATGCTCATCCTAATCTCTCATAACATTCATTCCAAAATTCTAATTGCAAAAATTACATAAAAAAAGAAAAATAAATCTAACTAACACTTACAAAACAGATATTAGCTAAATAAATCATACAAATCCCAAGTATGTATATTGGACTTAGCACTCCACACATGGGTAACCAAGTCCACCTGGCCTATTGGATTATGCTTAGGGGTATAAGTACCTGCACAGCAAAAAATATTTATATTTTTATTACGGCGCCCCTTAAGCACAATCCTCTGCATAAAATAATGATTAAACTAAATCGTCCTACCATTCATTCCACCTACATTCACCTTAACATCCAAACTAGAAACAACACATCATAAAATAAAAGCAAACATCAAGCCATGTACCGCCCTAATCTAAAGCTAGAAATGGTGACTTAACTTAATGTATGTGCTTTAAAAGGTTTATGTGGTATGCTTAGCTATGAATTTAAGGTTTAGATTTCTTAAGTGTGAAGATATTCAACTTAGAGGGTGGTTTCATTTAAATTGTTTATTTGATTTGGGTGATTTTTATTTGGTGCTTTATTTAGGTTCGAATGAATCCTACAATTAATTACTAAGTCGTAAAGAGAGGGAAAAGAGGAGAAAACTCCTCTTTCCTTCTCTACCTTAGGTAATTTTTAAAGTGGATTCATATTTGATTATTATTTGGTGAATATTTTATTATGTGCTTTAATTAATCTTAAACTTAGATTTTTCCTAAACAAACATATTCAAAAGAAAGACATTTTAAGATTAAAGTGAACTAATATTACAAAACACACATCACTTCATTTCTTTCCCAACATGTATAACATGCATATGAATGAATCCTAAGCATATCTATACATACAAATAGAAATATTTAACACATTTTATGATGAATGTTAAGAAATGTTATTTAAAAAAATTTGAATGCTTTATGATGCATGATTTTCATTAAGTAGAAAAAAAAGGGTTTCTTTTATCCATTATTCACATGTACATATATGTGTATAAAAGGAATAAGTGAGTACGACGTCATTGTTAGCACCAAAGGTGTAATGTATAAGACCTACTTAGGGTTATTTAAAGCCTCGCAATCATGGGGTTGTCTAGACTAATATATCACTTTTCTTAAATACAAACACATATATAAAAGAAATGAATGGAAAATAAAGATGTAAAAAAGTTTGTATTTGTTTGTTTATTTTATTTATGCAATTTATATGTACAAGTGTGGATGTCCTTCTTAGGCAATAACATAGGAATGGATGGGAATGGGGTTAGGCAAGTATTGTGCTCTTTTTAAATGAACTATATACTTTGTCAAATCCTATTCAAAACTATGCTAAAAGAAGAGAAAAAGAAAGTCACACTATGCACATCTTCATATTTATATTCACATACAAGCTCATAAATAATTATAAGTAACACACTTTTAGTTTTAGGTGTTTGATTTATAGATTTTAAAAATAGTTTTTGGATATAATAGTGATAATAGTCATTCATATTTTTACTTTAGCCAAAACATGCAATTTGACATAAAGAAAATATTTTCATTTTCAATTTGATTTTTGAAAAGTATGAATGCATGAAATTCATATGACATACATATTTAGCATGTTAGGAAAGAACTAAAGTGATGAAAGTATGCAAACACATTCACCCTAATTAATTCTTAAATACAATCTTATAAAATAAGAAAGTTTAAAGTAAATCAAGTTATTTTTTAAGGAATGTTTGATTATATTTTGAGTTTGACTTAATTTGAGAAATATGAGGTGAGTTTGATGTTCCTAACCTATTTTCACATATGTTTGTTGATTTAGTTTGTTCTTAGGATTATTAGATTATTTTTATATGTTGTTTTGGTTAAGGTATGAATTAAGTGTATTAATTATCTCTTACCTACATCACTTTAGCATAGTTAATTAAATAATTATGAGTCAATGATATGACATAAAATCACACAAGAAATTTAAATCAGCAATGCACCTAGGAAAGAAAAATACTTAATGCAATTGGCTCATGATTAAGGATTAATTAAGTTAAGGGGTTTATTTTAAGTAATTTCATAACACCTCTCACACATATGAGTTGAGTTTTGATTTTCTTAATTGTACTTAGGCTCTTGAACACCTAAACATCTATCCAAGATAGATTAATTGAGTTCTGGAAAATTTTAGAATTTTATGAAATTAATTAAAGGAGTAATTAGTGAATTAATCTTTAATTAAGGTTTGATTAAGGAAGAAAGGGGGTTTAAGAAATATTTTATGGAAAGTATCCTAAAATTATTCCCTAAACCTCATATTCAATTAAGCAAAATTTAATTGACTCAATCAGAGGGTTAGATTACTAATTATACCCTTAATTTAGCTTAATTACATTAAGGGAGTGATTAAGGCATGGACTAGCAATTCCTTTAATTAACCTACCAATAAATCCCAAGAAAATTAGGGCAGGCAGGGGTCATCCCACTAATTATGCACAAGAAGTTTGAGATTAATCAGTTGAGTAATTAGAGAGTAATTAGCAAAATAACATTCCCAATAAAACCCAAATCTAGAGAAAAGCACTATTCAAAATTCATTCAAATAATTTTTAGAATATTCTATGTTCAATTATCTATCCAATGCAATTTATTTCATATTTTTCTTAATTTTCTAGGTTTAGATATAAATTTAGGAAGTTTTCATGATTAATTAGTGATTTAATAGCCTAATTAAATGTTTAATCCCGTCAGCGTCACGTGAGCCGCTGATGCGGCATGCGCTTTCCACGTGGTGCAACTGGATTCGATATTAAAGTTATCACATCATAGCGTCCACGGCGCTACGCCCTTTCTCCTCACCCATCCGATCAAGGATCAGACGATTGAGGTTAAAGCCGCGGATTTAAGGGTTTAAACGTGTGATCTACGTGTCTTTGATTAGGGTCGTCCATCCAAAATGTACGGATGGATAGCCCATGTTCTTCTTTGTGAGGAATGGACACCGTCCATCTTCTAGGAGAAGATCCGAGCTCGATTGAGCTCGGATTGGATTGAATCTTAGCCCACACCATCTAAAGGTAAAGGGGATCACATCTAACGGCTAGAATCTCATGGGGTGACACTTTACTTCACAAAGGACCATACCACATTGAAATTAAGCTCGGTTTAATGGCATACCTCATTGGAGGTGATCATCGCGCTCGATTCCCTTGGAAAAGCTTCGTCTTGTGGAGACGAAGCTTTGTTGAGAGTTTGAGGCCTTGAGATTAGATCCATCCTTCTATGGGTCAAGTCCACCTTCACTTGAGCTCGATCTTGATCAAGAATGGTCCTCCCTTGCCATTGTAACTTAGGAAAGAGCTTAGGCAACTTCGATCGAGCTCCCTGATGGAGCTTGCAAAGGGAATTAGGTTGATATTGAGTGTAGGCTAAGTTGGATTTTCAATAGAGCTCCCCTATTTTCAATCTATGAAAACCAAGAAAATGGAATTTGGGAATTGCTTGAGAGAGCTTAGGGAGGCTGGGAAATGACTTCTCTGACTTACTCTTGCTCAATCGAATTAGGAATTGTGAAGATTGAATTGAATTAGGGGGAGTATATCTCCCCTTGGATCACTACGGTCACTTCACCATTTTGATCCAATTGAGCTCATTGAATGGGTTTGTTAGGCTGTTAGAGGTGTCCTTGCATTTGGTTTGGCCTAAGGAGTGGAGTAGTGGAGCTCCCATGTGATTAAATCAAGTGGAGGAAGGATTCCATGTGGCCAATTTCATGCAAGTGGTCGATTTTGATCTTAGGCTAGGTTGGACTGACCCAAACCCATTGGGCTAGGTGCACCATACTCCCTAGTGTCCACTTGGTCTACTAAGAGAGTGTCAAGTGGTTATAAAGAGGATTTGGCCAAATTCCAAGTGGATCTAGCCAAAATTTACCCTATGGACTAGGGGTAAAATGGTCATTTAGCTTGGATTTCAATTTGAATATGTTTGATATGTTTGAAAAATAGGTTAGGCCAAGTTTCATTGAATTTGGAATTAGTTTGATGTGATTTGGCTCATGTTGACCCATTTAGGTCAAAATGGACTAACTTGGGTCAAGTTGACCAATTGGTCAAATTGGGTCAAATCAAGGATTGGGTTAAGCTCATATGACCATTTGAAATATTTTGGTGGCTTTAATTTGATTCAATTTGGTTTATATTTGGTTTTGGTTCAATTGAGTTCATTTAGGTCAAATGGGTCAAGTTGACTAAATTGACCCATTTTACTTATTTGGGTTAGGTCATGAGTTGGTTCATGTTTGGTTGGTCATTTGAAATGAATTGGTATCTTTGTTTACAATCAATTTGGTTTATATTTGAGTTTGGCTCAATATGATCCTTTAGGTCAAGTTGGGTTCAAGGTCAATTAAGGTTTTGGTCAAGTTCAACAATCATTTTGGAATGAACTTGACCCATTGGTTTCAATCAATTTGGCTTAGATCAAGTTTTGACACATTTTAATTTTTTAGGTTAAGTTGGGTCAACTTGGGTCAAGTGGCCAATTGGGCTAGGTTAGGCTTAAATATTGACTTGGTCAAGTTTAAACATTGATCATGAATGAGTTTTGATAAATAGTTTTAATCAATTTGGCCTATGGTGGATTTTGGTTAGTTTAATTTTCATTTTGGTTAAGTGTTGACTTGGTCAACTCTTAGGTTTGACTTAGTTTGATCCAATTTGAGTGATTGATCATCTCATGCTGATTGTTGATCATGATGAGAGACTTAGTGGGCTTAGTTCAATCTAATTTGGTTATGATTAGAATTTGGCTCATAAGGGTACTTTAGGTCACTTTAGGTCAAGTGAGCCTAAGTAGGTTAAATAACTTGATCAAAGCTTGATTTGAGTTTGATTGAACTCACATGTAGACTTATGATTGAAATATAAATCTATTTGTAAGTGGTTTGAAATCAAATGAGTTTGACTCAATTAACAATTTCAAGTTCAAAGGGTGAACATGAGTTTGACTTAAGTTTGATTTTTGGATTGAGTCTTGGTTTGGTGTTTGAAGTTTATGTTTATATTTGGATTCATGATTGAAAGATTGATTGAATCATGAAGAAAAATCAAGGGTTTGGCTTGATTTGAAATTGATTTGGCTAAGTTCAAGATTTTGACTTGAAAAGTTTATGTTGAATTTTGATTGAATTTGAGTTTGATTTTTGGAGTTGGTTTTGGTTGATTGAATTTATATCTCATTTATATATGTGAATATAAATGAGAATATAAATGAGTTATGAGAAAATTTCAAGGATTTGAAGTGGTTTGAACTTGATTTAGGTTAAGTCCTTAAGAGGGAATCAAAATGACTTAGGAAAGATTTGTGATTTGGATTTGAATTTTGGATTTAGTTTGATTGTTCTGAATTTATATTTCATTTATATATGTGAATATAAATGAGAATATAAATGAGTTGTGAGAAAATTTTATGAGTTTGAATTGATTTAGATTTTATTTAAGCTAAGTCTTTAAGAGGGGATTAAAGGACTTAAGAAAGATTTTGAACTTGGAATTGAATTTTGGATTTAGTTTGATTTATTTGAATTTATATTTCATTTATATATGTGAATATAAATGAGAATATAAATGAGTTGTGAGAAAATTTCATGAATTTGAATTGATTTAGGTTTGATTTAGGCTAAGCACTTAAGAGAGGATCTAAGGACTTAGAGAGGATTTTGAAATTGAAATTTTAATCATGGGCTTCAATCATAAGGAATTGATCATGAATTTCAATCATTTGACATTGATTTGGGTTTGGAAAGAAATCAATTAAGATGGAATTGATTTAGGTTTGATGTTGGTTTGATTTGGAGTAAGGAAGTGAAGGAAGGAAGTATGTTTATAGGTAGACAAATTTTCCTAACACCCTTAATGCATGACCTACTCTTATGGCTAGCTCTTCTAAGTCTCTAGGGCTAGGTTGAATATCCTCCAAATCACTAAATGTGTCTTAAGACTAAAGATCTCTTAATGTCTAAGAGGAGTCCTATGTCTAAGATGAAGGGGTTGAGAGCTCATCCTAAAAATGAGGTCAACAAGGCTTTTGCAAGGACGAGAATAATCCACTTCTATGAATGAAATGACAGCCATAAATATCAAAAGTTTGGCTTTCAGATTCATCAAATTTGAAAGATCAAGTCAAAAGGACTCACAATTTCGAAAGCTTCAATCAACTAAGTTGGAAAACATCAACCTTTACATCTTCAAGTCTAGGACACAGATGGGTGCATAAGGTCAGACTCAACAAGCCCATAATTGGTCGAGTTGCTGACGCTCTCCTCACTCAACAAGACGCAAAAAAATGTCACAGTGAAAGAGCCTGCATTCGTTAGTCTGATGATAAGACCATCAAGTCATTACAGTTTAAGTCGAAGACTCGAGTAGGTTCTAAAGGTCGGACTCAACAAGCCAAAAATGGCTCCTCACTCAACAAGCCATAAGAAAAGATCGCATTGAAAGAGCCCCTGCTCGTCAGTCCAATGATGATAGTTGTTCAATCTCAAATCAAATTCAACTTAGTGACTACAAGAAGCCATAATCTAAGAGATCTTTCTACTTGATCGATGGACCAAAACAATCTGAGGGAATAACTCTTAATTCAAAGCTGTCTCAAATCAATCTTCATATCGCCTGCAGGGTGATATTCTAATTTACTCAAAAGATATGATCAAGCACAAAGCACAGATCAAAGCCAATTTCTTCATCAAGTCCATCAAAGCAGAAAGCACAGGACCGAAGAAGCAATTTCATAGTTTACGCAAAGGTAATGGTCGAACTAAAGGAATTATGTGGTTACTCAGTTTGTTAAAGCACACATTGCTGACTGATAACTCAACATTATAGACCTAATATAAGTCGGAAGGCTGGGTCATCTGTATGTATCCTTCAACGAATCCATCAAAATAGCAAGCACAGGAGTCAGGGCGTACATACACTTCTTGACAAGTCAATATGGATAAATCAGTTCAACTCTTCATCAAGTCTGTCAAGCTTAAAGCTAGGACAGGAATTTCAAATCTAAAAAACAAACAAACCAAGTCCTCCATCAAACTCGGTCAAGCATGAAGTTAGGGTCGAGGGAAATCTAAATCTACGATGACAAAAGAAAGAAATATTCAGCAAATCTATTGAAACAGATAGTAGATAGTGGAAGAAGCTCTTCAGCGAGCTATTGAAATTGAAGCTGAAGTAATTCAAGATTCATGGCTAACCCAAAGGATCAACCAGTTTTCAACAAACATGACTCACTCCATGCGTGAATCATATTTGTTGAGGGACATTTGTTGACCTCCATGCATGCTGCATCAGTCGGGTCGAGCATACAAGTCAAATTTATCGGACTTCGGATGCAATGACGTGCAAATCAGAACTGAAATACACTCGACGGTGTCAAAAATTAGTCAAAACGATCTTCGATCAACGAACGGACTTTGCCATCACGTCCAGAACATCAAAATTGATCAGAATATACATATTACACAATTCGACGATCAACTGACTAAGAAGGAAATCTGTCGACGCACCTACACGCATATCGAAGTCGGGAGGCTGCGATGATACCTAGACAACCTACATTCGTGAGCATCGAAACCTATCAAATGAGGCTGTTCACGCTCAATTTGGATGAGCTTGTGCGAATGTCAAGTGGTCGGAAGCGACGACACGGGAATTTGAACCAAAATTGACCTGATTCGGTGTTGACTTGAACCAAACGGCCTCTGATCGCGAAACGGACTGCACCGTTGCGTCCGGAACATCGGAGTAACATCAATTTCATATCCAATTTACTTATGCGAGGATACAATTGCGAAAAGTTAAAATTAAAATTTATTTAATATCTCAAATAAAAAATTTAAAAAAAAACTACTTATAGATATCTACTTATATCTAACCCTAAGGGGATAACACCCACTGACCTCTACCTATCCCATGTACGAATTCTTCTTTCTACAACGAGCCTCCTCCTCGATACTTCCCAAGCGGATGAGTTTTCCCTCCTCACTCAACCAAGGTTTGATCGCCTCCCCATCATCCACAGTCGAGTGAACAACCCGATCGACAGTCTCCCTCTTCCTTTCCGGTCGCCTCGATTGGAGACCGTTTTGGCGCTTTTATACCTATCACTCCCTCTCTCTCGGCCTCTCATCTGCGGTAAGGGCTGAGAAACTTCCATTAGATCTTCAGCAGCGGGACCAACATTGTGGAGATCGAGTTTGCTACGTCATAGCTAAGGCATTTGGGGGGGACAACGAAGTGTGGGTAGCGGCGGCTTGAAATATATTTGTTGAGCTCAGGAAAAGAGCGAGGTCTGTCGAATAACAGTGAGAGTTGGGAAGATAAGGAGGTGAGAGCTGCGATTGTGAGGGTTTCGATCTCCAAAATTTTGATGCTGGGAAAAAACTTGGATGATGCATAGCGTTCGAATTCTTTATCACTTTTTTTTTAAAGAGGCTGGTGAAAGAAAGGAATAAGCGAAACCTGGCATAACATCACACAACCTAATGGTAGTTATGGGATTGGGTCGATCAGCTCACTACAATGACCAGAGATCATGATATGTCATCTCTGCAAGATCATAGCAGGTAAAAGGCTTGTCAAATCTGTTGAAGACTAATTTGGATGAAGGAATTGTTGGAAGCGATACAGAATTATTGCACAGGAGAAATGTATTTGGGGAAAATACATATCCTCAAAAGTAAGGAACTTTTTGGTATTTCTCTGGAAAGCTTGCCAAGATCTAACTCTTGTAATTCTTATAATAGCTACAATCATATCCTTAGTTTTGGGCATGAAAGTTGAGGTATGCATAAAAGAGTATGTGCAAGATCATAAGTATTTATTCGTTGCTCAAGTATAGTGGAGAAATTTGCTAGATCTAAGTACTCGTTCATGCTGCTTCAGCATGATGAGAAAATCAGGATGCTTTTTATACAGGTTTGAAGGCCTATGTGCTTTTCATAAGTGCGGTAGGTGCATGAAAATTATTCGGCCGCGGTGTCGCAAGACACTTACCATGCACGCTTTTCATAAGCGTGATGGGAAGGCCTCAGTACTCCCGATGTAGCTCCTTATATGGGAATGACGCCGAGAGGTTGTTGAATTTCATTCCAAATACCTATACATATGTCTGTTGTATATTAAATTACTGTACATACTGCTTTAATACAGTTGCACATATTTGCTAGACATAAGTACTCGTGCATATTGCTTCAGCATGACGAGTAAACCAGGATGTCTCTTATACAATTTTGAAGGCCTATGTGACGCTTTTCGTAAGCGTGGTAGGTGCAAGAAAATCACTCGACCGCGGTGTCGCAAGACACCTATCATGCATGCCTTGTTAAGCGTGGTGGGAAGGCCTTAGCACTCATGAAGTAGCCCTTTATAAGGGAATGACATCGGGAGGCTGTCAAATTTCATTTCAAACATAGATATTGAAGTTTTATGCACTCTTTCTTAAGTGTGTTGGGTTTAGAAGACTCTTTAAGCCTTAGTGTCGCAAGACACTGACTATACATGCTTTATTAAGCATGGTAGGAAGGCTAGCACTCCCGAAGCAGCCCCCTATATGGGGACGACGCCGGGAGGTTGTCGAAATTTCATCAAAATAGAGATTAATAATTAATGAAAATGAAATAGTTAAGGAATAATATTTGAATCTTAAACGAGTGATAAAATTAATAATTGAATTAAGTCTAATATACTAAGTTGCTGAGATAAGATTGGACTTTCAATTATCTGACTAGCAATAGTCTACAATAAGTTACATGTCTATTCAATGCAAACAAATGAATATTAATCTAAACAATTGAATAGGAGTTGAAACAACACACGCCACCGAATCTGTAAGACAAAATTAGAAGCAGACAGAAGGCATTGACTTAAATTCTAAATAGACTTCAAATATATTAATTTTGCATAAATTATGGAGCAACTATCACTCAATTCAAGTGTTTCAAAACTCATGCAATCATTTGAAAGAGACGAATTCTTATACAAAATATAAAATAATCTTAAATTCAATTTGATCTTCTCAAATTCGTACAAGTATTCTAAGTAACCTGCATGGGCCCCGACACAATGCTGAATGCTTAAACTTAGTGTCTGAGAATGTTGCGCTGGTTGATTCCCGGTTGAGTCTTAGGACCGGGTTCGAGTTAACAAAGCCTAAAAATCAAAAAATAATATTATAATATTTTCAACTTAATAAAATATATGAGAAATTAATTCTATCATATGATAATAGATCTGATCTTCTATTATTAAATTAATAGAGTCGACAGGATCTGAAATAATAAACTAAAAGATCAAGCGAACTTATATACCTTGATGATGGCTGTGGTGAATGAAGATTTCAACCGGAGGGGATACTTCCATTAAAATATAATCACAATATCAAATCAAATTAACTTAAATCAAGTGTAAACTCAAATGCAAAATCTAATATGTCATTAAACTATAAACACCTAAATGAAATTCAATCTTTAAAAATTTAAAGTTAAAAATTCAATCCACCTTCCGCAATTGTTTGTCGGAGGTGATAAATTAAGAAAACTCTAGCTCACAAACGAGTCAATATCAAGTCAAGTACATATTTATATTCACACTCAAATAATCTAATGCTAGTGACGTGGCGTGTCCTCCCGTAGATTGGCGATGTTTCATATATGATATGCATTCATAGAATCCTCTAATCGGGTGGTCGCCGCTAAATGACACCATTATATTACTATTTAATATGTTCCCCAATGGCTCTGCCTTTTGAGATGTGAATCATAGGGTGCACTTGATAGGGCAAAAAGCCCTCTGTTAGCTAAGGTGAATCTGAACTTATCTCTTTAGACAAACACCACCCTAGGTCTATAAGGTTCCCATGAACGACGCAACCCATTGCTGCTAACAAGAATCCTTCGGTCAGGTTGAGTCGACTACCTCCACTGACTAAGTAGATTAAGGACCACGATAGCCCGGGATGACGGAACCATGAGATCTTGATCAGGCGTGTCATCATTCCCCCAACCATCCGCTTCAAGTAAATGATGATGAATTTCATAAATCTAAATTTTTAAACTCCACATTCTACCTACGCATTTAGCGATCTAACAACTAGCCTTAATCGAAAGTTCTCTCTCAGCATTGGGAGGGATAATTAACTATAAGTGCTTGCGCCTATAGAAAACTTAGAACCAGATCTAAAGTCCTCACAAAATGAGGGTGAAATCTCTAGGTAGTGTCTTATCTACTATTTTATCTGCCTTCTGAAAATTTCACCGACATTTTAAATCACTCTCTTCATCGAGAGGTCGGTGAAGAATTTCCGGAGCCCACAATGGACTGTTAGATTAGAAGGAAGTTTATGGAGATGAAGAATGGAAAATAGAATGACAGCATTTATGATAGTACATAATATCAATTGATTAAGTAGTAGGTAATAATGATAGCATCCCCAATATAGGTAAGGAACGTGCATGTAAAATATTAAGATATGAGCAATGTCAAAAAATGACATTGCTTACAAACAACCACTCCATTTTGCTAAGTCATACATTGCCATGATATTGATATGTAATACCGTTCTTGTGATAGAAAGAAAGAAAGATTGCTTGAATTCAAGTTAATGGAAGAATTCTAATTTGAATAAAAAATTATACTTTTATTCTTGATAGATTAATTTTAATATAGATAGGATTGTTGATTGATGCTCCAACAAGCAAAACCAAGTGACTTTAATATGACCATCAATGAAGATGATAAAATAACAAAAACTTAAATGAATGGATACAAGACTTAGTTCCTATATGCCTGTTTGAACCAAGTCAAAAGAGACATTAGTACATAAAGTTGAAAACGAAGGAAATGAGACTTAACAATGTTTGCCAAATAAGTAGTGTTGCATTCAAATTTAAAAATTAAGGATGGTACATGAGTGAAGTTTCAAAGGTAGTGGGGAGGTTGACCTTTGACAATGATGTCACAAATAAGGGAAATAGATGATAAGAGAATGGGAGCAGTAATATTAAGATGAGAAATACCATTGACATCACAGCATCAATTGTTTTGTTTTTGATGAGATTCTAAAAAGTAATAAGATAAAATGTTACCAAGTGGTTGTGAGTCTTGGTTAGATAATATATAGATAAAAGGTTGATTAAAAGTTATGGGATATATAAAACATTATTTATGGTTAAGTAAGAGGAAGGAAGGATGGATCTTTGGCTAGATACTTGAGGAGAGTTGTCATTAATAAAAACACGTGGAAGATAGTTCATGATAATGGATAAAAAATAATCATTAGTTTCTTATTATGTGAGAAGAAAAACATAAATCTAAAGCCCAATGCTTCAGTTAAGACAATTACAATAGATCCAAAGAAGGAAACATAATGAGATGTTGAGATGGATGTTAGAAATTATTGAAGCAATCAATCATAATCTTCTTGAGAGAAAAATGCAGAGAAGGAGTCAGGAGCATGTAGGGTGAGACTAATTGTGAAAGTATGCTGAACTCGAATTTCTTCTAACAATGTTTAAGAGGATGATTGGTGATACTATAATGAGGGTTTGTTGGAAAGGTGTTACAACCACGATTGTGTCCTCTAATATGACCACCACAGCCATGTTTCTTTGGACCGGCACTCAATCTAGTGGCTGACGTTGATTGTTCAAAGTTTGGGCAGTAAAGAGTTCTATGATGCAAGGGAGACCCAGGAGAGAGGAATTGCAATATTAGGGATGTTTTCCCTCAATTGAGATTGCACTCTGTGGAGAATGATGCATGATGAAGAATTCTTCATTTTGCTTTTGGCAAAGTTAAATATGTAGTGAAGAGGAAATATTGAGGTAATTTTTTTCAATTTTCTTATCAGTTTGTTATAATATTTTTGGATTCACATATCATTTTATTAAAGAGAAAACCAAATATAATGTAGGCATGAGATACTATTTTCCTGAAAGTATGAGTGATAAAAATCACACATCTTTTTGAAACAGTCTTAAATCTAGACAATTAAGGTAAGAACATTTTGAATACTTAGATTGTTACCATTAAGGTTCAAGACTATTATAGATGAGCAATCAGGTAAGAACATAATTAGATGCTTACCATTTTGAAAACCTATTGGTGTTAGTGTTATCTGAAAGAGAGGTATTAAGATGAAGTTAATTGTTGACCTCCGTACATCTCTCATAAGTCGAATCAAGCAAATATGATGAATTCGACGGACTATGGATGGGAGTGCAAATCGAAGTCAAAACACCCGATTGTCACCGAAATCAATCAAAACGATTTTTGATCGACCAATGACTTCACCAATGCATTTAGTACATTAAAATTGATCGAAATACACATATTGCGCAAGCCGACAGTCGATCGATGGAGAAGAAGAATCGACCGGCGTAGATATCAAGTCGGTATGACTAAACGATCTCTGTTTGCTAAATTGATCGTGGCATATTAGTGACAAAATTTCAAAACCTATCAAACAAGATTATCCGCAGAGATTGTCCACACTTGATTTTGAAGAGTTTGCGCGAGTGTCGGATCGACAATGCATTTTGAGTTAAACGATTGATCACGATCAACTAAATGACATCCATTGGAACAAATCGCTTATTGGTCTATTCTAACATCAAATAACCTAAAATTGATTTTCATATTATCTATGTGATGATATCGCTGTAAAATCTAAACTAAGATTAATTTAATCACTGAAATAAAAAAGGAAGTCTATATAAATACTCATTAATATCTAACCTTAGACCTCATAACACACAACAACCCCCAACTCCTATTCACAGCCGGTCTTAGCCCTCTGCTTCTCGGTTCCTCATGCGACACGAATATTCCACGCAAACCTCCCGTGCAAACCCCTCTCTCCTGATTCCGACAACTCCCACTTCTCACCTTCCAAGCTTGCTACGCCGCACAGCTCACTCGTCCTCCAAAAGGTCGAACCCGCTCTTCCCTCTCTTGAGTTTGCAAACCCCACGTTTCGACCAACTCAACCTCCTCCTCGTCATCATCACGCAGCCAAGCTGAGGCCGAGCATCTTGATTGAGATCCAGTCGCACATCCCTTGCCATCCGCTCAAGCCGGTGGCCACCCTGCTCAGAGCTGAACTCCAGCCTGGCAGACTTCGCCCCGTCTCATGCCGCCGATGGCTCCAAGCCGGCAGCTCCTCTGCTCGACTCCGGTAAGCTGGCTCCGTCTGCTTGTTTGCACGAACCTGAGTCAAGAACAACAACTGCTTTGCTGAAAATCCACACCACCCAACCCTCTCTCAGCTACAAACACCAAAGTTGAACTAAACCTGCACCTCTTTTAGCTTTCCTCTATCTCAACGTCTTTGCACAAACTCGGTTAGTTAAAACCGAACTTCAATTCCTACGAATTTACTATCGGTGTTATTATTGTTTAGCGACATCTGGGTTAAATTCAATTTAACTTTGGCCACCAAATCGATATCCTTTATATTAAGATTAACAGTGGCAAGATTTCTTATTCTATGAAATATGGAGTAGTCAGTTTTGTTTAGAGAAAGTGTGAAATCTGGAGTTTTATTTATTTATTTTTTCTATTGGCAAAACTCAAATTACTAATCCACTTCAAAATTGTGAAGGTTGAGAGTTTCAGTCCGTAGGAAAACTATATCGAAGTCATGAATACATCCTAATTACTTTCAAAAAGTGAACCCCAAAATTATAAAAAAAAAACCAAAAACAAAAACACAAAAAGACTGCTTGTGATGACGATGATTATCAGGTGACAGGCTTGCTAGCAAATTCTTGTTTGTTATTACAAGAATTTGCATCCCTATTAAAATGCGATATCTTACCTCTGCTTATTTGCCTCTTCAGGGAACTCTGAAAGAAATTATATCTGCTGTTATTGAGAATCGCCTGTGGTAATATATTGCTTCTTGGAGAGATCTCACTTCCATTGTTTCTCAGAAAGTTGCTGAACAGTAAATAGACCCTTCAGTATATTTATTCAATTTACATACCTTTTTCAGGAACTTATCTGAGCAACTATTTGATTGCCCCTTCGGTATTTTTATTTTCCTATATTTTAAGAATGTAAAGGTCATTAACATGTTGATATTAATATTGTGGAAGTTGTCTGGTGTTCTCACTGGTGCTCAGGCAATCACAAACCTCAGGTGAGAATGAATAGTGTCAAATAGACCAGGTGCTTATTGGAGCATCAACATTATGTTTTGAGCTTGGCTCAAGCTCGATTCGAGCTTTTTTTTTATGTGTTCAAGCTCAATTTATTTAAGAATGTGGATGTTTCATCTTGGTTTAAACTCGGTTCGAATTTAATTTATATTGAAAGTATCGAGTTTATTAACAAGCTACTTATTTAGCTAAATAAATGAGCATAATCAATCAAATTATTTGCTGCTCTCTGCATGAATTATATCAAACCTAGCATACGTTACTGAACCAATCATGGAAGCATGGTTACCTCTGTAACATATATTCTATCGTATCATTAGTTTCTTGTGGTTGTTCGCTGCTTTTGAAAGTTTAAAATAGGTTCCCAAAAAGTTGTAAAATTTTCTTTTGTTACATATTAAGTGTGTTTACTGCTTTCTCAATGCATTCAAATTGAGATAGCTTCAGCAGTTCAACATATCGATGAAGAATATGATTAATAAATTGGTCTACACTATTAACAATATCCAATTTGAAGAGTAACTTTTTTTATTGGGTATTTATGCATTTATATATCTAATATTTAAATTGTAATACATTAATTTTTACCCTTTAAAATTAAAATGCATCATTCTAAGCATAAGAAAATGTCAATTAAATATTTATTTTTAGGTGTTATCTATAAATGTATAAGTATTGTGTGGTATGTATGTAATTTTTTTTTATTTAACTATATGATCTCTTTCCATATACCTTAAAAGAAGGATATTTTAAGAGAAAATGCTTTATCTTGAAACTAAATTATATGGTCTTAGCAAGGCGTATGACGCAGAACATCATACAAAATGCTGCATTTTCATTTTTCATAATTTTTTCAGAAAAAATTCAACCATGCTATTATTTCTGTGATAGAGAATGCATTATTCTTTATAATTTTAATCAACTTAAATGCTAGAAAAAAAATCTATTCATTTTAACTCATAGCCCTACAAAATCTTGATCAAGGAATATTTGATTGCCTGAAAAAAAGAGTAAAGTATAAAAAAAAAATGTAGTGTGGAGTGAATATAATGTGTTTAAATTATTTCAAGTTGTTTGATTGAAAATTTTATAAATATGAGTTTATTATTATTATTATTTTTTAGTTGAATGAATGTAATATAAAATAATTTTTTTTTTGGATTAGAGGTGGTTGAGGTGGTGGCAAGCAATAGGAGTTGTTGGCGATAATGTTTAATCGGCAGTGAAGGCGGTGGGAAGGTGGCGGGCAGGTGGCTGGTGCTGTTGGACTTGGTTGGTGGTAGCAGCGGGGGCTGATGAGAACATATGGGGGCAATCAATTTTAATTTACATTGAGAGATGTATTTGAAATTAGTTTAATTTGAGTGAATTTTAAATATATTATAAATTATCATTTTAATGCATTTTAAATATATTTCAAATGCTTTGATATTTTACTTTTTATCATATTAAATACTCGAAAAATTATAATTCTTGTATTTTATCTATTTTATATTCTAAATGAAGACAATTAAACATTAAAGAGAGAAAAAAACTGAAAATCTTATGCAGCCCTTTATGACACTAATCATTCATTCATAAAAAATATCGTTGGACTAAAAATTGGATGATGTAGCATTACTTTGATGGCATTATCGTCCGAGATATAATTATTTTATGTTGTACTTCTTTAAATTTTTCAGATCAACATCCACAAAATCCGATATTTTTATTCAATAAAAAAGCTTTACGATATAAATTCTTACCCATTTGCACTTATTGTCAATCAAAGAATGCATTATTGGGTCAAATTAAAGATTAGATAGTGTTAAACTTCACCAACTTGAGGTTTGAGATAGATAATAATAATAATAATAATAGTCGCAAATTTCATTTATCCTTTAACTAAAGTAATAGTAATTAATATTTTAATAGTGCTGACTCTATCATGTAAACTCTTTTTTTAAACGTTTGACTAGATGTTCATGTGATCAAGTCATTATATATATTTTTCTTTTTTCTTTTTTTTTTCTTTTTTTTTTTTTTTTGAAATCGTGAGAGTACGAGCACTATTAAATTATGAGAAAAAAAATAAAATATTTATACAAATAGTACATCAAAAAGAGCTTCCAAAAATGCTATAATTGACCTATATGTAGTTTAGGAAAAAAAAAGTTGTGTAGAGAAATAATGCACAAATATCCACCTCTCTTAGCTCGGTTGGTGATGTGAACTCATTTCGTATTTGATTTCTCTAGGAGCGTCGATGAAAAGTGGACCGTCGTTTGGGTGATGAATATGGCGCTAGGTCCACGTGAGATTTGTCACAACGATATTCTCTCCAACAAGATAGGTGGGGTGTTAGTGATTACCCATTTAAAAAAAAACAATGCACAAAAAATTTAGAAGAAAAAAACAAAGTTCAACTCATACATATGGAAGAAGGGACCCCGCATAAAGCTAACAATATCCGTAAACTAAATAATCCAAAAGACTGTGATCCATCCAGGGGTGCTCCAGGCAATGAGTTAGCTCTACCAAAGCTATTGCTTCGAAAAGCTCAATTTTTTTCCCACGAAAAAGAAGTGAGCTCTAAATTTTTTTAATGTACTTTAAGATATATGCAATATATGATTAAATAATATTGCACTAATTTTAAAGTAGACCTAAAAGCTTTCTCATCGTGACAACTTTGGTCAGGATCTTCCAATATATATATAATGAGAGAGAGAGAGAGAGAGAGAGAGAGAGAGAGCATAATCTAGCAACAACAAAAGCTTTGTATCGCAAAAAGCAGAAGTGCAACACAAATCATATGGCCCAAAATCTATAACCATTTCTTCAAAATTGAAGCAATTCTTGCACATTAGTAAACCGGTTTTTCTTCCATTTCCTTGAACCAAATGAAATTTAATTTATATTGCATGCAAGAGGATATATATATATATAGTAGAGTTGCAATGCAGTAGCTCGATTAATGTAGAGGGCTAAGATAAGTTAAAAACAAAAAAGAGGAATAACTAAAAAGAAGCTGCATTCAGGTCAGAACAGTGCTCAAGCTCATTGTACTTGAACGCATAAAGACTTGAGAAATGACAGGCAACACTTGCAGAGATAAGAACACAAGCGTACCTTAACGTTGAACGTAGGGCTGCAAACGAACCGAACCGAACCGAGCAGGGTACTGTTCAAGTTCAAGCTCGTTTGCCAGTATCGAGCTCGAGCTCGAGCTCGGTCAAGCTTTACGATAATGTTCGAGCTTGAGCTCGTTAAAAAATTGTGTTCCCAAGCTCAAGCCTTAATCAGCCCATCGAGCCTTATCGGCATCGAGCCTCTATTGTTTATGAACAAGTCTTCGGCCTTAATCGAGCCATTATCGGCCTTAATCGGCTTTATCTGATATTGTTTATGAAACAATGCCTTAATCGGTATGCCATCGAGCCATTATCGAAGCTTTGCGAGAACTTTTGCGAAACACAAATGATTCGTTAAATCACCCACGATAACTTTGAAACTTTGTTCGTTTCGAGTATTTACAAAGTGTTGAAATTTCGTTCGATTAATTAAATGAGCGAAACGTAAGCAGCTGTCGGTAGTCAGTAGCTTGTTGAACGCTCGGTTCGTTTACACCCCTAGTTGAACGTTCAGTAGGAAGGCAGGTCATTTCATATTATTTCATATCATTTCATGCTGATATCAATCCAGCAGCTCTATTCATGAACATCTCAAACTAATCATTTCTTATTATTTATGCACTTATATATAATTTTTAAAATTTAATATTTATAAATATAATATCTTTTATACATGAAAAGTTATTTTTAATTTAAAAATAATGATGATATTATCTTTATTTATGTGAATATTAAAATTTAATTTTAGATATGTAAATATATAAGAATTATATAATATTTATGTTAAAGTAAAAAAAAAATGATAACTAGTATTGGTCTAAGTTATCGTAATATGATAGCAATAATGCATTTGCCTCAGCTTGGCCAATGCATTATAACATTGTAAAGAATAATGGTTTATTACTTGCGTGTAATGGTCTACTGATTAAAATTATTAGGAAGGTAACAATGAGGCTCCTCCGTGAGGCCAAAAGCAGCCACCACCCCACGTTGCCGCCGGCCACCACATGTCCCATCAAAGTTCCCTCCATTATCCAGATCTTCATCTTGACCGCGATCTCGATCTTGAAGGATTGACAAAGATGGCGCTATAGATGTGGAAAAAAGGCTACAACGACGGCGACTTACGCGACGACCTCGACCACTCCAATAGCCACTCACGGGGACCATGCCCTCCAGTTGTTCGCCATAATGCCCCAACCAATTTCTCCCCAATCACACGCCTCTTGGCTCTCTCCCGAACAAAAACCGAACGTACAGCAGACAACAGCTAAGATTTCGCCGTCTCCCCGGCATCGCCATGAAAGCAATGGGGACCGATCGAACGAACCGCCTCTCTCTCTCTCTCTCTCTCTCTCCATGTCGTTCGCAGATCTGGCAGTTGCCGGGGGAAGGGTGGGCACGGCGAGCGCGCGGGGGTGCTTTAATTAGTGCGCGAGGTAGAATCGTGGGTTTGAGGACGGTGGGGACTGAGAGGAAAAGCGATGGAGAAGGCGAGAATATAGTATCTCTGGTGGGTTGGAGAGGGAATAATTCGTTTAATCGAATGATGGATCGATGGATGCATGGATGGTGGGAGATCTGAGATCTGTTGCCGTGACTGTTGCAGGGGAACATGCACTGCGCGTGGGCGATATGCCGATATGCATATGTACGGGAGGACCACTAGCTCACTAGCTTAAAGATGGAGGAGAAGCTCGTCGCCATTAAAATCTCTCTACAGGTTTTTAACTTCGACAGAATTAACTTCCACAGAATTAATATTGGCGTGTTTATATTAAATTTTGAACTCCACGTCGAAACATGTTGGTCGATATCAAGTACTAGAATGGAAAAACCATTATGTGCAGAGTTTATATATAGCTTTTTATTCGAATTTTAATAGTATAATGTTATGTATCATTAATTAAATATGTAAATATTATATAGTATTATATACAATAGTATTTATATATATATAAAAATATATAATATTACATAATAATTTATAATTAATATATAATAATTATATATTAAATTAATATCATATGATATTATATTATTACAATTCAGATATACAATTATATCTCAATTATGCACATAATAATTTCTCTCAAATAAGAGTTCAAAATTGGGGAATATTTTAGAAGCTTCTATTAATCAAATTCAACTTTCTTAAAAACTTAGTTAGATTTAATGCCTGTATATCAGATTAATTATTGTAAATATTCAAATTGAATTAGTCTGTGCATATCAATTTAAGTGAAACTAATTTTGCAATTTGAGTGAAGCCCGTACCTTATTTGGGTCGGGTCATAATGGTTGGGTAGATCCTGAATGGATTAGTTTCAGGAATTCACTTCTCAACTAGCCATTTGAGTCAATTTAATATATTTATATTTGCGCACGGATTATGGATCTCATTGATTTGCTTTCTAACGAGGTGATGAGACAAAGTGTGCGTATGCTTAGAGTTTAATAGTGCAAAAAATATATTTATACAATCCTTGTGATCTTAATTCTTGACAAGTTTCAAAATAATAATATACTTATATATTTTTTTATATCCATTATTATTAAAATTATTCAAATTTAAAATCATAATATTGATTATTATAAAAAAATTTATATGAGAAGAAGCATAATATCATATAATGATAAGTTAATATATAGATGTTGTATATTAATTATGAAATATTATATATTGATTATTTTAAATAGTTTTTATATGAAATTTTAAATAGAGGTTTTGTTTGTCACGTGACATGAAAGTGCTAGACATGGACCATAAGGTCCGGACCATCAAACCGGGGACCGGTTCAGTATTCCCGACCCAATTGCCGGGTTCTCGATCTGCGATAATTTAAGTGCAGGCTCCACATAATTCCCCTGCCGAAAACACAAACGCCTCTGCTAATGGAGGTTGGGACCAAGTCATAAACTTCACATGTAATGCAAATGGTGGGCCACAAAGGTTGAACCAGTTTGGAATTTTGAAGCTGAGCCTCTTTAGTAAAATTTGTTGATTCAATATATATATATATATATATACTTAGAGGTTGTTTGGTTCTGAGTGAGTGTAATGCATTCAATTTATATGCATGGGTAGAAATTGCACATACCTCCGATGAAGAAGTATGATTTAATTGTGATAATTTTTTTTGGGGCAGATGTAGAGAAGACACTACTGAGATTTCACTCTCATTTTCATGGGACTTTAGATCTTCCAGTCAAAAGGCAGTTTATAGTTAATTACCCCTCTCAATAAGTGAGAAAGTACTTTCGATTAAGGCTAGTGGTTAGATCGCTTAATGCGTAGCATATAGCAACATCATATAGAGTTTTAGAATTTAGATTATGAAATTCATCATTTAAGTTTAAACTAGATGGTTGGGGAATGACGATCTCGATTTAGATCTCATGGTTTGCCATCCCTAGGTCCCTAGTTTACTTAGTCGGAGAGATAATGACAACCCGACGAACGATCCTTATCGAACATTCGTTATCATCCAAGAAATCCTGTAGACACGGGATGATATTTGTCAAGAAAACAATCTTAAGTCTACCTACTAATAAAGGGTTATCATCAGATACCCTATGATTCACAACTCAAAGAAGAGCATGCATATACAAGCTACAATCGCATAATATATAATAAGTCTCGACTAGCCAAACCACCCGATCGTAAGACTAATTGCTTCATCCAGAAATTTCAGGCCGCTCACGAATAAAATAAGGAGCCACATTATTAGCAAGAGATTGATGAGAGTGAACATGAACACTTGATTTGACATGATTCCTTTATGAGCTAATTTTCTTAATTTGTCACCGACATAAATAGTGGTGGATGGATTGAGTTTGATTTAAGTTTTAATGATAGAGTTTCATTTAAGCCATTCTACTTAATTTGATTTGAAAAATTGATAATTTGAATATGTTTAAGAGTTTTAGATCACATCGTTAGCTAAGATGAAGATCTATCACACCCCAGTAATGCTTTGATATTTCACCGATTTGAAACTCTTATTATAAGTTTTTAGGTTTTGTTAACCCGGACCCAATCCTAAGATAAAATCGGGAAGCAATCCGTGCAGCATCCTGAGACACTTGAATTTAAGCATTCAGCATAGTGTTAGGGCCCATGCGGGTGATTAGTAATTTAGATAATTTTATTTCTGAATTATAAGATTAGTTTTGTATTTTCATTTAATTCCAATTTAGCCTGTGCAATCTTTTCAAACATTAAAATTTACACTTGAAATCTACGGAAAGCACATGCACGTATTTATAAATAATTTCACTAATTAGTGATTTCGTTGATTTTTAAAATCATAATTTAGAATGAAATTCCTTAAATTTTGTATTGAAAGAAAGCTCCTTCATTTGTACAGCATTTAGTTTAGTGTTGCCTTCTGTTTGCTTGAACAATGAATTGTAGATCATGTGGCAACGTGTATTATCGAATTTCCTAATTCTTAGATATTATTTGACTTGTAGTCTTTTATGAGCTTTAGTTATACTTGCCAACAGGTTGCTCATCTTTTGTGAAAATTTCCTTTGAAATTCATTTGATTTTCAATTTAACTTGAAAATAGCACTCAACAAATCTCATATGTATCAATTTTAATTTTAAACGCAAGGTTCAAATGGTTCTTTTAAAGGCATGAGTGATCATGAGTTGCTTAATTGAATTTGTGATTATAAAAAGCTACCAAATTTCTTGCACACTTTATTCTCAATTTGAAATTGGATATTTAGACTTAACACCAATCATTTATCTTTTAATATTCAATTAAGATCTTTACTTCATTTGAGATTTAAATATGATCGTTCAAATGCTCAATTAATATTGCTCATATTGATTACTTGTTCACGAGTTTAACATTTTGAATTTTCAAAGATAAGCTTTATTCACATAAGAAGATTTCAAATCCAACATGAATTTATCCTTAACTCCACATCAAATCTTATATTTATTTGAAAATTAGACTTCAAATTTTATTGTAAGTCTCTTATGAGTTTGACATTTATCTCCACAAGTTTCAATTAAGGCATGTTTAATTTTGAGAAATTTGAATAAAAGAGAACTCATTTTACCGCTTTAATTTAAGCCAAAGAGAGTCGTAATTAGAGTTTGTGAGTTTAATATTAGCCTCCCTAAATTTTACTTGCATTTTAAATGAGTGTTCTATTCTTTTCAAAATTTTCTTTAAATATTGTCCTCCTATTTCTCTTTAATTTAACATTTATCTTCATATTTATCATGTATCCTTTTGTTTGACTTAAGTTTAGGTAATTTCTATTTGAATTTGTTTAAGTCTTAAATTTTAGTCTAAATTTTGGCAGCCTCCCAGTGTCATCCTCATGTAGGGGGTCATATCGGGAGTGTTTTGGGTTTCTCCATACACCCTAATGAATAGTGGGTCTTGACACCACAGATTTTCATGCCACGCCATTGACGAGGCCTTTAAACCTGGAAGAAGACATACAATGCAATATATATTCATTCCTTTTTTTAAGTCTAGAAATTAGACAAAATTTTGACAGCATTTCGTCTAAGGGGAATGACATCTAATGGATGTTGGCTTACCCGGTACGCCCTCATGAGCATAGAGAGTGGCGTCTTGCGACACCGCAACCAATTTTTCATCTCATCGCGCTCTTATGAACACGACGAGGCCTTCAAACCTATAAATAAATATAAGCATGTATATATCTACATTCACACATTGATCCCACATATTCTGACTTGTTCTTTCTGTGCGTTGTAATGATCGACAACGAAACGAGGTTGGGTATGCCGAAAATCAAGAGAAGAACCTACCTCATGACGGTGTTCTTCTCCGATTACGGTGAAGAGAATGGTCAAAAAGGAGACGAAAATGGGAGATGCCGAAAACTAGGAGAAGAACCCGCCTCATGACGGTGTTCTTCTCCGATTGCAGTGAAATAAAATAGGAAGTGTAATGCAAGAAGGGTGATGCCGGAAACCAAAAGAAGAACCCGCCTCATGACAGTGTTCTTCTCCGATTGCGGTGAAATGAAGTAGGAAATTCATATTTGAAAAAAAAAGGAAGAAATTTCGGATTGAGAAATGCAAGGAATTTTCAGTTTTGGAAGAGTAAGGAAAGAAAGAGATGCCAGAATTATTTCAGAGCTGAAGTCATTTGCAGTGGGAAAATGCCATCTGACCCAACAATCATGCATACGACTTAATTCTCCTTAGAATATTTAATAATATCTCCTTCTTGAACACATAAATCCCCATTGAAACAATGAATGGATCCTCCTTTGCCTGTTCTCGTGACAAGCCAAGGATAGAAGTATCCACTTCCATGCTTTTTAACACTTTGTCTGATTATCACATTGAGATCTTTGTGATCTCAACAAACAGGATTTTGTACATCTCTCAAAGAATGGAATTGACGAACAACATCATCAGCAATGATGGCAACAGAATCTGATGGGGTCACAAAAAACCTTTTACCTAGAATCATGTTGTCATGTTGCATTCTGCATCACCAGCAGTTGCATCGAACTTAGGGGGGGGCGTTGCGTTCATATTGTGAATTAAATTTTTTGAACCCCATTCACATAACTAATTCCTTCACATAAGTCAGGTTCGGGTCCAGATGTCCTCCGCCAAAGTCTTCCTTAGGTGTGCAATTTAACAGGGAACCCTCTTTTGCACCAAGCTCTTCAATGAATATGCATTTTGCATAAGCTCCAGCAACACCATGAAGTGCATCATAGCAAAACATGAACTTTGGGGATGCAAGAAGATTTTGGATGGACTCAAAATAAAAAATTGACTTCATTAGTTCCACATAATCGCTGGCTAAATCGAAAACCTCCACATCAAAACTTCCTTTAGGTCTAGTAAATTTGGTCAACCCGATGGTAAAAATATCCACATCTGAAAGGTTTTCTGCAATGAGGTAATCCTTTATTATCTTTGTGCATGCATGATAATGAATTTTATCAGGAATAGCCTTTGGAGCAAGTCCACCATTTTCCATGTTGTATTTGATTCCAAAATCCTCATTTGGTCCACCTGGATTGTGAGTAACAGTCAAAATAAATGCACCAGTAGCGCCTGCGGTGGACGATGTTCGCTGGCATGGTGTTTCTTGCGATTGAAGAAGACGAAATCAAGATAAGATTTGATGGATAGGTATCACAAGAGAGAGGGAGTGGAAAAAAACTTGTCGTTCGGTTTCCCCTTTGCTTAAAGAAGAAGGAGGAACGAAGCAGAGCGGGAGAAGAGGGCTTGTGTGCTTGAAGGAGTGTTCAGTCGGTTGAATAGTGGAATAGGGTGGATTTAGGTTTAGATTAAGGCTTCAAATTGGCTCCTTTGTGAGCTAGAGTTTTCTTAATTTGTCACCCCCGATAAATAGTTATGGAAGGTGGATGTATTGAGTTTGATTTAAGTTTTTAATTATAGAGTTTCATTTAAGCAGTTTCAGATTGCTACTTAATTTGATTTGAAAAATTGATCAATTTGAATATGTTTAAGAGCTTTAGATCCTGTCAACTCTATTTAGCTACTAACAGAGGATTAGATCTACTATCACCTGATAGAATTAGTTTCTTAGATATTTCACTAATTTGAAACTCTTATTATAGGTTTTTAGATTTCGTAATCTGGACCTAGTCCTAAGACTAAACCTAGAAGTAACCCACGCAGCATCTTTACACACTTGAATTTAAGCATTCAACATAGTGTTAGGGCCCGTGCGAGTGATTAGTAATTTAGGTAATTTTATTTCTGAATTATGATATTAGTTTTGTATTTTCATTTAATTCCAATTTAGCCTGCACAACATTTTTAGATATTAAACTTTGCACTTGAAATCTCTATATCCGAGCACATGCATGTATTTATAGCTTAGACAATTTCACCTAATTAGTGATTTCGTTGATTTTTAAAATTATAATTTTGAATGAAGTTCCTTAAATTTTGTATTGAAAGAAAACTCTTTCATTCATGTAGCATTTAGTTTAGTGTCGTCTTCTGTCTGCTTGTACAAAGAATTACAGATCCGATGGCGATGTGTATTATCGAATTTCCTAATTGTTAGTTATTATTTGACTTGTAGTCTTTTATGAGCTTTAGTTATACTTGCCAACAGGTTACTCATCTTTAGTAAAAATCTCCTTTGAAATTCATTTGATTTTCAATTTAACTTGAAAATAGTACTTAACAAATCTCATATGTATTAATTTTAATTTTAAATGCAAGGTTAAAATGGTTCTTTTAAAGGCTACATTCATGAGTGATCATGAGTTGCCTAATTGAATTTGTGCTTATAAAAAAGTTACCAAATTTATTGCACACTTTATTCTCAATTTGAAATTGGATATTTAGACTTACCACCAATCACTTGTCTTTTAATATTCAATTAAGATCTTTACTTCATTTGAGATTTAAATATGATCGCTCAAATGCTCAATTAATATTGTTCATATTGATTACTTGTTCACGAGTTTAACATTTTGAATTTTCAAAGAAAAGCTTTATTCACATAAGAAGGTTTCAAATCCAACATGAATTTATCCTTAACTCCACATCAAATCTCATATTTATTTGAAAACTAGACTTCAAATTTATTGTAAGTCTCTTATGAGTTTGACATTTATCTTCCCAAGTTTCAATTAAGGCATGTTTAATTTTGAGAAATTTGAATAAAAGAGAACTCACTTTACCACTTTAATTTAAGCCATAGAGATTCGCAATTAGAGTTTGTGGGTTTAATATTAGCCTCTCCAAATTTTACTTGCATTTTAAATGAGTGTTCTATTCTTTCTAAAATTTTCTTTAAATGTTGTCCCCTATTTCTCTTTGATTTAACATTTATCTTCATATTTATCATGTATCCTTTTGTTTGACTTAAGTTTAGATAGTTTCCATTTGAATTTATTTAAGTCTTAAATTTAGTCTAAATTTCGGTAGCCTCCTATCGTCATCCCCATGTAGAGGGTCGTATCAGGAGTATTTTGGCTTTTTCGGTATGCCCTGTGAGCATAGCGAGTGGTGTATTGCAACACCACAGTCAATTTTCATCTCGTCACGCCCTAATGAGTGTGACGAGACCTTTAAACTTGAAAAAAGATATACAATGCAATATATTCTAGAAATTAGATAAAATTTCGACAACATTTCGTCTAGGGGGAATGACATCTAACGGATGTTGGCTTACTCGGTACACCCTCATGAGCGTAGCGAGCGGAATCTTGCGACACCACAACCAATTTTTTATCTCGTCGCGCCCTCATGAGCACAACGAGGCCTTCAAACCTACAAATAAATATAAGCATGTATATATCCACATTCACACATTGATCTCACATGTTCTGACTCGTTCTTTCTGCGCATTGTAATGATCGATAAGGAAACGAGGTTGGGTATGCCGAAAACTAAGAGAAGAACCCGCCTCATGACGGCGTTCTTCTCCGGTTATGGTGAAGAGAAGGGTCGAAAGGGGACGAAAATGGGAGACTCCAAAAACTAGGAGAAGAACCCGCCTCATGACGGTGTTCTTCTCCGGTTGCGGCGAAATGAAATAGGAAAGGTGATGTAAGAAGGGCGATGCTAGAAACCAAAAGAAGAAGCCGCCTCATGATAGTGTTCTTCTCCGATTGCGGCGAAACAGAGTAGGAAATTTGGATTTGAAAAAAAAAAGAAATTTCATATTGAGAAATGCGGGGAATTTTTAGTTTTGGATGAGTGAGGAAAGAGAGAGATGCCAGAATTATTTCAGAGCCAAAGTCATTTGCAGTGGGAAAATACCATTTGACCCAACAATCATGCATACCGCTTAATGCTCCTTAGAAGATTTAATAGTATCTCCTTCTTGAACACATAAACCCCCCATTGAAACAATGAATGGATCCTCCTTTGCCTGTTCTCATGACAAGCCAAGGACATAAGTATCCACTTCTATTGCTTTTAATTCTTGTCCTTTAGATTTTTCGCTGAATGAAAGGACCCTTCATTAATTGTCTATCTTCATTAAACCAAAATCTGATGCACGGCTGTCATCCATACGGTCTCAGGAGATTGTGATGTTTGCAGCACTTTGTCTATGGGTCTAAACAAAGTCCATGTAGTCCATACGGTAAAGATGATCTCCAGATTGGATGTGTACATCCTCAATTTCCTTGCCTTTGGCATCCTCAAATAGCCAATGGAATTGACGAACAACATGAGCAGCAATGATGGCATCAGAATCTGATAGGGTCACAAAGAACCTTTTACCCATCATGTTGCGATCTGCATCACCATCAGCAGCTGCATCGAACTCGGGGGGGGGGGATTAGATTTTCCCAACCCCATTCGCATAACTAATTCCTTCGCATAAGTCAAGTTCGGGTCCAGATGTCCTCCACCAAAGTCTTCCTTAGGTGTGCACTTTAATAGGGAACTCTCTTTTGCACCAAGCCCTTCAACGAATATGCATTTTGCATAAGCTCTAGCAACATCATGAACTGTATCATAGCAAAACATGAACTTTAGGGACACAAGAAGCTTTTGGATGGACTCAAAATAAAAAAATTGACTTCATTAGTTCCACATAATCGCTGGCTGAATCGAAAACCTCCACATCAAAACTTCCTTCAGGTCTAGTAAATTTGGTCAACCCAATGGTAGAAATATTCACATCTGAAAGGTTTTCTACAATGAGGTACTCCTTTATTATCTTTGTGCAGGCATGATAATGAATTTTATCAGTAATAGCCTCTGGAGGAGGTCCACCATTTTCCATGTTGTATTTGATTCCAAAATCCTCATTTGGTCCACCTGGATTGTCAGTAGCAGTCAAAATAAATGCACCAGTAGCTTTGGATCCATTTGCACCAACTCTCTCATGGATGCAACAAGATACAATAGGTGTGGAGAGAAGACCATTTGGACCAACCCATATACGTCTGACACCATTTGCAGCTACCATTTTTATTATGATCTGAATGGCATCTTTTGAGAAGTATCAGTCATCCCCAGAAATAACAAGTGTAGCGCCTGCAGTGGACGATGTTCACTGGCGTGGTGTTTCTTGCGATTGAAGGAGATGAAATCCAGAGAGATCCGATGGGTAGGTATCGCGAGAGAGAGGGAGTGGAGAAAAACTTGTTGATCGATTTACCTTTTGCTTGAAGAAAAAGGAGGAAACGGTTGACGGGAGGAGAGCGGGGGAGCGGTTGGCTTGCGTCGGGTGAGAGGAACGAACCGAGAGTGGGAGAAGAGGGCTTCGTGTGTGCTTGAAGGACTGTTAAGCCGGTTGAATAGGGTAATTGGGTGGATTTAGGTTTAGATTAGGGCTTTAAATTGATTTTTTTAAATTTAGTAATTGACTTTAAATTGATTTTTATGCCGACACGATTAGATAATCAATATATATATCAATTCAAAGTTATTCCGATGTTCCGAACGCAACGACGTGGTCCGTTTCACAATCAGAGGCCTTCTGGTTCGAGTCGGCGTCAAATTGAGTCAATTTCAGCTCAAAATATGCGTCGCCACTTTCGTCCACTCGATTTTTGCACAGACTTATTCGAATTGTGTGCGAACAGTCTTACTTAATAGATTTCGATGTTTCAAAGCTAACAATACAATTAATTTTATGAACGAAGATTGTTTGGCTTGTGTTGTCGCCTCTTGACCTCGATATGCGTGCAGAAGCATTAACAACTCGAACGTTTGATCAATTGATCATCAAGTTGTGCAATATTTATATCCTAACTAGTTTCGGCATTCTGAACATGATGGCGAAGTTCGTTCATCGATCATAGATCATTTGGGTTGATTTTGGCGACGTCGTATGTATTTCAGCATTGATTTGCGCGTGTTGACCTACAACTATGTGTCATTTAAAATTAAATAAATGACATAGAGGTTAAATGCCATAATCACGATCGAAATTAATTAAATTCGATTTGATACGAAAATTCGACTTCATAATGCGTCGAAAGAATCAAAAATAATTAAATAGAAAATATCAAATCAATTAATGATCGATCCAAAAAATTAAAATTAATTTTTAATGAAATTATGTGCATATCAGTAGAAAAGCCTCGGCGATGTCTAAAGCGATCTCGGTTGCGAAATTGATCGACTGCGTCGCCAAACGTCGAGACTTATCAAAGCGGCGCTTCCGGGACGATTCGGCAGTATGCGCGAATGTCGATCCATTCGAATGCGATGCCGCACAAATTTAGACTAATTTCATCCCCGAGTCGGCGTTGTCGCGACCTCGATCCGCGAAATTGATCGTGCCGCGTTGGCACAACAACAACTTAAATTGACACCCATATTGCGGGGTCTAGTACATAAATTAATATCATATAAAATAATATTAAATTATAATTAAAGGGACTAATGGCTTTGTCTCTAAATCCTCTAATCCCTTAATCCGCCGCTCGTTGACCAATCGAGCGCGATCGCTCTAAGGGAACGAGCGTTGACCTCATTCGACATTTCCCTCTCATTTTTCTGCTCGTGATCCTCCCCTCTTCTTTGCTCTCGGTTGATCGAAGCTCTAGGCGACTTCACTCTGCGATCCTCCCTCTCTTGGCAAAAGCTTATGCACGGCGTTCTCCCTTCTCGGTGGCTCCGTTCGATCTCGGTCCGAGTCAGCTCAGAGACGCAGTGAACGCTCCTCCTCAGCGAGAGAACTCTCTCGTTCTCTGGCTGCTCTCGGCTCTTCTCCCTCTCACGATTCTTCCTTCCTCTCTTCCGTCCGTCACGCACAGTGAAGAACCGAACGGAATCGCGAGCCCTAGCCGACCCGGTCCCTCTGCATAAGCCAACCGAAACTCCTCCTTCTCCCTCTCTTTTAGTGAATCGACACCTCCAGGTCGTTTCTCTCCAACCCTAATTTTTTCTTTGTGCATTTGGGTATTCTGAAAATTAGGGCTTGGCAAAGTGAGCTTTATTTTGTGCTTAAATTCATGCTAGCTTGCTGGAAATGGGTTTTGGATGTCGTATGGCCAAAACCCTATGTTTATATTTTGTCATCTATGAAATTGCAAGCATGTGTTGGCTGAAATTTCTATTTGGAGGATTTCGTTGCCTAGATCTCACTTGCTAGCTTGCTGAAAATGGGTTTTGGATATTGTATGGCCAAAACCCTATGTTTATATTTTGTTATCTATGAAATTGCAAGCATGTGTTGGCTGAAATTTCTATTTGGAGGATTTTGTTGCCTAGATCTCACTTGCTAGCTTGCTAAAAATGGGTTTGAGATATTGTATGGCCAAAACCCTATGTTTATATTTTGTCATCTATGAAATTGCAAGCATGTGTTGGCTGAAATTTCTATTTGGAGGATTTTGTTGCCTAGATCTCACTTGCTAGCTTGCTAAAAATGGGTTTTGGATATTGTATGGCCAAAACCCTATGTTTATATTTTGTTATCTATGAAATTGCAAGCATGTGTTGGCTGAAATTTCTATTTGGAGGATTTTGTTGCCTAGATCTCACTTGCTAGCTTGCTAAAAATGGGTTTGAGATATTGTATGGCCAAAACCCTATGTTTATATTTTGTCATCTATGAAATTGCAAGCATGTGTTGTGAAATTTCTATTTGGAGGATTTTGTTGCCTAGATCTCACTTGCTAGCTTATTGAAAATGGGTTTTGGATATTGTATGGCCAAAACCCTATATATTTTGTTATCTATGAAATTGCAAGCATGTGTTGGCTAAAATTTCTATTTGGAGGATTTTGTTGCCTAGATCTCACTTCTTTGAAAATGGGTTTGAGATATTGTATGGCCAAAACCCTATGTTTATATTTTGTCATCTATGAAATTGCAAGCATGTGTTGGCTGAAATTTCTATTTGGAGGATTTTGTTGCCTAGATCTCACTTGCTAGCTTGCTGAAAATGGGTTTTGGATATTGTATGGCCAAAACCCTATGTTTACATTTTGTTATCTATGAAATTGCAAGCATGTGTTGGCTGAAATTTCTATTTAGGAGATTTTGTTGCCTAGATCTCACTTGCTAGCTTGCTGGAAATGGGTTTGGGATATTGGGAAATCTATGAAATGGCCATCTAGAAATGTAATACATGCTGAAAATTACTTTTATTTGAAGTCCGAAAATCTGATAAGGAAGGATGTATGGCTTAAATATCATAATATTCTTTGTTCTCATGAATTTCATGCTTCTATTTTGTTTCAATTGGTTTCTTATGAAGGGAATTATATATATCATGCCTCTTTCATATGCAAGCTTGAAATTTGTGATATAAATCACCATGTTCTCCAACATGGTAGGAAAATATCAAAATTTCCACGTGTCTCACGACATACACCTATGCATGCCTTTCTTGGCATGGGCGCGAGCCTTCATGGCAACCCCCCACATGTGGGGGAGAGTCGGAGTGTAAATTTTGATTATTATGCTCCTAATCAAATATACATGCAGGCAGCTTTCTTTTGGTTTATATGCAAATGCAGGCTTTAAAATTATTACTATAAGCGTTCACATTCCAATGCTACGGAAACTTTGATAAGTACTGCCGTTGTTCCAACGCGGCGTGGAAATACTTGCTATAAGTACGCTCACATTGTCCCACGCGTGGGAAACCTGATAAGTACCGTTCTCATGTTGTTCCAACGTGGCGGGAAATCTGTTATATGCTCACGCTTGTTCCAACGGCAGAAATGCTATGCCATCAAAATTTCGGCCGCGGTGTCTCACGACATACACCTATGCATGCCTTTCTTGGCATGGCGCCCGCTCATGGCAACCGCCACTGGGAGCGGAGACTGTAAACTTTGATAAGCAGAGATAATGATGGCGAGAAATATGCTTATAAGTACCCGCTCACATTGTTCCAATGCGCGGGAAAACTTCATGATAGTACTGCTCACGCTTGTTCCAACGCGTGGCGGAAATATGCTATAAGTACCGCTTCACATTGTTCCAACGCGGCGGAAAACAGTGATAAGACGCTCACGCTTCCAACGCGGCGAGAAATATGCTGCAGTCACATTGTTCCAATGCAGCGGGGAAACTTGTGATAAGTACCGCTCACGCGTTTCTAACGCGGCGAGAAATATGCTTGCTATAAGTACCCGTTCGCATTGTTCCAATGTGGCGAGAAACCAGATAACTGCTCACGCTTGTTCCAACGCGTGGAAACTTATGATAAGTACTTGCTCACGCGCCCGACGCGGGAAATGCAATGTGTTATAAACCCATGCACTTTCTTGGCATGGCGATAAATAAACTTCGGTAGGTGTCTCACGACACTACCATGCACGCCTTTCTTGGCGTGGAACTAGTCTCCCAGCGACTTACGGGGAAGACGGGAGGTCAGAAATTTCAATAAAAAAAAAGAGGTGAAATGTGTCATAAATGCTTATACTTTAATTTCATATACATGTGAATGCAAATTTATTGCTCCTTGCTATAAGTATCCGTTCACATTGTTCTAATGTGGCGGGAAAACTTGTGATAAGTACCTGTTCATGTTGTTCCAACGTGGCAGGGAAACTGTTATAATAAGTATTTGCTCACGCGTTCCAACGCAAGGAAATGCAATGTCGTGTTATGAACCCACGCGCCTTTCTTGGCGTGGGCAAATAAATTGCGGGTGTCTCACGACACCTACCATGCACGCCTTTCTTGGCGTAGTGGGAAGGCCTCTCCAGCGCTCTATGGGGATGACGGAGGCCAAATTTTCTTTAAAAGAAAAGGGAGTTAGAAAAGAAATGATGAAATGTTTAGGTTAACATATTGGCTTAAAATGCTAATTTATACTTCAATCTCTATATAATGAAAGTTATCCTATTTGTGGAAAGTATGACATTAAGTGGACTCTATCTAGCTTGACATGTTAGGAATACACATTAGACATATGCTACACTTCCCGGTTTGGTCTTCGGACCGGGTCCGGGTTAACAAAACCCAAAAATATCGCATCAAAAACTTAAACTTGCAAATTGATACATACTTTTCAACTAGACATTTAATGTCCATACAATATTTTAAAAGAACAGATACTCGTATGTATGTTGAAGTGTTCAAACAATAGAGACATGTGCAAGTTAGGTATAAAACAAAAGAACAGATTTTACATCTTCCCGGTTTGGTCTTCGGACCGGGTCCGGGTTAACAAAACTCAAAATTCAAAATTTGACATCGAAACTTCAACATCTTAATGTCCATGCAATTTTCAAAGAACGAGATGCATGCATGTTGGAGTAATTACTAAGTCAAATATAAAGAATACTTACATAATCCGGTTTGGTCTTGACGTTAACAAAACCTAAAAATGTGATATTATAAGAATTTCAAAATTAATAATAGAGAAGTTTAAGTCATATAATACAAGATATGAATCAACGACATAGCTTCTAAAATTCAAATCTCGTGAAGAAAAGTCTCAAACCCATCATGTTCAAACTAGAGTGACAAGGTTTTGAAGGATTATACTTCTTGAGATAATGAATTCGCACGATCCTCTCAGAAAACCAACATAGTTGACAAGGTCTATCAATTGATATTAACCCAGGATCGAAGGGTAATTATAATTAAAATTTCAATGATAAATGATCATATATTCAAATCTAAAAATCAATCATAAAATGATCAAAATTCAAAGGAAATAACAAAAATATATATAAAAACAAAAAATGAATTATCTAAATTAAAACTTAAAAAATAAAAAAAATCAATCCACCCCTCCGCAATTGTTTGTCTTCGGGTGGCAAATTAAGAAAATTTTTGCTCACAAAGAGCTAATGTCAAATTAAATACATAACTACCTTCACACTCAAATATTCCTAAAGCCCGTAAGTGACGCGGGTCCTCCTCGTCCGCGTGGTTTTGCCGCTGATATGGCACCACATAAATGACCGTTAATTGAGCCCTCGACCGGGTGGTTCGCGATATGGCACCACTACTAAATTACGGTCACGCACCGATGTTCAACGGCTTTGTTTTTTGAGTGAAATGTAATGTATTTGGTTGGGCAAATTCTATGTTAGCTAAGGTTGACTTATATTTGTCTCCTTGACAAACTCCACCTGTGTCTACAAGGACACCTTGACGACGTAACCCATGTGTTGTCGACAAGGATCCTTCGTCATCGACTACCTCCGACTAAGCGACTGGGGATCACGGCGGATGACGGAACCATGGGATCTTGATCGCCATCGTTCTCCCCACAAAAGTTTTAAGTTAAAATAATAAATTTCATAAGTTCTAAACTCCAATTTATATGATTATATATTAACTTGATTCATTGTCATGTCAGTGTTCTCTCGTATTGGGAGGGTAATTAACTATAGCTTGCTATAGAAACCCCAAAGATATAAAAGTTCTCACCAAATGAGAACGAAATCTCTGAGGTAGTGTCTTCTACTATTTCATTACGAAATTATCACCGACACCTAAACAACTCTTTCCTTTTTTCGAAAGATGTCGGTGGCGAATTTTCGGATCCCACAGCGCGCTGTCACTTCCAATTATTCGACATTTACACAGACTCATCTGAATTGAGCGCGAATAGTCTCATTTGATAGTTTTTGATGTTTTGAAGCTAACGACATGATCAATTTCATGAACGGAGGTCGTTCGAACATTGTCGCAGCTTCCCGACTCTGATATGCGCGTCGACACATTGATAGCTCGATTGTTTGATCGTGTGCTCGCTAGATTGTACAATATTGATATTTTGACCAGTTTCGATGTTCTGAACGCGATAATGAAGTCCGTTCATCGATCAGAGGTCATTTGGGCTGATTTTGGTGACGTACAGTGTATTTCAACCTCGATTTACGTACAGTCACTTTCGATCATTCGACATTTGCACAGACTCGATCGAATTGGGCGTGGACATTCTCATTTGATAGTTTTCGATGTTTTGAAGCGAACGGCGTGATCAATTTTACGAACGGAGGTCGTTCGGATATCATCGCCTTCGACTAATATCTGTGACGGCAGCGTTGATATCGGCCGATCGGTTGATCGTTAGATTTTGTAATATTTATATTTTAATCAATTTCGGCGTTAATGATCAGCGGTGAAGAAGTTCGTCTGACTTGTACGACCCAACTTATAACATATATATGTGAAGGTCAACAACATTCTAATTATTTTTATATTTGACTTGAAGATATGAATTAAAGCAAATATTGAATTCATTTGACGTATTTGAAATACCTCAAAAGAGTTCAAATTTAACGTATTCTTCTTTCAAAATCACGGCCTCAACTTGTTTCATGGTTCTGCTACCTGTTGTCCATTGCAGTAGCCAGTGCCATTGCAAAGCTTCGCAAGTCCTTCGTCGTTTGTCACATCAGCCTCGATGGCCCTTGCGAACCAATCCGTCGGTCGTTGTAGTACCACGTTACTGGTCGCAAGTCCCTGAGTTATTCGTCTAGCTCCTTTGTCGTCCCCTTGTAGCTCCTTCGCCAACAATTGTAGCCTTGAAAATTGTTCTGTTCAGAGGAGAATCAAATCTTTTTAGCAGCAACAATAAGAGCAATAACAGCAAATATTTATCCCACTAAGTGAAGTCGGCTATATAAATCCTTCATCTTCATTGTGTCTTATTACATGTCAAATTCTCATTTAATTCAAGTATACTAAAGTCATTTTTTATACATCTTAACTAAGTCTTTTTAGATCTACCTCTACCTTTCTTAACATATGGAAAATCTAATGCATCTATTCTCTTAACCGGGTCATCACATTTTATGTGACCAAATCATCTTATACAACTCTCTCTAATCTTATCTACCACATGAGCTACTCTAACTTTTTCTAAACATATTCATTTCACATTTTATTTCTAAGAGTGTAAACAATCAAATATTTTTAGCATTTTGACATTTTTTTTAGTTTTTTGTTTTTTTTTGTGTTTAAGCTAGGATTTCCTGTGCAAAGTGTTTCTGAGTGGGAGGTAACTATAATATTTTGATATTGGATTTTTAAGGAAAAATTTGGAAGATTTTTTTACTACTATAGCAAGAAGCTAATATTATAAATTGATATGTTTATTTTATAAAATTTATTAATATATTTCGCCTCCAACTATTTTTTTTATCATATTAATTAGGTTAGATTTGTTCATTCTAAATATTTTTGCATAAAGGTATAAACATTGTAAATAGTTTGGAAAATTTGTATTAGATTTTTAATGAGATCAAAATTATATAAATTTGTTGAAAAATGAGTGAGTTATGACTAAAATAGCATCATATTATTTGATTTTCTAAGTTTGCCTTTTTTGTTCAAGTGAATTATAGGTAAAATTAAAATGATCTTGCCGAAATTAGTTCAAATAAATAAATATAAAAATTGTTTAGACTACTTTTATGAAAGTTTAATGTAAACACTGCTGCAATTTTAAGTAATAAGACAATTATGTTTTTGAAGAGCACATGACCTCCCACACCTAAATTGAAAAAAAAAAATCTATTTATTAACGATCATATAATTATAATTATATTTATATTATAATATAAATATAAGATATATTATCAATTAATGTGCATTTTATATCATGTTTAACCAAACAAAGAATTTTCTTAATTGTGGCACAAATTGAATGTTATAAAAATACCATTAATATTTTTAAATAGATATCTATAACTCTAAACCCAAAAAAGTTGTTGGAATAAATTAATATATTTTTAAAAAAAGTATATTTATGCAAGAAAAATATAAATAAAATTTAAAGATGTATTCAAATTTTGGAGAGAGCGATCTCAGGTCCCTCATTAAATTTGCTCTTAATAAATAATATATTATAATTTTTTTAATATATAAATCATATATTTATGTTTTATATTTAAGAAATTTATATTCGCATCATACAAATATTATATATTCACAAATCTAATACTTAAACTTTACTATTGATCTATATAACTCTCAAATCTTAATATTACACCAAAACTATCTCTAATATTAGTTTTTAAAAAAATAAATTAGAACTTCTCATATATATATATACTTTTATGTAATTAAGATATTAAAATATTATATAAATAAATATTAAAATTTTATATGACTGGAATCTCCACATAAGCACTTAATTGGAATTCAAAAAAACGTTCATTTTGGGAGTAGCTTTTTAACCTTTCTAAAGAAATGAAGAAACAAAAGAAAGTACCTGTCCTGATCCGCTTAAAATGAATGTATCGTCATTAAGTTAAGCCGACAGAACCCGCCTTCACAGAAAGGCCGAGCTGGTACTTCCTTCTATGGATGGTCAAATGAGTGGTCTAAAACAGCGGTGCCCGAATCATCGATATTTCTCTCCAATATCTTAGCAGCTTTTCCTGCACCACCTTGATTAGGCAGAGAGTGTTTTTATCCTAATTCCTGCCCATAGCTTTCGGGCAGCGCAAAAAAGGTGCATTAAATATGGGTAATATTGGGCCGTTTATTTTTCGTTTAGTCTCACTCCTCCCGTTAAGTATAAGAGGTCAACATTGAATTTATGCTATGGTGATTGTTTCATTGATATTTGATGGAAGATTGTGATATTTCAATCTAAGGGAATAAATGAGTTCACTCTACTTAGAGCTACTTAAGATTTTAGGTTAATTTTTAATATTTTACTTTTAAAATACATATATATATATATATATATATATATAATTTAGATAAGAGATGAATCAATTAAAGAATTAAATTTGTACAAATCATTTATTATAATTTTAAACAATATTAATACGTTCTGCTTGAAATCTGAAGCACTGATTGCTACATTCACTCACAGTGGCCACCCCATCTTTCACCGAAGTTAGTAATGAGGATCGCACCCACAGTCTCTTAGCTCGATTGATGGCGGCCTTGATGAACTCTCCTGCGTTGATTTCTCTTCGCGGAGTCTTTCTTGAGGATATAAAGGGGATCCGTTATTCGTGGGTGATGAATGTGATGCTGTAGGCCCCAAAGGATTAGTCACAATGACTTCTCATTCATAAGATGGGTGGGGGTGTTGGGTGGATACCCTTAAAAAAAAAAAAAAAAAGAAATAAAAAGATTAATGAGTTTCGGTGGCTTCTGGATTAAAAGGATGAGTCGAAGACGGGTGAAGTAGAGGAGCTCCGACATCATATTTTCTTTGGACTTGGATTCTTTATCTCGGCGTTCGCCTTCTCTCATCCAGCGCCGACACGCTCCTGAACCGTGGCAGGCATCGGGTTAGCATGCCGGGCACCCGACTGTCAGCACTCGCTGTGACGCTGATAACGCTACATTGAGCTCCCGCCAGCTTCTGGATTATAATGTTGCCGCCATGATGAGGAGCTCGGCTTTGGGAGAGCTATCGCCGGCATCGCACGAGGAGGAGTTCTACGAATCTCTAGACCGTATCTTCTCCTCGTCGTGCTCCTCTACCTCTGCCTCCGACGACGACACCGACCATTACCATCGCCACCGTTCCCCACCGCTGGCTGCGGCGGCTTATGAGATATGGATCACCGATCCGGCCCCCGTCGAAGAGCGCCGGAGGAGGCTTCTTCAGATGATGGGACTTTCCGGCGATCCTGCTCTTTCCCGCACGAGAACCCCAATCTCGAACTCCGGCGAAGATGACTTCATCAGGCGGCGAAATGGGGATTGTGAGGAAGCTCCTAGATCCGCATCCTACAAAGCAGTGTATCGACGCATCGATCCCTTTTCTTCGTCCGCCATCTTCACCCGATCCAGATCCGATGACACCGTTAATCCCGTCACAGTACATAGGCAGCTATGCTTCTCGCCGTCCATTCTGTCAGCAGCCTCCGATGGCAGCGGCCGAGTCGAGGATGATGATGATGACGACCCGCGGTGCACTATTAGGAACCTGGATACGGGGAGGGAGTTTGTGGTGAAGGAATTTAGGGAAGATGGAATGTGGAATAAGCTAAGAGAGGTTGGGACTGGTCGGCAGCTAACAGTGGACGAGTTCGAAATGTGCGTGGGCCGGTCTCCAATCGTTCAGGAACTCATGCGGCGGCAGAACCAGAATGCTGATTCCGGCGCCGCTTCTGACTCCTACAGTGGCAACGGGAAGTTCCTCGGAGCGGGCGTGGGGGTGAGAGTGAAGAGGAAAGGGAACTGGCTTAAGAGCATTAAAAATATTGCCGATACCGTCGTTCACTACCGTGAAAAGAGGAGCATTGAGGAGAGGGACTCTTCATCGGAGAAGGGAGGGAGGAGGTCGAGCTCAGCCACGGATGATAGTCAAGAGGGATCTAATCATCATTTCCACGGCGCCGAGCGGATCAGAGTTAGGCAATATGGGAAGTCCTTGAAAGAGCTTAGTGGTCTTTACTTGACGCAGGAGATTCAAGCGCATAGTGGCTCTATTTGGACCATTGAGTTCAGCTTGAATGGGCGGTATCTTGCCAGTGCTGGAGAGGACTGCGTTATTCATATTTGGCAGGTATTGGAGTGCGACAGGAAGCGATGCCAGGCAATAGATGGAACAACAAGGGAAAATGGGAGTTGCTGTTCGTTCATGGGGGGTATTAGTAATGGGACACCGGAAGTTGCGTTTGCTTTGGCTTGCATTGAAACGAACCACTTGGAGAAGAAGAGGAGGCCAAAAATATCTAGCGGCAGGAAATCTCTCGGTTTGGAAACCATGATAGTTTCAGAACACCTTTTTACGCTCGAGGAAAAGCCTCTATGCTCTTTCAGGGGTCATCTTGATGATGTCCTGGATCTATCTTGGTCCAAATCCCAGGTACCTCTATTCATTGCGATTGTTTTGTGATCTCGATCTGAAGCGTTATAATGGATGTTTTTATTATAGCTATTCTGCTATTGTAGAAGTAAAATATATGCTAAATGCTCTATTAATCTCAATTTTATTAACTCATCAGGATTATAAGTATAGAAGCGTATTTTGCTGAAAAATTCACACACAAAAATGTGCTAATTAGAGATTTTTAAGTCGACCAAGCTAAATGTGTAAAGTCTTTTACCCTTCATGTGAAATTCCGTTGTCTTTGACTGATTTGACTCATAGATATCAATCCTCTCATCTGCTATGTAATTTTCTGGGTTTGCGTTTAACTGCTGATATCTTCTTTTTCGTTTAAATTACCACATCAAGTGATGTTTCATGCGTTTAAGACGGTTTCCAATCAGAAGCTACTTCTTGAATGTACTCATCGCTGCATATTTGACCACAACTTGACTTATTTAGGCTTCATTTAATCGATCATATGTGGAAGCTATGCAGAATTTGATGAATGAAGAATCATTTTGTTAACATTCGGTGTATGCTATCTCTCCTGAAAGGGTTACATTTACACAAATTTTTAAATAAAAGCTATATTGTGTTGCCTTCTCCTGCATTGCTGCTATCTATACTTCGGACAGTCATATAAGCTCATCTTCTAAGCAGTGAAAACTTTAAAAAAACTAAAACAAATGGTGTGATATCTCACAAATAGCTGCTTATATGAATGTGAATCACTCATTTTACCCGTTGATCAAAAGTGAAAATAATTTGTTTGGTTCATTTTATATGCTGAAATGTAGGGTGCCCTACAGTTTCAAAAGAGATTTAGCCTTTTTAAGCCTTGGGCGTTCCTTTTCAAGCCATTCGTAGATGCTAACTTTTCTAAAGATGTATGTAAAATATTTACTTTCATGATATTTTCATAAGATTAAGGTTTTTGTCATTCTCAACATTCATGATATGACAATTTCTTGACAGCCTTTAGTTTTTACTCTATGCTAGTGGTCCTCATGCATCCTCTTCTCCATACATGAGATTTTTTTATCAGGCTTTTGTTTTACATTTGAATGTTAAGACCAGAGAATCTAGAGCATTGATTATGTATTTGGAGTAAATATAATTGAATCTTAGTTAAAGATTAAAACAAAATTAAAGATGGGAATGCTACTTGGATAAAACATCAAATCAAAGTTTGGATAAGAACATTTTTTATAAAAACATAATGAATAAAACATTAGCTTTAGATCTTAAAGAGATTGTTTCGATGAAAAAATGATATAGTTTACCTAACTTTTATTTGTGTCCATTTTTTACACTGCGCTTGCTTGGAAATTACAAATTCTAATCCCACCAATTTTTTTTTTCTCTTTCTCTACAGCTGATGGTTTGTTTGACATTCTAAATTAAGCATTGACTATTTTCCATACATGGAACCATTATGACTTGGTCTGGGGAGATTTGATCTTTGCAGCCTTACACTTGCATGATATATAGAACCTGTGACCTCATTGTTGCCTAGGGAAAAATTAATGTTATTCCAGGCTTGCAATCAGTTAGTCACTTACCTCGGATTTCCATATAAATGGAAATGATAATGTGGGAGTCAAAAGAACATGCACATCTCAGAGAAAATTAAAGGAGTTATTGAGATGCCTTTTAGCTAACTATCATTTTGGCTCGTACACTATCCGTTTAAGTTTTTGTTTAACATAGACATAATTATATCGATATACACATCAAAATTTTAGTACTTGATTTGATTTAGCTAAATGCATGATTAATTTGTATGATTATCTTTTTTCTTACACATGCATTTTTCGATTGCTGTTCAGAAAAATACAGATCAATAGTGGACCATTAGAAATTCTTTTTTTAGTCATGGAAAATTTAACAATACTTTATGAAGGTTGTGGTTTAGGAACATACGGAATATAAAACTTAAATGAAGAATTTCTATCTTTCCAAAAACCAGCCATCAGGGTTTTGGAGCGCATCTTATAGCTTGTTCTAATGAAGTGGTTAATCTTCTACGGCAGTGATAAGCTATCCATTTTTAGTGATCGGTTAATCGAGTCTACTTTTTTTGGTGTACCAATTGAACTTTTACTAGTGTATCTTCCCAGCATTATCCTTTCTTTTAATTTGAAGAGGTTTCTACCTTTTGATATTGTTGTTTATTATGTTTACATAAACGATTTAATGCATTTTTTGCATAAATTCTGACATTTTTTATATGTTTTTCATAATTGTTAATTCTGTGAATGGCAGTATCTTCTTTCATCATCGATGGACAAGACAGTTAGGTTGTGGCATATGTCGAGCATTTCCTGCCTGAAAATTTTTTCACATAGTGACTATGGTTAGTGAGACTAAAGCCTATCGATGTCCTCTTTAGCTCCTACTTGGCTTGTCCATTGTATTTTGCTGTTAGAAAATATCATTCTGATTCTTTTTAACATTTACTTTGCAGTGACTTGCATCCAGTTCAATCCTGTTGATGACAGGTACTTCATCAGTGGATCTCTAGATGAGAAAATCCGGATATGGAGTATACCAGATCAGCGAGTTGTTGATTGGAATGATCTTCATGAAATGGTGACAGCTGCATGTTATACTCCTGATGGACAGGTTTAGTATTTGATGTCATGTGGTCTTGAAGTCTTTTGATTAGAATATAACCTTACTGTGAACCTTACCGTTTCACTGTACTTTTTAACTATTATGTTTAGTTCAATTTCACTCTTTTTTTCTTTTCAAGGGTGCTCTGGTAGGATCGCACAAGGGAAGCTGTCATTTGTATGATACATCTGGTATGGACAACATCATCATTAGCTCTATCCCAAATATTTGGGGTCAACTTTTTGAATACTCATTGTTCATTAGTTCCCGCTGAGTGTTGCCCAAGGTGTTAAACCTTTTCTTCACAAATCATTTTTGCACTACTTTAATCCATTTTTCTTGGGCCTATCTCTTATCTTTTTTAATTCTCTAACACTAATTTTATTTGCAATTATTTTGTCATTATATATCTAAATCAACTAAATGATGTCACTCCAATTGTTCGTCTAATATAATCATTTTTATTTATTTTTCTTTCGTCTTAACAATCTCATTATTGGCACTCTCAACTTAGATATTACAATGGTTTGTTTGGTTATTTTTAGAAAGAAAATTTGTTTGCAAAGATAAGTAATTTATTTTTTTACTTGGAACTATTCGGTGATTTTAAAGATGATCATAAAGTTTAAATTTAGTATTAATAAGTGCATCCATTCAAATGACAGAATTTAATAAATTTATCTCTTTTTAACTTAAGCAACAAAATGAATCCCAGATGTAGTTCAATATTATTAACTTTTTTGAAGCCTGATATTCATCATGCCTTTAATGTAGTCTGCTTGGCTGTACATTGTCCTTTGGACTAGAAAGTCATGTACGCATGACATAAGGGATGGGGACCACAGGGGATCTTATTTCTTTCCAAATTTCATTTGGCATATGTTTCATTGTATTGATAATCTCTGATTTGATAAGCAGTTATATGTTTTATTCTCACCCTTTTTTGTTCCAGATAATAAGCTGTATCATAAAACCCAAATTGAACTGCAAAACAAGAAAAAGAAGTCCAATCACAAGAAAATAACTGGATTCCAGGTTTTTAATCTTTATTGTAATTGCAATTATCATCATTTTTATGCTCATTTTTAATTTACTAGTATAAAAATGAACTTTTTTTATATGTTATCCAACAGTTTGCTCCAGGGAGTAACTCTGAAGTACTTATTACATCTGCTGATTCAAGAATACGAATTGTTGATGGAGTGGAGCTGGTCCACAAGTTGAAAGGTAAAGAAAACATATGATATTTATTGCTATATCTATTCATTATTTTTATTTGAACAAATAGAAGGCTATTTGTTTGACCATGTGCTCTAGATTCAATTGCTTTCCTCATCTACAGAAAAAGTACAAATAATCCATAAAAATCTTGCTTTAAGCAGTCATAAAGTGCAAAGATCTCATTCTTCAAGCACAACTGGCTTGCTGCAACATCCAAACTATAAAAATCGAAAAAAAAATTGCTTTTATTTGTTGATAATATCTCGTATATAAGTTGGTACATCCTGTCTGAACAAATACAAAAATTTTGGCAGCATATGGTGTTGCAATTAGGTAATTTTTTCAATTTATAGATTGCATATATACCACTATATCCTCTGGTAATATCCGAGCATTGGAATCATGGCATATTCACATTTTAGCCACCAAGTAAAAATTTAAAAACTAATTATAACAATCGCTCAGCAAGATAAATACAAAATTATTGGAAAGCCAATCCAGAATAATTATACAACTCAAGCTCTTTAAATAAAAAAATCTAAAGCTCTCCACTAAGATTCCCATAAATGTTGACCAATAATGTGACCTACAATTAAAGCCCTGGCTCAAATTGAGTATAGGAACGAGTTTTTAGCACAATAGGAAGCATAGTCTTTTTATATCAATTAAGGTAAAAATAATTTGACATATTCAGACCCTTATATTTCAATGGATAATATCCATCGAATAAAAATGTACAAGGATATTGTTGGATAAGTGATGAGTATCGGAAATAGGCTAGCCAAAGAACATGACTATATTGAAAGAGACTGTAAATTATATGACATAATACACAGTCTCCCAACCGAATGAATTCATAACAGACTGCTAACATAATTGGTATATTTGCACCCTTCCGCCATTACACAATCAGTCCCCAAAGCTAGGAGAGTGTTGGTTGTTGCTAGAGTTAAACGGTGTCAGGTCGAGTAAAGCATCATTCAACCATCAGCTACTCATTCCTGCTAACCTTATAAGCAGCTTTGCTCACTTTGAAATTTAAAATTAAAAAAAAAATTGTTTGCTTAGTATGAAATGTAAATATTTTAAACTATGTTTCAAAGCTAAAATTCAACATACCATTAATGATCACAGATAAATTTGACAAATATGGATCGATTAAGATAATTCTTTAATTGTAGGCATATTAAAGGCATGTCACGGGATTTTATGCTGGGGGTCAAAAGCTTAATGATAATATTGAGAACTATGGCTCGATTTAAACCAGGGATATATAATCAAATAATTAAAAAAATTAGTATAATTTGAAGAATCAAGGCAATAACTTGTAATTACATGCAAGGCTTAGGTAGACCTTTTTCAAGATGATAGGAATAAAGTTGATCCGTGACAACATGTAATCAGATTACACGGATTATGATCAAACATGAAGTATATAGTCAGATGATAATTAAATTATTGAGCTGAGGAGTTCCTCTTATTGTAATAAATGGATGATGCAAGACAAATGATGGATTTGCTATGATAATGGGTCAAGGATTAGGTTGTCTTATCATTGAATAAGTTTTATATCTTCACTGGAAACTAACACTTTAATAATTGAAGAGAAAAAGCCTAAAACTATTTTTTTAGAAGATTGAAAGAAACATAGCAGAAGAATTAAAAATTTTTAATTACTTTCAATAACGTATCCACAAGACTAAATAAAAAATAATAAAATAGCTTGCAAATAGCGATCTTAATATTAACTGATTTTGATCAAATCTAAGCTAATCACTGAGACATAAAAACAGATGATCTTCTATAAAGGTCTATAGAAGATGTAAAAAAGCATAACACCGAATCAGCCGAATTGTTTGTATGAGTAATCCTCATCATAATAACAAATTTCAACTTTGGAAGTCTTTCTTCAAGGGTTGTGCACTCTTACAAAAGTTCCCTCATTACGCATGAACACAAATGTCTCTACATTTTATCAAATGAACAACTATTTATAGGCATGGTGGGGAAATTATAAGAGTTGCTTTAATGCAATAATGGAAGCAGAGAAAATAAAGTCATGGAGAAAAAAAAGAGGAGAAATTTTGGGTCAAAAAGATGGTGGATTAAATAAAGTGATTAAAAACTAAGTGGAGAAATCAAAGGGTCATAAGAGAATTAAAGAAGTTGAAGCATGAAAAGATAAGTAGGTACGGTGATTGCTCAGGAAAAACACCTTCGAAAATCTCCACCATCTTATACGATGTTTAGGGAGTTCGTTCTTCATGAGACATATTGGTTTATATTCAATTAGATTTTCTCTAAACTTATATTAAGGTTTATTTAGATCTAGGTTCTACTTCCTATGAACACAAGCATCCCTAATTAATTATCCTTCTTATTATAGTAAGAGAGCACTCTCGATTAAGGATAGAAATAAACATAAATTTTTGATATAAATTAGTGTCTAGTGATGTGGTGTGGACGACTGTTTAATAGAAAAAAAGATGGTAGTCTTGATCAAGATCACATGGTTCCGTTAGTCTACCAACATTATAGGGTTATTAGCAGTAATGTCCAAGAAGTTTGATTAACAGTCATGTGTTGTCTCCTCTTAGAAATCCCGAGTAGATTAGAGTTGTAGTGTATGTTTTATTTTGTAAGTGTTTATTAGATTATTTAAACTAAACTTAATTTATAAGTTTACTCAATAATTCAATTTTATGAAGTCTGCATTGCAGACGTACATTGGGCTTACATCCATTAGAATGCCATATTTTAGGGAAGTTTGCATGACGAACAAATGACAGATTGAGCTTTCATCCATTGGAATGCCAAAGTTTTGAGGTTCGCATTGTGAACAAGCGATTGATTGGGCTTACATCCATTGGAATGCCAGTTTTAAAGAAGTTTGTATAGCTAACAAGTGATTGACTGGGATTACATTCATTGGAATGTATGAGTTTAGATTAGTCGTGCTTGCTTTATAAACACAAGTCAGACTTACATCTTATTAGGAAAGTCGTTAAATTGAACTTACATCTCTTTGGAATATTGAATTTAGAGAAGTTTGCATGACGAGCAAGTCACATTTGAATTGCAAACATGAATTGGAGTTATATCGATTAGAGAGCCTATAGCCGACCCCACTTAGTGGGATAAAGGCTTGTTATTGTTGTTGTTGTAGAGAGCCTATATCTGTTGGATTAGGTTTTGTGTTTATTTTTGGCACATAATAGAACACAATGGAGAAGAAGGATTCATGTGGCCAACCCCACATAGTAGGATAAAGGCTTGTTATTACTGTTGTTGTTGTTGTTGTTGTTTGAAAGTTCATGTTACGTATTGAGGTCCATCTTGTAAATATGACAAAACATTGGTTTATATTTGCCATAATATTCGATTAATTTTGTGATCACTTCATAATTAAAATAAGCTCATATCATCAGATTATTTATTTGTACTTGAATACTCTACGTGTTATATTCAATCAATTTAAATGATCGGCAATTATGAAATTTTATTAATTAATTAATGATTATTAATTCCACAAGATTTATCATACGAAGAAATTAATTTGAATTCATTAATGTGTTAAATTCATTTAGAGACTTAAATCACTTAGGGTTAAATCTTCAAGTATTTGGCTTTAAGTTCCACTTAGACTTTATTATTTTAATGTGAAAATAATAGAGAATGATTGTGCATAATTTTAATTTGGATGTTATAGGTCAATTTTATTTAATAATTTAATATTTTATTAATTTTTGTTTTGATATCAATTTTGTGTAAGGATTTTAAGTCTAATAATTTTCACAAAATTTTGACATCAAAATGGTTTAGTAGTGTTATAATCACAAAATTTAGTGTGATGTGCACTCTTCTCTCTTGCTTTGGATTCAAGATCAATAAATGAAGGATTTTCATCTCGCACTGGATCTAAGATCGATGGCGGAGGTCTTCGTAAAAATTTTTCGGCTGAATCCAAGACCAATGGACGCGTTTCTTCAAATTTTTAAAACTTGTGGTTTAATTGATTTCAAATAATTCAATTTTAAGTTTTTTTTTTTTTTAATTTTTTTGGCAAAAAGATGGATTAATAGTTGCATATTGTGAAATAGCATGTAAACGTCTTCTCCTTTATTCTAGATTCAAGATCGAGGAGGATTTTCTTTTTGCATCATATCCAAAATCAAAGGTGAAGGCATTCAATTTTAATCTTTGGAGCAAGAGATTAATTATAACTAAATTTTATTCTAGCATTTTATTTGAAATCAGCACCTGATTTTTCTTTCAATTTGGACAAGATTGCCTTTGCGTATTTTTACTCAACGCTTAGGGAGGGGAAAATTAGAACTTGGGCTTTATTTTACTTGCAATAGGCAATGGGGGCTTTGGCTTCAAGCTTGGGGGACGACGCCGGCCAGAACGGTGGTGGTAGTGATGATGACCAAGGATGGGTTGGTTAGGGACGGGCGGCTCTCTCACAGCAAGGCAGGTTTCTCGGTGGGCTCTCACATGTGCGTGTGTATCCCCCTTCGGCCGAGCCTCCCTTTCTCTCCCTTTTATAGATGCTCGAAACCTTCAATCGCTTCAGCTCCTTTCCCTATTGTTTTGGCTTACGTAGCACACCGGCGGTTGCTAGGGTTTTGAATCCTCCCACCCCCGCCCCCTTTTCCCTCTCTCTCTTAAGGCACAATGTTAGAGAGAGAGACCTCTGCTCCAACAAGTAACCACACTAAAGTGCCACCACCTCGAGGAACTAACCTCACTAAAATATCACTTTCATGGGAAATCGGTTGTCCACACTAGAAACTATCTTATACGTACCCTAATAGAAACCACGTTAGTCATTTCACTAGGCAACTAGAATGATGTGAAAACCTTCTAATAAGCTCATCAGAAAGTCCTTGTGCATTTATTAATTACCTTCAGACCTCTTCCAAGTCAGGGTTAGCAATGGCAACCTCTTCACAATAAATAAATAAATAATGCATAAATATAATTTTGATATTACAATAAGCTATACTATAATTTACATTTCATATGCTCGATCAATTTACTCTTGTTGAGCATCATCATCATTAGAAATAGCTTGTCCCAACTATTTTATGGTAGGCTTCATTAATCCTCAGTATTAAGTTTCCTCATATTTAATATCATCAAAGTGATTGTGGAATTGCTCCTATTAAAAACAGATTTTAATAAATGGTTTTAGGTTTATATGATGTAGGTAGAACACACTAATGAGATCTGTAAATATAATTAAATTATTGAAGAAAAAAAAAATATGTAGACCAAAGATAATCTGACAAGTCTTGCCATAAAATTTATGCAAAATATATTTATAGTTTACAACTCATCAAGAACAATTGGTGAGCTACTATTCATACACCTGATTTCCTTCTTGTAAAAAGGTTGCTGATCAAAGCTTAATGCTCTTCCATAGGATTTCGCAACACAAGCAGCCAAATCTCAGCTTCTGTGACCCAAAACGGGAAATACGTTATCTGCGCCAGCGAGGACTCCCATGTCTATATATGGAGACTTGATACTGATTCCCGACAAAACAGAAGCAAAGTAAGCATCAACGCCACACAGACATATGAGCATTTCCACTGCCGCGACGTAACGGCGGCGATTCCATGGGTAAACTCCGCCGCCACCGCCTATAACACCCCAGGAGAAACAACTCCTCATGGCTTCCACAACCACCCTAATGGCCTCTGCCAAAGCTCAGAACTTAGCCTGCAGCTCCTGGCTGAAGTTGATGGTCATGAGTCTATTGACTCCCCACGGCAGGTCCCTATCCTCGCCTCGAGCACTAATCATTACGGCGATAGAGCTTCGGCGACGTGGCCCGAGGAGAAGCTGCTGGTGTCGTCGAACGGGAGCAGCCCTGAGAGCTGCACAGATCGCTGTAATGGCGGAAAACTTCTGCAGAGCAAGTCGGCTTGGGGGATGGTGATCGTGGCCGCCACGAGAGGAGGCCAGATCAGAACGCTTCAGAACTTTGGCTTCCCTGTAAGAGTATGATCAGTTCATTTGGAAGTTGTTGGGAAGCCTATCAGCTGATCAATTCTGTGCTAGGATTGTATAGATAGAGGAATATATGGTGAGGTTTGTAATATTCTGCTGTTTGTTATGGGTTGTCATTTTTTTTTCTTCTCATTGGCTCTTATTTGAATTAATATATATCCTTTTGTTCCAGCTGGAAAAATTGCTGCCATGTGCAGATTGAAATGTAGGGTGAAGCTAATTCAAAGAGATAATTCTTCTGAGAATTACTTCCATAACGCTTCCCTTCGTTAATGGTGCCTTGGTGGTGTTAGTGTCGGAAAAATAATGCAAATTAGATGCAAGAGTAATACAGGATGATAAGGTTGGAAAGTATAAATTCATACAAAATTAAAAATTTATGATCTAAAAGTCATCAAATAAGTCAACCAGTTATTTTCTTTTAAATGGTAGTACTCAAATGATAACAAAGTGATGAAAACAATTTGATAAATGGGAGATTTGCATACATACTATTTAATTTTTATGTATTTACATATTTAATATTTTAATTTTAATTTTTTACATATATATATATAATATTCTAATCTTCAATATCATAATAAAAATATTATCATCACTCATTCTTTAAAAATAAAATGTATTTTTTTAAGTATAGAAAAATATTAAATGAGTAAATATCTAATTTTAAATATTAAATGCATAGTTACATAAGAATTGTGTGGTATGTATGTAAATTTTTCTTGGTAAATTTAGCAATGATCATTCACCACACAATGTAGTTTATCAAATCTTCACTTTGAAGCATGATCATTCACCAAACAGTGTAGTATATCTCCTACGCTTGTATTTGTTCAAATTTTCTATTTATTTGTGGATGATGAGTAGTTGAAATGTTAAGTTTTGCAATTTTTGTTAGAGTTTTTAAAAAGTAAAATTTACATGAATATCGATATTGATTATTTTAAATAGGTCATGTAGTTTAACCATTTCATTAAAATATAGTTTTATAATGTGAGATGTATCAATAATTTAATGAAATTGTATGAAATGTGGTGTTTTTAAAAAAACAATTAAAACTGTCAAAACAGAATCACTTATATAAAATGAATAGTGACTTTAAGTGTTTTGAGTGATGTTAGGAGTAAAACACCTCAAGTAGTTTTGAGTGTTTCTAGAATAATGTAAATTATTTTTTAAAATAAAATAATATTTAAAAAAATTCAAAATAAATGTATTTTTTATAAATAATATAAAATAAAATTGATCTCAAATATGCTCTTAAATTTTAGGGTTTGATATAAGGTATTTCTTATAGCTATTAGACGGCTTTGTTTCTATTGCAAAAACTAACTAATTTCAACCATCTTACTTGCAATCTTATTAATTTGCATATTAAATATAAAAAAATTACAATTTGTTGAAAATTAGTGAAAATAGCGTTGTGTAACGTTTCGCTCGAATTAGCTGTTCACTGCTCGTTAAACTAACGAGAACACAAACAAAAAATTCGTCGAAGTAGAACCAGTAACACCTAATGAACTGCTGGCCATGTTCTCGATAAGGCTCGATAAGGTGCGGGGGAGGGCGAGCTCGGCGATTCCTCATTGCGTAACTGTGCAACTTATTTCGTTATTTATTTTAGGGTTTTAGCCTATTCGGCTTCTCCGAATGATTCGAATTCCGCTGTTTTCTTAAGTCTTTCCGGCTTTCAATGGCCAAGCGCCCTAGTTCTTCTTACGCCTCAGCCTCTCTCTACAGTTCTCCAATCTCCACTTCTCCTCGAGTGCCTCTCGGCCGAGCATCGAGCATGAGCGTAAGCACTCCTCACCCACAATCCCTTCCTCCCAAGTCCCTCTGATTTCTTTTTGTTCTTGCATCATCATGGCCATGGCGTGATCGAGCAAGTGGAGTCTTATATGTGAATCTGATCCTCTATGGCTTTGTGACTCTGTCCCTCTCTCTCGATCTTGCTTTTTTTGAGTCGTCTGACGCTCATACTCTTCTCTGTGATTTCCTTTACTGTTCAACTGCTCTACTCGCTCAGGTATGTCACAGTCTCACAGATCTTTGTGGCCTTTCACCAATCTATGGTTATTGCGATTATGTGATTTTTTTAGGAGCATGACTCCTCTGTTGTATGGCCGTATGAGTCTATAGGAGCCTCTATTGGTTGTTATTCTTGTGAATTTGTGAGACTGTGATGTTATTTACTGTTTATTGTTAGTATTTAGTTTCAATGTGACAATGTGTTGCGTGTTTTTAGGAGCATGACTCCTCTGTTGTATGGTCGTATGGGTCTATGGGAGCCTCTGTTGACTGTTGGTTGTGATTCTTGTGAATCTGTGAGACTGTGATGTTATTTACTGTTTACTGTTAGTGTTTAGTTTTAATGTATTACGTATTTTAGTATTTGTGTTGTTCGTTCCTTAATCCTTCTGGCTTCTAGTATCTTCAAAGTTCAGAGTAACTTTGCTTGGTATTCTTTGTTGTCCATTCTTTTACCCGTCGACTTTTGCTGCCACCGTTGATTTTATTGTTTCATAAGTTACCCACGAGAAGTGAGAAGTGAACCAACCAAGTTACCAAAAGAAACTCTATCTGGAAGAATCAATAAAAGCAACCATCAATGGCTGAATAGAAATGAAACGAAACACAATAATAAGTCAAATCCTTGATGTCCCATAGATAACAAATACTCAATCACATGATTCACATCTAACAGCCAACAGACTATCTATTATAAGAAGTTGTTGGCTTGTATTCTTCAATATTTAAAACAGCAAAATAACAGTTGAATGAAAATAGCAAAACAACCAAACATCATAGAATGATAGAAGCGGAGTGCAAGAAATGGGCACCGTAGTGGACAGTAGTCTAGTTCCTAGTGACAGTGGACAACAGTTGTATATTTGAATCAAAAGATAGGAGCTTTTTGTAGCTAATTATAAGCTCTGCAACTAGTAATGCCTAAAGCATGTTTAATATCATCCTGAATGCCGAGCAAGAAAAAGGATCATATATTCATATGCTTTTACTTTGATATTTGATGATTATTTATTGTTTGACTTGTTTCTTCTTTTACCATTTTTTTTAAACAAAAGTGATTTAAATAGCCATTAGCCAGTTCACTAATTTTCTAATAATCTTCTTATTTCTATTGTAATGAAGCTCACTCTCCTTCTATTATAAATGATTCATCCTTGCAATTTTGATTATGCAAAGCTTAGTTGTAATATATTTTGTATATTCTAAACTTTGTTATATCTATGAATGCATTATTTTATAACATATTTATCATTTAACACATGATGTTTGGAATTATTCATAGTTTACATACAACATATGTCTTCATTTGAGCATTCCCAGTCTGCATCAACTGGTGAGGTACCACCTGTAGATATGGAATATTTGGAAGACATTCATAATCAAGCATCTCAACAAATTGTTGAGAGTATTAGCACTATACTAGAGGGGTAGGATAAAAAATTTAGAAAGAGAAATTCTACTATCTGGGAATACTTTGTAGAGGTTAAAACTATGTCTAAGGGTGTTGAGATTCCTTGCATGCAATGTATGTCTTGTGGAGTTAAGTTCCAAAAATCAAAAATAGGCACAACTTCTCAGACATATCAAATATTGTGATAAAATTAAATCAAAAGGTAAACAAGTTATTGATTTGTTAGATAAAAGATAGAAGCGACTGAATTTCTCCCCAATTGATGTTGCTAGTGAATTTGGCATTTCTATTTTTCATGATCCTAAAAATTATGATCAAAGGTAGGTCAGAGAAATTATTGTAAGGATGATTATTATCCATGAATATCCTTTTATGATGGTAGAGCACACTTGGTTTAATATCTTATTAAAATATTTGAATCCTAACTATGCAGGTTCAGAACACCATAAAAAATGATTGCATGCAAATTTATGATGTTGAGAAAGAAAAACTTAAGACTTATCTTAGCAGTGTGCAGAGAGTATCATTAACATCAGATTGTTGGACATCTAATCAGACAATAGGGTATATGTGTTTGACTATTCATTTCATTGATTTATCATGGAAGATCCATAAAAGGATTATTAATTTTATTGAACTTGACCCTCCTCATACTGGGACTTTCATCTGTGATGCTATATGTGACTGTTTGTTAGAATGGAATCTTCAGGATAAAGTCCCTCAATTACTCTTGATAATGTCAGTAACAATGATGTTGATTCAAGAGGAAAACTGTATTTTCGTGGTCATTTTTTTCATATCAGGTGTTGTGCACATATATTGAATATAATGGTGCAAGATGGTTTGAAAGAAGTGCATGATATAATTTATAATATAAGGGAGTCAGTTAAATATCTCAAAAAATCTCCTGCAAGGCTACACAAATTTGTTGAGATTGCAAAATAATTAGGTGTTCCTACGTCACGGTCTCTTTGTATTGATGTGCCAACACGTTGGAATTCAACTTATATGATACTTGAGTCTGCTTTTATTTATCATATTGTCTTAACTCATTATGCAGTTAGAGATTCAAATTACAAGTGGGTATCACTAGATTCTGATTGGCTGAGGTATGAAAAAATCATAAAGTTCTTATCAATTTTTAATAATGTCACTCAAATAATTTCTGGCACATCTTATCCAACATCAAATATTTTTTTCCAACTGTAATGCATGTTAAGAAGCTTCTTTGGGAAGAATCTAGATCTGAAGATGAGTATATTAGAAAAATGGCCGAAGTTATGAAAATAAAATTTGATAAATATTGGGGGGAGTGTAACCTACTAATGTCTGTTGTTGCAGTTCTTGATCCTCGTTTAAAGTTGAAATTCATTTCATTGACATTTCCTAAGATCTATGAATTACATGAACTTGATTCTCAAAATACATATGTTGAGAAGGCTCTTTGGGAAATACATGCAATATATGCTTCTGAGAGTTCTTCTATTACTGCAATGAATGAATCTATCAATGTGGGGTTTTCTTCTTCAAAGTCTGTTATAGATCCTCTTGGCACATCTCAATTTGATTGTATGTTGGTTTTAAAGATTTTGTTATGTCATTTGGTTCCATTCAGCCTGCTAAGTCTGACTTGCAGGTGTATCTTGAGGAAGGGTTATTTGCTTGCAATATTGAGCAATTTGATATTTTGGAATGGTGGAAAATGAACACATTGAAATATCCATGTTTGTCTAGAATGGCTCGTGATATCTTATCAATTCTAATAACAACTGTTGCTTCTAAATCTGCATTTAGTACTGGTGGAAGGGTGCTAGTTGATTATAGAAGTTGTTTATCTTCCAAGATAGTTAATGCATTAGTTTGTGCATCTAATTGGATCAGATCATCCCAACTAAATGCTAAAACACCATTGGTAAGTGCTTCATTGCTTCAATACAGTACCATGTAATTTAATATTGTTATTTCATTATATCTATTTTGCTTCTAATATTTTTTTATTTTTTTTCACAGCAAGAAATGTTGGAGGAGGAAAATTTGGGTGTTCCATTGGGTGATTCATGAGCAAGAAGAGGATTGTGTTCCATTGTGTGCTTCATTGCTTCTAATATTTTATATACATTTAATTGCAAATACTTTTCATATTTTTATTTTATATATTTGGTTATACACTTATGTTGATGATAGTTGATGGATTGTTTGGCTTTGAGTTAATTTAAATTTATGAATTACTGCTTAATGTTATTTTGTTCTAATTATTTTTTTGGCAGATGAATTATAGGAGGGAGGCTATGATGATTTAAAATGCTCAAATAGGTAAATGTTGCTTCGTTGCTTGTTGTTTTTGTTTTGGATTGTCATTATTGCATATAACCCTATAGAGGATTATATTTATGATAAAATATGTAAATTTGAATAGATACTTTTTAATTGATCCTCTATGGTTTGGATGTATGCAATTTGTCAACCTTATGTGGGATTTTAAGATGATGATTAATGAGCATCAAATACTTTTATGTTCCAACATTTGTCTCTATATTTGGAATGGCATGTTAAACTAAAGCTCAACCATATAGAGTGTACGAGGTTATGTCATTGACATATGTCCGTAATTAAATCGAGCCTCTAGTTTCAAAACTCCTATATTTTCATTCAACTGTTGTCCACTGACTCTATTGGACTACTGCCTAGTTCTATAATTTTATGTTGTTATATTGTTTTGCTGTTTTCATTCAGTTGCTATTTAGCTATTTTAATTCTGCAAGACTACAAGTCTACAAGACTACAACTTCTTATAATAGATAACCTCTTGCCTGTTAGATGTGATTCATGTGAATCATGTGATTGAGTATTTGCTATGCTATGGGCATATGGCATCAGAAGATTTTGGCTTATTATTGTGTTTCGTTTCATTTCTATCCAGCCATTGATGGTTGCTTTTATTGATTCTTTCAGATAGAGTTTCAGTTTTGGTACTTTGGTAACTTTTTTTTTCCTGGAATTATTGGCTACTTCCTCTTTGCTATGATCTTTTTTTCTTGCTCGACATTCAGGATGATATTAATCATGCTTCAAGCATTACTAGTTGCAGAGCTTATAATTAGCTACAAAAAAAACTCCTATCTTTTCATTCAAATATTCAACTGTTGTAATGTGACGTCCACTGCCACTAGACATCTCACCATATACACGCCCATTGCACGCTTCATCGCCTTTATCATTCTATGATGTTTGGTTGTTTTCCTGTTTTCATTCAACTACTGTTTTGTTGTTTTAAATATGCAAGAATAAAAGTCAACAACTTCTTATAATAGATAGCATGTTGGCTGTTAGATGTGGATCATGTGATTGAGTATTTGCTATGCTATGGGCATATGTCATCAAAAGATTTTGACTTATTATTGTATTTCGTTTCATTTATATCCAGCCATTGATGGTTGCTTTTGTTGATTCTTTCAGACAGAGTTTCAGGTTTGATACTTTGGTAACTTGGTTGGTTGTTCAGCCTGTTCTCACTTCTCGATGGAACAACTGTTGTCCACTGTCGCTAAGCACTAGACAACTGTCCACTACACACTGCCCATTACCCACTGCCCACTGCCCGGTTCTATCATTCTATGATATATGGTTGTTTTGTTGTTTTCATTCAACTGTTATTTTCCTATTTTAAATATGCAAGACTACAAGTCAACAACTTCTTAATAGATAACCTGTTGGCTGATAGATGTGAATCATGTGATTGAGTATTTGCTATGCTATGGGCATATGACATCAGAGGATTTTGACTTATTATAGTGCTTCATTTCATCTCTATCCAGCCATTAATGGTTGCTTTTGTTGATTCTTTCAGAGTTCCAGATTTGGTACTTTGGTAACTTGGTTGGCTGTTCAGCCTGTTCTCACTTTCAGTATACTTGTATTGTTGCTATTTTTTTTTGGAATTGTTGGTTACTTGCCTACTTGGTTGTTGTTGGCTTGTTGCCTTTTTCACAGTCTCCTAAACCTATTTTGACAGCCCTACGACCACCATAAATAACAAAAACAACATCATCACAGAGGTAAGTTACCTCTGCGATGTTGATGCTCTTGTTGTTTATGGTGGCTAATTGGCTATGATGGCTATGATGGCTATGATGATCTTAAAATTATTTTCTTTGGCTGATAGCATCTTTTGTGATTGTAACTCTTCTTGGAAGTTGGATGCTCACTAATTTGTTGCCCCTTATGTTGATAATTAAAATGAATTTTTTTTTACTCTGAGCCTGAGCCATCTATGCATTCTCTTGTAGATCATACTTATATATATATTTTTTTTCTCTTCATTAACTATCTTCTCAAGTGTTTTTTTTTTTGCAGATCATTTTCCCTACTCCTTGCAAGTTTGAAGGTGTTGGTGTTGATTCCTGAATTCTACTGACTGATGTCTGCTGATCTTTTTGAAGCTCCCTTCATGACTTCATTAGCTACTATTTTTTTTTCAGTTTTTACCTTTCTTTAGTTTTTCTTATTTTCTATTTTTTTGTATTTAGATAGGGATTAAACTCTTTAATCTTCTTGTAGCTCCTAGAGCATTAGATATTTGAGTCTTTTCCCCTATAAGGACTTTAAATTTCTTTCTCTAGTTTAATAAAAAAATTTTTTTTCTTTTGTATGATTGTATCATTGTATTTGCATGTCTTTCATTAGAAAAATTTTATGTGGAATGTATATTATAAATTTCAAAAAATATTAAATATTAATAAAATTTGTATATTGATTTGTGTTTTTTCCTTATTTATAAAATTGTATCTAAATTTCTTTGTTATAATAATTCAAAATTTTTTAAAAAAGTTTGTTTTAGTACTTAACTGGATAAATTCGAGCCTATTTCGAGCTTCTTCACGTAAATCGAAATGATTCGAAAGCAAACAAATAAACGAGCCTTATTCGAGAACACGAACACATTCAAACGAACAATAACGAACACCTAACATTCTCATAACAAGCTTAAAACAAACACGAAAGAAAACCTAACACAAATAAATGTAAATGACAACACGAACAAAGCCTCACTTCATGTTCTACCGTTCTCTATGCGACTTGAAACGAAAGGAACGGAATGAGATGGGTTTGAGGGCAAAATGGAGAGGTATATAATTTCTTTATTTTCTTTTGAATTTTATAAAATGAGGAAATGCATATATATATATGTATATATATATATATATATATATAAGGATTTTTTATTTTCTTATTTAAAATTTAGATTTTATTAGATTATTATTAAATCAATAAGAAATTAGTTTAAGAGCTTCACAAATAATGATATGACATTATTTTATCTATAATTTGACAAAAATACATCTATATATAATTTTAAATTTCAAAATTTATACAACCCTAATTCTATTGTATTACCTAAACCTTTAAATAGCTATGATTTTATTATAGGATATTAGTGAAAATAATAGATTTCAAGAAAAGGAAATTTTAAATGAATTAATAAATGAAAAAAATTTAAGCCTTAATTGTTTAAGGATTCTTGAAAATCTAAGGTTAATGACTTTATAAAAGATAATTTATAATCATGAGAATTGAATTGATTATATATATTAAAATTATTATAGAGAAATATAGAAATTTTTAAATCAAATTAAATTAAGAAAATTAATCCTTGAATAGAGAAAATGGAAGATATTGTGTATATACATAATTTAATAATTAAATTAACTAAATATAATAATAATTATTATTATTATTAATTATAAATTTAGCTTAATTTAGAAAGTAGGCAATAAAATTATGAGGAATGAGAGTGTTAAATAATAAAAGATATACACTAATATTATATACAAGAAATGAATAAAATAAATAAATTGCTTTCAAATATTGGTAAAGTTAAGATTTTCATTTTATTAGTACTTCAATTAAGGAAAGAAGTGTTAAAAGGAAGGAGATTTAAGAGTAAGCTATAAATTAAAGTGGATAATTATGTTCTTATATTTATAGTAAAAGTTTATTTATTTTCTGTGATGAAATGCATTTGTACATGATTATGACTTTTTCATGTACTGTAAATTGTGATTGATTTTCTCATTTTTTCATATTGAATAAACAACTTGAATGCTAGAACATATTGTCACTCCATCATTTCACAGAGTTAACTGATTTACTGTTATGAATCAATATGCATAATTGTATAAATTGTATGCTATGAATGTGTATGTTGAAAGTGAAGTTCACCCTCTTATGGTACTGGCTGATGACGTAATATACCCGTGCACAAAAAATGTCAATGGAATTGACAAATGGTAATGGCTACTTGTTCTTTGGATGAGTTTTGGTAAATATTTTCTTTTGTTAAACGTTTAGACGGTGACTCCTAAAATGGTTGATTGTAAAGGTAAAGTTCATAAGAAATATTCATTTGTACATACCTTCTATATGTTTGATTATTTGAGCAATTTCTTTTATATACATGTTATAACAAAAACTGTAATGCATGTTATTTCTGATTTCTTGTTTTACTATAGTGTAAAAGCATAATTCACCACTAAATTTTATTCAATTGTAAGTTGTTTATATTTTTCAGGTAACCATCCTAACTAGATGAATGATAAAAGGGAGGGTTATGTTTATCGCTGTAGAGAGACTTCAAGAGATAGGTATTTATGTTGGTTATGTTGATTTATATTTTAAATTATATTTCATATGAATTTTGTTAGTAGATATGTTATATATGCGGACGAATTGTTAATTGTGTTGTGGATTGTAGTGACTCTTATATGAGCTAGAGAAACATATTGTGTAATTTTGTTTAAGTTTGGAAATGTTAGGTAAGGTTTTATTTTATCTGTCTGACCGTCTGTTCCCACCTTGAAATTCCAAGCTCCTAGGCCGGGTTATGACAAGAGTGGTATCAGAGCGAGATTTTATATTTAGGGATATAAGTATGATCATAATCAAAGAGCCATTAGAAAGATGAAAAATTTTATGAAGAGATTTAAATATGACTATATTGATTGATGTGTAATGGTTATAATTAATTTGTGCTTCTCAGGCCTATGGAATCAATTCAAGAAGATGTTATAGGTGAAAATAGAGAGGCACAAATTATTGAGCACCAAAAGTTGGTGCAACCGCCTTCACTAGCTATAGATGCATTTACTCAAATGATGGAAGCAATGACTCAAATGATAAGAAATCAGTATACTCAAGCTAGTGGAAGTGGCGGGGTTCATATGGACAAATACTTGAAATTATTTCAGGATATAAGGCCACATCTTTTCTAAGGAACATGAGAACCTGTGGAAGAAGAAAACTGGTTGATGCAGATAGAAAAAATTCTAGAAAGTATGGCATGCCCTCTTGAAAGAAAAGTTGCTTTGACTTCTTTTGCTTTTGAGGGCGAAGCTGAGAGATGGTGGCGAGGACAATTGCAAGAGAAATTTGAAGGAAGGCCTTGCAATCTTGTTTCATGGGAGAATTTGTGAAGACCTTTAGAGATTGGTTTGTACCCCTCTCAGCTATGAGATAAATGCAGGACAAGTTCATCAGATTGGTATAGGGAGATCGTTCTATCATGTAATATGAAGCTGAGTTTACAATGCTTTCAAGGTATGCATCTTAGTTGATACCAAATGCAGAAGAAAAATGTCATAAGTTTCTATCTGGATTGAAGAATGTAATCAGACAGCCATTGATTCCTCTGGGTATTGATGACTATGATGTACTGGTGGAGAGGGCTAGATGGATGAAATTGGATTTGCAAGCTACTCAGAGGAGGAGAGCTATTCAAAAGTGAAGGAACGATGGTAGGTCAAAATTTGGGCAGAATGTTCAAACCGAAAAATCAAATTGGAAGAAACCTAAGTCATATACTAATGCTAGCAGTAGCAATATTACTACATGCCCAAAATGTGGAAGAGCACATAAAGGAGAGTGCCTCTTAGGCACAAACACTTTCTATTGGTGTCATTAGCTAGGACATATGACAAAATCTTATTATATCTTGGGTCAGAAATCTTCAATGGATATTAGGACAACTATTCAGCCTCCCCAGAGGACTGTTGGTAGACAAAGAATGACTAAATCGACTACATTAGTTCCATCTCAAAATTAGAACCGACAAAATACACAGCTTCGAGTTTATGCGCTTATGTAGCAAGAAGCACAAGACTCGCCTAATGTCATTACGGGTATGTCTTTATTTAAATTAGCATTATAAAAGTTTTATATTGTGTTAGATATATTTATTTTATATATATACTCATTTATAGGCATCATCTTTATTCAAAGTAAATAAGTTAGAGTTTTATTTGATGCTGGAACATCACATTCATTTATATTTGAGGAATGTGTGAGAATTTCAGGATTGAAAGTTATGGAAATGCATGTAGTACTTTCAGTTGCAATACCAAATGGATCTCATATGAATGTTATAAATTTTTGCAGTGTGAACCTGAATATCTATGAAAGAAGGTTGGATGCAGATTTAATAGCGCTGCCGACATATGAATTTGATGTGACTTTAGGAATGGATTGGCTATCTAAACATTATGCTACTATAGATTGTTACAAAAAGATAGTCAAATTCAATATTCCTGGAGAAGAAGAATTCAAATTTGTGGGGCATAAATGAGTATTAGCTATGATAGTGTCTTGTTTGAAAGTCCAAAAGATGCTAGCAAATGATATGAAGATTTTCTTGCTCGTTACTGATGTTACTAAAAAGGTAAAGAAGTTAGAAGATATACCAGTAGTAAAGGAGTATCCAGAAGTTTTTTTGGATGATTTACCAAGTTTACCTCCAATAAGAGAGATATATTTCTCTATTGATTTAATTCAAGGGCAAAACTTATAGTAAAAGTACCATATAGAATGGCGATCAAAGAATTACAAGAGTTGAAGAATTAGCTAGAATAATTATTGAAGAAAGGATTTATCACGCCTAGCACATCCTCTTAGGGAGCTCCTGTATTATTTGTGAAGAAGAAAGATGGGAGCTAAAGGCTATGCATAGATTATAGAAAGCTTAACAAACTCACATTGAAGAATAAATATCCCTTGCCAAGAATTGATGATATTTTTGATCAACTAGAAGGAACATCAGTATTTTTAAAGATTGATTTAAGATCAGGTTATCATCAGCTGAGAATCAAAGAAGAAGATATACCAAAGACTACATTCAGTACAATATATGAGCATTATGAGTTTGTGGTGATGCCTTTTGGCTTAATAAATGCTCCAACTGTATTTATGGATCTCATGAATAGAATCTTTAAACTTTTTTTAGATTCATTTGTGATTATATTCATAGATGATATTTTAATTTATTCTAGAGATGAAGCAGCTCATACAAATCATCTTCACATTATTTTGCAAACTCTGAAAGAAAATGAATTATATAACATTAACTGAATAATGCTATATTATTTATAAGTATTTTAAATTTTCAAAGTGTGAATTTGGGTTAAATAGTATCATATTCTTGGGGCACATGATTAGTAGTGAAGGTGTTACAATAGATCAGAGTAAAGTTAGAGCATTAGTTGAATGGCCCAGACCAACCACTATCACAGAAGTGATAAGTTTCTTAGGATTAAGGGAATATTACAGAAGATTTATTGAAGGCATTTCATAAATTGTCATGCCACTATTTAGACTAACTCAGAAAGCAGTCAACTTTGAATTGTCAAATCAGTGTGAAGAGGGTTTTTAAAAATTAAAGAATTATTTAATGACTGCACTAGTATTAACTATTCCATCAGGGATAGAAGGATTTCAAATTTATAGTGATGCATCATTAAGAGGTTTGAGATGTATACTTATGCAGAATGAAAGAGTGGTTACTTATACATCATGAAAAGAATTATCCAACCCATGATCTAGAGCTAGCAGCAGTGGTATTTGCATTGAAAATTTGGATGCATTATTTATATGGAGTAAAGTGTGAAGTTTTCACTAATCATCAAAGCTTAAAATACATCTTTACTTAGAAGGAGCTAAATTTAAGGCAAAGGAGATGGTTGTAACTCATTAAGGATTATGATTTAGATATTTAATATCATATGGGGAAGGCAAATGTAATTGCTGATGATTTAAGTGAGAAAATATCTAGTAGTGCTAATTGGTTAATCTCTCAACAAGAAGAGTTGATTAAAGAGTTAAAAAAATTAAAAAATTTAATTATTAAATCTACAAATGATCATTCTTTATTGTTAAATCAAAAGGCTATACAATCAAATTTGAAAGATATAATACGAGATGCTTTACCTCAAGATGATGACTTTCAAAAAATTTTAAATTCAGTAAAAGTATGTCATACAGAAGATTTTGAAATTGATGGAGAGGGATCACTGAAGTATCATGGTAGAGTTTGCATTCCAGATATTGAGAATTTGGGAAAAAACATCTTACATGAAACACATCATTCTAATTTATAATTCATCTAGGCAGTAGCAAAATGTATTATGATCTTAAGAAAATATTTTAGTGGTCAGGGATGAAAAGAAGTGTAGCTGAATTTGTCTACAAGTGTCCATCATGCTAAATGGTTAAGGCTAAACATCAAAAGCCAAGTGGACTTTTACAGCCTTTGCCAATACCTAAGTGGAAATAGGATGATATTGTTATGAATTTTATGGTTAGCTTACCTAGATCTAGAAGAGGTTGTGATATTATTTGGGTTATTATTGATAGGTTAACTAAATCTACACACTTTATACCTATTAAATAATATGATGTTGTTGAAAAGTTAGAAAAAAAGTATGTTGATGAAATTGTGAAGTTACATGGTGTGGTAAAATCTATAGTGTCTGATCGGGATGGTCGATTTACATCCAGATTGTGGAGAAAAATTCAAGAAGCTTTAGGTACTAAGCTTACTTTCAGTACTACACTTCATCCTCAAACTGATGGCTAGTCAGAAAGAATAATTCAGACACTTAAAGATTTGCTTAGACTTTGTACCCTTGATTTTAGAGGAAATTAGAAAATTCATTTGTCTTTGATTAAGTTTGCTTACAATAATAGCTTTCAAGCAAGTATTGGCATGGCTCCCTATGAAGCATTGTATGAAAGGAAATGTAGAACACCACTTTACTGGGTGGAGATGAGTGAAAGAAGAATCATTAGTTCAAATGTTTTAGATGAAACCACTGAAAAGATCTGATTGATTCGTGATAGATTAAAAGCTGTTCAAGATAGGCAGAGAAAATATTATGATGCTAAATATCAGTCAGTAGAGTTTGAAGTAGGAGAATTTGTATTTCTTAAAGTCAGCTCTATGAAAAGTATAAAATGATTCAGTAAGGTTGGAAAGTTGAGCCCACACTATATTGGTCCATATGAAATCTTAGAGAGAATTGGGAAAGTGGCTTATAGACTGGCTCTACCTTCTCACATGCAAGGAGTGCTCAATGTATTTCATATTTCTCTTCTATGAAAATATGTTACTGATGAAGTCAACAAGATTATTGTTGATCATATTGATATTCAACTTAATCTCACATTTGTGGAGGAGCCAGAAATATTTATAAATTATGATGTTAAGCATCTCAAGAATATAGAGATTCCTTTTGTCTGTGTACTATGGAAACATGAATCAAAACAAGAAGTTATGTGGGAGAAGGAATTGGAAATGCGAAGATTTTACCCTCATCTATTTGATCAAAGGTATGTTTATTTGTATTATTGCATTAAATTTTGAGGATGAAATTTTTTATAAGAGGGACAAATTGTAATAATCGAAAGATCAGCACCGAAAAAAAAACTCCAAACGCCAATGACAATTAAAATAGAAGAAGGACGATTTCTTTCAAACCAACCCCAAAATAGCGAAAGAGGAAGCGAGAGAAGGAGAAAAAAGAGGAAGACGTTCTGTGTGCATAAACGAGCACCGGCTTGACGAGAGAAGAGGAGGAGAGTCTTCCGTGCGCCGTCAACCGAGGAAGAAGAAGGAGGAGGGAACTTTTGCGAACGACGGGAGGAAGGGAGCCATGCACGTGAGTGACCTAGTGCAACAACGATAAAGGAACGAGAGTGAGTGACAGGTTGAGGCTTAGGGAAAAATTGAGAGGTATATAATTTATTTATTTCCTTTTGGATTTTATAAAATGAGGAAATTCCTATATATATAAGGGTTTTCTTTTTTCTTATTTATAATTTAGATTTAATTAGATTATTATTAAATCAGTAAGAAATTTGTTTAGGAGCTTCGCAAACAACGATTTTACATTATTTTAACTCTAATTTGAAAAATACATATATATATATATATATATATATATATATATATATATATATATATATATATATATATATATATATATATATATATATTCTCAAAAATTCATCGACCTCTCAATTAAGAGAGTGATTTAAAATATCATTGTAATTTTTAGAAGGTAGATGAAATAGTAGATAAGACACTATCCAGTGATTTGGTGAGGACTTTAGATCTGATTCCCAATTTCCTATAGGCGCAAGCCCTTATAGTTAATTACCCCTCCCAATGTTGAGAGATAACTTTCAATTAAGGCTAGTCGTTAAATCATTAAATGCGTAACGTATAGTAGCAGCATGTGGAGTTTTGAAATTTCATTTATAATTTATAAAATTCATCATTTTAGCTTAAAGTGGATGGTTGGGGGATTGATGACGTGCCCGATCTAGATCCCATGGTTCCATCATCTTGGGCTATCGTGGTCCCTAGTCTACTTAGTCAGAGGAGGTAGTCGACCCAACTTGATCGAAGGATCTTTATCAACAACACATGAGTTACGTCGTCCAAGAAATCCTTGTAGACTTGGAATGGTGTTTGTCTAGAAATAAGCTTAAGTCTACCTTAGCTAACATAGGGTTTTTTGTCCTATCAGGTATACCCTACGATTCACAACTCAAAGGGCAGAATCATTGGGGAGCATATGGGCTACAATCGTAATCGTAATATAATGGAGTCTTATTGGTCAAACCACCCGATCAGAGGACTCTGGTCATAACTGCTTCATCTGTGGAGCCTACTGGCCAAGACACGCAGTCAGAGGACACGGGTCATGTTCTTACTAGCATGAGATTTGTTGAGAGTGAATATAACATAACACTTGATTTGACATTGGCTCCTTTGTGAGCTAGAGTTTTTTTAATTTGTCATATCCGATAAACAATTATGGAAGGTGGATAGATTGAGTTTTGCTTTAAGTTTTTAATGATTAAATTTCATTTAAATAGTTTTTAGATTGATACTTGATTTAAGTTAATTTGATTGAAAATTAGAGAAACATTTTAATGAAAGTATCCCCTCCGGTTGAAATTATCATTCAACACAGCCATCATCGGGGTAGTTAAATGATTAAATCGAATATATTTGAGAACTTTAGATCCTGGCAACTCTGTTTAGCTCCTAATAGAGGATTAGATCTACTGTCACATGAAAGAATTAGCTTCTCAGATATTTCACTAAGTTAAAATTCTTATAATAGATTTAACTCAAACTCTAAGACTAAAGATCCATACTCTTACTTGAATTTAAACATTCAAGATATAGTGGGACGGTGTATTTAAGAATGCCCAATTAACTTGCTCGCATGTACGATGTGTTGCAGATCCGGTGGCATAGAAGGTGTTATAGGCATTGTGAATTGATCTAGTATCTTATTAGATCTTTTGGATTAATATTGAATTACTTTCTTTTATCCCAAGTTGATTAGTCTTTGAATATTCAATAGACTCTCACTTATGATAATTCTCAAATTCATCATCAACTATACTAAATTTATTCTTGATTCAATTCGAGTCTTTAACGAGACAAATAACATGCTTCAAATATTTTCCAAAATTTTTTTGATCATGCTTATTTACAATCATTCAATTTCATTAAGAATCTCCCATGGATTCTTTGAATTTTTTCCCAATTCTTTTATTTGAAAACTCTCACAAGCTGTGAAGCATTTGGATAAGGCATATAATTACTTCAAAGACATATGTAAGAATTCATTCTTTTGTTCAAGATCTCACATACATTTCAAGATATCTAAATTAAGAAGGTGATTGCCTTAGCATATACATGAATATTTGTTTCTTTAAAATGCTTTGTGGGTTTTAAAATATATGGGTTAAAGCAAGGATATTTGCCTTGAAATGTACGCTGAATCATATATTTAAGCTTTTCATATATATGTTGATGCAATTAGTTGAATGTAAACATATCTCATAATGTATGAAAGTATCACATTGTTATATTTAAAAGCTTGCACAAATTTAACAGAGTGAATAAAACTACAAATCACTTCAAACATGTGCAATCAAGTTTATTTGAAGTTCATTGCATGCTTGCTGATGAATTTTCAACTTCTTTATAAGATTTCTTTTTTTACTTCTCTTTTTTATTTGCTTTCAATTCACTTATTGTGATGATGAACTCTTTTTGAGTTATCATTAAAGAGTAATTTCATCATGTTCTTGTTCTTAATGAGCTATCGAGTTGAACATAATTTCATTTGAAATCGGATATGGATTCCATCATCACTTGAAAGCTAACACTTTATGACTCAATGTATTTTACTTAAACTACTTTTATTGCTCAAACACATGTTCTAAGATTGCTTAAACATTCATTAAAAAGGTTATAAAACATGCTCATTGATGAGCCGTTAAGTTTGCTACGAATCTCCTATAAGCTTAATTTGATTTCTTCATATTTGAAGGTGATTATTAACTTTACTATAAATCTCCTATGATCCAGTTATATGCTCAATGAGATTTATTTTGCTTTAGGACTTTTAGGTTTCATAATTAATTTGACATTCAATTAATTTTGAGTTTAAGTCCAAAAAAAATTGATGAAATTTTGGCGCTTGAGCATCATCCGACGGAGTTGAGTGTTTTGCTTACTTGTAATGAAGACAATGGGCTGTGCGACACCCAATCATTTCATCACAGCTTAATGAGTGTGACGAGGCCTTTAAACCTAAAATAAAATTATATATATATATATATATATATATATATATATATATATATATATATATATATATATATATATATATATACATTCATTTATTTTTTTCTAAGTCCAGAAATTTGACGAAATTTTGACAGCATTTTGGCTAGGAGAGCGACATCTAACAGATGTTGGCATATTTGATACACCCTAATGAGTATCATGGTGGTGTATACACCATACCGATTTTTCATCTCATGTCCAAATAGAACGAGGCAAACATCAAAAAAATATAAGCATTCGCATATACACATCAATATCACACATATTCAAACTTATTTTTCTGCGTGTTGTAATGATTGACAAGATGACAGAGAGGGAGATCTTGGAAACCGAGAAGAACCCACTTAATTTATCTCCACCGGAAAAAGAATTGGAAGGTAATGGAAAGAGCGATCTAAACCAAGAACTCTAATCACTGTTCCTCCTGAAAGGAAAAAAATGGGAATTTCATATTAAAGAAATGGGGGAATTTTTGGATTGAGGAAACGAGGGAATTTGAAAGTGGATTTTCGATTTTGGTGGAAATGAGAGAAAAATAATAATTTCGGATTGAGGGTAAGGTAAAGGGGAGAAATTGAGAAGGTGAAGAAGAGAAGAAGAAAAGGGAAGAAAAAGGAGAGAAGTGATTTTTGGTTTTGAAGAAAAATCAGAGAAATTTCAGTTTAGTTTTATGAGAAGAAGAAGAAAATAGAGGAGATGAAGAATAGAAGAAGAGGAGGGGAAGGAAGAACTACCTTGCTTGTGGTTGGAGAGGAAAGAAAAATGAGAGTGGGGGAGTTTTCCTTTTCGGTTTGGACGAGGGGAGAAAAATGGGAGAGACCTCTTTGCGTGCGGTTGAAGAGAAGGAGGGATCGCGAGCGGGGGTAGTTGAGGGAGAAGGGAATAGTTTTCTACCATTCAAATCGTGGAGCGTGGAGGATCGGTCAAGCGCTCGATCGGGAGGAGTGGAGGGAGATCTGAGCGTGAAGCTTGTGCAGTTGCATGAAGGAGGCCGAGGGTTCGGAAGAGAGATCAGATCGGGTCGTCTACATGAGGGAGAATCACATGAGGGAGAATCGGGTGAGAGGTCGTGCATGAGGAGAGAGCCAAACCGAATGATTTTTAGGAATTCAGGTTAATTTAGGTTTTTAAATTGATTTTTTTATTGTTTAATCGACTTTAATGTGTACTTTATTGGGTCAATTTCATCTCAAAATGCGCATTATAATTTTTGATCGCTCGATTTTCATGCAGATTGTCAATTGATGAAAACAAATTTTGATATTTGATAAACCAAGATCTAACCTCGATAATCATGCAAGCGCGTTGACGATTTGATTGCTTGATCGGTTGATCATCAAGTTGTGTAATATTTATATTCTGATCAGTTTCGACATTCTAAATGCAATGGCAAAGTCCGTTCATCGATCAGAGATCATTTCGATTGATTTTGATGACGTCCAGTATATTTTAGCCTCAATTTATGTGTGATCACTTTTGATCATTCAAAATTTGCAAAGACTCGTCTAAAATGAGTGTGAATAGTCTCATTTGGTAGCTTTCAATATTTTGAAGCTAACAGTGTGACCAATTTTATGAACAGAGCTTATTTGGATATCATCGTGGCTTTTTGACTTTAATATATGTGTTGGCGCATTGATGGCTCGATCACTTGATCAGTTAATCATTAGATTATTCAATATTTATATTTTGACAAATTTGATATTCTAAACATGATGGAGAAGTTCGTTCATCAATCAGAGGTCATTTTGATTATTTTTGGTGACATCCAGTGTATTTGAATCCGACTATCACTTCAAGTCCATCAAATTGACTTTAACTTATGACACATATATGGAGGTCAACAAATGCCCCCCAACATATGTGATTCACGCATGGAGTGAATCATATTTGTTGAAAATTGGTTTACCCTTTAGGCTGGCCATAGAACTTGAATCATTTTAGCTTCGATTGAAATTGCTTACAGAGCTTGATAGGATTTGTCATTAGTATGATGCCCTATTTAGGACATGCTAAGTGACGGGATTGACCGATTTGTGAAAATCGACTTATCAGATAGATAAGAGTTCTTACACCATCTACTCTCTGCTTTAATGGCTTCGTTGAAGATCTGTTTCTTTTATGTCATTGCAGATTTGAGTTTTCTCCAACCTTAGCTTCGTGCTTGGTTGGGTTTGGTGGAGGAATTGGTCTACTTATTTTGAAATTTGTGATTCCTTCTGCCCTAGCTTTAAGCTTGACATACTTAATGAAGGACTGATCTGATTTGTCCATATTTACTTGTCAGGAAGTGTTTGTATGTCATGGATCTTGTGCTTACTGCTTTGATAGATTCATTAAAGGGTGCATACAGATGACCTAACCTTCGGGCTTATATAAAGTATATAATGTTGAGTTATCAGCCTAGCAATATATGCTTTAACTGACTGAATAACTTACAAAATTTTTTTAGTTCAGTCATCGGCTTTATATGAACTATGAAATTATTTCTTCAGTCCTGTGCTTTCTGGTATGATGGACTTGATGAGGAGGTTGGCTTTGATCTATGCTTTGAGCTTGATCAAATCATTTGAGAATAAATTGAAATATCACCATGTAGGCAATATATAGATTGACTTGAGGCAGCTATGAATTGAAAGTTTCCTCAGATTGTCTTGGTTTATCGATAAAGTAAAAAAATCTCTTAGATTCTAGTTGCTTATAATCACTAAGCTAGATCCGATTTGAGATTGAATAGCTATCATTATTTGACTGAGGAGCAGAGGCTCTTTCACTGTGAATTTTTCTTACAGTTTGTTGAGTGACGAGAGCGTCAATAACTCGGCCACATTTGGGCTTGTTGAGTTCAACCTTTAGAACCTACTCGAGTATTCGACTTAAGCTGTAGTGGGTTGGTGGTTTTATCATCAGACTAACGAACGAGGGCTCTTTCACTGTAATCTTTTCTTGCAGCTTGTTGAGTGAGAAGAGCGTCAGCAACTCAGCCATTTATGGGCTTGTTGAGTTTGACCTTTAGAACCCATCAGTGTCATAGACTTCAGAATATAGAGGTTGATATTTTTCCAACTCAGTTGACTGAAGCTTCCAAAATTGGGAGTTCTTCTGACTTGATCTTCAGAATTTGACAAATCTGGGAGATAAACTTTTGTTATTTAGGATTGTCCTTTTATGCATGGAAATAGATACTTTAAACATGTGCAATCAAGTTTATTTAAAGTTTAACAGAGTGAATAAAACTACAAATCACTTCAAACATGTGCAATCAAGTTTATTTAAAGTTCATTGCATGCTTGTTGATGAACTTTCAACTTCATTATAAGATTTCTTTTTACTTCTCTTTTTATTTGCTTTCAATTCACTTATTGTGATGATGAACTTTATTTGAGTTATCATTAAAGAGCCCTATTTATACATATCAATGACTTATTTCATCATGTTCTTGCTCTTAATGAGCTATCGAGTTGAACATAACTTCATTTGAAATCTAATATGGATTCCGTCATCACTTGAAAGCTAACACTTTACGACTCAATGTATTTTACTTAAACTACTTTTATTGCTCAAACACATGTTATAACAATGTTTAAACATTCATTAAAAAGGTTATGAAACATGCTCATTGATGAGTCATTAAGTTTGTCATGAATCTCTTATAAGCTTTATTTGATTTCTTCATATTTGAAGTTGATTATTAACTTTACTATAAATCTCCTATGATCCAGTTATATGCTCAATGAGATTTGTTTTGCTTTATGACTTTTAGGTTTCATAATTAATTTGACATTCAATTAATTTTGAGTTTAAGTCCCAAAAAAATTGATGAAATTTTGGCAGCCTCCCTGCATCATCCTCGTGTAGGGGGATGCATTGGGAGTATTTTGGCTTACTCGGTACACACTAATGAGCGTAACGAGCAGTGTCTTGCAACACCACAGCCGATTTCCATCTTGTCAATCTCTAATGAGCGTGATGAGGCCTTTAAACCTGAAAGAAGACAAATGTAATGCAATATATATTCATTTTTTTTCTAAGTCAAGAAATTTGACGAAATTTCGGTAGCATTTCGACTATGGAGAGAGACATCGACATCTAAAGTTTATTTAAAGTTCATTGCATGCTTGTTGATGAACTTTCAACTTCATTATAAGATTTCTTTTTACTTCTCTTTTTTATTTGCTTTCAATTCACTTCAAACATGTGCAATCAAGTTTATTTAAAGTTCAAACATGTGCAATCAAACATGTGCAATCACTTCAAACATGTGCAATCAAGTTTATTTAAAGTTCATTGCATGCTTGTTGATGAACTTTCAACATCATTATAAGATTTCTTTTTACTTCTCTTTTTTATTTGCTTTCAATTCACTTATTGTGATGATGAACTTTATTTGAGTTATCATTAAAGAGCCCTATTTATACATATCAATGAGTTATTTCATCATGTTCTTGCTCTTAATGAGCTATCGAGTTGAACATAACTTCATTTGAAATCTAATATGGATTATATCACTTGAAAGCTATGATGAATAAAACTACAAATCACTTCAAACATGTGCAATCAAGTTTATTTAAAGTTCATTGCATGCTTGTTGATGAACTTTCAACTTCATTATAAGATTTCTTTTTACTTCTCTTTTTATTTGCTTTCAATTCACTTATTGTGATGATGAACTTTATTTGAGTTATCATTAGAGCCCTATTTATACATATCAATGAGTTATTTCATCATGTTCTTGCTCTTAATGAGCTATCGAGTTGAACATAACTTCATTTGAAATCTAATATGGATTAGTCATCACTTGAAAGCTAACACTTTACGACTCAATGTATTTTACTTAAACTACTTTTATTGCTCAAACACATGTTATAACAATGTTTAAACATTCATTAAAAAGGTTATGAAACATGCTCATTGATGAGTCATTAAGTTTGTCATGAATCTCTTATAAGCTTTATTTGATTTCTTCATATTTGAAGTTGATTATTAACTTTACTATAAATCTCCTATGATCATTAAAGAGCCCTATTTATACATATCAATGAGTTATTTCATCATGTTCTTGCTCTTAATGAGCTATCGAGTTGAACATAACTTCATTTGAAATCTAATATGGATTCCGTCATCACTTGAAAGCTAACAGAGTGAATAAAACTACAAATCACTTCAAACATGTGCAATCAAGTTTATTTAAAGTTCATTGCATGCTTGTTGATGAACTTTCAACTTCATTATAAGATTTCTTTTTACTTCTCTTTTTTATTTGCTTTCAATTCACTTATTGTGATGATGAACTTTATTTGAGTTATCATTAAAGAGCCCTATTTATACATATCAATGAGTTATTTCATCATGTTCTTGCTCTTAATGAGCTATCGAGTTGAACATAACTTCATTTGAAATCTAATATGGATTCCGTCATCACTTGAAAGCTAACACTTTACGACTCAATGTATTTTACTTAAACTACTTTTATTGCTCAAACACATGTTATAACAATGTTTAAACATTCATTAAAAAGGTTATGAAACATGCTCATTGATGAGTCATTAAGTTTGTCATGAATCTCTTATAAGCTTTATTTGATTTCTTCATATTTGAAGTTGATTATTAACTTTACTATAAATCTCCTATGATCATTAAAGAGCCCTATTTATACATATCAATGAGTTATTTCATCATGTTCTTGCTCTTAATGAGCTATCGAGTTGAGCATAACTTCATTTGAAATCTAATATGGATTAGTCATCACTTGAAAGCTAGAGTGAATAAAACTACAAATCACTTCAAACATGTGCAATCAAGTTTATTTAAAGTTCATTGCATGCTTGTTGATGAACTTTCAACTTCATTATAAGATTTCTTTTACTTCTCTTTTTATTTGCTTTCAATTCACTTATTGTGATGATGAACTTTATTTGAGTTATCATTAAAGAGCCCTATTTATACATATCAATGACTTATTTCATCATGTTCTTGCTCTTAATGAGCTATCGAGTTGAACATAACTTCATTTAAAATCTGATATGGATTCCATCATCACTTGAAAGCTAACACTTTACAACTCAATGTATTTTACTTAAACTACTTCTATTGCTCAAACACATGTTACAACACTGTTTAAATATTCAGTAAAAAGGTTATGAAACATGCTCATTGATGAGTCATTAAGTTTGTTATGAATCTCCTATCAGCTTTATTTGATTTCTTCATATTTGAAGCTAATTATTAACTTTACTATAAATCTCCTATGATCATTAAAGAGCCCTATTTATACATATCAATGAGTTATTTCATCATGTTCTTGCTCTTAATGAGCTATCGAGTTGAACATAACTTCATTTGAAATCTAATATGGATTCCGTCATCACTTGAAAGCTAGAGTGAATAAAACTACAAATCACTTCAAACATGTGCAATCAAGTTTATTTAAAGTTCATTGCATGCTTGTTGATGAACTTTCAACTTCATTATAAGATTTCTTTTTACTTCTCTTTTTTATTTGCTTTCAATTCACTTATTGTGATGATGAACTTTATTTGAGTTATCATTAAAGAGCCCTATTTATACATATCAATGACTTATTTCATCATGTTCTTGCTCTTAATGAGCTATCGAGTTGAACATAACTTCATTTGAAATCTAATATGGATTCCGTCATCACTTGAAAGCTAACACTTAACTCAATGTATTTTACTTAAACTACTTTTATTGCTCAAACACATGTTATAACAATGTTTAAACATTCATTAAAAAGGTTATGAAACATGCTCATTGATGAGTCATTAAGTTTGTCATGAATCTCTTATAAGCTTTATTTGATTTCTTCATATTTGAAGTTGATTATTAACTTTACTATAAATCTCCTATGATCCAGTTATATGCTCAATGAGATTTGTTTTGCTTTATGACTTTTAGGTTTCATAATTAATTTGACATTCAATTAATTTTGAGTTTAAGTCCCAAAAAAATTGATGAAATTTTCCCCGCATCATCCTCGGGGATGCAGGAGATTTTTGGCTTACTTACTTTAATGAGTAAGGTGTCTTCACAACATCACGCCGATTTCCATCTTCAATCTCTAATGAGCGTGATGAGGCCTTTAAACCTGAAAGAAGACAAATGTAATGCAATATATATTCATTTTTTTTCTAAGTCATGAAATTTGACGAAATTTCGGTAGCATTTCGACTATGGAGAGAGACATCGACATCTAACAGATGTTGGCTTACTCCGTATGCCCTAATAACCATAGCGAGCAGTGTCTTACGACACCGTAGCCAATTTTTGATCTCGTCCCACTCTAATGAGCACGACGAGGCCTTCAAACCTGCAAAGAAACACAAGCATTCACATATACACATCCACATCACACATGTTCAGACATATTTTTCTATGCGTTGCAATGATTGACAAGGGAACGGAGAGGGAGATGCTAAAAACCAAGAGAAGAAGCCACCTAATGACGATGTTCCTCTCTGGCTGAGGCAAAGGGGATTGGAAGGGTACGGAGAGGAAGATGCTGGAAATCAAAAAAAGAACCTGTCTGATGATGGTGTTCTTCTCCGGCTGTGGTAAAAGGAATTCGAAAGGAAGATGGAAAGGGAAGATGCCAAAAATTGAGAGAAGAACCAGCTAATAATTGTTCCTCTTCACGCAAAAAAGGAATTGGGTAATGAAAAGCGATCCGAAAATTGAGAGAAGAACACAATGATGTGTTCCTCCAACACAAAGGAAAAATGGGAATTGATTGAAGAAATGGGGAATTTTGGATTGAAAATGAGGGAATTTGAAAGTGAATTTTAAAAATGAGGAAAAAAGGAATTGGATTGAGGTAAGGTAAAGGGAGAAATGAGAAGGTGAAGAAGAGAAGAAGAAAAGGGAAGAAGAAGGAGAGAAGTGATTTTCGATTTTGAAGAAAAATTAGAGAAATTCCAATTTGATTTTGTGAGAAGAAGAAGAAAATAGAGGAGATGAAGAAGAGATGAAGAAGAGATGAAGAGGAGGGGAAGGAATAACTACCTTGCTTGTGGTTGGAGAGGAGAGAAAAATGAGAGAGGGAGAGTATTCCCTTCGTGGATGAGGGAGAAAATGGGAGAGACTCACCGTAAGAAAGAAGGAGGATTAATGGAAATGGGAGGAGGAGGGAATAGTTACTATCATTTGAATTGTGAAGCGTGGAGGATCGGAAGCCGATGGAGATCAGAGGGGAGATCCAGCAAAGCTCGTCTTGAAGGAGGCCGAGAGGTTCTAAGAGAGATCAGGGTCATCAAGCGTGAGGAACCGCATAAACAGAGTGAGGTCTCGCATGAGGAGAGAGCCGAACAGAATGATTTTTAGGGATTTAGGTTAATTTAGGTTTTTAAATTGATTTTTTTGCTACTTAATCGACTTTACTGTGAACTTTATGCCGATCTCAATATAGGGTTGATATATATGTTGATTCAAGGTTCTTTTAATGTTCCAAATGCAATGGCACAGTCTGTTTCACAATCGGAGACCGTTTGGTACAACTCGGCGTCAAATTGGATCAATTTCAGCTCAAAATGTGCATTATCATTTTCGATCACTCGATTTTTATGCAGACTTGTTTGAATTGAGTATGAACAGTCTTACTTGATAGATTTCAATATTTCAAAGCTAACGGCATAATCAATTTTGTGAATGGATGTTGTTTGATTTGCGTCAACATCTCATGACATCAATATGTGTGCAGGTGCGTTGACAACTCGATCGCTTGATCGGTTGATCATCAAGTTGTGAAATATTTATATTCTGACCAGTTTTGACATTCTGAAAGTAATGGCAAAGTCTGTTCATCGATCGGAGATTATTTCGACTAATTTTGGTGACGTCTAGTGTATTTTAGCCTCGATTTGCCTGCGGTCACTTCCAATCATTCAACATTTGCACAGACTCATCCGAATTGAGCGTGAATAGTCTCATTTGATAGTTTTGACATTTTAAAGCTAACGATGTGACCAATTTCATGAACAGAGGTTGTTTGGATATCATCATAGCTTCTCGACTCCGATATGCGTGTAGGCGTATTGATGACCCGATCGCTTGATCGTTTAATCATTAGATTGTGCAATATTTATATTCTAACCAATTTCAATGTTCTAAATGCGTTGACAAAATCCGTTCGTCGATCAGAGGTCATTTCGACTATTTTCGGTGACGTCCAGTGCATTTTGAACCCCGATTTGCTCACTGCCACTTCCAAAGTCCATCGAATTTGATTTGTGGGTTTGACTCGACTTATGACACATATATGGAGGTCAACAATATAATTTTAAATTTCAGAATTTATACTGGCCTAATTTTATTGTATTACCTAAACCCTTAAATAGTCATACTTTTATTGTAGGATATTAGTAAAAATAATAGATTTTCAAGAAAAGGAAATTTTAAATGAATTAGTAAATGAAAGAATTTAAGCCTTAATTGTTTAAAGATTCTTGAAAATTTGAGGTTAATGATTTTATAAAATATAATTTATAATCATTAGAATTGAATTGATTATATATATTGAAATCATTAGAGAGAAAGATATAAATTTTTAAATCAAATTAAATTAACAAAATTAATCCTTGAATAGAGAAAATGGAAGATATTATGTATGTGCATAATTTAATAATTAAATTAACTAAATATGATTATTATTATTATTATTAAATGTAAATTTAGCTTAATTTAGAAAATAGGCAATAAAGTTTTAAGAAATACAAGCGTTAAATAATAAAAGATATACACTAACATTATAGACAAAAAATGAATAAAATAAAGGAACTGTTTTCACATATTGGTAAAGTCGAGATTTTCATTTTATAAGTTCTTCAATTAAGGAAAGAAGTGTTAAAGGGAATGAGATTTAAGAGGAAGCTGTAAATTAAAGTGGATAATTATATTCTTACATTTACGATAAAAGTTCATTTATTTTCTGTGATAAAATATATTGTAAATGATTATGACTTTTCCTGTATTATAAATTATGATTGGTTTTCTCGTTTCTTCATATTGAATAAACAGCCTAAATGCTAGAACATATTGTCACTTCATCATTTTACAGAGTTAACTGATTTACTGTTATGAATTAATATGCATAGCTGTATAAATTGTATGTTACGTGTGTATGTTGAAAGTAGAGTTCACCCCCTTATGGTACTGGCTGGGGATGCAATGTACCCGTGCACAAAAAAGGCAAATGGAATTGGCAAATGGTAATTAATACTTGTCATTTGGATGAGTTTTGATAAAAGTTTTTTTTTGGTAAAGATTTAGACGGTGACTCCTAAAATGGTTGATAAATGTAAAGGTAAAGTTCATAAGAAATTATGGGATCCGAAAATTCGCCACCGAACTCTTTTGGAAAACAAAAAGAAAAGAGTTGTTTAAGTGTCAGTAATAATTTCAGAAGGCAGATGAATAGTAGATAAGACACTACCTAGAGATTTTGTTCTCATTTGGTGAGAACTTTTTATATCTGGTTCGGGTTTCTAAAGCAAGCCATAGTTAATTACCCTCCCAATCTGAGAGCACTTCGAAAGGCTAGTCAATGAATCGTTAAAAAACGAGTATATAATTGCAGTGAGAGAGTTTAGAACTTATGAAATTTATTATTTTAATTTAAAAAATTTTGTGGGGGGAACGATGACGCGCCCGATCTAGATCCCATGATTTCCATCGAGCCGTGATTTGGTCCACTTAATGGGAGGTACCCAATGACGAAGGATCCTTGTCGAACATGGGTTACAACGCCCAAGGTGTCCTTGTAGACTGGGTGGAGTTTGTCAAGGAAAAAATATAAGTCAACCTTAGCTAACATAGGATTTTTTGCCCAACCAAATACATTCTATATTTCACAGCTCAAAGAGCAAAGCCGTTGGAGAACATACGGGTTGCGGCCGTGACCATAATTTAGTGGTGTCATATCGCGGCGAACCACCCGGTCAGAGGGCTCTAGTCGTAACTGTCATTTATGTGGTGCCATATCGCGGCAAAACCACACGGACAGAGGACACGGGCCACATCCTTACGGGCTTTAGGAATATTTGAGTGTGAAGTTAGTTATGTATTTGATTTAACATTGGCTCTTTGTGAGAAAAAGTTTTCTTAATTTGTCACCCCAAGATAAATAGTTGCGGAGGGGTGGATTGATTTTTTTTTAAGTTTTTTTATTTAAACAATTAATTTCATTTTTTTTATTTATATTTATTTTGTTATTTTATTTGGAATTTGATCATCTTATGATTGATTTTAGATTTGATTATATGATCATTTATCATTGAAATTTTAATTATAATTACCCTTCTCGATCATAGGGCTAATATCAATTGATAGATCTTGTCTACTATGTTTTCTACAGGATCTGCAAATTCATTATCTCAAGAAGTATAATCCTTCAAAACCTTGTCCACTCTAGTTGAACAGAGGATCGGGTTTGGGACTTTTCTTCCTAAGAATTTGAATTTTAGAAGCTAGATTCATATCTTGTATTATATTACGTAATTAGCTTCTCGATATTATTATTATTTGAAATTCTTATAATATCAAATTTTTAAGTTTTGTGTTAACGTCCAAGACCAAACTGGGATGTATAGCATCTGTTCTTTTATATTTGACATGATGATTACTTCAACATATATATAAATATCTATTCTTTTAAAAATTTGTATGGACATGTAAATGTCAAGTTGAAATGTAGGTGTCAATTTGCAAGTTTAGTTCTTGATATGATATTTTTAGGTTTTGTTAACCCGAACCCGGTCCGAAGACTAAACCGGGATGTATAGCATCTGTTCTTTGTATTTGACATGATGATTACTTCAACATATATATAAGTATCTGTTCTTTTAAAAATTTATATGGACATATAAATGTCAAGTTGAAATGTAGGTGTCAATTTGCAAGTTTAGTTTTTGATATGACATTTTTAGATTTTGTTAACCCAAACCCGGTCCAAAGACCAAACCGGGATGTGTAGCATTTGTCCTTTTGTATTTGACTTAGTAATTACTTCAACATGCATGTAAGTATCTATTCTTTTAAAATTTTGCATGGACATTAAGATGTCTAAGTTGAAGTTTATATGTCAAATTTTGATTTTTGAGTTTTGTTAACCCGAACCCGGTCCGAAGACCAAACCGGGAAGTATAGCATCTATTCTTTGTTTATTTATCTTTCATTTGGATCACATATCTTTCTAGATATTTGATTTATTGGATACTTCATTTGGGCCAAAAATGAAGTGAGGAATCTAAAATAGATATAATTATTTGATTGGGAACATGATATGCACTTCATTTGGGCCAAAAATCCCCTATTTATGCCACCAATCAGCAAGGGAAAAGAGGCTGAAATAAATTATTTTAGAGGCCCATTTGATCAATCATGAAGTAGTGGACCTAAAATAGATTTAGGCATTTAATTTGGGCTAGAAATCCTCTCCTTATGTAACAAATCAGCTAAGGAAAGAGGCTAAAATAAATTATTTTGGAGGCCCATTTGATCCATCATGAAGTAATGTATCTAAAATAGACTTAGGCATTTGATTGAAAATAAGATATGCATAATGTTTGGACCAAAATCCTCCTTTTATGCCACAAATCAGCAAGGGAAAAGAGGTTGAAATAAATTATTTTGAAGGCCCATTATACTATGATCCATAGCCCATGTTTCTCTTAATAATGGGGAGGAAAAGACAAATATATGAGTAGATGTCATATGTCATTTAAGAGACAAGTGGATTAATTAAAATCCACCTCCTTCACATGCAAACTCATGGCAAATGGGGGACAAGTACTCATTAAATTTATTAAGAAGATATGGCAAAAAGAGTTTATTTTCCCTTCAAAGGAAGTGATAAAGATGTATAAGGGCATGCCACATGTCCATGCATGTGCATATGATATGACAAATGGCATAAATTTAGATGATTTCCTTGCATGCAACTTATGACAAGGCACCATATGTGTCGATGCCATAAAATAGATGGAAAAAGAAGGAGAAGCCTATAAATAAGAGAGGATTCACCTCTCATGAAACTTACTTCCTATCTTCCTCTCCTCTTTAGTACTACTAGTCCAAGTTCTTTCAATCTTGTAAAAGGATTAAGTTGTGCCACATAGACTTGTAAGTTCCCTTTCTAACTTGACAATTTTCTATTTTGATATCTTCATGATAGAAGTCATGTCATATGGTAGATATTTTTCTATGTATTTCAAGCTTTATGTTTAAGCACATGTCCAACATGTAACATGTCAAGCTAAGTAGAGCTTTAGGATGAGTATTAAATAATGCATATCATAATGACCACTTAATAAGATAACTTGTATGATGTAAAAATCAATATATAAGCATTCATGTTTAACATAAATAAGCATTGATCAATTCATATACTCATGTTGCATTTGTCATAGAATAGGATAGCTTACATGTTATAGAAATTGAAGCATAAGTATCAACTCATGTCATATTTGTCAAAAAATAAGATAGCTTGCATGATATAGAAATTGATGCATAAGCATTCACATTTGAGATAAAGAAAATTTTAAGCCAACATGACAACTTAAGTATTTCATCCCTTTCTTTCTATCTTCCTTTTTTTTAAATAAATGGACCTCCGGCCATCCCCGATAGGGGCTACTGAGACTAGGCATTCCCACCACGCCAAGAAAGGAGTGCATGGTGGTGTCGTGAGACACCTAATTTATTTGTCCACCACGCCAAGAAAGGCGCTCTCTGACTGAAAGATTTCCTTACCACGTTGGAATAACATGAGCAAGTACTTATATCATAACAAGTTTTCCTGCCATGTTGGAACAACATGAATAGGTACTTATAGCATAGAACAATAAATTTGCATTCACATGTATATGAAATTAAAGTATAAGCATTTATATATGACATATTTCATCCCATCTTTCCTTTCTTTCTCCCCTTTTTTTTGAAGTTGAGCCTCGATCATCCCATGGGGAGGGATACTGGAGACAGCCTTCCCACCATGCCAAGAAAGGCGTGCATGGTAGGTGTCGTGAGACACCTCGACCGAAAATTTATTTGCCCACCACGCCAAGAAAGGCGTTAATGGGTTAGCATAGCATAGTAACAAGTTTCCCTATCATGTTGGAGAAACATGAGTAGGTACTTGTAGTAACAAATTTAAAGTTTGCATTTGTATAATAAAAAAAAAGTTGCTTGTATGTATATTTAATTAAGAGCATAATAATCAAAATTTACAACAGCCTCCCGGCTCTCCCCCCACATGTGGGGATTGTCATGAGAGACTGGGCCTACCCACCACTCCAAGAAAGGTGTGCATGGGTGGATGTCGTGAGACCCCACGGCCGAAATTTTGATAGCATAGTATTTCCCTATTAACAAGATATCAAAATGATAGAAACAGGCAAATATGCAAGAATGAAACCCATAGGGAATAGCAAGTAGCATGACAAAACCCCCTCTTTTTAATTTCAGATTTCATTCTACTCATGTGCAAAAGACAAAACAAATGAAACCCATAGGATATAGCAAATAGCATGACAAAACCTCCCCTTTTTTTAATTTCATATTTTACTTTTCAGATTTCATTTTACTCATGTGCAAGAGATAAAACAAATAAAATCCATATGAGATAGCAAGTAGCATAGCAAAAACCCCTTTCTATTTAATTTCAGATTTCAACTTGCATATGAAAGAGACATGATATATATAATTCCCTTCATAGGAAATCAATTGAAGCAAGGTAACCCTAAAGCTTGCAATATTTAACCCATTTAAACAACAACATGACAACCTCAAATCACAAAAGAGATGGGACTTGCTGTATATGAGAAGCACATATTGTATAGTTGGCTTAAAATAGTTTATTGCATCATAGCTTACTGAAATGAAACAATTATCCTTCTCACTATTGTTTATAAGCTCATATCTATCATACATAAAAAAATAAAATAAAATAAAATAAAAATTCATCTTCAGCTTCAAGTAGATTGATCTCAGGTTTCAATTCAACTTCAAGTTGGTTATGTCTCACGTTTGTTTCAGACAAATGCAATATGTTTACCTTTTGGAGCTATATTATGAGAACAAGAGCAATAGAATACTTAGCATGTCCATTAGGAGCAGCAATAGAAAGTTTAGAGAAACCTAAAGAGTTTAGAATTCTTATAGAGATTGGATCATGAACCATCAACTGTCCAAGAGGAAACAAAGCAATCTGAATATATAGAAATTCGAGAGGTAGATAAGTAATTGATACAGAAAAAATCACATAAACCAACATATCACACGAGGAGGAGGAGAAAGCTCTGATCCCAAATGGAGAGGAACAGACGAGAAAGGAAAGGAGGAACTCAAGTAAAGATAATGGGCTCATCGGCTCAACCTTATCGAGAAAAAAGAAGCGAAAGCTTGTAGCATAAATCCAATCATCTTAATTTCATGCTATTGCAAACCAAAAAATAAGTCCAACCATAAAACACAAATGGAAGAGGAAATCGCATTTCCTTCAAGAAAAACCCACATGACAAAATATAACTTAAGATTGAAGCAAAACAACTTGGGGTTTGGTTGGAAGAGGGATGGGAAGGATCGAGTCCCTGTTTGCTCGACTAGGGTTGGTGCAAGAGAGGAGCAAGGAAGGCCAGTAGGGGAGCTCAGGAGGGAGAAAATTACCCAGGAGTCTTGGAACAGAAAGCGAAGGAGTTATGCGTGAGAGGGAGGATCGTCGTCAAAGAAACGAACGAGAGAGCTAATCTGAGGGAATCGTGACGAGAGCCGAGAGCCATGAACAGAGAGGAGAGTCGAATGAAGAGTATGCCGTGAATGAGGTCAACGTAGGAGCCGTGCGAGAGATATCCACTCGATAAGCTACTTTGTCGATTGGTTGCCTAAACCAACCACAGGAAATAGCTGGATTTTTCTATTGGAGGCTTGGGCGGCAGGGGTTAGGTAAGGATTAGGGAGAATTAGGCAGCCGCTAATTAATCTAATTGCAAATTAATATCATTTCGCATTAAATTTTATGAATTTACTTTATGCAATAAACCCTAACAATATGGGTGTTAATTTTAGTTGCCCAGTGAACGCAATCTACGTGATCGATTTTATGCGTAAATGTCGACGAATGGCCGGTGAAATTAGGTTTAAACGACGTGCTCAAAATCGACGCTCGCACATTGTCGGATCAATCGCGGAAGGTGTTGTTTGATAGATTTTGATATTTCGACAACAATGGTGCGATCAATTTTGCGAACGGAAGTCGTTCGGACGTCGTCGGGGCTTCCCGACTTCGATATGCGCGTAATTTCATTAAAAATTTGATTTTAATCATTTGATTGGTTGATCATTAATTGATTCAATAATTTTTTATTTAATTGAATTTTATATTTTAGGCGCATTCGAAGCCGGATTTTCAAATTGAAGTAGATTTAATCGATTTCGATCGCAATTAATGGATTTTAAATCTCCACCTTATTTATTTAATTTCAAGTGGCACATAGTTGTAGGTCAACAGAAATGTTCATTTGTACATACCTTCTATATATTTGATTGTTTGGGCAATTTCTTTTATATTCATGTTATAACAAAAACTTTCAAGCATACTATTTCAGCTTTCTTGTTTTACTATAATGTAAAAGCATAATTCACCCACTGAATTTTATTTAATTGCAAGTTATTTATATTTTTCAAGTAATCATCCTAACTAGATAGATGATAGAAGTGAGGGTTATGCTTATCATCGTAGAAAGACTTCAAGAGATAGGTATTTATGTTGGTTATATTAATTTATATTTTAAATTGTATTTCATATGAATTCTGTTAGTAGATATGTTATTTGTGGATAAATTGTTAATTGTGTTGTGGATTGTAGTGGCTCTTAAATGAGTTGGAGAAACATATTGTGTAATTTTGTTTAAGATTGAAAATATTATGTAAGATTTTTTTTTTTATCCGTCCGACCGTATATTCCCGCCTTGATATTCCAAGTTCTCGGACCGGGTCATAACACCTTCGATCACAAAGAAAATAATTGAGTAGAATGATGTTATTATATTAAAAAAATTATGTAAGTATTATTTAAATTTATTTTTTATAGGTGGATCAATTAAATTATAGAAAATATCATTTATTTTTATTTGAGAATACTTTTATTAATCCACTTCAAGTTTTTATGTGACATTAAATTTTAGGAAACTCTTCTTTTTGAGAGTATAGCATCTCTTGTGCCGTGCATGCCTTCTTCCAATCTGTTATCAACAAATCTACAAAAGCAGAGGAGGGAGATATTAAAAAAGCAGAACTATACAGTTCTTGCATGAGGACTACTATCACTGTGAACATGTAACACGTGTCTAAATTGATAATTGGTATTTTATAAATGCTACAATGGACCAGAAATTACGATTAGGATTGATATCGAGTAGAGCTCAAATGAATTTGGCTTAACTCAACTTAAAATTTTCAATTACAGCATAACACAAAATTGATTTTAAGTCAATTCAAAATTTATTGTTAATAAATTAATATATAAATATTATAATTTGAGCAAGTTCTTAATTATTTTTAAAAACTCGATCAGAACAATATTAGTATTTATAATCATCAATATCCAACTCAAATTTTGTACAGCCATATCATTATGTGGTTCAACCCACAAAGAAATCTATTAAGGTTAAGGGTATACATTCAATTGGTTCAGTAGAAATTTTTTTTATTAAAATGAATAAATTGAATTAAATAACTTAAAATAATTAAATAATTCAAATAAAATATAAAATCAAACTAATCAAACGAAATTATAACTTAATTTATTCGATTCTTTTTTTTTTTTTTTTTGTTAAACTTAATAACATATAAAAAATAATTTTTAAAATTTTTTAATAAACTAATTAATTAAAACATAATTTAATAAATTTTATACATTAAAAATTTTATTAATCAATTAAAAATATATCAATTTATATAAATAACTAAACATTTACAATCAAAATCATTTATCACTTTTTAATTATTTTTTTGTTTATTCAATTTATTCACTTTAATTAATCTTATTTTTTAATTGAATCAAAAATTGAAAAACAAATAAAAGTTGTTTTAATTAATGTTATAACATTCTATAAAGTAGAATAATTCAATATTATGCTTAATAGTTTATTACTCCCACATCCTGGCATCATTCCTCATATAATCATCATATATGTATTTAATTTTGAGAGATTAGTGTAACTGTGTTAGTGGATACATTAATATTAATATTGAACTTAATCGTCATAACACACTCAAAATTATTTAACTGCACCACGCATTAGATTAATGTGCCTTCAGAGTGATTAATTTATTATCTTATCCATGTGATCACAATTTGTTCACATTAGAATCATTTTTGCACCTCCATTTATACACAATTTATATAATAAATTATGTACCCTTAACAATTCACTTCATAATTGATATCTGAGCACCATACCATTGTATCACAAAGTTACACATCTAGATCGTTGTTCAACTACATTATTAATGTGCTATTAGCCTTGTAGAACTTTCTTCTTTGAAGAAACAATTTTTATATTGTTATTGCCCTTCACCTGGCGAAAATCCAAGGGTTTTTGCTAGGCAATGGACTTTGATTTTATGCTTCCAAATTGACACAATTTAGGCGCCATTCGGGACGGTATTCCGACAACGGTGTGGTTTAAATCGCACTATACTTATATTTTACAGACTGCGGTGGACCCGCATTTTGAAAAATCTACAATCAGAACATAGAGATTTTCAACCTAACCTGCCTTTTTCCAGTGGCAACCAAAAAGCTACGGCAATAAATATATATATATATATATATATATATATATATATATATATATGCCCACCATAACTTTTTAGATAACAGTTTCTTCTACAACAGCTCTACCATTACTATTACATAAAACTATAGTTGTCCCAAACAAACCTTAATATGTAACAATAGAGAAGATTATAAATGTCTTCAATTCGCAGTCCAAACACAAGTTCTTTTAGTTACACAAATACCATAAAAATGTATAACATTTAATAAATATATAACAAAAAAGAAAAATCACATACAAAAATGCATGGAAATACATGATTGTTTCTCCTTATAAAATTGTTTCTCCTTACTATGACAAAGTTCTCTTCTGCGCGTTAAATAACATTTAAATTCACGCATCATAATATCAACCGACACAAGTATCCATAAATATCCTAGTGCTACAACAGACATAAGTCAACAAAACAAAACTACCTCCAACAGCTAACTTACATTGTTCTCTAGGAGAAACCATCGCATCAAAGCCTGCAAACAAATTACAATCAAATTTATCGTCGAAATGTTGTTTCATGGGCCAAGTTCTGGTGTGCTTAAATTTATCCATGTCAACTACTAAACCAAAGCCAACTACAGAAAATTGTAAATAGTATAATTCATGCGTTCACGTCCCATTACATAATATGTAGGTTACTATGAACCGGTATAACTCAACAAAGAATTAAAAAAAAAAATTATTAAAAAAAAACCCTAAAATGTCAACCAACAATCTGATCTAGTAAAATAGTATGCTATTCAGAGAACTATATGAACACTAAACCTCGGTCAAAATGTTGTCAAGTATAGTTTATATTGCTGGATGAACATAACCTGCATCGAATGAAAAGAAGTGGATGTAATTGGGATGTAGTGGCTTGAATGAAAGCATAAGCTAAAGAACGCATTGTTATTCAAAATATGGTCCAGCTAAAAGAACATTGCAATTCTTAGCAAGAAAACAAAGACAGTAAAAACAACGAAAGTAAAACTTTGCTCCTTAAAAGAATTAATCTAGATTTCTATATTGTTAACCTTGCATGAATTCTTCATTAGAATTCATGAACACAAGTAGAAGGATGAAGATTGGGTTTCTTTAAGATAATTAGGTTCGTACTTTGATGTTGTGTTATTTAGGATGAAATAAAACTGCATGTTTATTTCTACTCTTATTACTTGGATTTTGTTGTCCTTTCTCTTAGCATAAAAATAAAATAGATGTAATATTTCATCAACCGTGTTCTACAGTCTTCCAAATATCTCCGTTTAATTTCATCTACAATATCAAAAAGAATTACCCTCAAATTCTATCATTTTTAGTGAGAACATCTAAGGTTGTTGTTAGTTTAGCTTGAAAATCGAGGATCGCTCAAAAATCGAATCGAAATTTGGATCGGTTCGAGATCGAATCGATTACATTGAGCCGAGCTATGAGCCAAAGATTTGGATCGAACTTTTTTTCAAGCCGATCTCGAGCCGGGCACAGATCGAATCGAATCAGCTCGAGATTAGATCGAATTTATCTATTATTAAAAATATTTAAATTTATATATAATACTTCTAAGTTTATAATAATAAAATTATTCCTAAAATTAAATGCATAGAGTTATAACTTGTAATCTTTTAAAATAAATATAATATATTTATAAATATAAATATTATTTATTTAAAAATCATATATTTTTTTTCATTTCATGAACTTAATTCATTTTTTTATTTTTTAATAATCATTTTTATTAAATTCAAGTTACTCGATCAAAATGAGTCAACTCCATTCAAATTCAAGCTAAAAACAAGGTTTAAAATGTTCAATTTGAGTTAGCTCGAAATCGAAACGAGCTAGCTCGAAATCGAAACGAAAACGAGTCAAGTTGGCTCAAAATCGAAAGGTTCAAGCCACGAGCCATTCTCAAGCCCCTCGAAAATATTTCGAGTTGATTTCGAGCCAACCTCGGATCGGCTCGAAATCGGCTCGTTAACACCCTTAAGAACATCTAGTGCACAATGAATATGTGCTAAAATTTTGCAGGAGATGGCTTATAGATTACTTTATATAAAATTCCGTTTTACTCCTATATTATACTAATGCAATCATTTGATATACTCTAAATATTAGAAAACACACACTATAAGAGTCACAACTCTTTCTCATGCAATGGTAACCATTTATCAAGGAACTTGCATTGCATATATTTGATGATCATAAGTGACATATTTTAATGATGTTGAAAATGGAAAAATCTTTATATTATGTTAGAATGGCACCATTCAGAAATTTTGAATATAAGAAAAAAAGGATGATTAATATAGATATATATACATACTAGTCATATCCTGTATGCCTATTACTATCCGACCAATATTAAAAAAATCACTACATTGTTCAATTATAATAAGAATAATAATAATTATTCATATTTGTATTGTTAATAAGATGGTGGTAACAATGAATGACTTATGCGAGAATGTTGGCCAATAAAGAGAAGCATAAGACTAAGTGTTTGACGATGATGATGCTTAGGTGGATGAGTGGCTTTACTCTTAGAGATAGAATGCAAAATGAGTATATTCGGAAAAAGTTGGAGTTTCCAGTGGTAGATAAGATTAGGAGAGTCGCCTTAGATGGTTTGGCCACATAAAGCGTCGTCCGTCCATGACCCGACAGAGAGATGCAGATTTGCCTTTATGTTAAGAAAGGTAGAGGTAGACCTAAAAGACTGGTTAAGATGTATAAAAAATGATCTTAGTATACTTGATTTAAATGAGAATTTGACACATAATATGACACATTGGAGGAAGGATTCATGTACCACCCATGGGATTGGGATTGTTATTGTTGTTATTGTTGTTGTTGTTGTTGTTGTTGTTGTTATTGTATTGTTATTAATAATAACAATATAATGCAAATGTAAATACCATCATCATCGACATCATCGAGAGTAATTCTCAACAGTTTAAAGTCAGATTCATGAATCCTAATCTTTCTTGTTCCCGCTGAGTGGATGTTCAATATAAAATTTATTTTGCATAATTTTTTTAAACAATCTATATTCAATTTATCCTTCAATATTGTTTTTTTATTTATTTTTTTCAGCATATCTTTGGCTTCATGTTCTACCCTTGATTGTACATACCTAAATCATCTAAGTCGATATTTCACTATCTTATCATTAAAATGTGCTTCTCTCATATAATCATTTCAATATATCCTTCCTAATTTTGTTAGACATCATCTTAAAATTCTTAGTTATGTTATACATTTCCTGCTTATTAACAAATTCTTTAAAAAGCAATGTTTACATCCATATAACATAGTTGATTTAAGTGCAATTTTATACAACTAACCTTTAAGTCCTAGTGATTTTCTCTTATAACATAGTGGTTATAAGGCACTTTTCTTTCTAACTACCATAATCTAGACATTATGCTCTCATTTATATCCTAGTTTTTATGTATAACATATCGAAGATATTGAAGCAGTTCGCATCTAAATCTCATCACTTAATAATACACACTTGTGGATTAAATATTAAAAATTAGTCCTTATTCTACTAAACCCAAAGCATTTATCTTCAAAATAATTTATCTATAATTTTAACTTGTCATTTAATTAAACCATTAAAAAATAGCTTTTAGTACCATATTGACTATATATAGGTGTTTATATATATATATATATATATATATATGCAATTGAGAAGAATAAGAAAAAAGATAATAAAAAGGAAAATAATCTCAATTTAACAATATAATATACTAATAAAATCACACATTACCAATCCAACATTTTTCGATAATAACATTCCCCCATCAAGTTGAAGCATATACATCAAGTTACAACTAGTTGCAAAATTTGAAAAAAAAAAAATATCTCAAAGCCAATGTATCAATAATTTACAACTTTTTACAAAGATTGAAATATACAAAGATCTCATAACCTTGGTAAAGATATTACTAAACCATCATCATTGGAGACAGGTAGAGTGATATATTTTTTGGCGTACTATACGAGAAAAATTCATTATTGATAGACTTCCCGCCAGAAAATAATCCAAATATAAGTTAGGATTTTCAACTTTGGGCTGTTAAGTAGAACTGTCAATTCAGGTTAGTGTGTCAAATTCAACCTAACCCAAACTGAAACCGGCCAAACTATACTTGATCCTAATCTAACATATTTATTTTTTGAGTTAAAAGTTTTGACTTTAACCTAATCTTCTAGCTTGTTTTTTATGTGAATTATGTAATTTTTTTAATTAATATGACAATTAATCCGAACATGGCATATTTAGCCTAATTAACATGTCTCAAATTCACTTAACTTGAACATTTAAACAATAATACTCGAGCCTGACCCAAATAACAATCGAGTCGAAGCTTTTGACCTCACACACACATTTTTCATCGACACAAATTTTTTTATAAGACATTAACCAATAAAATATGAAAGCCTATTAACTAATGAACTAAAGAATGTGACCATCACAATCACAGTAATTGACAGAAAAAGGGAAATTGTGATGATTTTCTGTATTCAACAAAAGTTTTTATAACCAAAAAAAGTATCTAGACACAGGCAACACGACAATGCAATAAATAGCTGATCAGTGATTGACGGTGGCAATACCTTTATCTGGAAATTGCTAAACTTTATATTCATTAACATGCATCCACTTAGTAGAGGACCACTTATTCCCTTTAATCACTGGGCATCCACCTGCGAGAATTAAACATAAATTCATATAGTTTACAGCACAAGCTGACCTAAAGAAATAGCAGAAAAATGAAATATATCTTAACAATGTTAAGGAGGATGTTCTAAGTTACAGGGATAATCACAAAATTATCTGGAAAGCAACTGATGCTTCTGAATAAAAAGGGCTTGCAAAGAGAAAAATAATAGTAAAATGTACCATGTAAACTCGATGGATCAAGAGTTGCATCAGGATTCACGCTCCAGAAAAGTAAAGCATCTCCCATTTTAGGTCGAACAGAAAGGCCCTTCTTTCCACATTCTGATAACTCGTTGTACCATGGTAAAGCACTACTGTTCATTTTCGCAGCAGGGAACACTGTCTCGCCACCCTCTTCAACATCTGAACTGAAGGACATAACACAAAGTTAAGAAAAATACAGTGAAGGGAGGGAGCATTAATTCTCCACAAACAACTTTGATCAAAAGTCAAAGTATTTAAGCAGGGAATTATGCAGAGCACATACAGGTACATGAGAAGAGTAGCAATTCTTTGACCACCGTTCTTGGTATTGAATTCGTCAAGAAAATAGTCAAAGTGAGGTTCATATTTCTGCCCTACTTCATAATGTAGAATTTGAAGTCCCTCCCCATGCTCTGCAAAAAGCATTAAGCTTAAGAATAAAACAAAACAGATGTCTACGGAATGTCAATGTCATAGCACAAGGAACAAATATAAGAGCGCACGTACAGAGAATTTAAAAAAAAAAAAAAACAGTTAGATGAGATCGGGATCAGAAAAAAATTTCATGTATGCAACCAATTAAAAATCAGATGTGAGCATTAGCAAGTGCGACTTCTAAGTATTAGATTTGTTGTGGTTGTAAATCAAAAAAGTAATGTCGTGATAAATATCTAAAATTAGCATTTTTGCCAAAGCTAATCAATTAAAAAAATTCAGCAACAACAACAACAACAACAACAACAAGCCTTAATCCCACTAAGTGGGTCATGAATCCTTCGTCCATGTGTCCTATGTGTCAAATTCTCATCTAATTCAAGTATACTAAGATCATTTTTTATACATCTTAACTGTCTTTTAGGTCTACCTCTACCTTTCTTAACATAAGGCAAATCTAATGCATCAACTCTCCTAATTGGGTCATCAGACGGTTGACGCTTTATGTGGCCAAACCATCTGGCGACTCTCCTAATCTTATCTACCACCGGAGCTACTCCAACTTTTTCCAACATACTCATTTTGCATTCTATCTCTAAGAGTAAAGCCACTCATCCACCTAAGCATCCTCATCTCAGAACACTTAACTTAGTCTTATGCTTCTTTTATTGGCCAACATTCTGCACCATAAGTCATCAGTGTCTTCTTACCACCATCTTATAAAATTTTCCTTAAGTTTAAGTGGAACTTTTCTATCACATAATAGGCCGATGCATTCCTCCACTTCAACCATCCAACTTGAATTCTACTAATAACATCTCCATCTATTTCACCATCATTTTGAACAATAGAGCCTAAATATCTCAATCGCCACTCTTATTAATGACATCACCTAAAGTCACAACACTATCACTAAAACTTCTACAACTAAAATTACACTCCATATATTCAGTTTAGATCTACTTAAACGAAAACCTTTAGACTCTAAAGTTGACCTCCATAATTCAAGTTTCGTTGGACTCTCTCTAGTCTTATCAACAAGAAGAATGTCATCGAAAAAAGCATACACCAAGGTACATCTTCTTGTAAATGCCTCGTAAGAACATCCATAACTAAAGTAAAAGATAAGGGCTTAATGTTGATCCTTGATGTAATCCAACTGAAATAGGAAAATATTTTGTCAATCCTCCTTGTGTTTGGACACAATGCTCTAGTATACATATCCTTAATGACTTGAATATAGCCAATATTAACTCCTTTCTGTTCTAGAATTTTCCAAAGAACATCTCTTGAGACTTTATCATAAGCTTTCTCTAAATCAATAAATATCATATGTAGATCCTTCTTACTTTCTCTATGCTTCTCTATCAAACCTCTTAACAAATGTATAGCATCCATAGTAGATCTACCTGGCATGAAACCAAACTGATTGTGAGAAACTTCTGTATCACATCGTAACCTATGCTCAAAAATTAAAAAAATTCAGCGGTCAGTCAAAACAAAGAAAAAGTCATTCGTCATGATCTATAAAACCCAGCCTCCATGAAATGCTGAAATACAGGTTCTAAACTTTTTTGCAAATGCATTACAGATTAACTAGTTAAATAATTTCCATATGAACCACAGCATAGGTTCGTAAAACCATTAAATTGACAAAAGCAATCCATGGCTTTGTTCCATGAAACCCCTAAAATTACATCATTGCTGCTCTGAAAGCCTCCAACAGTTCTAACTAATTGTAGCATCCAATAGTCAATTCAGTTACAATAAACAAAAATAAATAATGTCAGTATAAATCATCACATCATGGAAACACAGGATATGATCAAGGAACTTAACTTCAACTTGTTAGTCAAACCTTAGGAGTTGTTTTCTCCCCTTTCATCCTTCAAAAGTCAAAGCCTAGGAGTTAAGGCTAAGTGCAATGACTATATATTCCAGAAAAATATTGGCATATAAAATAGCTAAGTGGAAAACTATAATAATAAGGTACATGAAACGAAATTTTATTCTCAATGAACATATCCAAAGTATATCATCGAGAAAACTAGAACACCAACCACAATGAAAACAAGGGTGACAACAACTAAAAGAAACTAAACAAAACATAATACATCAGTCAAAATTATAAAAAAATAAATTTAAAAAAAATCCTCAAATAACTGATAGCAGATAGCAAATCCAAAGAACATATACTTCTAAATAATATGCTAGTCTGATGATAGTTCAGTGAATAATTTGTCTTCAATAAGTAGAAAATGAGCTTTCTTCTATCCAAAATGCATCAAGATCCTATTTAGATATAGGCAAGCCAATTACAAAATCCAGAGTAATTTCTTCTCCCTTTCATTATGAAATATGAAGAGGATTCAAATGCCCACCATGTTTCTAATGTTCACCATTAACCATCGGATAGGTCAAACACGAGGTTAAAAAGTTTGCCACATCCTTTTTATGTCAGGCTATTAGAAAGATTCCTTAAGATCTTAATACATCTTGGTACTCCCTACGTGAACAAACTATGATGTGATGTGCACATACTAAAATAATTCTTATCAAAATCTCACATAATCGATAACAGTTATCTCCAAATCTCAATGCACATGCATGAACAATAAAAAAACCAAGCTTGAATTTAGTATAAACATGCATCTACACTACATGGACATGATCTAAAATCATTAGTTGAATATATGTATGAGATTTTACAAGTTATTCCCCGAAAGTACTACTTGAAAATGAAAAAGCCATTTGGGATCAATTTTATTTTGTTTTCTATTTTTTTATTTTGTTTTATTTATGTTTTGATTCAAAATAAAATATGTTTAATAACGATAGTTATTTTTAAAAATATTCAAAATACCCAAAAGTTGTTCGAGTATTTTTAAAAATAATAAAATTTATTTTTAAAAATAAAAAAAATAAAAAACACTTAAAAATATACTAAATAAACATGTTTTCAAAATAATATAACAACTAAAATAAAAAATGCAAAACAAAATTGATCCCAAATAGACTTGTTGATTTATTTCAACCACAAATTATTTTTCTTGAGATATCAGTCACCCTAAATAATTAAAAGCTTCATGCTCAAGGTATTAACCATATTGTTATTATTTGGTCAAAAGAAAAAGTAAAAGAATGCTGATTTGGATTTCTTCAGGTTGTTTGGTTAAAAACTCTACAAATATATGAATTTATTTTTTTCTATTTGGTAAAATAAATGTAATGTAAAGTATTTTTGAGGTTGTGAAGCGGAATGGTGGCCAAGCGATTATGACGATTCGGCAATGACGGCCACGGTTCGTCATTCTACAACAAGCTTAGATTTATTTGAATTGAAATTTGGGTAATTCCAAATACACCAAAATTGACTTATCTAAGGAATTCTAAAATATATTATATTACTTTAAAATTTTACTTTACATCTTACTTTAAAATTTGAAATCCCCTGCATTTATATTACTTTACACTCTAAAGTATTCAAAACAAACAGTCACTAAGCCTTTCCTAAGTGGTATTGAATCCACAAATCATGATCTTTTATTAACTCAAGACATCATCCCTACCTCAATCTCAATTCTTTATGAATAAAAATATACATAAACCCTTATGATCAATTAAAACCTCACACTAAACTTCATAAACATAGTGTTTATAAATCTTTAAAGAAAAAATAATTGCAACCAACTTCAAAGTCATACATAGAGTCATAAGTAGATCTCGAGCGACTTGGAGAACACAATCCAAACTCTAAAAAGATAGAATAGTCACATATACTGATTTCATAATAAAATTATGATAATTACACCAGATTAATTATATTGTAGTTTGATAGATTGGTTAAAGCAATTGTGTTATCATTTATCAATAGCTAGTTTAATATTGGTTTTAAATTCATAATATTTTGTTAGAATAAGTTATACTAAAATCATGAATAGTTTATCCTTATTATTTGTTAAAGTCCCACCCATGCATTCAAAAAATCCTCAGCCATGCATTATACATTCTTAGCAATTTTATATTCACATTGATTTGGTGTATGATGCTAGCTTTGCTTTATTGATTATAGCATACCTTTTAATATCCTTGAAATAAACCATGAGATGACATATTTGCTAATATGTATATTGCTTTGATTGATGTGAAATGAATATTGCCCATACTAATCGTAGACTATATCGATATGATAGAGAATTAAAATGTAATGTTTATAGCATCTTTGCTATAAAAGCTTGATTATGATATCACATTCATATAAGCATGTATTTGATGGATTTGACTTTTGTATTGCTGATATGATTGGCTTGCATGACCAATTAATCCATAAAGTAATGACTCTCCAAATCTTAATTATCATCTTATAATCTTCATTTTTATGTGCTTAATGTGATCACAATCCATGGATCTCTTTTCTATTATCTTAGTTATTCTATATAATTCATTTTCTCAATGAACTAAATCAAATATCTAATTTGACTAAATTTATATTTTACCAATCTTCTAGATTTTTAATAATCATAATAATCTCAATAATATTCAATTTTCAACTCTTTAAATGACATTTTCTTTAATGATCATTTGTATCTCCTCACTCAACCAAGCCTCCTTATTAGTATAGAATTGATTTCCAAGCTTAACCTTCTAAAACAAACATCTTCATAGAATCTATCATCTTATTACATAGTAAATTTGGCTCAACTAAAAAAAATTCAACTTGCCTCAATAACCTATATTGAAAGATTGGCAATTGATCATCTTTCAAATTACACCACACCTCCTAAAGACATAATTTCTTTTGATTGTTTAATTTATGTTCTTAAGATACATGCATACTATATATATATATATATATATATATATATATATATCGATAGCTACCACCCTATTTTGTGTGATCAAGCTTTCTTTTGAAATCAACTCACTATCTTTGCAATAAGTTTTTTCATTTTTTCCAAGTAAGAAGAGATCTATATGTAATATTATTACTCCACTTTTATAAGTAACCAAAGTATTCTTCACACTTTTTAATGTAGCAAGATCATAAGAAATTGCAAAATCAAGTATCTTTCCATTGTAATCATCACATATTCCATAACCACTATGAACTCTCTCATAACTCATCCAACTATAACATATATGCGATATTTAAATCACCTTCAACAGTTAATCTTACTTCAATAGGTATACATTGTAAGAGCTCTTCCATTTCTTTCCATTTTTTAAAATTATCCTATAATCTAATTTGAGGGAAGCATAAGCATGGACCAAATTCAAAATTTCTTTGATGACAATTACCTTAATAGTAATTGATATACTACTAGCCTCATTAACATCAACAATTTTATCTTTCAACTCTTCATTTACTACCAACAAACCATAATCTCATTGTTAATCTTTCAACAAATACTAACTTATATACTTTCCATAAAACCCTTAGATTTTTTTAATATCGGGTTACTTTCTTGTAAACAAGCAATATTTAATCTTCTTCATATATCATAGTATACACTAGTTTTCTTATCTTCCTTTTCATAATTCAAGCATTCAATGGGACAAATCTAATCTTAAATATGAATTTTCATCAAATAAGGTTAACTCATGGTGTGTTGCTATCAAGGAGCATCTTAACACTATCAAAACTAAATTTGGATGATTTGAGTTCCATGCTAATTGTCAACCTAACATTAACCCTCAATTTTTCTCATTCAAGTAAAAAATAAACAATAACATTAATAAAAAATAGCTACAATATAATATAAAAATAATAATAATAGTAAATAGTAATAACATTAATGGTACTAATAATTATTATTATAAAATTTTTAAAACAAAATTTGAAAGAAACCACAAAAAATACTTGCTAATAAATAGTCTCTATCCTAATCACACTGAAGTTAGTCATGCTAAACCAATGAATCAACAAAAATGGTCTCTATCCTAATCACATCAAACTCTAAAAGAGTAGAATAGTGATGCCTATAGCGAAAAGGTAGGTAGACTCCAACAATAAGTAAATTAAAGGGTGAAATTGAGGATGGAGGTGACAAGCTCTCGTAAGATAATACAAGAAAAAGAAATAGAAAAAATAAAACACAAAAGAAAAAAGGTCAAGAGACTTAATCAACGAAGGTGATACAATCTAATTCAAAAAATACAAGAAGGAAATTATCAATAATATATGATAATCTTTGCCACATAAACTTAAATTGATTTGATTCATTGGTTATGATTTTTATTATATAATATTTTATTATTAATCAGGCCATTTTAATTTGTTATATTAGAGAGACCTAAGTCTTGTCATCTATACTTTAATAAAAAGATGTTATATGTTAAATTTGTCAAACAAATTCATTTATTATTGGGAAGATTTACATGCATACCACAATTTCTATACATTTACATATTTAATATTTAAAGTTTGATATTTACATTTTCAACACATGTACATGAAAAAACATATTCATTTTTAAAAAAGATAATAATAGTAATATTTTTGATGTGATGTTAAAGATTTGAGTATTATGTATGTAAATATTAAAATTTTGATGTTAAATAAATATATAAGAATTTTGTGGTATGTGTGTAGATGCCCCTTATTATTATTTCTTCTCTTAATAGATCTTATCAAGTTGATTATTGAGCATGCATAATATGAATAGATTTTTTAGCATTAGATATTCTTTTGGGTTTGAATATAAATCATTGTAGTATTTTTTTTTTTAAGCCAATGCATTATATTTTATTTGGTTTCCTTTAGTCGTTGTTGTTCATCTTTATATTGGTTGATTTTTTTGTTCTTTAATAATAGACTACTAATATTTTCATTAATTCAATAAAATTTTATTTCATGTATCTTATTATTATAGATTTTTACTTGCATATTTTTATGTGGTGATCTTTCTCTAATATACAAAACTATTTGATAGACTTAACTCATAAGGTTTCACTATTAACTTAAGGTTATGTCACTCTATCATATATATCTACATTATTGAGATGCATTATCGCCTTCAGAGATAAAAAAATAAAATGGCATTTCAAACAAATATGATGAGCTAAGACCAAAATAATCGGTTTTAAGTACCAGTTTTAACATTTGCTTCAAATTAGTATTCCCTGTTCTGCATGAATGTACCATATTTTTATGATTCCACTACTTCCTTCAAAATGCTAAGAGGGTAAGGAAAATCATGAGATACTATGTAACGAGAAAATGAAAAAATCCACATTCAATCTACTAGGCAATCATGATTCACTCGAAACATACCAACTGGAATGAAGGAAAAATCAGCTATCCTTTTCTCAATGGCCTTAACAATTTTGTCTTGTCCCCTTGAAAGAAACATGCCAGAGCTAGTTCTCACTCTGCAAACAATGCCAAATTCTAAAAAGTCTTCAATTAGTTTAATTTCAAATAATAAGTAAGGTAACTAGGATACCTGCTATCTTTACTTTTGCCAGTGGTACTATCGACAACGGTAGACTTCGCCATATGAGGTTTTGCTAATTCTATTAGATATTCACATTCCTCTTTTGACTGCATAAAGCATATATTGGATCAAAGTTCATAAACTGACAAAGACAATTCTATAAAGCTTAAAATGCTGTAGGAAAAAATCTTTTGACAGCATGAAAAAAATATAAGATCAAAGTTTAAAATTATGACAAAGAACATTTTATAAAGCTTAAAATGCTTAAGGAAAAGCGCAAAGAAACTTACAAAACAATGACATCACCAAAATAACCTTTATAAATTGTTCATATAAAACCTTTTACATCAATCAAAGACTATGCAAGAAAAAAAGGCATGAAAATTAAGTTAAGCAAACCAATATTTTCTGCTGGTTCAAAATAAGCTAATGAAGATAGATGCTAGCATGGAAAATGGAAGAAATTTGGAAAGAACTTTCATAACCCGTTTTACCATTGCCCTTACTGAATTGGACCAATTTCTCTGAACCGACCTGCCCATTGCTTTTTCTGCTTTGTATGATTCTTGAATCCCAAATCTAGATCTTAGGGAAGAATCAAGTAAAGAGAGAATATGAGAACATCTAGGGCTTGGAGGAGAGAGTGTGTACATGTGAAGAGAACAATGCAAGTGAGGAGAACCCCATGCATGTAGCTGTTGCCTTTGGCAACTTTCATGGCTTCATCAGGGTCGTTTGAGAGAATGCCAAGTGGAAGAAAAGTTCTCTATTTTGTCCCACCTCCCTCTTAACACACTTAAGTTAGATAAACACTAACCCTAAATTTTAAAAAAAAAATTTAATTTAGATAATCAATTTGAGAATTCTTAGATCCAATTTATATGTATCACAAAGATGAAAATTTTATTTATAAGTTTTTCTTGAGATTTGATATTTGATTTGGATAGAAAATGAGATATGAACTTTCTAATCAAATAATTATAAAGAGTAATATCACCAAAATTAATTGATGAATAAAAAATGAGGAGTTTAGAGCATTTGATCCTATATTGTCTTATTGTACCAATAGAAACTATTAGATTTTCTTAAGACCGGTGTCTATCTTTCTCAATTTCAAGCATCGTATACACAAATATAAAAAAGAGAATGACTTATGGATAATGAGTCATTTATGGAACATAAATACAGTATACAAGCAAATAAATGTTTTAACATGTCAATGCAATTATCATAGTTCACACATCACTCTTTCTAAGCACTTCAATATAATGAATAAAAAGGATCTTTCATAGACACTGTTTACATCTATCATAATTTACTATCCTACTGGTATTTTTGTTTTTTTATGTTGATCATATTTATACTATGTGCCTCGTCGTATATACTTTATTCGGTGGGTTTTACTTATAGAGTTTATTTCCTGCAAACTCAAACCTATATTTTATGATTTTCAGTTTATTAATTGTGTATCTTCAGATCTTCTAGAGGAGCTTCTAGTCTCATACTTCAGGCATATCATAGAGGTATTTATGATTCGAGCTATTTATTTGATTCATGATGCAGTTAACTTTTATTTATATTTTCGTAGTTAACTAAGTGTTATTGAATTTAGATGCTCTAATGAACTTATTGGTATTATGGTATATAAATACCATTGAAATTATATGTTTTGATTGACCAAAACTATTTCTTAATTTTCAGCTCTCACCTTCCTGCTAGGTTCCTGTGAGTTCCTTCTAAGCCCGAGGGGCAAAGTGTGACCGGTACCCTCTTCGAAGAAAAAAATGGAAAATGCCGATCCACAAGGAGATAGAACATCTAACCATTTATTAGAGTATGTCATGCTTAAATTTCATGATTTAAAAAATTGAAGGAAGAGGTCTGCAACAAGGAACAACTACTTTACAAATATAATTGTAAACGAGATACAAGAAAAAACATTATCGCCCCTCAGATGCGAGAAAATATTCAGTAGTTATTACAAAGATTCACGCAGAACTAGACCGCGAAAAGAAAAGGATGGTATCCAAGAGAATAAACCAGTGGCAACAAATCCACAAAAGAAACTCCTCTCCATCATACAAAACCAAAGGACTTACAAGCAAATTATGGTAGATAAAAGCCCTGGGCTCCCAAGAGAGTAGCTCCGTCCACTGCTTTCCTCTCTTTGTCGTCCCATCACTGGAACCCACAAAATACAGAGTTAATCCATAGAGAAAACAAAAATTGGCTCAGATCAGATCAGAGCTCCAGTCTACCGATCGGATTCACCAAAGTCGATAGAAAATGAAAGACGAAGTAGAACGGCACTTACGGATTGGAAATTTCTCTTTCGACGCGGCGGATGCCTTTGGGGGAGTCGTTGGAGTCGACGGGGATGGAAAATATACCCAAACCGAGCAGCATGAGTAGGACCACCGACAACAGCAGGAGCACCAAAAGCACCAGCGTGTGCGACGCCGATTTCCTGCTAGAAAAAACCCGAGAGTGCCGCAAAACCCTCGCCATGGGAACGACTGAGAATTCAAGGTGGTCGGATTCTAGTTTTTCCGGTGAAAGAGCGGTAAAGGGATCGGATCGAGAAAAAAAGAAAGGGATGGACGAGAGGAAGAATTAGTGAACGTTTGCCCACTGGTTTAGGAAAGCGGTGGACGATGGTGGAGACAACGAAGGGTATTCAGAAACTGCAGCGTGGAGCGTTTGACGGGCTTTTCTTTCGATGAATGGTCGGACCCCATTAGGCGTTCAGCTGATGGTGTTGAAATAAAAGATGAAACAGCACGTTGTGCTCCTTTGTATTGAAATTAAAGATGAAACTGCCCAAATAATTTTAAATATGAAATTAAATACAAAGGTTTTTAAATTAAAGAATTTTTTAATACATTTATTAATTTAATTTATGTCATGTAAGTGCATAAATTATTTAGGTATCTTTATTGATGTACCTTAATAATTAAATTACATGAAATATTTCACTAATATAATACACAAAAATAATAGTATTGATAAGTGACTTCATTTAAGTAAATATAAATATTAAATTATATTTAAATTATATATATATATATATATATATATATATATATATATATGTGTGTGTGTGTGTGTGTGTGTGTGAAACTTATATATTTTAAAATAATATATGTGAAGTAAATTATGATATAATTTATTTAAAAGTTGAAGTTTATAACTTATGCAATTAAAATATAGTTTGAAATTAAGGGATGTGATTTTTTTTTAAATAATATATAATAACATTTAACTTATATTTTTTAAAAAAAAAAACTTATATATATTTTAAATAATATATGTGAAGTTAAGTAAAATATGATATTATTTATTTAAAAATTGAAGTTAAAAACTTATGCAATTAAAATATAGTTTAAAATTAAGGGATGTGATTTTTTTAAGCAGAGGTTAATTTTGATATTGATAAAAGATTAAGTCTCTTAATAGTAGTGTTGCATTATAGAAATTTCAAAACATCAAAATATAAATCAAGTCTTAGATCAATGAAAATACACAAGCACATACATGTAAAAGTATCGATGGTGAGTGGAGTCGGTGTTAATTTTCTTGATCATAAATCTTTTTTTCATCATTTTATTATCTTAGTGACCTTAAAAATGAGATATCTTGGGCTCATTTTATTTTCTTATCAAGCCATTCAATTCTACTATAAGTATGATGAATTTGCGGATTACTGGCCCCTTTAACTAATGCTTTAAAGCATATAATTATACTTCCAGTGCTTCATATTTAGTTTAGACCAAACCACTTTTACGATGAGAGAATTGTTTGATTGCGATGTTTAATTTGATCATAAGTTTAGAAATTGAATGATTTTAAGTTTAATTCTAATAGATTTTAACATCTATGTTTCGTTGAGATTCATGCTTAATCAATTAAATTTTTTAATGATATATCATTTTTGTATCTATTATTGGATGTTGAACTTGTGTCATTTACAAAAATATTAAATTTGCATAAAATCATAATTCCAAAAATTATAAGGCCTCATTGTTCTCTAGATTTAATCTGAATCTTCCCTTGAGCATTAATTATTATTATTGGGTATAAGAAAATTCTCATCAATAAAGTAAAAGAATTTAATGTCCCGATTTTGTACAATGATCCAGCACACAAATAATGATGAAAAAAGTGTATGAAGAATACTAGAGTTTTAACGTGAAAAATCTAAGAATGAAAAAACTGTGGCCTAGCCCAACTAAATGTTCAACTAGATAGTGTTCATTACAAATATTATCTTGTCTTTAGAATTAGAGAATATGAGCATATAATAGTAAATTTCAAGTGAAAAATATCATGAAGTTATTAATCAGTGCATCATTCGAGGAGGTGGTTTAACAACGTTGGTTTGACGACAACAGTTGCCAGCGAACTGATGTCGATAGCCAAACAATAGTCTGGTGACAGTGGACTGACGATGATGGTATAATGGTGGTTTGATGAAGTTAGTCGAGCGATGGATCAGCTACAGTTGCCAAGCAATAATCCAATTGCCACCTAGGCTCATTACAATAATATATTTATTTGAGTTTGATTACAATTATTAGAAGTGTAATTTAAAACAAATATATGTTTTAATATTTTTCTTTAATCATAAGTAAATCCAACTCAAATACTTCATGATGTTTGTTTTTTTTTGAATTTAGAATTCACTCAAAATGAAGAAAATTCAAAACTCGCGCACTCATTTCCTACCACGTAGCCACTATCCATTGCCGATAGCTCCACTCACATTTTGCCACTGGTTCATTAAAGTTTCCCACCATCACCCTATCTGTCATATTTTAATCATTTAGAATACATTTCAATAAATATAAAAATATTGATATGGCACTAAAAATTTCACTAGTCGAAACACGAATCTTGATGTTAAAAGCAATCTGATCCTAAGCCTAAACTAGTCCAGATCAAGCACTTAAATTATCATTGAAAACTTTGTGATATCAGTTAAATCTCTAAATAGTTCCTAAATATGGAGTGTTTATGATCAAATCGGGTGTCTTGACGAGTCGGATCTAACAAGCCCAAAATCTCTTGATTCTGACTTTATTTAAGCATTCAAATACTTATAATGCATCAAATGATCAACGGAATCATTTTGAACAATCCGATATAGTGGTTTGGATTTTGTATGTATTTACAGAAACATCATCCCTCTAATTTATAAATAGCCATCATTCTTCATAATGAGGGAGCCTGCTAAAGAGAAGAGAGCTAAGCTTGAAAATCTTCCAAGCATAATCGTACCACTGACGGCTGCAACCACCGTTTACCGCTGGCTACTATCGCTGATCTCATTATCGCTAACCATCGCGGTATCATCGCTGACCAGCACTCATCGTACCGCCATCGCCACAACCATCGTTGACCACCATCGCCGACCACCGCTTGGCCGTCGCCACCACCATCGATCATCGTCATCCGCTGACATCGCCGCATCCATCTCCGCTGGTCATCACTACCGCCATTCTTGCCGCCACCTCGTTGAACTATCATCAATACCAACAACGTTATAACTAACCATGGATGTACCGTTGTTGTCTAATTCTCATTCATTTCGCTCATATACAATTTGTAATCCGTTCGAAAACTTTGTACTCTAAAGATATACATGGTGGAAGATTTTACTGGCTAGCGATTTTTCCCTCTTGAGTTTTTCATGTAAAAATTCTAGAGTTTTCTTATTCATTCTTCAAACATCTGTGTGTGTGCTAGATTCCACAATAAAGTTAAGGCATAAATTTTTATTCTATCAATCGGTTTTCTAAAGACGTTAGCTTGACTCAGGAAAAATAAACCCCACAATCGTAAACATCGCATTATGGCCAACAGTAAATACTTAAATAATGAGCCTCACTACAACTCCCGTCACTGTCAAAACCAATCCTTAAACCAAGGACACCAAGCTTCTACCTCACTTCCCCCTGATAGGCATGACCCAATCTGTGAAGGTGCAACAGGAATCTCTCTAGAAGGTCGTATGAGCCGAATGGAAGAGTCTCAAAATGAGATTATTTAATTTTTACGAGAAACATGGTAGCCACTACTGCGGCAAATGCATCTCCCTCAAGATCGATCGATAGTCAAGGGATGTCAGAACGCTAATACGGGGCCTTCTCACCATCAGACTGAAGTTTCTCCGCTTCCAGACCGTGATGCTGACCTCCTTAACACCGCTAGTTCTACTCATCCATCACTTGCAGCTCAATCGACTACTAATCCACCAATTATTGCCGGTAGTTTGGCACATTCTCGTTATGTTGACTCTACCCATCACGTTATACTTGCGGAATTATAACGCTTAATGCGAGAAGAATTTCATTTTAAAGATGGAAATCATCTTCCCTCTCATCGCGGCTATCAGGAGTCTTTGCCTCTGACTGAAGTTATTCTTCAACATCCTATTCCCGTAGGGTTCAAGCTTCCGAGCATCGACTCTTATGATGGGGCAACTAACTCATATGAACACATCGACCATTATAGGACCATCATGCATATCCAACGACCTTCTAACACACTGCTTTGTTAGGTCTTTTCAGTCACCCACAAAGGTCATACTCGCACTTGGTTCTACTCCCTTCCAAGGGGATCCATCCATATCTTTGACAAACTCTCCGAGATTTTTGTAGAACAGTTCATTGCAAATCGAATGATCATTAAAGATCCCTCTCATCTCTCAGGCATTTATCAAATGAGGGTGAATCACTTAAGAAGTATTTCCATAGTTCTCCTTAGAGGCTCGCCAAATACCTGAAGTAGATCTTGAACTATTAAGAGGAGTTTTTCTTGGAGAGCTCCGTCACTAATGCAAGATACTGTCCGCTCATATGTCGATTTGGTTCATCGTGTATAAGCACAAATTTCTGTTGATGAGACTATTAATGCCCATCATAAATAATTTGAATAATCTATAGGAAAACATAAGAGTGCCCCAAGGAATACAGACCGACAATCCCATCAAAAGAAGCAACAAGGCAGTCGTGATCTCTCTCTATGACCCTCACATCAACGATGTGAACCACATCCAGAAAAGGAATACACACCACTAAACACATCTTGTGTTAACGTCCTGATGGCTATTCGAGATGAAGAGACCATCAAGTGGTCACATCTGTTGAAACTAAATTCAGGAAATAAGGAGCAATATTGTCACTTCCATCAAAGTCATGGATATACTACTGAGGCGTATAAATAACTCGAAGAAGAAATTGAGAGGCTCAATCAACAAGGATATCTATGTCGATTTGTGTAGAATCAATTGACTCAAGCAAACATAACCTCAATTAGGGAACAACCAGGACAATTATCATAGAAACAACAAAGTAGTCGCCATATATTTGGAGAAATTAAAACAATCACAGGAGAACCACTACTATCTGATCAAGTCCTCATTACAACCTCTGAAGAACCAGAGTTAAAAAAATCTTGTATTGATCATTCTATCATTTTTAATGACTCAGACTTAGAATGAGTCCAAGTTCTCCATCAAGATCCACTTGTCATTAGCTCAGGGATCGGTGACTCATGCTATAATGTTAAGAGAATTTTGATTGATAACGGAAGTTCTGTCGATATTTTATTTTACTCCATATTTCTTAGCATGGGCTTGGTTAGGGAAAAGCTTCAACTCACTGCATAATCATTATACGAGTTTGATAATCGCCCTGTGCAAGTGGAGGGGGCAATCACCCTTCCTGTTATCCTTGGAGAATTTTCTCGACAAGTGACTCATTCTATTCAATTTATGGTGGTCAAGTTAGATTCGGCGTACAACGCTATCTTCGGAAGGCCCCTCTAATCAATTATTGGTGTCGTTACTTCGGTATCCATCTTAAGATAAAATTTCCAACCCTTGTTGGGATTAGAGTGGTTTGTCTAAATCAACAAATAGCATGATCATGTTATCTCAAACAAGTTCAACCACACCCTTCGGTGACCTTCAGCATCAAAAATTTTAAATTTCGAGATGAAGATGTATCTTAGAGGCTTTACCTGTAGAAGACTTGCTTCCTGTTTCATTATCAGATGCCCAACCTCTATGAATAGTGTAAGTCGGATCTCTACTCTCAAAAGAACAGAGGGTAAAATACATAGAATTCTTGCATAAAAATCAAGACATCTTTGCTTAGAGTCTGACAGATATATCGGGGGTTCGACCCCAATGTAATCATGCACTCTCTCAATATTGATCCAACATTCAAACAGATCATCCAATAGAAGCAAAGTTTTGCACCGACGCTCCATTGAACAAGAAGTTAACAAGCTCTGGCGATTCATAATGAGAAGTATATTACCCTACATGGCTAGCAAATATTGTCATGGTTAAGAAAGCAAATGGAACTTGGAAAATGTGTATTGATTACACTGATCTCAATAAAGCTTGCCCAAAAGATAATTTTCTTCTCCCTCGAATTGATTAATTAGTCGATGCTACATTTGGGTATCAAATGCTCAATTTTTTGGATGCTTACTCAGGTTACAACCGAATAAAAATGGACCCAATGAATAAAGATGCTACATCGTTTCAAATATATAAAAGTTTATATTGTTATCAAGTTATGTCATTGGGGTTAAAAAATGCTAGTGCTACCTATCAACGCTTTATGAATAAGGTTTTTAAAGACCTATTATGCAACACAATGGAGGTATATGTGGATGGCATGCTATTAAAAATCTTAGAAGAATCATAACATATTTTCAACTTAGAAATATGCTTTAACCATTTTCAACATTATAACATGCGACTTAACTCGAGCAAGTGTGCTTTTGGGGTTACGTCGGGAAAGTTTCTTGGGTTCATGGTCACCCACCACGGGATTGAAGCTAATCCCGAGAAATCAGAGCCCTTAGAGATATGGCTCCTCCGAAGAATATCAAAGAAGTTCAACGCTTAAATGGATGAATTTGCTGCCTTATCCCGCTTCTTAGCCTGTTATAGGGATAAATACTTGTCATTCTTTAAAATATTAATGGGAGCTAAAAATAATAATTTTCAGTAGACTAATGAATGTCAAGCTTCTTTTGAGAAACTAAGAGAATATTTGACATCTCCACCTTTACTATCTAAGCTTATACAAGGAGAGATGTTATACTTATATTCGCAGTCTCTTCCCACGTGATAAGCTCAGTTTTAGTGCGAGATGAAAATGTGATACAATGACCAATTTACTATGTGAGCATAATTTTTTCTGATATAGAAAGTCGTTACCCACTGGCAGATAAGATGGCTTTGGCTTTAGTTTTCTTAGCGTGAAAATTACATTCATACTTCCAAGCTCATGCCATTGGTGTTTACACTCATTTACTACTGAGGGCCATTCTACATAAACCAGAGGCATATATGAGGTTAATCAAATGGTCTATAGAATTGGGAGAGTTCGATATCCATTTCCTACCTAAGCCAGACATGAAGTCTCAAGTATTCGCAGACTTTATAGTAGAATGCACTGCCCCTACTCCAAATAAGCTATCTATTACACCACTTTTGTCTTCTCAATGGACCCTCTATGTTAATGGAGCTTTAAGAAATATTATTGTCGAAGCAAGAATCTTACTTTTTTTCCCCCAACATGATACCTCAGAGTATGGACTTCACCTAAAATTTTCTGCAACTAATAATATGGCTGAATATGAGGCTCTCATCGCAGGGTTGAGACTTGACATCGATTGTGAGACTCAAAACTTATTGATCTACACTGACTCTCAGCTTGTCATCTCCCAAGTTGAGAGAAACTTTAATACTTATAATCCCCAGCTGACATAATACCTTGGTGAAATCACTTCTTTCCCATATTAAGACACATCAAATCATTCACATACTGCGAGAGAAGAACACTCGAGCTGACGCTCTGGCTAAGCTCACCACCTCTGATACTAGAGATCTATTTAAGAGAAGGCATGTTGAGAAAATATATTTTCCTAGTATCCAAGGGTCATGTGTAATTCAAGCAATTAATGAGATAAAAGAACCTTCATGGATGGACCCCATCTTGTCCTTTCTACAATAAGGGACCCTTCCCGAAGACCCAACTACTGCAACTCGTCTCCGAAAGTAAGCTGTAAACTTTATTATTATTGAAGGTGAACTATACAAATGAGCTTTTTCTAGATCATACCTTAAATGCCTCTCAATATTAGAGGCCAAATATGCATTAAGAGAGGTTCACTAGGGGATATGTGGAGAACACCTAGGAGGAAGGGCATTAGACCTTAAAATTATAAGGCAATGGTTCTATTGACCTACGATGAAGCAAAATACCTTGAAATTCACAAAAAATGTGTGAGTTATCAGTTGCACTCTAACCTCTCTCATACACCACATATAGAGCTCTCATCTCTTCAAAGCCCGTGACTTTTTTGCTCAATGAGAAATTGATATCATGAGACATTTTTCAGTAGCGTCAAGGCAACGAAAGTTTATCATTTTAGGTGTCAACTACTTCACTAAATAGGTGGAAGCTAAACCACTCGCTAAAATCACGGAGGCAAATACTAAATAATTTATTTAAAAAACTATAGTATGTCGATTCGATCATCCTGCAAAGATCATCACCGACAATGAAATCCAATTTACTGAAAAAGTCTTTAAGTCTTTTTGTAAAGATCTTTACATTCAGTTATTGCATACGGCTGTAGTTCATCCTCAAACTAATGGATAGACTGAAGCTACCAATAAAACTATACTCAAAGGGTAAAAAATGCATCTTGAGAAGGCTGAAGGGGCAATGGATTGAGGAGCTTCTAATGTTCTTTGAGCTTACCGCACTACATCACGAACTCCGGCTAGTGAGACACCATATAATTTGTGTTTTGACATAGAAGCTATTATACTAGTAGATATCAGAATTTCAAGTCAAAAAGTTCAATCATTCAATCAAGATAGTAATGAAGAAAAACTCTGACAGAACCTGGACCTACTCCCCGAAACTTATGACATGGCCCTACTTCAGACTGCTTCCTACCACCAAAGGGTAGCTCGTCACTTCAATGGAAGAGTGAAATCCCGTCCCATCTCTGTCGGTGATTTGGTCCTGCGAAGTCTTGAAGCCGCGGGCAAAAGCCCTCAACGCAATAAACTCTCACCTCTTTGGGATGACCCTTATGTGGTTATAATTATGGTCAAGCCATGAACATTTAAGCTCAAGGATCCAGAGAAAAAAACCTTACCTCGAACTTGGAACACCGAGAATCTCTGAAAATATTATCAGTAATTCCTACTGCATAATTATTATAACTTTTATTTTATTTCATTTGTCATTTCCTCTTCAAACTCATATCTTTGTTAAAATTATCTTATGATTATATCATCAACCTTATCATAATAATGAGTTTATGGCATTTTCTTTCAAGCTTGTTGCATATAAACAATCTCCTTCATTTACTCCTCCTACTTGAGAAATACACAACTCATGTTATGTCTCAGTCGGGACATGATCAATCCCAAGAGAACTTGATCGAACCTCTTTCATACATGTAAGAAATCAAGTAACACTTTGACTAATACCTAGGATAGGTTAAAAATCCCTTTGTGGACATTCCACAGCCTCTTCCATACAGGTAAGAAGTCAAGTAACACTTTGGCTAATACTTAAGATAGGTCAAAAAGTCTTTGGTGGATATTTCACGGCCTCTTCAATACAGGTAAGACGTCAAATAATATTTTGACTAATACCTAGGATAGGTCAAAAAGTCCTCGGTGGACTTCACACGATCCCATCCATACAGGTTAGGATCGTCAAAAAATATTCCGACCAATCTTCGGATAGGTCAAAGCAAAACAAGAGCAAATCACCCAAAAAAATTTCAATGTCATTGACAGCACTAACATGATGATATAAGAAAGAATCAAAATTATGGATACAAGAAATAATAATAATAAATAATAATACATAGATAAAAAAAATGCATCCTCAAGTGATACTACATGATTTCAACGTCCTCATCACCACTGGAAGATGCTCCCTTAAACCCACTCTCAACCCCTTCATCTCCTGAATCTGGCGAATGGTTTTCAGATACTTGGCTGGCAGATAGATTCTCAATACTAGCTCTAGTTTTGTGATGTACTAAGCAGATTCCTTTTAGGAATCCTCGGATGAAGCCTTCCTCCAAACATTGGCGCTCCAAGTCCTTGACTTTAACATCAAGAATGTGATTACGAGCTTTTTGGACATAGTCCTCGATAACATCATGATAAACTAGGAAGTTCTTAAAGTCTTCCACTACCTTCAAGGAGATTTCATTTGCTTTCGCTTTTGATATTATAAGCTCTTTCTCAGAAAGACGATCATGTAATGTTTTCTTCTCCAATTCAAGAATTTTTTTCTCCGCTGCAAGTGCAATGAGTCTTTTCTCTTTCTAGCGAGTCTCTGTCCTCACATCAATCAGCTCATCACAAGTACGCTCCACCTCCTGATGCTAGAAAGAAAGAGAAGTTGACATGTTTGCTAGCTCAATTCTACACCTAATTAACTGATCCTCCAGAGCTGCCACTTCTTTGGCCTTAGCACTCATCTTTCGCTCATACTCGCCTTGCAAATATTTTACCTTCACAAAGTCAGTATTCCACTCATCTAGAGTGACACCCAAATGAGCTATCACACCTAATATTTGAGCTACCTACAACCAAAAAAGCATAAATATTACACAAAGAAAAAAGAAAAATAAGAAAGAGAAAGAGAAGATAACGTACTAATTCGTCTGCTCGTTAACGTCCAGTGCATACGTGCTTTAACACCTTTGAGGAATATGCGGTTTCGAGAAATGAATCCCTCATTATGAGTTGAGATAGCTAAACTCTCAGAGGTCAATTGGGGGTGAACATCTTCTCTGCAAATATTTGACGTAGTTACTTCGGTACATGCTTTCTTTTTCTTTAAAGAAGAAACATTGTTATCACCATGATTCCGTAATGGACTTCTTGAAAAAATCTTGTGAATATGAGGAGGTCTTTCATCGCATTTACTTGATCTCTTCAGTGGAAGAGCATGAGATCTCCCTGCCTGAATGAAAAGGCCAATCTTGAACATTCTATCTTCAATTATATACTTATCAATGTGACATAACTTATGCTACAAGCTTCCTACACCAAGAATATTAAGAGTCGTTAAGATTTCATTATCTTCAATCAGCAATGGATCTGGAAGGTCATTCAATCTTTCCCATCTCCCAAGGAGGCCCCACTCATTTTTCACAAAAGAAAATCCATTAGACCAATTTTTAGATGAATCTCGTGCTAAAAATTATATCCAATTCTTTATAGCAGGATAAGAAACACATCTCTGAGTATCACATGTGAATCTACACAGTCAACATAAGTATTTGATGTTTAAAGTAACACCATACTCTCTAAAGAAGACAGTCAAACCAACGATGATCACTAAAGCTCAAAATAAAAATTGTGATAAAGCTACACCGTATATTTTATAGATTTCAATCAATTCAGGAGCCAAAGGGAATCGCAGTACCGCACGAAGAATAATCTCAGAAACAGTAAATTATCCTGACAGAGGTGAACATGCTCGATCAGACTTTTTGGCAATAATACCCACCAACTCATTGGGAAAATGAAATTTCCTGCGGAGTACCATTAAACTGTCAACTGTGATAGTAGATGATATATCGTATGTAGCTGTCACGCTATTAGTTTTCTTCCGGCCATCATCCTGTAAAAATATATGATAAATAAAAAAGTGAGAGAGAAAGACAAAAGTCTGAGAATTGTGTGAAGCAACTCACTCACCCCAAAATACTTGGGCTTATCTTTTCTTGACTTTGTTGTTCACGGACAGCTTTGGATAAAAGTTTTTGCCTACGATCTGACAAAAAATATACGCATACATATGAGATCAAAAAAGAAAAAAAAGTTATTTCTCTCTAATGATACTCTAAAATTACTAGCCAGACTTTCTGAGTTTTTTGAGGGATGGTTCTTAATTGACGTTTCCCCGTCATCTTGTCAGTTGTCAATTGTTGAACCATCCATTGGAGTTTCAAGAAATTCAATTTTCTATAAGAAGAAATAGAAAACACGGGCCTTGATTGCCTCAAAACTAGGTCGGTCTGATGATGGCAGTTGGTGCCTCTCTCGAGAAAAAATCAGAGCCACTCCATATGAATTACGGGCCTTGATCACCTCCAAACGGCCGCCCGACGAGATTGACGCCTCTCCGAGGAAAATCGAGCCTCCAGATGATCTACGATCTTGATCGCCTCCAAACCCAGTCGGTCGGACAAGGACACTTGACGCCTCTCTCAAGGGAAAACCAGAGGCTCGCCGTATGAACTACGAGGCTTGATTGCCTCCAAACCCAGTCAGTCCGACGAGGACAGTTGACGACTCTCTCAAGGAAAAATCGGAGCCTTACTGTATGAACTACGGGCCTTGATCGCCTCCAAACTTGGTTGTTCCGATGAGGACAATTGATGCCTCTCTCGAGAGAAAATCGAAGCCTCACCATATAAACTACGAATCTTGATCGCCTCCAAACTTGGTCGGTCTGACGAGGATAGTTGACTCCTCTCTTGAGGGAAAATCGGAGGCTCACCGTATAAGCTACGGGTCTTGATCAGTAAAGCGAATGACCTTCTTCTTGACCTTCTCTTAAGAAGAAGGTTAGAACTTCGCTAACGAAAAGCAACGAAAAAAAAAATTTTACCCTAGCCCTTGAACTTATGCTAAATGATTTCTCATCCAATGCATAGGAACACTAGAGCATATGGGCGTTGTGCCTCCTTACTTGACCTTAAAGGGGTTTTTATAGGCCCACTATAGGGGTAAAAAGGAAAACAATAAAAAAATAGAAAAAACTAAAAATAATAGAAAAAATGCTCATCGACGCTGCATGAATGCGGATGCGACGGACACGCCGGGCGGTCGTCACCGCAAGAAACGACTCAAGACACCTGCAGCCATGTGGCGCAGCACCCACGAGCACCATCCCCGGATGGGCCCATAACCCGGAGCATGCCCATCACCCACACGCACCCGTGGCTCTACACCCGCTTCCGTGATCATAATCTTGTGCACCCATGAAGATCTATTCTCTCAAACTCTATGACTAATAAACCCACAAATTTTATTAAAGAATTTGATACTGTCAATTATTTAACATATATTTTTGGATGATAGAGATAATATCATCCAAAAATATAAGGCAATTGATATGACACTAAAAATTCTACTAGTCGAAGCACGAATCTTAATGTCAAAAGCAATCTGATCTTAAGTCAAAACTAGTCCAGATCAAGCACTTAAAATATCTATAAAAACTTTGGGATATTAGTTAAATCTCTAAATAATTCCTAAATATGGAGTGTTTATGATCAAATCGAGCGTCTTGACGAGCCGGATCTAACAAAGCCAAGATTTCTTGATTCTGACTTTATTTGAGCATTCAAATACATAAAATATATCAAATGATCAAAGGAATGATTTTGAGTCATCCGATGAAGTAGTTTGGATTTTGCATGTATTTACAGAAACACAATCCCTCTAATCTATAAATAGCTCATCATTCTTCACATGAGAGGAGCCCAAGCTAAAGAGAAGAGAGAGCTCTGGAGCTTGAAAATCTTCCAAACATAATCGCCACTACTGACGGTGCCGACCCTGCCTACCGCGAACCACCATCGTACCACCGTCAGATTATCGCTGATCTCATTACCGGCCATCCGCACCACTGCGCCATCGTGATCACGCTGCGTTATCGCTGTTGACCACATGGGCCACTGACGCATCACTGCTGCCGGTTATCGCTATTAACGATCATCGATCATCGGTTTATTTGCTCGGACCACAACTATTGCACGGTTATCTCGCTGACCACGCCGGTCTACCAGATTACTGCTGGCCGCTGCTCGATACGATTGCTGCGTTGACCACTACTATCGACATCATTGCCATTAACCACTGCGCTAGCCCTTCGCTGCTGCTAATTGTTGGTCATCACATCGGCATCTCCGGTTATCCACCGACCGTTTCTTTGTTGCACTGTACCATCATCAACTGTCACTAATAATTATTACAACCTAACCACGACTGCATATATATTGTTACCTAATTCTAGGATTTCCATTGTCAGTTATTCTCATATACAATTCTGTAATCCCGTTATCGGGAAAACTTTGTACTTCTAAATAGATACATAGTGAAAGATTTTTACTGAGCTAGGTCGCGTGATTTTTTCCTCCTTTTCAGGGGTTTTTTCACATAAAAATTATGGAGTTTTCTTGTTCATTCTTTAAATATTTGTGTGTGTATTGGATTCCACAACAAAGCTAATGCATAAACTTTTACTTTATCATAATTAGTTTTCTAGCACAAAAAAAAGTCTTCATATACCTCATAAAAAAAAAAACTTTTCATCTTTCTTTAAAAAAAAAGAAGAGGAGAAAGTTATTTATATTTTAAATAAAAAAAAACTCTTCACATTCCTCATAAAAAATAAAAAATAATAATTATTCACATTCCTCATTAAAAAAAAAAATTTCATCTTCTATAGAGAGAGAGAAGATAAAATTATTGATATTAAAAAAATATATATTTATACACCTCATTAAAAAAAAGAGAGAAGAAGAAAAAAAAATTCTTTTTATGTCCTTCATAAAAATATAATAATAATAATAATAATAATAAAGTCTTTATGTCTTCTCTCTCTCTCTCTCTCTCTCTCTCTCTCTCAGGTCAACATGAAAAAAAAGTGGGGCACATTAACTCCCTTTTTTCAATCTCTCTATATTTTTCTCAAGTCAAAATTAAAAATTAAAAATAAAAAATAATATGGAGGGGCCTGAAATCTCTCTCTTTCAAATTAAATAGCCACTAATATATTATATATATATATATATATATATATATATATATATATATATATATATATATAATATAAAATGATAAAATAATTTATATATTTATAAAAATTATTACTTTATACATATAAAATAAAATAAATAAATATTAATAACTAGTTAATAAATAAATAAATTGATACACAAAATATATATAAGCAATTACAAATCTTAATAAATTTAGCTGAAGTGATTTTATTTAATATATTTTTGGATGTAATAAGTTTTATCATCCAAAAATATGGGGGCAAATGATATATTGAAGCATAAAATTTTAAAATAATACATATATGTTATTTTGCATAATAATTATATATCTTAATGAGACAAGTTCAATGTCGCCAAAATTGAGAAGAAAAAGCTCAAATCGCTCGAAAGTTTACATATGAAAACTTGACCGATCGGATGATCAAATGACTTCTAAATTTGATGTTCTTATAGTCAAATCGAGCAGCTCGATAAGACGAATCCAACGAGTCTAAGATCACTCAAATCGAAGATAGTTTAGATAGTCAAATCACCAAAAAAACTATCTATGATTAAATGAATGAATATACACCGTCCGTTGGAGTGTTTTGATATTTTTTACTACAACGACCAAAATGCTCTTTGAGAATCCTATAAATAGGATCTCATTCTTGTCATGAAAGAGGTAGGAGCTAGAAACGAACTTGAAAGAAAGCTGAGAGAGAGCTAGAAGTTCAAAGTTCGTTATCACCGTCGTTGTCGCCGATCACCATCTATTATCATCGCCGACTGTCACCAATAATTGTTACAGTCCAACTACCACCGTATAGCTATTGTAACCTGATTCTAGAATTCTCATTATCATGATTTATCACATAAAATCTTGTAATTCCACTATCAGGAAGATTCAAACTTTGTACTCCAAAGTTGATATATAGTGAAGCATATTTACTCGACTAGACCACGTGATTTTTTATCCTCTTCTTGGAGTTTTTCCACGAAAAAATTTTGGAGTTTCTTATTCTCTTTTCAACTATTTATGTGCGTATTGAATTTCCATACAAAGTTAAGGCGTTAAGATTTATTCTACCACTACAAGTTTTCTGGCATGCAACAAATATATATTAATGAATTTGGCATTCATTAAATTAAATAACTTATATATATTAAAATGCATACATTTAATTATTGAGCATTTCTAAAATACATTCATTTAAAAACATACAATAGCCACATAAATTAAAGAACTTGTTCCAATAATTCATCAATTGCTTTAATATCATATTTAATTTTTGACAAAATTAACTTAAGTATAATTTAAAAAAACTCATTATATGAAGATCATAACTTAGTTGTTTTGGAGGGTTGTCTCTTCAAAGTACTGAATTTGAGACAAAATTTAAAATTTATCACCCACTATTTCTAAAAAAAGTAATTAATTAATTAATTAAAATACTTCTTAAATAAAAAGTGATAAGTTACTAGCAAAATTTTTATCAGTCTTCCTATTAACAATTGTCCAAGTTTTTTTTTTTTTTTGTTTAAATTTCTTTAGTATATTTGAGACATCATAGTAGGGGTGTGCATTATTTGCTTTAACCAAAAAATCAAACCGAACCAAAGTTTTTAAATAATTTGGTTTGTTTTTGAACTTCGTAATTTGGATTTTGATTTTAATTAATGAAAATTTTGGTTTTTGGTTTTTGGATTGGTTTGTTAAATAAAATTTAAGATGGAATCAAATAAACCAAATTTATTTATTACTTGGTAAATTTTTTTCAGCAATCATAAAAATTTAAATATTTTTAATGCATGAAAATAATTAATTACTTTTCTAATTATATATATATATATAGTTTTGCTTATTACTTATACATTATACAAGAAAATTACATAATGACTATAAATTTCACAAATAATTTTTAAATATAGTAAACTTCGATTTATCCAAAACCAAACAAAAATAACCGAACCAAATTGCTATTTGGTTTGTTTAGTTTTGTATACTGTTTGATCGATTTGGTCTAATTTTTTAGGAATCCAAAACCAATTGATTTTTAAAATTCACCATCCAAACAAACCAAATGCACACCCCTACATCATAGGAAGTTGTTATTTAAAATTTATTGATATAAATTATTAACTGAAAAAAATTTATGTTGTTTGAGAAACATAAAAATATATAGTTTTCATACATATTTAACTATAATTTTTTATTAATATTATATATGATATTATGTGATAAAAATAATGTCAATAGAAAAGAGATTTGATCATTTAGTTAAAATAACAACTCAAAAATAGAAAAATAAAGAGATGATGAGATAAGACTTTACTCTGAAGAAAACCCCAAAAAGGGATGGCATGGCGATATATAGTGAAAATTGTTTCCACTAATAATAGATACATGCCAAAGGCAACACTTCTCAAGCAAAAGAGAAGGCATTGATATAAAACTAAAATACCATATTAATAGTACCCTTAGTGTTGGTGATACAACAAAGTCGAGTATTAGGACAATTATCTTTTAATATGCAAAGACAATATGATATTAAGGCAATTAGAATGATCCCTTTTTAAAGTGAAAGGCAACACAATTTAGAGGCAAGGGATGAAGGATGTAGAAAAGTTATGAAGGGGTGATATACAATCCAAAGATAATGATGTTGGAGGAGAATAGTCTCTTTCTTGGGAGGAAGAGAGATATGAGCTAAACTTGATGATGTATGACAACTCTAGCTAAGAACACCATAAATGATTATCAATAATTTCATGTAGAAGTTTATATATATATATATATGTATTTCACTTTTATAATGTGCTAGATTACACCATTCTTTGGTCATTTTGCCTACATTTAAACGCAGATGTAACGAATGTAAAAGAAATTTAGAAAAGATTACTTTATAGTTGTTTGGTTTAGATTTTACAAATTCTGATTTTGTTTTTTTTGTTTGACAAAATGTAATGTAACGAACCGGTTTGACATCTATGGGCGGCGGCCAATGGACGATGCATGGGGCGGCAATGGCGGCGACCGGTGGCGGCGATGGCGGTGGCGGCTGGCGGCTGGCGGCGCGACCGGCAGGGCGGTGTGGCAATGGCGATGCGATGGCGCCGGCAGCGGAGGCGGCGGTCGGTGGTCGCGGCCGATGGCCGTCGATCACTTTACATTTGCCGTGATTGAATTCGCCAAATCTATAAATTCCAAAACACGCAAACTAGCCTACGGTGTATTTGAAATACAGAAATTTTACTTCAACCAAACGCCAGATTCCAAATGCGATTCTAAATGCGAACCAAACAAACTTAATTAAAAGTGATTGGATGAGGATAACCTAATCAATCCCATGCTTATATTGACAACAACAACCAGCAATATAGTTTTATATCAACGACAAAAATATATAATATAATAAATCTTAATTTCATGTACACAACAAAGTTGTTGGTAGAAATTTTATTAATTATATAGACAAATTAATTAAAAAAAAATTTCAACAATTGAAATTGTCATTGTTAAAAATGGTGATAATTGATCATAGTTTCAAATCAAGGTATTTATCTTTTCATTAGTAGTAGCTCATTATAAATAACTCATGAAATAAAGACTATATAACTCAAATGAGCATTGAGAAGCTTGATATTTATTAAGCAAGCTTCAAAATAATTAATGATCATTATTACAATTAAGTTGTACTAAATACATGTTCAAGAAAAATACTTTTCAAGGGAGACCAATTCAATGGCCCTTTGAGGACTATAATGACGAATCATATCCTATTAACCCATATGCATTTGACCTTATTTAGTAAGATGGAGGAAGAAGATGGACATAATTGACTAACCCACTATGACCTATGTTAATTTGGCAAATTTGAACCTCTTCCTTGCTCAAATTTTGACATTTTTGGAGTTATTAGAATCGTTGCAATGTGATAGTTTTTTTTAAGAGTAAATTGTGACATTTGGACCTTATATGAACTCAAAATTATTAATAAGCTTGGCTCAATAAAGATTATTTATTTATTTTGAATGAGATGCACATTTAAAGCTCAATAAACTCTCTTGATAAGGCTCGTTTATCTTGCTAAATGAACTACTTGTTAATAAGCTTGATAACCCCCAATTTGAAATAAACTCAAGTTAAGCTAAAACCAAGCTTTAAGAATCATGATCTTAATCAAACAGAGCTTGAACATAACCATAAGAGATCAAATTGAGTTTAAGTTGATCTCAAATATAATTTTGATAAATGAGATCGAGCTTAAATAAACAGTTGTAAGGCTTGGCTCAGATTATTTGCTGCACTAATTCTAACATTTTATAATATAAAATAGTACATAGTGGTTTATACTAGAACTTAAGTTAAATATAGTCAGATGATGGTGATTACAGGCTAAATATATAATTAATGAAGTTTTGTATGGGCATGCTAATATTTTAACATGGGTATTGAAGGATTTGGCTCGATAATATCAAATAATAACTTTTTAGTAATTTACATAATAAAGGTGTAGGAAGTAACTAAAGCATGTGATGGCCTCATGCCAAACTTAGTCATAAATCATGAGATAATTCTAGACCAATTGCTTAAAGGTATGATTTTTGTAAGCAAATATCACCTTTAATATGTGTTAAATGGTTGATCTTTTTTAACAATGTGAATTATCAAAAAATTGCTTAAAAAAAACTTATGAATGAATGCTTAGATCATAACCATCCATCTTGTCAATTGTCAGAAGTATCTTCATGCATATGGAAAACATGCAAGTAATACATAAAAATTTACTTGTAACCCCCATACATGCACACACTAAATTAATTTGTAGCAACCATACATGCGCACACTAAATTATATTCATTTTAATAATATTTTCAAATTATATTTATTAACAAGCATTATTTGCAATACTTATTAGAGAACTAAAAAAAACTTTGAGTTGATTGACCATAAATATATTATGTGATGAAGAATGTTAGTTTAACAATAATGATAATATAAACATTTAAGTTAACACATGATGGACATAATAAAATTTAAAATGAGGCATGCAAATGGCTATTAAAATGTGACATCACAAAGTTGTCCTCATTGCATGATGTTGCATTAGTTTTTAAGCAGGGATCCATGATAACAAAATGAATTTGAATGTTTCAACAAAGCTCTTAAGCACATTTGTGGTCTACCAATCTAAGATCTCATATGCCATATATATATATATATATATATATATATAATATAATGTGCACATGTTATTGCTACATTAATATTAGGATATTTTAAATATATTCTACTTATATCAAAATTCAATGTAATGAAATATCATAAACAATCATACGATGTTGTATTCTACATACTTCTTGAGAAATAGTTTGGTCACAATACACCCTACAACGAGGTATTTATTATCTCCTACTTTTAAGAGAAGAGATGGATGACCAAGGAGTACTATAATAAGGAATATTATGAATGAACACAGGCTAAATTCTAATAGAATTCACAAGGTTTGTAAGAGTGAGACATCAAAATAATGCAACTTACTCTAATAATACATATAATGGCATGTATTTTAGAAGTTTCTTGCAATCTTGTAAGTGCATATCTTAAGATTGAGTAGAGTTTATATGATATATGTTTATTTTTTTCTTGTGCAAAGATGGGAGAATAAATAGCAAGATGTCATTGTGTTAGACATTGAGGACGTACTTAGTGATGCGATCCTATTACCATTTGAGGTTCATCTTATTGTCTATTTTTTTAGGTGGATCACATCAAACTAGGAAACCAAATATGGTTAAATATTTGACTTTCTTGTATAAGTTAATTTGATATATTATCTTACTTTAATGTGTTGAAATTATGTTAATAAGGAATCTTGAAGCCAACCATTTTTGAATAATTAGAGAGTGGCATATCAGTGTCCTAAAAAATTATTGGAATGGTTAATTCAGATGCCTGATGCCTAAGGGTCTGTTTGAGGCAATAACATCTATCTGAAAAAAATAGTGGTAGAGTTGTTGAAAAAAAGTTGGTGTCTAAACGTTGTGATGGGTATTTAACAAAAAAATAATAGATAATAGCTTTTTAATAGCTATTACACTCTACAATATCAAGTTGGAAAATACAACTTTTCCACCGCAGCTTCTTTAAAATGCAATTTCCCAAACACTACCTATGACATGATTCAAACTGCACCGCAAGCAGAAAGTTGCCCCAAATGCAACCTAAGCATTCTCACATTTGCTCAACGCGCACATGAGATTATTATCAAAAAATTTTATTTTTGAAAAATAAACTATTTATAATTCATGCTCTACTTTAAAATTTCATTATCACCATTTTATAAATGAGATGCAAATATTTATGTATTTATACTTAGAAATTTAGAATAACTTAAAAATTCTTAAAATTCTATTTAAAAAACTTGTTTATATCATTCAAATTCATAAACAATGAAAATCATATCAACATCAACTTGAAGATGAACATTAAAGACCTATTTGAATTGATTGTAGCTTTGTATACAACTGGTTGCAACACTCTTGTTGAAAGTTATTGTGAGAATTATAATTTATTTTTAAAAAAATCAAATAAATAATTTCTTATATATATAATTAAATTAAAAAAACTATCTAAATCACATCTTAAATAAAAAGGACTTTTCATCTAATTCTTATATATTTATAAATCACTCACATTTAATCTTAAAATTTTAAATTGATATTCAAATATTACAATTCATCATAATAGTTCAACTCATATTTTTCATTTTTAAAAATTCATAATGACACTTGAAATACATGAATATAATAGTTAAAAAAAATGAAGAAAATGATTAAATTATAAATAAATATGAATTGTATGTTTGATTTCTAAAAATTTCTAAATTAAAAAACATAACCTAAAAAGAGGTTTTATATTAAAAAAAGTGCCTATTAAATGAGCGTTTTACATGAAACGCCTCAGAGTGGGATTTATTTATGAAAATGTCTAATAAAAGGGCTTGAATGAAAACATACATGAGTTTTTTTCACCTAAATTTATTTTTTTTCTCCGCAAACTATATCGATGTACACTCTTCTACAAATTTTCCCCATTTTGATTGTTATTGGTTGGTAAAACAATTATTGCGAAAAGTAGATCCGTAAATGTGTAAGAATAGAATGTATTGTATGTAAATCTTTTAAAAAAAAACCAATTATTAATGTTGGTTGTCTATCCCACATTCTTATCTTCTCCCACCACCACCAGCAAAAAAGTTGGGCGAGGGAGACGATATTAGTGAGAAAACCTGTGACGCGCGGGAGTGAAAGACGGATGGCTTCCCCCTTCGGCGACGATGACACTTACGTGGGTTACGATCCCCGTCTTCCTTCTCAGAGATACGGGTCCTACCCCAGCTTCGCAGCCGACGAGGATTCCGGCGATCCAACGGTGATCTCTGACGATCATCTTACTTCTGGTTTCCATGCCGTCTCTGGTGGAGCCTTCGGTCCCGACGAGAACGTCCAAGTTCACTCTGTTTCTGGCCACGGTAGTATTCCTCCTTCTCCCGAGGGTTTCGGCTACAACACGGATCCGCTTGCGGATTTCTCCGAGCCTTCGTCTTTTATTATACCGGAACCTAATGGGAAGGCGTACGGAGAGGAGGAGAATGGAGATTTCTTCGCCTCTGATGGTCCGATACTCCCGCCCCCAAGCGAGATGCATCCTGAGGAAGGGTTTATTCTGCGGGAGTGGCGCCGGTAAGAGCTTTTCCAACTTACGCCCCAGATCTGTTTGCTATAGCCGTTCAAGAGATATTTTTAGATATATAGTTTCTGATGCTTAGCGACAGTGTTTTCTCATGGCGCTTATTGTGTAGGAGTTACTACTGGACTTGCATATATTAGAGTTATTACATTAACAGTTTTGAATAACAATTAATAAAGAATAATTGAAGAAGTTTCTTAAAGCTGCTTTCAAATAATTGATAAAAATAATCTCGATACTGATGGTATGTTTTAAAATAAGTTTTATCATTTTTTGAACAAGCTTCATGTGACATATTTATGGTAAGAGAATCCTGATGCGGAGGTGCTGTATCACGGCATATTATCATAATTACTTTATACAAACAAACTGTTTCAAAAATATGTCGACTTGAGTTACATTTATGTTCTGGGATTTGTGAACAATAAATCGTAAAGCATGTGATTCGAGCTCATGACTTAATAATTTATCTCCTTTTTATGTTTTTTTGCTTTTGCAGTTGGTTTACGCCTTTTAGATGGCATCACACATGATTTCTTATTAAGCTGTTTCTCCGAGTTACTTGATTCAGTGTGCTTTGCAAGTTCCTTTTTTTTCCTCTTCTGACAGATTGGCTGTTACTCTTCAACTATTTTCTGACATTTTTCAGAATCATTCCTTAGATTGTTTTTAAGAAAGGCACATTTTACATTTTTTACTGTTTAGTAATGATCTTTAATTGGTTGCTTGGTCTATATCTTGTTCATCCTGGAGGAACTGGAGTTCTGAATTGTCATGACTGCCCAAGCTTTGTCTTATTGTGAATGCTAGTGCAATTTACTGCATAAAGTTTGCCTATTTAGCACTTATTCGAAAAAAGATTGTCTTGTGAGGAGTTGAGTTATACTGAAATAATTTGAGGATCCACTAAATGAAGTCATCTGGGCTGGTATATGATAATTTCTTGGTAATTGATAAGCATAACTTGCTATAACAATCCTCTACGTAATTATAAAAACATAGCTATTAATAGTTTACTTTTGGAAAAAAGTATTCGATTAAGTATCAACAATTCTGATATTATACTCGAGAAGATAATTATATGTCTGTGGCTACGATGGTAAAGGATCATGTGTTAAGATTATACATGAGGATTGATTTATATATTTCTAAAATGTCTAAAATAAGCTTTGTTATATTAATACAAATGCTCTAGAACAATGATGGTTGTAAAAAACCAAGTTGATTGTCTTAAAAATTTTACTTTTAACATGAATTAGTGATGTACACACGAAGGATAGTGTAAATATATTAGAGAAGGCATGAGAGTTGCATCACCTATGAAAGCTGAAGGCCCAAAGCTATGTAAAAATAACATGTGTAGTGTGGAATCATAGAACAAAGAAAAGACCACTGATTGTTGAAAGGAGGGGCTATCTGTTTGTATCCGGCATCAGGGAGAGAGGAAGATAGAAAATTGGTGCTTGAGGAATAGCAGGCCAAAGTTTGCTTGACAAGTTGGTGCAAAATGATTTACATGGTCATGACTTAACGCCACATGCTACACTTAAAGGGATGATTGGAAAATTTCAATTTATACAACCAACCAAAATTACTGGGATAAAGGCTATTGATGCTGTTGATCGTTGTAACTAAAGTGACAATTTATTAGAATTTAGGAAAAACAACACATCAACAAAATTCTTAATAAACTATCAATTTAATATTTAAAATGACGCATAAATTAGGAAAAATTGATAGCATCATTCATGAATCACTTCACTAAAGTATATCTCCACCGCACCATAAATCAATGGTTCCTAAGATTTCACTCCCTTATGGAGAGGAAGAGTAATTCAAGTCATACAGGAATTAGTATGAATTGAAAAATAAAGGAAAAGGAGACTTTTGATGGTCAACATTGTTTCCAATTGATCAACATTAAGTCATGGCCTTTGGTTTTCCTGGGAAAAATGAATACTTATCCAACATCTAATGTTTTTTTTTGTCATGATAAAAATATAACAAAAAAAAAAAAAAAAATCAAATCAAAGCTCAAAGACTACTAAGAGTCTCTTGTATAGGCATGTATTGTGACACAAGGTCATTGAACCTTAAGCCTCACAAACTTCAAGACGGAAGGTGCTATCATTTTAAAGGTTTCTTTTTTAACTGTTCATGAATTGAAAAAAAAAAGGACAAATAAAATATAGCCTTATCAATTTATTATGTGATGCCCACTAAATGCCAAAAACATAGTAACCTGAGATAGCTGTGCGGGTTATGTGACCAGTTAGATGCAAGCTCTGCTAGTTTTATAAAAGGTTTTGACTGGCCAGACTATTAATTTGATTTTTATTGAGCATCATTATGCATAATCTAACGAACAAGAAGCTAGTTCAGAGATATTGATTGAGGAAGGTTAGGAGAAACTTGGTCAAAGAACAAGCTTTCCCATAGGCTGAAGAAGATCTGGATAAAAAGAGATGGAGTGATCATTCTGGTTAGACACAGGTTTGTGCTTAGTATGCTATACATATTTGGATTGCATGTAGCAACAATGGTTGTTCAATGATAATCTATCGGCCAATAACCATAAAATGTGAAGGTGTCGATTGTTAGGGAAAAAGAAAATGTCAAGGGGAGAGATGTTGCACTTCAAACCGCTTTTTATGAAGTCAACCACAAAATTATATGATTTACTTGCTTTTCTTACATACATATATGCATGTATGGTAAATATACAAGTAAACAATGTAAGTAATATCTAATTAGTTATTACTTGTATTCATGTGTGAACTACACTAGGACATATTGGCCTTATCGAGGAAAAAATAACTTTACGATGAATATCATATAAACGTGAAGTATCTCATATTGGATAATGCAATTATGAGTTAAAAAATATTTAATTGAATATGCAATGATAAATTGTTTTGTTTACATATCGATACTAACTTGCATTTAAGTGTTTTCATCTGGGTAAGTGTGTTAAGTGTTACATGAAACCATTGGCCCATTGGCTTCTATTAGTTCTGAACCCTAGAAGGCTTGCAACGACTCTTAAAATCTATGTTGTACTTATTGTATGCCATGTTTCACTTGCAAATATTTTGCACAACCTTATGGTAATTAACATTATTGATTTGTGGATGTTGATGGATAGTATGATGGGACTAAGGTTTTTTATTTCATAGTAACATGCCCCTATAAAGAAATTTAAGCTGAACTTATAAAAATATAAACCTATTTTTTTTTATGATGTATAAAAATATGTGGAATGGTCATGTGGTATCAAAATGGTTTTGTGTGCACATAAGGAAAACACAATATTTCATGTTCTTTTAAACCATTCTTTAGGTTGCTCAACTTTCTACTTATATGATATGATAATGTGTGATATCATTGATTATATCTTCATAATAGGTTGTTTTGTTCACGTATTAGTATTAATATTTATATGAGTGTTTTCATCTAGGCAAGTGCTATAGTAAACCATTGGTTTATATTTGTTCTTAACCCAAAAAGCCTGTAAAGACGTAAAATCTTTGTTATATTTACTGTATACCATATTTCGATCACAAATATCTTGATATATTTGTAGGATAACTGCGATTATTGATTTCTAGATGTATGGATAGTGTGATGTGTCTAAGACATTTTTTTCATGGTATGCACACCCCTAAAATGAAATCCTAATTATGCTTATAAAAATATAAATCTCTTTTTTTATGTCGCATAAAAAATTTGGCTTGATCATTATGTATAAAAGTATGCTTCAATATGCCCAAGTAACTATTTTATGCCATCTTGTGTTGTTCTATAGGATTCTCTACTTATTAGTTTTATGACACGATAATGTGTGATAATATTGATTATTGCGTCCTCCTCCTTTTTATCATTAGTCTTAGACCAACTAGATGGGGTCAATTTTATGAATCCTCAATTTTCTTTCATTCATATTGCATTCATGAGATATTGAACCTATTATGCACAAATATTTTTGCAAAACTTTTGTATATGTCATCTTGTGGTTTCAATTCATCCTACTTCTTTTCAAATGCTTTGATACAATGTTGATTTACATATCGTATGAAGTATTTTCTACCTATTATTGTGTATGTATAAAACCCCTAAGTTTATTAATTACTATTTTAATTTTCATTTGATCCTATTATTCTTCCTAATTTTATCACATATTCATCTTAGCACTCTCTTTTGCCCCATACTCAATTTGTCCATTAGCTACTTTTTGTTGTTCAACATTCATATTCATATAACATAATTTGTATAATTGCACTTGTATAAAATTTGCTCTGTCTTCACGATATTATCTCGCCACATAATAGTCCAAGGCATTTCTCCATTTCAATGACATAATTTTAACTTTGAAAGTTACATTCTCATATATATACGCCTTCATAATTTAATGTAATAGATCATATATAATTAAACTTATGTCACCCAAGTATCACCTAGCATTCTATGGCTATTAATTGATAATTGTGAATATTCCGCAATATAAAAGTATATGTTCCATATATATTTTTATTCAACTGATAGTAAGTCCTTTTTGCTGTTAATATTTTTTATTGTTCTAATTTTTAAGTAGATTTCTTATCGATTAAAATTTGTGATTGAAAAACATACACTTAGGCACCTCATTCTAAATATCATATATATAGAGAGAGAATTTGACACATAATAGGACACAATGGAGACGAATCATGTGGCCGACCCAACTTAGTGGGATAAAGGCTTGTTGTTGTTGTTGGTTTGTATATATATATATTAAAAAATATTGATTTAATATTGGTTGTTATTGAAAACTATTTTTTCATTCACAACTAAGGTTTTGAAACATGATTTCAATTTCAGTTTTAGCCAGATCATAAATTTTTTAGTTTTGATAGTTTAGTTGGTTTTAGAATTCAATTTCAGCTGTGGTTTAAATTTTTTTATTATTAAATTTTATAAAAATATATATTTAATGCATGTGATAGGAAATTATCTAATTGTGGTTTAAATTATAATGAACATGAAATTTAACAAGACGTATTTGATTTTATTCTAATAAAAATTTGACTGCTAGTGTTTTTCAGTTAATTTTGATTGAAAATTTGAGTTTGAGTTGAAACTCATTAATTTCGTCTAAAGTTTTACTGATTGAGTTTTGATTGCAACTCTTGAAAGTGGTAGAAATTGAAAAAAATAGCTGATTTTGGATCAATTTTTAATGAAATTAATTGTATGCCATCAAAGTCGAACCCAAACCACCAAATCTAAAATATCGTTCACAATAACTCACAATACTATTGAATGTTTCATTATGTATATTTTTAATAACTTCAACATTCTTTCGTCACACTTTTGTTAATGTAAATAGAATCAATTTTCATAATACTTGAATTATATGCCTTCTTAAGATCAGTAAGTTAATGTGGAGATCCTTTCTATGCTCTTCATACTTTTTCTATTTATTGTCTTGACATAAAAATATCTTCCTAGTGGATTTTCTTAGTATGAAACCAAATTGGTTCTCAAATAAATTGTACTTATTCTTATTATATGTTCCATTACTCTTGTATAACTTCATTATGACTTGTAAGTTGATTTCGTCATATATCATTATAATTACAATATTAGGTATCTTCGTTGTTATTAAATATTGGTGTTAGAGTGCTTTTCTATTCATTTTGCTTCAAAACTATATTGTAAGGTTTGAAATTACGCAATCTGTAAGTGCTTTTTTTGTGAAGTGGGATGTAAACCTCAAAATTATATCATTAAATTGATAAAATATATGAAATAATAAGTATCATAAATAACATCAAAATAAGATGTGAAAGCATGATCATAAAAAGTCAATGTAAGGTTATAATAAATTATATAATGCTTTAAACACTAAATAAAAAGCCTCTTCCACTCTAAAGTCAACATAAACAAGTAGTTCAAGGTCATAATTTATGAGTTCAAAAGTCTTTTTTTTTCCCCATAATTTAAGAGTCTTCATTAGAACTGTCATTATAATTAAATGCTTTTTCTCGTCCCTCATCCTCAGTTGTATCAACACTCTCAGTTTTTCTCCTTATTTTCCATCTTAGTCATCTTCATCTTAATCAATAAAAACTAATAAGAATATTAATTAAACTTTAAAATAATTATTATATTGATGATTCTATTTTTTATAACATAAAATTTATAATAATGCTTTCTATTACTTTATTGTTTATTTGTGTTTATCTTATTTTTTCATCCATCAAAGAAGTCAACATTTAGGGGCTGTTTGGTTGCTTGAAAAAGGAGTACAGTGTAAACGGAATGCAGTGTATTTGGATTACTTTAGAGCTGTTTGGTTGAAAACTCTATGAATTCATGAATTTATTTATTTTTGTTTGGTAAAATAAATGTAATGTAAAGTATTCTTGAGGTTGTGAGCGGCGAGCGGCGGCGGCAGGGTGGTGGAAGCAGTGATGACGACGACCGCCGGTCGGCGGCCATAACACTTTACAAGGTCGTCGAGCAAATTCCAAATACACCAAAAATGACCTTTGTAATATATTCTAAATGCATTACATTACCTTGGAAATTTCACTTTGAACCATGCCAAACATCAAATACTTTACACCCAAAATTATGGCAACCAAACAACCCCTTAGATCTTTCTTTTGTAATTAGAATTTTGTAATTTTTATCTTTATTATCCACAAATCATTTGTCTTCCAATGACATATTATTTTTATTTAATTGCTCATCATTATCTTCTAAAATTATCTTCTTCAAATGCCTATCTTTAGGGTGTCAATGGTCGACGGCCGCTCGGATTGATCCGGTAGTAATTGAACCCACTGTTATTAAACGGGTCAAAACTTTAACCCAACCCCAACTTCAACCCGACACCGATCGATCCGAATGATCTATTTATATATATTTTTTAAGTCCAAAATCGAGTCAAATTTGGATTCGTGTGTAAAAATCGGATCCATTTCGGGTTCGCGAGTCAATTTTGAGTCAAAATCGAGTTGGCGGGTCAAAATCGAGTCAATTTCAGGTTGGTAGGTCAACCCGAACTCGACCTGAAAAATCAAACGGGTCAATTTCTTCAATCAACCCCGAAAATTATTGTTCCCAAATTTTGAGTTATCGTGGTCAATTTTGACCTACCTATCTTTTAATCCTTTGTTGCTCATAATACACACCAATGAGTTCATTCATATGTGATTAAGTGATTTCTTCTCTTGGTATGAAATTTCTTATAAGTACTTTAATTTTGCTGCCCTCCTACCTTGATGATGAGCTTACAAGATCTAGAATCTTGACTGCAAATCTTTGTAATTGAGGAGTGCCATCTCTAAATTGAATTTATCACTTAATTAATTTAAAAAAATCTAATTAACATAATTTATACATTTAAAGAAAATAACAATTAAATGTTAAAAATTATTGAAGAAAAGAAATGTTAAAAATTATTAGAAGAACATTTCACCATAATGTATATGCGACTTGTTGTATTCCAAAGAATTCTTATTTCTCAAAGACACAAGTTGGTGGCCAACATTTACTGTCTCTGTTGAGTCCGTGATTATTCTGTACATATAATGATACAAATCAAATTTAATATATTGAGTGGCTAACTTGTTCTCAACATATTGATGCTGAGGATTTAGATATAGATAGTGGCTTGCAAATATTGATGTTGCTGAAATTCTTATTTTTCATTTATAATTTCCCAAATTTTCTTATAAATACACGTGTCTCCTTGTAAGCCTTTTGTTATCAACTTTTGTGCATCATTAATTGCATTACAAATGAAACCCTTAACTAGCTTTTTCTTTGCATCAATCATTCTTAAATAATGAACTATAGTCTTATTAGTCTTGATATTATAAGTTACTCTTAACCAAAATTTGTCACTAAAAATCAATCTTCTTCACTTCTTTACCTTAATGTTTTTGGTCCAAGCACAATTTAACCTTTGTTTGGAGGTAAACATATTCTCCAAAGATTTTTTTGCATCTTTGATGCTTTGTAAAGTTTAAGTATGCCATAGAAAATCTAGTGATTGTGTGTCTAATGAGTTCTTTCTTAGAGAACTTTTTCATAAGGACTAAAACCCTAGTATATTTGTAAATAAACTAGTTAACTTGTTACCTTTAAGTCATTCTTATGTTGAGGCAACCCTTCAAGTTTTTCAAGAATTAAATTATGGCAATACGCGACATATGGTGTCTAAGAAATAAGCTTTCTTTTTCCATCAATTTATTTACTATGATCTTTTAAGCATTTGCATGGTTAGTGACAACTTTACTACTAGATGTTATTTAATATATTCTATAACTTAATAAATTAGTTTGAAAATATATTCTGAATTTCTTAGCTGATCAGGTGGGGCTTTATTATGTTGTAGGTGAGATTTGAAGTCTAATAATAACTTCCAAGATCGTTACTAATCAGATTAATTAGCACCCACATTAATTTTACTAATTTTCATTGTGTCGTAGGCCATATCTAGCCTCTTATATAAATCAGTAAAAATGGCATCTCTGGCATTGCTTGCTTCATTTTTTATAACACTTCTAGGTTTTTTTTTTTAATTATAACATGTCTTATTTTTGATATTCTTTGAAATAAAAATTCTTTTCCAAATAAACAACTTGATAAAACGTAAAGAAGAGAAAGGGTGCTCATAAAAGAATTCCATGAAGTGGCAGGAAAGTAGTTTAATTATTCTGAAAAAGGAAAAAAGAAAGAAAGTAAAAGAGGTCGTTGAAAACTAGCAAAATAAAGTTTAGTTTACTGTTTATTTTGTTCGATGTATTTGGAGTATAAAGTAAAAAATATGCAGTAGTTTTGATTATTTTGATTTTTGTTTTGAAGTAACCCAAATACAACGCACACCTTAACTTCATTGTTCACGACTGCTCCCTGCCGCCTCCTGTTACTGCTACTTACTACGATTATCTTTTGTAGCTGCTCATTGTTGCATGCTACCTCGTTCTTGTGTAGTTTGCCATATTTTATTTTATTTGTAATGTATCATAAATAAAAATCATTGCATTTGATTCGCATCCAACCAAACAATTTATGCATTCCGATTACTATATATTTCTAAAATGCATCATTTGAAAACATCTAATCAAACAGCCCAGTAATGATAAACTTTTCTGTTTGGCTTACTTAGATAAAAAAATAGATATTTCAATTAATTCTAGCTATCTATTAGAGTTTAAGATCAAATTGGTCCCTCAATTATTTATGAAGGACCAATTTAGTCCTAGACTAAACAGGAGGACTAATTTGGTCCCTTGACTATTTGATCAGGGACCAAGTTGGTCCTTCCATTTAGAATTTAATGGAAAGTTGTAGAGAAATAATGAATCTACAGATTTTCAAATAACAAAAAATAAAAATAAATAACTAATAACTCTCTTACCATTTTCGTTTACATCACGCCATGGAAGACCCTTTGGTCTGTCCAATAATCGAAAAACCCATTGACCATTTAAATAAACCCCAAATATGGTTTGTTCTATTTGATTACAAATCAGTTAGGATAGAACGATGAATCATTTGTTTCTATTATCAGATGCAATTGTTTCTTTGATCAATCACCCTGATTCTAGCATTCGATGGTTATTAGAGGAGATTAAATGATAATTTGGATGCTTTGATCTCGAAATGCTGCTTTACCACAATACCTCTTAAAATGAAACTCAATGCACTTAATTTCCATTATCTTCTCTAAAAAGACTTGATTGCATCCTAAAATGCCTATGAAACCACTTTATAATTTGGTTTTTTTTTTCATGTACCTATAACTAGGACGTGTTTTTTAGAATTTGCTGCTCATTACTCACAGATGCTTGTCTGACCTTGTGCCGCCAAAGCTATAATGTTAGATTTATTTTGAATCTTTTTCATATCCTAATTCTTTGTATTTCAAAAAATGAGTGCTGGATTTTTTTGGTTACCTTAATGGCTGAGAATTTCTCTTAAAGATCAAAGATTGCAGAAATATCTGAAAAAATTTCGGCTTGAAATCAATGCATTTATTGACAAACTAAGCTCTGCTCAAATGGAACAATGATTGAGTTTAGGAATATTCTTCAAAATTTGAAGAGCAAATAGAAAGAAAATTGGGTGAACTAATGGTGCTGCATAAACATTAGTTATAAAAATTTATGTTAACAAATTGAAGTGATTCTAATTTTTCTTATATTCATGTTATTTATAAATTATGGTTTATTTGTCAGTTATATCTTTAATATCTTAATTAAGAAATAAGAGCTTAATAATAAATGATGATTATTTCTTACTTTTATATGTTTCATGATGATAAGTTTACTTGATTTTACATGTTTCATGCATTTATTTAAATTTTCCAGAATGTGTTCATAATGATTAATTAAGCGGTATGAATTTCAAATGTTTTAATGCACTGCATGTGTGCTTGTATTTATGAATGCATAGCTATATATCTTAAGCTAAAATTTTTCTTTAAGGTTAAATAAGAAAATATTTATTTTTGGATACAGTAGTACAACAACAACAAGAACAAGCATTTATCTCACTATGTGGGGATGGCTACATGAATCCTCCTTCTCCATTATATCCTATTAAGTGTCAAATTCTCATTTAATTCTAATAAACTAAGATCATTTTTTATACATCCTAATTAAGTCTTTTTAGATCTACCTCTACCTTTCTTAGCATAAGGTGAATCTAATACATCTACTCTCTTAACTGGATCATTGAACAACCAACGCTTTATGTGACCAAACCATCTAAGACTCTCTCTAATCTTATTTGCCACTAGAGCTACTCCAATATTTTCACGAATATATTCATTTTTCATTTTATCTCTAAGAGTAAAGCCACTCATCCACCTTGGCATCCTCATCTCTGCAATACTTAATTTTATGCTTCTCTTTTATTGGCCAATATTCTACACCATAAATCATTATAGGTCTTACTACCTTCTTATAAAATTTTCCCTTAAGTCTAAGTGGTACTTTTCTATCACACAACAAGCCAAATGCATTCCTCCACTTCAACCATCCAACTTGAATTTTACTAATAACATTCCCATCTATTTCACCATCATTTTGAACAATAGGCCCGAGATATCTGAACTGTTCACTCTTTTTAATGACTTGATCACCCGATGTCACAACACCACCACTAAGGTTTCTACAACTAAAATTACACTCTATAAGTAAGTTTTAGATCTACTCAAATGAAAACCTTTAGACTCTAAGATTGACCTCCATAATTTAAGTTTTTTTTGGACTCCCTCTCTAGTCTTATCAATAAGAAGAATGTCATTAGCACCAAGGTACATGCTCTTGTAAATGCCTAATAAGAACATCCATAACTTAAGTAAAAAGATTTGGGTTTAAAGCCGATCCTTGATCTAATCCAATTGAAATAAGAAAATATTTTGTCAATCCTCCTTGTGTTTGGACACAAGTAACAACTCTAGTATATGTATCCTTAATGACTCGAATATAATCAATATTAACTCCTTTTTTTTTTCTAGAACTCTCCAAAGCACTTCTCTTAGAACTTTGTCATATGCTTTCTCTAAATCAACAAATATCATATGTAGATTCTCCTAAATATACTTCTTAATCAGACCTCTCAAAAAATGTATATCATCCATGCTAGATCTACCTAGCATGAAATTAAATTGATTTTAAGAAACTTTTGTATCACATCATAACCTATACTCAATTAATCTCTCCCATAATTTTAATGTATGACACATTAATTTAATTTCTCTATAATTTACTCTTAGAGATAGAATGCAAAATGAGTATGTTCGGGAAAAAGTTGGAGTAGCTCCAGTGGTAGATAAGATTAGTGAGAGTCGCCTTAGATGGTTTGGCCACATAAAGCATCTGGTCCAGATGACTCGATTAGGAGAGTAGATGCATTAGATTTCTTTATGTTAAGAAAGGTAGAGGAGACCTAAAAGACTTGGTTAAGATGTATAAAAATGATCTTATACTTGAATTAAATGAGAATTTGACACATAGACACAATGGAGACGAAGGATTCATGTAGCCGACCCCACCTAGTGGGATTAAGGCTTGCTGTTGTTGTTGTTGTTATTGTTGTTGTATAATTTGCACACTCTTGTGCATCATCTTTATTTTTAAATATAGGAATCAACAAATTCATTCTCTACTCATCTGACATCTTTTTGATTTTTAGGATAATATTAAAAAGTTTAGTAAGCTAAAAAATTCTTTGATCTTTTAAGCATTTCTACACTCATATTGAAATATCATTAGGTTATACTATTTTTTTCATATATCATTTTTTTTTAAAGCCTCACCAACTTCAAATTTACTAATACGATGATAAAATAAAACTCTCTATTTTTTTTAGGACACTAAGGTTACTAAAATCAATCGCATTCTCAGATCTTTCATTAAAAAGTTTATCAAAATATCTCATCCACCTATGTTTAATATTTTTTTTAAGAAAATAACTTTATGATTTTCACCCTTAATGCACCTCACGTGAACTAGTTTTTACTTCTCCTATCTCTTTGCTTGGCTAACTTAAACAAACATTTTTCACCTTCTTTGGTAATTTTTTTTTGGATACATCAGTCTTGGGTTGAAATTAACAAGTGAGGAAAGTTTAATTTAATCAATCTACAACTAGCTTAACTTACGTTTGGACCGAATAGTTCGAGTTGATCTTGAACTAGGTCTATTTTGCTTGAAATAGTATTGTTTACTTGCTTGCCTTTTGGCGGTTCAAGCATCAAAGTGGTTTGGCGCATGCCTGGCACAGAACTACCAAATTTAGGATGGTGTACTAAAAAAATGTCTATGTCAACGTCCATATGAGAGAAAATAACAGAGAATGCTTTAAGGTGCATCAGAAGCCATTTCTCTTACTATACTTAACCTAAAGGATTAAGAAATCATACCTAGTCGATGTTAACTCAGTCAACATTTGTCAACTCAAATTCTACATGATAAGGCCACTTAAACTCAATCCACCCCATTTAACTATGGCTGACTATTGGTCAACTTTAGTCAATTCTAGTCAGTCTCTGTTGACCCATTCAACTTTGGTCAACCTTCTCCAGCTTAATTGACTTGGGGTGGCTTTAATTAACTTGGTTATGTATTAGTCAAATTTGTCATTAACTTGGTCAATATGCATACTCTCTTCAACCACCCTGCTTTGTGATATACTTACATTATTCCCAAGTACATGTCATGTCATCATAAGATATTTATTACATTTAAATGATGCACTTAACATGTTCTGATATCAAAGAAAAAACAGATACAAAATAGATCAAAATATGGCTGGATATATTCATCTTGCCCAATTACTGGCACGTGTGTCAGTGAGATATGGGTCTGACCTTAGCATAGTAGGCCAATCCAACTTAGACTATTAAGGTCCGTCTAGTTGTATGCCCTTCTATTGGCTGGCCAACCCCTTTGGGTGGTCTTGTTTTACGTAATTCTAAGTTATTATTATGGTTTGTTTGGTGTTGTTAGTATGAATATCTTGCTTTAGATTGTTTTAGAAACTTTTTGGTTTGAGTTTCATATTGGAGATTTTGTTCTATATATATATATATATTATTTCAAGAGTTGTACACCAAGTGGTGTAATTTGTATCTTGATCAAGATTAGGTGGTTGATTGTCTCAATACTTTTCTTCCCTCTTCTTTAGTTGCCGTCCACCTTTTGTCTCCATGGTTGCCTTCAAGTCAGTAAACAGCCACCGAATCCCCCTCCGATTTTCATTATTTCATGTTATTTATCCACACCATCCTTCCTCCCACATCCTAAGCTTTGTTGTTGATTCTTTGCCATTGGATCCCCAAGATCGGTGCCAATTACAATCAAAATGAAAAAAAAAAAAAGTATGCAACAAAAATATTGTATTTTTAATGAAGCTTTTAATAGGCTCTGAGCTCCTATCAGTTTTGTCCGCCTTGGAAAAATTCAGCTTTGATGAATTGCTTGGTATCCATAAAAAAAGGAATAGTTATTTTCTGCACAAATATATACGAATTATCACATGTTCGTCTGTCTCCACCCACATGGTCACCTTTGGCATTTTCCATCAATTGTGACAATATTTCGTTATGCAATATAACGTCAGGAAGCTGAAAATTGTGTAGATGAAGTTGTTGCTATGAATTTTTAAAAAAGTGAAAAGGGTGAAGAATCCAAAGTGGTACTTGATAATTTATTTATTATAAAAAATTAGATCAAGTACATTATAATTTGAATAATATCAAAATATTTAGGATTTGTAACCATAAGCATTCATTCCTAGTCAATGCATAAATTTTAGTCTTTATTTTATAGTAGATATTTTTTAAAGGATTTAGAGGGGAAACTTTTTGGATTTAGGCAGACTATCACCTAATCATCTTTTTTTGACTATCAAATTTCTCCTATATATTATTTTTGTTGATATGCAATTGAGTTATAACAACCATAATTAAGAACATACTTTCAATGAATATTTTAATGCAAATAATGCATATAAATATTAAATTACATTAATAGGACATGGGTTAGTGATAAATCGCCTGTTTTCTTGAAGACAAATATCATTCATAACTCCTTGGAACAATCTTTCTCAATGAAGTTTTTTTTCTTTTTTCTTGTGAATATATAAACCAGAGGACCAATAAATAAAATTGAATCAATATTGATTTGATTAGTTGACATTTTCTTAGGTAATTTGTTAGGAGTTAAATTATTTGTTCAATTTGTCTAATAACTCTATTATGTATGAAATTTTTTTTGTTTTAAAATCAATATCAAATTTATATGTAGGTTTATATGATTTTAGATTTAATTTTATATTCAAGTTTTTGCTCTTGCTTAGTTTTATGTTGAAGCATGCTCTCATGTAAACTTTGGTGCATTTTATACTCTAAATTTTAGCCATACTCAAAATTAAGAAACTTGGATGTAGAATCATTTCGTTGCATCAAATCATCTTTTAAAAAAATATTTATGAGCTACAATTTTAACAGGATCAAATTTTTGATCAATCATGATACCGATGAAGATATGTGTTTAACAGGTCTTAGCTGATATAAAAAAATTTCTTAGAAATATTAAGCAAAGATGCAGTAATCATGGTGGGAGGATTATTGTAATGCTTTTTAAATTTTAAGCTCTATAGTGAGCCTCATTTATTTATTTTTGGATAATTATAACTTAAATTCATTTTTAATTACTCATCTAAAACATATAATGAATAAATATTGATAAAAAATAATATTTAGGGAAATATTATTAGGCTACAAAATCTTTAAATTTTAGAAAAGATTCAAACATATTATAATTGCATTAATGAAATTTTTTAAAGTGATCATGCTGTTGATATAATGAGATTATTTATGTTTCATGTATGCCTGTGTGTTTTATTTGAAATATACCAACATATTTGAGATTATGCCATTGAAAATTCAACTCCTTGGACAGCAGACATTTTATTATTTTAAACATATATTTACTATTTTAGAAGAAAATTAAAAAAATAAAGATAAACCCAATGTCTTTCCTACTAAAACTTTACAAAGAGAAATTTAGGATCATTGAAGACATATATGTGTTTGAAATCTTGTGCAAATGAAAGAGATCCATATTGTCCAAAAGCTGATTAAATGTAATCTCACTCTCAACTGTAGTGAAAACTTTGGGGATGAAAGAGGATGGAGGAAAGATAAATGAAGTCACTATAATTGAATCTCTTAGGTGTCGCAAGAAAACTGATGATGTATAGGAAATTTACTTGACCTACAGAGCTGTTTCTTACCTTAGAAGTTCAGTTATTTATTAAAGATTAGTAATCGATGGTTGCAGAAAAGATTCTGAGAAAGCTTTCCTTTGGCTGTTATAAGATTAGGAATTGCTGAGTAATTTCAAGGAATGTGAATTGGAAATCTCTTGAACTTCCTGAAGTCCCTTTGGAGCAGCAGGAATAGGATATAAGGCCCGTGATTCACCTTATCTTGTAGGAAAAATAATCTCGGGAGACCCAACTTCTAGCCTGTAGATTTGCAACATTAACAGAACTCTGTTACAGCCGAAGTTCCTGTAATCTCAACTTAACAACAATCGAGTCTTACTACTTGTCAATGGAAATTCCCTCGACTTCCATGCATTGTATTGAAGATTTTAATTCATCATAAATATGCTTAAAACTCTATTCATAGTTAAAATGCAAACTCTAATTGACTCATTTACTCTCCTAATTACAATCAGAATGGGGGAAAACAAATATTTCATGTTTTTGTTGGAGATTATAGGTTTAAAGCACACCCATCAGTATAAAATGGAGCTGTTATTCTCTAATAATTGTGGGCAGGTCTTTGTAATCCTTCCATGCAATTCCATTTGATGGATTGTGATACTAATCATGCTTATTGCAATGATACATGCAGCCAAAATGCTATTCATCTCGAGGAAAAAGAGAGGAAAGAAAAGGAACTCCGTAATCAAATCATTGTTGACGCTGAAGAATTCAAGAAAGAGTTCTATGAGAAGAGAAAACTGAACAAGGAGACTAACAAAGCGACCAACAGAGAAAAGGAAAAGGTATGAAAATTCCTCCCATATACCCAAATTTTCTATAGAATTCATCACCATGTCCCATGCCCAACCTGACCCCTTCTATCGTTCGGGCCAGCTATTCCTCGCCAATCAGGAGAAATTTCATGCCGATGCAGACAAGCAGTACTGGAAAGCCATCGCTGAGCTTATCCCAAATGAAGTACCAAACATTGAGAGGAAAAGAGGGAAGAAGGATTCCGAGAAGAAACCATCCATTCTTGTCATTCAAGGCCCTAAGCCTGGGAAGCCTACTGACCTCTCAAGGATGCGTCAGCTTCTTGTAAAGCTAAAGCATAATCCTCCACCCCACATGAAACCCCCACCACCTCCACCTGCTGCTGCCACACAACCTTCCAAAGAGGGCTCTGCGGGTAATGCAGCCGCTGAAAAGAAGTCGGACAGCGGCAGCCCTCCTGAAGGAGCGAACGCCGCCATAACAGCACCAGCAACAAACGGATCGACCAGAGCAAAGGATGATGCGCTGCCCGTAGAAGCTACAGGAGCAGTAGCAAGAGAAATATCTGCAGCAGCTGCAGATTAAGTTTGTACACCTTATTGTAATGTATGTGATCGTTACTGAATAGAATTCGCAGTAAGCTCCATAAGTATCTTGTCTTTTTCGGATTTGTTTAGCTGTCTTCACCTTGTTTATTGTCAGAATTGGTTATCGAGGATAGCTATATGGTAGCCTTTGGATGTCTGAAATGTGTGGTAGGAATCGTTTTTTTATGGGCTGATATCTTCTGAGTAGTTTTTGGTGTGTGAATATGATGCATGATATTTGTACCTTTATCCGATGTAGCCATTGTCGACTTGTAGTTTGTAATTTATAGTCATTTTTCTGTTTCAAGGAAAATTATTTAATTTTCTCAACTATATTTCTTATGATGATGAAAATTTCACAATAATTATGGTTTTTTAATGATATTATATATTGAAAAAGATATTTACATACATAACACATAATTTTTACATATTTAATATTTAAATTTTTATATCTATTAAATAGCAGTTAACTTTATAATATTATATTAAAATAATAATATTATTAATTTTTTAAGTAAAATATTTTTTTTATAAATATTAAATTTAGAAATTAGATATGTAAATATATTAAAACTTTATTTTTTAGAAGAGAAAAAAAAGTGGCTCAGAGGCTGGACCTGTTGAAACGACCTTCTCGGCTTCTCTTCCGAAGTTACCACTCGCCAATCCTCTCCGATATTTCTATTTTGGAATTTCTTCCGCTCTCTAGCGCGAGATGGAAACCCTTGTCTACGATAGTTTCCTTATGCGCCAATCCATCTTCTTTCTATCTTCCAGATTGGCATCTAGTAAAAGCCCCATCTTTATTCACTCGGCTCGTCGGAGATGTTCTTCGAAACCGAAGCCCGTCGCTGTTTCCTGCTCTACTTTCGCATCACCTGATCCAGGTTTCTCTGTTTACGGCGGCTGGGAGGAGCTGGAGCTAATGGAGGAGGCAGGAGATTGGGGCATGCTAGAACCATTACGCACTTTCGTAAGTTCTTTAGGTATTCATGATAAGAAACATACCTTGCCTTTTATTCTTGGTTTTTTAGCGGCTTTGACGGTATCTAGGGTTAGATTTTTTACCATTGCTCTTCTCCCCGTCTCAGTATTAGTGTTTTTTGGTGGGTTTGTCGTTGGAGTGGCCCAAGCTGGTTTTGTGGTTAAGAATATGGGAAGAACTGGAGGTGGTTTAGGTGTTTTTCAAGAGAAATTAAAGCAGCTGGAAGCTTTGTTTATTGATGTGGATGGTAAGATGTCATATTTACGGAAGGGGCTCGAAGGAGGCATTAATGCGAGTGAACTAGGAATGGGCGGTACTGAGAATTACCTTCAGATTGTTGAGTATGTTAGAGTTGCTATTGGGGAAGCGCAAAAAACGTTGACTGATTCTTTCAGTAATGAACTTTTTAATGGCCATTTTGATTTTGATTTTGGGGAGAAGAAGATGAATCATAAGTCAAGAAGGAAAACGATGGAATTGAGACCCAGCGGGATTGATTTTATTCAGTTTTTTACTGGCATTCTTCATGAGTCTTTGGTTGGATCAAAGTCAAAAAAACCAAAGGATGACATTAACGAGAAGCTTGGGCAGCAATTGAATCCAGTGGATGCAAAGGGTCCTTTTATAGTTTCAGAGAGAGAAATGGTTGCAGGGAATGAAATAGGGGAATTTAGTAGAAGTCAATTGCGCAGCGTCAATCAAGAAAGCTCGAATGCTGAAGAAAATTGCATGCCTTCTGTTGGAAAGTGGGGAAGAATGGAAAGAAAAATACCAGAGAAGAACAAATCTGATAATAATGTATGGGACAATGAAGACGCTATCACTAAGAATGACTCTATACTGAATAGTGTTAAATATAATTTTAAAATAGGTAGTGATATGTTCTCGTTTGATGAAGAAGACGATAATCGAAACAGTAGTAGCAGTAGTTTGCACTTTATGAACAACCGTGGCAGCTTTCAAAAGATTTTTGTCGAGCAAAATTATGAAAAAAGAGCATTCGATAGTCACTTACATGATTCAGCAGATGGTAACATCTTTCAGAAGAGAACAAAGAATGTGGAGTACTTAACAAGGGAATCCAAGTCATCTTTTCATGAACATACTCTAGAAATTCAAAATATGACACATCAGCCTTCTTGTAGAAATGAAAACAGTGAGCTAAAAGAAAAGCAAATGAATGGATTTGATTTTGAAGAAAGGACTGCTACATTGAGAAATCATCCTAGCCATGGTAATCAGAGACCAACCAATTCAAAGGGAGAAGGCAAGATGTCATACTCTTCAAACATTTCATTGGATGAGAAGTTTGCAGATAACATAAAGGAGGCCTCTTATCTTTTGAAGCATGCGAGAGAGTACATGATGACTCAAGCTGGTGAAGAACAAGCAGATGCTATACTGTATAAAGCTGCGGACTTACTTTCTGCTGCTATAGTTATGAGGCCGATGAGCTTAGTTGCTGTGGGACAGTTGGGGAATACTTATCTTCTTCATGGAGAACTAAAATTGAAGGTTACTCGGGAGCTTAGAACTCTTCTATTGAGAAGTGGCTCCTTGTTTAGTGGGAAGCCAAGCGGCTTGCGGCTTAAAAAAAATGCTAGTATTGTTACCAGTAAAGAGGAGATTGCATCCGTTCTTGTTTCTGTATGCGAAGAATGTGAAAGCCTTCTTGTTAAGGCAGGAAGAAATTATAGAAGAGCTTTATCAATAGATGGGAATGATGTTAGAGCTCTTTACAATTGGGGACTTGCTCTTTGCTTTCGTGCTCAATTGATTGCAGATGTCGGACCCGTAAGTATCAATCCTTTTATTTGATTCGCAAAATCTCTGATCAGTAACATTGTTAATGCTGTTGATCATCATCATGTAGGACATACTCATTCCGATGACATTTATATTCTCAAGTATGCGGCTTGTTTCCAATTCTGCTTATTTTAAACTGAAGAATCCCACCGTGTTGGATTCATGTTGCTAATTGTACATAATTCTTGCAGTAATCTTCTATTCCATGATTGCCAGTTTTAGGCTTATGTCTAACATCTTTTTGGTGTGTAAAACTTTTACTAGCTCATGCAGGGCATCACACTACAAATGTTGGAAGTCTTACCAAAATTTGAATGCTAAAATTAGAAAGAAATCCCAAGTTTCTTGGTTATAGTTACAATTATGCAATTGCTTAAGATTAGCCAGACTAATAGGCAATGGTAAGCCATCCAAACGTCCTGCATCATTGGTCAGTAGGGTTTTCTTATTTCATTTACGTTTCTCTTTGGGAAAGATAGTTGATACTGATAAAACTATAATATTATCGAATGCCAATGTCTATATATTTGGCATAATACCCTTTTTAATTTAGGTCTCAATTGGCTTTATTACACTGATAATAATGAATGAAACTACATATTCATTGTAGTTGACAGAGATATGAAAGGTGAAAGAATCAAGTAACTGCTTTACATCACAGAAGCTACCTCATGGTGTATCTGTTATTATATTGCAAGTGTCTTTACCTTCTTCAAATAAGTTCGCTTTTCTCATTTTTTTTTTGCAGGAAGCGGCCATGGATGCTGACAAGGTATATTTGGCTGCAATTGATAAATTCAATGCTATGATGTCAGGAAGTAATGCTTTTGCGCCAGATGGTATAATCTTAATTCATTTAAATTCTTTTAACGTCTTTGCAAAATCTATTTGCTAGATTTAAGTGTATACCATTGAAATCTTTTTTATTTATGAAACCAACACCCAAGCTTTTAAAATAAACTATCGAACATTTATTTGCAAATGCACATGATATAGATAAATAATTAAGGATTTAACGGATCTATTATTATACTCTTCAATTGTTAGATGAGATTATTGTAAATAAAGCACTTGGGTGTTATTTTAGTAAATATGCAAGTTTTTCATATTATCAAATTACTCCATTCTATACTGGCTATTGCTCCTGTAGAAATGAGTTAAATACTTCTTTATATCACACTTTGGGTTCGGAAGGTGGCACGCTTAACTGTAACTTATCAGACAAACGCAATGAAATAAGGTTAAGTGAAGCAATTTGTATTTCAAAAATATTTTGTATTCAAATAGAACATAAATCTGTAATTGTAAGGAGTATGAAATAAAACTTCATTAAATAAAAAAAAATATTACTAATGATCATTTTTCAATGCATCAGAAATATTTGACTAATGAAAAGAAACTAAATAAAATCTAATAATCTAGCTACCACATGTACGGTTGACTTTAACCTTTACTAAAATGGTGGAAGTTCAACATTGAGGTGATTCGCATTCAAAATTTCTTGCTGACACTGGTGTGCTGATTTGAAATAATGTTGATTGGCAAAACCAGCAATTGGTTTAGACTGTTCCATTTTACCTACACTTGGAAGCGGTTTCACCAATAACTTGTTTAATTTAGAACTTAGGTTTTTGGCTTTCTGGCAGCTTTGCACTCCATCAATAACTTATCCAATCAGATAAATCGACCACTTTGGCTAAGATTTTCATCCATTGGTCCTCACAATAACTTTCTTGTTTGGCATCTCTACTAACCTTCCAAACTCTTTAGTTGCTTTGTGGACTTGCTATTGATCTTCATTGGGTCTCTATAGATTTGTGCAGATCTCCTAAAAAATCCTATTAAACATGAAGATTTTACCTTCTTGATGCGCTAGATGCTACACATTCTACCACTCTAGTGGCATAACATGCCTATTAGTACAATGACCCATCACATCCCCAATATCTCCTTGCCATGACAAACACTCCTCTCAAGATGTCCTGCTATTCATATTGTGTCCAATACCTCAGAGTGGGGGCATGCAAGATGCCTTCACATCATTGTTGACCATATCAATATTATTTTGGCTTCTCTTCCCCTTTTAAGAGGCGAGCATAAGGAGAGATAAACTATTGAAATACAAACTCCTTTTTTAGTGAGGGAGAGGACCCCCCTCTCTCTTCATTATCTTTTTTTTATTTTTTGTTATGTGTTTCTTTCTTATAAATGCCAATTAACAGTAAAGTGAAACTTTCATAAAACTTATATTTTTCATTCTTTATGGTGCAAACTCCCCCTCTACATCGTGGGCATAAGCATGCTAAATCACGTAAGCCCTGGCCTTTGAATGCTTCTCTGTGTGTTTCATGTTCTCCTTTCGTGGAACTTCTTCATGTAACGGGCACTTTTGTCGCAACTTCCATGTAGTCACCTCCATTTGAGGAGTTTCTCCAATGCCACGCTTAGAGGCTCAGACTTTCATCTTAAGGCTTAGAAGAGAACATTTTTGCGAGTCAATGAGCTATTTCTTTTTGAGTAGACCTCCTTGTGTTGATTAGAAGCCTTAGCTAGAGCTCGTTGTTGGCCTCCTCTCTCACTTTGAGCTAATGGGTGGATGTTTCTTGTCTGCTTGTCTATTGTGTCACCTATATCATATTAAGTTGCATGGCTTTCCACCTCTAGATTAGATCTCACTAGCTCCTCAGATGTTGCTCTTACCTTGGTTCCCTGCTTACTGCTTTACATTTCGTGATTCTTGTATATGATTGTGTTAGCTCAATGGTGAAGACATGTGATAGCATTGGTAGACAATTGCTGTTGGTTGTCGTCAAGCAGAACTATAGAATTCTCCAAGTCATGTAATCTTCTCTGCCCAAAATCCTTTCCTCATTTGTAGAAATATGATCTATTTAGAATTTTTGGAGGGGCATCTTTGTTACTTATTCTGAAAGTTAGGACACAAATTAGGACACTTCATCTAATCATTTGATATTTTTAATATTTTATTGCCTTCATAAACTCAAAATTGATTGATCTTTAGATTTGTTGGATTAATATTACAAAATTTGAAGGATATTTGATCCCTCAAATGACCTTAAGAAATTTTCAATTATGTTTCAAGATTTTGATTTAATCCCATTTGAGTTTGAATCTAAACATTCTTGGTATCATTATTTTTATCTTACAAACCATCCAGAGTTCCAATGATCGCAAAATCATATTTTGAAATTTTTTGTCCAAATACTCGTGTGCTTTGAGATTTTAAAATTTTCTCAAAATTTGTGATTGATCATATACTTTTTTCTGTTGACATAAGCAATATTAATTTGATTATAGCTGCTTTAGAATTTGTCTAGTATATTTGCAAATGTTCTGCTTGGAGTTCCTGATATACCCTACACGTAACATCTTCCAAATCCCACTAGTGTTGAGTGTCTACTCTCCGGTCTCCTTCTGTTAAATCATTTATTTGCCACAGATATACAAGTGGACGTTCGGTGACTTTTTTTTTTGAATCTACCATATCAATTTCTCCTAAAAAATATGCATGGAATTGCAGCTCTGTATAGGTGGGGCATGGTGCTGCAGCAACGGTCTCATCTCCGCCGAAATGAGAGCAGAGAGAAGTCAAAGCTTCTGCATCAGGCAAAGTCCCTCTTTGAGGAAGTTCTCTCCATGGATTCAGATAACCAGCTTGTCAGAAATGCTCTGGTTTCATGTATATCAGAGCTCAACAACAATCAATTATGAGCATCGGCCATCGAGCAGATTGTTTGGAGAAACCTTGAAAGAGGATTGCTTCTTTGTTCTTATTGGCATTATTCAATTTCTCAAGGGAACGACCGGCCATCTTATTATTTCATCATTAAGGTAACTAATTCTCTCAGATGAATGCCCCCTCAAGCACAATTTATTTGAATAAAAATTTAGAAGGTTAATAGATCAATTTTTTGGGTTCATTGGAAGTCTAGAAACCACACGAGCGAATGATATAATTTTTGTGAGTTGTATATGAAATAATTCTGTCTTACAGTCAGCCCTAACCACATTGTAAAGGATAGCTGAATGCTGTAAACCCAGCATTTCATATTTATGGCATTTATATTTGAGAAGTTTGTTTTGCTCTTCAAATATTTCAGAACAGATTTTGTTCCTCAATCAAGATCAGGACATCTGGTTTTGCAATTTATAAGAAAATTTGAGCAGGATAATACAGCATTATGACATCTGTAGCATTGCCTCTGATTAACGATAAAAAATTTGATTTTTTTCGCATCGTTGTTTCTGAGGTTAGAAGCTTTTTCTAATGGATCGGCGTTAAAAAAAAATTCTGAGATCTGCCACCCCCTCATTCTAATCAGAAAAATGGGCACTGTTGCTCCACAAAATATCAGACAAGTCTCCTATTTGGATAGGATTTTGAGTTAGCATTGACCTGCATGTGTCATCCATAAATCAAATTACGTGCATAAACTAAAATAGGCAATTATCAAATACAATATTGCCTAAATTCAGGTGAAAATGCCTTACTTGCGATTAAAATCGATTAAAGTGTTACTACTTTGGAAAATATATTATGCCAATACATTTAGAACGAAAAAAATTAAGTAAGAAAATTAATCGGATTAATCAATTAAGTGGAATTAATATTAAAAGTAATTATGCACCTATCAAGGTTGGGACTCGGCGATGTTGAATGACTTAGATGGAAGCGATTTTTTCATCGAACGTCGAAATTACTTACAATAGATACTCGCATTATATGAGTTAATATGTGATGTGAATTCGCATTATATGAGTTAATATGTGATGTGAAATGTAAAATTGCTTATGCAGATGATGACATGATATTTGAGATGTATTTTAGAAATGATAAATCTTGCAAAAAAATATATGATGTTACAAAAAAAAAAAAATATTTATCACCTTAATTAAGTTAAATTCTCAAAGTTTAAATAAGTTCATGGAAATTTATATTATTAACTAATATGACTTAGAGGATGGTTCACTTGAATTTAAATTATAATAATTATGGTTAAAAATAATAAGGAAGTTAATATTTACTCTTGTTTCATTTATATATATATATATATATATATATTATATGTTTGTTGTGTGTTAGAAAATTAGTTGTGGTATAATAAAAGTTTACGCCTTAGATTTGTTGTGGAATCTAACACATAGATGTTCAGTATTAATAAGAACTCCATAATTTTACGTGAAAAAATCTGAAAGAGGAAAAATCATGGCTAGTAAAATCTTCCTATGTATCATTTGAGTGCAAAATCTTCCGATAAGATTACATAATTGTATATGAAGGGTTAACAATGAGAATCCGAATCACACCAAGCATTATATAGTCCGTTGAGTTTGTAGATTCAGTAGATGAGGGTGAAACGAAGAGTCGGCGGCCAGCGATGAAGTTATTGATGGTGGCGAGGAGTGGCACGATGGTGGCGGTAACCGGATTGGCGGCCAGGTGGTGGCGAAGATAGTCGGCGTCGGTGGTGGCAGGTGGGCAGCGATGGCCGGCGGTTGTCAGCAGTGGCCGGCGGCGGAGATTGGCGGCAGTGAGGGTCGGCTCGGCTTGGCGGTGGTTGGGAACCAACGGGGGTGGTATGAGTCGGGTAACACGTGCTTGAAGGATTTTCAAGGTTTAGAGCTCTCCTCTCTTTTGCTTGAGCTCCTCATGTGAAGAATGATATTTATAGATTAGAGGGTAGCGTTTATAAATACATGCAAAACCCGTCACTCCATGGATGGCTCAAAATGATTCCTTTGATCATTTGATGTATTTTAAGTATTTGAATGCTCAAATGAAGTCAGAATTATGAGATCTCGGGCTTGTTAGATCCGGCTCGTCGAGACGCTCGATTTTACTATAAACACTCAATGTTTAAGAGCTATTTAGGGATTTAATTGATATCCCAAAGTTTTCAATGATATTTTAAGTGCTTGATCTCGACCAGTTTCAACTTAGGATCAACATGCATTTGACATCAAGATTCGTACTTCGACTAGTGGTATTTTAAGTGTCATATCAATTGCCCCTATTTTTGGATGACATTATCTCAATCATCCAAAAATATATATGTCAAATACTTGAAAATAACAAATTTTTCAATGAAATTTGCGGGTCCATTAACCATATATTTTGAGAGAGCAGATTTGCACATGAGCACAAGATTATGATTATGGAAGTGGGTCAGGCGATGTGTGTGTATGCTGAATTGGTTATGGATATCACAGGCCTATGGGCGTCCATGAGCGTCAGCGATGCTCATGCGCCCATGAACAAAGGCTGTGGTAATGCATCTCAGCTAAGCGGTTGACTGGCTAGCGGGATGTGCTTGTAGCGGGTGTGCGGGCGGGCGCGCTCATTTTGGTTTTTTTGGAGTTTTGATTTTACCTTTTGCCCCTATATCTATAAAACCCTCTTAGGGCGAGGAGGCACACTCATATGCTCTAGTGTTCCTCTTCTTCTTGAGTAGGTCGTTGGAGGTGATCAATGCGCGATACATACGTTGTTGGTTCCGTTTCCCTCGAAGAAGCGTCAACCTCTTGGTGACCAGTTTGGCGATCAAGGCGTGATGCGTGCGTCGTGGTTCTGGTTTTCCCTCGAAAGAGGCGTCAACTGGCCTCGTCGGACCGACCGGGTTTGGAGGCGATCAAGGCCCGCGGTACATACGTCGTGGTTCCGGTTTTCCCTCGAAAGAGGCGTCAACTGGCCTCGTCGGACCGATCGGTTTGGAGGCGATCAAGATCCGCAATACATACGTCGTGGCTCGTTTTCCTTAAAAGCGTTCGCCGGCTCGTCGGACCAGCCGGGTTTGAGGTGATCCGGCTACATCGTCGTTCTCAGTTTTCGAAAGCGTCAGCCATCGTGACCGGCCGGTTTGGGCAATCAAGGCGCCTACGTCGTGCTCGTTTTCCCTCGAAAGAGACGTCAACCGTCCTCGTCGGATCGATTGGGTTGAGTCGGCGATGATGGCAAACGGCATTAATATGGCAACGGTCGATGGCGATTCTGGCGGAGATGGATAATCGGCCAGCGATGGCCGGTAATGACCACGGTAATAGCGGCGGTGGCGGCCAGCGGCGGTTGGCCAGCGAGTGGTTAGCGGTAATGGCGGCAAGTCAGCAGTGATATGCGTCGGTAGTCGGCAATTAGTGATAGCCGGCGGCCGACGGAGGTGGTCGACAGCGGCAACTGGCGACGGTAGTCGACGGTGACAATTGGCATCAATAGTCGGCGGCGGTGACCGGCGACGGTGATGATCGTCGGTAATGACTGTTGACGGTCCGTAGTTCCAACTTCTTCTTGTAGGAAATTGGATTTCTTGAAACTTCAATGGATGGCAGATTGATAGCGCAGATGGCGAAGCGTTAATTATGAACCGTCATTCGAGCAACTCGAAAGTCGATAGATAATTTCAAAGTATCATTATCCATGATGTTACTGATCGATTAACTTGCATGTGAGGGTAGAATCAAATCGGCGAGAATTTTTTTTTCATCCGAGATTGTTTGTCAAAGTGTTGATGACATTAACCGCACGAAGAGGTTGAATTAAATCCGGAGATTTTTTGACCCATCGAGGTTGTTTGTCGAGTGTTACTCGATAAGCATATGGAAGAGGTCGAATTGGATCTGTAAGGATTTTTGACTATCCGAGTTGTTTGTTAGAGTGTTACAGATAACATTAGCCATATGGAAGAGGAATTGAATTGAATCGAGGATTTTGACTATCGAGGTTGTTTATCAGAGTGTTACTCGATGACATTAACATGTATGGAAGAGGTCGTGGGAAGTCCACCAAGGATCTTTTGACCTATCATAGGTATTAGCTAAAGTGTTATTTGACTTCTTACTTGTGTGGAGTAGGTGCGGAGTTTTGACCTATCCGAGGTTATTTTGTCAGAGTCTCTGCTCGATGACGTTAACCTGTGTGGAAGAGGTCGTGGGAAGTCCACCAAGGACCTTTTGACCTATCCTAGGTATTAGCCAAAGTGTTATTTGACTTCTTACCTGTATGGAAGAGGTCGCTGGATGTCCACTAAGAACCTTTTGACCTATCTTAGGTATCAGCCAAAGTGTTATTTGACTTCTTACCTGTATAGAAGAGGTCCGATCAAATCCACTTGGGATTGATCATGCCCCGATTGAGATACAACGTGAGTTGTGTATTTCTCAAGTGAGAGGATTAAATGAAGAAGAAATAAGCTTGTAAGAAAAAATCATAGACTCATTACTTTGATAATGTCGGTGATATAATATTGTCATAAGATAACTTAACAAAAGGGACGTAATACATTTTTAGAGAGAGTTAACAAAAGGCAAGAGGTGGAGAGGAAAAGACAAACAGAGTAAATTAAATGTTGTAATATTTATGCACCAAGGATTGCATATAACACTTTTCAGAGACTCTCCATGTTCCAAGTTTTAGGGAAGATTTTTTCCTCTGGATCTTTGGTCATAGCTTGACGGTTGGTCATCTGATAACGAAGTGAGGAGTGAGGAGCAAGTCTTTTACAGGCAAAGCTCTCTGAGGTACTTCTTTATCTTGAAGGTTAAAATTCTCGATGTTGAAGGTCACCGAAGGGCATGGTTGAGCTTGTCTGAGCTAACATGATTGTGCTATTTGTTGATTTCCATAAACTACTCCAACCCTAATGGGAGTTTGAAATTTCATCTTAAGATGAGTACCGAAGTGACGGCACCGAAGATTGATTGGAGGGATCTTCCAAAGATAGCGTTGTATGCTGAATTTGACTTGCCCACTATGAATTGAACTGAGTGAGTGACTTGTTGAGGAAGTTTTCCGAGAACAACGAGAAGGGTGATTGTGCCCTCCACTCATACATCAAACCCATATTGCTTGCGGCGGTTGAAGTTTTTTCCCCATGCTAAGAAAGATGGAGTAAAATAAAACATCGAACTCCCATTATCAATCAAAATTCTCTTAACAACATAAGGTCAATCCCTTGCGATGACAAGAGGATCTTGATGCGGAACTTGGGCTCCTTCCAAGTCTGAGTCATTAAAAGTGATGTGATGATTAATACAACATTTTTTAACTTCGACTCTTCAAAGGTGGCGATGAAGACTTGATTAGATAGTAGTGGCCCACTTGCAATCGTTTCAATTTCTCTAACTATTTGGTGGTTATTGTGTTATTTCGGTGATGATTGTCCTGGTTGCCCTCCAGTTGGAGCTATGTTTGCTTGAGTTGGTTGATTTTGCACAAATTGACTTAGATATCCCTGTTGAATGAGCCTCTCAATCCCTTCTTTAAGTTGTTTACACGCCTCTGTAGTATGTCCACGACTTCGATGAAAGTGACAATATTGCTCTTGATTTCCCGAATTTGGTTTCAGTGGATGTGGCCACTTGATGGTTTCTTCATCTCGAATGGCCAACAAGACGGTAACACGAGATGTGTTCAGTGGCGTATATTCCAGTCGTGGTTCGCGTCGTTGATGTGGGGGTCGTGGAGGGAGATCATGACTGTCTTGTTGCTTCTTCTGATGGGATTGTTGATCTGTGTTTCCTAGAACACTCTTACGTTTTCCTGTGGATTGTTCAAATTATTTTCGATGAGCATTAATAGCCTCATCAGCAGAAAATTGTGCTTCCAAGCGGTGAACCGATTGCATATGACGGTGTATCTTAGTATGGTAGAAAAGCCGGGAGCCCTCAAAGAAAAACTCCTCTAAGTAATTCAGGGTCTACCCCAGGTATTTGGCGAGCTTCTGAGGATAATCTCTGGAAGTATTCTTTAAGTTCACCCTCATATTGACGAATGCCGGAGAGATGGGAAGAATCTTTAATGATCCTCCGGTATGCAATGAACTGTTCTACAAAAATCTTGGCGAGTTCGTCAAAGGTACGGATGGATCCCCTTGGAAGGGAGTAGAACTAAGTGCGAGCTTGCCCGAAGGATCGAATAGACCGACAAAGCGGTGTCGAGCTCGTTGGATATGCATGATGGTCCTGTAATGGTCGATGTGTTCATATGAGTCAGTTGGCCCATCATAAGAGTCAATGCTCGGAAGCTTGAACCCTACGGGAATGAGATGTTGAAGAATAGCTTCAGCTAAAGGTGAAGACTCCTCGTAGCCGTGGTGAGGGGGAAGATGATTTCTATTTTTAAGGTGAAATTCATCTTGCATTAAGCATTATAATTTTGCACGTATAACGTGACGGGTGGAGTCAACAGGACGAGAATGTGCCAAGCTACCAGTAATAATTGGTGGATTAGCGGTCAGTTGAGCTGCACGTGATGGATGAGTAAACTAGTGTCGAGATTATCACGGTGCAGGCGGAGGGACTTCAGTGTCAAGGAGATTAGTATTTTGACCTCCCACGGCTAACGATCGATCTTGGGGGAGATGTCTTTGCCGTGGTAGTGGCTGTCGTGCGTCCTTGGTTCAAGGATTGGTTTCTAGAGTGACGGGAGTTGGAGCGGGAGGTTCCGTTGTTATGAGTATTGCGCCTATTAGCCATGATGCGGGTGTTCACGGAAATTATGATTGAGGGATTTTTCTTTCCACAGTGGCTGCGTCTTAGAAAATCGATTCGTAGAATAAAAGTTTCGCTTTCTTTGCGGAATCCAAAGACACACGATATTCAAGTATTAATAAGAGAACTCAATTTTACGTGAAAAATCTCGAAAGAGGAAAAATCACCTGGCCGGTAAAATCTTCCACTATGTATCCTTTTGAACAAAATCTTCCGATAACGATTACAGTATATGAGAAGCTAACAATAGAATCCCGAATAAGACAACACAATATATAGTCCGCGTTGAGTTATAACAATTGCTAGTAGATCGGGTGAGCAGTGAGTCGGCGGCCAGCGATGAAGTCGTCGTGATGGCCGGCGAGTCGGAGTCTGCGGCGATAGTAATCGTGGCGGCGTCGGTGTTGGCGATGATGGTTACGGCGATGATCAGCGGCGGTTGCCAGCAGTGGTCAGCGGTGGCGACAGCCAGCGGAGATTCGGCGGCGAGATCGGCTGGCGGTTGTGGCGGCCAGCGTGGTTTGGCAACCAACGGGGTGGTTAGCGGCCGTCAGTGGTGACCCGATTGTCTTGGAGGATTTTCAAGCTTTAGAGCTCTCTCTCTCTTACGCTTGGGCTCCTCATGTGAAGAATGATGAAATTTATTATAGATTGGTGGAGTAAGCGTTTATAAATACATGCAAACTTTCTCTTTCCATTGGACGACTCAAATGATTCCTTTGATCATTTGATGTATTTTAAGTATTTGAATGCTCAAATTAAGTTAGAATTATGAGATCTTGGGCTTATTAGATCCGCTCGAGGCATTTCGATTTGGCTCATGTTTAAGAGCTATTTAGGGATTTAATTGATATCTCAAACTTTTCAATGATATTTTAAGCGATTGATCTCAACCAGTTTCAACTTAGGATCAACTTGCTTTTGACATCAAGATTAGTATTTCGACTGGTGGTATTTTAAGTATCATATCAATGCTATTTAAGAAAAAAAAATTAAAAACATATTATTAACTACCTAATGATTATCATTTCACTAGCATCATGTACTTTTTTTATTTAGAATAGTCAAAGCTTTAATTATTATATTTTTATAATACTTCAATACATTGGCCTCTCTAATATTTTGCAAGTTTAGATTTTATCAATGGCTGCAGCACATTAGTTGATCATAATTACAAAGGAGAATGAATTATAAGCTGTAAATTTTATAAGAGGTTATATATTTTTTAACCTAATCAATTGATCGGCCGTCATCCTATCTTTCAGCTGCCTCCATATCTCAACCGTCTATCTAAACTAAGTTTGATCAAGGAATGGGTATAGCAGCAGCCTTTTTTTTTTTCTTTCCTATTATTTTTACACTCAGATCAGGCCTCATATTAACCAACTTTCCCAGCCGAAGGCCAGCCCTTCTCGTCTTCTCGTCTTCTCGTCTCCGCTACAGGCCGAACGGATTCCGTCTCAAACCACTCACGATTCCCTCTTTGGCTCTCTCTTCCAAAGCTCCTAACCTCCTTCCCGTCCTCCTGGTGGTCCGCACAAGCTCCGGCAGAAGCCCCTTACCTGATCCTCCCTCACGGTTCACCCTCCGATCCGACTCCTTGTTTGCACAAGAAATCGGCCTCTAACCTTCTCATTAACCGAGCCTTCTTAGCAGCCTGACTCCATCTCAATCAGCAAATTATAACTCTAAACTTTCAGTCAAACACCTCATATTCTTATTTCCTACCTTATCAGCCTCCTTCCCCTCTTATTTCTTGCAGCCGCAGCTCTCAACCATACAACAGCCTAGTTTTTTTTTTTTTCCCATCGACCTGCATCTTTCCCTTGGCCGTTTTCTCGCTTTCTCTCTAGCTGCTTAATACTCTTGCCTCATCACTCCTAGAATCTCACTCCTAGAACCTGTAGCTTTTCCCACTACAGCTAATCTGAAACATTCCTTTCCTATTCTAACATGTGATCAGCATATCTGCCTCCTTTCATTCCTCTCGTTACTAAATCTAGCCACTCTCTGATTATTACACTTCATTCTCCAAACAGCTATTTGATTTCTGAACTAAGGTATAAAAAAAGAGAGTAGAAGGGAAGAGTGTTTAATAATGTGCAAAATTTAAGATTACTACATTGGTTGTATTGTCTAGTAATCCAACATGATTTTTTTCTTTTTTGTTTGATAGAGATAAGAATAATTTTGAGTAAAATTCTGCAACTAGATCATCATGATTATAAATTTTATAGGCTATAAGTGGTATGATTGGCTGATTTAATATTTGAAATATATATATATATATATATATATATATATATATATATATATATATATATATATATATATATATATATATATATATATATATATATATATATATATATATATATATATTAAAGTTAAGTACTTGCGTCTTTTTTTTGATCGGAAAACTTGATCTCTTTTGTGTAGCGAAGACCTCATACTTTCTCGCGTAAGACGGTGTGCCATAGTTTATACTACTCATATATGTCTTTCTTGGTGTGGTGGACAGACCCAATATCTTGAAGTAACCTCCTATGTGGAGACGACGCCGAGATATTGTCGAAACTCTGCCGAAATTTTACCAAAAATTGCACACTTACAAAATACTTAAATTAAATTGATTGGACTCGAACAAGACTTATGCAAGACTTAAATGTAACTTGGGATCATACCAATTAAATTTAATTAAGCTTGATTCAAGTCTAAACCAAGTTGATTGGCTTATGTGGAACTTGAATAAAGAGTAATTAAGAATACTCTTAAAATGCAAAATAAGCTTAAAAAAATTAATCCAGAAGTGAACTTAAGTTTAAGACTAAACTATAACTAAACTCACAGTTGAAAAACTTAAGATTTCTCATGTCAAAATAAAAATTTCAAAATCTAAAGAACTTACACGAGTCTAAAAAAGGGACTTCGGATTCTCTTACAGACCACGAATAGAGCCTCCTCACACTAAGACCCTCAGAATACTCAAATGAACTGAATGAATTGGAATGAAATGAGCTAAAATAATATGTCTATTTATAACTGAAGAACGATGCCTTAGGAGATCCATTGAATAATATTTAAAGGATATACAAATGAAGATCGTCACCCACAGGCACATTTAAATCATATAAAGATGAAAATCGCTACCCACAGGTATATTTAAATCATATACAAATGAACTTCGCTGCCCAGAGAAAGTCAAAATTTGAAATGACATATTATTAACATCTAATGTAGAATCTTTCTTTTAAGACAAAAAAATGAAGTTTTATTGGGCACCCAATCTGTATATAATGTATAATCGTCACCGGGTCTGCAATACATCTATGCTAGCAGATGGAAGCCGTTAATAGATGCTTTAAATGACATTGCACATGTTACGGAACAACGATGTGTTTAACTTAAACTTTCTGTAGTTTGCGTAGCTATTTTAATAAAGAAGTAAATCTTAGTATATATGTCAAGACAATCATTGACCTAATTTAAATGTTTAGAGATATATATGAATATGTCGATGAATGTGAATTCATCATACAAATCTTAAACAAATGAATCAAACTTAAATACACATCAAAGAATGACTTCTTATGCAATCTTATAGCATTGGAATGCATGTAAAGCATTTGAGTGAAGGAATGCTATATTCATCATAAGACAACATCAGGAATGAGATATCCACATACATTGTTAAGTAGTTTCTTAAATTTGATTTTAAATGTCTTGAAATATATACAAGTGCTCTATAAAATGGATAAACAAATATGTTTAGTAATGCAAAATCAATTATCTACCCACATGGGCCCCGACACTACGCTGAATGCTTAAACTTAGTGTCTGAGAATACCGTCAGGATTCCCGGGTTGGACTAGTTGCTAACAAAATCTAAAAATTCAATGATAATATTATAAGAAATTCAACTTAGTAAAATATCTGAGAAGCTAATTCTATCATATGACAGTAAATTTGATCCAATATTATTAAATTAATAGAATCGACAGGATATGGAATGACAAAATAATACATTAACCCTAATAGTGGCTGTGTTGAATAGAGATTTTAACTGGAGAGGATACTACCATCAAAATATGTTTAAATTTTAAGTCAAATTAATATAAATTAAATATTACTCTAAGTGAAAAATCTGATGAACTATTAAGCTCAAAATGACTAAATGGAAATCTTCAATTCAAAACTTAAAGCAAAACTCAATCTACCACCTCCTGCAACTGTTTGTTATAGGTGTCAAATTAAGAAAAATTTTAGCTCACAAAGGAGCTAATTTTAAGTCAAGTGTATTTTTATATTTACTCTCAATCAATCTCATGACAGTAAGGATGTGGTCCGTGTTCTCTGACTGCGTGGTTTGACTAGTAGGCTCCTCATATGATGCAATTACGACCAGAGTCCTTTGATCTGGTGGCTGCCGCCAAATGACACAATTATATCACGGTCATGATTGTAGCTCGTATGCTCTTCAATGACTTTGTCCTTTGAGTCGTGAATCATAGGGTGCACTTGATAGGGAAAAAAGTCAACTGTTAGCTAATTTTGACTTAAGCTTATCTCCTTAGACAAACACCACCTCAGGTCTATAAGGTTTCTTTGGACGACGTAACCCATAGCTGTTGATAAGGACCCTTCTCGTCAATGACCGGTCACCTCGATTAAGGAAGTGGACTACTACCGGGATGACGAAACCATGAGATCTTGATCGAGTGCGTCATCATTCCCCCAACCATCTGGTTCAAGTTAAATGAAGATGAATTTCATAAACCTAAATTCCATAACTCTATATGCTGCTACTATACGTTATGTATTTAGCAATCTAATGACTAGCCTCAATCGAAAGTTCTCTCTCAGCATTGGAAGGAGTTATTAACTATAGGTGCTTACTCCTATAGGAAACCTGAAACTAGATCTAAAGTCCTCACAAAATGAGGGTGAAATCTCTGGGTAGTGTCTTATCTACTATTTCATCTACCTTCTGAAAATTTCACTGACATCATTTCATGCTCTCTTAATTGAGAGGTCGGTGGCAAATCTTCAGAGCCCACAGTCAACACAACAACATGAGTTTTTGAATTGAAATTAGTATCATCAACTTTGATGTTTTTGAAATGATAAAGATAAGATTATGGAAGGGAACAATCCGAGCCGGTGTTGACTTGGATCGAGCTTGGCTTAAGAATAGCTGAGAGATATTTAGCTCAATTTGAACTGAGTCTGAGCAAGACTAAATATGCTAATTTTGATTCAAGATTGATTAAAAACAACAAGTGGTTTTATTCTAAATGATTTAAATAAATCTTTAACCTTACTTATAAACATGCAGGTACATTTATCTCTATCATCCACCAAGTATGCCTTAGAATCCTACTTTTTAGGATTGGTTTAACTTTACTATTGGGTAACTAAGTTTGTCATGTCATGCCTTTGAGTTAGGGTTATTTATACCTTTCAACTCAATTTATTATAGATATTTGAGAGGAGGTAATTTATGACTACTAATCAAACTTCTTTGACGAGATGCCTTCAAGCTCTCCATCGCTGATAGATTGGGCCTACTAAGTTATCTTGAAATGATGTCGTAAGACTTAAAGTGGGTTGACCATCCATTCTGACTTCATCTCTTTACGAGCTCTTATTCTAAGAGCACGAGTGATATCCTCAATCGAAATTATTCCTTATATCAAGCATTGATGTGATTGAACAAGACTGCACGCTTCATCTCGACGACTAGGGTTATGCCCCTCCCCCGCGATATCCTAATCTCGACGGCACTTCTAGGTTCCTTTTCTACCTTTGTTGTGGATTGGTGTTCTTTTTTGTAGGTAACCCCCCTCCACCTTTTGTGACCTCCTGGTGGAGGTCCTAATGGATTGATGGTTTTTTCGCTAATTTTCCCATTCTCCCCTCCTCTATCCCTGGTTATGTATTGGGTGCCCCTCCTCTAATTTCATCCTCTTTGCCTATGGGACTCCAACAGCCCAATCCTCATAGATCTTGTAATTGGAAAGACCTACTTATGTCCCAAAATGAAAAAGCAGATCTGTTGCTTTGTCTTTTGTTCCCCCAACCTCGTATGAAATCTATTTTTCTGAAAGTGAACTGGTAGAGGGTCAGAAGGGTTGGTCTCTTTCCTTAGTTGGTCATACCATTGGCAAACGCCCCTTCTATGGATCACTTCTTGCGACAATCAAAAGAAAATGACAATTCAAAGGGGGGCTGGATCTTTTATCTTTAGATGGGGATTTCTTCCTTTTTAAATTTGCTTGCCAAGAAGATTATGAAATGGTTTGGGACTATGACCCGTGTTTCCTAAATGGATGAACTTTTATTTTTCAAAAATGGTCGTGGGATTTTCGACCTTCCAAAGATCACATTTATGATATCCCTCTCTGGATCAAATTGCTGAATTTTCCTCTTTGCTGTTGGAATGATGCTGGCTTCTCCAAAGTGGCTAGCTCAGTAGGTATTCCCCTTGCTGTCGATAACTTGATTGCCTCCAAATCCAGGATCACTTTTGCTAGAGTGTGTGTGCAAGTCAATCCTTCATCTCCCCTCTTAGACTTAGTCTCTCTTAATTTGAATGGATGCAAGTTCCAACAAGAGATAGTTTATGATTGGAAACCGAAGGCATGTTCCAAATGCTCCACCTTTTCTCATGAGGAAGACACTTGCCCGCTTAACCCAGAGAAGCGACCAGCTTCAAGGGGTTGAAGCCGAAGTCGTGCTCCTCGCCTACCTCTCAAAAAAGCCTCTATCAATATTCCAAATACCTATGCCCCTACCTTGACACAAGAGACTACAAACCCCACTCATTTTACTTTACAGAATGCCATCCCCTTAACCCATGACCCTTCGGGAAACTCTCCAATTAATGACTTAAATCAATTGTCGGCCCCTTCTCCCTCTTAAGAAGAAATTCCTGATCCCACCCCTACTATTCATTCTTTGAGCAATGCAATCCTGCTTCAATCTGATATTCTTATCCCAGCCACAGTCGGTGTTACCACTCGTTCCTCTGTTGCTTCCCCAGCGCGCACACAATCTCAAAAATCTATGGAACAGTACTCCAAAACCCCGAGTAAAGGCTCCTTAGACCATGATCAATCCAAATCCTCCTCGCATCACAATGGGCACAGCCAGAAAGCTACGTCTAAGAGGATGGGCAAATAATCTCCTTTGATTCTCTCTAATGTTTATAAATCTCAAGTTTGGGCGTTGGAATGTTTGCGGCCTCCTTGCTGAGGGCAGATTGTCTGACTGTAAAAGAATAATCAAGGAATTCAAGCTTGATTTATTCTGTCTTTTGGAAACTAAATTATTTTCTTCTTCTCTGAATAAAGGTTTTTCCTCAAAGAATCTTCAGTTATTTCACCTAGAGGAATGCTCAAATAACTTTGACTGCTATCTAGGGGGCAGAATTTGGCTCAAATGGAATCCTCATGCAATCTCCTTTCAGACTCTTTCTAAGGTTGCTCAATTCATCCATGGCTCTGTTAAATGCAATGGATTGCCTGAATTTTTTGTCACTTTTGTTTACGATCATAATAACCCCTATGACAGAAGGTCTCTTTGGAATTCTATTCGTGATATAGATGCTTCAATGAACTCTCCATGGATAATTTAGGGAGGCTTTAACTGTATTATCTCTTGCAAGGAAAAATTAGGGGGCAACCCTACCCCCTCGAGCAAAATGAAGGACTTCAGGGAGTGCATTCAAGATAGTGGTCTCTTGGATCTTCCTAGTACTGGTATGTTCTAGACTTGGTCCAATTTACAGCCAGATAAACCCATCTTTACCAAGATTGATAGAGTCCTTTGTAATGCTCTGTGGATAAACTCCTTCCTTGCCACTTGTTATAAAGTCTCTACACCCCTCTCTTATGATCATTCCCCTATAACTACCTTTATTAATGACACACCTGTTGCACCGTCAAGATTCTATTTTAGAAATTATTGGACTTCTCATAATGGTTTCTTAGATGTCATTAGTGCGGCCTGGAATACTTTTTTTCATGGTGATCCTCTTTTTGTGCTAAAAAAAAAACCTCAACTTACTAAATTACTGCTCAAGAAAAAGGAGTGGACCTCATCTTCCCTTCATCTTTAGATTTCTTCAACCAAAATGGAACAAGAAGTATTCTTCTATGCCTTGAGAAATATCCTCTTAATGAGTCCCTCTTGAAGGAATCCATTGAAATTAAAAATATGTACGTCAATCTTATAAAATATGAATGCTTATGGGCTGCTCAACGGGCCAAGGCTTATTGGCTTACCTCTTCTGATGATGATATTAAATTTTTATATTGCTCCATCAAAGATCGACAAAGTTCCAATCGCATTAGGAGTTCCAAACTGATTGTGGAATTATCTCTGAGCCTAATTCTATTGTAAATGAAGTTTGCAGCTATTTCTCTGATCTTTTTAATTGCAGGGGGCCTTCTATTTTCTCGAGCATTAACCTGCCTACTGGTGAAGGTCTGGCTCCTTTGCAAGCTGCAGAACTAGCACTTGATATCTCTGATCAGGAAATAATTAATGCTTTACATAGTTTTGATGATAATAAGTCTCCTGGTCCCGACGGATTTAATGCAAAATTCTTCAAGGCTAGCTAGGATATTACTGGTAAACAGTTTCTTTTAGTTGTGCATCGGTTCTTAAAATTCGGAAAACTTTCTCCACCTTTCAAACATACTCTTATCACTTTGATTCCCAAAATCAAGCATGCTAACACTCTCTCAGATTATAGGCCTATCTCATTGTGTAATACCTTCTATAAGGCATTGGCAAAAGTGGCTAATAGATTAAAAAAGGTTCTCCCATCTATAACACATTTGGCTCAGTCTGCTTTTATCAAAGGTAGGGATATCTCTGATAATATTTCTCTAGCTCATGAGCTTAGTCTTGATTTCTTGTCAAGAACTAATGGCAATTCATTCCTTGCAAAGTTTGATCTTCATAAAGCTTTTAATTTAATTAACCATTCAGCACTTCTTCATAGATTAGCCCAGAAAGGATTTCCTCTTTGTTTTATTAATTGGATTGAAGCTTGCATTTGTGATGTTTCTTTCTCTGTTGTTCTTAATGGAGGTATCAACGGTTATTTTAAATCCTCCAATGATCTTAGACAAGGGTTCCCCCTTTCACCTTTTCTCTTTGCCATTGCAATGTATACTTTCTCTTGTTTACTTGATGGACAGGTTATATTGAAGAACTTTACTCATGCCACAGTTGGGAGTTGTGCTATCTCTTATTTATTATTTATAGATGATCTCTTGGTGACGGGTCTTGCTAATAGCATCTCTATCAACTCTCTTAGAGGCAGTTTGCATATCCTGGCTGATTATCTTGGATTGGAAGTTAATAGGGATAAGTCCATTATTTGCTTCTCCAAGAACTTTACATTTACTGATCACCTTTGTAGAATGCTGAATATTAATGCTGGTCACTTCCCTTTCAAATACCTGGGTATCCCTATCACAGCTGGACCTCTTAAATCTAACCATTTTTCTACTCTTTTTGACAAGTTGTATTTATGGTTGGCAGGGTGGAAAAACAAACTCTTGTCCTATGGTGGTAGATTTCTGTTCCTTTGTGCAACTATTAATAACTGTTTATCTTACTAGTTTAGATCGACTTCTATTCCTAAATGTATTTTAAAGAAGATCTCTTCTATTATGGCTAACTTCTTTTATCACAATGGAGAAACTCGCAAATTACATCTCATTTCTTCGGCTAAAATTGCTCTGGACTATATTCTACCTCTACTCTTAATACTTTGAGCAAGGTCAAATGTATGTGGGGAGTTCTAAACAACACATCTCAGTTTGCTGCTTGGTGTCAATGTAAATACATATCCCTATGGCATAAGAATGAAATTCACAGTTCACCTTTTTGGATGTGGGATCCGAAAATTCGCCACCGACCTCTTTCAGAATAAAAAAAAGAAAGAGTTGTTTAAGTGTCGGTGATAATTTTAGAAGGCAGATGAATAGTAGATAGGACACTACCCAGATTTCTCATTTGGTGAGAACTTTAAATATCGGTTCGGGTTTCCTAAGCAAGCCCCTATAGTTAATTACCCTCCCAATATTGAGAGCACTTTGATTAAGGCTATGAATCGTTAAAGAAGCAGTATATAATTACAGTGAGTGGAGTTTAGAACTTATGAAATTTATTATTTTAATTTAAAACTTTTGTGGAGAACGATGCGATCTAGATCCATGGTTAGTCATCCAGCATTGTAGTCCGTCCTTAGTCGGAGGGTAGTCACCGACGGCGAAGGATCCTTGTCGATAACACAGGGTTACATTGTCCAAGGTGTCCTTGTAGACCTGGGGTGGAGTTTATCTAAGGGGACAAATATAAGTCAACCTTAGCTAACATAAGGCTTTTTTTTATCCAACCAAATACATTCTATATTTCACAACTCAAAGAGCAAAGCCGTTGGGGAACATCTGGCCGTGATAAATGTGGTGCCATATCTGAACCACCCGGTCGAGGAGGGCTCAGTCGTGCGCCATTTATGTGGTGCCATATCATGGCAAAATCGCAGACGAGAGGACAGACGTCGCTTTAGAAATATTTGAGTGTGAAGGTAGTTATGTATTTAATTTGATATTGGCTCTTTGTGAGCAAAAGTTTTCTTAATTTGTCACCCGAAGACAAACAGTTGCGGAGGGGTGGATTGATTTTTTTTAAAGTTTTAATTTAAATAATTCATTTCATTTTTATTTATATTTTTATTATTTTCTTTGAATTTTGATCATTTTATGATTGATTTTAAATTTGAATATATGATCATTTATCATTGAGATTTTAATTATAATTACCCTTCTCGATCATAGGGCTAATATCAATTGATAGACCTTGTCTACTCTGTCCGATTTTCTACAGAGGATCAGGTCTAAATTCATTATCTCAAGAAGTATAATATTTCAAAACCTTGTCCACTCTAGTTTGAACATAGAGGATCGGGTTTGAGACTTTTCTTCCTTAGAATTTGAATTTTAAAAGCTATGTCAGTTGATTCATATATTGTATTATATGACAGAATTAACTTCTCAGATATTATTCATTTGAAATTCTTATAATATCAAATTTTTAGATTTTGTTAACCCGGACCCGGTCCGAAGACCAAATCAGGATATATAACATCTGTTCTTTGGTATTTGACTTGATGATTACCTCGACATACATAATGGTATTTGTTCTTTTAAAAATTTGTATGGACATGTAAATGTCAAGTTGAAAAGTAGGTGCCAATTTGCAAGTTTAGTTCTTGATATGACATTTTTAGGTTTTGTTGACGGTCAAGACCAAAGGATGTATTATCATTCTTTGGTATTTGACATGATGATTACTTCAACATACATACAAGTATATGTTCTTTTAAAAATTTGTATGGACAGGTAAATGTCAAGTTGAAATGTAGGTGTCAATTTACAAGTTTAGTTATTGATATGACATTTTTAGGTTTTGTTAACCCGGACCCGGTCATAAGACCAAACCGGGATAGATAGACCCTCTCTCATTTATTTTTTTGCAGGATCTGATTAATTATTTCAAGATCGTCGTTCTCCAAACCTTGACTCAGATTATACTTAGGATCGGGTTTGAAACTTTTCTATGACCTTGAATGAGAGGATACATTATGATGATCGATAGATTTATCTTTAGTCATTTATGATAGAATTAACTTCTAAGATTTACAATAGCATTAGATTTTTAGGTTTTGTTAAGCAGAACGGTCCCAAGACCAAGGAAGTATATCATCATTCTTTGTTTATTTATCTTGCATTTGGATCGCGTCTTTAGATATTTGATCTACACTACTATACGTTCTTTTAAAGTATTGCATGGACATATGAATGTCTAAGTTAAAATAATTGAATTTGACATGATGTAATGCAAGCATGAGTTTTGATACGGGATTTTTAGGTTTTGTTAACCCGGACCCGGTCCTAAGACCAAACCGGGATGCATATGTTCTTTCATTTCATTTGATTGCTTGCATATGTCTATTTAAGCATTTAAGCTATTGAATACTTCAACATGCATACAAGTATTTATTTCTTTTTTAAATATTGTATGGACATTGAAATGTGTAAGTTGAAGTTTTTGATGTTTGACATGATATATATGTCGAATTATAAGCATAGGCTTTTATACCTAACATTGTAAATCAGATATAGATCTGTTCTGTCAAATATGAATTTGACCATTTCAAATGTTTATCATAGATCAAATAAGTGCTTTAGACTATAAGACAGTTGACTCTCTTTATTTATCATGGTTAAGTATGATTTATCATACGATATGACTCTTTCATGTATATTTCAAGTGAGAGTGCATTATAAAAATATGAGTGCACATTAAACTAAGTGATTATGCATTTCTAGATGATATAGCTTGGTTCTTTTACTCATCATCATGAAAGTAATACGTTCTTAACAAATCATGCATTTTATAGAGTGAATTTGATTATTTCAAGTATTTAAAAATCAAATGGTTAAGCAAAAGAACATTGCTTCAGGTCATGATTTCATTTAACGTATTAAAGACATTCAAATTGAACATAATAAGATAACACTTTGAATATGCACACTGAATCATTTCACTTAAGCGTTTTAGTATGAAGCTCTTACCATTTGTTTTCTAAATGACATATGACATGCACTTGTATCTTTCCATGCTTTGAGTGTCAGATTTTCATTTCTCACCCATTCATATGACATAATCACCACTTAGGCAAAATGAATTTGAACTTTAAATAAGTAATTGTCATATCATGAAGATTCGTAACATTAACTAGCATCTGTCATTATATATATGATGAATGAGCTAAGCATGAATAATCATATGCATGTACCTTTCTTTTTCAAACACTTAGACATTTCACTTTTTTATTTATCAAAATTTTCGACAGCCTCTTGGCGTCATCCCCGCATAGGGGGCTACTTCGGGGGACTAGGCCTTCCCACCATAAAGTGCATGGTGGTGTTAAAGACACCGATTGTTACCCAAGAAAGGCGTGGGTTAAATAGATTCTTGTCACGTTGGAATAACGTGAGCAAATACTTATATCATAACAAGTTTCCCTGTCACGTTGGAACAACACAGTACTTTAACATTTCCCGCATTGGAACAACATGAACGTACTTATCATGGGTTTCCAGCATTGGAACAATGTGAATGATCTTAGCATATTTTCACGCCATGTTGAACACGTGAGCAGTACTATAAGTAATTTAACAAATTTACATTCACATGTGCATAAAATATAATTGATACCCCCTTGCTATAGCGTCAGTTTCATCTCCATTTCACTTGAATTTTGCATTTGAAATACTCAATAGTAAACATAAAATTTAATTGCATGTAAGCACTCTTCATAAATTTCCAACATCTTTAAGAATCACAAAATCCATAAATGAATTTTGCACATACTCTAGGATTAAGCCAAAATCCTTTATTTTTTATTATCTCCTTTTTTTATAAAATTTTGGGGCTCATCCCCGCGGGGGGCTAATAGGCCTTCCATGCCAAGAAGGCGCATGATGAATGAGACACCTGCCAAATTTATTTGCCACTATCGAAAGGCGTTATGGGTTCTACAGACATTTCCTTGTCGCGTTGGAATAATGAACAAGTACTTATATCATAACAAATTTTCACATCACAATGAAAAGGTACTTTCTCTACAGTTTGCGTTGGAATCGTGAGCATCTTATCTTTTTCACATTGGAACAATGTGAATGGGTACTTATCGCAAGCATAATTCCCTGCCACATTGGAATAACGTGAACATGTACTTATAGCACAAAGTAATTTAACAAATTTACATTCACATGTGCATAAAATATAACTGATACCCCCTTGCTATAGCGTCAGTTTCATCACCATTTCACCTGAATTTTGCATTTGGAATACTCAAATAGCAAATATAACATAATTTAATATGATTGATTCTACATGACATTTTAAATTCCTCTTTTCCTTTGATTTCATAAATGGAAAAGCATGCCATATAACATATATTTTTTGTTACTTTACTTTGAACATATGGAGAAGGGCTATTACATTTAGATAGTCAAGATTGATACTTGAAAGGGAAATCAACAAGACCTTAAATTTGAATCACATAACCCCCTAAACATCTTTTCATGCTTTTAATCTTAACTTTCATAAAAAAATTTCAGCAAGCATCATAATCATCAAATAACAAGGTGATTCATTCCCTCTTAGATAAGACAAACTCAAAGTAAGTTTATACTCATTATGCAACAAATTCCCTTAGGTAAAATCAATTCCAGCATGATAAGTCTTGTAGACAACAAATAAATGGTTTTCCCCCTTTGGTAAAAACAAATTGATAGCTTTCCCCTTTTGTACAAACAATGTCAACAATTTACCCTTTGATAAGAATAATTTCCGGCAAACATCATGCCCACTAAATGGTAAAACAAAGCAATTTCCTCTAGATAAAGAAATTTCAGCAAGCTTTATGTCTTTAGGAAAAGAAATATTTTGTACTTAGCTTAAAATTTTCATTTTTACCATATCCAGAAACTTTCTTCAACAAGGGAAACATATGGGTGTTTTCAAAAAAGCAAATAACACAATATTTGGGTCATACATCATCCCAGATTATTTTCAGCAAGCTTAGCATCACATAAATCCGTGAATAATAGCAATAAAAAATGAGATTTGGGCTATACATCATGCCAAACCTCTAAAGGAAACTTTTAACAATCCCAAAGCATAAGATATAGCATTTTAATAATTTCCAAAATACCCAAACATAGGAAAATAAGCTTAGGTTTAGAAAAAGAGATGACACGAAGTGTTGATTGCTAAAGGGAAGAAGGAGAAGAACCCTGGTTGAGGTAGCTATGGTTTCGCAGAAGGTAATCAGACTCAGAGAACTCAAAGGGTCGATCCAACAAGGAAATCGGCAGAGGGGCTTGAGAGTGAGAACAAGAGAGGGAATCGAGAGGAAATATCGTGAGGAAAGAAAGTTGAGAGGAGCACGAGAGAGCAAGAAGCGAAGTCTGAAATGAGGTCAATGTGAGGGAGAATCAAGAGGATAGCCCTCGGCTTTAGAAGCATAGTCATCGTTTTGACCAATCAAAATCGGTGGTCGATTCTTTTAATTAGGGGCTTGGGCGACGGGTTTAGATTAGGGATTAATAGGATTAAAAAGATTAAACAGCTTTTAATCCCTTTAATTATAATTTAATATTATTTTATGTGATATTAATTTGCACATAAAACCAATATGGATGTCAATCTTAGATGTTTCGTTGTCGAGCACGCAACGCGTCGATTTCATGATGGAGGTCTGACAATGTTGATGATGCTTGGAGCGAAATTAGGTTTAAATTGTGTGACGTCGCATTTGAATTAATCGATGTTCGTGCATACTTTGCCGAATCGACCGCGAAAAGCATCGTTTGATAGGTTTCGACATTTTGGCGATGATGGCGCAATCAATTTCACGAACGAAGGTCGTTCGGACATTATCGGGGCTTCCCGACTTTGATATGTGCGTAATTTCATTAAAAATTGATTTTAATCATTTGATTAGTTATTAATTGATTCGATATTTTCCATTCAATTAAGTTTGTTGCTTTCGACGCATTATGAAGTCGAATTTTTAAATCGAATTAAATTTAATTGATTTCGATCGCGATTATGGGGGTTTTAATTTCTACTTCATTTGTTTAATTTTAAGTGACACATAGTTGTAGGTCAATAATTGCCCCCCAACAAACATGGTGCGCACATGGAGCGGTCCGTGTTTGTTGCACACTAGTTGACCTTGCGGATCTCCAAGAGATTTGCTTGGATGTCACGCTGAAGTTATACTTTCAATAACTTTTAATAATACCTGATCGCTGTCGTTTGATAGAAGTGAGTATAACTTCAGGTTGGGCAAGCATTTGAATTTCATCAGTTCAACTACAACTATGTGCTATTGTAATTGAACCGGTAGAAGTTGTCATTAGTCCAATGCTTTGTGCTTGATGGACTAGATGAAGGAGATGCTTTGACTTGTCATAACCAACTTGTCAAGAGAATTTAGAGTGTCTTCGATCCTTGGCTTTGTGCTTTAACGGACTTATTGAAGACTTTCTCCTGAGAATTTGAAAATTTGTATTTTGTCCTCCTGTCCTTGCTTTGTGCCTTAACAGACTTGATGGAGTTGATGATTTATTGGCGAGATGATAATGTCTTCGGTCTTGTGCTTTCTGCTTTGATGGACTTATTGAAGATTTCATCTCGAGGGTTCGTATCTTGTGTCTCCTTTTATCCTGGCCTCATGCCGGGGTTGATGAGAAAGTCACGAATTATCTTAGAGATTTGTCGCGATACAAAATTACATACTTTGCTTTTACTTTTGCGGACTTGTAGAAGGATAAATGCTGACGACCTAGCTCTCAGAGCTTGTGTTGGATCAATGAAAAAGTGTCATCAGTCCTGTGCTTTGCACATGTAATGGACATCTTGATGACAAAAACTCCCTTAGCTCAGCATTTAGCTTTATACAAACATTGGGATATCTTCTTGATTCCTGCATTTTGCTTGATTGAACTTCGAAGAAGAATTTCCTTGATCTTTGCTTTTCTTTGATAAAACTTCGAAGGAGTTGAGATTTCACATTTGTATTTGATTCCAAACTTCGGCTTAGTGCCTTCTCAGTAAGGATATCTTTATTTGTTGTAGAATTTTGAAAGTGACCTTACAAATAGGGATAATCTCCCGGTCAGGTTACTCGAACTCACCAAGTTGGAGAGATTTGGGGATTTGGATGCTCTTGTCTTTGAACTAGTAGGAGGATCTCTTACTACGGCCTTTTGCATGTTGAGTAGCAGTCACGGTGACTAGTATTTTTGGCGTTGATATACACTACTTGAGTCGTGGACTTGAGCAATTGATGAAGGATTTTATCCTCGGGTTAGAGATGGGGATCTCTTACTACGGCCTTTGTGGCCATGTTGAGTAGCTGTCGGTCGACATATTTGGCGTGTTGAGTCCAACCTTATACACCAACTCGAGCCTTTAGATTTGAAGTGGGATGATAAATGTATATTCAACTTGGTTTGTTGAAGTTTGTAGACTTAAAAATTTTCTTCTTTGGTCAATAAGACTTTTAAATTTGAGCATTTGAATATATAATTTTGAGTATGTATGTAGGGATCTCGGCACTAGGAATAATGTCAACCCAAAGAGAAAGAAAGGCCCCCCCTGTCTTACCAAGAACGCCCGATATTTTACTATGAAACTTAAAAAAATGCCCCTTATCTAACAGGGGGATTTTTATTTTATTTTAGAAATGCATTCTTGTGTTACAAGAGAATTTCCAATAAAAATTTCCATAAGTGTTTGGAAATAAAGATTTTCAAATGCATGATTTGTCCAATCACACTTTCATGTGTAATATTTCTTTAAATACTGACTGTTGATTGGCGATATTGGTCTTTCACCTTTGAAGTCAATGAGCTTATAGACTCCCCCTTGATATACCTTTTCAATAACAAAAGGTTCTTCCCAATTAGGTTCAAATTTATCTCCAATTCTGCGATGAGGGATGATTGGTCTTCTAGGACGATTCTCTCCTTCGAAAAGCTTCGAGGGCGTCTTGTATGATCGATATACGGACATCCTGCGATAGACTTCTTGATTTTGAGCTTGGAGCTCCAGCGTCAAGCGCGTCAAGCTCTTCCATCCTGACGAGCATTCTCATCTTGGGTAAGATTTTGTTGAATGGCTACTTGGAAGGTAGTTCAACTTGTGGTAAGCTGCCCCAAACATTAGTGCATAGGTAGACTTTGTAGGAGTCTTGTAAGTGGTGCGTAAGCCCATAGCGCTTCCAAGTTTGGTATGCCACTCCCTTTTATTTCTTGTGAGAATTTTCTAAGCAATTTGACTAGTGTTTTATTAAATGCCTCCAAGCCATTTGCTCTTGGATTATAAATTGAATATAATCAATCTTATGTGATCCAATTTATAAACTTTAGTACTTTTGAAGGTCGATCCGTTATCGAAATGATTGACGTGGTACAAATCTATAGATATTATGGGTAAAAAGTTGTCACTTGTTGTTGTAACTTCTTTAAATGCGACTTTAGCCCACTTAGAAAATGTCGATTGTGCTAAGATGAAGCGGTGACCAGCTGATGATGGTGGATCAATTGGTCCAATTACATCTGTCCCTCAGTACTCAAATGGCCAAGATGCTATCGTTGGATGCAATGGATTTGGAGGCTGATGAATTATGTTATCGTGGACCTGACATTCATGGAATCTCTTGGCATGATTGATACAATCTCTTACCATAGACAGCCAATAGTATTCCATTCTTTTAATTTTTAAAGCCATTTTAGGACCCGATTTGGTGTGCGCCACAAAGTCCTTGATAAATTTTACCAATTACTTTGTTAACCTCTTCTAATTCTAAACATCATAGCCACATCTGCTCGAAGGATCTACGATATAGAGTATTACCAACATAAGCATATAGTCGAAGCATTTTCTCAAGTTGTGCAGCTATCGACTTATTACTTGATAATTTGCCTTCTTTGAAGTAGTTGTGAAGAGGCTCTCTTCCTTCTCTTACTATAAATTTCATTGTGTGGTTTTTTGGCACTTCCCAGTTGGAGTTTTTCTTCTTGAATGGTTTGAGGCTTGTCTTGTTGACTTTGAGAAGTAATTTGTAAAGAGTGTAAGAACAACATGGTTTGTTGATTTGGGTTTGATGACCCCTCTTCCAGTGAGGATTTTAAACTTATTGGCTCTAGGACTCGACGAGTGCAAACAGTGATTAGTATGTAGTCATTGTCATCCATACTAGCCATTTCTTTAGCTAACTTAGCTAAGCAGTCTGCTTTGCTATTCTTAGCTCTGGAGACTCGAGTCATAATGATATTTGGAATTTGCTTCATAAGCTCGAGAACTTGCTTGTGATAGTAGGCCAATTCAAGCTTGTTGATTTTGTAAAGGCCCAACACTTGATTAATGATGAGTTGAGAATCACCATAAATTTGCGATTACTCCCATGGAAATGGCTTCCTCAAACGCCACCTTCATATTATGCTTTGTTGTTGGTTTGGTTGAGTTAATTTATAAGAATGTCTCATTATGCCACCTTGGTGTGATCAAGATGAGGCATATTTCGAGCCATTGGGAGATTTGAGGGTTGAGTATATTTGATGGACAAAGCTCCATCAAAATACAATTCTCGCGTTTGCTGCTTTTCTTTTTCATATATGTGCATGATTTGCTCATCGGGAAGATCATCGTTAAGCAATGAGTCTGCCGGTATGGGATGAGCGGTAAGGAAATCTGCTAGAATTTTTCCCTTCATCGCTTTCTGGGGAACATATGTAATATCAAATTGCGTGAAGGCGACCCATCGTGCCAAGCGACCACGTCAGCGTTGGTCTTGTCATCAAGAACTTCAGCGGATCGATCCTTGAGATAAGGGTAATTTTATGAGATAGCATGTAATGGCGTAGCTTTTGACAAAATTAACGCGTAACAATGCTTCTCGATTGGGGTGTGCTTCGCTCTATTAGTCTTTGACTAATATAATCTGAGCATTTTCCTTTCCTTCCTCATTATATTATGTTGAAGAACTAGAGATTCCTCAGTGTTCTTTGTACAAGATGAGAGGCTTTCTTGGGATTGGTAAGAATGGGTGGGTTCAGATATTTCTTGATATCTTGTCGAAGGCCTCTTGACATTCTTCAGTCCCACTTGAAAGGAGTATCTTTCTTCATTAATTTTACAAAGGGTCGACATCTGCTTGACAAATTTGATATAAATCTTCTAATGAATGCGAGATGTCCCTGTATGGAGCAAAGTTGACAAAGACTCCTTGGAGGAGGCATTTCGACAATCACTTTGATTTTATTGGGATCAATTTCAATCCCTCTACGGCGCACAACATATCCAAGGAACTTTCCCGAAGAAACTCTAAAGACTCACTTAAGAGGATTTATCTTGAGGTCGTATTTTCTTATTCTTTCAAAGACGATCCTTAAATCATCGAGATGATCTTTGCGATCTATACTCTTGATAACGAGGTCATCAACATATCTCTCCACTTTTTGATGAATTAACTCATCAAAAATTTGTGTCATAGCATTTTGGTATGTAGCTCCAACATTCTTCGAGCCGAAGGGCATGACTGTGTAGCAATATATGCCAATTGACATCCTGAATGAGGTATGTTTCTCATCTTCAGGGGTCATTTTGATTTGATTGTAACCTGACGATCCATCCATAAATGAGAACATGTCATGGTTTGAAGTGTTATCCACTAAGCCTACGAAGTAGAAAAGTCATCCTTGACATGCTTTGTTTAAATCCTCATACGATACTAATCAATTATTCTTCTTTTTCACGGGACAATATTAGCTATCCAAATGATATTTTTCTTCTCAAATAAAACCAACTTCAATGAGCTTCGTTTCTTCACTCTTCAACCTCCAATTCATTCGCCAGAGCTTGCTTGACTGGTGTGCGTGATCCGCTTAATTGCTAATTCAGGAACCGCTATATCGTGGATAAGCCCCGACATTTCAAGATATGTCCAGCAAAGCCCTCAATTCACAGAAAGAGCAAAGTTTTTAATTCTTCCACTTTATCTTCGAAGTAGTAATCGATGAACGGCAGGATCCTCCTTCCCAAATTAATTTCTTTAAGTTCATCCATAGTACCTCCCACCATCTTCAAGCTCTTCAAGCTCGGCTTTCTACTTCTTCATTATTTGAGACTAACATTAAGAATGACATTCTCATCTTCATCATCACTCAACTTTATTCCCTAAAGATAACAGTGTATATTCTCCATTGTCTTGATGAAACCAAGGCCTTTGGTAGTGTGTTATTTCTCTTACCAATGGTTTGAGAACCTTGGTACCACATCATTTCAAAGAGCTTAGTCCTTTGCTTACTTGCACTGACCCCATGCTTATTTTGCATCTTTGGAGAGTAATATTTTGGTATCCTTGTGGCATACTTCTTCTTCTTCTTCTTTCTTATAAGATTACCCAAGATCCTCGACACCCCTGATTTATAAAACAAGCTTCCCCGCCCGATTTTCTGGAGAGAGGTACATGGGTCACCGCCTCGACTTTGTGAGTTTCTCAGGGGTGATTTCTTTAAAATGTTGGGAGGAACGGGAGTGACTACGATAGTCTCTCTCACCGCTAATGGATCTATGATTATTTTAAAGTAGTGCATTGCACCTACCTTCAAAAGCGATTCAACTCATAATTAGAGTCAAACCGATTTTTCAAGCTTTTACTCAAGATTCATGGACCTTTGATTTGAAGGAACACATTCATCTTCTTCTTCAAGATCACCGCCTGATGAGGACAAGTTATTGATTTTGACTTTATATCCCTAGGGATATTTGGAACAATCTCCTTTCCTTTATTCTTTTTAATTTCTCCCTTCTTCTTTACTTATTCTTTTATGGATTTTGAAGTAGATGCAATATTTGCTAATTATTTTGTTAGCTTTGATTCCCTCGGAAGAAAGTAACTGGTATTTTGATAAATCTTCATTTCATGCACCGCAAAAATTGCTCACAATATTCTTCTCATCCTTTGTATATTTCATACATTGATGCAATGTAGATGGGACAATGCCATACTTATGAAGCCATGGTTGACCTCGGAGAGCTCTGAATGAAGTATCTACATCGATCACATAAAATTTGGCTTCTGTGTAGAGGTCTCCAAATTTAAGAGGAAGGACGAATGACCCGATAGTTTTCTCCTTCATTGAATCCTTGAACCATGACTTTATCTCATCTATGTTGTACATCTAGAGATAGCCATCTAAGAGTTCTCAAGTTCATAAGATTCATGGAGGAACCGGATCAATTAAGATCCGCTGTATCAATTTCATCACTTTCACCGTAACATACAGAGACATTGTCTCTGTTCGGCATTAGATCATCTTCTAAAATGTGACGTTGGAGGCTCTTGAACATGCAAGGTCTCCGAGCAGTTCAAAATATGCTTCAAACACTCTTTGAGAGCTTCAATTAAGGTGTTACGGAGATCTTCCGACATTAGAAGTGCTTCAGATACACTAAGTAATTTTTTTTTCTTAGATGATAGAATATTATATGATCCCTTTGATGAAGGCTTATTTGAATCCATTGGGATAACTCTTTCATTGATTTCAATTTCTTTTCCTTTATCCCTATTCATTGGCTCTTTCCTCATTGGGATGGTAGCACCACTTCTCAACTATACTGAGCTACTTCATTTGCTTGAATCTTCGATGACTCAAAGACCGCTCTGCCTAATGATAAACCGAAAGATTCGTAATTACCCCAACTTTATATTTTTATGTCCTGATAGAGCTCGATTCATCTTCATTTGGAAACAGAGTTCCTCTAAGTCAAACTTCATGCATCATCAAGCAAGAAGGAAGTTCTTCTTCCCTCGCTTCTTCACGATCCAAGATTTATAATGAATTCTGCAAGTGTGATAGGTCATCTTGCTGATTGTATATAATCTTCCATATTATTGATGATCCTTCGTGTTATGTCGTGACCATCAATAGTAGTAGTAACATTTTGTGCTACGCTTCTTCTTCTTTTATTTAATTTATTTTTCATTTGGCGTGTTTCTTAGCCTTCTCATGTATTTATTAGATGTCTTTCATGAGACAAACTAGCCTTCCCATAACTTAGTTTTGTCTCAACTCAAGTACGGCTCAAGTGGTGATTTCCATCAATGAACGCCTTCCAATTGTTTCAATATTTTGCCTTTTTTTAGAGATCTGACTTACCATCTTTCATCATCGACCGCTTTTGCCTTTATCATTGCTTGATAGTATTGGAGATTAGGTGATTACTTTTGTGGATTCTTTCTTCGGACGCACCAATACACTATCCGATAATGTGAATTCTCCATTTCTAAATTTTTGTTCGAGCCAATCTTTGAATATGTAGCAATCTTCAATAGGATGGCCGAGCACCCGATGATATGGGCAATAGTTAGGATTATCTGCTTGTCCCTCTTGTCTTTACACTCGTAGTTGGAGACCCTTTGAGTGCATGCTTTAAACAATTTAGCCACACTTTCCCTTTAAAAGAATACTCTTGATCTTTTCTTTTAGGGTTTTCATAAGTCATTCGCCTTTTGTTTGCTTGGTCGCCTTCACCTTTTACCTCGAGTACATCATTACCTCCAAGTATGAGCTTGGGTTGTGAAGAAATGACGTTTTTTTTTCTTGATAAACAGATAGCCTTTCTTTTTCTACATAGACTAACCGCTTCAGATCCTTTTCTGAGGTTTTGCGCTTTTGATTTATCTTGGCCATCGAGCATGACAATTTAATTTCTCAAATTTAGCCACCCTATCAAGTAGCTCTTGAAATGTGGTATTGAAGTTAAAAGATAAAGATAAATCTTATCATCGAATTGATCATGTGGTTCTTCTTCCAATTGTCGCCATTTCATACTCATATTTGCCAACGCGTGATATATCGGGTCACTGATTCATCTTTCTTCCTCTTCTCAAGAGCGAGATCAGCAATCATTGTCTTTTAATAGAACCTTTAACGAACATGTTTTAAAAGTCTTGACAAAGTCATTTGATAACTCAAAGATACCATTCAAAGCAAGTTAAACTAACGAAGGTGGAATAATAATGCATTACCCTGGTTACCAGGATGCTTTGAATTGGGCTGATGTCGCTTGGGATTACCATTTTCGCCAAATAGATTAAATTTTGGCATTGAATATCTCTTTGATGGAATTTGATCATACTTATGGATATGGGCCACCTTTGCTCACCAATTTTTCTCGCCTGCCCCACAGCTATAACATCTTTGATCTTCTCATTCAAGATAATATCAAGTTGAGTCGTCACGGCTTCATATAGTTTGTATATTCGAGAAGCAGTTGTCGAAATGACTCATTTATTTTCAATCCTCAATTTGGACCCTTGAAGCATGAAAGATTGATTTAATTGTCAGGGCATTACCAAAGGCTTGATGATTATTTGGGGACATGTGTTGACCGCCGTGATATCACAGATTAACTCATCATCATCATCATCATCAATTCAACTGAGCATTTTATCTTTGTCTTTCATCCGACGAATTTGTCTCACGCAAAGTGGTAGTATGAAGGGGATTTTCTTCCTTTCTTCTTCTTCTTCTTCTTCTTGTTCCTCTCCTCAAGAGGAGGATGCTTCCTCATTTAAAACATTTTGTTATTCTTCGTTGAGGAGAGGTATTATGACCTATGATATCATACATAGATGATTCACCATGTTGTATACTATTTCAACAACAGAAGATCCTCCTCTTCTCTTCTTCTCCTTTGGATAATTTATGATCGCCGCTCCAATGATTTCGATTCCAAGTGGAATCAGACTTCTTCGAGAGGCTTTGATCAAGTTACCTCCTCTCGATGGGAGGGATTGATTGATGATCCGATCCCCGAGGATTCTCCAAGGTGTCTCATATTCTTTATCATCGCTCCCATCGTTGATAGATTTGAGTTCATGGATCTCCTGAATTCACACCGATGTCACGCCATGCCTCGCTCTAAAGCAATTTTTGAGGCTCAGCCTCCATATCTACCTTTCCACCGACCTTTTGGATTCCTGACGCTGGTCCAAGTGTCACACCGATGCTCACCGTGTGGGACATGGATGCGGCCCCGCCATTTGAGTTACGGGATGAGGTCTCCTCGAGGAGCGCCTAAGATCTGATAACAGGATCTTGATATCTTCTTTTCATCAATCCTTTCTCTTTGGCCACATGGAGAACCTGATGCACTCGTGATATATGGTTTTCAGGAGGAGTCGAACTCGACCGTGGGTCAAGGATCGCCGACACCAAGAGAGCTGCTTAACCCACTTAAGATTATCAAACCGACTCACCGGTTCAACGGGTCGCAGACGCAATAAATGTTGAGCATGTAGCTCAAGACTTCTTTCTTTCGCTGCCCAAAGCTTTCTTCCGTGATGAAGAAGCTTCAAAGATCATGCCTCCCGGCTGGCGGGTTCAGATTGTATTATTCGAGGGACTAAAGAGACACCCACCCAAGAATAACCCTCTTCATGATTGTGAAGGGCCCAGCCTCTCAAAGATGATTGTTTTTGAAGTGACCCTACATCAATAGGGTCACAACTTCAAGCCTTTTCAGATCACGACATAGCGCAGACGAAGTTTGTACTCAAGTTGAGGCAACAACTTGCTCATTCAAGATGGAAATCCACGCTACCAAACCTGATGAAAGATGATGCGCCAATGATGTTACCACCGCCGAGTAAAAGTTGGTGTTCTATGTAATGCCATTCTGAGTTTAAAGATACAATTAAAAATAAGATTATCACCTTACTTCCAAAAATATACAATAAGACAAAATATACTAAGTAAATACACTAAATAAAATCTCAAATGACTTAAGACTTTAATCTAAAAGCTTTAAGTTGTCAAGTTTAACTTATCATTTCATTTCATTTTCATTTCATTTTTTTATACTAATCGCAATTATAACTTAGATTTGACTAGCCAAAGATGGAAAGAGAAACTTTTCCTGGAGTCGCCAGAATCTATGGGATCTAAAATGCCACCGACCTCTTCGAATAAAAAAGAAAAAGTTGTTTAAGTGTCTGATAATTTCGTAAGATGAATAGTAAATATAAGACACTACCCGAGATTTCATTCTCATTTGGTGAGAACTTTTATATCGATTCTGTGTTTCCTATAAGCAAGTTAATTACCTCCCTTCCGAGAGAGCACTTTCGACAAGGCTACAAATGAATCGCTAAAAAACGAGTATATAATAAAGAGTGGAGTTTAGAACTTATGAAATTTATTATTTTAATTTAAAACTTTTGTGGGGGAACGATGACGCCATCCCCATGGTTCCATCATCCCTGTCGCCGGGTGGTCCGCTTAGTGAGGAGGTAGACCCAACCCAACGAAAAGATCCTTATCAAGAACACATGGGTTACGTCCAAGGTGTCCTTGTAGATGGGTGGAGTTTGTCTAAGGGGACAAATATAAGTCAACCTTCTAACATAGCTTTTTTTCCCAACCAAATACATTCTACATTTCATAAAAGAGCAAAGCCGTTGGAACATATATGGCGCGGACCGTAATTTAGGTGCCATATCACTGAACCACCTCGAGGCTCAGTCATAACCGCCATTTATGTGGTGTCATATCATGGCAAAATTATGCGACAGAGACACGCCAATGCCCCACGCTTTAGAAATATTTGAGTGTGAAGATACATGTATTTAATTTGACATCGGCTTTCAGGAGCAAAAGTTTTCTTAATTTGTCACCCGAAGACAAACAGTTACGGAGGGGTGGATTGATTTTTTTTTTAAAATTTTAATTTAAATAATTCATTTCATTTTTATTAATATTTTTGTTATTTTCTTTGAATTTTGATCATTTTATGATTGATTTTAGATTTGAATATATGATCATTTATCATTGAGATTTTAATTATAATTACCCTTCTCATATGGCTAATATCAATGATACTTTACTACCAATTTTCTACAGGATCGCTTCATTATCTCAAGAAGTATAATCCTTCAAAACCTTGTTCACTCTAACATGAGGATCGGTGACTTTTCTTCGAGAATTTGAATTTTAAAAGCTATGTCTGATTCATATCTTGTATTATATGTAATTAGCTTTATATATTATTCATTTGAAATTTTATAATATCAAATTTTTAGGTTTTGTTAACCATCCAAGACCAAACCGGATGTATAACATGCTCTTGATGTAATGATTACCTCGACATACATACAAGCATCTGTTTCTTTAAAAATTTCTGGACATTGAAATGATGTCAATGTTTTAATTTCACACACATTTTAGGTTTTGTTAACTGACCTCCAAGACCAAACCGTGATGTATTCGTTCTTTGGTATTTGACATGATGATTACTTCAACATACATACAAGTATATATTTTAAAAATTTGTATGATGTAAATGTCAGTTGAAATGTAATAAATTTAGTTAATGACAAGATTTTAGGTTTTGTTAACGGCCCCAAGACCAAACCGATAGACCAGAACTCGTATTTTCTAGGATGACATTAATTATTTCAAGATCTATCGTTCCAAATCTCAAACTCTGATTATACTTGAGGATTTCAAACTTTTCTTCTTATGACCAATTTGAGAGATACATTAACAATGAGATTTATATTTGATGTAATTAACTTCTAAGATTTACAATATCATCATTAAATTTTTAGGTTTTAACTTGGACCCTCCAAGACCAAACCGGAAGTATAGATCTTTTATTTATCTTGATGGATCACATGTCTTTCTATATTAAACTCAAGAACACATACATGTATCCGTTTCTTTTAAAGTATTGGACATATGAATATCTAGAAACAATTGAATTTGACAAATGCAAACATGAGTTTTGATAAGATTTTTTTTTAACTTAATCTACCCCAAGACCAAACCGGGATGCATATGTTCTTTCATTTCATTTGATTGCAGATATGTCTATTTAAGCATTTATTTGAATACAACATGCATACAAATATTTATTTCTTTTAAAATAAGTATGGACATTGAAATGTCTAAGTTGAAGTTTTGATGTTCATGATATGATAAGTTATAAGCATAGCGATACCTAACATTATAAATCGATATAGATGTTTCACAAATATGAATTTGACCATTTCAAATGTTTATCATGATCAAATGGTGCTATAAGACTATAAGACACGAGTTGACTCTCTCAACTATTTATCATGAGTCGAGTATAGATTTATCTATACGATATGCATTGACTCTTTCATGTACTTGCATGTATCAAGTGAGAGTCTGTTCTATTAAAATATGAGTGCACATTGTAAACTAAGTGATTGTCTATTCTAGATATATATAGCTAGTTCTTTCAACCACTCATGATCGCATGTGTCTGCTCTTTTAACAAATCAAAATGTATTTTATAGTATGAATTTGATTCTTTCAAGCATTTGCATAAATCAAATGGTTAAGAAAAAGAACATTGCTTCATGCTCAATTTCATTTAACTGCATATTAAAGACATTCAAATTGAACGAATAAGATAACACACTTTGAATACGCACACTAAATCATTTCACTTAAGCATTTTAGCATGAAGCTTGCATTTATTTCCTAAATGACATATGACGTACTTGTATCTTTCACGATTGATCACATTTTCATTTCACCCATTCATATGGCATAATCACCACTTAGAAAATGAATTTGAACTTTAAATAAGTAATTATCATATGCTATGAAGATTGTAACAACTAAGTTAAGCATGTAAAGCATAGCATTAATTGTCATAGATGAATGAGCTAAGCATGAATAATCATATACATGTACCTTTTTCAACACTTTATATTTTACATTTTATTTATCAAAATTTTTTTTACCCTAAGATCATCCCCCCGATAATTGAGATCAGTTCTCACCACGCCAAGAAAGGCATGGTAGGTGTCGTGGAGACACCCTACCGAAAATTTATTGCCCATCATGCCAAGAAAGGCGCGCATGGGTGCACAATAACATTTTTCTGCTGAACAACGCGTAGCATTTATCATACCTCCGCCACACGCCAACAACAACATGTAATTATCATGTGTTTCCCCACCGATTGGAACAGGAACGGTTTATCGAAAGATATTTTCTCCACGCCGAACAACGCAATGTGACAGACAAAATAATTTAACAACATTCACATGTGCATAAAATATCCCATACCTTGTTATAGATCGCCATCACCATTTCACTGAATTTTGTATTTGAATACAAATAGAAGTAAATATAAGCTTTTAAAATGTTAAGATTCACGTCACATGACATTTAAATTCCTCTTTTCCTTTCAGATTTCATCATAAATGGAAGAAAACATGCCATATAACATTTTTTTTTTGTTACTTTACTTTGAACATATGGGAGAAGGGCTATTACATTTAGATAGTCAAGATTGATGCTTGAAAGAGAGGAAAATCAGCAAGACATTAAATTTGAATCACATAACCCCTCTAAACATCTTTTCATGCTTTTAATCTTAACTTTCATAAAAAAAATTTCAGCAAGCATCATAATCATCAAATAACAAGGTGATTCATTCCCTCTTAGATAAGACAAACCCAGTTTCGCTTCATTATGCAACAAATTCCCTTAAAAGATCAATTCCAGATGATAAGTCTTGTAGACAACAAATAAATGGTTTTCCCCTTTGGTAAAACAAATTGATAGCTTTCCCCTTTTGTACAAACAATGTCAACAATTTACCCTTTGATAAGAATAATTTTCATCAAACATCATGCCCACTAAATGGTAAAACAAAGCAATTTCCTCTGGATAAAAGAAATTTCAGCAAACTTTATGTCTTTAGGAAAAAGAAATATTTGTACTTAGCATAAAAATTTTCATTTTTACCATATTCAGAAACTTTCTTCAGCAAGGGAAACATATGGGTGTTCACAAAAAAGCAAATAACACAATATTTGGGCCATACATCATCCCAGATTATTTTCAGCAAGCTTAGCATCACATAAATCTGTGAATAATAGTAATAAAAAATGAGATTTGTTCCATACATCATCCCAAACCTCTAAATGAAACTTTTAACACAATCCCAAGCATAAGATATGGCATTTTTAACAAAACTCTAATTTTCAAAATACCCAAACATAGGAAAATAAGCTTAGGGTTAGAAAGAGATGACCTAGAAGTGTTGATTGCTAAAGGGGAAGAAGGAGAAGAACCCTCGATTGAGGTAGGGTTTCACTAATCAAGGTAATCTGCCGAGAACTCAAAGGGACTGAGATCCCAACAAGTGAAATCACCAGAAGCTATGAAGCCAAACCGAACAAGAGAGGGAGACCAGAGGAAATACCGGAGAGAGTCGAGAGAGAATGGAGCCGAGAGCGAAAGTGCAGTGAATGAGGTCAACGGGAGGAGAATGGTAGATGAAATTTCGCCTTTTAGACGATCGCGTACAAACCAATCAAATTGGTTGATTCATTTAATAATGGGTTTAGATTAGACACAGTGATTAAAAGATGGGCCTATTAATTTTAATTATAATTTTTATGTGATATTAATTTATGCAATAAATCCCAGCAATGGAGTCAATCTTAGATATTTCACAGCCGGAACGAACGGCGCCGATCGCGATTCTGATCGAGTCGTTTTGACACCACGTTGACGCCGGAAGGAGTTTTAAATCGCACGACGCCCATTCTGAATTAATCGGTTCGTGCATACTTACCACGCGAAAGCATCGTTTGATAGGTTTCAACATTTTGACGACGATGGCGCAATCAATTTCGTGAACAGAGGATGTTCGGACGTTGTTGGAGCTTCCCGACTTTGACATGCGCGTAATTTCATTAAAAATTAATTTTAATCATTTGATTAGTTATTAATTGATTCGATATTTTTCATTAAATTAATTTTGATACTTTTGATGCATTATGAAGTCAAATTTTCAAATCGAATCGAATTTAATTGATTTTGATCGCGATTAGGGGGGTTTTAATTTCTACGTCATTTGTTTAATTTCAAGTGGCACATAGTTGTAGGTCAACATTGGAGAGAACTAAAACTTTGTGCTTCTTAATTCTGTCAAAAAATCTCCATTATGGGTGAGGATAAGTCGTTACTCTCCAATGGGTCATCCTTATTTGAGATTATGGGAAGTTTCTCTTTTTTTTGATAAACCTCTTAATGCTAGACTTAACTCTATTTTCTAAGAATGGTAGACTATTCATTGGGTTGCAACCTCGATTCCCAACTATTTTTAAAGTGTTAAATGGATTCTCTACTAGCCATCCTCCTTGTGTTGCTCTAAGGGAAAGCTCCTCTAAGCTTTCTTCCAAGCTTATAATTCAAGTCCTGTTCGAGCATACTCTTAAGGTAAACTGGTTTAAAGAAATTTGGTTTAAAGGGCATGCTCTCAATTATGCAATTTTTTGCTGGATGGCTCTTCTTAAAGGGCTCAAACCCTCGAATCTATTCCATGCTAGAGGATTGGGTCCTACTCATATTTGCTACTTTTGTAAAGTTACATTAGAATCTCATTCTCACCTTTTCTTTGAATGCCCTTTGTCTATGACCCTTATGAGGAAACTCCTACCTGTTGGCAACTCCCTCCTCATGCCAGCCACTCTTCCGCAGTTGTTGAGTGAATTGAGTAATATGGATAATAGAGATATGGCTAGATTATGCTATCTAGTAGCTTGGTATGTGATTTGGAGGAAAGGAATTCCGTTCCATAAGCAGGCTGAAAAATCTTTTATCTGGATGGGAAATCAAATTAGATCTATTGTGGCGCATAAGTTGAGAAGGTGGATTTTTAAAGATCATTGGCCTGAGAATGTCCTTCGAACTCTTCTAAAGTGGAAGATTCATGACATCTATTGACTTTGGTTATTTTTGCTGATGCGGTTTTCTTTTCTACTGCTCTTCTATGTTCCTTCTCCTTTCTCGGACGATGATGATCCCCTGGGCAATGTGGGTTTTTTTATTGTGGATTAATGGAAGCTATCGATGGGCATTCACCTATGAATGGTCATTGCAACTGATCCTATTGTATTGTTCGCTTTTCTTGAAATTATTTTGCTTACGGTGGATTCCCATGGATGCAACTTCAGCAACCGGTGAATGATTAAGGCTGCCCTTCAGCCTAAGTCTGGATGAGTTTTGCGATCTAAGTCCATCCCCCTTTATCTTTGTTTTTTATTTTCTTCTTCTCCTTTGGTTATTGACCCTTTGTTGTTACCGTAGCTTACTTTTCTCGAGTTCTTGTCTCTGATTATCAGAACTTTAATTTCCCGTGTAACTCTCCTTGGAATGAAATTGGGTTTATACCCTCACCTTTTCCAAAAAAACATTGATGTGATTAATTATGGAAGTTTGTGCATCGCTTGTGAGAAAAACTAATCCCCCTTGGATTAAGAAAATAGTGACGTTGATTGACATTTAGTTGGATTTGCCATCATTTTTGCTGTATTCATCAGAGCTAAAAGAGGAAGAGATAAGTCTTGCAAGCAATTCCATTGCAGACGGAGCCTGGACTAGACTTGTAAAAGGGCTGGTTACGAAGTCTGTGGTGTGGAGGATGTAGCAACTAAAGAATGTAAATGAATCCAGCCAAAGAGCCAGATATGAAGCCAAAATGAAGAGCGGGTGATATAGCCTGGCTGATTAGCCAGTAACTAGGTCAGTTAAATAACGAGTAATGAAGTAAAACGAAGAACGGTTATGCTTACTATTTGTAGCTTAATATATTTAATAGCTTGTGTATTTAATAACTCATAACTGGTACACTTCCACCGCTCTTTAGCAGCATATCATTAATTGTACTTAGAACTAGTCTGCATTTGTGATTACTTGATTACATGCACCTAAAATAGGCTAGTTACTATTTAAATTCTAAGTTATAGTTTTTTTTTTTATTTTCTTAGACATTGGATGAATTTAATTGCAAATTCATGTACTCTCTCTCTCTCTCTCTCTCTCTCTCTCTCTATATATATATATATATATATATATATATATATATATATATATATATATATATATATATATATATATATATATATGTTGCTTGAAAACCAGCAGAGTGAAAGTTTATGCCTTTAGACAATTCAAAGACACAATAGGTAATTAAAGAGCAATGTAAGACACGAATTTTAACGGAAAATCTCAAGGGAAAACCATGTGCAAGAAAAGCTTCCACTATGTATGTTTTGAGTACAAAGTCTTCGATAACAGATTACGCCAGATATGAGAGAGAATAACAATTGTGTAACAATGATCGAATTACATGATGGTGGAGATGTTTGCAACTTCCTGAATACAGGATACACGACGATGGTGGTGGTTGATGGTCAGCGGAGTGCGATCTTGTTTGGTGCGATCTTGTTTGGAGGATCTTGCTAGCTTCCTCCTCATTGACTTTTCCTCTTCTTCTTCCTGGACTCTCTTCCTTTTCTTCCTTGCTTGAACTCTTCCTTTTCTTCCTTGACTTTCTTCTTCCTTGTTTGACTCTTCCTCTTCTTCCTTGTTTGACTCTTCCTCTTCTTCCTTGTTCGAACTCCTTCTTCTTCCTGAGACTTTCCTCTTCTTCCTTGCTGACTCTTCCTTTTCTTCCTTTGACTTAAGCTCTTCTTCTTCCTTTCTGACTCTTCCTTTTCTTCCTTGCTGACTCCAAGTTCTTCCTCTTCTTCCTGGGACTCTTCCTTTTCTTCCTTGCTTGGACTCTTCCTCTTCTGTTTGACTTTTCTTTTCTTCCTTGCTTGACTCTTCCTCTTCTTGCTTCGGCACTTCCTCTTCTTTACTTGTTTTCCTCTTCTTCTTCATTTGCCCTCCTCATGAGGAATGAAGGCCTATTTATAGATGGAGGAGGACATTCTAAATTCACGTAGCTGTACCACTCTCGATCGAACGGCTGGATGATTCCTTTGATCATTTGATGTATTTTGAGCATTTGGATGCCCAAATGAAGTCGAATTATGAGATCTTAGGCTCGAGATGCTCACGAGACGCCGATTTGACTATAAACACTCCACATTTGAGAGTCGTTTTGAGATTTAATTGATGTTCCAAAGATTCCAATGATATTTTAAGTCTGATTCGACGGTTTGACTCAAAATCATATCGCGACATCAAGATTTATCTGACTAGTGGTATTTTGAGATATATCAATATATATATATATATATATATATATATATATATATATATATATATATATATATATATATATATATGATTAAAAATGTCTCTTAAGATTTGGTTGTGATAACTACAATAATATGAAAATATTGTGGTGAATTTGCTACTTAAAAAATTATCATGAGTATTATAATTTTTTTATTTTAAAAAACTCATCTGCTTGCTTTCTGATAATTGTCATACTACCAAATTAGATTAAAAAATACTGCTTTTTCATCATAGATTTTTTAAAACATAATCATAACATAATTTTTCAATTGACATCTACAGTGTATTTTTGCACCGCCCCAAAATCATCCTTTGCTAATATTTTAAATCAAAGAAATAAATATTGTATCTTTTCTTAAACGTGGCTATAATTTTTTATGTTTAGCCTTTTTGTACTAATTAATGTGATTAGAATTTAAATTTATATTGAGTGTTAGTTCATTAAATACAAAAATTTGGAGTTAATTTCGCTAATGGAGAATGCCCTTGGGCTCCTATATAATTTAATGGATATAAATTTCGAGAAATATTACTAGACTTCTCAAAAAAAAAAAAAAAAAAAAACTACGTTTAACAAGAAACTTAAAGTTATATTAATTGTTTTTTTTACTTGGCGGGTCAATAAAAATATTCTCGAGATAAAGCCAAATTGATATTGTTAAAAAATTGAAACTCTTAATAATTTTTATGCAGGATTTTTTCATTTTAGTACTATAATGCTCTTATATCAAGGTGTTCCTAATGTAATATTTAATGAAATAGAGAGACGCTGATGACAAGTGAATGGCCTAAAGGTGTTGTGGGGGTGACCTTGTTTAAGAACAAGGAAGAGAAAATTTATGAAAATATCATGAAAATCTATGAAGATTTTCTAAATATCTCATTTTTTTAAAGAATTAGTTTGAGATAATTAGAAGTTTTCATAAATTTGATGAAGTTTTTCAATAAGCTTAATGATGAAAATAAAATACTATTTTTTGCTAAAGAGAAGAACTTATAATTAGTTTTTTAAAAAATTTTCAAATGCATTGAAAATTTACAGTTTCTTATGTTACATTGAATGCATAAAAATGATTATAACAGAGTTTTTGTTATCCATATTAACAGCTATTTTAGGAGAAAATATTTTATGTGATACTTATGATTTAATAATTATCATTAAGAAAAGTGATTAACACTATAAACAAGGAATTACCTCTTTACGTCTCATGCAAACCGTTATTATTTTCAAATCTGTAATTAATTTCCTTCATGCAATTATTGCATTCAACAGCTGCCTATTCTGCTATTGCAATTAACTGCAAATAAGTAACAATCCTTATTTGCTTTCTCTCCTATATTCCTACCAAATATACAGCTCAAACAGTGTATATAAAAAAGCATCGAGTGTAATAGCTTGCTGTTTTGAATATTTCGCGTTGCCAGAAATAAAGTAAAATTTCAAATGAATAATGTAATGATTTCAAATACACTAAATGTTAATAGATGATTAGCCAGATGGAGAATTTCAAATATACCTATGTAACGAGTGACGCTACGCCGGTGCCCGCCACGGCACCGCTACCACCGCCAGTCCGCCGTCGCGTGCGGGCGCCGGCCCTCTTCTCAACTGTGCCTAGATATGCCCTGTGCAAACTTAATTCTTTCTTCGGAATGATTGATCATGCAATTTTGGTGTAAAACTTGAATTATTTTTTAGGAAATTTATATACATGACATTAAAAATATTTTATTTATAAATTTAAGACCTTAATTTATCATTTACTCACATAACGCTAATTTTAAATATCATAAAAAAGAAGACCCTTCTTATATTTTTCTTATACTCAAAACTCAGTCAATCAAATAACCTCATAATAAAGAATTAATACAAATAAAAACATCAAATTATTTAAAAATTTTAAATAAAAATATTAAATTATTTTCGAACTAAATTAATTATAAAATTAAAATCATATTTGGCCTATTTGGGATGATTGTGACTGTGTGATATGAGCTACATTGTATCATAATATTATTTAGGGTGCTATATTTTATGAGAAAGATCTATTTTTTAATCTAATCTGGCTATATGTGATAATAATTGTAAAATTAAGATTTAATTTTTATTAAATAAAAAAATTATATAAATATCATAATTTTTTTAAATAATAATTTCTTACATCCCACAGCTGTTCAAAACCGACCCTTCATATCCGCACTTCAAAATTTCTTTGTGCGTGTGCGCGTGTATGGCGCCGCGCGGAATTTGAATCCTTGTTTGCACGGCACAATTGCTTCAAATCCGACCGTTTATTTTATGACGAGTGATTAAGATTAAATAAAGATGGCCTACAAACAGCTGGTACAAATAATGCATGAAATGACTATAATACCCCTACAATCTAATCTCAACCATGGAACTCCAGTGTGCCTGTTTGTTATATCATCCCATAAAAAATCCGTGAGGTGGACCCTTATTTTATTTTATTTTAAGAAAATCGGTAGACCCTTCTTAGTAATCCTTGTACATGAATGGATAAGGTAGGCGCTCCAATGGCGGTACAGAGCTGACTAGTTTTCGGATTCACCCGCGTGCACCGTTGAGTTATGCGTCAGCCTGGTTAGGGTCGATATGTGTGTCAAATCAACTAGTCGTCATCTCCACGTGGCATGCTCAAAACCGGTTCTTTCGTATGCTCCAAATGGAATACAGAGCACTGAGATATACCCAGAGAGAGAGAGAGAGAGAGAGAGAGGTGGGGAAAGGGTAAAGCTAGGGTTTTCCAGAGGCGTGGAATTAGGGTTTGAGAAGGGAAGGGGTTCGGGTTTTTATCTCCCTTTTTTGCTTGATGATTTGTGGTGGATATGTTTATGGTTTACATGCGGAAATCGTTCAAGGATTCGCTCAAAGTTCTGGAAGCTGACATCCAGCATGCCAACACGCTGTAAGTGGTTTCCTGTAATTGATCAGTCTTCCGTTTTGTCGTCTTTTGTTTTATGTGTATTTGAGGATTGGCGTTGGTCAGGGAGAGGGATTCTCGGTCATGGAGGTGTTTGTTTCTCTGCTAGCTTGTTGCAGTTCTAATTTCCTGTTCTCGGATAAAAAGTTTCCATTTTCTTTTTTTTTTCAGCTTCTTCAAACTTTTTTACGGTTCTAGATACTCACATCGTATAAGGAACTTTCCAATGTATTATTTTTGTCAAAGAAGTTGATTGAAAAGATTTTTTTTTTTTTTTTTTTTCAGGGGAATTGAGTTTTCTGGTGGCGCTTAGAATCTAAAATTTTCAATCTGTAGATGAATTTTCAATTTTAGTTTGTTTATGGACACTCTTTCTGAAATTACATGTACAGAGAGCGATCTAAGCTACTTCTGGCATAGACTTATGGATTATTTTAGCCTATTATCTTAAACTCATGAGATGCTCATGAAAATATCTTTCCATATTTTGATTGTGGGGGCCTACCAATTCAGATATCATGAAAATGTTGATCTTGTTGATAATTTTATTTATGTTGCATTGATGTATTTTAGATTCTTTTACCTGTAGTATTTACTATAATGGTTACATAGATTTCTTTTGGGATGTTTTACCGTTGAAAAAAAAAAAACATAGGATGGCCAAAGGGAAGTGGAAGCAAGTGGATAACATTTCAATGACAGTAGTATAACTTTTAGCACATAAAGATATGGTGATGTTTTGACAGCTGTGTTCATTGATTCTGCAATTACCCTTTACGGGTCGCTGGTAGACCTGTCATTTGTATCTCAACTTGAATGTTGCCGTTCTAAGCTGATTGGTCCGAGTTTCTTTGGGTTGTCTTGAGTAGATGCTGGTGCATTATGCTTTCGAGTTATATTGGCTTAAGATTTTAAATTTTTTTTTAAACCTTGCCATGGGCATGACAGCTGATAATTTCAAAGTTTTGTAAGTGTGAATGATGTTTTTTTTATATATTTTCTACTTACGATGCTTTCTCTGTTCTTCATTTTCAGAATTGAGTTTCATATACATGATTTGTGTTTATGCCTTTGCTTTTACTTTAAAAAACCAGCTATGGTGCTTTTCTTTATCTTTTTATCTCGAAACAGTTTTTTGAGTAACATGTTTTTGAACTTTTCCTTGAGGGTTAGTTCTTTGCAATTGCAATTTAAATTTCAGTTATTTTATTAAAACTTGTTGCAATCATACTAAAAACCCAATGTAAAGGTCGTACTTGTGGATTTCCAGTCCACATTGTGCTTTTTTTGGGTTTCCATATTGTAAACTGCTCTGACATTTTTTGTTCAAATGCGAAAGAAAACAACCTCATATAGCGGAACAAAAGGCTTTTTGCTAATGAAAGTTGCTTTTTTAATGTTATCTCTCTTGCTATTAAAGTGAAAGTGGCAGCAAAAATCCGTCGTTGGCACATTAAAAACTCTTGGCCTCTGGAGGTGATGAGAAAGTTGGATAATTGGACTTCTGTGGGGAATGCTGTTTTGATTGATCTACCCCCTTAATCGGGGTGTTTTTTGCTATTCTGTTTGTTTTCCCTTGCTGTTTTGGCTTTTATTTCTTAGTCTTCTGGAGTGTTTTGTTGTTCGGCTGGGGTCTTTTCCTCCTTGCTGTTATGGTTCCTCGGGTTATCCCTACTGTTCTGGCTGGGGGTTTGTTGGCAGTCGTTTTGTCTTCTGTGTTCCATCGGCTATGTGGTGGTTTGTGGTTTCTCTGTTTTGTTGCTCCCTTTGTGTGAGCTATTTTTCCCTTGGTATTAGTGTTCTGGTTCTTCCTGTTTTTGGCCTACAGGTTTTGCTCCCTGTTGGGTTTCTAGTCTAGTTGCTGGCTTTTGTTTTTGGCTAGTTTTGTTGCACCTGTTGGGTGCTCTGGGAGGGGTGTTTTTCCCCATGGTGCTCGGTCGGTGGTTTTTCTCTCTTGTGTTGGTGCTCCTTTTCTTGGTTTCTTGGTTTGATTGTTCCTCCATCGTGGTTCTCCAGATGCTTTTTGTGGGGTTTTTGTGCTCTTCGGTTCGTTGGTTTCTTTGGTTGAAATTTATGCTATCATGGGAATGGTTGCTACTCTGCTTTTCTGCTCAGGTTTTTTTCTTTGGCTTGCTGTTGTGGACTATCTCCCTGTTTGATCCCTATGACGCTGGTGGAATTTTGAATGGACGATGATGAGACAACCGCTGCTGGTCTCTATTCCTTCTTATAGCTTGTTGCTCCTTCTGGATGGACGGCATCTGCAACCTGGAACAATTTGCTATGCTCTCGGGGCTCCCTTTCACTTACTATTGACTCGGGTTCCACTGGCGGGCAGATGCCGTCAACCGTTGGAAGCATTTCTCTGGCCATTTGGACAAATCGTTATTTTGCCTCTTTTGTTTCTGGTGTCTGAGTCCATTGAGCTAAGGCTCTTTTAGCTTAGATTATTTTTGTTATAGCTTTCCTTTGACCCGTTTTACTTTTACTTGAAATTGTTTTTTACCATGGAATGAAATTGGGCATTGCCCTCAAATTTTCCAAAAAAAAAGACAGCCTCATAAATGCTATTGATTTCTGAGTGCTGATTTAAATCATTTACTGGAGGTGTAGGGCGTCAGAATTTCCAAAAGATGGTGCCTGCCTTCAAATGCGTATGTCCTACAGTTCTGCAGCCCCTTTATTTCTCTTTTTAGTACAATGGATGGACTGCAGTCTTGCAGGGGCCCTGGGACTGCTCAGGATTTTGGTATACAAGGTTTGGATCTTGTAATAAAGACTTGGCCATATGTGTTGCATTTATTGTTTTTTAATGCTGTATTTTCTTTTCTTGTTTTGTGACTAACAGCCTTTTCTTTCTGCAGGTTTATATTGATGGAACGACAACAATGTTTACCCATGAAAAGAAGGCAAGCATTAAGGAGTTCTATGGTAATTCATTATGCTTGTAGTTACACCAAATTTCATTGCCTTATGAACCAGTTCTCTGCATTCATAGTATATAACACTTCACCTTATTGCATTTATGGCAGCTGTTGTTTTCCCATCTTTGATGCAATTACATAAGGGGATAACTGACATGGAGGATAAAAAACAAAAAGCAATATGCTTGGAAAGGTACAAGAAAAGAGATGATGATGCCAGGATGCATTACTCTGAGCTAGATGCTGAGAGAGAGGAGGAATGCGGGATTTGCATGGAGTTAAACAGCAAAATTGTTTTGCCAAACTGCAACCATTGCATGTGCATGAAGTGTTATCGTGAATGGTATGATTTTTGTTTTTGAAAAACTCAAGAACAAAAATTCAAATATGTATACCATAGCTAAATGGAATTCAGTTTTTTATGACATAATCATCTTCGTGATTTGCCTTATCTCATCTCCTTGAGGTTAACTTTATGAATCCTTCTATTCTCATGTGATGTTAACCCTAGCTTATAGAATTTTTTATAAGAACTTATAGATTGTCTATGTTTGTAAGTTATTAACATGTGCAAATTAGAATTATACAGTTGAGCTAAATATTAAGGGCTATATTACAATTGGTGACAAGAAATATAAGGGAAGAATTTATTTACTTCAAACTGTAGAGGCAGTGCATGTAGGTGTTGATGCTACCAATTACTAGTCTTAAATTGAAGGAAAATTTAGTACATAATTAATGAGCAATAAATGAGGAAGACAAGTTGAGGTGGATAATCATCTTGCAATTGTACGTGGATTGTTTGTTGAGGATCTAGCCACAATGGTGCTTTTTATAGAATTTTTACACACCCCCTCAAGCAGGGAATATATATTGATTATCCCTAGCTTGGAAGTTAGGTTGTCGAATTGTGATTGATGAAGAACTTTGATCAGTATCTATTTCGTATCCAAGATCTTTGGAGTGTATTGTATTTGAAAGATCCCTTGATCATATTTTTCTTTTGTAAAATACCTACCAATTTTTACATGCTTAGTTATATCATGTAGGATTGAATTTTTGGCAATCCTATTGTAGCTTGGTTATCATATTTCATAATCATGTGTTCTTTATTATAGATTTTTAGATCTTCCGACGACTTTCTAAGCCACATTTATTCACAAATTCTATGAGACTTGGCTCTGCATTCTGCTTTAACACCAGTTTTAGCAACCACTACTTGCTTTTTACTTAGCCAAGATTTCCTCATACCAGTGAACAGTATTCATGTGAATTTTTTGACAAGTTATGAAACCACATCCCAATCAGCATTAGTAAGGATTTTTATACTTAACTATTTATATTTTGGAAAATAAACCTTTTATAGGATTCCTTTTTATGTGACTTATATCTATACGTTAGATTGCATCAAGGTATTCGTTAGAGGGAGTATTCATAAATCGGCTAACTATGCTGATAAGTAATAGATGCCAGGATGAGTATGGGAGAAATAAGTTTTTCAACCAGACATTGATACCTTTCTTTACAAACTTTGAATGTGTAGCCATTTGTTTCTATTTTATTGATATGATCCATAAGAATATCAATGGATTTGCATTGCACCATCCTATTTTCTTTAAAAGGTCAAGTATATGTTTTTGTTGAGAGACATATGCCTTTCCCTGGTCATGTGATTATTATATCCAGAAAATATTTTAGGGCTTTCTGTTCTTTAATTTCAAATTTATTCGCTAGGATCTTTTTGGGTCTCTTGATTTTTGCTTAATAATTGACAATTAAGATAGTATCATTAATGTAGACAAACTGATTTTTTTTTTAACAACTAAGGTTTGACTAGCTTCTTCCCTTTGAGGGTATCCATATTTTTTACTTGTAGTAGTGAATCTCACGAACCAGTTTCTTGAAGATTGCTTTAGATCATATAAAGATTTCTCAAGTTCGTAGAATTCACCTTTATTGTCAGCGGTTTTGAATACAGGAGGAATATTCATATATACTTTAAGATTTGCACTTGGGCATTTTTTACATCCAATTGTTAAGAGGCCAATTCGCATTTAACCATACTTATAGCTCAAAGAGAGTGGGGCCAAATCAAATTTGAAAAGGCTAAGTGCGGCGAGTTTGAGGCTAGGCATGTTTTGGTGAACTTCTAACATCATTAGGAAGCCGACTTTGCAAGTTAGGTGACAACCTATGATGCACCGACACTTTAAAAATTAAGGCATGCATCGATAAATTGTTTGTGAGGCACATTGTGTAAATTACCGGTGAAACAAGAGTGATTTGAGTGCAAATTGCGAGCGAGTGTGAATCATGGAGAGGTGTATCACATGCATTGCATGTTGGAGAGTTGAATAATGGTTTGAAATTGGGTGAACAATGGGATCCTCATGGAGACCTTTGTTAACTGAGCGAGAGATAGAATGACTTCCAATAATGTCTATGATATCATGTTAAAATTTGGAGACGAGAACTATTTGAGAAGATTTATTATCTTCAAACTATAAAAGAGATACATATTTATGAATGCTAAATACTGCTAATTACTAGTCCTAAAATAGAGGAAAATTTAATACATAATTAATGAGAAAAAAATAAGACAAGAATCTATTGATTTCTGTGGTGGATAACCGTAATGTTGTTGATTTAATTAGAACACTAGTATTGCTTGATGAGGATTCAGCACGATTGTGCTTTTTACAGAATTTCCATAGGTTAGATGGTTAATTCCTTTGAAAAAGATCAGGTTAGTGTAAAAATATAACTAAGGGCACTTGGATGTTGAGTGAAGATCAGGGATTAAAGGGATGGTTTCTTGTAAACCTACTCTTCAACCTTTTGGCACGATGAAGGTTTTATATTTTCAGGATTAAAACTATTTGTCTAGCTTTGATATTTGAACACAATAAAAGTAAAGAATATGCTAAGGTTTTTCGTAGTGTAGGATTGTTAGTGAATTTCTACAATCATAAAAGCAGTAATGTTCTCTTCCTTGGTGAATTAGGCTAATGGAAATAGTGAGGAAATTGGTATCAGTACAAGAGTGTTATGTGATTGATACGTGATGAAAGAAAGTAGTAAAATAATTAGAAGATAATGAGCCTTAGAAATTATCAAGACCATCAAAATAATATTGTTTGTTAAAGCTCTATGATCTCCTCTTCATTTAATGCATCTTTCATTTTTCTTGCCTTCATGATATTTTCTTCTTGATTACATACCTTAAATTTGACTTTTTTTATTAAAGAGAGAAGGGAGGAGAATTTGAGTGCTAGAGAGGGTAGGTTGGATGACAAGTGAGACAAGAAAGAGTAGGTAGTTGCTTAACTCATCTTCATGCAAAAGAATCATGGATCTTGATGCTTAATAACAATTGGGGTGTCTTATACTCACTTTGCTTGAGTAGGTGAGGGAGAGATCTTTCTAGATGAGAGTGTGTGTGTGTGTGTGAGAGATAGAGAGAGAGAGAGAGAGAGAAAGAGCGAGAGAGAGAGAGGGAGGGAGAGGGAGGGAGGGAGGGATGGCAGTCGAGAGAGATAAGAGGCTTTGACCCTTATGTGAAAACTTGATGCCAATGAAAATATTCAACATGTAAACCAAAAAATCTTGATGGATCTGCCATATGGGATGAGTATTTTCTTATAGGAATCCTTCTCATGATGTAGTCTTTGACTAAGGTTGGAAAGAATTTTACGCTTGAGAGATTGAATATCTTTGAAAGAAATTCATCTTTTGGAAAAAATGTGATGAAAGGAGAAGAATAACATGATCAATAGTTGAACAATTAAAATGTTTCTTGTTGTAAATTCTCTTAAAATGCTTAAATAACAATTGTAGGTACTTGGGCAATTTGGTTTATTGTGCCATCTCCAACATTTTAACTTGGCAAGAGCCTAGTTTTCTTGGGCTTTGATCCCTAGACCCATGTACTTTGCACTTTTGTGGGGTTAGCAAACCAACCATGACAAAGATAAATCAGACATTTGTGATATCCTATTTCTAGTAGCCTAATGATTTTATACCACTTTTTGCTTTGCTCAAGCTCATCCTCAACCTTGTTGAGAAATTGAACTCACTCGGTCTAACTTCAAATATGCTTGGCTCATCTTAGTGAGTCCAAACCCTACTCGACCATTTTGGAGAGCTCAAGCCTATTCGCTCATGTTTGCTAGTTCAAAATTTCTTGACCTCTCTATTACTTCAAATCTACTAGTCCCTTTGTTGAGTTCATACTCCTCACCCAAGTTAACATCTAAGTTCTTTTAACGTGTTTAAAATCTACTCACACAACCTAACCAAATAAACTCAAGTTTGATTCATATATAACTAGACAACATAAATTGAGCACTAATATATAAATCGATGATCTATTTCATTGACTGTGTCCCAACATAGCTATTATTTAATGCAAAGATATGGGTTTTTTTCATTCCATATTCCCATCTAAGGTATACTTAATATAGCGATATGAAACTATTATCTATTATGATGCTATATAGGAAGCACATTTAGTTTGACTGGAAAATATGTCATCCCACATTTAATTTCGACAGGAAGCACATTTAATTTAGACAGTATAGTATGTCATCCCATAGTGACTCATGTTGACACATGTGACTAAGGTGCCATGCTATTGATTGTTAAATTTTAGGTGTTAGATATGTAAATGCGTAAGAATTGTGTGGTATGCATGTAAATTATTCAGAAGAACATAGATTGTGGAAAACAATCACAAAAGCGGTCAAATTTTAGGTCTCATGTAGGTATAGGAAAATGTCTTCTTTTGAAATTTGTTTGTCATACTTGTGCTCCGCACAAACATCTTAAGGTCATTGTTAAAATAAAAAATATTGAATTTTGGTGAATTAAAACGCATTTTACGTGCTTGAAACTATTCTTATATCATATTTTTAGGTTGAAGCAATCCTTGTAATTTCTCTCAAAATCATTGTCAGTCATCTTGTAATCAAGCAACAAATTTTGTTCTGTGGATAAACACACGAAACAAACAATGCTATTATAGAGAACCACAATTTACCCATACGAACCATAGACGGGGATTAACCAAAAAACTTTAAAAGCTTTAGAATCGAAACCAAGAAAATTGTTGAACGATCGAGCCAAGGGAAAGTTCCAGTGAAGCAAAACCAAGTGAAATTCTAGAGAACTTTTCCAACATGATTAAACTAAATGAAACTAAGCACTTACAATAATAGAGTGCACATCTCATTTACATAAATCATATCATCATAAACATATGGGAATTTACATGCATACCACATAATTCTTATATAATTACATATCTAACACCTAAATTTTGAATAGCACATCAAAAATACAACTATGATAACTTTTTTTAAATAAGATGCACCTTTTCATACATAGAAAAGTGCCGTATACCTAAATGTTAAATTTTAGGTGTTAGATATATAAATGCATAATAATTGTGTGGTATGTATGTAAATTTTTTGGTTAGCTAGCTGTTTTTTTTTTTTGGCTTTTTAATTGTAGGATTATTGTCTTAATGAAATAATTTTCCACTTACAAACAACTACACGATTAATACAGCCTTTCACCTATAATCTCTCACCAATCAGAGGCAGAAAGATTTAAGTTTTATTTATTTTTTTACTTTTAAATTCATTCAACTCTGCTTCATTGAAAAAACACCTGATGCAGGCATTCAAGATCACAGTCTTGCCCTTTTTGCCGCGATAGCCTTAAGGGAGTTAGCTGTAGTGACCTGTGGATCTTCACAGACAGCAGAGATACAGTAGACATGGCAACTGTATCTAGAGAAAACCTGCACCGACTGTTCATGTATATAGACAAGCTTCCTCTCATCATCCCAGAATCTGTCTTCGACTCCTATGATTCTCATATAAAATAATCTACTGTGTATTATTCATTGACTCCATTGTCTCTTCTATTCTGAGTTCTTCCAGCTAGTGCTAGCTTTTGTTTGCCAGCTGATTGAATTAATGGTGGTTCATGTTTTCTGTCTCTCAAAGCTGAGAAGCTATCTGAATATGAAATCCCTCTCAGCTTTGTATTTCAAAAATTGTGGACTCGGCTTCTGTAAATTCAATGTACAGTTCTTTGAGTTGTGTATTTTAATCTTAAAGCTCTAAAGAGAATGTTTTTCTCTGCATTCATGCTGGATGAGAGTATGATTTGTACAGAGTTTGACAGTTCCTGTTGTTTTCAGTCATTGGGGTTCTTGCCTTTGGGGTCTGTATATAATATAGGTCAGGTCTCGTTTTGTCCATTCTTATTGGTATTGTTTGTGTTGTTTGTTGTCTCTTTGTTTGCCATGTTTTCTTGAGTAAATTTTTAAAATGAGTATTAATTAATAATTAATTAATATATTAAGTATATTAAAAAAAAATTGAAAACAGACGCGTCGATAAGGGCGACCCCCTCACCGTCGGTATGCAGAGTCGCTAATTTATCGGGCGACCGCTATACTTAGGCTTTGTAATATCGGCCGGCCTCACTTAAGCCGTCCCGATTATCGACCTTATATTAGATCATTAAAACACTCTGATGCATGAATGGTTTAAGCATAGCCAAGTCGTCCGATAAGTGAGGCCAGTCGACCGATTATCGGGCGACTGGCCTAAGAGTAAGCCCGATAAGTTGGATGTCACCTCGATTGAGTCAGCTCACTTATTGGGTGATCATACTTATTTTCAAATTTTTTTTAATATACTTAATATATTAATTAATACTCATTTTAAAAATTTATTCTGTTTTCTTTCTCTTTGTGTGTGTGTAAATACTGTTCTTGTCAAATAGATTCATGATTGAATTTTTGTTATTTTTTGTTATAATTTTAAATAAACAAATTGATAATATTTGCTTGTATTTGTATTTTTTTAAAAAAATAAGTTATGTAATATGGATATAGGATATGTTAGGTGGCAATAAGGTATTTTATCAGAGGGGGGTGCCAATTAATTTAGTTAATAATAAATCCATTGTAAGTTGTTAAAATCTTCGGTTAGACCTCTGCCTATATTATAATAAAATTTTATTTTATGGGTAAAAAAAAAAAAAACTTTATCAGATATAATGCATTTAATTTTTAATTATAATTATCTCATTTAATAATATTTTTAAATTTTAAGATGTCAGGGGAAGTTTTAAATGTACTAGTTGTTAAAGTTGGGATATCATTATTCTCGTTAATAGTTGTTGAGTAAAATTAAATTAGGTTTTTATTTTGAGGAATATATTTATTTTGAGATAGAAAGTAATTCTTTATTTATTGTTATGAGCTAGAAATTGGAATTCTTTTTATATATGATAAAATATATGGTGATTATGGTTTGTTCTAAGCATTAAACTATATAATAATTGTCTAAGCATTAACTTAAAAAATATCTGTTGCTTGAAGCATAATTATTATATAAAAATCGAATTTATTTAATAAATATTTAAAATTAATTTAACATAAATAATGCGTACTAAATTATATCAATTTTGATTAAAACTCGTAAATCCATTTGTAATTATTAATATCAAATATATAATTAGTTTTATTTAATTAATGTTTAATTATAACTCAAATTCTATAAAAAATTAAAAATATATTTTGATAAAACTAAAAATCACATCAACCTCAATTTTGAACTCAAGAAAGAATAAATAATTAAACTTTAACAAAATAATACTAGGACTAATTCATTCTCAACCTCACTTCTAATGAAAGCAATTATATTATAATATTATGATAAATAAAAATGCATTAGGAATAGACAAAAAATTGCATATATATATGAAAAAATATAGTTCATTTTAAAAAATAATATTAATAATAATAGTGATATTTTTTTAATAAGGTTTAATGATTTATATGTGCTGATTACATTAAATATAGGGTTTGAGCGATCTTATTGTGCTGATTACATTAAATATTCCTACATGGCATATTAAAAAATCCAACAATGCAATTTAGACAAGCCATAATGAATACCTAATCCAGCATTTCATAAAAAATATTGCAGCTTTTAATGATTTTTGTGTGGCTACATATCTCCATGATGCCATTCAATTTTATTGTTAGCAAGCTATTTTTGGATTTATAATTGTAGGATCATTGTCAAATTAGATAATTTTTCACTTCAAAATTTACGATTGATTAATACAGTCTTTCACCTATAATCTCTTATCTGTCACAGGCAAAAAGATTAGAATTTTATTCGTTTACTTTTAAAATGATTCAACTCTGCTTTATTCAAAAGCCACCTGTTGCAGGCATTGAAGATCATAGTCTTCTCCTTTTTGCCATGATAGCGTTAAGGGAGCTAGCTGTAGTGACCTGTGGATCTTCACAGACAGTAGAGATATAGTAGACATGGCAATATTATCTAAAGAAAATATGCACAGATTGTTCATATATAGGCAATTTTTTTGAATTAAGTATCATTAGAATATTAATTATGTAATTAAGTATTGATAAAAAAAAAATTTAAATATAGGTATAGTCGCCCAACTAGTGGGCGACTGGCCTAGCCACATCGATTCCGACGTGGTGTGGCTAAGCCACGTTAGATTGAGGCCAGTCGCCCACTAAGTGGGCGACTGGCCGCGAACCATATTAGGCCGATCGGCCCTATCCTCTCTGTTTTCGCTCGATTTGCCCCCGATCGTGGATTACGCCGCCCCCAGGAGCTCCGACCGGCTGTTTTCTCTCTCCGAGGACGCTCCTCTCCATCTCAAAGCTTCCCGGGTAGCTCCCGCTCAACCGCTTTCTCGGGTATTCGAAAGAAACCTTTTTTCTTCCCGACAGCCACGTTCACGCCGTTTGACGACTTCCCTCTCCCATCTAGCAGCCGTTAGAAGCCAACATTAGCTTCCGGCGACGATTCCGGCAGCTCCATTTTGTTCAGGGAAGTTTCCTATGGCGGATTCTACCGTTTTTTGCGCACATCCCTGTCGTTCTTCGTGAACCCACGATAAATCCCTATTTCTATCAATTTATAAATTAATAGAGTATGTGTGCTAGGGATTAGAGTTGTATGGTTAGAATTTTGTTTGAGATTTGATTTGTAGGTTTGTGTTGGCATTGCGGTTCAGGTGATAAGTAGCCGAGGGTAGTACTATTTAGGGTGTCGATTGATATAAATTTCTGATTATTTATATAGTTTGTTTTGCAAGAATGAATAGAGAATTTGTTTCGCTGATCTTTTTCTATGGAGGTGAATTTAGTATCGATGAGCAATTCAGTCCAAGTTATGTGGGAGGTCGAAATCGTCCAATTAAGGTTCTGCGTCACAACACCTTACTGGAATTGAAGCAATAGATTATGAGAACCTTGCACATTATTTCGCTGATTTTTGCACTTGTTTTTTTCAACAGGTACGATGGTAGAGGAGCACTGCCCGCCAGCATAGCCTCTCTACGTGGACGGCATCGAGCCGCTCATCCTGATACTGTAAGTAATATTTAATTTATGTTTCTACGCGTCAGCTTACCTTTTATTTTGGTTAATGTGGATCGTTTTTTTTTTCGAGCATCTGGCTGCGTCACACTTGCTTATCGAAGGAGTGGCCCATCACTACTGACGATTCATTTCTAGAAGCGGTAGGCTGATTACCCGCCCTTCATCCGCCTAGATCATCATTTCTTGAGTTGAGAGATGGTCTCCAGACCAACATCTTCCACCACGTTGGTGAGATGACGCCCCGGGGCGCGCGATGATCCGACTACGGGTTGATACCTATCATTCATTGTGAAGGGGAAGAGATGGGACACTTGGCCGATTGTGCGATGAGTTGTTGGGATGACACCCCATACGCGTGATGTACCATGACCCGTCATCCACACATCGTCGACATTCGATGGGCACATGCACGCGATGCATGCCAGGTACGTGGACTTTTGAGAGTCCTCGAGCGAGGAGTTTTTCACTGCGTACATTTTATTTCTTATTGGCTGTTTCTTACTGCTGGATACATCAGGTTCAGAGGTTCACTTGTAGTATCTATCACTATTAAAGGACCTAGATACATTCAGTATGATGGCTATGGGTGAAGCGGTTTAGCCCCACATATAAGAGCTATCACAGTCGACTAGGCCCACCGGTAACATAGTTCACCACACCTCCTTTAGATATGGTCTTAGGAGCATATTCATGTGGGGAGGCCGACTCTACATGTGTCATATCCTATTGATCTTGATGGTCTCGACATTGGGTTGAGGTATATTTTATTAACTGCACTTTTAAAATTTTTAGCTTATATATGTGTTTAAACTGTGTTGTGTGTATAGTTGGAACGAGAAGTATGTTCGTCAGCAGCCAATGGCAAACGTTGCAGTATATAAAAATGAGCTGGATGACTTGCAGCATACTCAAGTTGGACTTGCAGATATCTATAATGTATATTCTAATATCTATAATGCATATTCTAATTTAACATAATTTTTAATATGTGCAGGTGATCTGAGCCACACTCGAAAGCGGTCACGCACGTTTGTCATACATCCAGCTCGATATATGGTTATCACAGTCTCCGATCAGAAAGAGGGTTGAGTGGCATTTACCAGATCGAGTGCCGCCCATTCTCAGTAGATGTAGCCCCGCTTGATCCTGTTTCAAAAGCGATGGTGGTAAAGCGGATGTCGATTGGGTTGATTATCACCAGTCGCACATTGCCGCTTGGGAGAGGCAGAGGGATTACCTTGTCGAGGGCTTAGATGAGGATGTGCGGATGTATTATACCACACATGTTTTAGATCGTGGGCTTCAGTATTCGGCGGACAGATCTTTCGACCACTTTTATGCCGAGCACCGATGGGCGTATTTATGTAAATAAGTATTCATTTGAATTCAATATGTTGCGAGAGGCTAATCTCACATACTATTTTTTCGTGTAGGCAGAGCACATCTCGGTGACTCGGGACATCTTTTAGCCATACTTCGACCGTATGGATGAGCACGAGCTACAGGGATGTGTCGATAGGTACGAGGTGCTATGCAGAGACATGCAGCAGCGTGTATATATCGGCGACACACATTACGGATCGGTGCCTACAGAGGGTGTCGCACACTATGACTGGAGCGCCGAGCCATCTACTTATGCTAATCCAGATCCATCTATATATGCTGATCCAAGTCCTTCTACATGCAAGCCTACATATGAGTCACAACCACCTATTTTCTCCGCAGACGATCGACCAAGATCTTGCTTTGGAGGGCCATTCATCGCGTGGAATCCCGACACATGGGAGTGGTGCGATTCCACGCAAATGCCGGAGGCATTAGATGTTTAGGATAGTCTATTTGTGCATCTGTACTATATTTGTTCTTATCTATTTCATTTTTATTTATGTATGATCAATTTATGTAAATATTTGTACTTACTTCTTGGAATGAAAACTTGTAAATAAAAAAGTTCGTTTTTGACATTGTTGTGAAACCTCCCATAAGGTTCAATTGAATAAAGAATGGATCCCAAAAACAAAGAAGCTTTAGAATAGGCATGGTTGATCAAATGAAAGAAAACAGCTCGATTAAAACCTATATCTATAACTAACTTAATCTAACCCAATTGAGGCATAAGCTAAACTTCTTTGAATTGGGCAAGACCTAAAGGTATAAGCCCAATTGAGGCAAGAGCTAAAAGTCATGTTCTTACTTATGTAAAAAAAAACATCTGAAGTTCGATCTAGCATTGGCTTACGCCCGAATCGACGTGGCAGGCCAATAGTAGCTAGTTAACTATACCTATATTTAAATTTTTTTTATCAATACTTAATTACATAATTAATATTCTAATGATACTTAATTTAAAAAAATTGCCTCATATATATAGACAAGCTTTCTCTCATCATCCCAGAATCTGTCTTCGACTTCTATGATTCTCATGTAAAATAATCTACTGTGTATTATCCATTGACTCCATTATCTCTTCTGTTCTGAATTCTTCCAGCTAGCGCTAGCTTTTGTTTGCTAGCTGATTGAATTAATGGTGGTTGATGTTTTCCGTCTCTCAAAGCTGAGCAGCTTTCTGCATATGAAATCTGTCTCAGCTTTATATTTCAAATTTTTTTCTGAAATCTGTAATGACCTGTGGATCTTCACAGACAGAAGAGATATGGTAGACATGGCAACTGAATCTAGAGAAAATCTGCACCGATTGTTCATGTATATAGACAAGCTTCCTCTCATCGTACCAGAATCTGTCTTCGACTCCTATGATTCTCAGGTAAAATAATCTACTGTGTATCATCCATTTATCCCATTTCTATTCTGAGTTCTAGCTAGTGCTAGCTTTTGTTTGTGAGTTGATTGAATTAATAGTGGTTCATGTTTTCTATCCCTCAAAGTTGAGAAGCTTTCTGAATATGAAATTAGTCTCATCTTTATATTTCAAAAATTGTGGATTCGGTTTCTGTAAATTTATATACAGTTCTTCGAGTTGAGTTTTTTAATCTTGAAGATTTAAAGAGAATACTTTTCTCTACATTCATGCTGGATGAGAGTGTGATTTGTACGAGTTTGAAAGTTTGTTGTTGTTTGTGTTATTTAAGCTTATGGTTCTTGCCTTTGGGGTCTGTATATAATTATAGGTCTGGCCTTATTTCGTCCATTCTTATTGCCATGGTATATACTGGTGTCTCTTCTTCTCACAAATTTTTTTTTGGTGTTTAAAGAATGTTGTTGTTCTTGGCAAGCCGATTCATAATTAAATTTATGTTACTTTAGACTTTGTTATCTTCTTAAATAAGCAAATCAATAATATTTGCTTGTATTTGTATATTTTTAAAAATAAATTATTTCATATGGACACAATATATGTCAGATAACAATAAAGTATTTTATTGAGAGATTTACATACATACCACGCAATTCTTATGCATTTACATATTTCACACCCAAACTTTAATTTTTACTTAAATAGCACCCAAATCTTTATTATTACATCAAAAATACGACCCTTGTTACTTTTTTCAAGTGAAATACACCTTTTTCTGCATAGGGAAAGTGCTAGTTTTGTAAATATTCAAGTTTGGGTGTGAAATATGTAAATGCATAAGAATTGCATATTATGTATGTAAATTTCCGTATTTTATTATAGTAGAGGTCAACTAATTTAGTGCGGGCTCTGAAAATTCGCCACTAACCTCTCAATGAAGAGAGTGATTTAAGTGTTGGTGTAAAGTCGATAAATAGTAATAAGACACTACCAGATTTTCTCATTTTGTGAGGACTTTAAATCTAATTCGTTTCTATGGTGCACCTATAGTTAATTACCTCTTTGAGAGAACTTTCGATTAAGGCTAATCATTAAATTAATAGCGTATAATAGCAGTATGTGGAGTTTTGAAATTTAGATTTATGAAATTCATTATATTTAACTTAAAGTGGATGGTTGGGGAAACGATTAAGCGCCCGATCTAGATCTCATGGTTTCGTCATCCCAGTCATGATCCTAGTCTAGTCGGTGGTAGTTGATTAACCGATGAAGGATTCTTATCAACAACACATACGTCCAAGAAATCCAGACAGTGATGTTTGTCTAAAGAGACAGACATAAATCTACCTTAGCTAACAGAAAGCTTTTTGCCCTATCAAGTACACCATGTGGTTTACAACTCAAAAGACAAAGCCATTGGGAAACATGTGGCTGCAATCGTGACCGTGATATAGTGGGGTCATTTGGCAAACTCGGAGGACTCGTAACTACATATGGAGCCTCTTGGTTAAATGATGAGGATATGAGTCACATCCTTGCTGGAATGAGATTATTTGAGAGTAAATATAGTTGTGTACTTGATTTGACTTTGGCTCCTTTGTGAGCTAGAGTTTTTTTAATTTGTCTCATTCAACAAACAATTATGGAAGGCGGATTGAATTTTAATTTTAAATTTTTTTTTAGAGATTGAATTTCATTTAATCATTTATAGCTTAATAATACTTTATATTCTGCATTTGGATTGATATTCAATTTAAGTTAATTTGATTTAAAATTACAATCATATTTTAATGGAAGTATCCCCTCTGGTTGAAATCTCCATTCAACACAGCCATCATCGGGGTAGTTAATTGATTGAATCAAATATATTTGAGAACTTTAGATCCTGATAATTCTGTTTAGCTCCTAACAAAGGATCGGATCTACTATCACATGACATAATTAATTTCTCAGATATTTTACTAAGTTGAAATTCTTATAATAGATTTTTAGATTTTGTTAATTGGACTAGTCCACAGAGATCATCAACCGCAACATCCCTCGAGACACTAAGTTTAAACATTGGATATTTTACTAAGTTGAAATTCTTATAATGATTTTAGATTTTGTTAATTGACCAGTTAAGACTAGAGAATCAACTGCAGCGATCCTAGACACTAAGTTTAAGCATTCAGTATAGTATCGAGGCCCATGCAGGTACTTAAAATATTTAATTTATTATTTTAGATATTGTCGACTTTATTAATTTAATAATAGAGGATCATACATAGATTTATATTTTGAGGATTTTGAATTTGAGAATCTTGAATATAATATCTTAAATATTTTTAATAATAATGACCCCTCCGGTTGATATCTTCAATCAACTTAGCCATTACTGGGGAGTTGATAATTCATTTTGTTATTTCAGATCCTATCAACTCTATTAATTTAATAATAGATGATCGGATATAGAATTCTCTTGTAATATGTGTAAGTATCCAATTTATTTATTTGAGAGCCCTCACAAGCTTTGAGGCACTTGGATAAGGCATATAATTACTTCAAAACATATGCAAGCACTCATTCTTTTGTTCAAGCTTTGATATGTATTTCAAGACATCTAAATTGAGAGGGTGATTGCCTTAGCATATGCACGAATATTTACTTCTTTAAAATGCTATGTGGATTTTAAAATATCTGGATTGAAGCAAAGGTATTTGCCTTGAAATATACATCAAATCGTATATTTAAGTTTTTCACATATGTGTTGATGCAACTAGTTGAAAGTGAACGTATCTCATAATGTATGAAAGTATCACATTTCCATATTTAAAAGCTTGCACAAGTTTGACACAAGTGAATAAAACTACAAATCGCTTCAAAATATGTGCAATCCAGTCATTGGCATATGCATATATTTCAAAGCTATAAATCAAATGTAGGTTCTATCTTGTAAAATGTGAATTTGAATCTCTCATATATTTGTATAAATCAATGGATGCTCGAATTAAGCAAAATATTATTGAGTAGAGCATGCATGAAATTCATCTTACTTAGATGTTTATGTGCATATTTCGATTGAATAAAATGTAATAACATTTTAAATATGCACAATAAATCATTTTATTTATGCACGTAAAGAAGCTATCAAGCCTTTTATAAGCTCCAATGTCTCAATCTAAATCATCTTTGATTCTTTTCATGCAAAAAAAAGTAATATTATCCTGATGTTCACATAGAATGATCTTTGAAAATATCAACCTCATTGTCAAACCTTTTGCTAGAGGATAAGCAACCATTGGTTGCATTAACATATTCAAGCTGACGAACTTGCGTTCCAAACTTCCAATCCTCATGAAGAGTTATCATCTATTTCGCCTTTATGCGATAAATTCAAAATGAATATTTCGCATTTGAATCGGATTCTTATAATTATTTGGATACAATACAATTCAAATATTCAGTGAAATCATCATTTGAGAGGTGTAGAATCTCTTATAAGACTTGCTTTACATTTTTTTTTGTCCAATGCCAAGTTCTTAAACCTAAATAAATATTATTTGTGACCATGACGAGCTATTGAATCGTATTATAAATATCATTTGAATTTGCTTGTTATGACTTGATCTTTCTTATTTTGATATTTTATAAGTCTTATATTCAACTTTGATTTTGATTTGATATTAAATTTAAGTCTAAAAGTTTGGCTAAATTTCGACATTTTCGACCTCGTGTAAATGCGTCAAGAAATTTGACCTCGCTCTTCGCCACGCTGTCTTTAACCAGCCGTAGTCTTCAATTCCACCACGCTCTTCTAAGCGCAGTGGGATCTTCCAATATCTGCATAAAATAAAATATACATACTTTTTTCATGTCGATTTAACTTTGATTTATTATTTTCATTTAAGTTGAGTTTAAGCTCATTAGTATTTTCATTTGATTCTCTTTAAATTCGTCATTAATTAAATATCCATAGGGGATTGCATTGAGGGCTTTTTTGACCTATTCTTCTACATCTTGCTCTTGCTGGCGTTGATTGTCATGTCAGTGTAATCTTCAAATACTCTTCCCATGAGGGTTTTCAAAATTTCTTGAGTATAATGAGGTTTTCAAATACCATCTGATTTTGATTTTGATCTTTCATGAAGTGATAGGCATGAATCAAACGATCTCGTGGTCCAAGATTTTTTTTTCTTCCTCTGGTATCTCTTCTGCACGCAGAGTCCAGTATTGATCATTTATGTTTTCTATCTTTTCATTAGGAGGAAAGACCTCATGTACGTCTTTTGCTGTTGACTTATCACTTCTGGTATCACTTCCCAAATTCTCTGTTTGTACCTTGTCATCTAGTTCTGAAGGTACGGAGACATCATTTATATTGCCATTGGCAAGATCTAACAAGAATTCTGCTGGGTTCATTGCAATTAGAGGAGAACATCCAATGGATTGAAAGAAAAACATAGCTTCAGATGCCTTTCCGAAATATAGCAAGTTTCCTTTCCCAAGGTGAATTAATCTATCAAATTTGTGAAAGAGTCTGCTGGATGGCTGATGTATTGTAGTTACGACTGTTTTTCCAGCCCCTGCTATATCATGAAGAACCTGGATAATTCGTAAGGCTGTTGTTGAGTCTAAATCAGAAGTGGGCTCATCAAGACATAACAAGGAAGGATTAATAATAATCTCGTTCCCTATGCAGACTCTTTTCCTCTCACCTCCTGAAACTCCCCTCACAAAAGATCCTCCAATCATGGTATCTTGGCACTTAGCAAGCCCAAGCTCATAGATGACGTCTGTAGCCCTTTCTTCCTTCTGCTGCTTGCTTATCGTATTTGGAAGCCGGAGGAGAGCTGAATACGTAAGTGCTATCTCTCACAGTAAGATGTGCAAACAGAACATCATCCTGTGTCACGAACCCTATCCTGCGTTTTAGTGATTTGTTGTAAGGTTCATCATAGTAAGTAATTAACCCTTCTAGTCTGTTTCCATGAATCCTTCCACCAAGAAGGCTGAGAAGAGTGGTCTTCCCACTGCCAGAAGGCCCCATGAGAGCCAGGACCTCCCCTGGGCTAGCTGAACCTGTAATTCCGTTAAGGATTTCTTTCTCAGTCCTTGTTACGCCATTGAGGATTACCTTGTATTTAACCTCTGACAACTTGAGGTAAATCGGCAAGGTGGGCTCTAATATCATCCTTTTCTGCTTCACTCCCGCCCCTGTCTACATTTTCTTCATCACTGGAAGGCCTGAGATCAGCAATGACGTCTTTAGGAGAGGCGGTGAAGGCGGTGAAAGAGAAGGAAAAGCCTAAGCTAGCGCTGGAAGCCCGGCTGAGTGCCGCACCGCTGCTGACATCCTCCAGGTCGAGCTTCAGCTGCGCGCTTCTTGATTTCCTCACATGGTGATTGCTACCCTTCCTTCCTGGCGTGGTTCCAACAGACTTCTTTCCAGCACTCGGCGGCTTAGCAGGAAGACTCGGCCCGCCGCTATTGATGATCTCTGGTATTGTTATTGCCTCAGCCGATGCCGTGCGGCTGAGCGACTTGATCGTCGATGTCTCTAGCTGCTCTGACTTTGCCCTTACCATTTCAGGTGCTGATGAATCCATTTTGCACTTGAAGCTTGCAGGTGAGCGAGTGGGGGAGATGACGGACGAGAAGCTGCTGTGCTCGAGAATCAGAGAGGAGTTCGGTCGCCTAGGAGAAAAGAGGGAGGATTGGGAGGCTTTCGTTTGGCTGCCGGGCCTTTTTTTTGTTTACGCCAGGTAGTGATAAAGGAAGGGATGATGTGGCGGCCTATAATTCATCGAATCGGAGGTGGAGGCCTGAGAGTGAGCGGCTGAAAGTTCGAAGTACTTTAAATGTATCAATAGATAATTCAGTAGATTTATGTTGAAATATATATTAATTTTGATAAAATTTTAAGTACGATAATTTTAATTAAATTAAATATGTATTTTATATAATTTCGATGTTCCGGACGTAATGACGCAGTCCGTTTTATAATCGGGCCATTTTCGAGTTCAATTAGTTACTTTCAATTCAAAATGCTCGTATTATTCGTCATTGAAGTTAAACTCATCCAGTGAAGCGAATAATCTCATTTGATAAACGATGTTTTAACATTAATCGATCAATTTACGACGATTGTTTGACAATGGCCTCGCTGATATATGTGGCGTCGGCAATTTCTCTTTCGACCGATCGTCGAATTGTGCAATATGTATATTCTGATCAATTTCGACGTTCTGAACGCGACCGTAAAGTTCGTTTGTCGATCGGAGGTTGTTTCGACCAATTTTGGTGATGTCGAATATATTTCAGCCTTACTGCGTGTGTTCGTCCAAGCTGTCAATTCGTAAGCTCAACTCGATTGATGAGACTTACATGAAGGCCAACAAATTGTTGTCGAGTAAGTTTGAATTAAGATTTATTTGAGAATATATTTAATTGAGATGGAAAGTGTTTCTTTATTTATCTATATGAGCTAGGAATTAGAATTCCATGTATAAGAAAAATATATGGTGATTGAGGTTGGTTTTATGCATTTCATTATATAAAAATTGGCTACTTGAACTTTGAAGCCGGGCATATGAGGATTAGGTGACATCGATTTTACTAATTTTTTAAATGCATTGGGTCTAACTTAGCCATGTTTCTCCAATTCAGTTTCATATATGAAGTCATTACATGTATTAAAATAATAGCACAAGAGTTCCACGATTGATTGTTTGATTCTTTTATTTGAAATCTGCTAACTCTTAAAGGATTACTTTATAGTTGTTTGGTTGAAACTTTACAAATTCATGAATTTTCTTTTTTGTTTGATTTACAAAATATAATGTAAAAATGCGAAGTTTTAACATCTGCGGGCGGCTGCCGGCCAGACGGCAACGGCCGACTAGTGGTGACGACCGATCGGTCAGCTGGCCGGCGGTAGTGACGGCAGCGGCAGTGGCGTACCGATCGGCAATTGTCGATTGCGGTGGCCGGCGGCGGTGGTCATGCCGGCGGCGGGCTTCGCGATGGCCGGCGGCGTACATTAAGCCGCATCACTTTATTGACCGGTGTATTTGGAATTTGCCCAATCAATCAAATACGCTACTTATTTGAAATCTTTATTTTATTTCAGCGAAATATTCACCGTATTTGGAATCGCGATTAATCAGGCAAAGACAAAGATTTAGTTATATTGTTTCTATTTTATTTCTTTGGAGAAGTGCCTTGACGTTGAAACAAGAGACCTTGGCTTAAGAAGCAGAGGAGGCAACGCCTCGTTATTAGGAGGTCATTGTCGTGCCATGGCACTGGATTAGCACCATATTATTAGATAGGATAGCATCTCGATGCTAGGATCAGGGCACCAGGGACAGTGATGGGCCTCGGCACTGCAAGAGTAACGTCACGATACTTAAACATATGCAGAAAAGCCTGGATGACAATGGTACCAACGCCTACGCTCCAGGGTCGCGGCACTATGAGTTGGAAGACTTTGTTTTTAAGCAATTTGTTTCTACAATTTAGGGATCTTTTGCCATTTTCTCTTAAGTGTAAGAGTGAAGTATATGTCCTAGAGTGATTGAATGTGGAGAGGCTCTAGATAAATATAATATATACTATTCTATTTAAATTTTCTTTTATAGTGGATTTCATGGTGGTGCAGCTTCATGATTTTTTCAATTCTCAAGTTTTTCCACGTTAAATATGGTGTCTTCGATATGATTCTTTTACTTTTATTTCATTTGTTCTGTGTATACTCTGCAATACTCGCATTAAATTTTCGTGCATACTCTATAATTTAATCTCACCCAAATTCAGAACAGTTATCTTTACGAAGATTGCACGGTTTGTTAATGAGAGTTAGAATAGCTGATTCAAAATGTTCAGAAAAAAAACTGATGAAAATAAATATATTAACCTTTATATTTGGCCTAGCCAAGCTATAACTTCCGACTTGCAGAGAAATATATATATAAATCTCCGTATTAGTTGAATAAGTTATTTTTTTAGAAGATTTACATACATAATATACAATTTTTATGCATTTATATATAACATCTAAAATTTAATATTTAAAAAAATAGTATATTTTTTAGCATAAAAATATACATTCCACTTAAAAATAAGTTAATGATAATATTATTTTAATGTGATATAAAAGATTTAAATACTATTTATATAAAATTAAAATTTAGATATTAGATATGTAAATATATAATAATTATGTACTCTTTTTTAAAAAATATTTGAGAGAACTTAATTACAAACTCACCCATACATAATACATATGCAAATCTTGAATTCAAGATTTTTAGTTGAAAATTAAAGCTCTTAATCATTAGGTTTAAATTAGATATGACACTTTCAAATTAGAGGCTTAAATTAATTAACCTACTTGATGAACAAATGTATTGATATAAGATTTATATTCTTTTATTTAGTGATTAAATAAATCTGAATACAATTTTAAAAATTCAAGTATTAGTATTAACACAAATGCTTATAAGAATTTAATTACCTTAAAAATATTTATTATTGGAAGCATAATTATTATATAAAAAAAAAACTGTATAAATAGTAATATCAATTTTAATAAAAACTCACAAATTCGTTTAAACTTATTAATATCAAATAAATAATTAATTTGGTTTAATTAAAGCTTAATCATAACTCAAATTCTATGAAAAATGTAATAAAATTTTAAACTCAGATCATACTCAATTAAAACTCAATAACGGATAAATAAATAACAATAACATAATAATCCTTAGACTATTTCATTGACAACCTAAATTCCAATGAAAGCAATTAAATTATGATATTATGATATATAATAATAACAATAAATACTTGCTTACATACCATAATTCTTAAGCATTTACATATTTAACACTTAAAATTTAATAATTACTTACATCATATTTTAATATCTCAATCACATTAAAATATATGCATAAAAAAAGCATATTTTACTTAAAAAAATAATATTCTTAATATTAGTAATATTTTTATATAATTTAAAGATTTATGTACTATATAAATAAATGCTAAATTTTAGATGTTAAATACATGAATAGATAAAAATTGTAATATAGAAATGTAAACCTCCCAAAAATTAAATTATAGTGAAATAAATTCAATGCAATTTAACTGTGTTTCGCATAGTGCAAAATAAAACTCTAAAGTGAAATATTTAGAACACATCAAAGGGTCATTTTTGGTGCATTTAGAATTCGCTCAATTTGAGCAAATTTCAAATATAACAACTAGTGTAAAGTATTATCACCACCGTTGGTAGAAGCTCTCCACTGCCAGCCACCTCTCCGCCGGCATCCACAATTTCAAAAATACTTTACATTATATTTATTCTACCAAAAAAAATAAAAATAAACTCATGTATTTATAGAGCTCTCAACCAAATAACTTTAAAGTAATCCAAATACATTACATTCACTTTATATTATATTCTTTTTACACTGTATTTCTTTTTTCAGGCATCCAAACAGTCTCTTAATAAAAATAATGATGGAAGGCAAAAATAGAGAAAAAATAAATAGGGATAAAACTAATAACAAAAACATTTCATTAGCTATAAAATCAGTAGGTCCATACATTTGAGCGTCAAACCTTCATGAATTCAAGTAAAAATATATCAAACCTTGTGTTGAGATGTGATAATATACTCTCATCTATTTAAACTTTAGATTGTATTGTCAGCTGGGAAGCAGAAGAGCCAAACTGATTAAAATAGCAGCTCGCTGCATCCTGAAAACTTGATTTAATCTGTTATCTGCCAACCTGTTGAAAAAAGCACAAAACATAAATGAAAGAGAAATTAATATGATACAAGAAATAAAAACACAAAAATAAGAAAATTTTTTTTTGGAAATGACTAAATTTTAACCACATAGATCTTGAAATTATTATTTACTTTAAGATGAGTGCAATATATGAAGAATTAATCAAAGTTTTTATGACACAGATAAAAAAATTGATTAAAATATCATAAGAGTTAAATCCTTCCTTAAAAATGTCTAACCGTATCACGAATCCGTACAATCCAAGAGTCATTTCTGCCCTGAAATTTGCGGTCAGCTGCATGAGTGATATGAGCCTGGCTTTTCAGGAGAGGAAGCGTTGCAGGCAAAGAATCATCATCACTATCATCATACAGTCTATGTTCTGGACCTAGAGCCCTAAGAGCCATTGAGAGGAAGATGGACAATGCCTTGGAAATGAAGTTGAACATTCAATATTAGTAAATCAAAGCTGTAAGCACTTTGAAATAGAAACTAAACTCAACATACCTGGACAGCCACAATCAGCAGGCCAATCCATTGGCACAATCCGGAATTTGATCGAACAAATTCTTTAAACTGATTGAATCTCCCAGTTGGATCGCGAGGAAAAGCCTAATAAGCAAAAAAATAATAAATAAATAAAAACACAATCATATACATATAAATACATAAAGAAATTGACGGAATCTTCCTCAAAAAAAGGGTAAAGAAAATGCATACCTCTTCCCAGTGCCCGTTCAGAAATATATCTGCAGTGATTGCCGCCTCGAGAAGAAGAAGACAGAAGAGGACCGCAGCATACTATGTATCCCATAAGGTTCACAGAGTCGTTTCATTCCAAGAAGAATCATGTTTTGGAGATGAAAATGATCTACAATTTTGCAACTTTTTGATCATTTTCCAGTCTGTTATCTACTTAAAAAGAAAATATGGCATATTGTAAAAAGTCCCATCTCCATCCCACACACCAGGCAAGACTATTTGGGGGTACTCTTTGCGAATGCCCATTATTTATTCATGTCAACTACGTGATTCATGAGCTTATTCAGCTCATTTTTCTCACAATTTCTATTCATATTAGTATTAGTCTTCCTCTCATTTTTTCTAATACTTTTTTTTTTCATCCGTGCTTATGGTTGTATATATATTGGCTTAATTATAATTTTATAAGAAATTAATGATAACAAGAATACCTAAATCTATGTTTATGTGACCGAACAAAATAGAAGCTTTTGTAAGGACAAGCTCCAAATGTTTAAGTTGTTATAACAAACTTTAAAGACAAACACAAATGCAGCTGGTATATATTCTATGAAAAGGATACACAAGAAAGGCAATGGTTGTTAATGGTTTCAGCAGCTATATGTCCTGAGCATGTTAGCACACACAAGAAGATTCCCAATCCAAGAAAGGTAAAAATAAACCTGCATAATAGCAATCAATTAGTTCCCAAAAGAAATCAAAACATTTGAACCATTAATAATATTTGGAGACAAACTAATGCATATTTGGAGACAAACTAATGCTCAGCTCTACATGAAGAAGAAAAAATGAACTTTTGTACAACCTGCACGAGTTTGGCGTGGCATTTACAATGAAAATAAAATTAAATATTTCAACCATAATAACTAATTGAAATTGTCAATCAGACAATGCTGAATACCTCCAACCGTCAAGTTTGACTTCAATTAGGAGGCACCATATGAATTTGAAGAGATTTCTAAATAAATGAGAGATTTAGAAACGTGTTAAGAAACATCATTAGCACCAAATGCAGAACCACAAGAAAAAAAAATCGCACTTTGCTACCGAATTAATGAATCTATAAAAATAAAAGGAGAATGAATCTTCTTAACATAAAGATAAACTGATTCTTTGATATAGATATAACTTATCTAAATCTATGCACAGATACCCTCTCCTATGGACCAAAATAGCAATATCTCCCGCCTGAAAACAAAATTTGCTCTTTCAATCCCTAATAATGCATTAAGTGTTTCCAATAAAAAACCTACCAAAAATTGCTGTCGTATTTTCTAATGTGGCCTTCTAATAGCATCCCTTCGGTTTGCGACAAGAGCATCTCTCCAGCAAGCGGTAACCTACATGCTAAAATACTAGAAGAAATAGTTAATATATTGATTTAGAATGTAGAGTTTGGGTACAAATCCCATCTTGCATAATACCATCCAGATAATCAATTAGGTTTGAATTTAACAAAGAAAAATAAAAACAGCTGCTTTCCATTCTCATATCGATTACCGTGTTATTAGAATCTACAATGATTTTTAATTTTTCTGATAATATGATGAGATATTTGCATGCAATCGAATTAGTTATCCCTATAAAAAATTATAAAGCCATCGGCTAATTACCACAAAGCCTACCTAAGCCTTTTGCTTGAGTATATCTTGTTAAGATTGTACATTCCACTGTTAAACCTATCATTGTTTCTAATTAAAGAAGGATGCTTTAGCTTTAATGAGCTGTAGAAAAAGAACATAAGCAATATAAGATCACTAGTAGGAAAGTAACTGAGTAAGTACACCCTCTCACTGAACGATCAGTATCATTCTCAATCTCACGAAAAAAAGATAGGTAACTTGTCACCAACCTCAGAAAAGAGAGCAATCTCAACTAAATTTTAAAATATAACATTACATCTTAGATTTCTTTGGATATATGCAGGCATTATGATGTAGAATATCAAATTGAATTTGAAGGCCCCGCTACTCAAGATGAAGTACTCAACAAAGGATCAAAAGCTAAGATATCATCATCAAGTAAGCATCACTAAAGAGCATTATATGCAACTCAATAAAAATTAAAGCTTAGAACTTAAAATTTTAAATAATTTGAATTTTCAACATTTAATTTATATTTTTATATAGAAGAGCACTTTGACATTACTTTTTTCTTTTATTTTAAATCATTTAAACTTGATTAAAGAGTTTTCGGGCAGGCCACACCATGTGGGGAGACTCTTTTAGTGGACTTGGAGTGGTTCCACTCCAAATCCTTATTTGCTTTTTTAATTTTTCCCTCCTTTTTATTTTTTTTGAAATTTAGATTGTATAATCTAATCTAATAGCTCAAATATTGTTAAAATTACTCAGATTTTTTTTTGAAGTTTATAAAAAAAAATGGAGAATTAATTCTATAGGGTTGAGAGCTACGTGATTGACCACCTCCTCTTAGAGTTCTTTTTGATAGAAGATCTAGTTATCCATCTTCAAATTATTAATTTTCCTCACAATCTCTTATATAATATATTCTCTCATCTCTCTAGAATCCTATAGCATTTCCTCAAACCCTACAATCATAAGAAAATGTCAAAGCTCCTCTTGAAGCCATCAGCCAAACAAGTGATCCTCTTGAGCTACCATTAGTTCTCCTTCATTCATAATGCCTAAAACACCTCGGATTGCTGCCATCAATTCCATCCAACCTTGAAGCATTGCACAAACATTTCATGGCTTTTTCAAACGCTTAAATACATCTTAGTCCCCTAAGCTAACCAAATATTCTAATAGAAATCAAATCTATCCAAACTAAATCAATGCCAATCTATCCAAACTATGGCACCTTGATCTACTTCTGATTTTTCTCCATCTTTTGGTATCTAAGGGGCTGTTTGGGATCACTTTTATTTTTTGTTTTATATATTTATTTTGTTTTGTTTATGTTTTGTTTCAAAGCAAAACATGTTTGGTGGTTATTGTTATTTTTAAAAATACTCAAAATATCTAAAAGCTGTTTTGAGTGTTTTAAAAATAATGTTATTTATTTTTAAAAATAAAAAATAAAAACACATAAAAAATACATCAAACAAACATATTTTCAAAAATAATCTAAAAACAAAAACAAAAAACACAAAGCAAATTGATCCCAAACAGGCCCTAAATAATTTGGAATTTTACCAAACAATTCAAAACACATCTAAAGACATTACCCTAACATTCTTAAGTTATTGCATTTCTTGAATCCTCCACCATATGAAACCTTCAATCCAAATCTCAAAAGAAAGTCCTATTCTTAGCCAAGACCAAACCCTTTAATTGACCCCTTACTCTTGACTATCACCTCCAATAAAATTATTCAAACCACCTATAAGTGTCCCCCACATCCTTAGCCTCCCAACATAGTAAATGAGCTTTGAACCAACCCTTTAGGTTAAGTTTAGTATCAAAGCTAAAACTTAAATATTGACAATTTTAATACAAGAAGTGTTTAGACCAATAAGAGTGGGAGCTTAAACGTGTGATATTTATAATAGTAGATCCATCATCTATTAAGATATAACCTCTAACCTTGAGTTTGATTAAATTTCATTTACTTCAATTCAATCAAGAAGAACATTAAAGATTATTACATATTTGTGGCAAACCTATAATATTATAAACTTAACTCCAAAAAGTTGCCTCGACACTTAGGCTACTATCATTGAGTAAACTTACCTTAGAATCTAATATTAAGTAAATCCCTTTATGAGAGAGTGCTCGACATACATATCAATAATTCACCTAAAGTGTAAATCCACATATAGGAGCCAACATTGTATTACTTTAGATTATCTAGTGGTCTATTATAGGAATCATACTATACAAAATAGTATGTTATATACTTGCCCAAAAATCAATGCAAAAAGGTTTAAAATTCATAAATTTAAACATAACACATTTTCTTGCATAAAGATAGCAATACATGCATCCAAAGAAAATGATTGAACCATTAAAAAAGAGGGAAGATTTTTTCTAGCATTTTATGAACTTTTTCCTTAAATATCATGCCATCAAAGTCGACCTCAATAGATCAAGTTGAAGGAATAACCAGAATGATAAAAATGATAGATACTAGGCTACATGAGAGCAAGTTGAGGCACCAAAAATTTGAGGAGGGGCTAAGATCCAATTTCAAGAAAATAATGATCAAATTCATGAGCTGAGGAACCAAATGAATTTTGGTGTTATAGATGTAAAACCTAGCTCGTCAACATCCCACCAACCTCCTACACCTACATAAGCCACCCAATTTCATTTAATTAGAAGATGATAAGTCTTACCCATGCCTTGGCAAAGATCGATACGCTAAAAATTTTAATGACCATTCTAGAAAAATTAAAGATGAAGACCTTTTTAATAATAATTTACTAAATCCTAACAATATTTTTCAACTAAGTAGTGCAAATAAATGAGTTATTTAAGTGGCATAAGATGAATGCTTACAAAAGGATCACTTTGCCATGATGAAGCCCACTAATCATATAAAGATCTAGTGAATCAATGTCTTAGAAAAATAAGAAAGATTATGAAAGTCAACTTCACTTAAATAGAGATGACAAAAATACTTAGAACCAAGTATTTCTTAAGATACTATGATAAAAAATTATATGGGTAACAACTAACTTTCAAGCAAGGTATCCTTCGAGTTACTAAGTATCTCAACACTCTTAAAAACTTAGTTTCTAGAGCCGACCATGCAAATAATGATTGCAATCTGACAAATAAATTTATATTGATCTTAGAGTGTATATTAAAAATGAGGTACATATATTCAACTCCCGATATTAAAGAATGTTTTCTAATATTCTCATATAGTAAGTACCACCCTTCTAGGCCTATGAGTTAGACCACTCCTACTCTTACTAAGAGACCTACTACTAAACATAATCACCATCAATGGCACACAGGTTATTAGGACTCTTAATGAAAAAAGCTTTAAGGACATTCAAGAGATCACATATTTCCAAGTGTCATAAGAAGGGCTATATACGATACCACTACAAGGACCAAATATTATTTTTAGATGAGTCTGATTTTCTTGAAGATGATGATATTGATGATGTTTTGAATGAGATACATCTATATGAAAGGAAGATTGAGCTAGAAGAAGCTAATAATATTGGAGTTATGAGGTGCTTAATATTTCTTGAGAGTGAGAGACAATTGGAAAAAGAATCATATTTTCTCTATGCATATGTTGTGTAATGAGAAAAAGTGCAAACATGTTATTGATGGTTGGAGTGTCATGAATATAATATCCACACCATGCATTAGTTAGGGTTGACCTTAAGGTTGAATCACACTATGAGTCCTTCCATGTGAGTTGGGTGAATCATATCATTGCCCCCATCACTAATAGGTGTCTATCTCTTTTGAGGTAGAGAGATACGAGGATACAATCTTGTGTGATTACTTAAATATATATATATATATATATATATATATATATATATATATATATATATATATATATATATATATATATATATATATATCACACATTTTTTATGTAGACCTTGATTGTATGATATGAGTGTTACCCCACTATGACAGAGAAGACCTATGTGCTCAAATATAATAATAGAACTATTATACTCTTACCTATTAAGACTATAAAGAAGACTTATTATATTCATAATCATATTTCAATTATCTAATCAAAAACTATATCAAAATAGGAATGCTAAATTTTAATTGGTAGTAAGAGTTCCCTAATGAAAGGGGAGATGACTGCATTACTGGTATTGTTATATTTAATAAACATTTTTAAGCATTCATACAAGTGTGAGAAAAATTATAGCTAAAAGCAATGTAAGATATGTAAAAAAGTAAATCACAATCATTCTTCCAAAGAATATAGAAAAAGTGATTATGTTTTTGCTTATATTCATCCAAAGTAAATCGCACATTAAGGTAGATATGACCAGTACAAAATTTTTAGGAAACTTGAAGTGAATACATGCCAACCTCCAAATAATACAACCAACCCTTTGGCAAGAGATTTATCTTAGCAATTGAAGATACAATCACCAACCAACCTTTTAAAATCGAGTCTAATTATTATAGAATATATGCATATAAATCAAATTGATGATCAAAGATTTTTAATCAGATGGAACATAAGCCAAAGTCACATAGTTACTAAGGACATACAAAAAATTATACTAAGTCTTGCAAAAGATTATTTGAGGTTCAATTTTACAAAGCAAGGTTTTAATGAGCTCAAAGAAGTTGACGTAAAGCATTAAGCTAATTTAAAAGTCCACAACATAAAGTGTAAGGGATAAGAACTCATCATCAAGCTAGCACCAATAAATAGCCTTGATATGAAGCTCAAAAAAATATAATACAAATTAAAACATGAAACTCAAAATTTTAAAAATTTTAAAATTTTAAAATTTCAACCTTTAATCTATAATTTTTTATATGAAACACTTTAAATTACTTTTTTCTTCCTTTCAAATATATTTAGGCATGACTAGAAAGTGTTTGGGCAAGCCACCTCATGTGGGGAGATACTCTTAGATTGAAATTTAAATGGATTCACTCCACTTTCTTATTTGCTTATGTGGATCTACTTTTACCTCTCTTTTTTTAATTTTGAATTATTGAACCTAATGTAATAGCTTAAATTTCCTAAAATGAATGAGAAAAAAAGTTTTGATATTTTGAAAAAAAAATTAAATGGAGAAATCACTAGGTTGAGAGCTTAGTAGCTGACCTCCTCATACAGCTATTGGCGAAATACCAAGGTATCGCTTTTGCACTTACTAATCTCTCATATCAAATTCTTCCAACTCCCTAATTTAATTCTATAGCATTTTCTCAAGCCCTATAACCCTAAAAAAATTTCAAAGCCTCCCTTGAAGCTGTCAACCAAACTAGTGATCCTCTTAATTTAGTTTTGATCCTTCTCTATCACCTTTTAAACATCTTAGATCTCCACCCTTTGCACTAGGTCCAACCTCAACACATTCCATAGACTTTTCAACGCCTTACTACAAACTCCTCCACTAACCTAATATTCCAAGACTAGTCCAATTTGTATATGTATAACCAAAATGTGTGAGTGTGCTCGGAGAGTAATCATAGGCTACAAAAAGCCTGCACAGAAGCACCCATAGGTATAGAGAAAGATTTGTACAATTGGATCACTCGCCCATAAAGAATCGCCCTCGGTAGGGCAAATACGAGAAGTCATCCCAAATAGGTGATCTGGGTCCAGTGACCCGTATCATATGTGAAGACTCGCTCTAAGAAGGGAAAACATGAAAACATATCACTCAAGATAGATAGTATCCAGCAATCCGCCTCATACATGAAGACTTACTCACATGCGGACAAATACTACTAGATGCATATCAAACAACTCATCCCGTCAATGTTGACAACAACACCTCTGGACTTATCACTTGGCATGCAGCACTTGATTCCATTGGCGAGTCTCTTTTTTCATGTAACCGACTTAGTTGATGTGTATTTTCCTTATGTAGTCCCACCTCCATCCTATAAAAAGGGGGATTTTCAAGGAGAGAAGAATTTTTTGGGTCTTTTTTATTTCGAGAACAAATGCACTTCCACTGTTCTTTGTACTATTTCCCAGAGAGATGGAGGAGAGATTCTCGTACTTAGATCTTCTGACATAGTGAAATTTCTTATATTTCCTCTGTTGTTCTCTTACTTTACTTCTTTACAATTATCCTACTCGACTTGACCCTACTTCTCAGGTGCCTTAGAGGTTCTGCTTCACTTGTATGGATAGAATTGGAGGTATAGACTAATTCACCTTGGTCTCGTCTAATTTTTTACCATCCTTTGGCATTTAAACGCCTTCATACAATCTTAAGCCCCACCACTAAAAAAGTAATGACCTCTAAAGATGGTTGAAGCATGAGCAGCTACATTTAAATAGACAAGTTTGGAGGAAAGAACACCTGTGTTTCCACTACGAAGCTTAATGGTATAAAATAAAAAAATTATATGAGGGTTGTTTGGAATCAAGATTTATACAGAATCAAAAGTAGATTTAGGTCAAATTCAGCCAAAAGATTTTTGGGGGTTCCCTATACACAGGATTTGACTAGATTTGCACTAAGTTTTGGATTCAGTAAATCCTCCCAATGGCAAGATTTAACAGACTTAAAGGTAAGGATTTAAGAATTCAATAAATTCTCTTACTTCCATCAAAATAAATATGTACTAGTGAGAATTACTAAAATCCTGTATTACTTAAATCCTACTTAATACGAAACAATCCTATAAAGTATTTTTTTTACTCTTTGATTAAGTGAAGTTATTTTACTTCATAGTCCAGATGTTTCACACATCCCAAGTAGAATCATAAATCTCAGATAACGTGTAAACAGCTAAATTAACTATTCATTTGCTTGTATTTACTCAACAGTACTTACCATTTATAGCTAAACCCCAGAGAAGGGAGACTATCATGCTTAGCCTGTGCAACTTTGCTAATAAATGCCCCTTATCCGAATAACAAATAAGGAAGGGAAACAAAACTACTTACAGAAACGGCATAGCATAGTAATAAGGAGAAAACTGGAGTATTAAAGACAGAGACAACCCTATTAAATATAAAAAAGAACAGGGGAACAAACCATGAAGAGCTAGAGCTGGACTCAGAGAATCCCCGAGAAACCTCGCAGACTTGTTGGAGACAAGTTCGAATCATCCAGAGAGAGTACATAATCATGGCCATCCCTAACAGCCCAATAACCGAATTCAAGATCTTTAGCGTCGACTGAAGGCAAACCCTCAAACACGAAGCCATCGCCTCTTCCCAGAATCTCCAGGAAAAAGGAAAACAAGAAAAATCGGCACGGAAGAGAAGAAACCCAGGCCACAAAATATGGCCTTTGAACGAATGGAAGAAACGAAGGAGAATCGGAACACTTGAAAAGCTTGTCCGTAGCGTCGAGTTGGTCTGTGTTGACAACGGAGAAGAATATGCTTAGAGAAAAGGACTACGGAAGATATTAGTCGTCCATCGATTTCTAGGATACTATTTGGTAATCGTTAGGATGGTTGCTTGTCTTCTCATTCCAGAAAATTGCTTGGAGAGAGAGAGAGAGAGACGGGAGAGAAGGGAAATGTAGGTGCCTGTTTGGTCGCCATTAGAGTCTGGTCGAGGAAAACTGCCGAAATCAACAATGTTGATGCGAAAGAGTTGCATCTTGCCTATTCGGTACAGTAGGCGGCAGTATAAACGAGTCTAGGTAAGTTCGAGCCATCAATGACGTTACTTTGTGCTTGATCAATTAATCTTAATTTTATGAATTTTAATATACTCTTAAACTCCCTTATTATTAAATAAAGTTAATTAGAAAGAGCGACAACAAAAAAATTATAAAATGAATGAAAGATTAAAATTTAAATAATGTTTAACAAATTAATATTGCATAATAATATTAGAAAAATTATAATTTTAATAATATTATTCTTAAATTAATATTTTTTAATGAGTAGACTATAGGATGCCAAATTAGCTTAAACTTGACTTATCAATATATTGAGTTTGAATTGAAGTGGTTTAATCATAAGTTTACGTGACTTGGAGATCATTTTTTTATTTTATTTATTTAATTATTAAGTTATTTATGTTTACATATTAAATAAAATATATTTAATATTTTTATTTGTTGTTTAAAAGATAAACATTTCTAGTTTATTTCTCTCATTCTCACAACATAAAATTTTCATACATTTTTAGATATAATATATACTTATTAATAAACTCATATTATTTGAGGTTTTTAATAATAACAATTAAATCTATACTCCCTTTAACTTTATATATATATATAGATAGATATATATATATGTATATATATATATGACTACTATTGATATGACACAGAAAATTTCACTAGTTAAAGCACGAATCTTGTCGGCGTCAATTACAGTCGGATTAGCAAGATCAATGACTTATTGAAAACTTTGCGATATCAATCGGCTCTTAAATATGAAGTGTTTATAGTCAAATCGAGGGTCTTGACATGCCAGATCTAATAAGCCTAAGATCTGCTCATTTTGACTTCATTTGAGCATTCAAATACTTAAAATACATCAGATAATCAAGGGAATCATTTTGAGCTGTCCGATAAAATAGTTTGGATTTTGCATGTATTTATAGAAACGTCACTCATATAATATATAAATAGACCCTCATTTTTCATGAATCTAAAGAATAAAGAGACAGTCATGCGAGAACGCCAATATTGGGTATCGCCGTATATCGTTGACCACCACCATGCAATTATTATCGCCACCGTATCATCGCCATCGATCGCCGATCATGACCACCACCCGATCGTATGCTGATACTCGACCACCGCCATCAATCACCATATCGTTACATCCCACCAGCTCACCATGCTTATCCATCGTTGCCGTAGCAGGTTGCACCCGTCGACCACCATCGCGGTCACCGCACCATCGTCAACCGTCACCACCGCAGCGTGGCCCGGCATCAGCTACCACCGCGTCACCAGGCCGGTATCGCCGCATCACCGTTGTCGGTCGCGTGGCGATCGCGTCGCCGTGGCGCCCGACCGCTACGCCGCTGGCCACTTTGTTGGTCGCGTAGTCCGTCACCTGCATTACCACCCGGCGGTCATCGGATCATCATAGCAACGTCATTCACTATCGCTCGTCGCCCGCCGATGGATTATCAATATCCTTTGCATTTGTTATTTATTCAGGATTTGGTTGTCGGTTTCTCACATACAACTCTGTAATCCCATTATCGGGAAAACTTAAAATTTGTACTCCAAAATAGACATATAGTAAAAATTTTTTTTACTTAGCCCCATGGTTTTCCTCTTTTGAGTTTTTACGTAAAATCACGGGTTTCTTGTTCTCTCTTCAAATATCTCTGTGTGTGCTGGATTTCTCAACAAGGTTAAGGCGTAAAGTTTTATTCTACCGCAACTAATTTTCTAGCATGCAACAACTACTAAAAAATTTTACTCCGACACAACATAAGCGTGTTCTCTAGCTTTCATGAAAGAGAAAGAGGGCATATAAATAGTAGAAATAACTTATTGGGAAGGAATTCAGAGAGACTTATCAATAGCCAATGGCTGGATGGTAACTAGAGGTCTGAACGATTCCATTTCAAGCAGATCACTATCTACTCAAAATTGAATCAAACCTATATAAGTCATCCCCATATTAGCTCATAAATCAAATTAATTTGATTTTGAACCAACCAAAATTTGAATAGTTGTAATAATAAGACCTTAAGATTGAGCAATTGCGGATGTGCTCTAGGATTTTGCTTGTTTCCCTGGCGACGAAGGTGGTTCCCTCTTTCTCCTTTCGTAGCAAAGGTACAACCTCTTCTTACTCTTTTCCTTAGTTTTCCTTCACTTCTTTGCCTCTAGCTACTGGTCGGAGGCCCGATTCTTCAGTAGTTTGCTTGGTTTGAGTTTCTTAGGTTACTCTGATGGATCTCGACCTATCAAACACCTTGGATTTTCCTCATCTTTCTCCACCCTCCTTCTCTAAATCTATCCTAGGTGTGACTCCAAATAGCATTATTCACTTTTCACCCAAAAATTCTCAATCACGCAATTGGAAGGAACTTTTTACCTCCTATAACAAGAAAAGTAAATCTCTTTCTCTCTTATACATTCCCACTGATTCTAGTGAGGTTAGTTTTTCTAAGAAAGAATTGAGCTCTGGTTAGAAAGAGCAGTAAGTATTGCTTGTCAGTCATACAGTCTGTAAAAGGCCATTTTATGGCTCTCTGCTTGAGGTCGTGAAAAGAAGTGAAAATTCAAAGGACTCCTAGATCTATTAATCATAGAATGAGACTTTTTTCTCTTCAAATTCTCTTATCAAGAAGATTATGACATTATTAGGGACAATGGATCATGCTTTCTTAATGGAAGACCTCTCATATTTCAAAAATGGGTCCGGAACTTCAGACCTTTTAATATATATATATATATATATATATATATATATATATATATATATATATATATATATATATATATATATATATATATATATATATATATATGAAATTTCATTGTAGATTAAGTTACCTAATTTCCCTCTTTGTTCCTAGAATGAGGCGAGATTCTCTAAAGTAGCTAGCAAAGTTGGAATCCCACTAGCTATTGATAATCTCATCGCCTCTAAGTGAAGAATTACATTCGCTAGAATTTGCATCCAGATTAATACCTCATCCCCCCCCCCCAGACTCTATTTTCATAAACCTCAATGGTTATAAATTCCAACAAGACATTATCTACGATTGAAAACCTAAAGCTTATAGCCAATGTTGTTCATTTTCTTGCAACGACTCATGTTGCCCTTTTAACCCGACCACTACTAAGGAGATAAGGGAAAGAAGTAGAAGAAAGCTTTCCATAGCTTTATTCCTGTGAAAAGACCAATACTAATACTTCCACTTCCATGGCCACCTCTTCTCTTCAGGGAGTGGATCATTAAGTTCCTACCAATATTGATCAAACAAAGATTGACCTCTCCCACCCTCCTCCTCTCTTTCACAACATCAATGACCTAAACCAGCTTCCAATTCACTCACCCCAATTGAAGAAACCTTAGATTCTTCTGCTTTAGTCCACTCCAATTCTCTTCCTTCAGACAATCTTAACACCGCCTCCTCTTCTTTCAGGGTGATTACTAGATTCATTGCTTTATCCCCAAATCGGCATCAATCATCCAAGACTCCTAAAAATACATCCACTACTCCTGAGAAAACCTCACAGGAATTAAACATTGACAAATCATTGTAGTCTCAAGCGACCATAGGTCAAAAAGTTAATAATAAGAAAAAAAAAGGCCAGAAGCCTTCAAGTTACTCCAATTCCTAATGAGACATCTTTTATTATTTGCGAAGCGTCATGGCAATCAAGCGAACTATCTTTTAGAGATGAAGCTCTCTCTGGAATCTCTACTTAAACTTTTTAATTTGAAAAGTTTTTTTGATTAATCTCTAGTGAAGCTTAAATTCTATTATTTCTTTCAAGCCTCTAGTGAAATATTCTCAGTTAATTCATGGTGAAGCCTCCTACCATGGGTCTCTCTGTTTCCATATCACTTGGGTTTATGCCCATAACGATGCTTAGGATAGACTTTCTTTTTGTAATTCCTTGAGAGAACTTGCCTCTTCAATGACCTCTTCTTGGGTAATTATGGAGGATTTCAATTGTGTTCTTTATAGCAATGAGAAGAGTGGAGGGAACCCAATTCTTCTCAACCGAACTTTGGACTTTTAGGAATGTATGCAAGACTATGAGTTTTTGAATCTCCCAAGCACTGGACTCTTGTACACATGGTCGAATCAGTAAACATATATGCTCTTTCTATCTAGAATTGATAAAGTGCTTTAAACTTGAATGGATTACTTCCCTTCGTCTTCTTATAAAGTGTTATGGCCCCTTTCGTCTGATCATTCTCTTATATTAACCTTCCTTCTCAAACATTCCTCATCCTCGGCAAGATTCATATTCAGAAGTTACTAAATAATTTTTGACAATTAAAAGGGAATAATAAAAGGTCCTAGCAAAGTTTTATTCTGAGTGACCCTCTTTATGTGCTCTCTAATAAGCTCAAGAATACAAAAAATTCCTTTGACAATAGGTCTGGGATGCATCATCTTTCAACCATCAAATTGGTAATCTTAAAAGAGAGCAAGAAAACCTTCTAAAGATATTGGAAAAAACCCTAAAAACTCTTCCATGACTTGAGATGTCAAGGAGATTAATGAAAAATATCATGTTCTTACTATTAGTGCTATTGCTATAGAAATATGTGACTTTTATTCCTCTCTATTTAATGAAGACTATGCTTCCACACTCAAAAATCATGACATGCCCATTGGAAACACAATTGATCAGGATCAAGTTCTTGAACTGACTTCAGAGATCTCAGACAAGGAACTTATAAATGTTATTCATGACATTAACGAAAACAAATCCCTAGGACTTGATAGTTTTAATGTCAAATTCTACACTTCAAGATGGGAAATGATTGGTAATCAATTCTTAAGAGCAACTCATCATTTCTCCAGAACAAAGAAGCTTCCACATAGCTTCAAACACACCCTCATTACTTTGATTCCTAAGTAAAGTACTCTAACAACCTTTCAAATTTCAAACTAATTTTTCTTTGCAACACCTTTATAAAGTGGTTGCAAAAGTGTTGGCAAAAAAGGTGCTTCCTAATATTGTGCACCAAGCGTAGTCGACTTTCATTCATAATAGAGATATAGCAGATAATATTGCTCTAGCTCATAAGATATGCAATAGCTTCATCCCTTCCAACTACCAACAAAGATTAATTGCCAAATTTGATTTGAATAAAACTTTCGACATGACCAATCAAAAATCTCTTCTTCACAGGTTATCGTAGAAAGGGTTCTCCTTGTCTTTTATTGGATTGATTGAAGCTCGTATCACTGAGATCACTTTTCTATTATTCTTAATGGAGAGATCAAAGGAATTTTCAATTCTTTAAATGATCTAAGATAAGGGAGTCCCATATCCCCTTTCTTCTTTACCTTGGCAATGTATACTTTCTCTTGTCTTTTAGATAGAGAAATCGGCCTTCATAAATATAATTCAATTATTACTGCAAAGTGTGGGGTTTCTCACCTTCTTTTCACAGACAATATATTGGATATGGGGCAGGTTGATGCTTCCACTATAGATTCTCTCAAGTCTTCTTTAGATACGCTGGCAACATATTCGAGTCTTATTGTCAATGGTGATAAATCCATTCTTTGTCTCTCCAGGGTTATCAGATAGCGTGATCATTTCAGTGAGGTTCTCAATGTTAAATTGGGCAAGTTTCTCTTTAAATACCTTGGGCTCCCTTTGGTTGCTAATACTCTCAAAATCACTCATTTTAGCTCTCTTTTTGAAAAATTATATTAATGGTTAGCTTGTTGGAAAAGCAAGATCATTTCTTTTTGTGGCAGGTTTCAACTTATCAAAGCCTCCATTAATAACTACTTATCCTATTGGTTTATATCTATGACTTGTCCTAAGAGAGTGATAAAGAAAATCTCTACTCTAATGGCCAATTTTTTCTATCATAGCAGAGAACTAAAGAAACTCCACACTATCTCTAGAGCTAAAATTACATTACTTAGGGATAAGGGAGGAATACGACTTACCTCTGCCACCACTCTTAACCTTATTTGTAAGGTCAAAACACTTTGGAAAATACTAAAGAAATCCTTCTTATTGGCTTTGAGGTTATCCAATAAATATAGTTCAATTTGGAATAAATACACACTCCGTTCCTCACCTCTTTGGAAGGAACTCAAAACTTATGCTTCACAATTTAGAGAGAAACTTAATTACAATATTGGTAATGGGTATTCCTTCCCCCTTTTTTTCGACCCATGGTGTGCGGGACACTCTATACTGGAGATGATTGGTCCAATTTATTTTACTATTTTTAATAAATCCCCCATCTCACCTATGAGGATCCTTTCCAATAGACAGTGGAATCTTTTGGATCATTTGAAAACAAATTATCCTAATTGCTATGACAAAATTATGAACATTCTAGTTACTTCTGATGGAGACAGTATTCTCTAGAAGGGGCAAAGCAAGATCCTGCCAGCTTGATCAAAAACATTATTTTTGAATATTTACCAAAGGTCAATTTTTATGAGGAATGGTTTAAAGGGTCTACTATTAACTTTGTCATTTTTTGTTGGATGGCTTATTTGGGAGGTCTTAAGATCTTTGATGTTTTTTTCCTTTAGGGGATTGGGGCTAACCATTACATGTTAATTTTGCAAGATGACAAACGAATATCATCCCCATCTCTTTTTTGAATGTTTGGTTTCCATGGGATAGATTAGAACTCTATTGCTAAACGGCTCTTTCTTCCTAATGCAATCTACTCTCCAACAAGTTCTTAACTCGATTAATAACCTTGATCACAAGGTTATTAAAAAGGTTAAACTGTCTTGTTACTGTCATAACTGCCTATCATATCTAGAAGGAAAGGAATCAGAGGTACCACCAGATTGCAATTACTTAATATCATGGCCGCATATAATCTTATCTTCTAGAGTTCATGTGGAGCTATTTTTTTTTTTTTAGCTCCTTTTCAAGTTTTGGTTCATTTGTTTCTCTCGAAATTTTTTTTTCTCTTTTATATCCACTGTAATTAGTTAATAAACTCTCTTTTGGAATGATATTGAGCAAAACCCTCAATTTTTTATTTCCAAAAAAATGTGAGCTCTAAATCATTTTTTCTCCTTCTCTTTAAATTAAAAATATTTAATATATATATATTAACAGCCTAGATTTGATCACTTTGGCTTGATATTAGCTCTATGTATATATTTTTTTGCATAATATATTCTATCTAGGCTAAATTAAAATTAAATTGTGTAAATAATTTGACTCATAATTCGACTCATTTAACACGATCCAAGTAAAAAAAAACCTAAATAATCTTCAATCGTGCTAAGATATCAACTTTAAATGCAGAAATGATAGTATAAACATTTAATAACAGGCAATTATGCCGAGCCACATTCAAAAGCCAATGATTGGACAAGTTGAAAGCTAGCAAATAAGGTATTTATATACATACCATACAATTATTAATATATTTAATATCTAATATCTAAATTTTTATATTTATATAAATAAAATTCAAAATTCGAATATTACATTAAAAATAACATCAAAATACATCATTTCATATATAAAAAATACTACATTTATAAATATCAAAAATTTGATATTTAATATATAAAGTTATGAAAATTGTATGTTACATAGGTAAATCTCTCTTATAAAAATTCTTTGCAATTTAAAAAAGCATCATTTAAATTATTTTTCATAAAATATAAAATTAAGCAAATATTCTTTAACTTTATTATCAAAAAAGAGTAGACTCACACCAAGGTATTAGTCACACCCCCTATGTATAGCCATTCTTTAATAAATTCAAATTAAAACATTTTAATTTAAAATTACTATAAATTGACAACTCGATATATATATATATTTACAATTTAACCACCCTCTCTATTTTTTTAAATAATCGAACCTATATATTTGTGACTATAATCAAATCATTGAGAATTTTACAAAAATGAAAAATATATATTAAACTTTTAATATTGATTATGAATTTGAAAAATTAAGATTAAAAATAATTCATTTTTAAATATAAAATAATAGAGTGCCTGTCTAAGTAAAAAAATCCCATTTTTTAAAGTAAAATTTAATTAATTCTTATAGTTTAAATCATAGGAACTAATTGATTGGCCATTCAGGCAGCCCTACAAGCGAATAAAAAAAAAAGTAGAGAACAAAGATTTCACAAAATTAACAATAGAACTACTGCAATTCTACACAATAAACTAGCAACCATGAACTCCATAGCAGGAACAACAAAAACAAAACAAGATATAAAGCAATTAAGAATAATCCAAAAGCTGCCGATCTCAACTATTATGCTCATATAACTGCCGTCTACAGCTTCAATATAAGCAGATCAGATGTTAGAACTCTATTCATGTTTGGGTAAACAACTAAATCAGCATACATCAGTAAGCTCAAAAGTCTGTCTTGATCGCTGCTACAAAATCTACACTCTAAATTACTACTCACCAGCAAAAAAATTATCTTGTAAGATTATCTGAAATGTCGTCTCAGGAGCTTTGGCTGAAAAAAAGTGCCATTTTGAGGGTGTGGAAAAGCTAGAAACTGCAAAATTGAAGCAGGCATTTGTTCAAATCTGTTATATTCCCATATTCTGGGGAATCTATGCAGAAGTGGCAGGTAAATCATCACTGGTCGCCTCCACATCCACAGTAAAAGTTGATTTATTGGGCAGAGGCGATGGCGACGGTGGTGGCGGTGCCGGTGGCGGCAATGGTAGTGGTCTATTTGGTTGAACTTGCTCAGCTTTCTCAGAGGAAATGCCAAACTGGATCAGATCGAGTACAATTTTTTTTAGTTAAATTCACTTAGATACTTGAGCTTGGTTTCTCATGAATGCTTTCAAAGAAAGCATCTAGAAAGCAGAGAAATTTCGATGTATACTACAAAAAAAACTGGAATTTAATTAAAATATAAGCTAGAGTAGATTAGTGGTAAAGGTTCACTGTGATCAAACCTTAGTTATGAAGAAAACAAAATTTTTTGTGTTAATAACAACAGTGAAAGGAAAACAACTTGAATAACAATTTTATCCAGTTTAAGAAACTTATGCAGCGGTAGTATCGTAGCCATCTTGTTTCATACCTCGTGATTCTGTTTCCTTCTCTACGGCATTTCATTAGATTTTATAATCCACTAAAACTATTTAGACATTTGAGTTGATCTGATGGAGAGCAGAAGTTACAGATATTTCTTTTTTTTTTCCCCTTATTACATGAACTTACAGTTCTAATGTTCATCTCCAGATTGTAGCAGTACTAAAATTAGAGATTATTAAAATAGGTGTCATATGGTTTGGATTTGATCTATATTCTATTTATTTAAGGTGTATTTGGGGAGGCAGTGCCATGTGAAAGCATATCGCAGCTGCTATATGGGTAATTACTTTTTGGTTATCTTTTGAAAAATCTACAATGGAAAAATTTTATTTGTCAATCTGATCTTGTAGAGTATAGTGGCTGTCAAAAATCTGTGATCTAACTTTTTTAAAATAAAAAAAAATTGTAATACTCATCACAACATTTTAGACAACAACTTCTTCTGCAATATTTCTACCATTGCAATTGTCCCAAATGGATCTTTAATCTCCTTTGTATTTAGGATTCACATCAGATTGTATGAGAAATTGAGATTTATTAGGAAAAAGTTTTAGGGTTTATGAAAATCCTGCAATTGAAACTTAATGGGACCACAGATTACACAAATAAACAAAACATATAGAGTTACCTTCACCTTTACAACCCTAAAAGCACAAGGCTTTTGTCATGGAACAAGTATAAAATCAATCACAGATTCACTACAGTAAACAATAATCTTTGAAAGACCAAGACATAAGTTAAAGAACTTGGAAGAAAAAAAAAACAAAGGATTATAGATGTATGCCCAATAGTTTTCTTCAAGGTCAAGGGCAAGTACAATCAAATAGGTAAGATGGAACAAGATGTTATTATGGTGTATTTAGATTATTTTTTAAGCAAGTGATCACAAACTGTTGCAGAACAAAATCTACGGTTTTTACATATTAAACCTGAGATAATTCCTTTATTATAAATTGAAAGTTGGTGCCTATATATAGGCATATAAGAAGAGTAAAAAAAAATAATAATAATGATGTGGCTATCCTTGATTAAAAGGATATAAATATAAAGCATAATAAAAACTCATCCCCTCATTTAATACTATTCAACAATAGCACCTTCAAATTTCATTATAATAATAATCGCCATTAAGATAGTCCGTATATACTAAAGAGTTGTATCTTATTACAAAGATTGGAAAAATAAGGAGCTCGTAGAGCATTGGTCAGTATACTAAACAATTGTTCTTCACTTAGAATGGGAAGAGTAATGATTTTCTTTAACAAGACTATTTTTTTTGTTGAAGTATCATTCTATGCCAACATATTCCTTTCTTGTAAAGAATATATTATTTCTTGTAGTGTAAATAGCTACCTAATTTTCGTAGTTAAGGATGATAAGTTGTAAAATGGGAGAAGATATTCTTCTACAAGAGCATTTGATCCACATCATTTCACAAGCATAATCAGAAATTTCTTGATATTCAACTTTAACGCTTAATCTAGCTGTAATATCCAAATTAACTAATTTCCTAATTAATTTTATTTTATCTAATTAATCCGTCATTACTGTAGCAATATAACTGTAGCAAACCCACTTTACTTTGCATACAACGGCTGGATTAAGAATTTAACGCGTGTATGGATCTAAGGAAGGTATTCTCCCGCAGCTTCCTTATTTCATTTCCTCTGGGCCGCAGCGATAATTTCCTCCTTTCTTTTTCCTCGCCGGCTTCACGAAACCTCCCCATGCGGGCGGGGTTTGGCGTCGTTAATTTCCACGAGTCTGAACTTCAGTACGGAGTCCGTGAGCGATGGCTCGGATAGAGTTTCGGTCGGGATCGGAAGCTTAGGGAGTTCCGTGAGTTGTTGAATTTCTTTTTATTCTATTTCCTGGCCTTCCTTGCGAAATGCGTGTAGGGAGTTAATTTGTTAAGTGAGTTCGAATTTTGTGTATTAGAATGGGGATTTGTATTGGCATTTTGTTAATTTTAGTTCTTAATTGTCAGGTAATTAGTATTGATAGTTAAGATTACATTGGAATCGTGCTCCTATGTTTTGAAAGATGATATGAGGAGACATCAATTTGGGTAAGAATCGTTTAAGCGGTGATCTTCGTATCTATAGGTTGTGTCTCGAGGAAGCGTCGAAAGCAGCTTTAAACGAGGTGAGACATAATTGCTAATTTAAATTCGGTTTACATAGTTATGTATGCCATTTTTTCTATTCTTATAAATTGTATGAATAACGTATAGATATTTTGCATGTATGCGATTCAAATCTTTTCTGCCCAGTATGAAACGATGATTATAGGTTAGTTCTTTCTTTAATAACATATAATTTTGTTGGGCGTATGAAAATGTTTTAAAACACGTTATTAATTGTTAAATGCGTAATGTGATAAGCGAGAGAAATGTCGGGAAAAATTGTGATAAGAAGAATGTTATAGATATCTGCAGATAAGCAAAGTTCGAAATGGAGTGGCGAGGGGATCTTAGCATCCAGACTTTGACATTGATGTTGTCGGTTCGTCAACCGGTGTGAACATTAAGAAAGTATGGTTCATTTCTACCTTCACTTTTAGTTGGTAGGGTGACTTTTTTATTATGAAATCAATCGATTATAAATACATTCTAAAAAATGATTTGATATAAAAGCGAAATTGCTTTCATTAAATAACCGAATAAATGAGCGACGACTCATGAAATGACAAATTATTGATACATTCTTCTATAAGCGTATTGTTCTTCATTCTACATAGTTACCACTTTTATCTTCATGCAAATTTTAAATATATATGCACGATTATTTCTAATGTCTTGTTTTGAGCTTATTTTAGCATTATTGATCTCAAAACTTTACATGATGATCTAATTGATAATTTCAGCAGCGAGGTGGATAGAAAGCAGTTTTGTTAATTTGTACAATTTTGGGTGTATTGTTTTGGGAAGATTAAAAGCTTTTGTGCGTCTAATTTTAATCTACCTTTAGTTCTTCTATATTTATGTGGCTTAAAGATTTTTGCCCGTTGGTGATATGAATTAAGTAGTATATGAATTTTAAATTTTGTGATGATTTGATTAGATATAAATTTCACTTCGTTCAGATAGAGGTTGGAGCGTGTCGATGAAATCGAGTCATCTGATTAAATCTTCAATTGACCAAAGTATAAGGGTAGGGGGTCATCTAGGGTGTGATAGAAAGTGGTATCAGAGCAATAAGGTTGGGAGCAATAAGATTGATGAGCAATAGCAATGGAAGCATGATTTGGATTTAGAATAAGTATTGAATTGATGTCTGGTATAGGACGATTAATTTTGGGTTTGTAATCCACATATTTTACCCTCATGCATGATATATTAAATGATAAAATGTATCAAATAAATAATTCTTGTAATTACAGATTAATTTGCCTGAAGAAATGCCAGAAAGGTTAGATGGTCATCCTCCAGGGACTACGGACCGAAACTACATCGGAGATAATTAACATGAGTAAAATCTGGCCTGAGCAAGTGGTGAAGATAGATGAATTACAAGGGTAGTTGGTGCGTAGTAGTTGATAAAAGCATCATGAAAAATCTGCGGAGTGAGCACAGTCGAGTTTTCGAAGTGGATCGGCATTTGAGGATATTTCAAAACCAAAGATTGAGCGTGATCTATAGTGGCGGAAGATTGGCCTTAATTGAAAAAATTACGGATGGGATGATTTGCCCTAAAAGAAGAGTAAGACTTTTGTATTAGAAGGGGAAGCGAAAAGGTGGTGGCAGCTTCAACAGGGGAAAGATTTGAAATGGTACATATTACATTAAATGGGATGAATTTGTCAAAGTGTTCAAAGATTGGTTTATTCCACCATCACCACTTGCTTCTGAGACAAATTTTTCAATCTAATTCAAGGATCAAAACTATAATGATATGAAGCCGAGTTCACATCTCTCTAGATATGCTCCATTATATCGATAGAAGAGAAATGTCATAGATTTTTTCGAGCACCTTTGATATCGATTCGATTGTTAGTTGAAAGAGAGGATTGAAAATGAGTTGAATTTTTCAAACAAGTGAGATTCTGACAGCAACGCGAAATCTTTGAAAGAAAGGATTTCTAACAAGAAATTTAAATTTGATAATGAGGCAACAAATTCAGTTGGAAAAACCTATTTGTGATAAGTGTGGAAAGCGGCCTTTTGGCCATTGTTTGGATCGAAAATCTACTGAATGTGTCGGTCGGTCGTCAGCATTATCGGAGAAGAAGGATATAAAATCATGCAATTATCAGGGGCAGGGTCAACAAAGAAAGTTTTGGAAGCGAAAGCGAAGCGAAGCCAATAATGATTTTGGGTCAATTCAAGAAAAATGATAAACTTGAGCGTAAAACCAACCCTCCGTAAAAGCGAGTTTTGCCATCTGCAGCGAATCAAATGAAGTGGTTTGGTATTTAAAATTTCGGATCATTTGGGTTGATTTTGTTTGATTACGTGCATTCGTTCATTTCGATTCCTTTTGCCGTTTACAGTTGATCTTATTTATTTCACATCCAGTATGAATGTGGTGATGTCTTACGGTGATAGTTTGAAACAAATAGGAAATGTTGTTGACATTAACATTCAAGATAAACAATTTCTTACGAACTAATTATCTAACCAATCAGACATTTTGGCGTTATCTTGGTATAGATTGGTTGATCAAATATTTTGCAATTGAATCTTTGGAAGAGGAGAGTGAAATTTTGCATGCAGTGAAAAATCATTTTATTTTTCTTGTGATAAGAATAATGTGTCTTCTTTGATTAATGCGGAAATTGAGTAAATATTTAAGAAGCGGTGAAATTGTATTTACGCCAAATTAGATGAGTTGAATAAGGAAGTGTTTGATGAAAAATATTCCGATTATTTACGAATTTCACGATGTGTTTAGGAGGAATTCTTTGCACCACAGTAAGTGGAGTTTGGGATTGATGTACAACTTACAACATACATAAATCTCCTTTGGATGGCTCACAGGAATTGCAAGTGAAGTGTTGCAGAATTCGACAAAAGATTTATTAGCCTCACGTGGAGTGCATCTTATTTGTTAAGAAAAAATGGATTACATCACGATTGTGTATTGATTACGAGTTAAATAAAGTAACAATCAACAGTATCATCTACTAAGGATTGATGATTTATTTGATTAGTTGGAGGCTACTTGTATTTTAGAATTGATCCGGATATCATAGTTAGAGTTAAAGATGCTGATATTTTTAAAATAATTTTTGGAACCAGGTATGGACATTATGAATTTCTTGTTATGTCATTTGGTTTAAATAAAACTCCTGCAGTCTTTATGGACTTAATGAATCGTGTTTTCAAGCCCTTGGTGGACCAGTTTGTTATCATCTTTATTGATGATATTACGATTTATTCTAAAGCGGCGAAGAAGCGTCAAATCATTTGAGTATTGTTTTAGAGTTCTTAAGACAAAATCATTTATTTGTCAAATTTTCAAAATGTGAATTTTGGATGCATAGTGTCACATTTAAATCGTATTATCGATTGGCGAAGGAGTTTGATCGCTTTAAAAGCAATTTTAGAATGGTTGCGAAAGAATGTTACGAAGTTCAGTTTTAAGCTTAGCGGTTATTACGTAAAATTTGTCGAGAGATTTTCTCGTATTGCAATCTATCTAATTTATTGAGAAAGAATGTTAAATTTCAATGACCTGAATGAATGCGAGTTTTCTGAAAAAGCATTTCTTTGATTTAGCTATTCCATGAGGGGTGAGGATTCCAAATATTTAGTGATCATCTTTAAAATGTTTGGGTTGTATTTTAATCTGACGAGAAGAGTAATTCTTATCTTGAGACAATTAAAACCTTATGAAAGAAATTATCCGTCGTGATCTAGAGTTAGCGCGGTGGTTTTTTGCTCTTAAAATTTGGAGCATTACTTGTATGAGTGAAATGCAAAATTTTACTAATCATCGTAGTCTTAAATATATCTTTTACAAAAGAATTGAATCAAGAAAATGGCTTGAGTTCATTAAAGATTATGATTTAAATATTCGGTATCCGCAAAATTTAATGTGGCGATGCATTAAGTCATGGGGAATGCAGTTGGATTATTACTCAAGTCGAGAATTAGAAAATTTCTACTAAGTTAGAAGATTGATGTCTTGGGCATTTATATCAATTAATAGTCTGTCAACTTTATTTGGAGAATCAAAAGCGAAATTGGATGGGATATCGAATTCATTGAACAAATTCAAACTAGTCAGAAGCAGAATTTTATTGTAGATGCAGAGGGTGTTATTTGAAAGAATTCACAATTATGGGTATCAAGTGATGTTGATTTGAGACAAGAAATTTTACATCGGCGATATCTTATCATCATCAAATGGTTAAAATGTATAAAGATTTAAGCGATATTTTGGTGGTGGGTATGAAGAAAGACATAGAATATATCTCTAAACTTGTTAGATTGTTAAAGGCGAGTGTCAAAGACTTCGATTGGATTATTCTGTCATTACCTATCGAGTGAAAGTGGGAAGAAATTTCAATGAATTTTGTTATGGGATTTCCTAGATCTAGGCTTAATCTAGCACCTTCAAATTTAATTATAATAATAATCGCCATTAAGATAGTCCGTATATACTAAAGAGTTGTATCTTATTACAAAGATTGGAAAAATAAGGAGCTCTGAGCTTTAGATATCTTAAACAATTGTTCTTCACTTAGAATGGGAAGAGTAATGATTTTCTTTAACAAGACTTTTTTTTTTTTGTTATCATTCTATGCCAACATATTCCTTTCTTGTAAAGAATATATGATTTCTTGTAGTGTAAATAGCAACCTAATTTTCGTAGTTAAGGATGATAAGTTGTAAAATGGAAAAGATATTCTTCTACAAGAGCATTTGATCCACATCATTTCACAAGCATAATCAGAAATTTCTTGATATTCAACTTTAACGCTTAATCTAGCTACCAATTTTTTCTTCTTTCTTTCTCAATAAACAATATTTCGACTACAAAAATATAATATTCTAAAGTAAATTTTTTATCCTCAATAAATCTAGTATAGTCAATATTAGAAAAATCTTCAATTCTCAAATGATTATGTTTTTTGGACCAAATATTTTCCTAGAGATTTATTGATATATTTCAAAATTCTTAGGACAATCTCCTTATGTATATTCGCTAACTGATCACACTAATAATGAAGGATACATCAAGTAGAGTGATGGCTAGATAAAGGAGTTTGCCAAAAAGAAATCAATTTTAAGAAAGAACATCGTAACTTTCATCCTTCTTGAAGAATGCAAAATTTATATAGATGAATCATCACGCATACCCCTAAAAAGACTAATTTCTTTAGAAAGTTTATAATTCATTTCCTTTGAGAGAGAAAGAAATATCTTCCTTATGATCAACATTATTAAAACTTAGTTCAAATTTCATGATTTGGTTTAACACTATCGCAACAACTAGGTATGAGTGTTTGCTTTCCCACACTATTTTTCAGTTATTGAATCATTTCTTATAAATTCTCAATTTTTTCTTGCTATAAATATTCTTTTCTTTGCAGCTAGTTTTCTTATGCATCACTTACTGATTCCTATTGCTTGCACTAACAACTTCTCGATCACAGACTTTTTCTCAAGTATGCTTCTCAATACCTCATATTCACACTATTTCGCTTTACACTATCTCCACCTCTTGGTCTCTAAACAGTTTTAAGTATTCTTTCAATTCTTTATTAATGTCTTCAATCATTTTCTTTCAAAGTTTAGATAACTAAAAATTACTATTATTTAACATAGTATTATATTTGTGGAATATTATTATCTTATGTGGTTTAAATTTGGTGACATTGAGATATTGCATACACATAATATATGAATATATAATGTGTCCCTTCAAATAATATATAATATGGAAGCCATGAATGCTCTAGTTCATAAAAGCATTGCTTGGTTTTGTGCTTTGTGCACTAAAGCAAAAAAAAAAGGAAAAAAAGGAAAAAAAAGGAATCATTGTACATTGTTCAATGCATTTAAGAAATTGTTTACTATATGCAAAATTGATGCCAAATAATATTTTCAAGCCCTCAAATTTTGGTGAAAAATAACTTTTCAAGAACCTTTTTCATTGATACCTCATATATCACTCCAAGTGAGAAGGATGCCATCAACATACACATCCAAAATCACTGTGCTAGAGGAAGAGTGCTAAATAAAGATAGAATAATTAGTCAACCACATATTTCAATGCCAGCAAGAATTTTACAAAATAGGTTAAATCATACATAAGAATTTTATTTTACTCTCTATATATAATTTCTGGAATTTTACAAAGTTTGATCTCCTCAACTCCTCTTGAGCAACATACTTTGATAAGATCCCATAGAGAAAGGTATTACCGATTAACATTTCTAACATGATCATTTTTAATTAATGTCAACAGATAAATTAGGATGAACAAAGTTTAATAGAAAAACAATGAAAAAGTTTTATAGTCAATGCTATGGATCTAATTACATCAGATTGGCTTCTAAAATTCTCATGATTCAAACCCTAGCTTTTAGATCTCTTACTCACTGCTTTCTACTTAAGGTCGTGAAAATCCCATCAATGGGACCTCTATGTCCCACTTGAATAATCTAATATTTGATGAGATCATCAAAGTTTTAGTGGACTCTCTCGAGACAAGACTCTCCTTTGCTCCAATTCCTCTTAATCCCTACCAACTCTAGATAGTATGGCGCCAAGACACTCTATTCTTCTCAACATGTCAGATAGTGCCCCCACGTTGATAGATCTCCTCAGTGAATTTATCTTGTGTTTTATCCATTTAGCGTGATATGGGTGCCTCATCAAGGATTTCCTATTAACAACCCTTTTGTTGAATAATCTCACTTTAGAGAGGCTGCCCTGATTAGCAATTTCTCCAGGTAATCATTTAGCCCTAGCGAGCTTACTTCTTTACCTGAAAGATCACACCAGTGACCACTTTCAAAGGTAAGTTGACCCCATACTCTCTACTTTGTTGGCTTAAGGTCAACACCTAGAAACACATGATATATGAGGATTATATAAATTGTTCAGTAGAGAGTTTGGCCAAGGTATGTGATTGCTTAGAAGTATATTTAGGAGGAAATAATGAGGAAATCGTAGTCAGTTATACCTGTTGCAAGGACTTCAAGATACCTAATAGTCAAAAGCTTTATGACCGTTTAATCCTTCACCTTCAATCCTTCCAAAAAGGGTCAATCATAGGTTTTATCTATGGGAAGCAGTTGGACTACCCTTACTAGAGAAGATCCTATTAATAGAGTTCCTTATTGGAGAGGCCCTATCGCATAGGGTTAGGAGGATAGAGAAAGTTTCAACTTAAGAGACATAATGCAACAACCAATGATGATTTGTGACTCACATGCTTCTATCCATCATGCCAACATTTCACCTCTCCAAGATACCTGCCACCCTTGATTTGCTTCAAGGCCACCAACCTGACAAGTGAGTTATCACAACTCTGTGAGCACTAGCGGGATTAATAATTCACTGATAGATGCCTTAATAGATTAATTACTTCTATCCTCCCAAGCTCTATTGATCAGTTGACTAGATAATATATACAACGATGCAAGCAATATGCCTCTCATGCGAATGAACCACTAGAATTTTGCATGCACAAAATCAAGCCAAGTGAGGTGTTCCAAGAGCTTAACTTCACTAATTGTGCCCTTCCAATATCTTGACATTGAGTTACCATAAAGCTTATATATAGAGCTTTAAGGCTTTAGTTAAATGCTTTATAATAAATATTATGGTATCATTAAGAATAAAAGATAATCTACTTTTCAATATTAATATAATCTTTGAGGAAAACTTTATAAGAGTATTAAGTAACAAGCCGAGAAGATGAGAACTTTGGCATTTATTATCCTCTCTCTTACACTCCAATGCATGACTTCACTAGTCATCTTTTTGAAGAAAAATACTTAACATTTACTACTCTTGCATAAATTGCCTTTTAACCAATCTATGGTACTAGAATTACTAAAACCAAGATTTAATTACAAATCAATTTGATCTTCTAAATCAAGGGTACTAATCTATATCTTTGGCTTTAGAGTTAAGAATCTATCAGACATCTCCAAGTTCAACTTATTCAATGCCTTCATTCTTTCTTAGAAAGCCCTCTCTTAAAGTGCTGAAGACGTCCTAATTTATTCTCATCCTTCTCAAGAAAAAAATCATTTAACAAAACTCATTATCTTACTCTTGTGCCCAGATCTCTGATACTCCTGAGAAACATCCCACCCTTTCTTGCATATTCGCTATTCCCTTAATCTTCTTATGATATTATTTACCAAATACACGTAGCTTCAAGCATCCTCAATCATCTCAATCAGATAATATTTCTACTATCCAAGACATGTCAATTCTTCCTATAATGTTGCAACATAGTTTTTTGGGGCCACTCTATATCTTGAGCCATAATCCCATAGCCTTTTAATCCACTCACATAATGTCTAAATGAATATGACCTCATTTTATGATCGGGATGATACTTCTAAATGAATTTACCTTGATTATCTCAAGACCACTTCTCTAAGACAACCTATGGATACGGCAATAATCCCTTTACTATTGGTTATTGACCTCAACAGCTAAGGGAAAACCCAAAGTCAAGCCTAACAAAAATCTCACGTGGCACATATATATTTTTAACTTAAAAATCTGTTTAAATTGCAATGACAATCCTTAATCAAGAGTATTCTCAAGCATCATATCCTGAAATGTAATTAATCATATAGAAGCTTATATGAATAGGAAATGTTGATCTCCCATATATAAATATAAACACTTCACGATCTTCTAAATCATTATAGGGAAATCTCTAGGACCTTGCCCTCATCTGCATTTCATTGATACTTATGAGATCAACCTCTATCTCAATGTAAAGTAAAAACACGTAAGGCACTTTCATAGCCCGCACATGGCTAATGGAATTGTTGGGGATGGTTTTGGTATCCATCTTTAGAAAGCCATTGTGCTATTTATATAACATGCCCAATCATTGTGGCCAATCCCACACTAATACTATAGTTAGGATCTTAGTTCAATATATAACCACACCTGCCACTCATGTCAAATTGTTAGATTCAAGTCCATCAAGTTGTTCACCTCTGCTTATTCCCAAGTTAAGCTAAGATGCCTACTAGCCATTAAGAACATTTTCTCTAATAATTATAATTTATATATCTGCACTGATGTTACTTTCAATTTTCTCTATTTAGCAATCATTCAAGAAGATCCCTTGCCGTTCATGGCATAATTCCTCACAACCTGGAGGTTGTGAAAAAAAACAAGGTGGTTATGATCAAACTCTTGAGGGAACTGAAAATGATACTTCCATAATCAGCACTTGCTACTAGAGTTATATCATTTATCAAGTTCGGAGAAAACCAAATTCAAGCAAAGATTACAAACCCCAGTTAGGCTTAGAACTTCTTCTAGTATCAGAGGGAAAGATCTAGTCAAAAGTGCTTTCCATGAGCACTAAAATAAAACTCTTTATACCATGCTCGTCAATCCACTAAGACAATCCATTTTCTTCCACCTCCTTATCCCAAGGGAAGGTATTGCTCCAAAAGGAGAGGAGTAGAATTTACAATGAGGGCACTCTACTTCCTTCCAACCGCCATTAACTTTTCATCTCTAGTTTGCCCTTAGCAAAAATATGACGTCTCGTTCTCCTCATCCAAGAAACTAGGTAAAACAGCATGGAAGATAGGGCCAAAGCCTCCACTGAAGATGTGGCTTTCATAATCCCCAATTAAAGTTGTATTATCTCTCCATAACCACAAAAATGAAGCCACTTTCTTCTTATGGGAAGATGTTAAATACCATGATGGCAGATCCACCAAGAATTTCCAATTTCTCTCGCCTCTCCATCCCAATGGAGGTGTTGCTCCAGTGGGAGAAAAACAGAATTTAAAACATAAACACTTTCATCATCGCTGATTAACTTGTCATCTCTAGGCAAATATGATGCAAGGCCTCCAAGAAACCAGGTAGGAGGACAAGATAGGGCCAAGACCCAAAAAGAGTGATTGAATTTATAAGATCACTTTGTTATGACTTGAGATGTGTCATCCACTGGAAAGAAACAGTTGGCTTGATAGAGGGCTGATAACACCAATAATGATAGGTCTTATGACCTAATACAAGCTATGTAAACTTTAACAAGTGATGAAGTACAAAGAATTGTGAAAAATAGCCTAACAACTTGCTGGCTTGGTGATCGAAAGTCAAAGAGTGCCTACTCAGTGGAATTATAAAAGGTGGCACATAAATTGCTCGGGGTTGAAGGAATGTTAAGAAGCTCTCAAAGTTACCATATCCAAAAGATGTGATGAGAAATCAAGGAAGGAGACCATTGGTCCATGAATGAATAAACTTATGACAATTGAGATACTTATATATATGCATTGTGAGAATCAAAATTCCCACACGCTCATTAGGAAAAGCTATCACTGAACAACTTAAGTCCTATAATGAAGTCTTCAAAGCAATTGTGAGTCACTATAGCACCCAAGAGGTGGGGTGAATTGGGCATTATTAAAAATTTTAAAAGTTAAATCTTAAATTTTAACTTTTAGTAGAAAATTATTTTTTGATTTTAAAATAACAAGATACAATTATCAATGCAACAAAAAATAAAGTACAGTAAAGTAAAGAGAGATAATAGACACAATTTTTACGTGATTGAAAACCAAAATGTATGCGCTTTAGCCACTCGGTAGGAATTCACTAAATGAAAATAACTTACAAACAAGACTCTCTACATGGGGTGAACCTCTACAATAATATGTAATCTCTCTTCTGAAAGGCGAAATACGATATAAATTTTCTGACGCGAAAAGAAAAATACAAAATAATAAATTTTGATAAAATATATCTCTCCTAAATATACCTATCAAATTCAAAAGTAATCTCACAACTTATAAATAATCACTTTCTTTACAATTTTTGACAAGATAAAATGCTCATTTAATTTTGATAAGAAATAATAAAATAAATATCTTAAATTGATCTTATTAAGATGTTTATATTATTACAATTTATAGACTAATATAAAAATAATTTTAAAATAAATTCACAATAGTCTATTGCACAATAAAATAAATTTTAGCTAAGAATAATTTTAATTTAAGAGAAATTATAATTAATATGTATATAATAGTATAAGAATGATTAACTCTCAACTAAACTTTCTTTTTTTTAATTATTAAACAATAAAAATAGCAAGTTTTACTAAATTTCAACAAGATAAAATTATTTAAATAAAAGATATTAGTTAGAATAAAATGATAAGTGACAATAAAATAATTTAACTTTTCATAAATTTTATTTTGATAAATAAATTTGATATATAATAGATCTAGCATATACTCTAAAATTTCAGGAATAATTTATTTTATTTTAACCAAAATGATCTTCATTAATCAAATGATCACAAAATACTTTGATAAAATTAGTATATAATATGTAAAGTAATAAAACTTTTAATTAAAAGAGAGATCTCAAATGAAAATATTTTAGATAAATAAATTAATTTAAAATACTTAAAATGTCTTTAAGATTAAGAATAAATGAACTTTCAAATAAGACTAATGAAGAAATATTTCAAAAAATCAAAAAAAATTTATAGGAAGATAAAAATTTTAGCAAGATAAAATAAATCCTACAAAGTATCACAAGAGTTTTTCAAAAAAAAAAAAAAAATGATTGAAGAAACTTTATTGTGAAAACTTAAACTTTAATGTTAAAATATTAATCTACCAAAAAGTAAAAGTTTGAAAGAACAAATAGATAAAATAATAATGAACTAAAAGAGATTAAGATCGAGAAAAACAAATTTGAGAAAACTGCTTGAAGTCTTGAAGATGTTGAAGTTTCCAAACCAAGAATTTGATCTTGCAATATTTGTAGAACACTTAGAAAGAAAAATCTATGAAGTTTTCTCTTAGATTTGTTGGATAGATTTTGAATTTGAATGAACAACCCTTTTATGAAGAGAATGAGAGCTATTTATAAGTAAGAAGGTCATTTTGAATTATTTCAAAAAATATATATTATTCTAACATTATTTTATCATATAATAATGTAATATTCAATAAAAATATAATTTATATTAAATAAATATTAAATTCAAATAAAAATTATTTAGTCAGTAGTCAAAAATCAAATATAACTTTAATATATTTAAAAGCGTAGCATGCATTCATTATTAAAATCAAGTAATTTTGAAAAAATAATAAATTCAATTTTAATCAGCATTGTGTAACCTATCAAATTAAAGGAAAAAAATCTAAGAAATCCATTGGAGATGAAATCAGATCTAAATTTCTTGATTATAAAATGACTTTGGCTGAAATACAAAGTTTCATATATTTGTGTTAATTTTGAAATATGACATTTAAATATTATGATACAATTTAGATATAATCATACATATGTTAGTTATCATATAACTTTTAAATTTAAATTTAAATATTTAATTATATTAAGTATATAAACTAGTTACACTCAATAATCATAATTAATTATTATTTATTATTTTGATAATTTAAATGCTATATATCAAACATATAATTAAATTTTAATTAGATAAAAATTTATATTATATTATCATTATTTAAAATAAATAAAAATAATATGTTATGTTATAAACAAATTAATACATGTCATAACTCATATAAACCTCTAAGATAGTTATAAAAATATATAACCTAAAATATTATATCTTGAGTTTCACAATATCCATTTTGATCTATCTTTCATTCTTTTATACTTACAATTTCATCAAACATATTGTGAGATGTATTGAATATGTAATTAGCAACCAATATAGCTGAAACACATAAAACATACATTAGAACATTCAAGCATAAGTTTGTTATCATCAAAATTAATCGGATTGAACATAAGACTCATAAACCAACAATCTCCCCCTTTTTGATGATGTCAAACTAATGTTGAGTATTGATTTTGATGAAGGTTCAAATTGACCTTTCATCATAATTTTTTTTGTAAAAAAAATCTATTCTATTAAATAAAATTTATGCACAAGAGATGAATAATGATGCTCCCCCTAAATATATGCATGAAATAGACTTAATAATAACAAACATTTTACTCTTTTATTGACTTAACATCCAAGAGTAGATCTTTTCACTATAGCACAAAGTTTTCCAAAGGATTCACTACTAGAGGAACAATCCACTTATAGACATCCACTTTTAGATAGTGTACCATTTGATCATTGGAAAAACAAAACTATTACATTTTTAAGAGGTCAAGATACACACATGTGGTATATGTTAAGACTAGAGAGGGAGTCCAACAGAATCTTGAATTATGGAGGTCAACTCTAGAGTCTAAAGGTTCTCGTTTAAGTAGATCGAAAACTGAATATATGGAGTGTAATTTTAGTTGTGAAGTTCTAGTGATAGAGTTGTGACATTAAGTAAACAAGTCATTAATAAGAGTGAGTGTTTCAGATATTTAGGCTCTATTGTTCAAAATAATGGTGAAATAGGTGGAGATGTTATTAGTAGAATTCAAGTTGGATGGTTGAAGTGGAGGAATGCATCCTACATTATGTGATAAAAGTTCCACTTAAACTTACGGGAAAATTTTATAAGATGGTGGTAAGAATGATGACTTATAGTGCGAGAATGTTGGATAAAAGAAGCATAAGACTAAGTTAAGTGTTACAGAGATGAGGATGCTTAGGTGGATGAGTGGCTTTACGCTTAGAGATAGAATGCAAATGGTAGATAAGATTAGGGAGAGTCGCCTTAGATGGTTTGGCCACATAAAGCGTCGGCTGTCCGATGACCCGATTAGGAGAGTAGCGTGATTAGATTTGCCTTTATGTTAAGAAAGGTAGAGGTAAAACTAAAAGACTTGGTTAAGATGTATAAAAAATGATCTTAGTATACTTGATTTAAATGAGAATTTGAAACATAATAGGACCTGATGACAAAGGATTCATATGTAGACCCACTGGGATTAAGGCTTGTTGTTGTTGTTGTTGTTGTTATTGTTATCGTTATTGTTATGATTTGTTGTGTATCTTTATTTAAGAAAAGAGATGAGCGATATTATTACTTATAAAATGGATCTAGTAAAACAGTTGATTATATTTTAATGAAAAAATATAGTTTAGATTGTAAAGATTGTAAGGTTATTCAAGTGAAAGTTTAAGTAACGGCATCGATTGTTAGTTTTAGATTTTAAGATGAAAGATTGTAAGAGGAAAAATAAATTATTGTCAGATTAGATGAGGATCTTTAAAGTAAATAAAATATTTTAAGAAGCTATTCTGAGAGAATTTGGGATGTTCGTAAAGAAAATATTATGTGAAAAAAAAGTAATAAATTAAGCAATTCTTTAAAATATCTTTGGAGAATCAAAAGAAAAACTTCTTTTAATAAAATAGTTGGTGGTGGAGTCGAGTGTGCGAAAAGATAAGAAATAAAGAAACATTGTTATAAAATTTAATTTATATGTAAAACTTGGAGAATTGGGAAAAATATAAAGTAAGATATTAAGCAATATATGAAGCAAAATTTAGCTTTTAGTGATTTTATCTGATAGATTAGATACAAGAAGGTGAAAGATATATGTATAAGTTAATTGAGAAAGGAGAAGTAAAGACCTAATTCAAGTGAGGTGTATTAAAGATGAAGATAATAAAGTATTTTTCTTAGAAAAGGATAAGAAAAAGATATTAAAAATAGGTGGATGACATATTTTGATAAACTTTTCAATGAAAGAAAGATCGAATGCGATTGATTTTAGCAACCTTAATCTAAACAAAAATAGAGAATTTTATTTTTTATAATAAGTATTAGTAAATCGAAGTTAGAGAAGCTTTAAAGAAAATGAAATGTGGAAAGCGTAGGACCTCATGATATTCCAATAGAAATGTGAAAAATGTTTAGGATATCGAGGAATTTATTGACACAAATCTTTTTAATATTTTTTTAAGACTAAAAGATGTCGGATGAGTGGAGAAAGAGTTTGTTGGTTCACATATTTAAGAATAAAGGTGATGCACAAGAGTGTGCAAATTATAGAGGAATTAAGTTAATGTGTCATACATTAAAATTATGGGAGAAATTGAGCATAGGTTACGATGTGATACAAAAGTTTCTCCTGTCAGTTTGGTTTCATACCAGGTAGATCTATTATGGATGCTATACATTTGTTAAGAGGTTTGATGGAGAAGTATAGAGAAAGTAAGGAGGATTTACATATGATATTTATTGATTTAGAAAAGCTTATGATAAAGTTTCAAGAGATGTTCTTTGGAGAGTTACAGAAAGGAATTAATATTGGTTATATTGAGTCATTAAGGATATGTATACTAGAGTGTACTTGTGTCCAAATACAAGGAGGATTGACAAAATATTTTCCCATTTCAATTGGATTACATCAAGGATCGACTTTAAGTCCTTATCTTTTGCTTTAGTTATGGATGTTCTTACTAGGCATTTACTGGGAAGATGTACCTTGGTGTATGCTTTTCTTGATGACATTCTTCTTGTTGATAAGACTAGAGGAGTCCAAGAGAAACTTGAATTATGGAGGTCAACATTAGAGTCTAAAGGTTTTCGTTTAAGTAGATCTAAAGCTGAATATATGGAGTGTAATTTTAGTTGTAGAAGTTCTAGTAGTAGTGTTGTGACATTAGGTGAACAAGTCATTAATAAGAGTGAGCGATTAGATATTTAGGCTTTATTGTTCAAAATGATGGTGAAATAGATGGAGATGTTATTAGTAGAATTCAAGTTGGATGGTTGAAGTGGAGGAATGCATCTGACATGTGTGATAGAAGAGTTCCATTTAAACTTAAGAAAAAATTTTATAAGATATGGTGCAGAATGTTGGCCAATAAAAGAGAAGCATAAGACTAAGTTAAGTGTTACAGAGATGAGGATGCTCAGGTGGATGAGTGGCTTTACTCTTTTAGAGATAAAAGCATAAAATGAGTATGTTGGAAAAAGTTGGAGTAACTCAGATGGAGATAAGATTAGAGAGTCGCCTTGGATGGTTTGGCCATAAGCGTCGGTCGTCAGATGGCGGTTAGGAGAGTAGATGCATTAGATTTGCCTTATGTTAAGAAAGGTAGAGGTAAACTAAAATACTTGGTTAAGATGTATAAAAATGACCTTTCATAGTTGAATTAAATGAGAATTTGACACACATGGACCTGATAGGCGAAGGATTCATATAGCCGACCCCACTTAGTGGGGTAAAGGCTTGTTGTTGTTGTTGTATCCACTACTGAGGTTGAGTACATAGCTGCAGGTAGTTGTGTTGCTCAGGTGCTTTGGTTAAAGCAACAATTAGAAAATTTTAGTATTAAGCAAGATCACATTCTAATTCAGTGTAACAATACTATTTCTATTAGTTTAACCAAAAATCTCATCCAGCACTCACGAATAAAGCATATAAAAATTAGACGTCATTTTATTAAGGATCGTGTTTTGAAAGGTGATATTAATATTAATTTCATTACTACCGATTTACAAATTGCAGATATTTTTACAAAGTCATTACAAGAAAAAAGTTTATATACTTTAAGACACATACTTGGAATGTTAGATCCTAATATTTAAAATTATATGTCGTTAGTTCTCTCCTTTTGATGTTGTGAAAAAGGGGAGAAGAGTAGAATATTGATTAGTATTAAGTCTATTTCATGCATATATTTAGGGAGAGTATCATTATTCATCTCTTGTGCATTAATTTTATTTAATAGAAGAGAAATTTTTTTTAATAAAAAAAATTATAATGAAAAATTAATTCTGCATTCAAAATCAAATCATTAGCATTGTCATCATCAAAAAGGGAGAGATTGTTACTTTATGAGCCTCATTCAATTTGATTAATTTTGATAATAACATTATCTTATGTTTAATGTATGTTTTATGTGTTTTATATTGATCGCTAATTATATATTCAATACATCTCATGATATGTTTGATAAAATTGCAGTATAGAAGAAAGAAGAAAGATAGATCAAAATAGATCTTGTAGACTCAAGAATCTGATATTTTAGGTTATATGCATTTATAACTATTTTAGAGGTTTATATGAGTTCATTGGCATGAATTAATTTGCTCACAATATAATATATTATTTTTATTCATTTTAAATAATGATAATGAGATTAATTAATATAAATCTTTATCTAATTAAAATTTAATTATATGCTTCATACATAGCATTCAAATTGTCAAAATAATAAATGATAATTAATTATGACTATTGAGTGTAACTAATTTATATACTTAATATAATTAAATATTTTAATTTAAATTTAAAGGTTATATGATAACTAATATATGTATAATTATATCTAAATTGTATCATAATATTGAAATGTCATATTTCAAAATTAACACAAATATATAAAACTTTATATTTCAGCCAAAGTCATTTTATAATCAAAAAATTTAGATCTGATTTCATCTCTTCTAACGAACCCACAATAGATTAAAATTGAATTTATTATTATTTTTCAAACATTAGCTGATTTTAATTATGAATGCATACTACATGCTTTGAATATATTAAGAGTCATATTTGATTATTTTTTACTTACCCATATGACTAGTCGATTTTTGGTTGTTTGAATTTAATATTTATTTAATATAAATCATATTTTTATTGAATATTACATTATTATATGATAAAATAATGTTAGAATAATATTTTTTTTTGAAATAATTCAAAATAACCATCTTGCTTATAAATACACTCATTCTCTTTATTAAAGGGTTGCTCATTCAAATTCAAAATCTCTCCAACAAATCTAAAAGAACTTCATAGATTTTCCTTCCAAATGTTCTCCAAATATTGCAAGATTAAATCCTTGGTTTGAAAGCTTCAACATCTTCAACTAAGCAAATTTTTCCAAATTATTTGAGTTTATTTTTTTTATCTTAACCTCTTTTAATTGTTCATAATATTTTCACCATCTATTTATTCTTTCAAACTTTTACCTTTTGGTGGATTAGTCTTTGAACATTAAAATTTAAGTTTTTCACATCAAAGTTTCTTCAATCATTTTTTTTTAAAACTCTTGTGATAGTTTATAGAATTTATTTTATCTTACTAAAATTTTTATCTTCCTACAAATTTCTTTTAGTTTTTTGATATATTTCTTCATTAGTCTTATTTGAAAGATCATTTATTCTTATATCTATTTTAGAAGTACATTTTAAGCATTTTAAATTAATTTATTATGTTAAAAATATTTTCATATTTACTAGATCTCTCTTTTTAATTAAAAGCTTATTAGTATATTTATATCTATCATATACTAATTTTATTTAAGTATTTTGTGATCATTTGCATTAATTGAAAGGATCATTTTGATTAAAATAAAATAAATTATTCTTGAAATTTTAGAGTATATGTCAAATCTATTATATACCAAGTTTCTTTATCAAAATAAAATTTATAAAAAGTTAAATTATTTTATGTCACTTATCATTTTATTCCAACTAATATCCTTTGTTTAAATAATTTTATCTTGTTGAAATTTAGTAAAGCTTGTTGTTTTTATTGTTTAATAATTAAGAAAAAGAAATTTAGTTGAGAGTTAATCATTCTTACACTATTATATATATACTAATTATGGTTTCTCTTAAACTTAAAATTATTCATTGCTGAAATTTATTTTATTGTGCAATAACCTATTATGAAATTATTTTAAAATCATTTTTATATTAATCTACAAATTATAATAAAATAAATATCTTAGTAAGATCACTTTAAGATATTTATTTTATTATTTCTTATCAAAATTAAATGACGTTATCTTTGTCAATTATAAGTTGTAAAGTGATCATTTTATAAGTTGTGAGATCACTTTTGAATTAGATACTTGGTATAGTTGTGAGATATATTTTATCAAAATTTATTATTTTGTATTTTTCTTTTTGTGCTATAAAATTTATATTGGGGTTGTACTCGCTTCTTTGTAGGAGAGTATATATTGTTATAAGAGTTGTACTCGCCCCGTTATAGGAGAGTACTGTTTGTAAACTATTTTGCATTTAGTGGATTCCTAGTCAGTGGTGACTAAGCATGGATGTAGGCCGATTTTGGGGTTTGGCCAAATCACGTAAAAATTATGTGCCTATTGTCTCTCTTTACTTTATTGTATTTTATTTTTTGCTGCATTGAGAATTGTATCTTGTCATTATAAAATCAAAAATTATTTTTCTACTAAAATTTAAAATATAAGATTTAACTTTTAAAATTTTTAATAATGTTCAACCCCCCTCTCTCCCACTTGGGTGCTATAGTGACTCACAAAAACTATATCAAGGTACTAACAATCGCTCCATCAAGACAAATTTTGCTAACGAGTATAATGCATGTACACCAACTAGTTGATGCCATAATTGTTAAGGTTATCTTAAAGACCATCTCACAACCCTTATAAACTTAGGCCATTAGGACCGTCAATGCCTCAAGGAAAAGACGAAACATCATCTAGAAGGTTCAATCGTAACCAACTAAGTGCAAATCCATGCAATACACCAGGGTTCATTACTCCAAATTTAAAATAGATTATAAAATGGCAATCCCAGATAACACCTAGCTCATTTAAGGGAAAGTTATTGTAATGTCGGGGGCCCAACAGTCTAAATTGTTAATATCCATATTGTAGTGACAATTTAATGGTAAATCGAGCCATCCAATAACCCTATCAAAATCTGTATCAAGCTAGAATAACTCTGCTAAGTGTTTCATCAACAACTAATACAAAATGACAAAAATTAAAATTGGGTAATTGGGAAGCATTTTTCGTTTGTAAGTCGAGATATAAGCTTCAAGGAGTTTTGTGGCATAAACTTCACACTCAAAAAATTGCATAAAAAATATATATTGTACATATTTCAAATTTTGAAGTAAAAATTACAAATTAATATCAAGAAATATCAAAATATTAAATAGTAATATATCAACATCCTAATAAAGTAAGAAGTAACAAGTTGCATAAAGGAATAAGTAACATGCTAACATCCAAACATTAGATCAGGAAGGATAATGCAAATAACAAACTATCAAAGTGAGCCAAGATACCACAAAAAAATTACTAGAACATAAAAACGTAACCACCAAACTATGTTTAATGTTCATCATAAGTCTCTTTTTAGTCTTTTTCACTCATACTATCCTCCACTTACATAAGAAAATAACAACCCGTCAATATTAGAATATCTAAATTTTAAAATCTTCATCACTGTCATCACTCAAGGGATCTTCATTTGAATCATTTGCATGATGCATTACTTTTTCACCCAACCTCATCCTCAAATCCATATTTTTTCATTCCTCTAAATCTTCAACTTCAGACTTCTTCCTCTTCCCTTATTAATAACAATCAATAAAAAAAATAATAATTTAAAATAATGAATAATTTCATTCTTCATAGTAAGCTTTTCAATTACATAAATTTGTATGGATACCTTTTTGTTTATTTCATGTTAGTTGCAGTAGATTTATTAGCCGTATTTTATCGCCTTATCAATTAAGTTAACACTGAGATCCTCTTTCTAAAAAACAAATAGAGTTGCTACTTTCTCGTCATTTACAAAACATCCATCATATAGCATGCCATTACGAAGGAATGGATTTTCATTATCTTTTATCTTTTTTTTTTCAAATTTCTTTCATTTATTCCCTTGTTATACATAATTTAAACAAATGAGCTCATCTGTAATTTATTCAAATGATTTTTTTTTCTTTTTGTATGAATATAATTGTATGTACTTCAATTTTGTTCAAAACTTGTAGACAAACAAGTCCCAATACTTCAACAGCAAATCGCTATAGCTCCGGAGTGCTATCATCAAATTAAATCCATCATTCAACTAAATTTAAAAATAGAAACTAAAATTGAGATAATTCTTCTTTATTATAATCAATAATTAAAAAAAATTCACCTAAGAATATTTTGCAACTGTATTTTGGGATGTTGTAGTCCCAAGAATCCTTATTTATTTCTAAAAGAGACAAGTTGCATATTAGTCTTCTCTCGCTCAATTGAGTCAGCTATCAACCTATCCACGCAATGATACAAGCCTAATTTGATTAATCTTAAGATTAGCTAAGTTATTTTAAGCATACCGAAATCATAGATTAAGGTAATATGTTGTGGCATTCAAATGACAATGAAGTTTAAGCTCCCACCATTCATCAATAATTTCTCATATCTCCTTGTAGACTTATCTCCTCATAAATTTTGAGCGATCAACTTCTTAGCCTCATTCACTACAATATATAAAGCTCATGATTGACTATTTCTCTGAATCCACCATTCTCAAAATTTGAACCATTCACTTTGTTGTTATTATTGCATAGTTAATAATTAACAAAAACCTCTCATTTAAGACAATATTTCTTACTTCTTTCCCTTCAACTTCCTTTGCCCAAGCACAACTAAATTATCAGGAATGAACATACATTCTAAAAACTGTTGTGCTTCTAGCATGCTTTGTGGAGTCAGGTAAGCTGTAACAAAGCTAGTTGTAGCAAAACATAAGATTTCCTTCTTGAAAATTTTTTCATTGACGCCAAAACTCACGAGTGATTGTAGATGAATTTTATACTACATTTTACTTTGCTCAAAGAATTTTTGTGCTGAGGCAAGTCGCCAAGTCATTCTAAATCAAATCAATATAGTCAGTCTCACACGATGTCTAGTACCATAGTATCTCTTCTCCATTAACTTCTTTCAGTGTGACAACTTCAACAATTATAATTAAATGCTCTTCAATGACTCCATCAAGAAGTCAAAAAATATACTATGCATCTTTAATTTTGTCTGATGTTTCAATAGATTTTAAGAAAATGGTGTTGAAGGGATTGTTAATTAAAATATTGATAGAACTTCTATTCTTGATATTAGATCAATGGTCAGACATGATCATTATTTTAGTCTGATTCCAAGTTCTCTTAATCTTCTTAATATTCTTTTTAGTATTATTTAGCTCCTCACGTAACACTTAAGTTCTTAAGTTATGCATAGATGATTGTCTCAAGCCTCAACCATAAGAACCTATACACAGATCATGCTAACACTTTCATAAAAGAATTTCAATTTCCAAGCAGACACGCTTGCACGCCTCTCCACTATTTCCAAAAAACATTTAATTGATAATCTTGTATCATCTCTATTATCCTCCATATTTATCATTTGATCTATATGTCCTCTTGTGCCTCTACATGACATCTATAACAATATACATAATGAAACTTTGACACTAAGCCTTCCATAATAAGAACTAGCGTCCATTGTACCATCATACTATAATTGTGCTAAAAGCTATGACATGGTAGACTTTATTATGTACAGATGGATCTCTTCTCTCACCACTTTAAGAACCTTTGCACGTGATGTAACATTCTTGTGAGAGCCTGCAATGTGCTTTTTCATTGATGTGACACCACCCTTGACAACTTTCTCACAATAATTACACTTTAGATAAAATATAAATTTTGTCAATCTCTAAATGTCAACTTGCATGGTATGTGTCCATGTTAGGCCTTTTCTACTAGTGGAGGTTTTTCTTTTCCGCTAAACAAACTTTTACAATCAATAATAATTTTTTATTTAAAAATTAAAATTCTTAATGCTCAAATAATAAAAACAAGAAATATATAAACTAAATAAACTAGATTGAGAAAAGAAAAAATTTAAGATTCACGAATTGTCATAAAAAAGAATGAAAAATTAGGAAATAGTAGTAGCAACAAATGACAATGGAGATAACTACTAAAGCCGAAGGCAGCTGCTACTAGGTCGGTCGGTCAGTCATGGCAATGGCTGCAAGAAGACTGGTAGTGATTGCAAAGGGTAGTGAATGTGCTGCTAAGAAGCCAACGATAGAGGCAGTTGCAGGGAAGGCCAATGGTAGCAATGGTAGCTGCAAAAATACTGGTGACAATAACTACAAAGGAGACTGGCAACAATAATTATAGAGGCAACCAATGGCAGTAACAACAAAGCTTGACCACTGAAGAGAGGATCGTGGGTGAGAGAAATCATGAGAGACGAGTGAGAGCATGAGAGGCATTATGATTAAGAGAAAAATGAGATAAAAAAACTTAATTAATTCTAAAAAATAACTAAAATGAGGCTTATGCCTCAAGCACAGTGAGGCAAGGCACATGTCAACAAATGTTAGGAGTATGCCTCACATCTTAAGAATGATGCACAAACCTTATTGCGATTTGTTTGGTAAAAGTGCTAATATGCACCTCTTATTGTGCAATTTCAAATCATGTAAAATGATGATCAATGACTTAGTCAATCCCACTCAAAGTGCATTCTCTACTAGCGCAATCTCAATATAAAACATGAGCCTCAACTAACAAACATGTCATAGACATCATTCTTCAAAACATTAATGGCCTTTTTTTCTCTAAGGATTTGATATTACTACCTTCCATAAGCTAATTACCCCACTTGAAGAGCATATTATTCAACAATCGAGTTCAAAGTCAACTCAAAAGGCCTAAAACCAGTGCCAAAAGTAACATGAGTAATACTGACGTCCACATAGCTTTCTTTAAAAATGACAATAGGATGAGGCTTGAAATGATGATATCGGCATCCAACAAAGCAAACTCAAATGCAAGAAAATGGCAACAAGGATTTGTTACAAGACAAGCTAAATAAGCAATACAAAGCTAATTCAAAATGGAATACCTAAAAAAAATCTTCCAGAAATTTATTAAGAAAGAGTTCCAACTCCTCAAATCAAAGAGGCTTAAAGAAGTCAATATAGTCACCTAATTTAGTGCCTACACCATTGGATATTGGGCCACACTCTTGAAGATAGCTTTTTTGTAAAAAATGGGTGGAAGATAAATGCTAGTTAATAGACATACAATTATCTGATAGTTTTCTTCTAAACCCTAAAAAGAGTTGGAAAAAGCCATTAGAGCCAACCATGAATACATGATCAATGATATAAACATTATAAATCCCGATGAAAGCGCAACTCATAATGCTATTGAACTAGCTCAGCAAGTGAAGGACAAGGATAGAGTCTGCTTTGCCAACTCTGAAAGTAACAAACCACGCTCCTCCACTTAATCCAAATATTTTTAAGATAATGAAAAGCATATAGGTGTTTACTATATAATCTCTCATAAAAGAGTCTGAGCATTTTATAAGTAATATCATATGATCAAAAGCTTAAGTGAGATGAGGATCCCACACTTCAAACCAGCTTAAGCATATTGGGAGTGAAATTAACTACATCTATAAAGTCAATCAATTAACTCTAACAACTCAAACACCAATAATAGGGAAAATCCATGCTCAATCATATGATACATCTTGAAGAATACATGCTAACTAACTCCCAAGAACTTTGAGAAAGATGTAGTTGAGAAAGTACAATTTCAATGCTAAAAAAATCCCTACGAGAATCCTAAAATTATGACAAAAATGAAAATTGAAACATATGAAGAACCTTCTCTTCCCAAATTGACCAAGGTGAGGCTCCACAACAACTCTTTGTTAAGGCAATCCTCTCTTATATGAAGAAGTTCTTGAGACTTCTCAAAATCTATGATGCGCCTATAATATCATTCAAATTGAGGAAAACCTTAGTCAAGACTCTTGCTGAACCCAAAGCTTGTTAGGCTCACTTCACCAAAACATCAAAAAAAAAAAAAACTTTTATAACAATAGAGTCTTTAAAGTAACCTTTATCAAGAAAGGCTTGCTCTTAGGCATAATAGAGCATAGCCACCTATTCTACCTTTCAACAAATATTAATGTAACAAGCTTTAATCAAATTCTCATTCATCTAGACATGTAGATTTACTTGATGAATGTTAAAACCTCAATCAATATATCCTTGGTACATGAATATTGAGCTTAGATAAACCAATGTTCCACAGATTTAATGAACAAAAAATATTTGGGTCCCTTATCCTGCAGTCTCAATTTAGTAATCTCTGAACTAAAGGCAAATTTCACATCATTAATGGTGACACCTCATTCCAAGCACTTTTAAGAAACCTTTGGTTACATGAATAAGAGATAGTCTTGTCAACTCTCAACCAATATATGAAATATGTACATGTGTATGTGTGTGAACATATATGCACCTTAACTTCTTGAAGACAATCAAGCCACACATACACACACATCTTAACTTCTTAAAGACAATCTAGCCAAATTCTCTAACCTTGCGACAAGTAAGTTAGAGATCAAGGTTCAAAGAAGAACACTTTTACATCTAAGCGATCAACTAGATCATGTCCCACCTATATCTCTTAAGCTTCTGTGTAAATGAAGCGGATAAAAATGTCAAGGGTGCTTGTCCCTTGCAATCTCAATATATTCAACAAGATCAAATTATAGCTTTGTCAATCTAGATTTCCTATAAGAGGAGATAAACTAAGCCAAGAAGGTTAAATCTTAATCATCATTTACTCTCTACCAAAAGTCGTTCACCAAAGCCCATGAAATGCATCATAAACCATCTCAATAAACAAAGCCAACAGGATTCAACATTAGTCATCTTACAACCTCCTAAAAGTAGTAGAATGTAATGAACATAACACATCCATGATCGCCTTCAAATCCCTAGCAAAGGTTAACCAACAAGTTAAAGTATTGACCACACTTAACAAAAAGTTATCTCTCTATCCCCAAAAAATCCTGATTTTGGTTGATTTACACCTCTACAGTAGAGCATTATTGATTGAATAAGGCCTTGGCATCTTGCTACCTCCAACAAATTATTACGAGATTTAACCTTGACTATCTTAAAATTCTTGAGTCTAATCTACGACAATCCCATAAGGAGCTGAAAAAATGGAAAATGGAGTTCATAACCAAACAATCTATAAACTTCACCCAAAAAACAAATCAACAAGTCTCCAACTAAAATTTGTCCTTCCAATTATTGGGAGGCCTCATCTTCTTGGATCAATATTGAACACCCCATTAGAATCCCTAGTGATGTTGCACCCACCTAGATTGACAACATGATTTACACTAAAATCCCTAGTGGAACTATCTAAAAAATTCTCCCACAAAGTCAACACTCATCCATGAAAATGGAGGCATGATTAGAGATAGAACATTTGAGATCAATAAATGGCAAAGACAAAAAAGCTTATAAGTGGGATACATGAACCAATAATAGTTGTCATCCTAATAAAGAAGATATGGGTGAAGGAATAATTCGATAATATACACATATATAAGAGGGGAAAAAAAAGAATGCTCGAGTGATAAATATCTATATAAGTGGGATACATGAACCAATAATAGTTGTCATCCTAATAAAGAAGATATGGGTGAAGGAATAATACGATAATATACACATATATAAGAGGGGAAAAAAAAGAATGCTCGAGTGATAAATATCCATATTTGTATTTAAACTTATCTCTATATTAGTGAAAACATCTCTTTGTGTGAATGGGAATGCAAGCGAATATCGTTGAACTTCATAAATCTCCTCTTATATTTTTCTTTTTTAAAAAAATTTTATTGTTCATTCTTATATTAATTATTGCACGCATTCGTGTGACCTTCCCCAATATTATCTTCCAATGATAAATGCATTTACAAGAACCATAACTAGAGTAATCAACATCAACGTCAAAACTTCTCAAAGTTCAAGGATAACTCTAAACATCCTAGTTTGGGCCACCATACATAGTAATATATTTCCTAATGATGACTATACCAAAACAAATCTCAAACATAAGAATCTGTCATAATTCCAAACTTAGACTTCTTTAAGAAAATCAAAAATTCGAAAAGCCAAAAGCTTTGCTACGCCATGCTCAAAGTTTCAAACCACCTTTCACACTAAGCTTAGGGAAAATGGTAAATTCAAGACTAATTGAATATCACAAAAGAGCCAATATTTATGGTGTGCACCTATGATCTCATTACAAAAATCTCATGTTAATAAGAATATGACAAGCTCCGTTTGCACCAAATTTATGGGGCAAGCATTGAATAAACCAAACTATGGTTACCAATAAAGAACATTTACGCAAATTAGGTCAACTACCTTCTCAAATTACAAACTAGTTTCTATGATATACTTGGGACAATTGAATCATGAGATTCGACTAAGTTTATCATCATTTCCCCATCATCTCCTATAAATCCACAAACAAAATCGTTTTCTCTCCTCAAACCATCACAATAGGTAGATAACAATAACAACAAGCCTTTATCCCACTACGTAAGGTTGGCTATATGAATCCTTCTTCTCCATTGAGCCCTATTAAGTGTCAAATTCTTATTTAATTCTAAAAAAATAAGGTCATTTTTTATACTACATAATCAAGTTTTTTTAGATCTACTTCTACCTTTCTTAACATAGGTCCAATCCAATACATCTACTCTCCAAATTAGTTTATCGAACGACTGACGTTTTATGTGACAAAATCATATAAGGTAAGTCTCTCTAATCTTATTTGCCACTAGAGCTACTCCATCCTTTTCACGTATATATTTGTTTTGTATTTTGTGTCTAAATCTAAAGCCACTCATCCACCTAAGCATCCTCATCTCTGCAACACTTAATTTTGTACTTTTCTTTTATTGGCTAATATTCTACACCATAAATCATTACAAGTCTCACCACCATCTTATAAAATTTTCCCTTAAGTCTAAGTGGTACTTTTCTATCACACAACAAGCCAAATGCATTCCTCCGCTTTAGCCATCTAACTTGCATACTCATTTATTTCACTTTCCCTTTGAACAATAAACCCGAGATATCTAAAATGTTTACTCTTTTTAATGATTTGATCACCCAATATCACATCCCCACCAGTAGATCTTCTACAACTAAAATTATACTTCATGTATTCAATTTTAGATCTACTCAAACAAAAGCCATTAAGCTCTAAAGTTGACCTCCATAATTCAAGTTTCTCTTCACTCCTTTAGTCTTATCAACAAGAAGAATATCATCAGCAAAAACATAAACAATAGGTAGAATTGTACAAAAAAGTCTTCACAATTGAAAGCTTGACGTCTAGCCTAAATCAAAAGTTATCCCACTCAAGCGAAATAGCTAATAAGTTATAGAAGCATAGAACCAAGAATATGAAGTCCTCTAAGAGAAAAAAAAAAATTTAAATAGTGTTTTATCTACTGTATAACATATCTACTGAAAAATTATCCTTGATGCTCAAATTTCCTAAAGCCAAGTGAGCATTTTAGGGTCCACAATCACATAGCAAAGAAGAAATTGCAAGCCAATTATGAATATATTTGATGATTTGATCTAATAAATGCAATAAGCTTATCAGAATTATATGTGTAACAGCTTTTTGCCAAACAAATGGGCAACAAATTGTATATTACAAAAGGCTTATAATTATAAAACAACTCTTTTAAATATAAGCATTTTTTTTAAAAGGAAAGGACTGGCACTTCTCTTAATATGGCCAACATAACTCATAAACTGCCTCCACTAGCTTCAAAAGCTCTGCCTCCCTATATTTTATCGGGGTACCTAGAGAAAGAATGAAAATACTACATTCTTAAAGCTTAATAATACCTCCTCCCAAGATGGATATCCAAATCACATCCCTGTGTCAATTCAAGGGAAAATTTATATTTCAAGTAAAAAATGCAGAAGAGATTTCAAGGTCATATAAAAATCTGGAGATGAGTTGAAACTATAAATGATCATGATCTGATGCATACCACTCATCAAAGCAATGTGATCACTTATCAGTATTTTCTATATTAAGCAGTAAAAAATAAGTTGCACGCAAATTGCCAGAAGTTTAGAATGCTAAAAAGAATCATACGAAAAAGAACAAGTGCATGTGTTTTCTCTCCCATTCTATTCAATGTATTTTCTCCTGCATAAATCAGTACGAAAAGCTCTTCCAATCTCATTTTATATTGCACAAAGCAAACCACTCTAAGCTCGACAAGCTATTCCAAACTCATTAGCATAATCACCTTTGATTACTTCTGGTGCCAACAAAGTAAGAAGGGGTAAGTTAGATGGGAAGCACAAAGCAAATAGTCTGTTAATGAGGATATCTTCATAGAAGCCACTCCGAGTTAGAAGCAAATCATTACATTTTCTCGCTTGTCATATGTCAGTAAGGATAATTGCTTTTCCCTGGGAGCAGATGAGATTTCAATCTCTAGTGTATCAGCTTGTAATTAAAGGCATTTGTACGGAAAGGCTATTTTTCTAAGATACACATGTATGTCTTTGAGTATGAAAGATGCAATACAAGGCACACAACAAGAATATTTTAGATTATACTGATATTTTCTGGATAATGTAGTGTTTTTAATATTATTTCTAGTATTTTTTTTTAATTTCATTATTATTCATTTGATTGTCATAAAATATTAATATAATTATTTTAGGATTTATCTTGTTTGATGTTTCATAAAAATCATATAGATTTAAATATTAAATTAATATGATTTAATCATGCAAACCCATTTCTACAAACAAATATTTCAATGCACGTAAATTTTAATATCCTATCATAAATGAAAATTGAAAGCAATTCCTACTTTTCTTTCTTTACTTTCTCTCCTTACTATTCCTCGTAGATTCCTCTCTCATGATTTCACCCAATCACCAAAACAATCAGATCGCAAAAGAATGACTCTTAATTCACATCTAGTAGTGAAAAACCTAATTTCTTTCTCTACAAGCTTAATTCATCGTTCTCTCCATCAAGGACTTTAACCAAAATCCCAGCAATTAAATGGTTGACTTGAGAAAACATGGAAAAAAATAAAGAATGAGAATATCATCAAGGATCTATCATCAATTTGATATTGAAGCGATAGTAATTAATCAACAAGAACAAAAATATCAGAGAAACCATCAAATATGAAGTTGCAATAATAAGCTACATACAGCTAAACAGCATGAATCATAAAGCCATTCACCATTAACATTTTCTATACAAATTAAATAAGGTAGTGGAATAGTTTAAACTATAATGGATCATTATGAAGAACAACAACAAAAATCGTAAATGCCAATTTCAGAGTTACAATCAACAAGAACAAAAATATCAGAGAAACAGTCAATTTGAAGTTTCAATAATATGCCACATAGAACTGAACAGCATAAATCATAAAGCCAATTACTATTCACATTTTCTATACAAATTAAAAAAGGTAGTGGAATAGTTTAAACTATAATGAATCATTAGCAAGAAATTATAAACTCCAATCTCAAAGTTACAAAAAAACTTCTTTTTTCATTATAGGTTAACTAACAGAAAGCAATATAACTCAATGAATTGGAAATAACAGAAATTCCAGCAATTAAAATGTACGGAGCTCGATAAAAAACATTTTAATGTGTTCCAAAAAGTACTGACCTTGAAACCACAGCCTGAAGCACAGGCACGAAAACATTCCTGCATGATGCAAAGAATTCTAATAAAAGACTGAAAAAACAAGGAAAATTAATAGGTTGGAACATCAGTTTGTTAGATTCTAAACAAATTTAACAGCTACAGATTCCTTGCACTAATTCGAAAAATAACCTTTTGAAGTCAACTGGACAATGATGGAGGAAAATTGATTGTGGCATGGTATTTATTGAAAATAGACATAATTGTACACTGCAGTAGAAAACCTTGAGCAGAGTGAAGACGGAGAAATTGACAGTAGTGAAGCATTAAAAAAACAAGGGAATAAGAAGCGCATGAAGTCCACACAAATGTAGGGTTTGTGGAGGTCATGCAGTACAAGAGATGCATCAAGAATATTTAAGAATTAATTTAGCATTTTTTTTGGATTATTCTAGCATTTTTTGTACTATTTATAGTAGTTTTATTTCATTTAATGTAACAAGTTTTTGGATTATGTTATTTTTAAATTAGATGATAAGATTTTTAAGACTTATCTTGAATAAATTTTAAATGTTCCATTTTATCATGTAACCATATATCTATAAAAAGAGATTTTAATACTTGTAATTTAATTATCACATTATAAATTAAAATTTGAGTCAAGAACTCTCCTTATTCTCCTCTATTTTCTTTTGTCGAGTATCTCTCTTGTGTTTTCTCTATCATTTTGAGATTTACAAATCATGAGATTCCTCTTCATATTTAACAATTCACTAGAAATTCATCTAAGAAATTCTCTTCAAAGTCGCAAATTAACTATCAGGTTCTGCTAGTACTCGAAATTCATCCTTTAAATTTCTTTAAAATTTTCATTCTAAAAGCTTAAAGCAATATCTTGTTTAAAGGAATGATTCAGAGATAATCTAACAATCCAAAGAGAAATTCAAGAGAACAAAAGGAGAGAAAGAGCAAAAAGAAGATCCACCATCAAGGTGTTCATCAAGTAATTTCAAAAAAAAAAAAATTACTTAAGTACTTACATTACACCTAAGTCGCCGCTCCCCTTTCAATACCCTTATCTATACAACTCCACGCATTCCACCAAAGTTTAAGTAAAATTAAATAAAATAATTCAAAACCTTACCACTGACCTAATTTAGCCCTAACCCTAATATACTAAACTTAACTCCACATTCAACCTATCCTACACTATCCCTTCCACCTTAGCAAGCATCTCTCTAATTTCAAGGTTCCAATAAACTGATTTAAAAAATAATTCTATAAATAACTTATTTAACAATCCAAACATAAGAGTATACTTTTGATAGTTATACTGATTTTTCTAACACTAAAAACAAAAAATTCTTTGATTTGACCATTCTAGACACTTTATAGATCAACATAAGAAACCACAAGAAATCATATTCTACATAAAGTCATATCAAAAAGCTATATCCTATGCTGAAGGAAAAACTCATTACATGCTGATAATAAATGAAGTAACAAATAAATAATTGTCGCATATATGACTTAACTTTGTTGACTGATTACACACATGTAATCATAGTTCTTTAATCCTTATTCAATATGATAACTACCATGAGTCAAATTACAATAAATCATATTCTAATGAGTACTATTACAATGGGTCTATGATTACAAAAAGCTATTTACAACCATGACTATGTCCATGCTTATCATAACTAGTCTCATAAATATTATAAATCATCATAGTGATATACTAATTTTGATGCAAATGATCGTTGTGAAAATTCCTTTCATCAGAATATAAATATCAACATTAGTATGAACATACATATGATCATTCCAACTCAAAACCATCTTATCATAATGATAGATTATATTATAAACTAATTTCTTGTACTCCATAATTTAAAAAAATTTGTATTAATTCTACAAGTTCAAGCACATATGTCAACTCAACTATGTCAAACATTTGACAAAGATCTACTTGATTTATTGAGGGATGGCATTGCAATGACCATATTTCTACAAATAAACTTGATAATGATAATCACTTATCACTAATTGATCGAACTTAAACTTCCTGTTATGCTTGAGATTATTAATGAACCTAAATCTAAGATTGCATTTGACCTTATCATTGTGTGGGCCTAATATGCCTTATGTTATTACTATTATTTGCAAGTACCATGATACAAAGCAATAAATTAGTCCACAAATTTATTTATTCCTGTAAGATTTCTCTTCAATATACAAGTAATTCCATAAATTCTAAAAGTATTATATGTTTCCTCACCAAGTATGCAAACTAAGTTCATCAAATCATTGTTATCAAGGTTTTAAAAACTAGACCACCAAACCGATAGGTTCAACCATGAAACAAACATACAACTCACTCAATTAGCTTTAAAAATTATTTTTGCATCAAACCGATGAAAGTCAATATGAAATGCTAGTTTGTCGAAACAAACCCTGATTATAGAAAATCGGCTAGCCCAAACAAAACCCTTTTAATCACATTAATTCTCAATCCAAAGGTTTAAAATTTTCTTATAAAAATTAAATCTATAAATTATATAAAGCTAAACTTATAACCGAAACCAGCATTAAAACTTAATATTTAATTTTAAAAAATTTCAAAACAAACCTTATAAGTCATATACTAAAAAACCTCATTAACATGAGCTTAACCAAGCTAATCCATAGCATGTCCACAACCTAAATGAGTTATGTGCTCATGCATTATAGCTCTTCTTTTTTCATTTAAGCAGTCCAATACTCTCTCAAATGATGTAGGACTAAAAAAGTAGTATGTTGAAATATGATTGAGACTGCAAGAATGAGGAATTGGGGTGTGGGATTTGAGCTTTTAAAATATTAAATAAGCTATAAGATATGAGAATATAATAATAACTATTAAATTTTTAAACTTTTTATATTATAAATTTATACTTTTAATATAAAGTACATTTATATTTATATATCTATATTATAATTTTTTTATTTTTAAATATATTTAAAATGTATATATCTAGATTCATAATATGCATATAATTTTTTTATTTTTAACAAGCTTTAAATTTACAATTATCGAAGATATTACATGTATATGAGTTGTATTTATTTTTGTCACGTATTTAATGCATATTTACATTATGGAATCAATTTAATTATATTAAATAACTGTGATATTTACTATATAACCCGATTCAACCCTAATTGAACCATTGAACTTTGAACCTCTCATTTTAGTTCCTTATCTGATCCAATTTTCAAAACCTCGATTGTTACCGTCATCATGCAATAATGGGATCCTTAAGCATGGTATTCATCTCAAAATATTGCAATGATGCATGGAGATGAATGAATATGAAGCCTTCATATCTTATTTCCTACATTTATACTACATATGATGAAGATTTAAAAGATACTCATAAAATAGTTATGCTATCACCAACTCTATAGAAACCAAACTCCCAAAAAAAGACTTACGCATGGCTTTCAGATCTTGTGATTTCATCATTCAATTATGAATTAAATTTTGAATCAAGAGTTTCCTTATTATTCTTTGTTCTCTCATCTTTATCATATTTACTCTTATTTTTTCTATAACTTTTAATGAATTATAAATCTTGAGACTGCTTGTCATATTTTCCTAATTGCCTAAGAAAATCATTACATAAAATCTCTTCTCAATGTTAGAACCAACCTATCCTCTCTTTATAATAATCTCTATAAGCATAACTCACCTTTGTCATATTTCCCCTTATTTTTTCTATAACTTTTAAAAAATCATAAATCTTGAGACTACTTAACATATTTTCCTAATTACCTAAGAAAATCATTATTTAGAATCTCTTCTCAACGTTAGAACTAACATATGGGTGTTCTCTTAATGTTTAAATTCCACCTATCCAGTCTTTATAATTATCCCTATATGCATAAATAAACCCATCCATTTCAAAAGGATAACTCAAACAAGAATCCAGCAATTCAAAAGGAAAAAAAATTTAAAGAGGAAGAACACGAAAGAAAAGCATTAACAAGGTCTTCATCAAGTGGACTGATATTCACAACCTTATTACTACATTGCAAATAGGTTACTTTTATGATTAAAACACATGAACATGAATAAATAAAATAGATAAACTAAATCATTGTTCCAAAATTGCCCTCCTCTATTAATGAAGTATAATATAAAAAAATGCATCCTCGTATCATTATTATTTTCAAAATTTGCTTCATCAATCTTGTCCTTATATTATATTCATTCTTGATTAAGTATTATAGTATTAAATTTAACTTGTGTATATCTTTTTACCCAATGTCTATCCATGTTACCTCTAGCCAACCATTTCATTCCTAACTCTTCAATATTAAATTTATGAAATAAATCCCAATTTAGTCTCAAAACATTGAATTGTTCTAATCTAGTCCCTGACTATACAAAATTGATCCAAAACGGTCCCTCATATAGAAATGTTGATACAATATTGACCATAATTTAATCCCTCAATAATACAAACTTGATCCCAATTTAGTCCTCAAGGAATCATTTTGGATCAAATTTACATAGCAAGAGACTAAATTGGAGCAATTTGATACTATGGGACTAAATTGGCAACTTATAAATAGTCTGGGGATTATTTTATAATTTAACCCTTAAATTTGCTTATTGTTAGTCCATTTTCTAACCTTGGTAGTAAATGTTTAAATCACCTAAATTTATTTTTCACTGTCATATTTTTAATATAAATTTCTTACAATGTTTTGCTGAAGCAATCATTTCTTAATCATGCATTCAAATTTTGCTACATATTCTTTTGTAGTATTCTCATTTATACCATGCTTAACTTGATCATTAGTTTACTTCTTTACCATTGAAAATATAGAAGCATATAGTATAACATGTTTAATTGTAGCTTTACAAAACTTATCTTAAGCCCTTTATCTTCTAAATATTTTTAAAATTTTTTAAACTTTTCACTTATTTCATAGGTGTCTTCATAATTACAATAATGTCATCCACAAGATAAATACTAAAGTACCTCATTTGAAATAGACTTTGTAATCATCTTTAAAATCAATACAAAAAGATGTAGATCATATGTTGATCTTTGGAATAATTTAATTGTAATAGGAAACTTTTTAATCACTCCACAACTCAATTTAATATTAGATAACATTGCAGTAAGAATATCCTTAATACTTCAATAAATACCTTTGACACACCTATTTTTTAAAAAAGCGCAAAATCAATTAGCATAATACTTGACAAAATACCTTTTCAAAGTCAATAAAACAATATAAGGATTGTTTGGATGCAAGTATTTATAACTTAAGGGTATTCTAAATATAGTGTGAACTAAATGTTGTTTGTTTAAAATTTAGAAATTTATTTTATTATGTTTGATTGGAACAAACAAAGATGAACGTTAAATATATATATATATATAGACATATAATACCTAAGGTATGAAGAGGGAAGGGACAGAGGGTGATGCATAGCATAAGCAATGGGTGGATTGATAGTGATTTTGTGAGGCTTCAAAGTTAGGTCTTTGAGGTTTCAAGAGACAAATGTTCGATAGCGGCTTCACATGAGGCACACATTATGATTTGCAAGTCTTCAAGAATGAGGCACAAGTAGATTGGAATTTGAAGGCAGCTTCAGGAGGCTTCACATGAGACATGGGTGTCAGCAACTTCACACAAGGTGCTCACTTCAAGTTTGAGGCTTCAAGAACGAGTAACATCATGTAAAAAAAGCCTCACACGAAGCACATGATTTCAATGTATTCCAAATTTGTCAAATTTCAACAAAACTAAAAATATTCTAATTGGGACATTCCAAATTCTGCAAAATATTACTTTGCATTTGATTTACTTCCTACCAAACACCAAAAATTACAAAATCTCTGCATTTATTTTATAGTACACTCATAATACTTAGAACCAAATATCCCCATAAAGATGTATTTTTTCTCTATAATTTGTTCATTAATTATATTAGGAACAAAATCACCTCTTTAATGAATCCACCTAGCATAAAACAAAATTGATTCTTCAAAACAGACATAATTTTTCAAGTCTATAAACTATTATTCTATCCTATAAATTTATTATGCGTGTTAAGGCACTTTAGAGTATTGAGTGTAATCATATATTAGATAGTTGGAAAATATATTAGTGAATACATATCTGGTGATTGATCTTCACCAATAGGCTAAAGTTTTTACGTTAAACTTTAAACATTTTTTTCTACGATACCTAACAAGTGGTATCAAAGCTAGTGAGTCGACTAAGATTAAAATGGTTCGTATAGTTTTTAGCTCTCATGAGTCTTGGCATCTTCTATTATGGTAGAGCAAAGTTTAAAAGTGGGTGATAATCTTAATGTACTATACTTGATGATAAAAGCTTATGTTTAAATAAGAGCTCTCACAAGATGAAGGGTTTGTTCAACACATGCAAGTATTGAATTCAACTCCACATTCAATAGTTGGAAGACATATTGTAAAAATACTAAGCAGTTGGGAACTCACCCGTAAGTTTAACTTTTAGGCTGAAAATAAATTTGACAATTAGTGTATCTACCTAACCCAATTCCTATCCACTTTGGTTTCAAACTCCCAAATAGTATGAGTCATAAGTTTAATTTCTCTATAATTGTCACAATTTAGAATATTTCCTTTATTATTAGTACCAAAATACTTCACCAATAATTTTGCATTATGTTAGCCTTTAGATTTCTCATTTAAAAGGTTAGTGAATCAAACCACCGCAATTTCACCCAAAACTCAAGTATCAAGAAGCATTTTATCAAGAAAAGCTTTCATTATATGAATCTTCTTCAAAGTTAACTCTATTTCATTTTTTTAGATCATTCTATAACATACTTCATCATGTGTTCATTATCCTCTTAAAAAAAAAATAATTCACAAAACTCTCATTTAACAATTTCTCAAAAGATCATTTACATTTTAACTGAAGTTTTATTATCTTTACTTTTGTCACAGCTAATTAAGGATCCAAATCACTTCTCTCTTGACTTAGTTATTTTATACATTTGTCTTCTGCTTTAGTGAATAAAAATCATTAAAAGATTCTAATTTTTCTTTGCTTGATGCTCTTTGCCCTTTTTTTCAAGCATCAACCTTCATCAAATCACTATAACCCTCAATAGAATTAATTTTTTTGTCATTATAGAAGAAAATTTATTTATCTTAATAATCTTGTTTACTTTCTCATTCCACCATTAAAGTCTTTTTATGTATAATGTATTTCTAGCATCTACTTGAATCTAATGAAATCATGTTGATGAATCTACTGTTTTCTCCCAAATCAAATTTAAGTAAATTAGAGAATTCCAGTTTATCATTCTTAGCATCTATCATTAAAGATTAGTGAATTTTGGCCTTTCAAATACCACCATTCCATACTAAGTAGTATTTCTTTTAATCATTTCTTTATGACTAGAATATAAATCCATGACTACTGACCAAACTTCCTCCTAAAACCACATTAATTTTTTTTATTAAATAATAAAATTTATTTATGATTTAATAGCACCAACTTTGAATGTGATCAAGTGATATTCTGATTTCTTAAAATATATATTCTCTATTACAAAATAACACTATAACAAATTTAAGTATAAGTACACCAACACATTTCTATACGATGCCACTGTAAATATTATAATGCTCTTAGAGTGCAAACTATTAAACATTATATCTTCATTTAAGTCACCCTATTAATTATCTTCTCTGGTTTAGATATAACATTATATATTTCAATCATTTGTTCATAAAATATCTTTTTTAACTATTTTATAATCCAATGTGAGGAACATCACCACTAACAACATTTATAATTAACTTAATATTAATCATCCTATTACATATATACATACATACGCACATACATACATACATACATATGCACATACATACATATATTACATACATACACACGCACACATATATACATACATACACATACATACATACATTACATACATTACATACATATATACATACATACATACATACATACATTAGATAAAAAAAAAATTCATCCTATTACATATCCTATACTTCAAAATTGTTATATTTAAGCTCTCCCTCAACTATTATCACTATCATATTTTTATTGTGTACCTTTTCAATAACAATGGCTTATACATTCCAGAAGATGTTTATTTTTTTTACATTTAATTTCTTAAAAATAAGTAATTATTCTAGAATGCTCAGGTGGATGAGTGATTTTACTGAGAGACAAAATGAAAAATGAATATATACATGACAAGATTGGAGTAACTCCGGTGGCAGATAAGATTAAAGAAAGTCGTGTTGAATAGTTTGGTCACATAAAACGTCGGTCGTCTAATGATCCACCCAATTAGGAAAGTAGATGTATTATTCGGCTTATGTTAAAAAAGGTAAAGGTAGACCTAAAAAAGACTTGGCTAGAAAGTATAAAAAATGACCTCAATTTACTAGGATTAGATAAGAATATGACATTTAATAGGACACATTAGAGAAAAAAATTCATGTAGCCGATTAGGAAAGTAGATGTATTATTCGGCTTATGTTAAAAAAGATAGAGGTAGGCCTAAAAAGACTTGGCTAGAAAGTATAAAAAAATGACATCAATTTACTAGGATTAGATGAAAATATGACATTTAATAGGACACATTAGAGAAAAAAAATCATATAGCCGATCCCACTACGTAGGCAGGTCAATATAATGTTTGTTGTTGTTATAAGTAAATATTCTTTATCTAATCATGATTCTCATTATTCTCTCATAACTTAATCTATCTAATCTTAATTTTTGACCCAATTAACCCTTGCCTACTTTTCACATAAGTAGAAGGTGTAGAGTATGGCTTGCAACCAATATTCTAGCCGACCTTGCATACTTTTCATTATAATAAGATTAAGTTATAGTGCATTAGTTAAGAGCATTTGCTTAATAAATCATTGCTTAGTTCTCACCAAAGTCAAGGCATGGTTCCTCACTTTTGACGAATACTCCAGCGCTAATAGAACTTAATTTTAATTCATGACTTTGGACACAAATTGCATGATGCAAGTTTGGCCTAACATCAAAATTCAACCTCTCTCATCAAAATTTGGAGCCAAAAACGGTGGTTTAACGCTACCATATCAGCACAATAAACTAGTCATTAGTAGGTTTTGATTCAAATGTATCTAGTAGTTTGGCTGCAAAGATACCAAAAGTATAACATGTATGTAACACATAAAAAGTTGCCACCAGAAGCCGAATTAAATGCATGTATTCCTCTTGCTTTTGCATAAAAAATAAAATTAAAAATTTAAAAAAAAAACTGTTCAACAGTTTCTTCAGTCCAAAATAATTATATTGAATAAAACCTATTGATTATTCATTAACGAAAGTTTGGCCAAATGCAAGACCTATTTAACTAATTGAACCATATGTAAGCAAATGTAAAACTTTATCATGACAATCTCCATAGATATCTGCTAAGTACATCCGTATAAGCAAATGCACAATAGGTACAACCATCCGGAATGATGAAGAGAACAAAAGTCAGATAACCAGATTCAACCACTGATAAATAATACATATTACATGAGGTAGCTACTTGTTAGAGAGAACAACATAAGTTGAATGGCATAAATAACTATTCATCTCATGACATTATTACACTAAAAAAGAAGAAAAAAAAATCATATAACAGAAGTTTGCAACACACTGCCATTTAGCACAATGTCATTCTGCAAACCAGTGACAGCTTGTAGAAATTGAACATCTTGAAAAGTAAAATTGCAGTCACCGGAGATAAAATTACAGAATTTGATATTTCTGCAGTGAACTTTTCAACTACGGTTTGGCTTTTTCTTTATGGAAATAAGACTGAACAGAAGATTAGCTTAAACGACTGTGTTCCCAACTAACTTGTCTAGAATATGATGTGGATAAAACAATAATCATTCAGTGTAATAAAGATTCACGTTGAAGCCACAACCACATAAGTTTAATGATGCAACCAATCCGTAAGGATATACTCATAACAGCAGAAAAAAAAAAAGGAATAAGCAAACATTGAACAGTCAAAATAATGTAAACTAAATGGAGCATATCCTTGACAAAAATTAAATTTAAAAAATGGGAAATCTCCTAGACCTTGATGTGTAGTAAACAACAGCTCAGCGATTTATTGTACAACAATGAAAAACATAAATGCATGATTTTCACGAGAAAGTAGTCTAAGGTACAAAAGGAAGCAATTCAGGAAGAAGCACCTTGACCTTGCTAGTTTATTCATTGTGCATCACATAGCTGAAAAATTTGCTGGAGATGAATTAGAAAACTTTGGTTGGCGTTAGGGATCCATAAACTATCTGAATATTTGCAAATGCAAATCTTGGATATAATCATCATCAAATATATCTTAGTTTATTGGTGATGGAATTATAAATTCTACTTCATCATTCACTCTTATCTGTAACACCTTTATGTAGATTTCAATTGATCGAAATTCCTCCTTACATGGCATTTACCTACACCTTTTCCAGTTTCCTAAGCCTTCAGATTAGCTAACTACAATACGGATGCTTCATCTTTTCTCAAATAGTTATTACATGTTTGATGTTTCAAAGAAGCATGCAATTCAGTAACAAAAAAATCTAGTTCGCAAGATTGAGTTAATCAATAGGGCATGTTATATCGAACATTCAAAACAGACAGGCTGCTCTTTGAGAAACTTTAATTTCTCTGCACTAAACTGATGCATTTATGTCAATGATTTTACAAAATAGAAATAGGTATTGACATTGGAATGTTATAGTTAGATAACTGAAAACTCAAAGTTGTGTTTAGTTCATAGGAGATGTTCTAGCGACTACAAGCAAATGAGATAACTGATGATGATGATGATGATGATGATGATGACGATGACGATGATAGTGCAGATATTCTAAAACATCAGCATTAAAATTTTCCACTCGAGAACAATGTTCAAAACTCTGATGCCTTAAATGATAGGTAAATCATCAGTAAATTAATGGTTAAAAGTCCATAAAAGATATGGTTAAACCAACCAAAGAATAATTGTCATCCCCAGGAGATCTATCAATGAAAGAAGTCCATTGACGATCCTTCAGAACTGGATCCTTGTAACATAACTCACTGCATGCTTCAAGACCTACAAATCAAATACATGAGAATATGAATGATCAGGGCGGCAATTAAATGTTTAAGTGAAACTTGGCTTAGCATTATGAAACCTGAATAGTAAACTTGTATTCTCAGTTGAATATCACCTGCAAGTAAAAAAATTCTCAATTTCCAATTTCTCATTACCTTTGCTACCGCCCCCACCCTAAACTCTAATCTACACACTTGTAAGAGAGTGCAATGGGAGGACTTAAACTATATGCAAATTATTGAATCCTAGCATATAATTATCAAAAAGCAATACTTTTAGTGGAAAGGCTAAAAGGAACCTGCTTATTAAGAAATATGCTCTAAAGGCTGTCAACTTAAGTCATGGAGATGGCATCTAGCACACATATATTGTAGATTCATGTGCTGAAACTAGAGAATATATACAAAAACAAAAGCCGCATTCTCCTCTTAACATAACTGGTTGGTGGTTCAATTGATTAAAAAACAAGAGACCCTCTGGACAACAGGATGAAGTGACTTGGATGATGAATGCTTTTGGTTAAAGACATCACACAGAATTAAAAGACCCAGATCTGTTTAGATGTTTCGCTTGCCATTTTTCAAGAGGAAAGACATAACAACTGGCACAGATAGCATAAGAGAAATTTATTTGCCGGGTTAAGGCATACATAAAGAAGAAGATAGCATCTTGTAAGGAGAAACAATTATTACAACACGAAGGAAAGATGCTTACATTCATCCCAGGTGTCCCCATCAGCACTGCATCCCTTCTTACAGAAAATTCTCCCTACAATAGGCTAGTGAAAGTTAATATAAGCATTTAAACATATAAAGCGCAATTTAAGTGCAGAGAAAATAGAAATGTAATCATGTTAGAACCAAAGGCAAGTTCAATTTTCAGTTTGTTTCATTAAATTGGTCAGCAGAGGCACAGAAAATTAATTGGGTGAAAAGTTCAATGGAACAGGAGAAACACATAGCTCTGAATCTAGGATTATTCTATTATTCCCCTCTCTTTAGATAAGTCAATCTTGCATCATGATATCAACCAAACTTGAACTCCGTCCGCATCATTCAAAAAAACAAAAAACAAAGAATAAGAAAAAAAAACGAAAATCTGATGATACTTTATCTACAAGGAGCCTGACAGATTCTAGACATTTTAAATTAAAGAGGAAAAGGTATATACGAGGGCTATAAGGAGCCTAAACTCAAATCGAATGAAAAGAATGAGGCCGAGGAGATTAACGGACACGGAATCAGGAAGACGCCTGCGTATTTCTTGGTGCAGCAGTTCCCGCAAGGCTGAGTCCAGTCCTTGGGAAACATTGCTTCGTCTGTTTCCCTCCTAGGTTTTCGTCCAATCAACGTTCTTTCATCGACGCCCTTGGCCACGAGGAGAGGAGAAACACGCGAAAAATAAGAAATGCGAAGACGAGGATCAGAGGATGGGTCTCTAAGGGTCAAGCCTTCGTTCCTGGAAGCCAAAAAACCAATTTTTGTTTTATAGCAATTAATCTGCGTAATATTTCAAATATAATGGAATCACCCACCGTCTCTTGGGCGAGGGTGATCGGAAACCTCCCGGATCGAGTTTGAATCCTTTCTAAGGTGGAGGCGCCTATACCTAAGGTGAGGAAAAGTAGATCCGATACGATGAAAGATTTAATGCCAAGCTCCGTGAGATTAATTAACGACATCCCCACCCACAAGAGGGTAGGGTGGATACCCATTGCAAAAAAAAAAAAATAAAAAAAATAAAATAAAATATATATATATATATATATATATATATATATATATGGAATCACAACATAATAAATGATTAATAAAAAATCTTTCAATCACTAGACAAAAATAAAGGCTGAATGCGAGTAATCCACCTACCCTCACATTTATTGATTCGAACGCAATCTTTTTTTGTGCTGTTGTGATATGTTAGTCCACCACATTGCTATCAAAATTAGTAGATCAATATGACTTTTTCTACTGCTTAAAGATAACGTTGAAATGTTAGCTCAGTTTCGCTTCAATGAATGATCTGTATTTAGAAAACAGCATCACGTGCTTTTCAAATTAAAAATGCTTATATTTAACCAAGCTGATTTGTATTAACAATATATATATATATATATATATATATATATAATATATATATATATATATATATATATATATATATATATATATATATATATATATATATATATATATATTGATATGACACTTAAAATACTACTACAAGACGAATCTGATGTTAAAAGCGGTGATCAATAAACCTGAGATCGCTCTTAAAATATCCTTTAAACTTTGGGATATCGTTAAATCAAATAGCTCTCAAATATGAAGTGTTTATAGTCAAATCGAGCATCTCGACGAGTCGAATCCAACAAGCCCAAGATCTTACAATTCTGACTTCATTTGAGCATTCAAATACTTAAAATACATCAAATGATCAAAGGAATTACTCTGAGCCGTCCGATGAAGTGGAGTGGTTCGGATTTTATATATATTTACAGAGATGCCACACCTCTAATCTATAAATAGCCCATTATTTTTCATATGAGGAGCCAAGAGAGAGAGAGCCCTAAAGAAGATCCTCCGAATCGCCACCACTGACGGCCGCCAACCACCGCTTAATGCCGCCGCTGCCGGGCCGCCGCCGCCGATCTCGCCCATCGACCATCTGTGTCATCATCGCCACCACTACCGTTGCCATCGCCATCATCAACGGTCAACATCATCAACATCGCCGTCAACATCGGCCAACATCATCACAACATCGCTATCAATATCGCCAACATCGTCTATTACTAGATCGTGTTCCTTCTCACATACTATTTTGTAATCTGTTATCGGAAGATCACTCTAAAAGAAATACAAAGTGAAAGATTTTTTTTTAGTGGTTTTCCCTCTTTTCGAGATTTTCAACGTAAAATTTCTGGAGTTTTCTTGTTCGCTCTTTAAATACATGTATGTGTCTGACTCTAAAGAAGCTAGAACTTTACTCTACCGCAATGGTTTTCTAGCACAAACAGCCATGCCCATCCGTGGATAGAGGCCAACCAAAAAATCAAAGCTCTCAAAGATATGATTTCAAGAATATCAAGGAAGTTCAACGCTTTGAATGGACAAATTCTGCGTTATCCCGCTTCTAGCCTGGGGATAAATACTTATCATTCTTTAAAATATTAAAGGAGCTAAAAAAAATAATTTCCGATGATGAATGTGGTCGCTTAAGCAACTAAGGGAGTATTTAGCATCTCCACCCATACTATCCAAGCCTATTCAAGGAGAGATGTTATACTTATATCTCGCAATCTCTTCCCATGTGATAAGCTCAGTTTTAGTGCAAGAAGAGAATGGGATACAATAACCAATTTACTATGTCAGTAAAATTCTCTCTGATATAGAAAGTCGTTATTCACTTGCAGATAGAAAATATCTGCAAGGCGAGTATGAGCGAAAGATGAGTGCTAAGGCCAAAGAAGTGGCGACTTTGGAGGATCATAACCGTGAATCGAGCTAACATGTTGACTTCTCTTTCTCTTAGTGTCGGAGGGAGACTCGTGATGATGATTGAGGTGAAGACAGAGCCGAAAAGAGAAAAGACTCAAGGCACTTGCAGCGGAGAAGGGAGCTCTCGAACTGGAGAAGAAAGCATTACATGATCGTCTTTCTAAGAAGAAGCATATAATGTCAGAAGCGGAAGCAAATAAAATCTCCTTGAAGGCAGTGGAAGACTTTAAGAGCTCTCTGAGTTATCGCGGTATAATCGAAGACCATGTTCAAGAAGCTCGTAATCATATTCTTGATGTTGAAGTGAAGGACTTGGAGCACCAATGTTTAGAGGAGGCTTCATCCGAGGGTTCCTAAAAGGAATCCAATGCAAAGACCGTGAGCTAGTGGTGAGGATCTATCTTCCAAGTGTCAAATACTCTTCTTCGTGATTCGTGGAGATGAAGGAGTTGAGAGTGAGTCCAAGGGAGCATCTCCTAGTGGTGAGGAGGACGTTGATATCACCAATCGATATATAATGTAGCATCACTTGAGGATGCATTTTTTTATATGTATTGTTATTAGTGTGTATCAGAATCTTAATTCTTTCTTATATCATCATGTTAATACTGTCAATATTTTTTTTAGATGATACGCTTTTATTTTATTTTCACCTATCCGGGGTAATTGGTCGGAATATTATTCGACGACGTTAACCTATACGGATGAGGTTGAATTGAATCCACTGAAGATTTTTGACCAATCCGAGGTTATTTGTCAAAGTGTTACTTGATGACGTTAACCTGTATGGAAGAGGTCGCGGGATGTCCACCAAGGACCTTTTGACCTATCCTAGGTATCAGTCAAAGTGTTACTTGACTTCTTACCTGTATGGAAGAGGTCGCGGGATGTCCACCAAGGACCTTTTGATCTATCTTAGGTATTAGCCAAAGTGTTACTTGACTTCTTACCTGTATGGAAGAAATTCGATCAAGTCCGCTTGGGATTGATTATGCCCCGATTGAGATACAACGTGAGTTATATATTTCTCAAGTGGGAGGATTAAATGAAGAAGAAACAAGCTTGTAAGAAAAAAGTTATAAATCCATTACTCTGATAAGTTCAGTGATACAATCATAAGACGATTTTAACACGGATATGAGTTTCAAGAGGAAATGACGACGACAACAATAAGTCTTTATCCCACTAAGTGGGGTCTGCTACATAATGAGGAAATAACAACCGGGATAAAATAAAAGTTGTAATAGTTATACAGTAGGAATTATTGATAATATTTTCAGAGATTCTCAGTGTTCCAAGTTCGAGATAAAGTTTTTTACTCTGGATCCTTGAGCTTGAATGTTCCTGGCTTTCCCACAGCTATAACTACATATGGGTCATCCCAAAGAGGTGAGAGTTTATTGCGTTGAGGGCCTTTGCCTGCAGCTTCGAGACTTCGTAGGACCAAGTCACCGACAGATATGGGATGAGGTTTTACTCTTCTATTGAAGTGACGAGCTACCCTTTGGTGATAGAAAGCAGTCCGAAGTAGGGCCATGTCATGAGTTTCGGGGAGTAGGTCCGGTGGTGTTAGAGTTTTTCTTCATTACCATCATGATCAAATAATTGAACTCTTGGACTTGGAACCCCGATATCTACTGGTATAATAGCTTCTGTGCCGAAACACAAGTTATATGACGTCTCACCAGTCGGGGTGCATGATGTAGTGCGGTAAGCTCAAAGAACATTAGAGAGCTCATCAACCCATTGCCCCCCAGCCTTCTCAAGACATGTTTTTAGTCCTTTAAGTATAGTCCTGTTGGTAGCTTCAGTCTCCTCGTTAGTTTGTGGATGTGCTACAACCGTATGCAGCAGCTGAATCTTTGCAAAAGGACGTAAAGATTTTCCAATAAATTGGGTTATGTTGTCAGTGATGATCTTTGTAGGAAGATCGAATCGACATACTATATTTTCCCAAACAAATTATTTAGCATTTACCTCCATAATTTTAGCGAGTGGTTCGGCTTCCACCCAATTAGTGAAGTAGTCGACAGCTAAAATGATAAACTTTTGTTGCCCTGATGCTATCGGAAAAGGTCCCATGATATCAATCCCCCACTAAGCAAAAGGCCATGGGCTTTGAAAGGATGAGAGCTCTGTATGCGGTATGCGAGAGAAGGTTAGAGTGCAACTGACAATTTGCATATTTTTTTGTGAACTCCAAGGCATCTTGTTTCATCGTAGGCCAATAGAACCCTTGCCTTATAATTTTAAGGGTTAGCGCCCTTCCTCCTAGGTGTTCTCCGCATATCCCTGAGTGAACCTCTCTTAATACATAATCAGCCTCTGAAGGTGAGAGGCATTTGAGGTACGGTCCAGAAAAAGCTCGTTTGTATAGTTCACCTCCGATAATAATAAAGTTTGAAGCTTGTCTTCGGAAACGAGTTACAGAAGTTGGGTCTTCAGGAAGGGTTTCTTCTTGTAGAAACGACAGGATGGGGTCTATCCACGAATGTTCCTTTATCTCATTAATTGCTTGAATTACCCATGAACCTTGTATACTAAGAAAATGTATTTCTTCAACATGTCTTCTCTTAAATAGATCCCTAATAGCAGATGTAGCAAGCTCAGGAGAGCGTCAGCTCGAGTATTCTTCTCTCGCAGTATGTGAATGATTTAATGTGTTTTGAAATGGGCAAGAAGAGACTTCACCAAGTGGAGGTATTGTGCCAGCTGAGGATTATGAGTATTAAAGTTTCCCTCAACTTGGGAGGCGACAAGTTGAGAGTCAGTGTGTATCACTAAGTCTTGAGCTTCACAGTCAATGGCGAGTCTCAACCTTGCTATGAGAGCCTCATATTCAGCCATATTATTAGTTACAGGAAATTTTAGGCGAAGTCCATACTCTAAGGTATTCTACTGGGGGAAATAAGTAAGATTCTCGCACTAGCACCAGTACTTCCTAGAGCTCCATCAACATAGAGGGTCCATTGAGGAGATAAAGGCAAACAGATAGCATCCGAGTCAGTGATTCCACTATAAAGTCTACAGTACTTGAGACTTTATAGGACCAGGTAGAAAATGTATATCAAACTCTCTCAATTCTACAGACCACTTGATTAACCTCCCAGATGCTTCTGGTTTCTGTAGGATGACCTTTAATGGTAAATGAGTGTAAATGCTAATAGTATGAGCTTGGAAGTATGGACGCAATTTTCACGTCGAGAAAACTAAAGCCAGAGTGGGTGAGCGTATATAGACCTGCCATATTTATCCAGATGATATTTGTATTCAAATGCCTTTTATTTTAGTAAAAAATTTGACACAACATACTATCTTTGTTCATTATGAACATCCATGAATACCTTCGTTTGTCATTGAGATGGAAGAAGGCCTTCATCATAGCTTGCACATAGCACTAATAATTTACGCCAATTTTGTACTATAAATTAGTGGAGGATAAGAATATATTTTTCTCATGGAATGGAGTTAGACCCCGTTCACTTTGATGAAAGATCTTTTGTATAACACATTTGCTATACAAAATTGTATGGTTCGTCTGATGATGAACATGATTAGTCTCAATACACTTTAATTATATTAAATTTTTTTTCATAATTTTCTCTTGAGAGATTAGATTCAAATGGGAAAAGATTATTTTCCAAATATCTTTCAAATAAGGCCCACGGCTCTTCAGATGGTGGAACTATTTTGGAGCATAATTAAATATTCTTCTAGATCCAATCAAAGAAGTCTTCAATAATTGGATGGAAGCTACCCCCAAAATGAGAGCTATTAATCCCAGAAAAAATGATTCAAAGACAAAATCTTGCTCATTTCTTCTCGGACTGCCAATACCTATGGATTTGGAGCTGGAACGTTATACTTGGAAAGGACCCCTTTAATCAGTTGGTCCTTCAAAGATAATTTTTACTAAAATGGTGGAATTCAATCAACATTGAGGATAAGCTCAAGCAAATTAAAGCCATTATTAAAGCTTATTCTGAATTAACGATCCCTTTAAAAACTATGGATTTTGAGCTATCAGTAGACGAGGTACTACAAAGCATCAAAAGTCATTATCCTCATGAGACTGAGATTCAACATAAAGAACGTCTTAAAAAAATCTATGAAAATCAATCGCCAAGGTGTTTAATCACCCTATTTATATCTACGAGGGCGAAGCCTTGACGATCGACGGAATCCACGGAGAAACTTAAATTCATAAAGGACCACCAGTGAAATAATTCCTACTATCCAAAAGTATTATCTTCTTCAAAAAGGAACCTACTTTACATAAAGTGGGTCCCACCAAAAGAAATAATTGCTACTTCCCAAAAGTAGCCATCTTATAATATTCTGTACCTTTGCTTAGCCTCTAAGCAAAGTATCTTTTTATTTAGTAATAGTAGCTTTGCTTAACAGTAAAGTTTCTATTTAATAAATATACTGTTGCTTAACTTCCAAGCAACGTTTCTCTTTTGTTTAATAATTGCACCTTTGCTTCTAAGAAAAGTCTCTCCTATGCCTCCAGCTTTATATAAGGAGGCTCTGTCTATGTATTATGTGTGCTCAGTGCTTAGTTTTTCCTTCTCTTCTTCTCTTCTATTCTCCTATTGTATTCTCCTTAGTTCTTCCTGCTTCCAGCCATCGTCATCGTAAGTTCTTTAAGCTTTAATAAGTATTTTTATATATCCCGGTGTAAGTCCTGCATCGAGCCATGATGGGGTAAATTCACGGGAGGGAAGGATGTTAGAGATTTTTGTTGTATTTCACCATACTTTGGATAAACCAAGATTTTGTTCATTCCTCCCATGGCTTTATCCCATCATGGCCATCCCTGCTAGTGATGCTTGATAGGGTGATAAGTCCTGTTATTATTATGCGGGATAATTCTCTGGTAGAGGTTTACATTCCCGTCTTCATCATAAATGGCCATAAATCCCTATTGTGTGAGGCTTGAAAGGGTTGTAAGTACTGTTCTTGTTGACTATCTGGGATAATTCTCTGGTAGAGGTTTATATTCTCGTCTCGCAAATGGCCGTAAATCCCTATTGCGTGAAGCTTGAAAGGGTTGTAAGTCCTATTTTTATTGACTGTCTGGGAAGATAATTCTCTAATGGAGGTTTATACTTAGTTTGTTTTATCCTTATGTGATAATTTGTTATAAATTCTCCCTGCAACATCTTCCTCTCTCCCTTTTTCCCCTTTTGGTTATATGGCTTCTACTTCTTTTGAAGTAACTTCTAATCTAACGATTAGGAGAAATAATAATTTAATCAAGAACTCTGAAATGGCAGAGTTCCCCTTGAAAGAAGAAGACCTAAATAGATGGTCTCTCCAAAATTGATAAAACTATCATTTATCAATTTGGAACTACAGCTGATGGCGATGTTGAAGTTCGATTCAACCCTCGTCAATCCATTACACTTCCTAGAGTTTCTATCCCTTCTGAAACCTCAGAGAAGTCTAGATCGGATGGTTCACACACTCCTAAACCATCGGTCTAGGCCCTTCGCCTAAATAAAAATAATATCTATCATCCAGTGAGAGAAAATTAATCTCCCACTCCATCTGAAATGAACTTTAGTCTTAATGAGCTACACAATAGGTTCTAAGACTAGAGAGATTGTTCTGAAGGAATACTTCCAACCAAAGTATGATAATTTTCATACTTGGTATAGAAGTTTTACTTCTCAAGACCAACGTCTCAAAATAAATGATTTATATTTCAAGAAAATGAGAGAAAGAAATAGTCAAGCCAAAGCAACTATTCCTTTCGTAGCATGGTTTTGTAGTTACTATGCTCAATCTGCTCAAGTTGCTATTTTAACTACCAAAAAATGGCAAACAGAGCAAGGAAAAATAATTGAAGCATCTTATCCTCCATCAGTTGTAAAAATGGTGGATGATAAACCTTTAGAATTAACGCCTTCAGAAAAATAAGTTCCGATCCACAAATTCTAAAAGAATTTATTACTGTAATTAAATAACTTAATTATAGTAATAGTATACTTCAAATAATCACTGATCATCTTTTAAGCCTAAAATCTAAAATCGATCAGATGCTTAAATAAAAGGTTTCTAGCCCTGAAACTAGCAAAGCTTCAGAGAAAGCTTCTACTAGTATAAACCCAATTGTAAAACCTTTTATCCAACCACCTCCTAAATTGGCTCTTAAGTTAGGACCCTCTTCTGAAGACATTCAGAATTTGATTCTAAATTTAAGTGAAAAGTATGTAAGAGCTCTTGAAGATATCAGTCAATCGGATGAAGATTCAAATGAATCCTCAACTGAAACTAATACTGATCAATCAGGTAATATTGAAAAAGTTTAAAACCTTTTTCAATAATTACAAGATCCTCATCCTTCTCTTGATATTCAAAAACTTTCTTATCCAAAGAAAAATTTGGAAAAATAGTATTATAAAAAACCCACTCCTCCTGATTTATTATTTGAGGAAGATACTCATTTCGTAAGAAATTCCTATGATGGAGATTGTTTATATGAATGGAATATTGATAAACTTTCTGAACATCAAATCATTCATACCCTTCATCGAGAATGCTTATGTTTTCTTCTTGATGTTCAATCTTCAAGCAAAACCACATATTATATCGAGCCATCATTTGAGGATTCTAGAACTCAAAGGATGGTGGGATAATCACTTGTTCCTCAATGGGAAGACCTCCTTAGCAAAATTGACTTAAGTACTAAGGATCTTCCAAAAGAACAGCAAAAAACTAATGAAAATTTGGTCTATAATCTTCTCCAAATAATTATAGATCATTTTGCTGGATCCATTGGAGATCAAGGAGAAAAAACTCGCTCCTTACTCCAAAAATTAAGATGTCCATCCTTAACCCATTTTTGATGGTACAAGGATATATTTTTAGCACGCGTCATGACACTTTATGATGCTAATAGCCTTCACTGAAAGCAAAAATTTGTTGAAGGCCTTCCCAATCTATTTGCTGAAAAGGTTAAGATTTCTCTTCTCCTCTACGATGGAACCATCCCATATGAAACCCTAACATATGGAAACCTTATTTCTGCATGTATTAAAATTGGATTAGCTATATGCTCCGATCTTAAATTAAAAGATCAAATGAAAAGAGAAAGTCTACTTGAGCGAAGACAGCTTGGCAAATTCTATGAATAATTCAACTATGATCCTTAGGTACGTCCTTTATTTTCCAAAAATAGGGGAAAAACCCGAAAGGCTATTTTTCCTAAACGTGAAAAATCATGTCATAAAAATATGATAAATTCATGCACAAATACAAGCACTCTCATCCCTCTGGTTCTAAAACCAAAGAGACAAGAGAAATAAAATGTTACAAATGTGGCCGTACAAGTCATTACACAAATAAATGCACTATCAAGAAGAAGTTAAATGAACTTTAGATTAACGAAGGGTTAAAATAAACCCTGATGAAAATTCTACTTACATCTTCTGATCCTGAAATAGAATCAGAAGATGAAGAACATATTTCATCTTCATCCTCATCAGATTTTGATAAATCTGATAAATCTAACTATTGCAAGTCCTATCAATAGATAGATTATTATAAAAATATAATAAATATGGCAGATGCATCGCACGAAAGGACCAATTAATTAAACTTTTAGCACAAGTTGAAGATGATTCAACTCATGATAAATTATAGATCTTCTTAATGACAAGAAGAAAGATAAAGTAGAAAAACTTAATTACAAGCCTCCTATATACTCCTTATCAGAAGTATTTAAGAAAAAATCTGAGGCAAGTTCATCATCTTCTAATTTAGCTTCTTTAGTAGAGCTGAAAACTGAATTAAAGAAACTAAAATTAGAAGTTCAGCAAATTAAAGCTGAGCAAGAGCAAATGAATGGTCTCCTAATGGATCTTGAAATTAATCAGAAGATGCCTAATTCATTTGAAAATATAGAAGCCGATTCTAATCAAGAACCAGGTTTCTTACAAAATATACAAAAGGCAATATACCAGAAATGGTATATTTCCACCAAATTAATTATAAATAAAGAATTTATTTTATCAAATTTAACTGATCTAGTTGATAGCGGAGCAGATTTAAATTATATATAAGAAGGAATAATTCTTTTTAAATATTTTGAAAAAATAAGCCAACGGTTAAAGGCAGCCGATGGTGAATCTTTACAAATTAAGTATAAATTATCATCTATGGCCGTGTGTCAAGATGATATTTGTATTCAAATGCCTTTTATTTTAGTCAAAAATTTGACATAACACATTATTTTGGGAACTCCTTTTCTTCTTAAAATAATGCCTATCACTAGAATTGATGATACTGGAATTCAGTGTTTTCTTTGGGATAAAGAAATTGCATTCCATTTTATCACCAATCCTAAAGAAATTATCATAAATGAAATGAATAGGCTTAATAATAAGTCTATGCATATAAATTATTTACAAGAAGAAATTTCTATTTAACTATTAAATAATAAATTTCTTCCCCAAAATTAAAAGCAAAAATTCAAAATTGCCACCAAGAATTCCAAAAGGAAGTCTGTGGTGACAACCTAATTGCTTTCTGGGAAAAAAAGACTCATGTAGTAGATCTCCTGTACATTGATAATTTCAATGAACAAGACATTCCCACTAAGGCTCATCCTTGTCAGATGAACGAGCAATACCTTTCTTTATGCAAAGAAGAGATTGCTGATTTATTAAAGAAAGGAATAATTTGGCAATCCTACTTCCGTTGGAGCTGTATCGTATTCTATGTTATGAATTCGGCAGAAAAGGAAAGAGGGAGACCGCGACTTGTAATTAATTACAAGCTGCTAAATAAAGTTTTAAAATGTATCAGATATCCAATTCCTAATAAAAGGGATTTATTAAATAGATTGCATAATGCACAAATATTTTCCAAATTTGATTTAAAATCGATATTAGAGATCGGATAAAAGAATCGATTGTATTATTATTCTGGTGCCCTTTGGACATTACGAATGGAACGTAATGCTCTTTGGTTTAAAAATGCACCTTCAATTTGATATCATGAATAATATATTTAAAGATTATTTTGAATATATTTTAGTCTATATTGATGATGTTCTGGTGTTCTCAAACAATATTGACGAACACTTCAACCATCTAAAAATATTTAAATGGTTAATTTTAAAAAATAGATTAGTTATTTCAGAGCCAAAAATCAAATTATTTCAAATTGAAATAAGATTTTTAGGCCATAATATATCCAATGCTTCAATTATACTAATTAATAGAAGTATTGAATTTGCTAATAAATTTTTTGATATCATTTTAGATAAAAACTAGCTACAACGGTTCTTAGGAGCTCTCAATTTTGTAGCTGATTTCTATCAAAATCATACCAAAGATGCTGCCCCACTCTTTGACAGATTAAAAAAGAATCCTCCACCATGATCTAATACTCATACCATGGCAGTACGCAAAACTAAAGAAAGGGTTCAAAACCTTCCCTGTCTTAATCTTGCTGACCCTACTAGTTTCAAAATTGTTGAAACAGATGCCTCGATAAGGCTATGGAGGTATCTAAAAGAATTCTAAAGAAGAATTAGTTCGCTTTGTTTCTGATAAATGGAATCCTACTCAGCAAAAGTATTCCATTATCAAAAAGAAATGCTTTCTGTGATTAAGTACATCTCAAAATTTCAAGATGATTTACTTAATCGGCATTTTCTTCTTCGTTGTTCTCGGTTAAATACATCATTGAACAAGATGTCAAAATTTAGTTTCAAAATAAATTTTTTGCATCATGGCAATCCTTGTCTGTCTTCGATTTTGACATAATTCATTAAAGGTAATGAAAATTCTCTTTCGATTTTAGTGAATTCTTGCAGGGAGACGATCAGGGGTGGATCACCCCGCATGGAAGAATGACTACTCCTAACCGAGGACGTCTTTCTTTTCGTGGAGGTTGTGGCCATGGCCGCTCTAATGGAAAAGATCCAGTCAATTCAAAAATTTGCATGATCAATTTGCAAACTTATCTTTATGGTACTTCCTCTTACATTGAAAGGGTCCCTCTAAAAAAAACACCATCCCTAAAAGATGTCGTTAAACAATAACCTATTTATTTCTCTAAAGAAATAAAATAGAATATTATTGAAATTAATCCCTTTGATTATTTAATAAATAATCCGTGAGCCTTATTTGAAAGATATTTGGGAAACAATCCTTTCTCATTTGAATCTAATCTCTCAAGAGAAAATTATGAAAAAATCTTAATACAATTAAAGTGTATTGAGATTAATCATATTCGTGATCAGACGAGCCATATAATTTTGTATAGTAAATGCGTTATACAAAAGATCTTTCATCAAAGTGAATGGGGTCTAACTCCATTTCAAGAGAGAAATGTATTATTATCCTCCACTAATTTACAGTACAAAATTGGCATAAATTATTGGTGCTATGTGCAAGCTATGATGAAGGCCTTCTTCCTTCTCAATGATAAACAAAGGTATTCATGGATGTTCATAATGAACAAAGATATTATCAACAAAGAACTTCTAGCATGGTTGTTCAGATGGTGAAACTATATTTTGGAGCAGAATTAAATATTCTTCCAGATCCAATCAAAGAAGTCTTCAATGATTGGATGGAAGCTACCCCCAAAATGAGGGCTATTAATCCCATAAAAATGATTCAAGGACAAAATCTTGCTCATTTCTTCACGGACTGCCAAATCCCATGGATTTGGAGCTGGAACGTTGAGGATAAGCTCAAACAAATTAAAGCCATTATTAAAGCTTATTATGAATTAACGATCCCTAAAAAAAACTATGAATTTTGAGCTATCAGTAGATGAGGTACTACAAAGCATCAAAAGACATTATCCTCATGAGACTGAGATTAAACATAAGGAACATCTCAAAAAATCTATGAAAATCAACTCGCCAAGGTGTTTAATCACCCTATCTATATATGCGACAGTGGAGAGTCTTCTAACGACGTCGACGTGGAACCCACGGAGAAACTTAAATTCATAAAGTAGACCCACCAGAAGAAATAATTGCTACTTTTCAAAAGTAGCTGCTTATCTTCACCAGCAAGGAACCTACTTTACATAAAGTGGGTCCCACAAAAAGAAATAATTGCTACTTTCCAAAAGTTGCTATCTTATAATATTTCAATACACCTTTGTAGCCTAAGAAAAGTATCTTTTAATTAATAATAGTAGCTTTGCTTAACAACAAAGTTTTATTTAATAATTATCTTGTTGCTTAACTTCTAAGCAACGTTTCTCTTTTGTTTAATAATTATACCTTTGCTTCTAAGCAAAGTCTCTTTTGTGCCTCCACCTCTATACAAGGAGGCTCTGTCTATGTATTATGTGTGCTCAGTGCTCAGTTTTCTCTTCTCCTCTTCTCTTCTATTCTCCTCTTGTACTCTCCTTAGTTCTTCCTGCTTCCTGCCTATTGCCATCATGTAAGTTATTTTTAAGTTTTAATAAATAATTGTTTTATATATCCTGGTTTAAGTCTGGTATCAGAGCCATGATGGGGTAAATCCCTGGGGAGGGGAAGGATGTTAGAGAACAAAAGATCACCCCACATGGAAGAATGACTACTCCTAACCGAGGACGTCTTTCTTTTCATGGAGGTCACGGCCATGGCCACTCTAATGGCAGAGATCCGGTCAATTCAACAATTAGCATGATCAATTTGCAAACTTATCTTTATGGTACTTCCTCTTTAACTATGATAAAGAAATCACATTCTATTTTATCACCAATCTTAAAGAAATTATCATAAAATGAAATGAATAGGCTTAATAATAAGTCTGATATCAGAGCCATAATGGGGTAAATCCCCAGGGAGGGGAAGGATGTTAGAGATTTTTTGTTACATTTCACCATGCTTTGGATAAACCAGTACTTTATTCATTCCTCCCATGGCTTTATTCCGTCTTTGTCGCAAATGGCCATCCCTGTTGCATGATGCTTGATAGGGTGATAAGTCTTATTTATTAATAACAAAGTTTCTATTTAATAATATGCAATCTATTTAATAAATCTGTTTTATTAGGAATTGGATATTTGAGCCATTTTAAAACTTTGTTTAATGGCTTGTAATTAATTACAAGTCACGGTCATCTATTCTGGTGTTCTCAAACAATATTGACAAACACTTCAACCATCTAAAAATATCTAAATGGTTAATTTTAAAAATGGTAGAGGTTTATATTCCCGTCTTCGTCGCAAATGGCCGTAAATCCCTGTTGCATGAGGCTTGAAAGGGTTGTAAGTCCTATTTTTGTTAACTGTTTGGGAAGATAATTCTCTAATGGAGGTTTATTCTTAGTTTGTTTTATCCTTATGTGGTGATTTGTTTCAAATTCTCCCTACATCATCTTCCTCTCTCTCTTTTCCCCGATTTTGGTAATATGGCTTCTACTTCTTTTGAAGTAACTTCTAATCTAACGATTAGGAGAAATAATAATTTAATCAAGAACTCTGAAATGGCAGAGTTCCCCTTGAATGAAGAAGATCCAAATAGACGGTCTCTCCCCAAAATTGATAAAACTATCATTTATCAATTTGGAACTACAGCTGATGGCAATGTTGAAGTTCAATTCAACCCCTCGATCCATTACACTTCCTAGGGTTTCTATCTCTTCTGAAACCTCATAGAAGTCTAGATTGGATGGTTCACACACTTCTGAACCATCGGTCAAGGCCCATCGCCTAAATAAAAATCATATATCATCCAGTGAGAGAAAATTAATCTCCCACTCCATCTGAAATAAACTTTAGTTTTAATGAGCTACACAATAGGCTCTAAGACTAGAGAGGTTGTTCTGAAGGAATACTTCCAACCAAAGTACAATAATTTTCATACTTGGTATAGAAGTTTTACTTCTCAAGACTAATGTCTCGAAATAAATGATTTATATTTCTAGAAAATGAGAGAAAGAAATAGTCAAGCCAAAGCAACTATTCCTTTCGTAGCATAATTTTGCAGTTATTATGCTCAATCTACTCAAGTTGCTATTTTAACTACCAAAAAATGGCAAATAGAGCAAGGAAAAATAATTAAAGCATCTTATCCTCTATCAGTTGTAAAAATGGTGGATGATAAACCTTTAGAATTAGTGGCCTTCGAAAAAATAAGTTCTGATCCAAAAATTTTAAAAGAATTTATTACTATAATTAAACAACTTAATTATAGTAATTGTATACTTCAAATAATCACTGATCATCTATTTAGCCTAGAGTCTAAACTCGATCAGATGCTTTAACAAAAGGTTTCTAGCCCCAAAACTAGCAAAGCTTCAGAAAAAGCTTCTACTAGTATAAACCCATTTGTAAAACCTTTTATCCAACCACCTCTTAAACTGGCTCTTAAGTTAGGACCCTCGAAGACATTTGATTCTAAATTTAAGTGAAAAGTATGTAAGAGCTCTTGAAGATATCGGTCAATCAATGAAGATTCAAATGAATCCTCAAAGCGATACTAATCAATCAAGTAATATTGAAAAATTCAAAACCTTTTTCAAGAATTACAAGATCCTCATCCTCCTCTTGATATCCAAAAACTTTCTTATCCAAAGAAAAATTTGGAAAAACATTATTATAAAAAACCCACTCCTCCTGATTTATTATTTGAGGAAGATACTCATTTCATAAGAAATTCTTATGATGGAGATTCTTTATATGAATGGAATATTGATGGACTTTCTGAACAACAAATCATTCATACCCTTCATCGAATGCTTATGTTTGCTACTCAATCTAGACATCAAGAAAAACCACATATTATCAGCCATCATTTGATTCTCTGGAACTCGAAAGGATGGTGAAATAATTTTCCTTTGTTCCTCAAAGGGAAGACCTCCTTTATAATCTTAAGTACTAAGGATCTTCCAAAAGAAACAAACCTAATGAAAATTGTCTATAATCTTCACCAAACAATTATAGATCATTTTCTTTGGATCCATTGGAGATCAGAGAAAAACTTGCTCTTTACTCCAAAAATTAAGATGTCCATCCTTAACCCATTTTCGATGGTACAAGGATATATTTCTAGCACGTGTCATGACACTTTATGATGCCAATAGCTTTCACTGGAAGCAAAAATTCATTGAAGGCCTTCACAATCTATTTGTTGAAAAGGTTAAGGTTTCTCTTCGCCTCAATGATGGAACCATCCCATATAAAACCCTAACATATGGAAACCTTATTTATGCATGTATTAAAACTGGATTAGCTATATGATCTGATCTTAAATTAACAGATCAAATGAAAAGAGAACGTCTACTTGAGCAAAAATAGCTTGGCGAATTCTGTGAGCAATTCAACTGTGATCCTCAGGTACGTCCTTTATCTTATAAACACACAGAAAAAACATGAAAAACTATTTTTCTTAAACGTGAAAAATCACGTCATAAAAAATGTGACAAATTCACGCACAAACACAAGCACTCTCATCCCTCTGGTTTTAAAACCAAAGAGACAAGAGAAATAAAATGTTATAAATATGGTGCATATCATTATGAGCAGATGCCATCAGAAGAAGTTAAATGAACTTTCATTGAAGGGTTAAAACAAACCTTGATGAAAATTCGCTACATCCTCTAATTCGAAGAGAATCGAGAAGAAGAAGAACATATTTCATCTTCATCCTCATCAGATTCTGATAAATCTGATAAATCTAACTGTTGTAACTCCTGTCAACAGATAGATTATAATAAAAATATTATAAATATGACAGGTCTATATATGCTCACCCACGAGCAAAAGGACCAATTAATTAAACTTTTAGCACAAGTTGAAGATGATTCAACTCGTGATAAAATTATCAATCTTCTTAATGAAAAGAAGAAAGATAAACTAGAAAAATTTAATTACAAGCCTCCTATATACTCCTTATCAGAAGTATTTAAGAAAAATCGAGGCAAGTTCATCATCTTCTAATTCTTCTTTCGAGCTAAAAGCGAATTAAAGAAACTAAAACTAGAAGTTTAGTAAATTAAAGCGGCAAGAGCAAATGAATGGTCATTTAATGGATCTTGAAATTAATCAAGATGCCCAATTTTAAAATATAAAGTGGATTCTAATCAGAACTAGGTTTCTTATGAAATATGCAAAGGCAATATACGAAATGGTATATTTCCATTAAATTAATTATAAATAAAGAATTTATTTTACCAAATTTATAGTTGATAGCAGAGTAGATTTAAATTGTCTACAAGAAAGAATAATTCCTTCTAGATATTTTGAAAAAACTAGCCAGTGATTAAAGGCAGCCGACGGTGAGTCTTTACAAATTAAGTATAAATTATCATCTGTGGTCGTGTGCCAAGATGATATTTGTATTCAAATGCCTTTTATTTTAGTCAAAAATTTGACACAGATTTTGGGAACTCCTTTTCTTCTTAAAATAATGCCATCACTAGAATTGATGATATTAGTGTTTTCTTTGGGATAAAGAAATCACATTCCATTTTATCACCAATCCTAAAGAAATTATCATAAATGAAATGAATAGCTTAATAATAAGTCATGCATACAAATTATTTACAAGAAGAAATTGCTAGTTTAACTTTTAAACAGCAAATTTCTTCCCCAAAATTCAAAGAAAAAATTCAAAATTACCACCAAAAATTCCAAAAGGAAGTTTATGGTGACAACCCAATTACATTCTGGGAAAGAAAGACTCATGTAGTGGATTTCCCGTACATTGATAATTTCTATAAACGAGACATTTCCACTAAGGCTCGTTCTTATCAAATGAACGAGCACTACCTTGCTTTATGTAAAGAAGAGATTGCTGATTTATTAACGAAAGGAATAATCCGAATCCTACTCCCTTTAATTTATCATTATGTTATGAATTAAAGGAAAGAGGGATACGATGACTTGTAATTGCAAACACAAAGTTTTAAAAATTGATTAGTTATTTTGAGCCAAAATCAAATTATTTCTAAATAAGATTTTAGGCCACAATATATCCAAAGCTTCTAATATACCAATTAATAGAAATATTGAATTTGCTAACAAATTTCCTGATATCATTTTAGATAAAAACCAACTACAGCGGTTCTTAGGAGCTCTCAATTATGTAGCTGATTTCTTCAAAATCTTGCCAAAGATGCAGCCCCACTCTTTGATAGATTAAAAAAGAATCCCCCACCATGGTATGATACTCATACCATGGCAGTGCACAAAATTAAAGAAAGGGTTCAAAACCTTCCCTGTCTTAATCTTGCGGACCCTACTAGTTGGGATAATTCTCTAGTAGAGGTTTATATTCCCGTCTTCATCGCAAATGGCCGTAAATCTTTGTTGCGTGAGGCTTGAAAGGGTACAAATTTTTCTTGGGATAAGAAAGGTTTTGGATATCAAAAGATTACATGATGATGGAGGGCGGGAAAAAAACTAAGGAGAACAAGAGGAGAATAAGAAGAAGGAAAATTGAGCAATGAACATAATACCTGACAGGCCTCCTATATGAGGTGGAGGCAGAGAGACTTTCTTAGAAGCAAAGGTACAATTATTAAATAAAGAGAAACATTGCTTAGAAGTTAAACAGCGATAATTATTAAATAGAAACTTTCTTTGTTAAGAAAGTTACTATTATTAAATAAAAAAGATACTTTGCTTAGAGGCTAAGCCAAGGTACAAAATATTATAAGATTTCTACTTTTGGAAAGTAGCAATTATTTCTTTTGGTGGGACCCACTTTATGTAAAGTAGGTTCCTTTCTGTACCTTTGCTTAGCATCTAAGCAAAATATCTTTTTTATTTAATAATAGTAGCTTTGCTTAACAAGACTATTTAATAATTAATCTTATCTTTAAAGCAATGTTTCTTTTTTAATATTGTACCTTTCTAAGCAAAGTCTCACCTCACCTTAGTTAAGGATGGACATCTTAATTTTTGGAGTAAGGAGCGAGTTTTTTCTCCTTGATCTCCAATGGATCCAGCAAAATAATCTATAATTATTTGGAGAAGATTATAGATCAAATTTTAATTAGGTTTTTGTTATTCTTTTGGAAGAAAATGAGAGAAAGAAATAGTCAAGCCAAAGCAATTATTCCTTTCGTAGCATGGTTTTGCAGTTACTATGCTCAATCTGCTCAAGTTGCTCTTTTAACTACCAAAAAAATGGAAAATAGAGCAAGGAAAAATAATTGATGCATCTTATCCTCCATCAACAGGGGCAATCAGGGGTGGATCACCCCACATGGAAGAATGACTACTCAGGGGGCGATATTGCCATGATGCAAAATTTGTTTTGAAACTAAATTTTGACATCTTGTTCAATGATGTATTTGATTGAGGATGTCTGAAGGAACATTATACAGATAGAGCCCTTATATAGATGTGGAGGCACGAGAGACTTGCTTAGAAGCAATTATTAAACAAAAGAGAAACATTGCTTAGAAGTTAAGCAATGGTATAATTATTAAATATAAACTTTGCTGTTAAGCAAAGCTACCTTTATTAAATAAAAAAGATACTTTGCTTAGAGGCTAAGGAAATGTACAGAATTTAGAAGATGGCTACTTTCAGAAAGTAGCAATTATTTCTTTTGGTGGGACCCACTTTATGTAAAGTAGGTTCCTTGCTGGTGAAGATAAGCAGCTACTTTTGGAAAGTAGCAATTATTTCTTCGGTGTCGCTTTATGAATTTAAGTTTCTTATGGATTCCACGTTGGCCATCAAAAGACTCATCTTGTGTATATAGATAGGGTGATTAAACACCTTGGCGAGTTGATTTTCGTAGATTTTTTTGAGACATTCCTTATGTTGAATCTCAGTCTTATGGGGATAACGTCTTTTGATGCTTTGTAGTACCTCATCTATTGATAGCTCAAAATTCATAATTTTTTGAGGGATCGTTAATTCAGAATAAGCTTTAAAAATGGCTTTAATTTGCTTGAGCTTATCCTCAATGTTGATTGAATTCCACCATTTTAGTAAAAAGTGGTTTTGAAGGACCAACTGATTGAAGGGGTCCTTTCCAAGTATAACGTTCCAGCTCCAAATCCATGGGATTTGGCAGTCCATGAAGAAATGAGCAAGATTTTGTTCTTGAATCATTTTTCTGAGATTAATAGCCCTCATTTTGGGGGCAGCTTCCATCCAGTCATTTAAGAATTCTTTGATTGGATCTGGAAGAATATTTAATTTTGCTCCAAAATAGTTTCACCATCTGAAGAACCATGTTGGAAGTTCTTTATTGATATTATCTTTGTTCATTATGAACATCAATGATAAAATGATTTCCTTCCGAGTTCTGAAATTATTGCTCTAATTTTCAAAATTCATTTTCAAGTTTTAAATACTCTAAATCCAAGAGTCCAAAAAGCTGTTCAACCAGCCAAACTAAGGATCTTTCAAAAGAACAGCAAAAACTTATGGAGGATAAGATACTTCAATTATTTTTCCTTGCTCTGTTTGCCATAAGCTTTAATAATGGCTTTAATTTGCTTGAGCTTATCCTCAATGCAGATCCCGCTTCCTGTCTACTATCATCGTGTAAGTACTTTTTGATCAAGGGCTATGGAGGTATCTTAAAGCAGTGAAAGAATTCTAAAGAAGAATTAGTCGCTTTATTTGTAAATGGAATCTACTTCGACAAAAGTATTCCATTATCAAAAAATAGAATGCTTTTTTGTGATTAAGTGCTCAAAATTCCATGATAATTTACTTAATCGGTATTTTCTCCCTTTGACTTTCTCTCAAATACATCATTGAACAAGATGTCAAAAGTTTAGTTTCAAAACAAAATTTTGCATCATGACAATCATAGCTCTCTGTATTCAATTTTGACATCAAATTCATTAAAGGTAATGAAAATTCTCTTCCTGATTTTCTGACCCGAGAATTCTTGCAGGGACGATAAGGGGTGGATCACCCCGCCTGGAAGAATGACCACTCCTAACCGAGGAAGTCTTTCTTTTCGCGGAGGTCACGACCCTGGCCACTCTAATGGAAAAGATCTGGTCAATTCAACAATTGGCATGATCGATTTAAAGACATATCTTTAAGGTACTTCCTCTTTAACTATGGTTGAAAAGGGTGAACCCTCTAAAAAAACTGTAACACCATTCCTAAAAGATGTCGTTGCACAAGAACATATTTATTTCTCTAAAGAAATAAAATAGAATATTATTGAAATTAATCCCTCTGATTATTCAATAAATAATCCATGGGCCTTATTTGAAAGATATTTGGGAAACAATCCTTTCCCATTTGAATTTAATCTCTCAAGAGAAAATTATGAAAAAATCTTAATTAAAGATTAAAAAGTACTTACACGCTTCCGCTATGCCACTCTGATACTAGACTTAAACCAGGATATATCTGGATCTGCCAATATCCTGATTTTAAATCAAATTTGACCTTGAATGAGAAGACCTAAATACATGGTCTCTCCCAAGATTGATAAAACTATCATTTATCAATTTGGAACTTTTGATTTTAAGGGAAAATCTTCGAAAAGCGTAGAACAAATCATTACTTGTAGATCAAATGGATAAAACCATTTATCTACTAGCGTTTGAGATGCATAAAATATACAAGATTTTAAATATATTCTTATAGGGATGATCTGAGATAGCATTCAAACTTTTAACCCTTAAAGGTCTAAATGCTTATTTTAGCAAGTAAGAGATGGCGATGCCTTCCGGGCTCAATCCACAATAGTATTGTAGAGACATTCTATAGATGGTGGAGGCACAGGAGAGACTTTGCTTAGAAGCAAAGGTATAATTATTAAACAAAAGAGAAATGTTGCTTAGAAGTTAAGCAACGATATAATTATTAAATAGAAACTTTGTTGTTAAGCAAAGCTACTATTATTAAATAAAAAAGATACTTTGCTTAGAGGCTAAGTAAAGGTACAAAATATTATAAGATGGCTACTTTTGGAAAGTAGCAATTATTTCTTTGGTGGGACCCACTTTATGTAAAGTAGGTTCCTTGCTGGTGAAGATAAGCGGCTACTTTTGGAAAGTAGCAATTATTTCTTCTGGTGGGTCTGCTTTATGAATTTAAGTTTTGATTATTCCGTCGTGTCGAGACTGCCTATCGCAGATATGGATAGGGTGATTAAACACCTTGGCAAGTTGATTTTCGTAGATTTTTTTGAGACGTTTCTTATGTTGAATCTCAGTCTCATGAGGATAACATCTTTTGATGTTGTGTAGTACCTCATCTACTGATAGCTCAAAATCTGTAGTTTTTTGAGGGATCATTAATTCAGAATAAGCTTTAATAATGGCTTTAATTTGCTTGAGCTTATCCTCAATGTTGATTGAATTCCACCATTTTAGTAAAATTGTCTTTGAAGGACCAAGCGATTGAAGGGTCCTTTCCAAGTATAATGTTCGACTCAAATCCATGGGATTTGGCGGTCCGAAGAAATGAGCAAGATTTTTGTCCTTGAATCATTTTTGGGATTAATAGCCCTCATTTTGGGCGACTTCCATCCGATCATTGAAGACTTCTTTGATTGGATCACAAGAATATTTAATTCTCGCTCCAAAATAGTTCCACCATCCAAGAACCATGCTGGAAGTTCTTTATTGATAATATCTTTGTTCATTATAAACATCCATGAATGCCTTTGTTTGTCATTGAAAAGGAAGAAGGCCTTCATCATAGCTTGCACATAGCACCAATAATTTACGCCAATTTTGTACTGTAAATTAGTGGAGGATAAGAATATATTTTTCTCTTGGAATGGAGTTAGACCCCATTCGCTTTGATGAAAGATCTTTTGTATAATGCATTTGCTATACAAAATTGTATGGTTCGTCTTGAACATGATTAATCTCAATACACTTTAATTGTATTAAGATTTTTTCATAATTTTCTCTTGAGAGATTAGATTCAAATGGGAAAGGATTGTTTCCCAAATATCTTTCAAATAAGGCCCACGGATTATTTATTGAATAATCAGAGGGATTAATTTCAATATTCTGTTTTATTTCTTTAGAGAAATAAACAGGTTCTTGTGCAATGACATCTTTTAGGGATGGTATTGCAGCTTTTTAGAGGGTTCACCCTTTTCAACCGTAGTTGAAGAGGAAGTACCATAAAGATAAGTTTGCAAATTGATCATGCCAATTGTTGAATTGACCAGATCTTTTCCATTAGAGCGGCCATGGCCGTGACCTCCATGAAAAGAAAGACGTCCTGGTTAGGAGTAATCATTCTTCCATGCAAGTGATTCCGATGTTATGAGAATTCAGTCAAAAAATGAAGAGAATTTTCATTACCTTTAATGAATTGATGTGAAATCGAAGAAAAGCTTCCATGATGCAATTATTTTAAAACTAAATTTTTGACATCTTGTTCAATGATGTATTTGGTGAACAATCAAGAAAATCGATTAAGTAAATCATCTTGAATTTTGAGATGCACTTAATCAGTATTTTGATAATGGAATACTTTTTTCTTTGTAGGATTCATTTACGAAATAATTCTTCTTTAAAATTCTATCCTTTGCTTTGGATACCTCCATAGCCTTATCAGGCATCTGTTTCAACAATTTTGAAACTATTGTCTGATTAAGGCAGGAAGGTTTTGAACCCTTTCTTTAATTTTGTATATGCCATGGTTTGAGTGTCGGACCATGGTGATTCTTTTAATCACAAAGAGTAATTCTCTTTGGCAAGATTTTGATAAAAATTTACATTGAGAGCTCTAAGAATGAATTAGTTTTTTTCTAAAATGATATCAAAATTTATTAGAAAATTCAATACTTATATTAATTGGTATAATAGAAGCATTGAATATATTATATAAAATCTGTTTGAAATAATTTGATTTTTTGGCTCAGAAATAACTAATCCATTTTTTAAAACCATTTAAATATTTTATATGGTTGAAGTGTTCAAATATTTTGAGAACACATCATCAATATAGAAAAAATATATTTAAAATAATCTTTAAATATATTATTCATGATATCTTTGAAATTGAAGGTGCATTTTTAAACCAAAGGGCATTATGTTCCATTCATAATATCAAAGGGCAAGTAAATGTTTTATAGCGATGATTCTTTCTAGATCCGATATCACGATTTTAAATCAAATTTGGAAAATATTTTTGCATTGAATCTATTTAATAAATCCTTTTATTAGAATTAGATATATCCATTTTAAAATTTTGTTTAGACTTAATAATTAGTCCGGTCTCCCTTTCCTTTAAATTCATAACATAGAATGCGATGCGACTAAAAGTAGGATTGTCGAAATTGCTTTCTTTTATAGCAATCTCTTCTTTGCATAAAAATCTTGTTCATCGACAGCAATAGAATGTCTTGTTCATTGAAATTATCAATGTATGGGTCCAACATGAGTCTTTCTTTTAAAATTGGGTTGTCACCAGACTTAGTTAATTCTTGGTGATTTTGAATTTTGCTTTTAATTTTGGGGAAAGAAATTTATTGTTTAATAGTTAAACTAGCAATTTCTTCTTGTAAATAATTTATATGCATAGACTTATTAAACTATTCATTTCATTTATGATAATTTCTTTAGGATTGGTGATAAAATGGAATGTGATTTCTTTATCCCAAAGTGAATTATATCATTAGTGATACATTATTTTAAGAAGAAGAGTTCCCAAAATAATGTTGTGTCAAATTTTTGACTAAAATAAAAAGGCATTTGAATACAAATATCATCTACCGCGATAGATGATAATTTTACTTAATTTGTAAAGATTCAGATTGCCTTTCAGGCTTGTTTTATCAAAATATTTAGAAGAAATTATTCCTTATTGTATACAATTTAAATCTACTCCTCTATCAACTAGAGCAGTTAAATTTGTTAAAATAAATTCTTTATTTATAATTAATTTTATGGAAATATACCATTTTATATTATTGCATATTTTGTAAGAAACGGTTCTTGATTGAATCATATTTTCAAATGAATTGAATATTAATTTCAAGATCCATTAAATGACCATTCATTTTGCTCTTGCTCTAATTGAACTTCTAATTTTAGTTTCTTTAATTAGGTTTTTAGCTATAAAGAAAATTAGAGAAGATGAACTTACCTCGATTTTTTCTTAAATACTTAGATAAGGTGTAGGAGGCTTTAATTTCTAATTTATCTTTCTTCTTATCATTAAGAGAAGAATTTTATCAAGAGAAATGTATTCTTATCTTCCACTAATTTCTGTAAATTGGTATAAATTATTGGTGCTATGTAAACATATGAAGGCCTTCTTTTCTCAATGATAAGCGAAGGCATTCTTGGATGTTCATATGAACAAAGATATTATGATAAGAACTTTATGGTTCTTGAGATGGTGGAACTATTTTGCGAAATTAAAATTCTTATCAATCAAAGAAGTCGATGAGGCGAAAATGAGCTATTAATCAAAAAATGATTGAAGCACAAAATCTTGCTCATTTCTTTCGGTGTGAAATCCCATGGATTTGGAGCTCATTATACTTGGAAAGGACCTTCAATCTTGGTCCTTCAATTTTACTAAAATTGTGGAATTCAATCAACATTGAGGATAAGCTCAAACAAATTAAAATATTATTAAAGCTTATTTACATTAACAATCCTCAAAACTACATATTTTGAGCTATCGGTAGATAAAGCATCAAAGATGTTATCCTCATGAAGAGATTCAACATAAGGAGCGTCTCAAAAAAATCTAGAAAATCTCAGGTGTTTAATCATATCATATCTGAGTTGAGTCTTACGATGAGTGATGGAATCCTTGAAACTTAAATTCATAAAAGACCCATAGAAATAATTACTTTTCAAAGTGGCTTCGACAGATTTCTTTACATAAATTGGGTCCCACCAAAATAATTGCTACTTTCCAAAAGTTGCCATCTTATAATATTACCTTTTAGCTCTACAAGTATCTTTTTATAATAGTAGCTTTGCTTAACATAGTTTCTATTTAATAATTATCTGTTGTAACTTCAAGCAGCGTTCTGAATTTAATAATTGTACCTTTGCAGCAAAGTCTTTTCTGCCTCCACCTCTATATAAGGAGTCATTGTATTATGTGTGCTTTCGGTTCAATTTTCCTTCTCTCTTCTCTTATTCTCTCTTGTACTCTCTTAGTTCTTCTTGCTTCACTCTTGCCATCATGTAAGTTATTTTAAGTTTTAATAAATAAGTTTTTTTATATCTGGTGTAAGTGCGGTGAGTATGATGGGGTAAATCACGGAGGGAAGGATGTTAGAGATTTTTATTACATATCACCATGCTTTGGATGAATCTTTTTCACCCATGATTTATCCATCTTGTCACAAATGGCCATCCATTGATGCTTGATAGGGTGATAAGTCTATTGTTGGTGTGGGATAATTCTCGGTAGAGGTTTATATTCGTCTTAATAAATGGATAAACACATTGAGGCTTGAAAGGGTTGTAAGTCTATTTTGTTTCTAGGAAGATAATTCTCTAATGGAGGTTTATACTTAGTTTGTTTTATCCTTATGTGGTGATTTGTTTCAAATTCTCCATCATCTTCTCTCTCCCTTTTCCCCTTTTGGTTATATGGCTTACTTCTTAGAAGTAACTTCTAATCTAATGATTAGGAGAAATAATAATTTAATCGAACTCAGAGTTCCCTTGAATGAAAGACCTAAATAGATGGTCTCTCCCAATTGATAAAACTATCATTTATCAATTTGGAACTTTTGATTTTAAGGAAAATCTTATGAAAATTAGAACAAACCATTACGTAGATCAAATGGATAAAACCATTTATCTACTAAGTTTGAAATGCATAAATATATGCAAGATTTTAAATATATTCATATAGGGATGATCAGATAGCATTCAAACCTTTAACCCTTAAAGGTCTAAATGCTTAGGAAGCCTAGAGATGGATCTTCAGGGAATCCTAATGAGTGTTGTAGAGACCTTTGTCGGGTTATTTCAACACCTTTCCCAATCTAGTTTATCTCTTTCGATATAAATCTTTTGAAGCTCTAAAATTACATTTGAGCTTTATGGTTATGATTTCCTTAGGTTAAAACTATTGCTCTAATTTTTTAGAATTCATTTTGAGTTTTAAATACTCTAAATCCTAGAGTTGAAAATGTTCATGAGAACAAACTCGATTGAAACAAATCTGTTAGCATCCCATATTCTTAGCAGTGATTAAATGGAATGAGGTGGTATTTCACCTCATGGACTATACCATCTGCGGTGCCAAGACCTTCCATTAATCAAGATGTAGATCGAGATAATTCAAGCGTGGTGGAAGTTGAGATTCAACCTCATCGATCCATCACACTTCTAGGGTTTCTATCCCTTAAAACCTCGGAGAAGTCTAGATGGGATGGTTCACACACTCTGAACCATCGATTGAGGCCCTTCACCTAATAAAACCATATCATCATCATCCGGTGAGAAAATCAATCTCCCACTCCATGAAATGAACTTTAGTCTTAATGAGCTACACAATAGGTTCTAAGACTAGAGGTTATTCGAAGGAATACTTCCAACCAAAGTATGATAATTTTTTGTACTTGGTATAGAAGTTTTACTTCTCAAGACCAACGTCTTGAAATAAATGATTTATATTTTGAGAAAATGAGAGAAAGAAATAGTCAAGCCAAGGCAACTATTCCTTTCTTCGCATGGTTTTATAGTTACTATGCTCAATCTGCTCAAGTTGCTATTTTAACTACCAAAAATGGCAAACAGAGCAAGGAAAAATAATTGAAGCATCTTATCCTCCATCAGTTGTAAAATGGTGGATGATAAACCTTTAGAATTAGCGGCCTTCAGAAAAATAAGTTAGATCCACAAATTCTAAAGGAATTTACTATAATTAAATAACTTAATTATAGTATACTTCAAATAATCAATCATCTTTTTTTAGAGTCTAAAATCGATCGGATGCTTAAACAAAAGGTTTTTTAGCCACCGAAAAGCTTTGAGAAAGCTTCTACTAGTATAAACCCATTTGTGAAACCTTTTATCCAACCTCTGGCTCTTAAGTTAGGACCCTCTTCTGAAGACATTCAGAATTTGATTCTAAATTTAAGTGAAAAGTATGTAGGAGCTCTTGAAGATATCAATCGATGATGAAGATTCAAATGAATCCTCAAAGCGATCTTGATCAACAAGTAATATTGAAAAAGTTCAAAACCTTTTTCAAAATTACAAGATCCTCATCCTCCTTTTGATATCCAAAACTTTCTTATCCAAGAAAAATTTGGAAAAATTATTATAAAAACCCACTCCTCTTGATTTATTATTTGAGGAAGATACTCATTTCATAGGAAATTCTATGATGGAGATTCTTTATATGAATGGAATATTGATGGACTTTGAACATCAAATCATTCATATTCATCGAATGCTTATGTTTCTCTTGTTGTTCAATCTAGACATCAAGCAAAACCACATTATTGTCACGAGCCATCATTTTGATTCTCGGAACTCACGAAGGATGGTGGGATAACCTCTTTGTTCCTCAAAGGGAAGACCTCCTTAGCAAAATTGACTTAAGTAGGATCTTCCAAAAGAATAAAACTAATGAAAATTTAGTCTATAATCTTCTCCAAACAATTATAGATCATTTTCTTTGGATCCATTGGAGATCAAGGAGAAAAAAACTCCTTACTCCAAAATTAAGATGTCCATCCTTAACCCATTTTGATGGTACAAGGATATATTTCTAGCAGCGTCATGACACTTTATGATGCCAATAGCCTTCACTTGGAAGCAAAAATTCATTGAAGGCCTTCCCAATCTATTTGCTGAAAAAGTTAAGGTTTCTTTTCGCCTCTACGATGGAACCATCCCATATGAAACCCTTACATATGGAAACCTTATTTCTACATGTATTAAAATTGGTCTAGCAATTTGCTCTGATCTTAAATTAAAAGATTAAATGAAAAGAGAACATCTACTTGAGCCGACTTGGCATTCGTGAGCAATTCAACTGATCCTCAGTGCGTCCTTTATCTTCCAAATACAAGGGATAAACACGAAAAACTATTTTTCTTAAGCTTGAAAAAGCACGTCATAAAAAACGTGATAAATTCACGCACAAACACAGGCACTCTTGTCCCTCTGGTTCTAAAACCAAAGAGACAAGAGAAATAAAATGTTACAAATGTGGTTGTATAGGTCCTTACGCAAATAGATGCACCGTCAAGAAGAAGTTAAATGAACTTTGATGAAGGTTAAAACAAACCACGATGAAAATTTACTTACATCCTGATTACGAAAAGAATCGAGAAGATGAAAGAAGAACATATTTCATCCTCATCCATTGATAAATCGATAAATCTAACTATTGCAAGTCACAGCAGATAGATTATTATAAAAATATAATAAATATAAGGCGATCACGCTCACCCACGAGCAAAGAAACTTTTAGCACAAGTTGAAGATGATTCAACTTCGTGATAAAATTATCGATCTTCTTAATGATAAAAAAAAGATAAACTAGAAAAATTTAATTTCAAGCCTCTATATACTCCTTTAAGTATTTAAGAAAATGGAGTTCATCATCTTCTAATTGGGTTCTTTGAGCTAAAAAGCGAATTAAAGAAATAAATTAGAAGTTCACAAATTAAAGCGAGAAGAGCAAATGAATGGTCATGTAAGATCTTGAAATTCGAGAAAATGATTCATTTGAAAATATATCGATTAATAAAGAACCATTTTTTAAATATTCAAGGGCAATATACCATAAATGGTATATTTCATCAAATTAATTATAAATAAAGAATTTATTTTACCAAATTTATTCTAGTTGATAATTAGGCTAAATTGTATATAAGAAGGAATAATTCCTTTAAATATTTTTTAAAGCGGTTAAAGGCACCGATGAAGTCTTTACAAATTAAGTATAAATTATCATTTGTGGTTATCGTCAAGATGATATTTGTATTCAAATGCCTTTTATTTTAGTCAAAATTTGACCACACATTATTTTGGGAACTTTTTTCTTCTTAAAATAATGCATATCCTAAAATGATGATCTTGGAATTGATTTTTCTTTGGGATAAAGAAATCATATTCTTTATCACCAATCTAAAGAAATTATCATAAATGAAATAAATAGGCAATAATAAGTTTATGCATAAATTATTTGAAAAATTGCTAGTTTAACTTTTAAACAAATTTCTTCCCAAAATTCAAAATTCAAAATTGACCAAAATTCCAAGTTTGTGGTGACAACAATTCTTTAAAAGAAGACTCATGTAGTAGATCTCCCTTACATTGATAATTTCAATGAATGACATTCACTAAAGCTCATCCTTGTCAGGATGAATCAAATTCTTATGTCTTCAAGAGTCCTAACTTAAGAGCAATTAGAATTTAATAAATTTTGACATAATCTCCAATAGTTTCTGAGAAATTTTGTTTAAGATCTATCGATTTAAAGGCAAAAGATAAGTGATTATTTGAATATATTATTCCTACAAGTTGTTTAATTACAATAAATTCCTTTTAATATGATCAAATATTTTTCCAACCTAATTAAGATCATAATTTTTATAAAGAATAAGATATTAATTTTTTTATTTTGATTTTTTGGTAAATGAATTGAGAAGATTGAGCATAAAATCAAAGAAACCATGCTACAAAAAGAATAGTTACTTTTAGAAATTACATATAAATCTATTGCATGTAAAAATATTTGAATCTTATCTTAAATTAAAGATCAAATAAAAAAATTATTGAGAAAGAAAAAATAATTTCTAAATTAATGGATTATAGTATTTATAAAAAAAGCTCTGATAAAATTATGATCTTCTTAATGATAAAAGAAAGATAAATTAAAAAAATTTTTCAATTTATCAAATGTTTCTATTTTCAACCAAAATAATATTCCATCAATAATGATTGTAGAAAATGTCATCATTTATTTCAAATTAACAAGTTTATCTCTCTTTTTGATATAATTTTTTCTTTAAAATTAATTTCAATATAGTTATAATTTTCTTTTTCTAAATACTAATTTTTTTAAATTCTTAATTTTAAATATCTAAATCAAGAAATTTGAAATCCTCAAAAATAATGATTACAAATCAAGAAGAATATTCTATTTGAGTGATTAAAAGAATGAGGTATTTTAAATCATGAAAATTTAACCAAATTTTAATCAAGATGTACATAATTCAAACAAATTTATTTGAATCATTACCCTCATGTAAGATTAATTTCAATTCAAAATAAAATTATATGGTTAATTATAAATCTAATTTCTAAATAGAAATCATATCAATAATGAGAGAAAATATTATTATCAATGAATTTATTTTAATGATCCACAATATTAAATAAATTTTCTCAAATACTTTCAAATTAAATATTTTGTATGGTATGAATTTTGTTCAATCTATAAACATGATATAGAATTTATATTCTCTTCATCGCAAATTAAACTCTATGCACTTCAAATTATAATCATTTTTGTTATTTCCAAGATAATTTAATGGATTTATACTTATTTGATCCCATGTGGTGATTTTATTCAAATTCTCCTGGATATCTTTTCTTTTTTATTTGATATAGATTTCTACTTTTAAGTAAATTCTAATCAATGAGATTGGATAAATAATATTAATCAAGAATCTAAAAAAGATATTTTGAAAGAAGAAGACCTAAATAGATGGTTTTAAATAAAACTATCATTTATCAATGAAATATAAAGATTCATTATAATGTATCATTACACTTCATTTTCTATTCTTCAAAAGAAGTCTATCATTTTAAATTAATTTTCTCTTCAAAATAAAATCATATCTATCATAAAGAGAGAAAATCAATTTATCATAAATTTTAAATAGTCTAAACTATTTAAGAAGATTTTCTTTTCCAAAATTTATAATTTTCATATTTGTATAAAGTTTTTCTCAAGATAATTCAAAATAAATGATTTATATTTCAAAAATGAAAGAATAGTTAAAAGCAAATTATTCTTTTATCAAAAAGTTGCTACTGATATTTTAACTACCAAAAAAATAAAGAAAGAAAATATGAAGATCTTTTTTCATTGTAAAATGGTGGATGATAAACCTTAATTAGCCCCCAAAAAATAAATTTTATAAAATTTAAAAGAATTTATTCTCATTAAACAATTAATTATAGTAAGAAATTAAATATCATCATCTTTTAATTTAGATTAATCCATCTTTTCAAAACAAAATTTTTTATTCAAACTAAAATTTAAAAAAGTTTAATTATAACCATTTGTAAAACCTTATTAAAATAAATAAAATTATGATTCTTCTTTCTAAGACATTCTATTTTCATTTAAGTATTAGCTCAAAGATATTTCAGATGAAGATTCAAAACCAACCAAAATTATCAACCATAATATTGAAAAGTTCAAAATTTTCAAGAATTACAAAGATCCTCATTCCTTTGATATCCAAAAAAATTTTATCAAAGAAAAATTTGGAAAACATTATTTAAAAAATACCTTGATTTATTTGAAAGATATCTCATTTCTTAAATTTCATGATAGATTCTTTTATGAATTATGATGATTTTAACATCAAATCATTCATATTTATCAATGCTTATATTTCAGTAATTAGACATCAAGCAAAATCATTATCAGAAGCCATTTTTAGATTCTAACTAAAAATGGTATAATTTTTCTCATCTTTCCTCAAATGATCTCCTTAGCAAAAATTTTCAATCTATCTTCCAAAGAACAGAAAACCAATGAAAATTGATATTCTAAAATTATAGATCATTTTTAATCCATTAGATCAAGGAAAATGTTAAAAAAATAAGATGTCCATCTTAAATTTTACTACAAGGATATATTCAACGCATCATGAATTTATTATGAAATTCATCAAGCAAAATCATTGAAGGCCTTCAATCTATTTTAAAAGGTTAATGTTTCCATGGAACCATCTATGAAACTCAACATATGGACCTTATTTATGTATTAAAATTGGTAAGAATCTTCATCTTAAATTAAAATTCAAATGAAAAGAGAACGCCTACTTATCAAAGTAATTTCTAAATGAAAGAAATATTTCTTTTTCTTATTCTTTTATCAAGAAAAAATTTTAGTTTTGTTTTAACCCTTAAAATTAAGTTCATTTAACTTCTATATTTTATTCAAAGAATATTTTTCTTTGATTCTAATTGAATTTAAACATAAGCATTCAAATGAAATGAATGATTTGATGTTCAAATATAATATTCCATTCATATAAAGAATCTCCATCATAGAATTTCCTAAAATGAGTATCTTCCTCAAATAATAAGAATAAATAATGTTTTCCATTTTTCTTATAAGAAATTTTTGATATCAAAAATGAGATCTTGTAATTCTGAAAATTTTGAACTTTTTTAATATTACTTGATCATCAATTTGATTAATTAATTTGAATCTTGGATATGACATCTTCAAGAGCTCCTACATATTTTCATTAAATTAGAAATCAAATTAGAATGCTTTAAGAGGCCTAACTTAAGATAGATTTGGATAAAAATTTTCAAATATACAAGCATTTTTTCATTTTCAGTTTTCTGAAACCTTTTTTAAGATCCGATGAAGATCTAAGCTAAAAAAGATGATCCATTATTTGAAGTTCTATTACTATAATTAAATTATTTAATTCAAGAATAAATTTAAATTTTATCAACTATTAAGTAATTATTTTATCATATTTTAAAATAATATATGTTTCAATTATCTTGCTCATTTTAATTTTTAGAAAAATATTCATTTCAAGAATCAAAACCATGCTACAAAAATAGTTGCACTTATTTTCTTCTTCATCTAAAATATAAATCATTTATAGATAATTAGAAGTAAAAATCTATAAATATAAAAAATTATTATACTTTTTAATTTTGACAATCCTAAAGATGATAATTTAACTTAATTTGTAAAGATTCAATACTTTAACCAATCATTTTTTTCAAAAATATTTAAAGAATTATTCCTTCCTCAGATAATTTATTTCATAATGACAAGAATTTGGAAAAATAAAATTTTTATTTAAATTAATTTAATGGAAATATTCATTTCGAAGCTTTGATATTTTGAAGAAATCTTCTAATTCATATAAATGAATCCATTAATTTCAAGATATGAATCATTTGTCTTACCTCCTTTAATTTGTGAATAATTTTAGTTTCTTAATTCAATTTTATCTAAAAGAATAATTAGAAGATGAGAACTTGAAATTTTTTAAATACTATAAAAGATATTATACTTTAATTAAAAATATTTTCTTCCTATCATTAAGAAGATCGATATTTTATACAAAGTGAATATCTTATTTCTAAAATTTAATTAATTTCTTTATGTACAAGACTATTTATTAAAAATAATCTATCTCAAAAGACTTTATTATTTAAGTAATTTAAAGAAAAAGCAAATATTTCCCACTTTTAAATGTAAATTATAGTGATAAAATACATTTTTCTAAAGAGTTAGAATTGCTTTATAAAGTTTAAAGCATTTTCATTTAAAATTGTATGATTCTATCATAACATGAAATTAATACACTTTAATTTAAAGATTTTTCTTCATTTTCTTTGAGAATTAGATTCAAATAAAGGATTGTTTAAATATCTTTAAATTCTACATTTATTGATAATAGATTAATTTCAATAATATTAATTTTATTTCTTGAAAATAAATTATCTTTGAAAGACATTTTAATTGTTGATCTTTTTTTAAATCTTTTCAATAATTAAAAATCCATAAAGATAATTTCATTGCAAGATTGAATTAATCATTTTATTAAAATCGACCTCAAGAAAAGACTATTGGAATATAAATATTATATTTTTAAAGCTTAAATAATTTTTCAATAAAACATGATAAATTTGTGAATAAAATCAAGAAGAATAGAAGAGAAGAAGAGAAGGCTGAAGTTTGAAAGAATAAAGCACCAATAATTTATGCCAATTATTTAAATTAGGAGGATAAGAATATATTTTTCTCTTGGAATGGAGTTAGACCCATTTTTTGATGAAAGATCTTTTGTATAACATTTGCTATACAAAAAATTGTATGGTTCTCTGATCACGAACATGATTAATACACTTTAATTGTATTAAGATTTTTTCATAATTTTCTGAGATTAGATTCAAATGGGAAAGGATTGTTTCCCAAATATCTTTCAAATAAGGCCCATGGATTATTTATTGAATAATCGAGGGATTAATTTCTAATATTCTATTTTATTTTTAGAGAAATAAATAGTTCTGTGCAACGACATCTTTAGGATGGTGTTGCTTTTTAGAGGTTCACCCTTTTCAACCGTAGTTGAAGAGGAAGTACCATAAAGATAAGTTTGCAAATTGATCATGCCAATTGAATTGATGATCTTTGTTATTAGAACACCATGTGACCTCCATGAAAAGAAAGACATCCTTAGAGTCATTCTTCCATGGGGTGATCCAATCATCCCTACAAGAATCGGGTAAAATTGAAGAGAATTTTCATTACCTTTAATGAATTGATTAAAATCAAGAGAGAGATTTATGATGAAAAATTTATTTTGAAACTAAATTTTGACATCTTGTTCAAGATGTATTTGACCGAGGAACAAATAATGAAGGAGAAAATTTGATTAAGTAAATCATCTTGAATTTTGAGATGCACTTAATCACGAAAGTATTTTTTTTGATAATGGAATACTTTTAGTAGATTCCATTTACTAAATAAAGCAAACTACCTTCTTTAGAATTCTTTCAGCTTAGATACCTCCATAGCTTATCGAGGCATTTCAACAATTTTGAAACTAGTAGGTAAGATTAAGATAGAAGGTTTTGAACCCTTTCTTTAATTTTTTCAATCATGGTATGAGTATTTAACCATGGTGGGGATTTTTTAATCACAAAGAGTGGGCTATCTTTGGCAAGATTTTGATAGAAATCGCCATAATTGAGAGCTCCTAAGAACTACAGAATGGTTTTATCTAAAATGATATCAAGAAATTTGTTATAAAATTCAATACTTCTATTAATTGGTATAATAGAAGCATTGATATATTATGGCCTAAAAAATCTTATTTCGCTTTGAAATAATTTGATTTTTGGCTAAAAATAACTAATCCATTTTTTAAAATTAACCATTTAAATGTTTTTTAGATGGTTGAAGTGTTCGTCAATATTGTTTGAGAACACAAGAACATCATCAATATAGACTAAAATATATTTAAAATAATCTTTAAATATATTATTCATGATATGCTGAAATTCATAAGGTGCATTTTTTAAACCAAAGGGCATTACGTTCCATTCGTAATGTCCAAAGGGCATCATAAATGCTATTTTATAGCGATCCGATTCTTTTATCCGATCCGCCAATATCCGATTTTAAATCAAATTTGGAAAATATTTTGCATTATGCAATCTATTTAATAAATCCCTTTATTAGAATTGATATGATCCATTTTAAAACTTTGTTTAGTGGCTTGTAATTAATTACAAGTCATGCCTCCTCTTCCTTTTCTCAATTCATAACATAGAATGCTGCCCAAGGGGAGTAGGATTGCCAATTATTCCTTTCTTTAATAAATCAGCAATCTCTTTGCATAAAGCAAGGTAGTGCTCGCTCATCCAAGGATGAGCTTTAGTGGAATGTCTCGCTCATTGAAATTATCAATGTGGAGATCCACTACATGAGTCTTTCTTCCCAAAGCACTGTCACACCAAACTTCCTTTGGAATTTTGGTGGCAATTTTGAATTTTTCTTTAATTTTGGGGAAGAAATTTGTTGTTTAAAAGTTAAACTAGCAATTTCTTCTTGTAAATAATTTATATGCATAGACTTATTATTAAGCCTATTCATTTCATTTATGATAATTTCTTTAGATTGGTGATAAAAGAATGTGATTTCTTTATCCCAAAGAAAACATCAATTCCAAGATCATCAATTCTAGTGATAGGCATTATTTTAAGAAGAAAAGGAGTTCCCAAAATAATGTGTTGTGTCAAATTTTGACTAAAATAAAAGGCATTTGAATACAAATATCATCTTGACACCGATTATGATAATTTATACTTAATTTGTAAAGATTCACATTTGCCTTTAACCGTTTGTTTTTTTCAAAATATTTAGAAGGAATTATTCCTTCTTGTATACAATTTAAATCTCGCTATCAACTAGAGTTAAATTTGGTAAAATAAATTCTTTATTTATAATTAATTTAATGGAAATATACCATTTCGTATATTTGCCTTTGAATATTTTGTAAGAAACCCGTTCTTGATTAGAATCTTCTATATTTTCAAATGAATTGGCATCTTCGATTAATTTCAAGATCCATTAGATGACCATTCATTTGCTCTCGCCTTTAATTTGTCAACTTCTAATTTTCTTTTAATTCGCTTTTAGCTAAAGAAGTCAATTAGAAGATGATGAACTTGCCTCCATTTTTCTTAAATACTGATAAGGAGTATATAGGAGGCTTGTAATTAAATTTTCTAATTTATCTTTCTTATCATTAAGAAGATCGATAATTTTATCACGAAGTTGAATCATCTTCAACTTGTGCTAAAAGTTTAATTAATTGGTCCTTTGCTGGGTGATATACGCACTCATATTTATTATATTTTTATAATTCATTCTATGACTTGCAAAGTTAGATTTATCGATTTATCAATGAAGGATGAAGATGAAATATGATTCTTCTTCTTCTTCTCGATTCTTTTCGTAATCGAGGATGTAAGAATTTTCATCGTGGTTTGTTTTAACCCTTCTTCACTAAGTTCATTTAACTTCTTCGACGTGCATCTTAGTAATGACCAGACGCCATTTGTAACATTTTATTTCTCTGTCTCTTTGGTTTTAGAACCGAGAGAGTGCTTGTGTTTGTGCGAATTTATCACATTTTTATGACATTTTTTCATGCTTAGGAAAAATAGTTTTTGTGTTTTTCCTTGTGTTTAAAGATAAAGGACGTACTGAGGATCACATGAATTGTTCTCAAAATTTGCCAAGCTTTGCTCTCAAGTAGACGTTCTCTTTCATTTGATCTTTAATTTAAGATCGAGCAAATTAAACCGCTTTTAATACATGCAAAATAAGGTTTCCATATGTTAGGTTTCATATGGGATGGTTCCATCGTAGATAAGAGAAACCTTAACCTTTCAAAGAAATAGAAAGGCCTTCAATGAATTTTGCTTCCAGGAAGGCTATTGCATCATAAAGTGTCATGCTAGAAATATATCCTTGTACCATCAAAAAATGGGTTAAGGATGGACATCTTAATTTTTGGAGTAAGGAGGAGTTTTTCTCCTTGATCTCCAATGGATCCAACAAAATGATCTATAATTATTTGAAGAAGATTATAGACCGAATTTTCATTAGGTTTTTGCTGTTCTTTTGGAAGATCCTTAGTACTTAAGTCAATTTCGCTAAGGAGGTCTTCCCGTTGAGGAACAGTGAGAAAATTATCCCACCATCCTTTCAGAGTTCCAGAAATCCTGAAATGATGGCTCGAGTGACAATATGAGGTTTTGCTTGATGTCTAGATTGAACAAAGAGTAAAACATAAGCATCGATGAAGGGTATGAATGATTTGATGTTAAAGTCCATCAATATTCCATTCATATAAAGAATCTCCATCATAGAATTTCCTATGAAATGAGTATCTTCCTCAAATAATAAATCGTGAGGTGTTTTTTTATAATAATGTTTTTCCAAATTTTCTTTGATAAGAAAGTTTTGGATATCAAGAGGAGGATGAGGATCTTGTAATTCTTGAAAAAGGTTTTGAATTTTTTTAATATTACTTGATTGATCAATATATTTTGGTTGAGGATTCATTTGAATCTTCATCTGATTGACGGATATCTTCAAGAGCTCTACATACTTTTCACTTAAATTTAGAATCAAATTCTGAATGTCTTCGGAAGAGGGTCCTAACTTAAGAGCCGCTTAGAGGTGGTTGAAAAAGGTTTCACAAATGGGTTTATACTAGTAGAAGCTTTTTCTAAAGCTTTGCTAGTTTCGGGGCTAGAAACCTTTGTTTAAGCATCTGATCGATTTTAGACTCTAGGCTAAAAAGATGATCAGTGATTATTTGAAGTATACTATTACTATAATTAAGTTGTTTAATTATAGTAATAAATTTCTTTAGAATTTGTGGATCGGAACTTATTTTTCCGAAGGCCGCTAATTCTAAAGGTTTATCATCCACCATTTTTACAACTGATGGAGGATAAGATGCTTCAATTATTTTTCCTTGCTCGTTTGCCATTTTGGTAGTTAAAACCATAAGTAAAGGAATAGTTGCTTTGGCTTGACTATTTCTTTCTCTCATTTTCTCAAAATATAAATCATTTATTTCGAGATGTTGGTCTTGAGAAGTAAAACTTCTATACCAAGTACAAAAATTATCATACTTTGGTTGGAAGTATTCCTTCAGAACAACCTCTAGTCTTAACCTATCAGGTAGCGCTCATTAAGACTAAAGTTCATTTCAGATGGAGTGGGAGATTGATTTTCTCTCACTGAATGATAGATATGATTTTTATTTAGGTGAAGGGCCTCGACCGATGGTTCAGGAGTGTGTGAACCATCCGATCTAGACTTCTTTGAGGTTTCAGAAGGGATAGAAACCTAGGAAGTGTAATGGATCGATGAGGGTTGAATCGAACTTCAACATCGCCATCAGCTGTAGTTCCAAATTGATAAATGATAATTTTATCAATTTTAGGGAGAGACTATCTATTTATGTCTTCTTCTTTCAAGGGGAACTCTGCCATTTTTGAGTTCTTGATTAAATTATTATTTCTCCTAATCATTAGATTAGAAGTTACTTCAAAAGAAGTAGAAGTAATATTACCAAAAATGCGGGAAAAGAGAGAGAAGAAGATGATGCAGGGAGAATTTGAAACAAATCACCACATAAGGATAAAACAAACTAAGTATAAACCTCCATTAGAGAATTATCTTCCCAGATAGTTAATAAAAATAAGACTTACAACCCTTTCAAGCCTCACGCAACAGAGATTTACGGCCATTTGTGATGAATATGGGAATATAAACCTCTACCGGAATTATCAGGGCAATAAATAGGACTTATCACCCTATCAAGCATCATGGCAGGATGGCCATTTGGCGGGATAAAAGCCATGGGAGGAATGAACAAAATCTTGGTTTATCAAAGCATGGTGAAATGTAATAAAAATCTCTAACTTCCTTCCCTCCCGAGTTTATTTACCCCATCATGGCTCTGATACCAGACTTAAACCAGGATATATAAAATACTTATTTATTAAAACTTAAAAAGAACTTACACGATGATAATAGGTAGGAAGCAGGAAGAACTAAGGAGAGTACAAGAGGAGAATAGCAGAGAAGAAGAGAAGAGAAAATTGAGCATTGAGCCCACATAATACACAGACAGATCCTCCTAATATAGAGGTGGAGGAACAGGAGAGACTTTGCTTAGAAGCAAAGGTAAAATTATTAAACAAAAGAGAAACGTTGCTTAGAAGCTAAGCAACGATATAATTATTAAATAGAAACTTTCATTAAGCAGCTATTATTAAATAAAGAGATACTTTACTTAGAGGTTAAGCAAAGGTGCAGAATATTATAAGGGCCAATTTTTCATTTGGTGGGACCCACTTTATGTAAAGTAGGTTCCTTGCTGGTGAAGATAAGCTACTTTGGAAAGTAACAGATTTCTTACGGTGGGTCTACTTTATGAATTTAATTTTCTCCAATGGATTCCACGTTGACGCCATCAGAAGACTCGCTACTGTCGTAAATATAGATAGGGTGATTAAACACCTTGGCGAGTTGATTTTTGTAGATTTTTTTTTGAGACGTTTCTTATGTTGAATCTCGGTCTCATTAGGATAGCGTCTTTTGATGCTTTTGTAGTACCTCATCATCTCAAAATCTAGTTTTGAGGATCTTTAATTCAGAATAAGCTTTAATAATAGCTTTAATTTGTTGAGCTTATCCTCACCATTTTAGTAAAAATTATTTTTGAAGGACCAACTGATTGAAGGGTTCCTTTCCAAGTATGACGTTCCAGCTCCAAATCCATGGGATTTGGCAGTCCGTGAAGAAATGAGCAAGATTTTGTCCTTGAATCATTTTTATGTGATTAATAGCCCTCATTTTGGGGGCAGCTTCCATCCAGTCATTGAAGACCTCTTTGATTGGATCTGGAAGAATATTTAATTTTGCTCCAAAATAGTTCCACCATCTGAAGAACAATGCTGAAAGTTCTTTGTTGATGATATCCATTATGAATATCCATGAATGCCGCCGTTTGTCATTGAGAAGGAAAGGCCTTCATCATAGCTTACAGCAACAATAATTTATGCCAATTTTGTATTGTAAATTAATGAAGGATAAGAATACATTTTTCTCTTGGAATGGAGTTAGACCCCATTCACTTTGATGAAAGATCTTTTGTATAATGCATTTGCTATACAAAATTATATGGTTCTTCTTATCACGAAGACGATTAATCTCAATACACATTAATTGTATTTAGGTTTTTTCATAATTTTCTCTTGAGAGATTAGATTCAAATGGGAAAGGATTGTTTCCCAAATATCTTTCAAATAAGGCTACAGATTTATTGAATAATCGAGAGATTAATTTCAATAATATTCTTTTTATTTCTTTAGAGAAATAAGCAGGGGTAGACATCTTTTAGGGATGGTGTTGCAGGTTTTTTAGAGGGTTCACCCTTTGTAATCGTAGTTGAAGAGGAAGTACCATAACGATAAGTTTGTAAATTGATAATGCCAATTATTGAATTGGCCGGATCTTTGCCATTAGAGCGGCCATGGTCGCGACCTCCACAAAAAGAAAGACATCCTCGAATAGGTGTAGTCATTCTTCCATGCAGTGATCCACGATGTCCACTGCAAGAATTCGTGAGAAAATCGGGAAGAATTTTCATTACCTTTAATGAATTCGATGTGAGAGAGAATCTGATTGCCATGATGCAAAATTTATTTTAAAACTAAATTTTGACATCTTGTTCAATGATGTATTTGGTGAGGCGATCTGAAGGAGAAAATCTTGATTAAGTAAATCATCTTGGAATTTTGAGATGCAGCATAAAATTCTTTTAGATAATGGAATATTTTGTTGAGTAGGATTCCATTTATGAAACAAAGCTAATTCTTCTTTAGAATTCTTTCCCTTTAGGATACCTCCATAGCCCTTATCAGAGGCTGTTTCAACAATTTTGAAACTAGTAGGGTTCAAGATTAAGAGGAAGGTTTTGAACCCTTTCTTTAATTTTTATGCCATGAGTATGTCGGACCATGGTGGGATTCTTTTTAATAAAAGAGTGGTTTTATCTTTGGTAGAAATCAGTTACATAATTAAGAGCTCCTAAGAACCATTGTAGTTGGTTTTTATCTAAAATGATATCAGGAAATTTGTTAGCAAATTCAATACTTCTATTAATTGGTATAATAGAAGCATTGGATATATTATGGCCTAAAAATCTTATTTCAGTTTGAAATAATTTGATTTTTGGCTCAAAAATAACTAATCCTTTTTTAAAACTTTGTTTAGCAGCTTGTAATTAATTACAAGTCGTGATCTCCCTCTTTCCAAATTCATAACATAGAATGCATTTCAGGGAGTTGGATTTGAATTATTCCTTTCGTTAATAAATCGGTAATCTCTTCTTTACATAAAGCAAGTGCTATTCATTCATTTGATAAGGGAGCCTTAGTGGGAATGTATCATTCATTGAAATTATCAATGTACGGGAAATCCACTACATGAGCCTTTCTTTCCCAGAAAGCAATTGGGTTGTCTCCACAAACTTCCTTTTGGAATTTTTGGTGGCAATTTTGAATTTTTTCTTTGAATTTTGGTGAAGAAATTTGTTGTTTAAAAGTTAAACTAGCAATTTCTTCTTGTAAATAATTTATATGCATAGACTTATTATTAAGCCTATTCATTTTATTTATGATAATTTCTTTAGGATTGGTGATAAAAGAATGTGATTTCTTTATCCCAAAGAAAACACTTAATTCGTATCATCAATTCTAGTGATGGCATTATTTTAAGAAGAAAAGGAGTTCCCAAAATAATGTGTTGTGTCAAATTTTTTGACTAAAATAAAAGGCATTTAAATATAAATATCATCTTGCTTATGAGATGATAATTTATAATTGTAAAGACTCAATTTTGTCTTTAACAGTAGTTTTTTCAAAATATCTAGAAGGAATTATTCCTTCTTGTATACAATTTAAATCTGCTCCACTATCAACTAGAGTAGTTAAATTTGGTAAAATAAATTCTTTATTTATAATTAATTTAATGGAAACATACCATTTCTGGTATATTGCCTTTTGAATATTTTGTAAGAAACCTAGTTCTCGATTTGAATCAGCTTCTATATTTTCAAATGAATTAGGCGTCTTCTGATTAATCTCAAGATTCATCAGCTGACCATTCATTTGCTCTTGCTCAACTTTAATTTGCTAAACTTCTAATTTTAGTTTATTTAATTCAATTTTTAGCATTGCTAAAGAAGCTGAATTAGAAGATGATGAACTTGCCTCAGATTTTTTCTTAAATACTATCGATAAGAAGTATATAGGAGGCTTGTAATTAAATTTTTCTAGTTTATCTTTCTTCTTATCATATGATCTTCTTCTTCTTCTTCTGATTCTTTTTCAGAATCGAAGGATGAAATATGATCTTCTTCTTCTTCTGATTCTTTTTCAGAATCGGAGGATGTAAGCAAAATTTTCATTAGGGTTTGTTTTAACCCTTCGTCAATCTGAAGTTTATTTAACTTCTTCATGACAGTGCATTTGTTGGCAATGCCATGGGAGGAATGAACAAAGTACTAGTTCATCCAAAGCATGGTGATATGTAATAAAAAATCTCTAACATCCTCCCCCCCCGAGGGATTTACCCCATCATGGCTCTGATACCAGACATAAACCAGGATATATAAAACACTTATTTATTAAAACATAAAATAACACTTTGCGATGGGTAGGAGGCGGAAGAACTAAGGATTATCAAGGGGAGAATAGAAGAGGAGAAGGAAAAAGCGAGCGAGCCTAATGAGCCTCTTTATGTAGGAGGTGGAGCCTGGGAGAACTTTTCTTGAAGCAAATGTTCAATTATTAAACAAAGAAACATTGCTTAGAAGTTAAAGATATAATTATTAAATAGAAACTTTCTTGTTAAGCAAAACTATTATTAAATAAAATATACTTTGCTTAGAGGCTAAAAAAGGTATAGAATATTATAACTTTATGTAAAAGTCCTCATGGTGAAGATGCTTTTCAAAGTAGTAATTATTTCTTCAATGCTTTATGAATTTAAGTCCTATGGATTCCATGTCGACGCTAAGACTAATTATCGTAGAATATGATAGAGTGATTAAACACCAAAAGTTGATTTTCATAGATTTTGAGATGTTTCTTATGTTGAATCTCGTCTCATGAGGATAATGTATTTTGATACTTTGTAGAATTTCATCTAGATACTCAAAATTCATAGTTTTTTTGACATAGCTTTAATAAAGGTTTAATTTGTGAGTTTATCCACCATGAAAATTATCTTGGACCAACGATTGAAAGGGTCCTTTCCAAGTATAAATAAATCCATGGGATTTGGCTTATGAAGAAATGAGCAAGATTTTGTCCTTCATTTTTTTTTGATTAATAAATTTCATTTTCTCATCCATCATTAAAGACTTCTTTTCATTGATCTAGAAGAATATTTAATTTTGTTCAAAATAATAAGAACCATGGAAGTTCTTTGTTGATAATATCTTTGTTCATTATGAACATCCATGAATGACTTTGTTTGTCATTGAGAAGGAAGAAGGCCTTCATCATAAGTTTTTACAGTTCTTTTGGAAGATCCTGAGTACTTAAGTCAATTTTGCTAAGGAGGTTTTACCTTTGAGGAATAGTGAGAAAATTATCCCACCATCCTTTCATTGTTCCAGAGAATCCTGAAATGATGTCTCAAGTGATAATATGAGGTTTTACTTGATGTTATTGAACAAAACAAGAAGAAACATAAGCATCTGAAGGGTATGAATGATTTGATGTTTAAAGTCCATCAAGATTCCATTCATATAAAGAATCTCCATCATGAATTTCCTACAAATGAGTATCTTCCTCAAATAATAATAAATCGAGGTGTTTTTTATAATAATGTTTTTCCAAATTTTTGATAAGAAAGTTTTGGATAACAAAGGAATGAGGATCTTGTAATTTGAAAAGGTTTGAACTTTTTCAATATTACTGATTGAGAGATAGTTTTGATTGAGGATTCAATTGAATCTTCATCCGATTGAGATATCTTCAAGAGCTCTACATACTTTTCAATTTTAGTTAAATTAAATGTCTTCAAGAGAGTCCAACTAAGAGCCGAGAGGTGGAATAAAAGGTTTCACAAATGGGTTTATATAGAGATTTTTTTAAGCTGCTAGGGTAGAAATGTTTTATTTAAGCATCATGATTTTAGACTCTAGGCTAAAAAAAGATGATTTATTATTTAGTATACTATTACTATAAAGTTGTTTAATTAATAAATTCCTTTAATTTGTGATCAACTTATTTTTCTAAAGGCCACTAATTTTAAAGGTTTATCATCCACCATTTTTACAACTGATGGAGGATAAGATGCTTCAATTATTTTTCCTTGCTCTATTTTCCATTTTTTGGTAGTTAAAATAACCACTTGAAAGATTAAGCATAAAATCAGAAAATCATGCTACTAAAAGGCATAGTTTCAACTATTTCTTTCTCATTTTCTTGAAATATAAATCATTTATTTGAGATTTTGGTATCAGAAGTAAAACTTCTATACCAAGTACAAAATTATCATATTTTGGTTGGAAGTATTCCTTGAAAACCTAGTCTAATTGTATGTAGCTCATTAAAACAAAAAGTTCATTTCGATGAGTGAGATTCATGATGATGATATGATTTATTTAGAGAAGGGCCTAGGTTTCTTGTGATGTGAACCATCAGATATACTTCTCAGGTTTCGTGGGGATAGAAACCCTGGAAGTGTAATGGATCATGAGTTGAATCAAACTTCAACATCGCCATCAAAGTTCCAAATTGATAAATGATAGTTTTATCAATTTTGGGAGAATCTATTTAGGTCTTCTTCTTCAAAACTATGCCATTTCAAAGTTCTGATTAAATTATTATTTCTCCTAATGAGATTAGAAGTTACTTCAAAAGAAGTACCATATTATCAAAATAAAAGGAGATTGAAGATGATGCGAGAAAAAACAAATCACCACAAAGATAAAATAAACTAAGTATAAAATTAGACAATTATCTTAAACAACCAACAAAAATAGGACTTACAATTTCAAGCCTTACAAATGTGGATTTATGGCCATTTATACAAGATGGAATAAAATCTGACATCAAGCAAAATCACATATTTCAGCCATCATTTCAAGATTCTGAACTCAAAGGATGGTGGATAATTTTCATGCTCCTCAAAGGAAAGTCCTTAGCAAATTGACTTAAGAATGGATCTTCCAAAAGAATAGCAAAACCTAATGATTGATCATGATCTTCTAAAAGATCATTTGCTAGATCAAAATCAAGGATAAAAAAACTCGCTTACTCCAAAAAAAATTAAGATGTCCATCCTTAACCCATTTTGATGGTACAAGGATATATTTTCAAACTCACACTTTATGATGCCAATAGCCTTCAGAAGTAAAAAATTCATTAAAGGCCTTCCCAATTTTTGAAAAGGTTAAGGTTTCTTCACCTCTGATGAAACCATCCCATATGAAACTCTTACATATGGAAACCTTATTTTGCATGTATTAAAAGTTTAGAATTTCTGATCTTAAATTAAAAGATCAAATGAAAAGAGAACATACTGAAAATAGCTTGGCAATTCTACAACAATTCAAGTGATCCTTACATCCTTTATCTTCCAAATAAGGGAAAAAACAAAACTATTTCCTAAGAGAAAAAAGCACGCCATAAAAAACATGATAAATTCATGCACAAACTGTCTTCTAAAACCAAAAAGACAAGAGAAAAAGCATAAATGTACATGTCATTACACAATATGCAATCTCAAGAAGAAGTTAAATGAACTTCGATTATGGTTAAACAAACCCCGATGAAAATTTTTCTTACATCCTCGATCAAAGAGAATCAAGAAGAAGAAGAACATATTTCATTCATCTTCATCGATGATAAATCATAAATCTAATCAAGGTAAAATGTCAATAAAGATTATTATAAAAATATAATAAATAGACATAGAACGCCACCCACAAAAGGATCAATTAATTAAAATTTTAGCATTGAAGATGATTCAACTCATAAAAATCTTCTTCTTAATGACAAGAAGAAAGATAAATTAGAAAATTTAACTACAAGCCTCTATATACTCCTTTATCAAGAATTTAAGAAAAATAGGTGTCATCATCTTCTTTTTAGCGAGCTAAAAATTGAATTAAAGAAACTAAAATAAATTCAACAAATTAAAAGAAAAGAGCAAATAAATGGTGCCAATGGAAAATTAATTAAGACTTCCAATTCATTTGAAAATATTTTATTCTAATCAAGAACCGTGCCTCTACAAAATATTCATTCAATATAGAAATATTTCCATCAAATTAATTATAAAACAAAGAATTTATTTTACCAAATTTAACTGATCTGCTATGGAGATTTAAATCAGATAAGAGTAATAATTCCTTCTAAATATTTTGAAAAAAAAGTATTCTTATGCGAATCTTTATAAAGTATAAATTATCATCATTGTGTCGATGATATTTGATTCAAAGTTTTATTTTAGTCAAAATTAAAAACCATTATTTTGGGAATTTCAAAATAATGCCTATCACTAATTGATGATCAATTCAAAGATTTTCTTTGGGATAAATAAATCATTCCATTTTATCACTTTTAAACAAGAATTTCTTCCCAAAATTCAAAAAAAATTCAAAATTGCCACCAAATATTCCAAAAGGAAGTACAAAAATGCTTTTAAAGAAAGACTCATTGTATCTCATACATTGATAATTTCAATGAATGACATTCAAAAGCTCATCCTTGTCGATGATGAATGAGCAACTTTTTATGCAAAGAAGAGATTGACATTAAAGAAAGGAATTAATCCTATCAGTCATCGCATTCTATGTTATGAATATAAAAATAAAAGAAAGACCGTGACTTGTAATTAATTACTAGGTAAATAAAGTTTTAAAATGGAGATATCCAATTTTAATAAAAGGGATTTATTAAATAGATTGCATAATGCAAAAATATTTTCCAAATTTGATTTAAAATCGTGATAAGGATCCTCAAAAAAGAATTAGCATAAACAACATTTAGTTTATCTATATATCTAATGACATAGTCTTGACAAAGATCGATGGAATCCACTAGAAACTTAAATTCATAAAGCACCCACCATAAGAAATAATTGCTTCTTCTAAAAGTATTATCTTCACCAAGGAACCTACATTACAAAGTGGGTCCCACCAAATGAAATAATTGCTACTTTCCAAAAGTAGCCATCTTATATTTATTGCTATAGCAAAGTATCTTTTATTTAATAATAGTTCTTAATGAAAGTTTATATTTAATAATTATATCTCTAGCTTTTAAGAACGTTTCTCTTTTGTTTAATAATTGTACTTTGTTTCTAAGTAAAGTCTCTCCTTGCTCCACCTCTATATAAGTATCTATTAGAATTTGTGTGTGCTCTGCTCATTTTTCCCTCTCTTCTTCTCTTATTCTCCTCTATTCTCCTTAGTTCTTCGCTTCCTCTTTCTCATGTAAGTACTTTAAGCTTTAATAAATAAGTGTTTTATATATGGTTTAAGTCGAGAGCCATGATGGGGTAAATCAAAGGATGTTAGAGATTTTGTTGTATTTCACCATGCTTTGGATAAACCAAGATTTGTTCATTCCTCCCATGGTTTTATCTCTCGCAAATGGCCATCCCTATACTGATGCTTGTTATAGTGATAAGTCCATTTATTGTTGACTGGGATAATTCTCTAGAGGTTTATATTCCCATCTTCATCAAATGGCCATAATCATTGTGAGGCTTGAAAGAGTTGTAAGTCCTATTTTTGTTGATGTAGAAGATAATTCTCTTTTTATACTGTTTGTTTTATCCTTATGTGGTGATTTGTTTCAAATTCTCCTTGCATCATCTTCCTCTCTCCCTTTTTCCCATTTTTGGTAATATGGCTTCTACTTCTTTTGAAGTAACTTCTAATCAAATGATCAGAAGAATTAATAATTTAATCAAGAACTTTGAAATGGCAAAGTTCCCCTTGAAAGAAGAAATAAATAGATGATTCTCTCCCCAAATTGAAACTATCATATCAATTTGGAACTATGTGATGAAAGTTGATTCAACCCTGATCCATTACACTTCCTAGGTTTCTATCCCTTCAAACCTCGAGAAGTTAGATCGGATGGTTCACACACTCAACCATCGGCCGAGGCCCTTCACCTAAATAAAATCATCATATCTATCATCCAAGTGAGAGAAAATCAATCTCCCATCTAAATGAACTTTAGTCTTAATGAGCTACACAATAGGTTCTAGGACTAGAGTTGTTCTGAAGGAATACTTCCAACCAAAGTATGATAATTTTTATACTTGGTATAGAAGTTTTACTTCTCAAGAACAATGTCTCAAAATAAATGATTTATATTTTGAGAAAATGAGAGAAAGAAATAGTCAAGCCAAAGCAACTATTCCTTTCGTAGCATTTTGTATTTATTATGCTCAAGTTGCTATTTTAACCAAAAAATGGCAAACGAGCAAGGAAAATAATTGAAGCATCTTATCCTCCATCAATAAAATGGTGGATGATAAACCTTTAATTAGCTCTAAAAAATAAGTTTTGATCCACAAATTTAAAGAATTTATTACTATAATTAAACAACTTAATTATAGTAATACTTTAAAATAATCACGATCTTCTTTTAGCCTAGAGTCTAAAATTGATCGATGCTTAAACAAAAGGTTTCTATCCCCAAACTAATCAAAAAAGCTTCTACTAGTATAAACCCATTTGTAAAACCTTTATCCAACCACCTCCTAAACGCTCTTAAGTTAGGACCCTCTTCTCATTCGAATTTGATTCTAAATTTAAGTGAAAAGTATGTAGAGCTCTGAAGATCAAAAGATGAAGATTCAAATGAATCCTCAACCAAATCGATATCGATCAATCAAGTAATATTGAAAAGTTCAAAACCTTTTCAAGAATTACAAGATCCTCATCCTCCTTGATATCCAAAAACTTTCTTATCCAAAGAAAAATTTGGAAAACATTATTATAAAACCCACCTCGATTTATTATTTGAGGAAGATACTCATTTCGTAGAAATTCCTATGATGGAGATTCTTTATATGAATGGAATATTGATAGACTTTCAACATCATCAAATCATTCATACCCTTCATCAATGCTTATGTTTTGCTCAATCTGGACATCATCACATATTGCCGAGCCATCATATTTTCTCGAACTCAAAGGATGGATTCATACTGCTCAAAGGAAGACCTCCTTAAAATTGACTAAGTACTAAGGATCTTCCAAAAGAAATAATGTTTTCTATAATCTTCTCAATAATCTATCCATAGAAAATTTTTATCCATTAAGATGTCCATCCTTTTTTGATGGTACAAGATATAAGACATGCTACATTTATGATGCCAATAGCCTTCACTGAAGCCTTCCCAATCTATTTAAAGGTTAAGGTTTCTCTCTCTACGATGGAACCATCCCATATGAAACCTAATATATGGAAACCATATTTCTGCATGTATTAAAACCATGATATGATCTTATCTAAATTAAAAGATCAAATGAAAAGACTATTTTTCCAAACGGAAAAAAATCACGCCAAAAAAATGTGATAAATTTATGCATAAAGCACTCGCCCCTCCGGTTCTAAACCAAAGAGACAAGAGAAATAAAATGTTACAAATGTGGCCGTATAGGTCATTACATAAATAAATGCAATCACAAGAAGAAGTTAAATGAACTTGAATGAAAGGGTTAAAACAAACCTCGATGAAAATTTACTTACATCCTCGACTAAATAATCAAGATGAAGAAGAACATATTTCATCTTCAACCTCATCAAATTCTGATAAATCTGATAAATCTCACTGTTGCAAGTCCTGTCAATAGATAGATTATTATAAAAATATAATAAATATGATAGGTCTGTGTATGCTCACCCACGAGCACAAGGACAAATTAATTAAACTTTTAGCACAAGTTAAAGATGATTCAACTCGTGATAAAATTATCGATCTTCTTAATGATAAGAAGAAAGATAAATTAGAAAAATTTAATTACAAGCCTCCTATATACTATATCTAAGTATTTAAGAAAAATCTGAGGCAAGTTCATCATCTTCTAATTCGCCTTCTGCAGAGCTAAAACCGAATTAAAGAAACTAAAATTAGAAGTTCAAGAAATTAAAGTAGAAGAGCAAATGAATGGTCACTAATGGATCTTGAAATTAATCAAGACAATTCATTTGAAAATATGCGATTCTAACCAAGTTTCTTACAAATAGAAAAGGCAATATACGAAATGGTATATTTCCATTAAATTAATTATAAATAAAGAATTTATTTTACCAAATTTAACTGCTCTAGTTGATAGTGAGCAAATTTAAATTGTATACAAGAATAATTCCTTCTAAATATTTTGAAAAATAAGCCGTTAAAGGTACTGAGTGAATCTTTACAAATTAAGTATAAATTATCATCTGGTGGTGTCAAGATGATATTTGTATTCAAATGCCTTTTATTTTAGTCAAAATTTGACACAACACATTATTTTGGGAACTCTTTTCTTCTTAAAATAACTATCACTAGATGATGATGAATTGTTTTCTTTGGGATAAAGAAATCACATTCCGTTTTATCACCAATCCTAAAGAAATTATCATAAATGAAATGAATAGGCTTAATAATAAGTCTATGCATATAAATTATTTACAAGAAGAAATTGCTAGTTTAACTATTAAACAACAAATTTCTTCCCAAAATTAAAAGCAAAAATTCAAAATTACCACCAAAAATTCCAAAAGGAAGTCTGTGGTGACAACCCAATTACTTTCTGGGAAAGAAAGACTCATGTAGTGGATCTCCGTACATTGATAATTTCAATGAACCAGACATTCCACAAGGCTCATCCTGTTATGAATGAGCACTACCTTGCTTTATGCAAAGAAGAGATTGCTGATTTATTAAAGAAAGGAATAATTTGGCAATCCTACTCCCCTTGGAGCTATACCGCATTCTATGTTATGAATTTGGTAGAAAAGGAAAGAGGGAGACCGCGACTTGTAATTAATTACAAGCCGCTAAACAAAGTTTTAAAATGGATCAGATATCCAATTCCTAATAAAAGGGATTTATTAAATAGATTGCATAATGCAAAAAATATTTTCCAAATTTGATTTAAAATTAGGATATTGACAGATCCAGATAAAAGAATCGCTAAAAAAAAAGCATTTATGCTTTGGACATTACAAATGGAACGTAATGCCCTTTGGTTTAAAAAATGCACCTTCTGAATTTCAGCATATCATGAATGATATATTTAAAGATTATTTTAAATATATTTTATTCTATATTGATGATGTTCCGATATTCTTAAACAATATTGATGAACACTTCAACTATCTAAAAGCATTTAAATGGTTAATTTTAAAAAATGGATTAGTTATTTTTGAGCCAAAAATCAAATTATTTCAAACGAAATAAGATTTTAGCCATAATATATCCAATGCTTCTATTATACCAATTAATGTATTGAATTTTAATAAATTTTCGATATCATTTTAGATAAAAACTAGCTGGTTCTTAGAGCTCTCAATTATGTAGCTGATTTCTATCAAAATCTTGCCAAAGATGCAACCCCACTCTGATTAAAAGAATCCCCCACCATGGTCTGATACTCATACCATGGCAAAAATTAAAGAAAGGGTTCAAAACCTTCCTATCTTAATCTTGTGGACCCTACTAGTTTCAAAATTGTTGAAATAGATGCCTCATATAAGTGGAGCTATATCTAAAGCAAAAAGAATTCTAAAGAAGAATTAGTCTTTGTAAATGGAATCCTACGAAAAGTATTCCATTATCAAAAAAGAAATTCTTTTCTTGATTAAGTGCATCTCAAAATTCTAAGATGATATTTTTAATCAATATTTTCCTTCAGATTGATGTTCCTCACAAATACATCATTGAACAAGATGTCAAAATTTAGTTTCAAAACAATTTTTGCATCATGGCAAGACTCTCTATTTCGATGACATCAATTCATTAAAGGTAATGAAAATTCTCTTCCCGATTTTCACTGAATTCTTACAGGACGATCGTGGGTGGATCACCCATAGAAGAATGACTACTCCTAACCGAGGAGTCTTCTTTTTAGGTCACATGGCCGCTCTAATGGCAAAGATCCCATCAATTCAATTGCATGATCAATTTGCAAAATTATCTTTATGGTACTTCCTCTTCAACCATGAAAAGGGTGAACCTCTAAAAAGTTGTAACACCATCCCTAAAAGATGTCAAGACAAGAACCCGCTTATTTCTCTAAAGAAATAAAATAGAATATTATTGAAATTAATCCTCGATTATTCAATAAATAATGGCCTTATTTGAAAGATATTTGGGAAACAATCCTTTCCCATTTGAATCTAATCTCTCAAGAGAAAATTATGAAAAATCTTACAATTAAAGTGTATTGAGATTAATCATGTTCGTGATCTGACGAATCATACAATTTTGTATAGCAAATGCGTTATACAAAAGATCTTTCATCAAAGCGAATGGGGTCTAATTCTATTCCAAGAGAAAAATGTATTCTTATCCTCCACTAATGCTGAAATTTAGAATGTGCATTTTTTAAACCAAAGGGCATTACGTTCCATTTGTAATGTCCAAAGGGCACCGTAAATGCTATTTTATAGCAATCCAATTCTTTTATCTTGATCCAATATCCCCGATTTTAAATCAAATTTGAAAATATTTTTGCATTATGCAATCTATTTAATAAATCCCTTTTATTAGAATTGGATATCTAATCCATTTTAAAACTTTGTTTAAAGGCTTGTAATTAATTACAAGTCGCCTTCCTCTTTTCTTTCTCTTCAATTCATAACATAATGCTATACCCAAGGGGAGTAGGATTGCCGAATTATTCCTTTCTTTAATAAATCAACAATCTCTTCTTTACATAAAGCAAGGTAGTGCTCGTTCATTTGACAAGGACAAGCCTTAGTGGGAATGTCTCGTTCATTAAAATTATCAATATACGGGAGATCCACTACATGCATCTTTCTTCCCGAGTAATTAGTTGTCACCACAAACTTCCTTTTGGAATTTTTGGCAATTTTGAATTTTTTCTTTAATTTTTGGGAAGAAATTTGTTGTTTAAAAGTTAAACTAGCAATTTCTTCTTGTAAATAATTTATATGCATAGACTTATTATTAAGCCTATTCATTTCATTTATGATAATTTCTTTAGATTGGTGATAAATGAATGTGATTTCTTTATCCCAAAGAAAACATCAATAAGATCATCAATTCTAGTGTTATTATTTTAAGAAGAAAAGGAGTTCCTAAAATAATGTGTGTCAAATTTTATCTAAAATAAATGTATTTGAATACAAACATCTTGACATAGTGATAATTTATACTTAATTAAAGACTCACCGTCACGCTTTAACCAAGAAAATATTTAGAAGGAATTATTCCTTCTTGTATACAATTTAAATCTGCTCCACTATCAACTAGAGCAGTTAAATTTAATAAAATAGATTCTTTATTTATAATTAATTTAATGTAAATATACCATTTCTAGTATATTGCCCTTTGAATATTTTGTAAGAAACTTGGTTCTTGATTAGAATCGGCTTTTATATTTTTAAATGAATTGGGCGTATTTTGATTAATTTTGAGATTCATTAGATGACCATTCATTTTCTCTTGCTCAACTTTAATTTGCTGAACCTCTACTTTTAATTTCTTTAATTTAGTCTTTAGTTCAGATAAAGAAGCTGAATTAAAAGATGAAGAACTTGCCTCAGATTTTTTCATAAATACTTTTGATAAGGAGTATATAGGAGGCTTGTAATTAAAATTTTCTAGTTTATCTTTCTTCTTATCATTAAGAAGATTGATAATTTTTCACAAATTGAATCATCTTCAACTTATGCTAAAAGTTTAATTAATTGGTCCTTCTCATGGGTGAGTATACGCACTATCTTTATTATATTTTTATAAAATTTGTTATAGACTTGCAACAGTTAAATTTATCAGATTTATCAGAATCTGATGAGGATGAAGATGAAATATGTTCTTCTTCATTTTTTGATTCTATTTCAGAATCAGAGGACGTAAGTAGAATTTTCATCGATTTTGTTTTAACCTTCACAATCAAGTTCATTTAACTTCTTCATTTTATGTAATGACCTATAAGGCCATATTTATAACATTTTATTTCTATCTCTTTGGTTTTAGAACCGTAGGGACGAGTGCTTGTGTTTGTGAATTTATCACATTTTATGACATGATTTTTCACGCTTTAGAAAAATAGTATTTCTTGCTTTTCCTTATGTTTAAAGATAAAGGATGCACTTGAGGTCATTGAATTGCTTCAGAATTTTCCAAGTTGCACGAAGTAGACGTTTCTTTCATTTGATCTTTAATTTAAGATGACGATGCTAAACAAGTTTTAATACATGCGAAATAAGGTTTCCATATGTGGGTATGGGATGGTTCCATTGTAAAGATGAAGAGAAACCTTAACCTTTCAAGAAATAGATTGGAAGGCCTACAATGAATTTTTGCTTCCAATGAAGGCTATCTTCATCATAAAGTGTCATGACGATGAAAATATATCCTTGTACCATCGAAAATGGGTTAAGGATGGACATCTTAATTTTGGAGTAGCAAGTTTTTCTTTTGATCTCCAATAGATCCAAGAAATGATCTATAATTGTTTGGAGAAGATTATAGACCAAATTTTCATTAAGTTTTTCTTTTGGAAGATCCTTAGTACAAGTCAATCGCTAAGGAGGTCTTCCTTGAACAAGGAGAAATTATCCCACCATTCTTGAGTTCCGAGAATCAAATGATGGCTTTGTGACAATACATGGTTTTGCTTGATGGATTGAACAAGAGTAAAACATAAGCATTCGATGAAGGGTATGAATGATTTGATTTAAAGTCCATCAATATTCCATTCATATAAAAGATCTCCATAGGAATTTCCTATTAATGAGTATCTTCCTCAAATAATAAATCGGAGGAGTGGGTTTTTTAATAATGTTTTCCAAATTTTCTGGATAAGAAGTTTTGGATATCAAGAGGAGGATGAGGATCTTGTAATTCTTGAAAAGGTTTTGAACTTTTTCAATATTACTTGATTGACAAGACGCTTTTTGAGGATTCATTTGAATCTTCATCATTGACTGATATCTTCAAGAGCCTACATAGTTTTCAAAGTTTAAAATCAAATTTTGAATGTCTTAAGAGGATCCTAACTTTTTTTAGAGGTGGTTATGAAAGGTTTTACAAATGGGTTTATACTAGTAGCTTTTTATGAAGCTTTCTGTTTCTAAAACCTTTTGTTAAGCCGATCAATTTTAGACTCTAAGCTAAAAAGATGATCAATGATTATTTGAGGTATACTACTATAATTGTTGAATGTAATATTTGAATTTGGATCGAACTTATTTTTTTAAAAGTAATTTAAAGGTTTATCATCCACCATTTTCCAACATGGAGGATAAGATGCTCAATTATTTTCCTTGCTCATTTGCCATTTTAAAGTATTCATGGTGGTTATGGATTTAGACTAATGAAGAATGGACTATAAGATTTTGCCTGCTTATGATTTTATAGTTGCTAACACTTTATTTAAGAAAAGAGATGAACATATTATTACTTATAAAAAATGGATCTAGAAAAAAACTGATTGATTATTTTAATAATAGATTGTTTAGATTATAAAGATTGTGGGTCATTCAAGAAATTTTAACCCAACATCTCTATTAGTTTGATTTTAAGATGAAAGGTTGTAAGAAAAAATAACTAAATTATTGTCAAGATTAGATAATTTAAAGAATACAAATAAAAATATTTTAAGAGCAAGACAAGAAATTAGAATTTGGATGTTCATAAGGAAGCTAACGTTAAAAAAAAAATATCAAGTGAAATTAAGCACTAAGATGTGCTTGGAGAATCAAAGGAAAAGCTTCTTTTAATAAGAATAGGGTGGAGTCGAAAAGAAAAAGATAAGAAATAAGAAGCATTATAAAACTTGGTTTAGATGTAAAAAAATTCAGAATGGGAAAGATATAAAGTCCTGAGATTCTAAGAAATATATAAAAAAAATTTAAATTTTAAGTGATTTATACAATAGATTAGATACCAAAGAAGGTAAAGATGTAAAGCCAAACCAAAGAGATAGGAGAGTATAATTCAAGATAATATGAAAATAATAAAGTACTTTTAAAAAAAGATATTGAAAATAGGTGGATGAGGTATTTTGATAAACTTTCAAGGATGAAGTACAATTGATTTTAGTAACCTAATACCCTAAACAAAAATTCATTTTATCATCAGATTAGTAACCAAGTTAAAAGTTTTTAAATGAAATGTGGAAAAGCAAGATCTATAATATTCCAATATGTAAATGTTTAAGATCAAGGATCTTACAAATCTTTTTAATGTTATTTTAAAGACTAAAAGATGCAAAGTGGAGAAAGAGTATATTTCATTTAGAATAAAGGATGCAAGAGTGCAAATTATAGAATTAAGTTAATGTGCCACATTAAAATTAGGGAGAGAGTAATGAGCAATTAGATGTGATTTAAGTTTATCACAATTTCATGCTTAGATCTACTATGGATGCTATACATTTGTTAAGATTTGATGGAGAAGCATAGAAAGTAAGAAGGATCTACATATGATATTTATTGATTTAGAAAAGCTTATGATAAAGTCTCTATATTCATTCTGAGAATATTGGTTATATTCAAGTCATTAAGGATATGTATACATTTACTGTCCTGCACAGAGGATTGACTATTATTTCAAAGATTACATTCATTAAGCCCTTATCTTACTTTAGATGGATGTTCTTACATAATTTATAAGAAGATGTACCTATTATGATGACATGTGATACTAGAGAGGGAGTCCAAGAAACTTGAATTATTCTTTTAGAATCTAAAGGTTTTCTTAAGTAGATCTAAAACAATATATGGAGTGTAATTTTAGTTGTAGAAGTTTTAGTTTTGTGACTTTAGGTGATCAAGTCATTAATAAGAGTGAGCATTCAAATATTTCTTTCAAATGATGGTGAAATAAAATGCATAAGATTCAAGTTGGATGGTTGAAGTGAGATGCATCTATTATGAGAAAAGTTCCATTTAAGGAAAATTTTATAAGATGGTGGTAAGAGCAATGACTTATGGTAATCCAATAAAAGAGAAGCATAAGACTTTAAGTGTTACAGATGAGGATGCTATGAGTTTTACTCTTAGAGATAGAATGCAAAGAGTATGTTCAGAAAAATTAGTCCAGATAAGAATTAGGGAGAGTTTCCTTATTAAAAGCATATCATGAATTAGAGAGTAGATGCATTATATTTGCCTTATGTTAAGAAAAGAGACCCAAAAAAGACTTGCTAGGATGTAAAAATGATCTTAGTATACTTGAATTAAATGAGAATTTGACACAATAGGACATGGAGATGAAGGATTCATGTACCCCACCATATTGTTGTTGTTGTTGTATTTGCCATTTTGGTAGTTAAAATAGAATTGATTAAATAAAACCATGATGAAAGGAATAGTTGCCTTGGCTTATTATTTTCTTTTTCTCAAAATATAAATCATTTATTTCGAGATGTTGGTCTTGAGAAGTAAAACTTATACCAAGTACAAAAAATTATCATACTTTGGTTGGAAGTATTTTCGTAACAACCTTTCTAGTCTTAGAACCTCAAAAGACTAAAGTTCATTTCAATGGAGTGGGAGATTGATTTTCTCTCACTAGATGATATATATGATTTTTTAGAAGGCCTCACATGGTTTAGTGAACCATCAATCTAGACTTCGAGGTTTGAAGAAGCCTAGGAAGTGTGATGGATCAACAAGGGTTGAATGACTTCAACATTGCCATCAGTTTGAATTATCGATCTACATCTTGATTAAGAAGGTCTGGAATGGAGAGTCCATGAGTGAAATACCACCTCATTCCATTTAATCACTAAAGTAACATGGGATGCTAAATTTGTTTCAAGAGTAGTTGTTTGGTTAAAGCTTTTCAAATTCTAGATTTAGAGTATTTAAAACTCGAAAATGAATTCTGAAAATTAGAGCAATAGTTTCAGATCCCGGAAGGAAATCATAACCATAAAGCTGTAAATGTAATTTTAGAGCTCCAAAATGATTATATTAGAAAGAAATAAACTTAGATTGAGAAAGGTGTTGAAATAAATTGGCCCATGACATAGGCTAGTCTCTACAACACTCATTAGGGATTGAGCCCAGTGAAGGCATCTTTCATCTCTTATTTATAAAATAAGCATTTAGACCTTTAAGGGTTAAAGGTTTGAATGCTATCTCAGATCATCCCATATGAATATATAAAATCTTGCATATATTTATGCATCTTTTGTAGTGGTTTAATTTTATCCATCTGATTAATGGTTTGTTCTACAATTTTCAATTTTTTTCCTTAAAATCAAAGTTCCAAATTGATAAATGATAGTTTTATCAATTTTGAGGAGAGACCATCTATTTAGGTCTTCTTCATTCAAGGGGAACTCTGCCATTTTAGAGTTCTTTATTAAAGTATTATTTCTCCTAATCATTAAATTAGAAGTTACTTCAGAAGAAGTAGAAGCCATATATCCAAAAGATGAAAAATGAGAGGAAGAATGGAGAGTTTGAAATAAATCACCACATAAGGATAAAACAAACAACTATAAACCTCCATTAGAATTATCTTCCTGCATACCAACAAAAAAATGGGACTTACAACCCTTTCAAGCCTCACGCAAATGTGGTTTATAACCATTTGATGAAGATGGGAATATAAACCTCGAGAATTATTCCATATCAACAAGGGACTTATCACCCTATCAAGCATCAAAACATATGGCCATTTATGAAGACGATAAAGCCGGGAGGAATGAACAAAGTATTGTTTATCCAAAGCTTGATGAAATGTAAAAAAATCTCTAACATCCTTCCCTCCTGTGGATTTACCTCATCATTGCTGACACTGACTTGATATATATATATTTATTTATTACACGATGACTAAAGAAGAATAAGAACAAGGAGAGTACAAGAGAATAAGAGAAGAAGAGAAGGGAAAATTGAGCACCGAAAAGAGCACACTAATTACAAAGACAGAGCCTCCTTATATAGAGGTGGAGGCAGGAGAGACGACTTTTAAAAGGTACAATTATTAAACAAAGAGAAACGCCATTAAGAAGCAATGGTATAATTATTATAGAATTATTTCATAATGCGGCTACTTTTAAAGTAGCAATTATTTTAAAAAACTTATTGTAAAGTAGGTTCCTTTGGTGAAGATCTACTTTGGAAAGTAGCAATTATTTCATCCACTTTATGTAAAGTGATTCTCGGAGATGATGAGCTACTTTGGAAAGTAGCAATTATTTCTTCCGTATCCGCTTTATGAATTTAAGTTTCTCGGATTCCATCGAAGTCATCAAGACTCACCCACTCGCAGATATAGATAAGGTAATTAAACACCTCGAAGTTGATTTGTAGATTTTTTGAGACATTCTTATGTTGAATCTCCATGAGGATAATGTCTTTGATGCTTTGTAGTACCTCATCTATCGATAGCTCAAAATCAATAATATGAGGATCAATCGTAATAAGCTTTAATAATGGCTTTAATTTGCTCAAATATTGAATTCCACCATTTTAGTAAAATTATCTTTAACCAGCTGATTAAATGGATCCTTCCAAGTAATAACGCTCCAAACCCAAATCCATGGAATCACCTATGAAGAAATGAGCAAGATGTTCCCTTGGATCATTCTTTTGGGATTAATAGCCCTCATTTTGGCCTTCCATCCATTCATTAAAGACTTTTGATTGGAAAGAATATTTAATTCTGCACCAAAATAGTTCCACCATCTGAAGAACCATGTTAGAATTTCTTTGTTGATAATATCTTTGTTCATGATGAACATCCATGAATGCATTCGCTTTTTGTTGAGAGGGAAGAAGGCTTTAATCATATCTTGCACATAACACCAATAATTTACACCAATTTTGTACTATAAATTAGTGGAGGATAAAAATACATTTTTCTCTTGGAATGGACTCAGATCTCATTCACTTTGATGAAAGAATTTTTGTATAACGCATTTGCTATACAAAATAGTATGACTCGTCTAATCACGAACATGGTTAATCTCAATACACTTTAATTGTATTAAGATTTTTTCATAATTCTCTCTCTCGAGATTAGATTCAAATGGAAAAGGATTGTTTCCCAAATATCTTTCAAATAAGGCCTATGGATTACTTATCGAATAATTAGAGGGATTAATTTCAATAATATTCTATTTTATTTCTTTAGAAATAAAAGTTCGCAATGACATCTTTGTGGATGGTGTTTTTTGTGTTCTTATGCAATGACATCTTTGGGATGGTGTTGCTTTTAGAGTTCACCCTTTTCAACCGTAATAAGATGAAGTACCATAAAGATAAGTTTACAAATTAATCATGCCAATTGAATTGAATCGGATCTTCTATTAGGCTACGCGACCTCTGAAAAGAAAGACGTCCTCGGTTAGAAATAGTCATTCTTCCATGTGGGGTGATCCACCCCTGATCGTCCCTGCAAGTATGCACGGGTCAGAAAATTAGGAAGAGAATTTTCATTACCTTTAGTGAATTGATGTCAAATCAAGACGAGAGTCATTTATGATGCAAAAATTTGTTTTGAAACTAAATTTTGACATCTTGTTCAATGATGCATTTGATATAAAACATAAGAGATGAGTAAATCATCTTTAAATTTTGAGATGCACTTAATCTAAAGCATTTCTTTTTGATAATGGAATACTTTTGCTGAGTAGGATTCCATTTACCAGAAACAAAGCAAACTAATTCTTCTTTAGAATTCTTTCGCTTTAAGATACCTCCATAGCCCTTATTAGAGGCATCAGTTTCAACAATTTTGAAACTAGTGGGGTCCGCAAGATTAAGAGGGAAGGTTTTGAACTCTTCTTTATATGTACTCCCATGAGTATCAATCCATGGTGGGGGATTCTTTCTTAATCTATCAAAGATAATGCATCTTTGGCAAGATTTTGATAGAAATTACATAATTGAGAGCTCCTAAGAACCAAATGATTTTATCTAAAATGATATCAAAATTTGTTAGAAATTCAATACTTCTATTAATTGGTATAATAAAGCATTGATATATTATTTAAAAAATCTTATTTCAGTTTCAAATAATTTGATTTTTAGGTTTGAAATAACTAATCCATTTTTTAAAATTAATCATTTAAATATTTTTAGATGGTTGAAGTGTTCGCCAATATTATTTGAGAACACCAGAACATCATCAATATAAACTAAAATATATTTAAAATAATCTTTAAATATATTATTCATGATATGCTGAAACTCAGAAGGTGCATTTTTTAAACCAAAGGGCATTACGTTCCATTCCTAATGTCCAAAGGGCACCGTAAATGCTTTGGAACTTTTGATTTTAAGGGAAAATCTTCAGTGAAAACTATATTCTGAATTTTTTTGCTTAAGGCTATCTATGTGAATGAAGAACAAAGGAGAGTACAAGAGGAGAATAAAAGAGAAGAAGAGAAGGCAAAATTAAGCACTGAGCACACAATACAATTCCCTTTAAATTTGAAATAAGATTTTAAGGCCATAATATATCCAATGCTTCTATTATACCAATTAATAGAAGTATTGAATTTACTAACAAATTTTTTGATATCATTTTAGATAAAAACTAACTACAGCGGTTCTAAGGAGCTCTCAATTATGTAGCTGATTTCTATCAAAATCTTGCCAAAGATGCAACCCCACACTTTGAGAGATTAAAAAAGAATCCCCCATCATGGTCTACACTCACCATGGTAGTAACGAAATTAAAGAAAGGGTTCAAAACCTTCCCTAATCTTAAGACCCCACTAGTTTCAAAATTGTTAAACATGCCTCCTCGAAATATGGATATCTTAAAGTAGCAAAAGAATTCTAAAGAATTAGTTCAGCTTTGTTTTAAATGGAATAAGAAGTCGCCCAAATGTGGGCTATTTATCCCAGAAAAATGATTCAAGGACAAAATCTCGCTCATTTCTTCACGGACTATCAAATCCTATGGATTTGAGTCGAACGTTATACTTGGAAAGGACCCCTTCCGCTTTGTCCTTCAAAGACAATTTTACTAAAATGGTGGAATTCAATATGAGGATAAGCAAGCAAATTAAAGCCATTATTAAATTTAAATTAACGATCCTCAAAACTACGATTTTGAGCTATCAATTTATGCTACAAAAGCATCAAAAGATGTTATCCGATGAGATTCAACATAAGGAACGTCTCAAAAAAAATCTACAAAAATCAACTCGCCAAGGTGTTTAATCACCCATCTATTTCAAAAATCTAGTCTACTGCCGACGTGAACCGAGAAACTTAAATTCATAAAGACCCACCGGTAATTTTACTTTCCAAAAGTAGCCGCTTATCTTCACGACAAGGAACCTACTTTACATAAAGTGGGTCCCACCAAATGATTGCTACTTTCCAAAAGTAGCCATGTTATAATATTCGCTCTACCGCTAAGCAAAGTATCTTTTATTTAAATAATAGTGGCTTTGCTTAAAGAAAGTTTCTATTTAATTATATCGTTGTTTAAAAGCAACGCTTTCTTTGTTTAATAATTATACCTTTGCTTCTAAGCAAAGTCTCTCCACCCCATATAAGGAGGCTCATTGGTAGTGTGCTCTTTCCTGCTTTTCTTCTCTCTCTATTCTTCTCTTGTCTTCCTTGCTCGCCATTGCCATCAGGTAAGTTATTTTTTAGTTTTAATAAATAAGTGTTTTATATATCCTGGTTCAAGTCTAGTTCTGAAGTAACTTCTAATCTAATGATTAGGAGAAATAATAATTTATTCAAGGAGCGAGTTTTTTCTCCTTGATCTCCAATGGATCCAGCAAAATGATCTATAATTATTTGGAGAAGATCATAGACCAAATTTTCATTAGTTTTTATTCTTTGGAAGATCCTAACTTAAGTCAATCAAGGAGGTCTTCCCTTTGAGGAAATGAGAAATTATCCCACCATCATTTCGTGAGAGAATCAAATGATGGCTCGAGTGATAATATGAGGTTTTGCTTGATGTCTGGAATCAAAGAAACATAAGTTCCATGAAGGGTATGAATGATTTGATGTTCAGAAAGTCCATCAATATTCCATTCATATAAAGATTCTCCATCATAGGAATTTCTTACGAAATGAGTATCTTCTTTAAATAATAAATCAGGAGGTGTTGGTTTTTTATAATAATGTTTTTCCAAATTTTTCTTGGGATAAGAAAGTTTTGGATATCAAAAGGAGGATGAGGATCTTGTAATTCTTGAAAAAAGTTTTGAACTTTTTCAATATTACTTTATTGATGACGCTTTGCTAGGATTCATTTGAATCTTCATTCAATTGACTGATATCTTCAAGAGCTCCTATATACTTTTCTCTTAAATTTAGAATCAAATTTTGAATGTCTTCAGAAGAGGATCTTAATTTAAGAGCTAGTTTAGGAGGTGGTTGGATAAAAGGTTTTGAGTTTATACTAAGCTTTTAATCTAGGGTTAAACCTTTTGTTTAAGCATCTGATCAATTTTAGACTCTAGGCTAAAAAGATGATAAGTGATTATTTGAAGTATACTATTACTATAATTTAATTAACAGAATAAATACTTTTAAAATTTGTGGATCAACTTTTTCCGAGGCGCTAATTTGGGTTTATCATCCACCAATTTTATAACGATGGAGGATAAGATGCTTCATTTTTTTCTCGCTTTGTCATTTTTGGTAGTTAAAATAAGAACCAGATTGATACAAGAATAAAACCATGCAAAAGGAATAGGCTTTATTTGACTATTTCTTTATCTAATTTTCTTGAAATATTAATCATTTATTTGACGAAGTCTTCTATACCAAGGAAATTATCATACTTTAGTTAAGAACAACCTCTAGTCAACCTATTGTGCTCATTAAGACTAAAGTTCATGCATGATGGAGATTGATTTTCTCAATGATATATGATTTTTATTTAAATATTCTTGATAATGGTGTGTGAACCATATCTATTCTCGAGGTTTTGGGGATAGAAACCCTAGGAAGTGTAATGGATCATGAGAATCAAACTTCAACATCGCCATTGATCGTAGCTCCAAATTGATAAATGATAGTTTTATCAATTTTGGGAGAGACCATCTATTTATGTCTTCTTTTTCTTCGCAAATTTCATTCTTGATTAAATTATTATTTCTCAATAAGATGAAGTTAAAAGAAGTAGCATATTACCAAAAATGGGGAAAAGGGAGAGAAAGATGATGTGGGAGAATTTGAAATAAATCACCACATAAGGATAAAGTTATCTAAGTATTAACCTCCATTAGAAATTATCTTCCAGCAACAAAAAATAAGACTTACAACCCTTTCAAGCAGGATTTACCGCCATTTGTGACGAAGAAGGGAATATAAACCTCTACTAGAGAATTATCCCAGACAGTCAACAATAAATTGGACTTATCACCCTATCAAGCATCACACAACAGGGATGGCCATTTGCAATGAAGATGGGATAAAGCCATGGGAGGAATGAACAAAGTACTGGTTTATCCAAAGCATGGTGAAAGGGTTCAAAACCTTCCCTGTCTTAATCTTGCGGACCCTACTAGTTTCAAAATTATTGAAACATATGCCATGATATTATGGAGGTATCTAAAAGAATTCTAAAGAAGAATTAGTTCCCTTTGTTTCTGATAAATGGAATCCTACTTAACAAAAATATTCCATTATCAAAAAAAAAAATGCTTTCTGTGATTAAGTGCATCTCAAAATTCCAAGTCGATTTACAGATTTTCTCTTATTGATTCCTACCAAATACATCATTGAACAAGATGTCAAAAATTTAGTTTCAAAACAAATTTTTGAATCATGGCAATCATGGCTCTCTGTCTTCGATTTTGACATCGAATTCATTAAAAGGTAATGAAAATGCTCTTCCTGATTTTCTGACCCATGAATTCTTTGGGAGATCGTGGATCACCCCGTGATCAAGAATGACTACTCCTAACCGAGGACATCTTTCTTTTCGGAGGTCTCAAATGAAAAGATCCGATCAATTCAACAATTGGCATAATCAATTTGCAAACTTTTTTTATGGTACTTTCAACCATGGTGAACCCACTAAAAAAGCGGTAACACCATCCCTAAAAGATGTCATTGCATAATAAACTGTTTATTTCTCTAAAAAAATAAAATAGAATATTATTGAAATCAATCCCTCTGATTATTCAATAAATAATCCGTGGGCCTTATTTGAAAGATATTTGGAAAACAATCCTTTCCTATTTAAATCTAATCTCTCAAGAGAAAATTATGAAAAAAATCTTAATACAATTAAAGTGTAAGATTAATCATGTTCGTGATGAACCATACAATTTTGTATAGCAAATGCATTATAAAAAGATCTTTCATCAAAAATGGGGTCTAACTCATTCCAAGAAAAATATATTCTTATCCTCCACTACAAAAATAATAAATTATTGGTGCTATGTGTAAGATGAAGGCCTTCTTCCTTCTCAATGATAAAGGCATTCATGGATGTTCATAATGAACAAAGATATAATCAACAAAGAAATTCTAGCATGGTTCTTGGATGGTGGAACTATTTTGAGCGTAATTAAATATTCTTCCATCCAATCAAAGAAGTCTTCAATGATGGATGGAAGTCGCCCCAAAATGAGGGCTATTAATCCAAAAATGATTCAAGGGCAAAATCTTGCTCATTTCTTCACGGATTGCCAAATCCCATGGATTTGGAGCTGGAACATTATACTTGGAATGGACCCCTTCAATGAGTTGGTCCATCAAAGACAATTTTTACTAAAATGGTGGAATCCAATCAATATTGAGGATGAGCTCAAGCAAATTAAAGCCATTATTAAAGCTTATTCTGAATTAACGATCCTCAAAACTATGGATTTTGAGCTATCAAGAAAGGTACTACAAAGCATCAAAAGATGTTATCCTCATGAGACCGAGATTCAACATAAGGAATGTCTCAAAAAAATCTACGAAAATCAACTCGCCAAGGTGTTTAATCACCCTATCTATATATGCAACAATGGCAAGTCTTATGGCTGAAGAATCCAGAGAAACTTAAATTCATAAAGGTAACCACCGTAAGAAATAATTGCTACTTTCAAAAGTAGCTTATCTTCACGAGCAAGGAACCTACTTTACATAAAGTGGGTCCACCAAAAGAAATAATTGCTACTTTCCAAAAGTAGCCATCTTATAATATTATGTACCTTTGCTTAGCCTCTAAGCAAAGTATCTTTTTTATTTAATAATAATGTTTCTATTTAATAAATAATGCTTAACTTCTAAGCAACGCTTATTTAATAATTATACCTTGCTTTAAGCAAGTCTTTACCTTATAAGAGAGGTCTTATTGTGGAAAAAGCATATATTTTCCTTTTTCTATTCATCTTGTACCTCGCTTCTTTCCTAAGTAATTTTACTTTAATAAAATATTTGATTCCTATTTACACTTTTGCTTTAATAAGGATTTCCATGGATACGGTCGTAAGACCACATATCGCATAGATAGGTGATTAAACACATGGAGTTGATTTTAGATTTTTGAGACGCCCTTATGTTGAATCCCTCATGAGGATAACGCCTTTTGAATTCCAGACCGCTCATTGATAGCTCAAAATCCATAGTTTTTTGAGGGATCAATCCGTTTTAATAATTTTAATTTTCTTGAGCTTATCCTCAATGTTGATAAAATTCGACCATTTTAGTAAAAATTGTCTTTGAAGGACCAGCTGATTAAATGGATCCTTCCCGAGAATAACGTTCCAGCTCCAAATCCATGGATTTGGCGTCATGAAGAAATGAGCAAGATTTTGCCCTTGAATCATTCAGATTAATAGCCTCATTTTGGGGCTTCCATCCATTCATTAAAGACTTCTTTGATTGGATGGAAGAATATTTAATTCTTCACCAAAATAGTTCAGAACTCTTTGAAGTTCTTTGTTGATAATATCTTTGTTCATGAACATCCATGAATGCCTTCATTTTCATTGAGAAGGAAGAAGGCTTTCATCATAACACATAACCAATAATTTATGCTAATTTTGTACTATAATTAGTGGAGGATAAAATACATTTTTCTCTTGGAATGGAGTTCATTCATTTTGATGAAAGATTTTTGTATATAGCATTTTTATACAAAATATATGGTTCGATCGATCAGAACATGATTAATCTCAATACACTTTAATATATTAAGATTTTTTCATAATTTCTCTGAGAGATTAGATTCAAATGGGAAAGGATTGTTTCCCAAATATCTTTCAAATAAGGCCCATAGATTATTTATTGAATAATCGAGGATTATTCAATATTTCAATAATTTTTTTCTTTAGAGATAATATAAGTTCTTGTGCAACGATCTTTTAGGGATGGTGTTGCTTTTAGAGGGTTCACCCTTTTCAAGCGTAGTTGAGGAAGTACCATAAAGATAAGTTTGCAAATTGAGCCAATTGTTGAATCTTTGCCATTAGCTTTAGCGACCTCCATGAAAAGAAAGACTTCTAGAGTGGTCATTCTTCCATGAGTGATCCACGATCATCCTACAAGAATTCTCAATTCAAAACCGAGAATTTTCATTACCTTTAATGAATTTGATGAAATCGAAAACTGCGATTGCCATGATGCAAAAATTTATTTTGAAACTAAATTTTGACATCTTATTTAATGGTGAGCGTCAATGAAGGAGAAAATCTTGATTAAGTAAATCATCTTGGAAATGCACTTAATCAAGCATTCTTTTTTTGATAATGGAATACTTTGGTAGGATTCCATTTATAAAAACAACTAATTCTTCTTTAGAATTCTTTCACCTAAGATACCTCCATAGCCAGAGGCATTCAACAATTTTGAAACTAGTATTAGAAGAGAGGAAGGTTTTGAACCCTTTCTTTAATTTTGTGCATTACCATGGTATGAGTATTAGACCATGGTGGGGATTCTTTTTTAATCTGTCAAAGAGGGGGGCTGCATCTTTGAGATTTTGATAAAAATACTACATAATTGAGAGCTCTAAGAAGCTGTAGGCGGTTTTATCTAAAATGATATCGAAATTTGTTGAATACTTCTAATTGGTATAATAGAAGCATTGGATATATTATGGCCTAAAATCTTATTTGTTTGAAATAATTTGATTTTTTAAAAACTAATCCATTTTTAAAATTAACCATTTAAATGTTTTAGATGGTTGAAGTGTTCATCAATATTATTTGAGAACACCATCATCAATATAGACTAAAATATATTTAAAATAATCTTTAAATATATCATTCATGATATCTTTGAAATTGAAGGTGCATTTTTTTTAAACCAAAGGGCATTACGTTCCATTTGTAATGTCAAGGAACAAGTAAATGCTATTTTATAGTGATCCGATTCTTTTATCGGATGCTAATATCATTTTAAATCAAATTTGGAAAATATTTTTGCATTATCCAATCTATTTAATAAATTTTTTTTAGGAATTGGATATCAGATCCATTTTAAAACTTTATTTAGCGGCTTATAATTAACTACAAGTCACGGTCTCCCTCTTTCCTTTTACGCAAATTCATAACATAGAATGCGTGCGACTCCAAGAGTAGGATTGCCAATTATTCCTTTTTTAATAAATCAATCTCTTCTTTGCATAAAGCAAGGTAGTGCTCGTTCATCGACGATGAGCTTTAGTGAATGTCCCGTTCATTGAAATTATCAATGTATGGGAGATCTACTACATGAGTCTTTCTTTCTCAGAAAATAATTGGGTTGTCACCAAAACTTCCTTTGGAATTTTTGGTGGCATTTTGAATTTTTTTTGGGGAAGAAATTTGTTGTTTAAAAGTTAAACTAGCAATTTCTTCTTGTAAATAATTTATATGCATAGATTATTAAGCCTATTCATTTCATTTATGATAATTTCTTTAGATTGGTGATAAATGGAATGTGATTTCTTTATCCCAAAGAAAATACAATTCCAAGATCATCAATTCTAGTGATAGCATTATTTTAAGAAGAAAAGGAGTTCCCAAAATAATGTGTTGTGTCAAATTTTGACTAAAATAAAAGGCATTTGAATACAAATATCATCTTGACACCCACTGATGATAATTTATACTTAATTTGTAAAGATTCACCATCTACGCCTTTAATGGCTTTTTTCAAAATATTTAGAAGGAATTATTCCTTCTTGTATACAATTTAAATCGCTCCACTATCAACTAGAGAGTTAAATTTGGTAAAATAAATTCTTTATTTATAATTAAAATATATCATTGGTATATTGCCTTTTGCATATTTTGTAAGAAACCCGTTCTTGATTAATTCTATATTTTCAAATGAATTGGGCATCTCGATTAATTTCAAGATCCATTATGACCATTCATCTTGCTCCCTGAACTTCTAATTTTAGTTTCTTTAATTCGCTTTTAGCTAAAGAAGTCAATTAGAAGATGATGATGAACTCATTTTTCTTAAATACTCGATAAGGAGTATATAGAGGCTTGTAATTAAATTTTCTAATTTATCTTTCTTCTTATCATTAAGAAGATCGATAATTTTATCACGAGTTGAATCATCTTCAACATGTGATAAAAGTTTAATTAATTGGTCCTTTTGCTGTGGGTGAGATATACGCCATATTTATTATATTTTTATAATAATCTATCCGTTGACAGGACTTGCAACAGTTAGATTTATCAGATTTATCAAAATCTGATGAGGATGAAGATGAAATATGTTCTTCTTTCATCTTCCGATTATTTCGTAATCGAGGATGTAAGTAGAATTTTCATCGGTTTGTTTTAACCCTCAATCAAGTTCATTTAACTTCTTCTTGACAGTGCATTTATTTTCGTAATGACCTATACGGCCACATTTGTAACATTTTATTTCTCTTGTCTCTTTGGTTTTAGAACCAGAGGGACGAGAGTGCTTGTGTTTGTGCATGAATTTATCACATTTTTATGACGTGATTTTTCTCGTTTAGGAAAAATAGTTTTTCATGTTTTTCCTCTATTTTTGGAAAATAAAGGATGTACCTGAGGATCACAGTTGAATTGTGCATAGAATTCGCCAAGCTATCTTCACTCAAGTAGACGTTCTCTTTTCATTTGATCTTTTAATTTAAGATCGAATATAGCTAATCCGCTTTTAATACATGCAAAATAAGGTTTCCATAGTTGGGTTTCATATGGGATGGTTCCATCGTAGAGGTGAAAGAGAAACCTTAACCTTTTCAAAGAAATAGATTGGAAGGCCTTCAATGAATTTTGCTTCCAAGTGAAGGCTATTGCATCATAAAGTGTCATGACTGCTAGAAATATATCCTTGTACCATCAAAATGGGTTAAGGATGGACATCTTAATTTTGGAGTAAGGAGTTGAAGTTTTTCTTTGATCTCCAATGGATCTCAAAGAAATGATCTATAATTGTTGGAGAAGATTATAGACTCAATTTTAGTTTTGTTTCTTTTGGAAGATCCCATTTTAAGTCAATTTCTAAGTGAGGTCTTCGAGGAACAAGGAGAATTATCCCACCATCCTTTCGTGAAGTTCTGTGTCTCAAATGATGGCTCGAGCAACATTATGTGATTTTTCTTGATGTCCAGATTGAACAGTAGTAGCAAACATAAGCAATCGATGAAGGGTATGAATGATTTGATGTTCAGAAAGTCCATCAATATTCCATTCATATAAAGAATCTCCATCATAGGAATTTCCTAAAAATATCTTCCTCAAATAATAAATCGAGAGAGTTTTTTATAATATTGTTTTTCCAAATTTTTCTTTGGAAAAAGTTTTGGATATCAAGAGGATGAGGAGATCTTGTAATTCTTGAAAAGGCTTTTAACTTTTTTGATTGATCTGACGATCAGCCAGGATTCATTTTAATCTTCATCCCATTGATGATATCTTCAAGAGCTCCTTTTTACGTAAATTTAGAATCAAATTAAATGTCTTCGAAGAGGGTCCCAAGAGCAGAGGTGGTTGGATAAAAGGTTTTATAAGGGTTTGAAGCTTTGCTGGGGCTAGAAACCTTTTGTTTAAGCATCGATGAGATTCTAGGCTAAAAAAGATGATCGATGATTATTTGAAGTATACTATTAAGTTATTTAATTATTAATAAATTCTTTTAGAATTTGTGGATCAAAACTTTTTTCAAGTCTAATCCTAAAGGTTTATCATCCACCATTTTACAACGATGGAGGATAATATGCTTAAATTATTTTTCCTTGCTGTTTGCCATTTTTTGATAGTTAAAACGAACAGATTGATATAAAGTAACCAAAATACACAAAAGCAAATAGTTACCTTGGCTTGACTATTTCTTTCTCTCATTTTCTCAAAATGTAAATCATTTATTTCGAGATGTTGATCTTGAGATGTAAAACTTCTATACCAAGTACAAAAATTATCATACTTTGGTTGGATTAATTCCTTCAGAACAACCTCTCTAGTCTCATAACCTATTGTATAGCTCATTAAGACTAAAGTTCAATTCAGATGGAGTGGGAGATTGATTTTCTCTCACTAGATGATAGATATAATTTTTATTTAGGTGAAGGGCCTTGATCGATGGTTCAGGAGTGTGTGAACCATATAATTTAGACTTCTCTGAGGTTTCAGAAGGGATAGAAACCCTAGGAAGTGTGATGGATCGATGAGGGTTGAATCTGACTTCAACATCGCCATCAGTTGTTTGAATTATCTGATGTACATCTTGATTAATGGAAGGTCATGATGCGACCGTAGATGGTATTGTCCATGAGTTAGGAAATACCACCTCATTCCATTTAATCACTGCATGGAATATGTTTCAATGAGTAGTTCATTCATTGAACAAATTTTCAAACTCGTGATATATTTAAAACTCAAAAATGAATTCTGAAAATGAGAGCAATAGTTTCAAAACCCGGAAGGAAATCATAACCATAAAGCTGTAAATATAATTTTAGAGCTTCAAAAAGATTTATATTAGAAAGAGATAAACTCAGATTCAGAAAGGTGTTGAAATAGAGGCCTCTACAATACTCATTAGGGATTGAAAGGAAGCATCTCTGCCATCTCTAAAAAAAAGCATTAAGACCTTTAAGGGTTAAACATTTGAATGCTATCTGTATCATCCCTATATGAATATATTTAAAATCTTGCATATATTTATGCAGATCTTCAAACATTAGTAGATAAATGGTTTTATCCATTTGATCTATAGTAATGATTTATTCTACAGTTTTCACTGAAGATTTTTCCTTAAAATCAAAAGTTCCAAATTGATAAATGATAGTTTTATCAATCTTGGGGAGAGACCTTCTATTTAGGAGTTGAAAATATAGAAGTCGATTCTAATCAAGAACCAAGTTTCATACAAAATATGTAAAAAGCAATATACCAGAAATGGTATATTTCTATTAAATTAATTATAAATAAAGAATTTATTTTACCAAATTTAAGCCTAGTTGATAATGGAATTTAATTGTATACAAGAAGGAATAATTCCTTCTAAATATTTTGAAAAAATAACTAGTAAAAGGAAAAAACTAAATTTTAAAGATATAAATTATCATTTCCTTGTCAAGATGATTTTGTATTCAAATGCCTTTATTTTAGTCAAAAGAAAACATATTATTTAAACTCCTTTTCTTCTTTAATATCACTAAATTGATAAGAATTCTTTTTTATGGATAAAGAAATCACATTCTATTTTATCACCATAAAGAAATTATAAATGAAATGAATAGGCTTAATAATAATTCTAATATACATTTACAAGAAGAAATTGTTATTTAATTATTAAACAACAAATTTCTTCCCAAATTACAAAAATTCAAATACACCAAGATTCAAAAGAGGTTTGATAAAAAAAAAGAAAGACTCATGATCTCTTGTAGATTAATTTCAATGAAAGACATTTTTAAAGCTCATCCTTTTATGAAAATACCTTCTTTATGTAAGGAATTTATAATTTATTAAAGAAAGGAATAATTAAATCCTATTTGAGTTGAATTCTATTATTAATTAAAGGAAAGAGACCACTTTAATTCAAAATAAAGTTTTATAAAATGGATTAGTTATTTCGATAAAAAATCAAATTATTTCAAGAAATAAGATTTTAGCATATATCCAATGCTTCTATTATACCAATTAATAAGTATTGAATACAACAAAATTTCTTGATATTTTAGATAAAAATAATGCTCTTAGATTCTCAATATATAGTTGATTTTATCAAATCTTGCCAAAGATGCTTACTACTCTATGATTAATCCCACCATGGTCTATCATACCATAAAAAATTAAAGAAAGGGTTCAAAACCTTCTGTATCTTGGGACCTAGTTTCAAAATTGTTGAAACAGATGCCTTATTTATGGAGGTATCTAAGAAAAGAATTCTAAAGAAGAATTATTATTAAAGAATCTACTCAAAGAAATTATTCCATTATCAAAAAAAGAAATATTTCTCGTGATTAAGTGCATCTCAAAATTCCAAGATGATTTACTTAATATTTTCTCCTTCAGTGAATTATTTCAAATACATCATGAGCAAGATGTAATTTTCAAAATTTAGCTCAAAACAAATTTTGCATCATGGAATCTTCTTGACAACATCAATTCATTGGTAATGAAAATATTCTCGATTTCAACGTGAATTGATCATCGTGTGATCACCCATGGAAGAATGACTACTTCAACCAAGGTGTCATCTTTTGATTTGGCCATGGCCGCTTAATGCAAAGATCTTCAATTCAACAATTGGCATTGATTTAAAGACATAACTTTATGGTACTTTCTCTTCAACTATGAAAAAAAGGGTGAACCTCTAAAAAAAGTCGCAACACCATCCCTAAAAGATGTCATTAAAGAACCTTTTATTTTTCTAAAGAAATCAAATAGAATATTATTAAAATTAATCTCTATTATTCAAAATAATCTTATTTTGAAAAATAATATTTGGGAAACAATCCTTTCCCATTGAATCAATCTCAAGAGAAAATTATGAAAATCTAATACTGTGTAGAGATTAATCATGTCGATAAGACAACCATATAATTTTGATAGCAAATGCTATACAAGATCTTTCATCAATTTCTAATAAGAGAAAAATTTTATCCTCCAAATGACAAAATTACGAAATTATTTGCATGTGTGCATATAATGGGCCTTCTTCCTTCTTAATGACAAATGAAGAAATTCATGATGTTCATAATGAACAAGATATTATCAACAAAATTTTCAAAGATGGTTCTTCGATGGTGGAACTATTTTGGAGCAAAATTAAATACTCCTGATCCAATCAAAGAAGTCTTCAATGTGATGGAAGTCGCCCCAAAATGAGTATTAATCCTAAAAATGATTCATGGACAAAAATCTTGATCATTTCTTTCATTTAATCGCCAAATCATGGATTTGAGTAGAAATTATTCTGGAAAGGACCCTTCACCTTTAAAGATAATTTTACTAAAATGGTAATTCAATCAACATTGAGATAAGCTCAAGCAAATAAAGTCATATTAAAGCTTATTTCAATTAACACCATCAAAAACTATGGATTTTTTATGAGATGAGGTACTTTAACGATCAAAAGATATCCTCAAGATAGATTGAAATAGGAATGTCTCAAAAAAAATCAAAAATCAATCTGTTAATCAATCTATTATACAATGAGTTCTTAAACCATAATCCATGAGAAACTTATTCATAAAGAAAATTAATTAATTGCTACTTTCCAAAAGTATATCTTCACGAGAGGAAATATGTGGGTCTCACCAAGAAATAATTGCTAAAAAAGAGCCATCTTATAATTGATTTGCTTAAAGAAAGTATCTTTTATTTTATTATAAATTTTGTTTAACAACAAAGTTTATTTAATAAATACCATTACTTAACTAAGCAACATTTCCTTTGTTTAATAAAATTTGTTTCTAAAGTTCTGTATATATAAATCTATGTATTTGTATGCTCTCTTTTCCCCTTCTTTATTCTCTCTTGTTGCTTAATCAAGTAAGTATTTTAAGCTTTAATAAATAAGTGTTTTTATATCAGAAAAGCCATGATGTAAACAAGGGAAGAGATTTTGTACATATCACCATGCTTTGATAAAAGATTTGTTCATTCCTATTAATTCAATCAAATGACCATCTTTATGATATCTTGATGAAAATGTTTATTGTACCTATGGGAACCTAAGAGAGGTTTATATTGTTCATCAAAATACAAAAATCAAGAGGGCTGAAGAAAGTCATTATCTAATATAATGGAGGTTTATACTTAGTTTGTTTTATATGATGATTTTCTCAAATCATCTTCTCCCTTTTCCCATTTTGGTAATATGGCTTCTACTTTGAAGTAACTAATCTAACCATTGAGAAATAAATTTAATCAACAAAATTAGAGTTCTTAAAGAAGACAAAATAAATGAGATCTTCCCCAAAATTGATAAAACTATCATTTATCAATTTGAACTACAGATGGCAATGTTGAAGTTGATTCAACCCTCGTGATCCATTACACTTCCTAGGTTTCTATCCCTTCAAACCTCAAAAGAATGGATGGTTCACACTCTAACCATCTGGGCCCTTCACAAATAAAATTATATCTATCATCCAGAGAGAAAATCAATCTCCCACTCATCTAAAATGAACTTTAGTCTTAATGAGCTACATAGTAAGTTCTAAGACTAGAGAGTTCTGAATACAACCAAAGTATGATAATTTTCATTTTATAGAAGTTTTACTTCAAGACCAACGCTCAAATAAATGATTTATATTTCAAGAAAATGAGAGAAAGTAGTCAAACCAAAGCAACTATTCCTTTTGTAGCATGGTTTTGCTAATTATGCTCACCGCTCAAGTTGCTATTTTAACTACCAAAAATGGCATGAGTAAGGAAAAATAATTGAAGCATCTTATCCTCCATCGCTTGTAAAATGGTGGATGATAAACCTTAGAATTAGCCTTTAAAAAAAAGGATCCACAAATTTAAAAGAATTTATTATGTAATTAAACAACTTAATTATAGTAAGATTTCAAATAATCATTGATCATCTTTTTAGCCTAGAGTCTAAAATCGATCGATGTTAAACAAAAGGTTTCTAGCTCCTAAAGCTTCTACTAAAACCTTTTATAGCTCTACATTCATAATTTGAAAAAGTGAATTTAATGAAAGATAAATCAATTGAAGTAATATTGAAAAGTTCAAAACCTTTTTCATTACAAGATCCTCATCCTCCTCTTGATATCCAAAAACTTTCTTATCCAAAGAAAAATTTGGAAAAACATTATTATAAAAAACCCACTCCTCCTGATTTATTATTTGAGGAAGATACTCATTTCGTAAAAAATTCCTATGATGGAGATTCTTTATATGAATGGAATATTGATGGACTTTCTGAACATCAAATCATTCATACCCTTCATCAATGCTGTTTGCTAATGCTATTCAATCTGACATCAAGAAAACCACATATTATTGAGCCATCATTTCAAGATTCTCTGGAACTCTGAAAGGATGGTGGGATAATTTTCTCACTGTTCCTCAAAGGGAAGACCTCCTTAAAATTGACTTAAGTACTAAAGATCTTCCAAAAGAACAACAAAAACCTAATGAAAATTTGGTCTATAATCTTCTCCAAACAATTATAGATCATTTTGCTGATCCATTGAGATCAAGGAGAAAACTCCTTACTCCAAAAAAGATGTCCATTTAACCCATTTTATGGTACAAGGATAGACCGCATGACACTTTATGATGCCAATAGCCTTCACCGGAAGCAAAATTCATTGGCCTTCCAATCTATTGGTTAAGGTTTCTTCGCTTCTACGATGGAACCATCCCATATGAAACCCTAACATATGGAAACCTTATTTCTGCATGTATTAAAACCATATTAGCTATATGCTCTGATCTTAAATTAAAAGATCAAATGAAAAGAGAATGTCAACTTGACTAAGACTTTTGGTGAATGGAACATTCAGGATCCTCACGCCCTTATTTTAAAAAAGGGAAAAATATGAAAGACTATTTTTTCCTAAACGTGAAAAATCATCATAGAAAAATGTGATAAATTCACGACAAACACAAGCACTCTCCCTCCGTTCTAAAACCAAAGAGATAAGAGAAATAAAATGTTACAAATGTGGTATGTCATTAGCAAATAAATGCCAAGAAGAAGTTAAATGAACTTAGATTGATGGGTTAAAACAAACCTCGATGAAAATTCTACTTACATCCTCGATTCGAATAATCAAGATGAAGAAGAACATATTTCATCTTCATCCATGATTTGACAACTGATAAATCTATTATTGCAAGTCTGAGAGATTATTATAAAATATAATAAATATGACAGTCAGAGCACGCCACCCAGCAAAGGACCAATTAATTAACTTTTAGCACAAGTTGAAGATGATTCAACTCGATAAAATTATCGATCTTCTTAATGATAAGAAGAAAGATAAATTAGAAAATTTAATTATAAGCCTCCTATATACTCCTTATAAGAAGTATTTAAGAAAAAAAATTGAGGCAAGTTCATCATCTTCTAATTGCCTTCTTTAGCGAGCTAAAACCGAATTAAAGAAATTAAATTAGAAGTTCAAAGAAATTAAAGTCGAAAGTAAGAGCAAATGAATGGTCATCTAATGATCTTGAAATTAATGAAGATGCAATTCATTTAAAAATATAGAAGCCAATTCTAATCAAGAACCAGGTTTTTTTACAAAATATGCAGAAGGCAATATACCAGAAATGGTATATTTTCATTAAAATAATTATAAATAAAGAATTTATTTTACCAAATTTAACTGCTCTAGTTGATAGGGAAAGATTTAAATTGTATACAAGAAGGAATAATTCTTCTAAATATTTTGAAAAAATAATAACGTTAAAAGGCGAAAGAATCTTTACAAATTAAGTATAAATTATCATCTGTCGTGTGTCAAGATGATATTTGTATTCAAATGCATTTTTATTTTAGTCAAAAATTTGACACAACATTATTTTGGGAAACTCCTTTTCTTCTTAAAATAATGCCTATCACTAGAATTGATGATACTGAATTGGTTTTCTTTGGGATAAAGAAATCACATTCGATCACCAATCCTAAAGAAATTATCATAAATGAAATGAATAGGCTTAATAATAAGTCTATGCATATAAATTATTTACAAGAAGAAATTGTTAGTTTAACTTTCAAACAACAAATTTCTTCCCCAAAATTAAAAGAAAAAATTCAAAATTTTCACCAAGAATTCCAAAAGGAAGTCTGTGGTGACAACCCAATTGCTTTCTGGGAAAGAAAGACTCATGTAGTGGATCTCCGCATTGATAATTTCAGAACATTCCCTAAGGCTCATCGTGATGAATGAGCACTACCTTGCTTTATGCAAAGAAGAGATTGCTAATTTATTAAAGAAAGGAATAATTCGGCAATCCTACTCCCCTTGGAGCTGTACCGCACTCTATGTTATGAATTCGGAAAAAAAGGAATGAGGGAGATCATGACTTGTAATTAATTACAAGATGCTAAACAAAGTTTTAAAATGGATCAGATATCCAATTCCTAATAAAAGGGATTTATTAAATAGATTGCATAATGCAAAAATATTTTCCAAATTTGATTTAAAATCAGGATATTGGCAGATCCAGATAAAAGAATTGGATCGCTATAAAACAAAGATTTACGATTCTTTGGACATTACAATGGAACGTAATGCCCTTTGGTTTAAAAATGCACCTTCAATTTTAGATATCATGAATAATATATTTAAAGATTATTTTAAATATATTTTAGTCTATATTGATGATGTTCTGTTTCAATATTGATGAACACTTCAACCATCAAAAATATTTAAATGGTTAATTTTAAAAAATGGATTAGTTATTGCCAAAAATCAAATTATTTCAAAAGAAATAAGATTTTAGCCATAATATATCCAATGCTTCTATTATACCAATTAATGAAGTATTGAATTTTCTAACAAATTTCTTGATATCATTTTAGATAAAACCATATTTTCTAGAGCTCTCAATTATGTGATTTATCAAAATCTAAAGATGCCCCACTTTGATTGAAGAATCCCCATGGTCCGATACTACATGGAAGTATGAAAAATTAAAGAAAGGGTTCAAAACCTTCCTCCTTAAACTTATGGACCCTACTAGTTTCAAAATTGTTGAAATAGATGCCTCCTGATAATTATGGAGGTATCTAAAGCAAAGAATTCTAAAGAAGAATTAGTTTTATTTATGGTAAATGGAATCCTTCTCGAAAAGTATTCCATTATCAAAAGAAATGCGTGATTAAGTGCATCTCAAAATTCAAGATGATTTACTTAAATTTTCTCCTTCAGATTGATCCCTCACAAATACATCATTGATGTCAAAATTTAGTTTCAAAACAAATTTTGCATCATGGAACAAATTCTGTCTTGATTTACATCAATTCATTAAAGGTAATGAAAATTCTTCCGATTTTTCACGAGAATTGAATTATCGTGGATCACTGGAAGAATGACTACTTCTAATCAAGGACGTCTTTCTTTTCATGGTGATCGCAACCATGGCCTCTTTAATGACAAAGATCTGGTCAATTCAACAATTAACATGATCAATTTGTAAAATTATCTTTATGGTACTTTCTCTTCAACTAAGGTCTAAAAAGGTGAACTCTCTAAAAAACCTGCAACACTATCCCTAAAAGATGTCATTGCACAAGAACCTTTTTATTTCTCTAAAGAAATAAAACATAATATTATTGAAATTAATTCTTCAATAAATAATGTCCTTATTTGAAAGATATTTGGGAAACAATCCCATTTGAATCTAATCTCTAAGAGAAAATTATGAAAAAATCTTAATACAATTAAAGTGTATTGAGATTAATCATGTTCGTGATCGACGAACCATACAATTTTGTATAGCAAATTTTATACAAAAAAGATCTTTCATCAAAGTGAATGGGGTCTAACTCCATTCCAAGAGAAAATGTATTATCCTCCACTAATTTACATAAAATACATAAATTATTGGTGCTATGTGCAAGCTATGATGAAGGCCTTCTTCCTTCTCAATGATAAATGAAGAATTCATGGATGTTCATAATGAACAAATATTATCAACAAAGAACTTCCAAAGATGGTTCTTCGATGGTGGAACTATTTTGAAATAAATATTCCAGATCCAATCAAAGAAGTCTTCAATGATCGATGGAAGTCGCCCCAAAATGAGGGCTATTAATCCCAAAAAAATGATTCAATGACAAAATCTTGCTCATTTCTTCTTACTACCAAATCTCATGGATTTGAGTCGGAATATATTTGGAAAGGACCCTTCAATCGCTTGGTCCTTCAAAGATAATTTTTACTAAAATGGTGGAATTCAATCAACATTGAGGATAAGCTCAAGCAAATTAAAACCATTATTAAAGCTCATTCTAAATTAATGATCTCTCAGAAAATAATGGATTTTGAGCTATCAGTAGATGAGGTGCTACAAAGCATCAAAAGACATTATCCTCATGAGACCGAGATTCAACATAAGGAACGTCTCAAAAAAATCTACAAAAATTAACTCGCCAAGGTGTTTAATCACCCTATCTATATATGACAAGTATGAAGTCTTGACAAGATCGATGGAATCCATCTGAGAAACTTAAATTCATAAAGCGACCCACTTAAGAAATAATTGTTACTTTCCAAAAGTAACATAAAGGAACCTACTTTACATAAAGTGGGTCCCAAAAAGAAATAATTGCTACTTTCCAAAAGTAGCCATCTTATAATATTTATACCTTTGCTTAGCCTCTAAGCAAAGTATCTTTATTTAATAATAGCTAACAAGAAAGTTTCTATTTAATAATTATTACGCTTAACTTAGCAACGCTTTCTTTTTTGTTTAATAATTGTACCTTTTCTAAGCAAAGTTTCCTCCACCTATATAAGGAGGCTCATGTATTATGTGTGCTCTTCTTTCTTCTCTCTTATTCTCCTTGTACTAGTTCTTCGCTTTACATCATCGTAGTACTTTTTTTGCTTTAATAAATAAGTGTTTTATATATCTTTTAAGTCATCAATGATGGGGTAAATATGGATGTTAGATTTTATTACATTTCACCATGCTTTTGAACTTTTGATTTTAAGGGAAAATCTTCAAGAAAATTACTGAATAATCATTATCAGAATCAAATGGATAAACCATTTATCTACTATAAGATCTGCATAAATATATGCAAGATTTTAAATATATTCATATGGATGATAGATAAAGATTCAAACCTTAATAAAGTTCTAAATGCTTTTATTCTAGAAGCTAAGAGAGATGCCTTCTCTCAATATGAGATTGAGGACTAACCTAGTCACAAAGATATTTCAACACCTTTCCCAATGGTAAAGATCCCACAATTCAATAATTGGCATGATCAATTTGCAAACTTATCTTTAAGGTACTCTCTTCAACTATCTAAAAGGGTGAACCCTCTAAGCAAATCACCATCCCTAAAAAGATTGCACAAGAATGTGTTTATTTCTAAAGAAATAAAATAGAATATTATTAAAATTAACCCTCTAATTATTCAATAAATAATCAGGCCTTATTTGAAAGATATTTGAAACAACTTTCCCATTTTAAATCTCTCAAGAAAAAATTATGAAAAATCTAATACAATTAAAGTGTATTGAGATTAATCATGTTATCGACGAACATACAATTTCTTGTATATCAAATGCTATATACAAAAGATCTTTCATCAAATAATGTAACTCCATTCCAAGAGAAAAATGTTTTATGCTCCACTAATTTATTACAAAATTGGCTTAAATTATTGGTGCTATGTGTTTGATTTAAAGGCCTCTTCCTTCTCAAGACAAACTCATTCATGGATGTTCATAATGAACAAAGATATTATCAACAAAGAACTTAGATGGTTCTTGATGGTAACTGAATTAAATATTCTTCCGATCCAATCAAAGAAGTCTTCAATGATGATGGAAGCCCCCTAAAATGAGGGCTATTAATCCTAGAAAAAAATGATTCAAGGATAAAAATCTGCTCATTTCTTCATGACCGCCAAATCCAAGATATCTCATATTGGAAAGGATTCATTGGTTCTTCAAAGATAATTTTATTAAAATGGTGGAATTCAATCATTGAGATAAGCTCAAATTAAGGCCATTATTAAAGCTTATTTTAAATTAACGATGCCTCAAAACTACAAATTTTGAGCTATGAGATGAGGTAATTAAAAAAGCATCAAAAGATGTTATCCTCATGAGACCGAGATTCAACACATAAGGAACGCCTCAATCATGAAATTAACTCATTTAATCATATCTATTTCTAAGATCTTACTGTGAATCCAAGGAGAAACTTAAATTCATAAAGGCCACCGTGAATAATTGCTACTTTCCAAAATTACTATTCAAAAGAACCTACTTTACATAAAGTGGTTCCCAAGAAATATGCTACTTTCTAAGCCATCTTATATTTTTTTTACCTTGCTAGCTCTACAAAGTATCTTTTATTTATAATAGCTTTTTTAACAAAGAAAGTTTTATTTATATATACCATTGCTTAACATCTCAACGCTTTCTCTTGTTTATTAATTATACCTTGCTTCAAAGTCTCTCTGCTCCTCCACTATATAAGATTCTGCTCATATTGTGTGTCTCATTTCACTTCTCTATTCTCTACTCTCCTTGTTCTTTGCTTAATCAAATCGTAAGTTCTTTTTAAGTTTCAATAAATAAGTAAAGGTTTTAATTTTATACTAAGAAGCTTTTCCAAGCTTTGCTAGTTTCAAAACCTTTGTTTAAGATGATCATTTAGACTTAGGCTAAAAAGATGATCTGATTATTTGAAGTATACTATTACTATAATTAAGTTATTTAATTAGAATAAATTCTTGAATTTGTGGATCTTAACTTTTTTTGAGCAACTAAAAGGTTTATCATCCACCATTTTTTAAGATGAGGATAAGATGCTCAATATTTTTCTTATTCGCTTTGCCATTTTTGGTAGTTAAAATAACAACTTGAGATTGAGCAAAGAATCGCAAACTATGCTAAAAGGAATATGTTCTTGCCTATTTCTTTCTTCTCATTTTCTCAAAATATAAATCATTTATTTTGAGACATTGGTGAAGTAAAACTTCATACCATACAAAAAATTATCATTTTGTAAGTATTCTTCAAAACAACCTCTAGTCTTAGAACCTGGTAGCTCATTAAGACTAAAGTTCATTTCATGGTAAGATTGATTTTCCTCATAAGATTGATATGATTTTATTTAGGTGAATCTAATCGATGGTTCGTGAGTGTATGAACCATCCCATCTAGAATTCTCTGAGGTTTCTAAGATAGAAACCCTAGAAGTGTAATGGATCAGGTAATCAAACTTCAACATATTAAAATTCTAATTTTAGAGACCAATTTAGGTCTTCTTCAAGTGGAACTCGCCAAGAGTTGATTAAATATTTCCCTCAAAGAAAGAATTTCGAAGTAAATATCAAAAATGGGAAATGAGAGGAAGACATTTGAATTTGAAATAAATCAGGAGTTCCCAAAACAATGTGTTTATCAAATTTTGATAAAAAAAGGCATTTGAATACAAATCATCTCTTGACACCCAACACGATGAAATTTATACTATATGTAAAAGATTCAATCAGTTTAACGATTTTTCAAAATATTTAGAAGGAATTATTCTTTCCTCCACCTCTATATAAGGAGGCTCTGTTTGTGTATTATGGGTGCTCAGTACTTAGTACTCATTTTTCCCTTCTCTTCTTCTCTTCTATCCTCCTCTTGTACTCTCCTTTGTTTTAGGAAAAATAATATTTTGTGCTTTTCCTAAATGAGGTACTACAAAGCATCAAAAGAAGTTATCCACATAAAGATTCAACATAACGCCCATAAAAGGAAAATCTTCTGAAAACTATAACAAATTATCAGATCAAATGGATAAACCATTTATCTTTGTTTGAAGATCTGATAAATATATCATTTAGAAAAACTCGCTTACTCCAAAAATTAAGATGTCCATCTCCTTATGTAATTTGTTTCAAATTCTCCGCATCATCTTCCTCTCTCTTTTCCCCTTTATGCTTCTACTTCTTGGTAACTATCTAACGATTAGAGAAATAATAATTTAATCAAGAACTCAAATGGCGTGAGTTCCTTGAATAAGACCTAAATAGATGGCTCTCCCAAAATTGATAAAACTATCATTTATCAATTTGGAACTTTGATTTTAAGGAAAATCTTCAAGAAACTATATGAACAAAAATTCAGATCAAATAGACAAAACCATTTATCTACTAAAAAAGATGCATAAATATATGCAAGATTTTAAATATATTCATATGGATGATTTGAAAAGCATTCAAACCTTTAACCCCAAAGGTCTAAATGTCTATTTTAGCTGTAAGAGATTGCAAAATGCTATCTAATCAATCCATTTTTGATAAGTTCTGCTTATTGTTGATCAGATAATTCTTATAGAGGTTTATATTCTCCTTCATCACAAATGGCCATAAACCTATAAGAATTGAAGTCTTATTTTGTGATTGATAAGATAATTCTCTAATAATTTATACTTAGTTTGTTTTATCTTATGGTGATTTGTTTCAAATTCTCCTTGCATCATCTTCTCTCTTTCCCCATTTTTACATGGCTTCTACTTTTTGAAGTAACTAATCTAATGATTAGAGAAATAATAATTTAATCAAGAACTCTAAAATGAGTTCTTGAAGGATCTTAAGAACAAAAAACCTAATGAAAATTCTATAATCTTCTCCAAACAATTATAGATCATTTTTGGATCCATTGGAGATCAAGGAGAAAATATAAAAAATTAAGATGTCCATCCTTAACCCATTGATGGTATAGGATATATGTAAGACGGACATGACACTTTATGATAATATTTCACCGAAGCAAAACTTATTGAAGGCCTTCCTAATCTATCTAAAAGGTTAAGGTTTCTCTTCTTTTTACGATGATGGAACCATCCCATATGAAAATTACATATGGAAATCTTATTTCTGCATGTATTAAAACTGGTTTAGAAATCTTCTCTGATCTTAAATTAAAAGATTAAATGAAAAGAGAATGTCTACTTGAGTACAAATAGCTTGGCAAATTTTGTGGGCAATTCAAGAATCCTCGACGCCCTTATCTTATCACAAAAACACGAAAAACTATTTTCCCTAATCCTAAAAAATCACGTCATAAAAAATATAACAAATTAACGCACAAACACAAGCACTCTCGTCCCTCTGGTTTTAAAATCAAAGAGATAAGAGAAATAAAATGTTACAAATGTGGCCAAAAATACACAATGATTCACCTCAAGAAGAAGTTAAATGAACTGACAGATGAATTAAAAAACCTCGATGAAAAATTCTCTGCTTACATCCAATGAAGAGAATCAAGAAGAAGAACATATTTCATCTTCATCCTCATCGACTATAAAGATAAACTGAGCAAATCTAATCCTGTAACGCCAATATAGATTATTATAAAAATATAATAAATAGAAGTCTATATATGCTCACCCAGCAAAAGGACCAATTAAACTTGCACAAGTTAAGATGATTCAACCTATAAAAGGATTTATTAAATAGATTGCATAATGCAAAAATATTTTCCAAATTTGATTTAAAATCAAGATATTGGCATATCCGTGATAAAAGAATCGAGCTATAAACAAGATTTACGGTTTCTTTGACATTAATAATGGAACGTAATGCCCTTTGGTTTAAAAAAATGCACCTTCAATTTCAAAGATATCATGAATAATATATTTTAAAGATTATTTTAAATATATTTTTATATTGATGATGTTTGTTCTCAAATATATTTAACATGAACCATCTAAAACATGTGTTCTAAACAATATTGATGAACACTTCAACCATCTAAAAGATTTTAAATGGTTAAAAAAAAATGGATTAGTTATTTTGAGCTAAAAATCAAATTATTTCAAACTAAAAATAAGATTTTAGGCCATAATATATCCAATGCTTCTATTATACCAATTAATAGAAGTATTGAATTTGCTAACAAATTTCGATATCATTTTAGATAAAACCTACATGGTTCTTAGAGCTCTCAATTATGTAGCCAATTTCTATCAAAATCTTGCCAAAGATGCACTCACAGATTAAAAGAATCCCCACCATGGTCCGATACTCATACCATGGCAAGACGCTAAAATTAAAGAAAGGGTTCAAAACCTTCCCTATCTTAATCTTATGGATTCTACAAAATTGTTGAAACAGATGCCTCTGATAAGGGCTATGGAGGTATCCTAAAGCAGCGAAAGAATTCTAAAGAAGAATTAGTTCTTTGTTTATGGTAAATGGAATCCTACTCAGCAAAAGTATTCCATTATCAAAAAAGAAATGCTTTCTGTGATTAAGTGCATCTCAAAATTCCAAGATGATTTACTTAATCAATATTTTCTCCTTCAGATTGACTGCTCTCACCAAATACATCATCATTGAACAAGATGTCAAAAATTTAGTTTCAAAATAAATTTTGCATCATGGCAATCGCAGCTCTCTTCGATTTCAACATCGAATTCATTAAAGGTAATGAAAATCTCTTCCCGATTAACGAATTCTTGGGACGATCGGGTGGATCACCCGCATGGAAGAATGACTACTCTAACCGAGGACGCCTTTTCTTTTCATGGAGGTCGCCATACCGCTTCTAATGGAAAAGATCCAGTCAATTCAATAATTAGCATGATCAATTTGCAAACTTATCTTTATGGTACTTCCTCTTCAACTACGGTTGAAAAGGGTGAACCCTCTAAAAAAGTTGCAACACCATCCCTAAAAGATGTCATTGCACAAGAACCTGTTTATTTCTCTAAAGAAATAAAATAGAATATTATTGAAATTAATCCTCTGATTATTCAATAAATAATCCGTGGGACTTATTTGAAAGATATTTGGGAAACAATCCTTTCCCATTTCAATCTAATCGCTCAAGAGAAAATTATGAAAAAAATCTTAATACAATTAAAGTGTATTGAGATTTATCATGTTCATGATCGACCATAATACAATTTTGTATAGTAAATGTTATACAAAAAATATTTCATCAAAGTGAATGGGGTCTAACTCCATTCCAAGAGAAAAATGTATTCTTATCCTCCACTAATTTACAGTATAAAATTGGCATAAATTATTGGTGCTATGTGCAAGCTATGATGAAGGCCTTCTTCCTTCTCAATGACAAATGAAGGCATTCATGGATGTTCATAATGAACAAAGATATTATCAACAAAGAACTTCCAACATGGTTCTTCAGATGGTGGAACTATTTTGGAGCATAATTAAATATTCTTCTAGATCCAATCAAAGAAGTCTTCAATGACTGGATGGAAGCTGCCCCAAAATGAGGGCTATTAATCCCAAAAAATGATTCAAGGATAAAATCTTGCTCATTTCTTCACGGACTGCCAAATCCCATGGATTTGGAGCTGGAACGTTATACTTGGAAAGGACCCCTTCAATCAGTTGGTCCTTCAAAGACAATTTTTACTAAAATGGTGGAATTCAATCAACATTGAGGATAAGCTCAAGCAAATTAAAGCCATTATTAAAGCTTATTCTGAATTAACGATCCCTCAAAAAACTATGAATTTTGAGCTATCAGTAGATGAGGTACTACAAAGCATCAAAAGAGTTATCCTCGAGAAGAGATTCAACATAAAAACTCAAAAAATCTATGAAAATCAACTCGCCAAGGTGTTTAATCACTATCTATATCTCACATAAGCATGAGTCTCGACGGGCCGACGGAATCCACGGAGAAACTTAAATTCATAAAGCAGACCCACCAGAAGAAATAATTGCTACTTTCCAAAAGTAGCCGCTTATCTTCACCAGCAAGGAACCTACTTTACATAAAGTGGGTCCCACCAAAAGAAATAATTGCTACTCCAAAAGTAGCCATCTTATAATATTTTGTACCTTTACCTCTAAGCAAAGTATCTTTTATTTAATAATAGTAGCTTTGCTTAACAAAGAAAGTTTCTATTTAATTATATCGCTGTTTAACTTCTAAGCAACGCTTTCTCTTTGTTTTAATAATTGTACCCTTGTTAAGATCATTAAAAGGAGGCTTGTATTTGTGTGCTTTTTTTCTTTTTTTAATTTAACTCTTTATTATCGTAAACTTTTAATCTTTAATAAATAAGTATTTTATATATTGGTGTTTTGCTTTTGAGTTTTATAAACCTTTTGTTTAGATCATCATTTTTAGAAGGCTAAAAGATAATCAATATTATTTTAGATTACTATTTTTTAATTACAAGAATTTAATTTGTATTCAAAACTCATTTTTTCAAGATTAAAGGTTTTATCATCCACCATTTTAAGAACTATGGAATAAGATGCTTCAAAGGATGTTAGAATTTTATTGTATTTCACATTTTGGAAAAACCAAGATTTTATTAATTTTCCCTTTTTTATTCTTCATGCAAAAATTTTATATGCTTGATGGTGATAAGTCCTTATTGTTGATATCGGGATAATCAGAGGTTTATATTGCTCTTCATATTAAATCCTATTATGATTTGAAAAAGAAAGTCCTATTTTGATTAAGATAATTAATGGAGGTTTATACTAGTTTATTTTATCCTTGGGATACCAAATTCTTAGATCATCTTTCTCTCCTTTTCTCCATTTTGGTAATATGGCTTCTACTTCTTTTAAGAACTAATCTAATGATTAGAGAAATAAATTTAATCAACTAAATGGTAGAGTTTTGAAAGAAGAAGACCTAAATAGATGGTCTCTCCCAAATTGATAAAACTATCATTTATCATTGAATTTGATGATGTTGAAGTTCGATTCAATCGCCCATCCATTACACTTCCTAGATTTCTATCCCTTCTAAACCTCAATCATCGATGGTTCACACACTCTCAACCATCGATTTCCTAAATAAAAAATCATATATCTATTCAGAGAGAAATCAATCTAATATGAATTTTTTGTTTTAATGAGCTACAATAAATAGTTCTAAGACTAGAGAGTTATTTGGGAATTTCCAACCAAAATATGATAATTTTATACTTGGTATAGAAGTTTTACTTCAATACCAAATAAATGATTTATATCAGAAAATGAGAGAGAAATAGTCAAGCCAAAAGCAACTATCCTTTCAGCATGATTTTTTTTTATATGTTCGTTGCTATTTTAACTACCAAAAAAATGGCAAATGAGCAAGGAAAAAATAGTAAAGCATCTTATCCTCCATCATGTAAGAATGGTGGACATAAACCTTATAAGCCTTCAAAAATAAGATCCACAAATTTAATGGAATTTATTATCAGAATTAAACAACTTAATATAGTAATAGTTTTAAAATAATGGATCATCTTGAATCTAAATCAGATGTTTAAACAAAAGGTTTCTATCAAACTAGCTTTGAAAAGCTTCTACTAGTATAAACCCAAAACCTTTATTCAACCACTCTAAATGAGGATCAGAGAGATTCTTTGATAAAGGTACAATTATTAAATAAAGAGAAAATTGTTGAACTTAATCTATTTAGCCATTTAATGCAAGATATCAAAGATCGAAAACTATTTTGATGAATTAAATATCTTCATAATCAAAAGTCTTATTCAAGTTGAATTAATAATTATACTTCATTCTTCAACTTTATAAAATAGAGAAATAATAATTTAATCAAAAACTCAAATGGTAGATTCCTTAATGAGGAAGACCTAAATAGATGGTCTCTCCCTCAAGATTGATAAAACATCTTATCAATTTGGAACTTTGATTTTATGTAAAATTTTCAGAAAACTATGAACAAACTATTATCAGATCAAATGTAAATTTTATCTACTAACATGAAGATCTCAAGATAAATATGCAAGATTTTAAATATATTCATATATGGATGATGAAATAGATTCAAATTTAATTAAAGGTCTAAATCTTCATTTTAGAATAAGAGATGATAGATCCTTCAATGGACTCAATTTATTCTAATTGTAAGTCTATTTTTATTTCTCAAGATATTTTATGGTTTATACATTTGTTTTGATCTATTGGTGATATTTCAAATTCTTTGATCATCTTCCTCTTTTGACTAAAAGATTATATAGATTGATTTTCTCATCAAGATGATATAATTTTATTTATGAACCTCAATCATGGTCGTGATAAAAGAACCATCTCATTTTAGACTTCTGAGGTTTTTTAAATAGAAACCCTAGGAAGTGTAATATGAATTGAATCAAACTTCAACATCGCCATCAGTAGTTAACTTGAAAATGATAGTATCAATCTTGAAACCATCTATTTGAAGTCTTTTTCATTCGGGATTATATCCTTACCATTAAATGGGTTAAGATGGACATAATTTTAAAGGAGCATTTTTCCTTGAAATGGATCAAAGAAAATGATCAATTGAGAAGATAACAATTCATTTTTTTGTTCTTCAAGATCTTATTCAAGAACTCTACCATTTGAGTTCTTGATTAAATTATTATTCTAATCAAGAGAAGTTACTTCAAAAGTAGAAGCCATATTACCAAAAATGGGGAAAAGAAATAAAGATGATTGGAGAATTTGAAACAAAAAAACCTCCATGAGAATTATCTTCCATGTTAACAACAAAAATAGGACTTACAACCCTTTCAAGCCTCACACAACAAGAATTTGTGACCATTTGTGATGAAGACAGAATATCCTTACGACTTAGAAGCAAATACAATTATTAACAGAAACGTTGTTGAATAACAATATATTAAATATAAACTTCACAAGAAAAATTATTATTATCATGCAAAGGGATGGCCATTTCTTCTAAAGAATCCATAGGAATGAACAAATCGGTTTATCAAAGCATGGTGAAATACAATAAAAATCTCTAAATCCTTAACTTTAATGGATATTATTTAAATTGTATAAGAAATTATTCTCTTCTTTATAAATTAGAATCTCTTTTCATAAAATATTAAGTTGCTTTAAAGAATGACCATATTACCAAAAATAAAAAGGGAAAGAAAGATGATCTGAGAATTTGAACAAATATTTAATTATCTTAATTCAAAAAAATAGACTTACAATTCAAGTAGAATATATTTATACATTTATGATAAAGACAATATAAACCTCTACCAAATTTTAGAATAAAGGTATAATTATTAAATAAAGAGAAACATTGCTTTAATAAATTTATAAAATTAAATATAAACTTTAACAAATTCATTATTATCAATAAAGATCCATTTGTGATGAAGAAAATATTAGGAATGAACAAAGAATTTTATCAAAGCATAGTGAAATTTGACAAAAATCTCTAACATCCTTCATAATGCTTTCTCAAGAAGAAATTTATTTATACTTCAATTATTCTCTTTAATAAATCGAATTTTCTTTAAAAGCATGTTTCATTGACAAGACTATGAATGTCTCATTGAAATTATCAATGATGAGAGATCCACTACATTTAGTTTTCAAAGATGTTGTCACCATACTCTTGGAATTTTGGTGGCAATTTGAATTTTTGCTTTTAATTTTGAAGAAATTTGTTGTTTAATAAACTAGCAATTTCTTCTTGTAAATAATTTATATGCATAGAATAAGCCTATTCATTCATCATTTCTTTTTTAGATTGGTGAAAATGAAATGTGATTTCTATCCCAAAGAAAACACAAAATTCAAGATCATCAATTCTTAGATGGGCATTATTTTAGAAAAGGATTTAAAATTAGTTTTAAATCAACATGATTAATCTCAAAATTTAATATAAGAATTCAAATAGAAAATTGTTTAAATATCTTTCAAATAAGAGATTATTTAAATAATAATCACAATCCTTCAAAGATAATTTTACTAAAATGGTGAATTCAATCAACAAGGATAAGCTCAAGCAAATTAAAGTCATTATTAAAGCTTATTTTGAATTAATGATTCAAAATTATAGATTTTTATAGATGAGGTACTATAAAATATCAAAAGATGTATCCTCAAGAATCAGATTCAAATATAAGGAAAGTCTCAAAAATTCAAAAAATGGACTATACCATTATTTTAAAGATCCATTAATCAAATTATCATAATTAAAATGACAATAAATCATTATTTCAGACGTTGGTCTTGAAATAAAAATTTCTATACCAAGTATAAAAAATTATCATACTTTTTGGTAAAATTTCAACAATCTTATCTGAATATTTTAGCCCATTAAGACTAAAAGTTCATTTCAAAAAATTGATTTTCTCTTACTTAGATTATCATTTTAGGAGCTTCATCCATTATAAAGATTCTTTAAAGATCAAGAAGAAGAAGAGCGAGGAGAAAAATCAAAAGAACAAATCAGAAGCAGCAAGCACATAATTATAAAGAAATCCTTATTTAAATACAGAGACTTTCTAGATTCTTTACAATTATTAAACAAAAGAGAAAAGAATGCAAATATAATTTATTGCAATTTTTAATAATTCTACTTTGGAAAGTAGTCATTTCAAATATTTTTGACCTTTAAATTTTTAATTTTTATTCTAAAGATAAGAGATGGAAAGGGCTCAATTTATATGTTAAACAGCATGTCAAAAATTTTATTTCAACACCTTTCAATTTATTCTTTTTTTTGATCTTTTTCTTTAAATTACATTTATAAATTTTATGGTATGATTCCATTTTGAAACTATTGCTTTAATCTTGAATTCATTTTTGAGTTTTAAATAATCTCTAAATTTCTCTTGGGATCACATTTTTATGATGGATTTTTTATTTTTAAAAGGAAAGAAGACTTAATTAAAAGACACTAAACAAAGTTTTAAAATAGATCATATATCCAAGAATAAATTTATTAAATAGATTTTAATGCAAAATATTTTCTATTTTAAAATTAATATTTTAGATCTGATAAAAGAATCCATCTATAAAGTATTTATCTCATCATAAGAAATGTAAATCTTTGGTTTAAAAATGCACCTTCTAAATTTCAAGATATCAAATAATATATTTAAAGATTATTTTAAATATATTTTAAGCCTATATATTATATTCTTTTTCTCAAAATATAAAAGTTTACTTCTCAAGAGTCTAAATAAATGATTTGATGTTAAAGTCCATCAATATTCCATTCATATAAAGAATCTCCATCATGAATTTTCTCAAATTATCTTAAATAATTGAACTTTAGTCTTAATGAGCTACAAATATTCTAATACTAGAGATTGTTCTAAGAAATACCTTTTAAACAAAGAGAAACCTTTTAGCTAAGCAATGATATTCTAAATAGAAATATTTAAGCAAATCCAATCATATAAACTTTTTTTTGAAGCTTTAATTTCTGATTTTTAAGAAGCATTTGACCTTTAAGTTAAATTTGAATCTATTTTTCTATATGAATATATTTAAAATCTTATATATTTACGCATCTTCAAATCAAAGATAAATACCATTTAGAGTTCTTGATAAATTATTATTTCTTTAAACATTAGATTATTACTTCAAAAGAAGTTATTTTATTACCAAAAATGGGGAAAAAGAGAGGAAGATATTCAGAGAATTTTGAACAAATCACCACATAAGGATAAAACAAACTAAGTATAAACCTCTATTGAGAATTATCTTCCTTATCAATTAAAATGTTACAATTTTGTCATATGTATTTCATCATCATCTTCTTTTTTCCCTTTTGGTAATATGGTTTCTACTTAAGTAACTCAATCTAACCATTATGAGAAATAATAATTTAATCAAGAACTCTAATGGTAGATTCCCTTGAAAGAAGACCTAAATAAATGGTCTCTCCAAAATTGATAAAACTATCATTTATCAATGAACTGACAATGATGATGTTAAGTCGTTCAATCGATCCATTACACTTCCTAGGGTTTCTATCCCTTCTCAGAAGTCTAGATCGATGGTTCACACTCAACCATCGGGAAGGCCCTTCTAAATAAAAATCATATATCATCCAAAGAGAAAATCAATCTCCCACTCCATCTAAATGAACTTTAGTCTTAATGAGCTACCAATAGGTTCTAAGACTAGAGGTTATTCTCAAGGAATACTTCCAACCAAAGTATGATAATTTTACTTGGTATAGAAGTTTTACTTCTCAAGACCAACGTCTTGAAATAAATGATTTATATTTTGATAAAATGAGAGAAAGAAATAGTCAAGCCAAATAAACTATTCCTTTTGTAGCATGGTTTTACAGTTACTATGCTCAATCTGCTCAAGTTACTGTTTTAACTACCAAAAAATGGCTAACAGAGCAAGAAAAAATAATTGAAGCATCTTATCCTCCATCAGTTGTAAAATGGTGGATGATAAACCTTTAGAATTAGCAAAAAATAAGTTCGATCAAATCTAAAGAATTTATTACTGTAATTAAACAACTTAATTATAGTAATAGTATACTTCAAATAATCACTGATCATCTTTTAGCCTAGAGTCTAAAATCGATCAGATGCTTAAACAAAAGGTTTCTAGCCTCAAACTAGCAAAGCTTCAGAAAAAGCTTCTACTAGTATAAACCCATTTGTAAAACCTTTTATCCAACCACCTCCTAAACTGGCTCTTAAGTTAGGACCCTCTTCTGAAGACATTCAGAATTTGATTCTAAATTTAAGTGAAAAGTATGTAGGAGCTCTTGAAGATATCAATGGATGAAGATTCAAATGAATCCTCAACCAATTGATAATCGATCAATCAAGTAATATTGAAAAGTTCAAAACCTTTTCAAGAATTACAAGATCCTCATCCTCCTTTTGATATCCAAAACTTTCTTATCCAAGAAAAATTTGGAAAACATTATTAAAAAAACCAACACCTCGATTTATTATTTGAGGAAGATACTCATTTCAGGAAATTCTATGATGGAGATTCTTTATATGAATGGAATATTGATGAACTATCTGAACATCAAATCATTCATACCCTTTATCGAATGCTTATGTTTGCTACTGCTGCTCAATCTAGACATCAAGCAAAACCTCATATTGTCGAGCCATCATTTGGGATTCTCGAACTCAAAGGATGGTGGGATAATACTATTCCTCAAAGGAAGACCTCCTTAGAAAATTGACTTAAGTACTAAGGATCTTCCAAAAGAATAGCAAAACCTAATGAAAATTCGTCTATAATCTTCTCAAATAATTATAGATCATTTTGTTGATCCATTGGAGATCAAGGAAAAAACTCGCTCCTTACTCCAAAATTAAGATGTCCATCCTTAACCCATTTTGATGGTACAAGGATATATTTCTAGCACGTCATGACACTTTATGATGCCAATAGCCTTCACTGGAAGCAAAAATTCATTGAAGGCCTTCCCAATCTATTTGTTGAAAAGGTTAAGGTTTCTCTTCGTCTGTACGATGGAACCATCCCATATGAAACCCTTACATATGGAAACCTTATTTCTGCATGTATTAAAATTGGTTTAGCAATCTGCTCTGATCTTAAATTAAAAGATCAAATGAAAAGAGAACGCTACTTGAGCAAAACTTTTGGCAAATTTGAGCAATTCAATGTGATCCTCGTACATCCTTTATCTTAAAACACAAGGAAAACATGAAAACTATTTTTCCTAAACGAAAAATCACGTCATAAAAAATGTGACAATTCATGCACAACAAAGCACTCTCCGGTTCTAAAACCAAAGAGACAAGAGAAATAAAATGTTACAAATGTGGTTGCTGTCATTACAAAAATGCACTCAAGAAGAAGTTAAATGAACTTTATTGATGAAGGGTTAAAACAAACCTCGATGAAAATTTTCTTACATCCTCCGATCAAAAAGAATCAAGAAGAAGAACATATTTCATCCTCATCGATTCTCGATAAATGATAAATCTAATTGTTGCAACCTATGTCAATGAGAGATTATTATAAAATATAATAAATATGACATTCAGTATACGCCACCCACGAGCAAAGGACCAATTAATTAAACTTTTAGCACAAGTTGAAGATGATTCAACTCGTGATAAAATTATCGATCTTCTTAATGATAAGAAGAAAGATAAATTAGAAAAATTTAATTACAAGCCTCCTATATACTCCTTATCGGATGTATTTAAGAAAAAATTTAAGGCAAGTTCATTATCTTCTAATTGACTTCTTTAGCGAGCTAAAACCGAATTAAAGAAACTAAAATTAGAAGTTCAACAAATTAAAGCGAAAGAGCAAATGAATGGTCTAATGGATCTTGAAATTAATCAAGATGCCCAATTCATTTGAAAATATAGAAGCCATTCTAATCAAGAACCGTGTTTCTTACAAAGGCAATATACCGAAATGGTATATTTCCATTAAATTAATTATAAATAAAGAATTTATTTTACCAAATTTAATTTCTAGTTGATAGTGGAGATTTAAATTGTATACAAGAAGGAATAATTCCTTCTAAATATTTTGAAAAAATAAGCTAGTGGTTAAAGGCTACCGACGGTGAATCTTTACAAATTAAGTATAAATTATCATCTGTGGCCGTGTGTCAAGATGATATTTGTATTCAAATGCCTTTTATTTTAGTAAAAAATTTGACACAACACATTATTTTGGGAACTCTTTTTTCTTCTTAAAATAATGCCTATCACTAGAATTGATGATACTGAAATTTAGTGTTTTCTTTGGGATAAAGAAATCACATTCCATTTTATCACCAATCCTAAAGAAATTATCATAAATGAAATGAATAGGCTTAATAATAAGTCTATGCATATAAATTATTTACAAGAAGAAATTGCTAGTTTAACTTTTAAACAACAAATTTCTTCCCCAAAATTCAAAGAAAAATTCAAAATTGCCACCAAACATTCCAAAAGGAAGTTTGTGGTGACAACCCAAGCTTTCGGGAAAGAAAGACTCATGTAGATCTCCCATCGATAATTTCAATGAACGACATTCTAAAGCTCATCCTCGTGATGAAAGCACTACCTTGCTTTATGCAAAGAAGAGATGATTTATTAAAGAAAGAATCCTACTCCTCTTGAGCACGCATTATGTTATGAATTGAAAAGGAAAGAGGAAGACCGACTTGTAATTAAAAGCCATTAAACAAAGTTTTAAAATGGATCGATATCCAATTCCTAATAAAAGGGATTTATTAAATAGATTGCATAAGCAAAAATATTTTCCAAATTTGATTTAAAATCGATATTGGCATCCGATAAAAGAATCGGATCGCTATAAAATAGCATTTACGGTGCCCTTTTGACATTACGAATGGAACGTAATGCCCTTTGGTTTAAAAATGCACCTTCTAAATTTGACATATCATGAATGATGGTATTTAAAGATTAGCAATACGTATGAACACTTCAACCATCTAAAACATTTAAATGGTTAATTTAAAAATGGATTAGTTATTTTGACAAAAAATCAAATTATTTCAAACTAAAATAAGATTTTAGGCCATAATATATCCAATGCTTCTATTATACCAATTAATAGAAGTATTGAATTTGCTAACAAATTTCTATATCATTTAGATAAAAACTACAATGTTCTGGAGCTCTCAATTATGTTATTTATCAAAATCTTGCCAAAGATGCACCCACTCTTGACAGATTAAAAGAATCCCACCATGGTCTGATAACCATGGCATAAAATTAAAGAAAGGGTTCAAAACCTTCCCTGTCTTAATCTTGGGACCCACTAGTTTCAAAATTGTTGAAACAGATGCCTCGATAAGGGCTATAGGTATCTAAAGAAAAGAATTCTAAAGAAGAATTAGTTCTTTGTGATGGTAAATGGAATCTACTCAACAAAAGTATTCCATTATCAAAAAAGAAATGTTTTCGTGATTATGCATCTCAAAATTCCAAGATGATTTACTTAATCAGTATTTTCTCCTTTTGTATTTCAGTCAAATACATCATTGAACAAGATGTCAAAAATTTAGTTTCAAAATAAATTTTTGCATCATGGCAATCGCAGATCTCCATTTTCGATTTCAACATCGAATTAAAAGGTAATGAAAATTCTCTTCTGATTTTACCCGTGAATTCGAGGGACATCGGGGTGGATCACCGCATGAAGAAATGACATAAAAAGTCCTTCTTTCATGGAGGTCATGGCCATGACAAATGGAAAAGATCAAATAATTCAACAATCAGATATAAAACATTTTATGCCTTCAACTACGGTTGAAAAGGTGAACTTTAAATCGCAACACCATCCCTAAAGATGTCATGAACTGTTATTTCTCTAAAATAAACAAAATATTATTGAAATTAATCCTCCATTATTCATAAATAACTGGGCCTTATTTGAAAGATATTTGGAAATCCTTTCCCATTTGAATCTAATCTCAAGAGAAAATTATGAAAAATCTTATACAATTAAAGTGTATGAGAAATCATGTTCTGATCGAGAACCATACAATTTTATATAGCAAATGCCATACAAAAGATCTTTCATCAAAGTGAATGGGGTCTAACTCCATTCCAAGAGAAAAATGCTTCTCCTCCAATTTAGACAAAATCATAAATTATGGTGCTATGTCTGTTTCTTGGATTCCTTCAATTAAGTAATTTTTTGGCTTTTGATATTTAAGAGTTAGATTCAATAGATCCATCACACTTCCTGGGTTTCTATCCCTTCAAATATCTAGATGGTTCACACACTCAACCATCAAGGGCCGCCTAAATAAAAAATTATCTATCATCAAGGAGAGATTATCTCCCACTCCATCAAAATGAACTTTAGTCTTAATGAGCTATTATTCTAAGACTAGAGAGGTTGTTTTAAGGAATACTTCCAACCAAAGAATTTAATTCATACTTGATAAAAGTTTTATTTCAGACCAACATCAAAAATGATTTATATTTTGAGAAAATGAAAAGAAATAGTCACAAGGTAATTATTCCTTTCGTAGTAATGGTTTGCGATTATGCTCAATCTCTCAAGTTTATTTTAACTACCAAAAAAATGGCAAACAGAGCAAGGAAAAATAATTGAAGCATCTTATCCTCCATCGCTTGTAAAAAATGGTGGATGATAAACCTTAATAAAGCCTTCAAAAAATAAGTTATCCACAAATTCTAAAGAATTTATTAGTAAAACAACTTAATTATAGTAATAGTATAATAAATTGATCATCTTTTTTTAGAGTCTAAAATTGATCGATGCTTAAACAAAAGGTTTCTTCAAACTAGAAAAGCTTAAAAGCTTCACTAGTATAAACCCATTTGAAATCTTTATCAACCACCTCTAAACTAGCTCTAAGTTTAATTTGATTCTAAATTTAAGTGAAAAGTATGTAAGAGTTCTTGAAGATATCAAATATGAAAGATTCAAATGAATCCTCAATCAAGATATGATCAATCATAATATTGAAAAGTTCAAAACCTTTTCAAGAATTACAAGATCCTCATCCTCCTTGATATCCAAAACTTTCTTATCTCAAAAAATTTGGAAAAATATTATAAAAAAACCAACACCTCTTGATTTATTATTTGAGGAAGATACTCATTTAAAATTCTATGATGGAGATTATTTATATGAATGGAATATTGATGGACTTTCAATATCAAATCATTCATACCCTTCATTGAATGCTTATGTTTCATCTCATTAGATCAAGCAAATCACATATTGGAGCCATCATTTCAAGATTCTTTGGAACTCAAAGGATGGTGGGATAATTTTCACTTCTTAAAAGGGAAGACCTCCTTAAAATTGACTTAAGTACTAAGGATCTTCCAAAGAATAGCAAAATAATAAAATTCTATAATTTTCTTCAAACAATTATAGATCATTTTTGATCCATTGGAGATCAAGGAGAAAAAACTCCTCCTTACTCCAAAATTAAGATGTCCATCCTTAACCCATTTTCGATGGTACAAGGATATATTTCTACATCATAATTTATGATAATAGCCTTCACCGAAGCAAAAAAATTCATTGAAGGCCTTCTAATCTATTTTGAAGATTTCTCTTCTCTTTGATGGAACCATCCCATATGAAACCCTTACATATGGAAATCTTATTTCTGCATGTATTAAAATTGGTTTAGCAGTCTGCTTTGATCTTAAATTAAAAGATCAAATGAAAAGAGAATGTCTACTTGAGAGCAAACAGCTTGGCAAATTCGATGAGCAATTCAACTGTGATCCTCAGGTACGTCCTTTATCTTATAAACACAAGGGAAAAACATGAAAAACTATTTTTCCTAAACATGAAAAAAAAATAAATAAAAAAAAATTTCAAATAAAACAAGTTTGTGGTTTAAAACCAAATAGACAAGAGAAATAAAATGTTACAAATGTCCATCTCAAAAGATAATAAGAAGAAGTTAAATGAACTGATTGAAAGGGTTAAACAAACCCGATGAAAATTCTACTTACATCCTCTGATTTTGAAAGAGAATCAAGAAGAAGAAGAACATATTTCATCTTCATCCTCATCAAATCAAATGATAAATCTAATTACAACTCACAAGATATATTATAAAATATAATAAATATGAAGTCTCAGATACCCAGCAAAGGACCAAATTAATTAAACAAGCATAAGAAGATGATTCAACTCGTGATAAAAGGGATTTATTAAATAGATTGCATAATGCAAAAATATTTTCCAAATTTGATTTAAAATCAGGATATTGGCAGATCCAGATAAAAGAATCGGATTGTTATAAAACAACATTTATGGTGCCCTTTGGACATTACGAATGGAACGTAATGCCCTTTGGTTTAAAAAATGCACCTTCTGAATTTCAAATATCATGAATAATATATTTAAAGATTATTTTAAATATATTTTAGTCTATATTAGATGATGTTCTTGTGTTCTCAAATAAATACTATGATGAACATTTCAACAATCTAAAATGGTTAATTTTAAAAAATGGGTTAGTTATTTCTGCCAAAAATCAAATTATTTCAAATTGAAATAAGATTTTTGGCCATAATATATCCAATGCTTCTATTATACCAATTAATAAAAGAATCTAACAAATTTCGATATCATTTTAGAAAAACCTACGCTTAGAGCTCTCAATTATGTATGATTTATCAAAATCTTGCCAAAGATGCCCACTTTTGATAGATTAAAAAAGAATCCCCACCATGGTGAAGAATACTTATACCATGTAAAAATTAAAGGGTTCAAAACCTTCCCTATCTTAATCTTGCGGACCCTACTAGTTTCAAAATTATTGAAACTGATGCCTCTGATAAGGGCTATGGAGGTATCTTAAAGCAGCAAAAGAATTCTAAAGAAGAATTAGTCCGCTTTGTTTCTGGTAAATGGAATCCTACTCAGCAAAAGTATTCCATTATCAAAAAAGAAATGCTTTCTGTGATTAAGTGCATCTCAAAATTCCAAGATGATTTACTTAAATAACATTTTCTCCTTCATATAATTATTTTCTCACAAATACATCATTGAACAAGATGTCAAAATTTAGTTTCAAACAAATTTTTGCATCATGGCAATCACTTCAGATTTGATTTTGACATCAATTCATTAAAGGTAATGAAAATTTTCTTCATTTTCTCGACCAGAATTCTTGCAGATGATCGTGGATCCCCGCATGGAAGAATGACCATTCAACCGAGGAAGTCTTTCTTTATGGAGGTCAGAGGCCGCAGCTAATGGCAAAGATCCAATAATTCAACAAGACATGATGATTTTAAAGACATATCTTTATGGTACTTCCTCTTCAACTACGATTGAAAAGGGTGAACAAAAAAGCCGCAACACCATCCCTAAAAGATGTTTTGCATAAGAACTTTATTTCTCTAAAGAAATAAAATAGAATATTATTGAAATTAATCCTCTCGATTATTCAATAAATAACTGTGGACTTATTTGAAAGATATTTGGGAAACAATCCTTTCCCATTTCAATATAATCGGTCAAGAGAAAATTATGAAAAAATCTTAATACAATTAAAGTGTATTGAGATTAATCATGTTCAATCGATCAATCATACAATTTTGTATAGAAATGCGTTATACAAAAAATCTTTCATCAAAGAATGGGGTCTAACTCATTCCAAGAGAAAATGTTCTTATCCTCCACTAATGATAAAATTGGCAAATTATGGTTGCATGTTATGATGAAGGCCTTCTTCCTTCAATGACAAAGGCATTCATGGATGTTCATAATGAACAAAGATATTATCAACAAAGAACTTCGATGGTTCTTCGATGGAACTATTTAGGAATTAATTCTTCTTGATCCAATGAAGTCTTCAATGATGATGGAAGCGCCCCAAAATGAGGGCTATTAATCAAAAAAATGATTCAAGGACAAAATCTTGCTCATTTCTTCACGCCAAATCCATGGATTTGGAACGTTATACTTGGAAAGGACCCTTCAATGGTTGGTCCTTCAAAGACAATTTTACTAAAATGGTAATTCAATCATCAGGAGGATAAGCTCAAGCAAATTAAAGTCATTATTAAAGCTTATTCTGAATTAACGATCCCTCAAAAAAATGAATTTTGAGCTATATGAGGTACTACAAAGCATCAAAGATGTTATCCTCATGAGATTCAACATAAGGAACATCTCAAAAAAATATGAAAATCAACTCGCCAAGGTGTTTAATCACCTTATCTATAGATTCTCCGACTACGTGGAATCCAGAGAAACTTAAATTCATAAAGCACCCAGAAATAATCTACTTTCAAAAGTAGATCTTCACCAAAGAACCTACTTTACATAAAGTGGGTCCCACCAAAAAATTTCCAAAGTAGCCATCTTATAATATTTTGTACCTTTGCTTAGCCTCTAAGCAAAGTATTTTTTTTATTTAATAATAGTAGCTTTGCTTAACAGCAAAGTTTCTATTTAATAAATATATCGTTGCTTAACTTCTAAGCAACGTTTCTCTTTTGTTTAATAATTGTACCTTTGCTTTTAAGCAAAGTCTCTCCTATGCCTCCACCTCAATATAAGGAGGCTCTGTCTGTGTATTATGTGTGCTGTCGCTTTTTTTCCTTCTTTTCTTCTCTTAATCTCCTCTTGTACTCTCCTGTTCTATTCTTCTCCTCATAGTAAGTACTTTTAATCTTTAATAAATAAGTATTTTATATATCGAAGCTTTCTCAAGCTTTGCTATAAACCTTATTAAGCATCATCGAGATTAGGCTAAAAGATAATCGATTATTTAGTATACTATTACTATAATTAAGTTGTTTAATTTAATAAATTCATTTAGAATTTGTGGATCAAACTCATTTTTCAATGCAAATGGTTTATCATCCACCATTTTACAAGATGGAGGATGATGCTTCAAAGGATGTTGAGATTTTTTATTGTATTTCACCATGCTTTAAACCAAAGACTTTATTAATTCCATGGCTTTTATCCCGCCTTCATCGAAATGGCCATCGCGTGATGCTTGATAGGGTGATAAGTCTTATTGTTGACTATCGGGATAATTCTTAGAGGTTTATATTCTCATCTTCATCGTGTGGTCGAATTCATTGAGGCTTGAAAGGGTTGTAAGTCCTATTTTGTTGATTATCCGGAAGATAATTCTCTAATGGAGGTTTATACTTAGTTTGTTTTATCCTTATATGGTGATTTATTTCAAATTCTCGCATCATCTTCTCTCCCTTTTCTCCCATTTTGGTAATATGGCTTCTACTCTTTGAGTAACTTCAACGAAAGGAGAAATAATAATTTAATCAACAACTCTGAAATGGTAGAGTTTCCCTTGAAAGAAGAAGACCTAAATAGATGGTCTCTCCCCAAAATTGATAAAACTATCATTTATCAATTTGGAACTACAACATGGTAATGTTGTCGATTCAACCCTCGATCCATTACACTTCCTAGGATTTCTATCCCTTCAAACCTCAGAAGTCTAGATCGGATGGTTCACACCTGAACATCGAGGCCCTTCAAATAAAAAAATCATATCTATCATCTAGTGAGAGAAAATCAATCTCCCACTCCATCTGAAGTGAACTTTTGTTTTAATGAGCTACACAACAGGTTCTAAGACTAGAGAGGTTATTCTGAAGGAATACTTCCAACCAAAATATGATAATTTTTGTACTTGGTATAGAAGTTTTACTTCTCAATACCAAAATCTCAAAATAAATGATTTATATTTCAAGAAAATGAGAGAAAGAAATAGTCAAGCCAAAGCAACTATGCCTTTCGTAGCATGATTTTGATTATTTAATCAAAGTGCTATTTTAACTACCAAAAAATGGCAAACAGAGCAAGGAAAAATAATTAAAGCATCTTATCCTCCATCAATTGTAAGAATGGTGGATGATAAACCTTTATAATTAGTGGCCTTCAGAAAAATAAGTTTCGATCCACAAATTCTAATGGAATTTATTACTGTAATTAACCAACTTAAGTATAGTAATAGTATACTTAAAATAATCAGTGATCATCTTTTTAGCCTAGAATCTAAAATTGATCAGATGCTTAAACAAAAGGTTTCTAACCCTGAAACTAGCAAAGCTTTAGAGAAAGCTTCTACTAGTATAAACCCATCTGTGAAACCTTTTATTCAACCACCTCCTAAATAGAGGTGGAGCCACAGGAGAGACTTTGCTTAGAAGCAAAGGTACAATTATTAAATAAAAGAGAAACATTGCTTAGAACTTAATCACACAATAGGGATTTACGGCCATTTGCGATGAAGATGGGATCCAGTATGGTTCTTCAGATGGTGGAACTATTTTGGAGCAGAATTAAATATTCTTCCAGATCCAATCAAGAAGTCTTCAGCTGCCCCCAAGATGAGGGCTATTAATCCCAGAATATAGCTTCTACTTCTTCTGAAGTAACTTCTAATCTAACGATTAGGAGAAATAATAATTTAATCAAAAACTCTGAAATGGTAGAGTTCCCCTTGAATGAGGAAGACCTAAATAGATGGTCTCTCCCCAAGATTGATAAAACTATAATTTATCAATTTGGAACTTTTGATTTTAAGGAAAATCTTTAATGAAAACTATAGAACAAACTATTACTGTAGATCAAATGGATAAAATCATTTATCTACTAACATTTGAAGATCTGCATAAATATCAGCAAGATTTTAAATATATTCATATAGGGATGATACAAATAGCATTCAAACCTTTAACCCTTAAAGGTCTAAATGCTTCTATTTTAGCAAGCCTAAGAGATGATAGATGCCTTCACTGGACTCAATCCCTTATGAGTGAGGCTTGAAAGGGTTGTAAGTCCTATTTTTGTTGACTGTCTGGGAAGATAATTCTTTAATGGAGGTTTATACTTAGTTTGTTTTATCCTTATGTGGTGATTTATTTCAAATTCTCCCTGCATCATCTTCCTCTCTCCCTTTTAAGACTAAAGTTCATTCCAGATGGAGTGGGAGATTGATTTTCTCTCATTGGATGATATATATAATTTTTATTTAGAAGGCCTCAACGATGGTTGAGGGGTGTGAACCATCTGATTTAGACTTCTCTGAGGTTTCAGAAGGGATAGAAACCCTAGGAAGTGTAATGGATCGACGAGGGTTGAATCAAACTTCAACATCGCCATCAGCTGTAGTTCCAACTTGATAAATGATAGTTTTATCAATCTTGGGGAGAGACCATCTATTTAGGTCTTTTTCATTCAAGGAATTATATCCTTGTACCATTAAATATGGGTTAAGGATGGACATCTTAATTTTTGGAGTAAGGAGCGAGTTTTTTCTCCTTGATCTCCAATGGATCCAGCAAAATGATCTATAATTATTTGGAGAAGATTATAGACCAAATTTTCATTAGGTTTTTGTTGTTCTTTTGGAAGATCCTTATTCAAGGGGAACTCTACCATTTCAGAGTTCTTGATTAAATTATTATTTCTCCTAATCGTTATATTAGAAGTTACTTCAAAAGAAGTAGAAGCCATATTACCAAAAATGGGGAAAAAGGGAAATAGGAAGATGATGCAGGGAGAATTTGAAACAAAAACCTCCATTAGAGAATTATCTTCCCAGACAGTCAACAAAAATAGGACTTACAACCCTTTCAAGCCTCACGCAACAAGAATTTATGACCATTTGTGATGAAGACGAGAATATAAACCTCTACGAGCTTAGAAGCAAAGGTACAATTATTGAACAAAAGAGAAACGTTGCTTAGAAGCTAAGCAACGATATAATTATTAAATATAAACTTTACTGTTAAGAAAAACTTCTATTATTATCATGCAACAGGGATGGCCATTTGCAACGAAGACGGGATAAAGCCATGGGAGGAATGAACAAAGTACTGGTTTATCCAAAGCATGGTGAAATATAATAAAAAATCTCTAACATCCTTCCCTTAACTGCTCTAGTTGATAGCGGAGCAGATTTAAATTGTATACTTGCCAAATTATTCTCTTCTTTAATAAATTAGCAATCTCTTCTTTGCATAAAGCCATATTAGAAGTTGCTTCAAAAGAAGTAGAAGCCATATTACCAAAATGGGGAAAAGGGAAAGAGGAAGATGATGCAGGGAGAATTTGAAACAAAAACCTCCATTAGGGAATTATCTTCCGAGACAGTTAACAACAAAAATAGGACTTACAACCCTTTCAAGCCTCACGCAATAGGGATTTATGGCCATTTATGATAAAGACGGGAATATAAACCTCTACCAGCTTAGAAGCAAAGGTACAATTATTAAACAAAAGAGAAACATTGCTTAGAAGCTAAGCAACGATATAATTATTAAATATAAACTTTACTATTATCATAGCGGGATGGCCATTTAGATGAAGAGATAAAGCCATGGGAGGAATGAACAAAGTACTGGTTTATCCAAAGCATAGTGAAATATAATAAAAAATCTCTAACATCCTTCCCATAACTGCTCTACTTGATAGCGGAGCAGATTTAAATTATATACTTGCCGAATTATTCCCTTCTTTAATAAATCAGCAATCTCTTCTTTGCATAAAGCAAGGTAGTGCTCGTTCATCTGACAAGGATGAGCCTTAGTGGGAATGTCCCGTTCATTAAAATTATCAATGTATGAGAGATCCACTATATGAGTCTTTCTTTTCCAGAAAGTAATTGGGTTGTCACCATAGACTTGGTGGCAATTTTGAATTTTTTGCTTTTAATTTTGGGAAGAAATTTGTTGTTTAATAGTTAAACTAGCAATTTTTTCTTGTAAATAATTTATATGCATAGACTTATTATTAAGCCTATTCATTTCATTTATGACAATTAAAGTGTATTGAGATTAATCATGTTTGCGATCAGACGAACCATTCAATTTTGTATAGCAAACGATTATACAAAAGATCTTTCATCAAAGCGAATGGGGTCTAACTCCATTCCAAGAGAAAAATGTATTATTATCCTTCACTAATTTACAGTACAAAAATTGTATATGTCTAGCTATGATGAAGGCCTTCTTTCTCAATGACAAATGAAAGGCATTCATGGATGTTCTTAATGAACAAAGATATTATCAACAAAGAACTTGCATGGTTCTTCGATGGTGAAACTATTTTGGAGCGAATTAAATATTCTTCCAAATCCAATCGAAGTCTTCAATGATGGATGGAAGTCAAAATGAGGGCTATTAATCCCAGAAAAATGATTCAAGGACAAAATCTTGCTCATTTCTTCACTGACTGTCAAATCCCATGGATTTGGAGCAGCAACATCATACTTGGAAAGGAACCCTTCAATTAGTTGGTCCTTCAAAGACAATTTTTACTAAAATTATGGAGTTCAATCAATATTGAGGATAAGCTCAAGCAAATTAAAGCCATTATTAAAGCTTATTCTGAATTAATGATCCCTCAAAAAACTATAGATTTTGAGCTATCGGTCAGGTACTACAAAGCATCAAAGACATTATCCTCATGAGATTCAACATAAGGAGCGTCTAAAATATCTACAAATTTAACGCTAAGGTGTTTAATCATATCTATATGTGGGTCTACCTGGAATCCAGGAGAAACTTATATTCATAAAGTAGACCCACCAGAAGAAATAATTGCTACTTTCCAAGAGTAGGTATCTTCACCGAGAGGAACCTACTTACATAAAGTGGGTCCCACCAAAGAAATACTTTCCAAAAGTAGCCATCTTATAATATTATGTACCTTTTTAGCCTCTAAGCAAAGTATCTCTTTATTTAATAGTAGATTTTTTAACGAAAGTTTCTATTTAATAATTATCGTTGCTCTTCTAAGCTTCTATTTTGTTTAATAATTGTACCTTTTGCTAAGCAAGTCTCTCTGCCTCCACCTATATAAAAGGCTGCGTATTATGTGTGATCTCTTTTCTTCCCCACTTCTCTTCTATTCTCCTCTTGTACTCTCCTTAGTTCTTCCTGCTTCCTGCCTACTGCCATGTGTAAGTTATTTTTAAGTTTTAATAAATAAGTGTTTTATCAATCTTGATGTAAGTCTGGTATTAGATGCATGATGGGGTAAATCCTTGGGGAGGGGAAGGATGTTAGAAATTTTTTGTTACATATCACCATGCTATGGATGAACCAGTACTTTGTTCATTCCTCCCATGACTTTATCCCATCTTCTTCCAAATGGCCATCCCTGTTGCGTGATGCTTGATAGGGTGATAAGTCATATTTTTGTTGGATGCGGGATAATTCTCTGTAGAGGTTTATATTCCTCTTCATATATGGTAAATCCCTATTGCGTGAGGCTTGGAAGGGTTGAAAGTCCTATTTTTGCTGACTGTCCGGGAAGATAATTCTCTAATAGAGGTTTATACTTAGTTTATTTTATCCTTATGTGGTGATTTGTTTCAAATTCTCCCTGCATCATCTTCCTCTCTCCCTTTTTCCCCTTTTGGTTTTATGGCTTCTACTTCTTCTAAAGTAACTTCTAATCTAACGATTAGAGAAATAATAATAAAATCAAATGGCGAGTTTCCTTGAATGAAGACCTAAATAGATGGTCTCTCTTCAAGACTATCATTTATCAATTTGGAACTTTTAATTTTAAGGGAAAATATTTAGTGAAATACCATTATATCAAATGGAGAAAACTATTTATCTACTAACATTTGAAGATCTAAATATGTAAGATTTTAAATATATTCATATAAAGATGATACAAATAGCATTCAAACCTTTAACCCTTAAATTCTAGCAAGAGATGATGCCTTTGGGCTCAATCTATAGTGTTTTGAGACTAGTCTATGTCACGGTTTATTTTAACACCTTTCCCAATTTGAGTTTATTTCTTTTCGATCTTTTGAAGCTTTAAAATTACATTTACTTAATGGTTATGATTTTGTCAGTTCTAAAACTATTGCTTTTAATTCATTTTGAGTTTTAAATACTAAATCCTAAAGTTTGAAAAGCTATTCAACCAAGAATGAACTACTCGATTGAAACAAATCCTAGCATCCCATATTGCTACTAGAGTGATTAAATGGAATGAGGTGGTATTTCCTCATGGATTATACCATCGCACCAAGACCTTCCATTAATCAAGATATAGATCAGATAATTCAAACAGCTGATGGCGATGTTGAAGTCAGATTCAACCCTCGTCGATCCATCACACTTCCTAGGGTTTCTATCCCCAAACCTTAGAAATTCTAGATGGATGGTTCACACTTCAACCATCGGTTGAGGCACTTCTCCTAAATAAAATCATCTATCATCGTGAGAGAAAATCAATCTCCCACTCAAATGAACTTTAGTCTTAATGAGCTAATAGGTTCTAAGACTAGAGGTTGTTCAAGGAATATTTCCAACCAAAGTATGATAACATTTCTCAGTAAGTTTACTTCTTGAGACCAACGCTCAAAATAAATGATTTATATTTTGAGAAATGAGAGAAAGAAATAGTCAAGCCAAGGCAACTATTCCTTTGGGTGCTTTTAGTTCCTATGCTCAATCTCAAGGCTTTCTTTTAACTACCAAATGACAAAATGAGCAAGGAAAAATAATTGAAGCATCTTATCCTCCATCGGTTGTAAAATGGTGGATGATAAACCTTTAGAATTCGACCTTGAAAAATAAGTTTTCCATAAATTCTAAAGAAATTTATTCGGTAATTAAACAACTTAATTATAGTAATAGTATATTTCAAATAATCACTGATCATCTTTTTAGCCTAGAATCTAAAATCGATTAGATGCTTAAACTAATGGTTTCTAGCCCTGAAACTAGCAAAGCTTCAGAGAAAGCTTCTACTAGTATAAACTCATCTATGAAACCTTTTATTCAACCACCTCCTAAACTGGCTCTTAAGTTAGGACCCTCTTCTTAAGACATTCAAAATTTGATTCTAAATTTAAAATCTTAATACAATTAAAGTGTATTGAGATTAACCATGTTCGTGATCAGACGAACCACACAATTTTGTATAGCAAATGCATTATACAAAAGATCTTTCATCAAAGTGAATGGGGTCTAATTCCATTCTAAGAGAAAAATGTATTCTTATCCTCCACTAATTTATAGTACAAAATTGGCATAAATTATTGGCGCTATGTGCAAGCTATGATGAAGGCCTTCTTCTTTCTCAATGATAAATGAAGGCATTCATGGATGTTCATAATGAATAAAGATATTATCAACAAAGAACTTCCAGCATGGTTCTTCAGATGGTGGAACTATTTTGGAGCAAAATTAAATATTCTTCCAGATCCAATCAAAGAAGTCTTCAATGATATGGAAGCGCCCCAAAATGAGGGGCTATCCGAAAAAATGATTCAAGGACAAAATCTTGCTCATTTTTTCACTGACTGCCAAATCCCATAGATTTGGAGTCTAGAATGTTATACTTGGAAAGGACCCCTTCAATCAGTTGGTCCTTCAAATACAAAATGGTGGAATTCAATCAACATTGAGGATAAGCTCAAGAAAATTAAAGAAAACTCTGATTTTGAGCTATCGATTTCTAAGCATCAAAAGATGTTATCCTCATGAGTCCGAGATTCAATATAAGGAACATCTCAAAAAAATCTATGAAAATAAACTCGCCAAGGTGTTTAATCACCCTATCTATATCTACAGTGGCGAGTCTTCTGACGGCGTCGACGTGGAATCCACTGAGAAACTTAAATTCATAAAGCAGACCCACCAGAAGAAATAATTGCTACTTTCCAAAAGTAGCCGCTTATCTTCACCAGCAAGGAACCTACTTTACATAAAGTGGGTCCCACCAAATGAAATAATTGGCCCTTATAATATTCTATACCTTTGCTTAACCTCTAAGCAAAGTATCTTTTTTTATTTAATAATAGTAGCTTTGCTTAACAAAGTTTCTATTTAATAATTATCGTTGTAGCTTCTAAAAGCGTTTCTCTTGTTTAATAATTGTACCTTTGCTTCTAAGCAAAGTCTCTCTGTGCCTCCCCTCTATAAAGGAGGCTCATGCTATATTATGTGTGGTGCTTGGTCCTTTCCTTTTTCTCTCTTATTCCCCTGTACTCTCTAGTTCTTTTTTGCTTCGCCATCATGTAAGTTATATTTTAATTTTAATAAAGTGTTTTATATATCCTGGTTTAAGTCACGAGTCATAAATCCCATTGCGTGAGGCTTAAAGGGTTGTAAGTCTATTTTGTAATGCAGGAAGATAATTCCCAATGGAGGTTTATACTTAGTTTGTTTTATCCTTATGATAATTTATTTTGAATTCTCCTGCATCATCTTCCTCTCTCCTTTTCCCCTTTTTTGGTTTGTACTTCTTCTACTTCTAATCTAATTAGGAGAAATAATAATTTAATCAAGAACTCAAATGGCGAGTTCCCCTTGAAGAAGACCTAAATAGATGGTCTCTCCCCAAGATTGATAAAATTATCATATATCAATTTGGAACTTTTGATTTTAAGGGAAAATCTTTAGTGAAAACTATAGAACAATCCATTACTGTAGATCAAATGGATAAAATAATTTATCTACTAACATTTGAAGATCTGCATAAATATATGCAAGATTTTAAATATATTCATATAGGGATGATACAGATAGCATTCAAACCTTTAACCCTTAAAGGTCTAAATGCTTCTATTTTAGCAAGCTTGAGAGATGGCGGCCTTCACTCAATCCATGAGTGTTGTAGAGACTAGCCTGTCATGTGGGCGTTTATTTCAACACCTTTCCCTATCTGAGTTTATCTCTTTCTGATATAAATCTTTTTGAAGCTCTAAAATTACATTTAAAGCTTTATGGTTATGATTTCCTTCCGGGTTCTAAAACTATTGCTCTGATTTTCAGAATTCATTTTTAAGTTTTAAGTACTCTAAATCCTAGAGTCTGAAAAGTTCTTCAACCCGAACTATTCATTGAAAAATTCTGCATCCCATATTGCTACTAGCAGTGATTAAATGGATTGAGGTGGTATTTCGACTCATGGTGTACCATCTGTGGTGCAAGACCTTTAATTAATCAAGATGTAGATCGATAATTCAAGCGGTGATGGCGATGTTGAAGATTCAACCTCGTCGATCCATCACACTTCCGGGTTTCTATCCCTTAAAACCTCGAGAAGTCTAGATCGGATGGTTCACACACTCTTGAACCATCGATCGAGGCCCTTCGCCTAAATAAAAATCTTATCTATCATCCAGTAAGAGAAAATCAATCTCCTACTCCATCTAAAATGAACTTTAGTCTTAATGAGCTACATAATAGGTTCTAAGACTAGAGAGGTTGTTCTGAAGGAATACTTCCAACCAAAGTATGATAATTTTTATACTTGGTATAGAAGTTTTACTTCTCAAGATTAACGTCTCGAAATAAATGATCTATATTTTGAGAAAATGAGAGAAAAAAATAGTCAAGCCAAAGTAACTATTCCTTTCGTAGCATGGTTTTGCAGTTACTATGCTCACTCTACTCAAGTTGCTGTTTTAACTACCAAAAAATGGCAAACAGAGCAAGGAAAAATAATTGAAGCATCTTATCCTCCATTAGTTATAAAAATGGTGGATGATAAACCTTTAGAATTAGCAGCCTTCGGAAAAATAAGTTTCAATCCACAAATTCTAAAAGAATTTATTACTGTAATTAAATAACTTAATTATAGTAATAGTATACTTCAAATAATCACTAATCATCTTTTTAGCCTAGAGTCTAAAATTGATCAGATGCTTAAACAAAATGTTTCTAGCCCTGAAACTAGCAAAGCTTCATAAAGCATTTTAGAAACCTTTATCCAACCACCTCCTAAAGCTTCTTAAGGACCCTCTTCAAGACATTGTAATTTGATTCTGAAAAGTATGTAGAATGAAGATATCAATCTGAAGATTCAAATGAATCTCAACGATCGATCAATCAAGTAATATTGAAAAGTTCAAAACCTTTTTCAAGAATTACAAGATCCTCATCCTCTTTTTGATATCCAAAAACTTTCTTATCCCAAGAAAAATTTGGAAAAACATTATTATAAAAACCAACACCTCCTGATTTATTATTTAAGGAAGATACTCATTTTGTGGAAATTATGATGGAGATTCTTTATATGAATGGAATATTGATGGACTTTCACATCAAATCATTCATACCTTTCATCGAATGCTTATGTTTTGCTTGTTCAATCTAGACATCAAGCAAAACCACATATTATCATCAGCCATCATTTTGATTCTCTAGAACTCTGAAAGGATGGTGGGATAATTTTCTCACTATTCCTCAAAGGGAAGACCTTCTTAGCAAAATTGACTTAAGTACTAAGGATCTTCCAAAAGAACTACAAATACCTAATGAAAATTCTGTCTATAATCTTCTTCAAACAATTATAGATCATTTTGCTAGATCCATTGGAAATCAAGGAGAAAAACTTGCTCTCCAAAATTAAGATGTCCATCCTTAACCCATTTTGATGGTACAAGGATATATTTCTAAGCGTCATGACACTTTATGATCTTTGGAAGCAAAATTCATTGAAGGCCTTCCCAATCTATTCTTTGAAAAGGTTATGGTTTCTCTTAGCCTCTCTGGAACCATCCCATATGAAACTCTTACATATCAAAACTTAATTTCTGCATGTATTAAAACTGGTTTAGCAATTTGCTCTGATCTTAAATTAAAAGATCAAATGAAAAGAGAACGTCTACTTGAGCGCAAAAAGCTTGGCGAATTCTATGAGTAATTCAACTGTGACCCTCAGGTACATCCTTTATCTTCTAAACAAAAGGGAAAAGCATGAAATACTATTTTTCCTAAATGTAAAAAATCATGTCATAAAAATGTGACAAATTCACACACAAACACAAGCACTCTCGTCCCTCTAGTTCTAAAACCAAAGAGACAAGAGAAATAAAATGTTACAAATGGGCTGTCATTATTATCAACCTTTGTCAAGAAGAAGTTAAATGAACTTCAGATTGACGAAGAGTTAAAACAAACCTTGATGAAAATTCTTCTTACATCCTCTGATTTTGGAAGAGAATCAGAAGAAGAAGAAGAACATATTTCACCTTCATTTTCATCAGATTCTGATAAATCTGATAAATCTAACTATTGCAAGTCTTGTCAACAGATAGATTATTAGAAAAATATAATAAATATGACACCACTCAGCAAAAGACAATTAATTAAACTTTTAACACAAGTTGAAGATGATTCAACTCGTGATAAAATTATCAATCTTCTTAATGATAAGAAGAAAGATAAACTAGAAAAGTTTAATTACAAGCCTCCTATATACTCCTTATCAGAAGTATTTAAGAAAAAATTCGAGGCAAGTTCATCATCTTCTTTGACCAGCTAATGAATTAAAGAAACTAAAATTAGAAGTTCAACAAATTAAGAGAAAATGAATGGTCGTCTAATGGTTCTTGAAATCAGGCGTTTCATTGAAAATATATATTGTCAAGAACTAGGTTTTACTGAATATTTAAAGGGCAATATACCGATGGTATATTTTATCAAATTAATTATAAATAAAGAATTTATTTTACCAAATTTAACTACTAGTTAGTGAGTAGATTTAAATTATATACAAGAAGGAATAATTCTTCTAAATATTTTGAAAAACTAACAAGCAGGTTAAATGGCTGAGTCTTTACAAATTAAGTATAAATTATCATGTGTGGCCGTGTGTCAAGATGATATTTGTATCAAATGACTTTTATTTTAGTCAAAAATTTGACACAACACATTATTTTGGGAACTCCTTTTCTTCTTAAAATAATGCCTATTGATGATTGAATTGTTTGCTTTGGGATAAATCATTCCATTTTATCACCAATCATAAAGAAATTATCATAAATGAAATGAATAGGCTTAATATTAAGTCTATGCATATAAATTATTTACAAGAAGAAATTGCTAATTTAACTTTTAACGAAATTTCTTCCCAAAATTCAAAGAAAAATTCAAAATTGCCACCAAACATTCCAAAAGAAGTTTGTGGTGACAATTGCTTTCGGGAAGAAAGACTCATGTAGTAGATCTCCCATACATTGGTAATTTCAATGAATGGGACATTCCCACTAAAGCTCATCCTTATCAAATGAACGAGCATTACCTTACAGTAAAAGAAGAGATTGATTTATTAAAGAAAGGAATAATTCAATCCTACTCCTCTTGGGTATGCATTCTATGTTATGAAACGAGAAAAAAGGAGAGACCGTGACTTGTAATAAATTACAAGTCGTTAAACAAAGTTTTAAAATGGATCAGATATCCAATTCCTCATAAAAGGGATTTATTAAATAGATTGCATAATGCAAAAATATTTTCCAAATTTGATTTAAAATCAAGATATTGGCAGATCCAGATAAAAGATTCGGATCGCTATAAAATAGTATTTACGGTGCCCTTCGGACATTACGAATGGAACGTAATGCACTTTAAAAAATGCAATTTTATATCATGAATAATATATTTAAAGATTATTTTAAATATATTTTAGTCTATATTGATGATGTTCTGGTGTTCTCAAACAATATTAGCGAACACTTTAACCATCTAAAAATATTTAAATAGTTAATTTTAAAAAATGATTAGTTATTTCAGTGCCAAAAATCAAATTATTTCAAACTAAAATAAGATTTTTAGGCCATAATATATCTAATGCTTCTATTATACCGATTAATAGAAGTATTAAATTTGCTAACAAATTTCTTGATATCATTTTAGACAAAAACCAGCTATAGCGGTTCTTAGGAGCTCTCAATTATGGGTTTCAAAATCTTGCCAAAGATCACTCTTTGATAGATTAAAAAGAATCTCCACCATGTGCGATACTCATACCATGGCGATACATTAAAGAAAGGGTTCAAAACCTTCCTTGTCTTAATCTTGCGGACCCTATTAGTTTCAAAATTGTTAAAACAAATGCCTTTGATAAGGGCTATGGAGGTATCCTAAAGCAGCAAAAGAATTCTAAAGAAGAATTAGTTCGCTTTATTTTTGGTAAATGGAATCCTACTCAGCAAAAGTATTCCATTATCAAAAAAGAAATGCTTTCTGTGATTAAGTGCATCTCAAAATTCCAAGATGATTTACTTAATGATTTTTCTCCTTCTATTTGACTCCTCGGTCAAATACATCATTGAACAAGATGTCAAAATTTAGTTTCAAAATAATCATGGCATCAGCAATCCTCTCTCTTGATTTTGACATTTCATTGTAATGAAAATTCTCTTCCGGTTTTTTGAAATTCTTCTTGCGGGGCGATTAGGTGGATCATGGAAGAATGACTCAACCAAGGAAGTATTTCTTTTCATGGAGGTCGCTGCCATGGCTGCTTTAATGGCAAAGATCCGGTCAATTCAACAATTAGCATGATCAATTTGCAAACTTATCTTTATGGTACTTCCTATTCAACTACGGTTGAAAGGGTGAATACTCTAAAAAATCTGCAACACCATCCCTAAAAGATGTCATTGCACAAGAACCTATTTATTTCTCTAAAGAAATAAAATAGAATATTATTGAAATTAATCCCTCTGATTATTCAATAAATAATCCATGGGCCTTATTTTAAAGATATTTGGGAAACAATCCTTTCCCATTTGAATCTAATATCTCAAGAGAAAATTTTGTAAAAATCTTAATACAATTAAAGTGTATTGAGATTAATCATGTTCATGATCAGATGAACTATATAATTTTGTATAGCAAATGCGTTATACAAAAGATCTTTCATCAAAGCGAATGGGGTCTAACTCCATTCCAAGAGAAAAATGTATTCTTATCCTCCACTAATTTATAGTACCAAATTGGCATAAATTGGTGCTCGGCTCCTTTTCCCTTCTCCTCTTCTCTTCTATTCTCCTCTTGTACTCTCCTTAGTTCTTCCTGCTTCCTACCTACTGCCATTGTGTAAGTTGTTTTTTAGGGATGGTGTTGCTTTTTTAGAGGTTTCACTATTTTCAATCGTAGTTGAAGAGGAAGTACCATAAAGATAAGTTTGCAAATTGATCATGCCAACTATTCCTTCTTGTATTTCTCCGGTGGATTCCACATCGACACTGTCAGAAGACTCACCATCCATTAGACGACCATTCATTTGCTCTTGCTCAGCTTTAATTTGCTGAACTTCTTATTTTAGTTTCTTTAATTTAGTTTTTAGCACTGTGAAAGAAGCTGGATTAGAAGATGATGAACTTGCCTCAAATTTTTTTCTTAAATACTTCCGATAAGGAGTATATAGGAGGCTTGTAATTAAAATTTTCTAATTTATCTTTCTTCTTATCACTAATTAAAAAACAGAGGCATCTTTGGTATCTATTTCTTAAATACCTCCATAGCCCTTATCAGAGGCATCTGTTTCAACAATTTTGAAACTAGTAGGGTCCACAAGATTAAGATAGGGAAGGTTTTGAACCCTTTAATTTTTTTCGCCATGGTATGAGTATCGGACCATGGTGGGGATTATTTTTAATCACAAAGTGGTGCATCTTTGGCAAGATTTTGATAGAAATTACATAATTGAGAGCTCTAGAGCATTGGTTTTTTATCTAAAATGATATCAGGAAATTTGTTAGCAAATTCAATACTTCTATTAATTGGTATAATAGAAGTATTAGATATATTATGGCCTAAAAATCTTATTTTAGCTTGAAATAATTTTATTTTTGGCTCTGAAATGACTAATCCATTTTTTAAAAATAACCATTTAAATGTTTTTAGATGGTTGAAGTGTTCATCAATATTGTTTGAGAACACCAGAACATGATCAATATAGACTAAAATATATTTAAAATAATCTTTAAATATATCATTCATGATATGCTAAAATTCAGAAGGAGCATTTTTAAACCAAAGGGCATTACGTTTCATTTGTAATGTCCGAAGGGTGCCGTAAATGCTATTTTATAGCGATCCGATTCTTTTATCTGGATCTGCCAATATCCTGATTTTAAATTAAATTCGGAAAATATTTTTGCATTATGCAATCTATTTAATAAATCCCTTTTATTAGGAATTGGATATCTGATCTATTTTAAAGCTTTGTTTAACACTTGTAATTAATTATAGGTTGCGGTCTTCCTCTTTCCTTTTCTACTGAATTCATAACATAGAATGCAGTATAGCTCCAAGAGGAGTAGGATAGCTGAATTATTCCTTTCTTTAATAAATCAACAATCTCTTCTTTGCATAAAGCAAAGGCTTTCGTTACAAGGACGAGCTTTAGTGGGAATGTCCCGTTCATTAAAATTATCAATGTATGGGAGGTCTACTACATGAGTCTTTCTTTCCAGAAAGCAATTGGGTTGTAACTACAAACTTCCTTTTGGAATGTTTGGTGGGAAAGAGGGAGAAGTCTAGATCGGATGGTTCACACTTCCTAGGGTTTGATGGCGATGTTTCTTTGAGAGATTATATTCAAATGGGAAAGGATTATTTCCCAAACCAGGATATATAAAATACATATTTATTAAAACTTAAAAATAACTTACACGATGGCGGTAGGCAGGAAGTAGGAAGAAATAAGGAGAGTACAAGAGGAGAATAGAAGAGGAGAGGAGAAGGGAAAACTGAGCACTGAGCACACATAATACACAGACAAAGCCTGGATGTTAGAAATTTTTTGTTGAATTTCACCATGCTTTGGAATAAGGCCCACGGATTATTTATTGAATAATCAGAGGGATTAATTTCAATAATATTCTATTTTATTTCTTTAGAGAAATAAATAGGTTCTTGTGCAACGACATCATTTAGGGATGGTGTTGTAGCTTTTTTAGAGAGTTCACCCTTTTCAACCATAGTTGAAGAGGAAGTACCATAAAGATATGTCTTTAAATCGATCATGCCAATTGTTGAATTGATCGGATCTTTGCCATTAGAGCAACCACGGCTGCAACCTCTGTGAAAAGAAAGACTTCCTCGGTTAGGAGTGGTCATTCTTCCATGCAAGGTGATCCACCCCTGATCGTCCCTGCAAGAATTCTCGGGTCAGAAAATCATGAAGAGAATTTTCATTACCTTTAATGAATTTGATGTCAAAATCAAATACAGGGAGCTGGGATTGCCATGATGCAAAAATTTGTTTTGAAACTAAATTTTTGACATCTTGTTCAATGATGTATTTGACTAAGGAATAGTCAATACAAAGAAGAAAATGCTGATTAAGTAAATCATCTTGGAATTTTGAGATGCACTTAATCACAGAAAGCATTTTTTTTTTGATAATGGAATACTTTTGCTGAGTAGGATTCCATTTACCAGAAACAAAGCGGACTAATTCTTCTTTAGAATTCTTTTGTTGCTTTAAGATACTTTCATAGCCCTTATCAGAGGCATCAATTTCAATAATTGAAACTAGTAGGGTCCACAAGATTAAGACAGGGAAGGTTTTGAACCCTTTCTTTAATTTTATGCACTGGCATGGTATGAGTATCAGACCATGGTGGGGGATTCTTTTTAATCTGTCAAAGAGTAGGGCTGCATCTTTGGCAAGATTTTGATAGAAATCAACTACATAATTGAGAGCTCCTAAGAACCGCTGTAGCTGATTTTTATCTAAAATAATATCAGGAAATTTATTAGCAAATTCAATACTTCTATTAATTAGTATAATAGAAGAATTGGATATATTATGGCCTAAAAATCTTATTTCAGTTTGAAATAATTTGATTTTTGGCTCAGAAATAACTAACTCATTTTTTAAAATTAACCATTTAAATGTTTTTAGATGGTTAAAATGTTCATCAATAGTATTTGAAAATATAAGAACATCATCAATATAGACTAAAATATATTTAAAATAATCTTTAAATATATTATTCATGATATGCTAAAATTCAGAATATGCATTTTTTAAACCAATGGACATTACGTTCCATTCGTAATGTCCAAAGGGCACCGTAAATCTTTGTTTTATACAATTGATTCTTTTATCATCGCCAATATCTTGATTTTAAATCAAATTTGGAAAATATTTATGCATTATGCAATCTATTTAATAAATCCCTTTTATCACGAGTTGAATCATCTTCAACTTGTGCTAAAAGTTTAATTAATTGGTCCTTTTGCTTGTGGGTGAGCGTATATAGACCTGTCATATTTATTATATTTTTATAATAATCTATCTGGACGGGACTTAGATTAGATTTATCATTTATCAGTCGATGAGGATGAAGATGAAATATGTTCTTCTTCTTCTTTTGATTCTCTTTGAATCGAGGATGTAAGGAATTTTTCGGTTTGTTTTAACCCTTCATCAATCAAGTTCATTTAACCTCTTCTTGTGATTGCATGTTGTATAATGACACATGCGGCCACATTTGTAACATTTTATTTCTCTTGTCTCTTTGGTTTTAAAACCAGAGGGATGAGAATACTTGTGTTTATGTGTGAATTTGTCACATTTTTATGACGTGATTTTTCACGTTTAGGAAAAATAATTTTTCATGTTTTTCCGTTGTGTTTATAAGATAAAAGACGTACCTGAGGATCACAGTTGAATTGCTCACAGAATTTGCCAAGCTATTTGCGCTTAAGTATACGTTCTCTTTTTCATTTGATCTTTTAATTTAAGATCAGAGCAGATTGCTAAACTAGTTTTAATACATGCTAAAATAAGATTTCCATATGTAAGGTTTCATATGGGATGGTTCCATCATAAAGATGAAGAGAAACTTTAACCTTTTCAGCAAATAGATTAGGAAGGCCTTCAGTGAATCTTTACTTCCAGTGAAGGCTATTGGCATCATAAAGTGTCATGACACGTACTAGAATTATATCCTTGTACCATCAAAAATGGGTTAAGAATGGACATCTTAATTTTTGGAGTAAGGAGCGAGTTTTTTCTTCTTGATCTCCAATGGATCCAGCAAAATGATCTATAATTGTTTGGAGAAGATTATAGATTTTCATTAGGTTTTGCTATTTTTTTGGAAGATCCTTAGTACTTAAGTCAATTTGCTAAGGAGGTCTTCCTTTGAGCGAGTATTTCAGTTCCAGAGAATCTTGAAATGATGGCTCGAGTGATAATATGAGATTTTGCATGATGTCTAGATTGAATAGCAGCAGCAAATATAAGCATTCGATGAAGGGTAAGAATGATTTGATGTTCAGAAAGTCCATCAATATTCCATTCATACAAAGAATCTCCATCATAGGAATTTCCTACGAAATGAGTATCTTCCTCAAATAATAAATCAGGAGGAGTTGGTTTTTTATAATAATGTTTTTCCAAATTTTTCTTGGGATAAGAAAGTTTTTGGATATCAAAAGGAGGATGAGGAATCTTGTAATTCTTGAAAAGGTTTTGAACTTTTTCAATATTATGATTGATCGATCAGTTTTGATTGAGGATTCAATTGAATCTTCATCCGATTGACTGATATCTTCAAGAGCTCCTACATACTTTTCACTTAAGTTTAGAATCAAATTCTAAATGTCTTTAGAAGAGAGTCCTAACTTAAGAGCCAATTTAGGAGGTGGTTGAATAAAAGGTTTCACAAATGGGTTTATACTAGTAGAAGCTTTTTCTGAAGCTTTGCTAGTTTCAGGGCTAGAAACCTTTTGTTTAAGCATCTGATCGATTTTAGACTCTAGGCTAAAAAGATGATCAGTGATTATTTGAAGTATATTATTACTATAATTAAGTTATTTAATTACAGTAATAAATTCCTTTAAATTTGTGATCGAACTTATTTTTCAAAGTAGCTAATTACAAGGTTTTCATCCACCAAAGCGATGGAGGATAAGATGCTTCAATTATTTTTCTTGCTCAGTTTGCCATTTTTTGGTAGTTAAAATAGCAACTTGGCGGAACTACAAAAAAACCATGCTTCGAAAGGAATAGTTGCTTTGGCTTGACTATTTCTTTCTCTCATTTTCTCAAAATATAAATCATTTATTTCGAGAGGTTGGTCTTGAGAAGTAAAACTTCTATACCAAGTACGAAAATTATCATACTTTGGTTGGAAGAATTTTTTCAGAACAACCTCTCCAGTCTTAAAACCTTATTGTGTAGCTCATTAAGACTAAAGTTCATTTCAGATGGAGTGGGAGATTGATTTTCTCTCACTGGATGATAGATATGATTTTTATTTAGGCGAAGGGCCTCAACCAATTGTTCAGAAGTGTGTGAACCATCCGATCTAGACTTCTCTGAGGTTTCAGAAGGGATAGAAACCCTAGGAAATGTGATGGATCGATGAGGGTTGAATCGACTTCAACATCATCGAATTATCGATACATCTTGATTAATGGAAGGTCTTGGTGCACAGATGGTATAGTCCATGAGTCGAAATACCACCTCATTCCATTTAATCACTCTGTTGAATATGGGATGCTAGATTTATTTCAATCGAGAAATTTATTCATTTGGTTGAACGACTTTTAAACTCTAGGATTTAGAGTATTTAAAACTCAAAATGAATTCGAAATTAGCAATAGTTTTGACCGGGAGAAAATCATAACCATAAAATATAAATGTAATTTTAAAGCTTCAAAAGATTTATATCGAGAAGAGATAAACTTCAGTTGGGAAAGGTGTTGAAATAAAGTGACAGTGACATAGTCTAGTCTCTACAACACTCATAAGGGATTGAGCTTAGTGAAGGCATCTGCCATCTCTTAGGCATTGCAAGTTAGTAGATATATTTAAAATGCATATATTTTGATCTAGTAGATAAATGGTTTTATCCATTCTACAATTTTCATTGAAGATTTTCCTTAAAATCAAAAGTTCCAAATTGATAAATGATAGTTTTATCAATCTTGGGGAGAACCATCTATTTAGGTCTTCTTCATTCAAGGGAAACTCGCCATTTTGAGTTCTTGATTAAATTATTATTCTCTAATGTTAGATTAGAAGTTACTTGAGAAGTAGAAGCCATATAACCAAAGGGGAAAAAGGGAGAGAGGAAGATGATGGGAGAATTTGAAACAAATCACCACATAAGGATAAAACAAACTAAGTATAAACCTCCATTGAGAATTATCTTCCCCTCAACAAAAATAGGACTTACAACCCTTTCAAGCCTCATAACAGGGATTTATCATTTGCGATGAAGGCGGGATAAAATCCATGGGAGGAATGAACAAAAGTACTAGTTTATCCAAAGCTTGGTCAACAAAAATCTCTAACATCCTTCCCTCCCAAGATTTACCCCATCATGGCTCTGAGAAGGATCCATTTTAATTTGGTCCTTAAAGACAATTTTACTAAAATGGAATTCAATCTCAACTTATCACCCTATCAAGCATCATGCAACAGGGATGGCCATTTGCGATGAAGATGGGTTACTTAATTTAATAGAAATATATCATTTCTGGTATATTTCCTTTTGCATATTTTGTAAGAAACCTGCTTTTTGATTAGAATCGACTTCTATATTTTCAAATGAATTGGGCGTCTTCTGATTAATTTCAAGATCCATGAACCATTCATTTGCTCTTCTCGACTTTAATTTCTTGAACTTCTAATTTTAGTTTCTTTAATTGTTTTAGCTCTACTAAAGAATTAGAAGATGATGAACTTTATTAGATTTTTCTTAAATACTTATAAGAGTATATAGGAGGCTTGTAATTAAAATTTTCTAATTTATCTTTCTTCTTATCATTAAGAAGATCGATAATTTTATCTCTAGTTGAATCATCTTCAGCTTGTGCTAAACGTTTAATTAATTGGTCCTTTTGCTTGTGGGTGAGTGTATACAGACCTGTCATATTTATTATATTTTTATAATAATCTATTTGTTGATAGGACTTGCAACAGTTAGATTTATCAGATTTATCAGAATCTGATGAGGATGATGATGAAATATGTTCTTCTTCATATTCTAATTCTTGAATCGAGAGGATGTAGAATTTTCATCAGTGTTTGTTTTAACCCTTCGTCAATCTGAAGTTCATTTAACTTCTTCTTGACAGTGCATTTATTTGTGTAATTACATGTACGGCCATATTTATAATATTTTATTTCTCTTATCTCTTTGGTTTTAGAACCAGAGGGACGAGAGTGCTTGTGTTTGTGCATGAATTTATCTCATTTTTATGACATGATTTTTCATGTTTAGGAAAATCAGTCTTTCATATTTTTCCCCTATTTTTGGAAAATAATGGGCGTACCTGAGGATCACAGTTGAATTGTTCATAGAATTCACCAAGCTGTCTTCGCTCAAGTAGATGTTCTCTTTTCATTTGATCTTTTAATTTAGATCAGAGCATATAGCTAATTCAGTTTTAATACATGTAGAAATAAGGTTTCCATATGTTAGGATTTCATATGGGATGGTTCCATCGCAGAGTCGAAGAGAAGCCTTAACTTTTTTTGCAAATAGATTGGGAAGGCCTTCAATGAATTTTTGCTTCCAGTGAAAGCTAATGGCATCATAAAGTGTCATGACGCGTGCTAGAAATATATCCTTGTACCATCGAAAATGGGTTAAGGATGGACATCTTAATTTATGGGAGGTTTTTTTTCTTGATCTCCAATGGATCCAGCAAAATGATCTATAATTATTTGGAGAAGATTATGACCGAATTTTTATTAGGCTTTTGCTGTTCTTTTGGAAGATTCTTAGTACTTAATTCAAATTCGCTAAGGAGGTCTTCCCTTTGAGGAATAGTGAGAAAATTATCCCACCATCCTTTAGTTCTAGAGAATCACGAAATGATGGCTTTCATGAAATTTTTTCTTGATTGAGCAGTAGTAAACATAAGCATTCGATGAAGGGTATGAATGATTTGATGTTCAGAAAGTCCAACAATATTCCATTCATATAAAGAATCTCCATCATAGGAATTTTTTACAAAATGAGTATCTTACTCAAATAATAAATCAGGAGGTGTTGGTTTTTTATAATAATGTTTTTCCAAATTTTTCTTGGGATAAGAAAGTTTTTGGATATCAAAAGGAGGATGAGGATCTTGTAATTCTTGAAAAGGTTTTGAACTTTTCAATATTATGATTGATCATATCGATTTGGTTGAGGATTCATTTGAATCTTCATCATGATTGATATCTTTAAGAGCTCTACATACTTTTCACTTAAATTTAGAATCAAATTCGAATGTCTTGAAGAGGGTCCTTAAGAAGTTTAGAGGTGGTTGGATAAAAGGTTTCACAAATGGGTTTATACTAGTAGAAGCTTTTTGAAGCTTTGCTTTTTGAGGCTAAGCCTTTTGTTTAACATCATCGATTTTAGATAATAAAAGATGATCAGTGATTATTTGAAGTATACTATTACTATAATTAAGTTATTTAATTACAGTAATAAATTCCTTTAGAATTTGTGGATCGAAACTTATTTTTTCGAAGGCCGCTAATTCTAAAGGTTTATCATCCACCATTTTTACAACTAATGGAGGATAAGATGCTTCAATTATTTTTCCTTGCTCTGTTTGCCATTTTTGGTAGTTAAAAACAACTTGGCGATTGAGCATAAGAAAACCATGCTACGAAAGAAATAGTTGCTTTGGCTTGACTATTTCTTTCTCTCATTTTCTTGAAATATAAATCATTTATTTGGAGACGTTAGTCTTGAGAAGTAAAACTTCTATACCAAGTATAAAAATTATCATATTTTGGTTGGAAGTATTCTTTCAGAATAACCTCTGTAGTCTTAGAACTTATTGTGTAGCTCATTAAGACTAAACTTCATTTCAGATGGAGTGAGAGATTGATTTTCTCTCACTGGATGATAGATATGATTTATGTTTAGGCAAATGGCCTTGATCGATGGTTCAAGAGTGTGTGAACCATCTGATCTAGACTTCTTTGAGGTTTCAGAAGGGATAGAAACCCTAGGAAGTGTGATGGATCGGAGGGTTGAATCGACTTCTTCAACATCGCCATCGCTTTGAATTATCGATACATCTTGATTAATGGAAGGTCTTGTGCGTAGATGGTATAGTCCATGATTATGGAAATACCACCGCATTCCATTTAATCACTCTGTTAGTAGAATTATGGGATACTAATAGATTTGTTTCAATCAGAGTAGCTCGTTTGGCTGGTTGAACAGCTTTCTAAACTCTAGGATTTAGAGTATTTAAAACTCAAAAATGAATTCTAAAAATTAAAGCAATAGTTTCAGAACCTGGGAGAAAATCATAACCATAAAGCTGTAAATATAATTTTAAAGCTTCAAAAAGGTTTATATCAGAAAGATATAAACTTAGATTGGGAAAGGTGTTGAAATAAATTGGCCCGTGACATAGGCTAGTCTCTATACTCATTAGGGATTGAGCCCAGTGAAGGCATCTGCCATCTCTTAGGCTTGCTAAAATAGAAGCATTTAGACCTTTAAGGGTTAATGGTTTGAATGCTATCTGTATCATCCTTATATGAATATATTTAAAATATTGCATATATTTATGCAGATCTTCAAACATTAGTAGATAAATGGTTTTATCCATTTGATCTGATAATGTTTGTTCTATAATTTTCACGATTTTCCTTAAAATCAAAAGTTCCAAATTGATAAATGATAATTTTATCAATTTTGGGGAGAGACCATCTATTTAGGTCTTCTTCATTCAAGGGAACTCTGCCATTTCAGAGTTCTTTATTAAATTATTATTTCTCCTAATCGTTAGATTAGAAGTTACTTTAGAAGAAGTAGAAGACATATATCCAAAAGGGGAAAAAGGGAGAGAGGAAAATGATGTAGGGAGAGTTTGGAACAAATCACCACATGAGGATAAAACAAACTAAGTATAAACCTCCATTAGAAATTATCTTCTTAGACAATCAACAAAAATAGGACTTACAACCCTTTCAGGTCTCACACAACAGGGATTTACAGCCATTTACGATGAAGATGGGATTATAAACCTCTACCAGAGAATTATCCCAGACAATTAATAAGAACAGGACTTATAACCCTATCAAGCATCACGCAACAGGGATGGCCATTTGCAACGAAGATGGGATAAAGCCATGGGAGGAATGAACAAAGTACTGGTTTATCCAAAGCATGGTGAAATGTAACAAAAAATCTCTAACATCCTTCCCCTCCCCAGGGTGACGAAGATGGGATAAAGCCATGGGAGGAATGAATAAACTACTGGTTTATCCAAAGCATGGTGAAATGTAACAAAAAATCTCTAACATCCTTCCCCTCCCCAGGGATTTACCCTATCATGACTCTGATACCAGACTTAAATGAGGATATATAATTTAAAATCAGGATATTGGCAGATCTAGATAAAAGAATCAGATCGCTATAAAATAGCATTTATAGTGCCCTTTGGACATTACGAATGGAACGTAATGCCCTTTGGTTTAAAAAATGCACCTTCTGAATTTCAGCATATCATGAATAAATAGGCTTAATAATAAGTCTATGCATATAAATTATTTATAAGAAGAAATTGCTCCCTGGGGAGGGGAAGGATGTTAGAGATTTTTTGTTGCATTTTACCATGCTTTGGATGAACCAGTACTTTGTTCATTTATGAACCATCCGATCTAGGCTTCTCTGAGGTTTCATATAGGATAGAAACCCTAGGAAGTGTAATGGATCGATGAGGGTTGAATAGAACTTCAACATCGCCATCAACTGTAGTTCCAAATTGATAAATGATAGTTTTAATGGGTTGTCACCACAGACTTCCTTTTGGAATTCTTGGTGGCAATTTTGAATTTTTGCTTTTAATTTTGGGAAAGAAATTTATTATTTAATAATTAAACTAGCAATTTCTTCTTGTAAATAATTTAAACCAGGATATGTAAAACACTTATTTATTAAAACTTAAAAATAACTTACACGATGAAAGTATGCAGGAAGCAGGAAGAACTAAGGAGAGTATAAGAGGAGAATAGAAGAGAAGACGAGAAGGGAAAATTGAGCACTGAGCACCAATAATTTACATTTAATTTTATCAAAATTAGTGGAGGATAGAATACATTTTCTCTTGGAATGGAGTTAGACCCCATTCACTTTGATGAAAGATTTTTTGTATACATTTTATACAAAATTATATGATTCGTCGATCAGAACATGATTAATCTCAATACACTTTAATTGTATTAAGATTTTTTCATAATTTTCTCTTGAGAGATTAGATTCAAATGGGAAAGGATTATTTCTGAAATATCTTTCAAATAAGGCCCACAGATTATTTATTGAATAATCAGAAGGATTAATTTCAATAATATTCTATTTTATTTCTTTAGAGAAATAAATAGGTTCTTGTGCAATGACATCTTTTAGGGATGTTGCGATAGAGGGTTCACCCTTTTCAACCATAGTTCAAGAGGAAGTACTATAAAGATAGGTTTTCAAATCAATCAGGCCAATTGTTGAATTGACCGGATCTTTGCCATTAGTGCAGCCAGGGCCGCGACCTCCATGAAAAGAAGCACTTCCTCGGTTAGGAGTGGTCATTCTTCCATGGTGTGATCCACCATTCTGAAGAATTCATGGGTGAGAGAATTTTCATTACCTTTAATGAATTTGATGTCAAAATCAAAAATAATAGAGGCTGCGATTATGATGCAAAATTTGTTTTGAAACTAAATTTTGACATCTTGTTCAATGAAGTATTTATTTGAGAGGACTATCTGAGTAGAAAATGCTGTTTAAGTAAATCATCTTAGAATTTTGAGATGAACTTAATCACATAAAGCATTTCTTTTTTGATAATGGAATACTTTTGCTGAGTAAGATTCCATTTACCAGAAACAAAGTGAACTAATTCTTCTTTAGAATTTCTTCGCTGCTTTAAGATACCTCCATAGCCCTTATCAGAGGCATCTGTTTCAACAATTTTGAAACTAGTGAGGTCTGCAATATTAAGATAGGGAAGGTTTTGAACCCTTTCTTTAATTTTGTGCACTATCATGGTATGAGTATTAGACCATGGTGGAGAATTCTTTTTTAATCTGTCAAAGAGTGGAGCTGCATCTTTGGCAAGATTTTGATAAAAATCAGCTACATAATTGAGAGCTCCTAAGAACCGCTATAGCTGGTTTTTATCTAAAATAATATCAGGAAATTTGTTAGCAAATTCAATACTTCTATTAATTGGTATAATAGAAGCATTGGATATATTATGGCTAAAATCTTATTTCAGTTTGAAATAATTTGATTTTTGGCTCTGAAATAACTAATCCATTTTTTAAAATTAACCATTTAAATGTTTTTAGATGGTTGAAGTGTTCATCAATATTGTTTGAGAATACCAAAACATCTTCAATATAGACTAAAATATATTTAAAATAATCTTTAAATATATCATTCATGATATGGTGAAATTCAGAAGGTGCATTTTTTAAACCAAAGGGCATTACGTTCCATTCGTAATGTCCGAATGGCACCATAAATGTTGTTTTATAGTGATCCGATTCTTTTATCTAGATCTACCAATATCCTGATTTTAAATCAAATTTGGAAAATATTTTTGCATTATGCAATCTATTTAATAAATCCCTTTTTTAGAATTAGATATCATCCATTTTAAAACTTTGTTTTAATGGCTTATATTAATTAGTTTCTTCCTCTTTCCTTTTCTTTCATAACATAGTAGTACCTCAAGAGGAGTAGGATTATTCCTTTCTTTAAAAATCAATCTCATCTTTGCATAAAGCAAGGTAGTGCTTGTTCATCGACACGAGCTTTAGTGGAATATCCGTTCATTGAAATTATCAATGTATGGGAGATGTACTACATGAGTCTTTCTTTCAGAAAGCAATTGGGTTGTCACCACAAACTTCTTTTTGGAATGTTTGGTGGCAATTTTGAATTTTTTCTTTGAATTTTGGGGAAGAAATTTGCTGTTTAAAAGTTAAACTAGCAATTTCTTCTTATAAATAATTTATATGCATAAACTTATTATTAAGCCTATTCATTTCATTTATGCTAATTTCTTTAGGATTGGTGGTAAAACGGAATGTGATTTCTTTATCCCAAAGAAAACACAATTCGATCATCATTCTTGATAACATTATTTTAAAAGAAAAGGTTCCCAAAATAATGTGTTGTGTCAAATTTTTGACTAAAATAAAAGGCATTTGAATAAAATATCATCTTGACTTCATATGATAATTTATACTTAATTTGTAAGACTCACCATCTTTAACCATGGCTGGTTTTTTCAAAATATTTAGAAGGAATTATTCCTTCTTATATACAATTTAAATCTGCTCCACACTATAGAAGTTAAATTTGGTAAAATAAATTTTTATTTAAAATTAATTTTGGAAATATACCATTTTACGGTATATTGCCCTTTGAATATTTTGTAAGTAACGGTTCTTGATTAGAATTATAAAATGAATTGGGCATCTTTTGATTAATTTCAAGATCCATTGGCGACCATTCATTTGCTCTTCGACTTTAATTTGCTAAACTTCTAATTTTATTTTCTTTAATTCTTTTAGCTTTGCTAAAGTGAATTAGAAGATGATGAACCTCGATTTTCTTAAATACTTGATAAGGGTATATAGGAGGCTTGTAATTAAATTTTCTAATTTATCTTTCTTCTTGTCATTAAGAAGATCTATAATTTTATCACAGTTGAATCATCTTCAACTTGTGCTAAATTTAATTAGTGTTCCTTTTTCTCTGGGTGATATCTGAGTCATATTTATTATATTTTTATAATAATCTTCTTGATAGGATTTTAATTAGATTTATTAGATTTATCAGTCATGAAGATGAAGATAAATATCTTCTTCTTCTTATTCTCTTAATCAAAGGATGTAGAAGAATTTTCATCGGTTTGTTTTAACCCTTAATATCGAAGTTCATTTAACTTCTTCTTGACTGCATCTATTTTCGTAATGACGCGACCACATTTGTAACATTTTATTTCTCTTGTCTCTTTGGTTTTAGAACAAGGACGAGAGTGCTATATTTTGTATGAATTTATCATGTTTTTTATGACATGCTTTTTCATGCTTAGAAAAAATAGTTTTTTGTGTTTTTCCCTTGTATTTGGAAGATAAAGGGGACAGGATCTGTTGAATTGTTCACAAAATTCAAGCTCACGCTCAAGTAGGCGTTCTCTTTTCATTTGATCTTTTAATTTAAGATCGAACAAATTCTAAACCAGTTTTTACATGCAAAATAAGGTTTCCATATGTAAGAGTTTCATATGGGATGGTTCCATAGAGCGAAGAGAAACCTTAACCTTTTTAGATTTGGGAAGGCCTTCAATGAATTTTGCTTTCAATGAAGGCTATGGCATCATAAAGTGTCATGATGGCGCTAGAAATATATCCTTGTACCATCAAAAATGGGTTAAGGATGGACATCTTAATTTTTGGAGTAAGGAGCGAGTTTTTTCTCCTTGATCTCCAATGGATCCAGCAAAATGATCTATAAAAATTATAGAACAAACCATTACTGTAGATCAAATGGATAAAACCATTTATCTACTAACATTTGAAAATCTACATAAATATATGCAAGATTTTAAATATATTCATATAGGGATGATAAAGATAGCATTCAAACCTTTAACCCTTAATGGTTTAAATGCTATTTTAAATAAATGGAATGCCTTAGGCTCAATCTCTTATGAGTGTTGTAGAAGAATGTCAGCCAATTTATTTCAAAACCTTCCCTTTATCTCTTTCGATATAAATCTTTTGAAGCTCTATTACATTTCACTTTATGATTATGATTTCCTTCCGGTTACGAAACTATTGCTCTAATTTTTTAGAATTCATTTTGAGTTTTTAAAATCTAGAGTTGAATGGTTATGAGCATAACTCTAATAACATGTTAGCATCCCATACTAGAATGATTAAATAGAATGAGGTGGTATTTCCAATCATGGATTATATGCGGTCACACAGACCTTCCATTAATCAAGATGTATATCGGATAATTCAAATACGATGGCGATGTTGAAGTCGATTCAACCTCATTCGATCCATCACACTTCCTAGGGTTCTATTCATTTTCAGAGAATAGATCGGATGGTTCTCACACTCACGAACCATCGATGAGGCCCTTCGTCGAATAAAACATATCTATCATCCGGTGAAGAAAATCAATCTCCCTCCATCGAAATGAACTTTAGTCTTGAGCTACAATGGGTTTAAGACTAGAGGTTATTCTGAAAGAATACTTCCAACCAAAGTATGATAATTTTTGTACTTGGTTTCGAAGTTTTACTTCTCAAGACCAAGGTCTCGAAATAAATGATTTATATTTTGAGAAAATGAGAGAAAGAAATAGTCAAGCCAAAGCAACTATTCCTTTCGTAGCATGGTTTATTCTTATGCTCAATCTACTCAAGTTGCTATTTTAACTACCAAAAAATGGCAAACAGAGCAAGGAAAAATAATTGAAGCATTTTATCCTCCATCAGTTGTAAAATTGGTAGATGATAAACCTTTAGAATTAGCGGCCTTCAGAAAAATAAGTTCCAATCCACAAATTCTACAGGAATTTATTACTATAATTAAACAACTTAATTATAGTAATAGTATACTTCAATTAATCACTGATCATCTTTTTAGCCTAGAATCTAAAATTGATCAGATGCTTAAACAAAGGTTTAGCCCTAGCAAAGCTTGAGAAATCTACTAGTATAAACCCATTTGTGAAACCCTTTATTCAACCACCTCTAGTAGCTCTTAAGTTAAGACTCTCTTGAAGAGATTGATTTGATTCTAAACTTAAGTGAAAGTATGTAAAATCTTGAAGGAATCATCAATGGATGAAGATTCAAATGAATCCTCAACGATAATCAATCAAGTAATATTGAAAAGTTCAAAACTTTTCAAGAATTACAAGATCCTCATCCTCCTTTTGATATCCAAAAACTTTATTATCTAAGAAAAATTTGAAAATATTATTATAAAACCAACACCTCCTGATTTATTATTTGAGGTAGATACTCATTTCGTAGGAAATTTCTATGATGGAGATTCTTTATATGAATAGAATATTGATGGACTTTCTGAACATCAAATCATTCATACCCTTCATCAAATGCTTATGTTTGCTATTGTTGTTCAATCCAAACATCAAGCAAAACCACATATTATCATTTGAGCCATCATTTCAGGATTCTCTCGAACTCTGAAAGGATGAAGGGATAATTTTCTCACTGTTCCTCAAAGGGATGACCTCCTTAGCGAAATTGACTTAAGTACTAAGGATCTTCCAAAAGCACAGCAAAAACCTAATGAAAATTCGGTCTATAATCTTCTTCAAAATAATTATAGATCATTTCTTTGGATCCTTTAGAAATCAAGGGAAAAACACTCATCCTTACTCCACAAATTAAGATGTCCATCCTTAACCCATTTTGATGGTACAGGATATATTTCTAGCATCATGACACTTTATGATCGATAGCTTTGGAAGCAAAAAATTCATTGAGGCCTTCCCAATCTATTTCTTGAAAAGGTTATGGTTTCTCTTAGCCTCTGATGGAACCATCCCATATGAAACTCTTACATTTGGAAACCTTATTTAAATGTATTAAAAGCGGTTTAGCAATTTGCTCGATGTTAAATTAAAGATCAAATGAAAAGAGCGTCTGAGCACAAACGACATGGATGAGCAATTCTGCCCCTCAGGTATGTCCTTAATCTTATAAACACAAGGAAAAAGCACGAAATACTATTTTTCCTAAACGTGAAAAATCACATCATAAAAAATGTGACAAATTCGACACTCGTTCTCGGTTTAAAACCAAGAGACAAGAGAAATAAAATATTACAAATGATTGTCTGGTCATTACATATGCCGTCATGAAGAAGTTAAATGAACTTCAGATTGACAAAGGGTTAAAGCAAATCCTGATGAAAACTCTTACATCCTCGATTAAAGAGAATCGAGAAGAGAAAAAATATTTCATCTTATCTTCATCGATTGATAAATCGATAAATCTAACTATTATAAGTCACGTCAAGATAGATTATTATAAAAATATAATAAATAGGTCTATATCGCTCACCCATGAGCAAAAGACCAATTAATTAAACTTTTAGCACAAGTTGAAGATGATTCCATAAAATCATCAATCTTCTTAATGATAAGAAGAAAGATAAATTTGAAAATTTTAATTACAAGCCTCTTATACACTCCTTTGGAGTATTTAAGAAAAATGAGGCAAGTTCATCATCTTCTAATTGACTTCTTTAGCTAAAGCGAATTAAAGAAACTAAAATTAGAAGATAAAGGTTAGAGCAAATGGTCCTCAATGGATCTTGAAATTAATCAGAAGGCAATTCATTTGAAAATATACAAGCGATTCTAATCAAGAACTAGGTTTCTTACAAAATATGCAAGGCAATATACCGAAATGGTATATTTCCATTAAATTAATTATAAATAAAATTTATTTTACCAAATTTAACTCTAGTTGATGGCGGAGAAGATTTAAATTGTATACAAGAAGGAATAATTTCTTCTAAATATTTAAAAAAATAAGCCGTGGTTAAAAATTAAAACGGTGAATCTTTATAGAATTAAATTATAAATTATCATCATGTCAACAAAATTTGAACCTCTTCCCTATTATCACTAGAATGATCTTTGGAATTGATTTTCTTTGGGATAAAGAAATCACATTCCATTTTATCACTAATCCTAAAGAAATTATCATAAATGAAATGAATAGCTTAATAATAAGTTTATGCATATAAATAATTTACAAGAAGAAATTGCTAGTTTAACTATTAAACAATAAATTTCTTCCCCAACATTAAAAGAAAAAATTCAAAATTATCACCAAGAATTCCAAAGGAAGTGTGGTGATATGCTTCAGGAAGAAAGACTCATGTAGTGGATCTCCCGTACATTGATAATTTCAATGAACGAGACATTCCCACTAAGGCTCATCCTTGTCAGAAGAACGAGCACTACCTTGATTTATGCAAAGAAGAGATTGCTAATTTATTAAAGAAAGGAATAATTTGATCCTACTTCTGTTATGATTGGCAAAGAAAAAGGGAGACGGCTTATAATTACAAACCTAAACAAAGTTTTAAAATAGATCAGATATCAATTCTAATAAAGATTTATTAAATAGATTGCATAATGCAAAAATATTTTCCAAATTTAATTTAAAATCGGATATTGAGAACCGGATAAAAGAATGGGATCGTATAAAAGCGGCATTACGGTGCCCTTTGGCCATTCTGAATGGAGCGTAATGTTGTTTGGTTTAAAATGCATCTTCTAGCATATCATGAATAATATATTTAAAATTATTTTAAATATATTTTTAGTCTATATTGATGATGTTCGTGTTCTCAATAATATTTATCTTCAACCATCTAAAATATTAAATGGTTAATTTTAAAAATGGGTTATTTTAAGCCAAAATCAAATTATTTCAAGCGAAATAAGATTTTTAGATAATATATCAATACTTCTATTATACCAATTAATAGAAGTATTGAATTTTAACAAATTTCTTGATATCATTTTAGATAAAACTAGCTAGGTTCTAAGGAGCTCTGATTATGTGATTTATCAAAATTTTGAAGATCATTACTCTTTGATAGATTAAAAGAATCCCCACCATGGTGCGATACTCATACCATGGTGGTAAAATTAAAGAAAGGGTTCAAACCTCCTTAATCTTGCGGACCCTTAGTTTCAAAATTGTCAAAGCGATGCCTCGATATGGAGGTATCTTAAAGCGGCGAATTCTGAAGAATTAGTCTTTGTTTGGTAAAATTCATACTCAGAGTATTCCATTATCAAAAGAAATGCTTTACGTGATTAAGTGCATCTCAAAATTCCAAGATGATTTACTTAATCGGCTTTCTCCTTCATTGATTGTTCCTCGGTCAAATACATCATTGAACAAGATGTCAAAATTTAGTTTCAAAACAAATTTTTTGAATCATGTGTCGCCCTCTTTTCGATTTTGAAATCAATTCATTAAAATAATGAAAATTCTCTTCGATTTTCGACGAGATTTCTTCTGCGGGGACGATGGGGTGGATCACGCATGGAAGAATGACATTCATTGATTAGCGATTGATTTGAAAACCTATCTTTATGGTACTTCCTCTTCAACTACGTTTGAAAAGGGTGAACCCTCTAAAAAAGCTGCAACACCATCCTTAAAAGATGTCGTTGCACAAGAACATGTTTATTTCTCTAAAGAAATAAAACAGAATATTATTAAGATTAATCCCTTTGATTATTCAATAAATAATCTGTGGCCTTATTTGAAAAATATTTTGGAAACAATTCTTTCCCATTTGAATTTAATCTCTCAAGAAAAAATAATGAAAAAATTTTAATACAATTAAAGTGTATTGAGATTAATCATGTTCATGATCAGATGAACCATACAATTTGTATAGCAAATGTGTTATACAAAAAATATTTTATCAAAGTGAATGTGGTCTAACTCCATTCCAAGAGAAAAATGTATTCTTATCCTCCACTAATTTATAATACAAAATTGGCATAAATTATTGGTGCTATGTGCAAGCAATGATGAAGGCCTTCTTCCTTCTTAATGACAAATGAAGGCATTCATGGATGTTCATAATGAACAAGGATATCATCAACAAAGAACTTCCAGCATGGTTCTTTAGATGGTGGAACTATTTTGGAGCAAAATTAAATATTCTTCCAAATCCAATCAAAGAAATCTTCAATGATGGATGGAAATGAAATTAATCCTAGAAAAATGATTCAAGGAAAAATCTTGCTCATTTCTTCACGGACTACCAAATCCCATGGATTTGGGCTTGAAACGTTATACTTGGAAAGGACCCTTCAATCAGTGGTCCTTCAAAGATAATTTTACTAGAATGGTGGAATTCAATCAACATTGAGGATAAGCTCGCAAATTAATATTATTTAAGCTTATTCGATTAGATCCCTCAAAACTATAGATTTTGAAATTTTGTAGATGAAGTACTACAAAGCATCAAAATATGTTATCCTCATGAGACTGGGATTCAACATAAGGAATGTCTCAAAAAAATCTACAAAAATCAACTCGCCAAGGTGTTTAATCACCCTATCTCTGACGGTGAGTCTTGACAGATGTGGAATCCATTGGAGAAACTTAAATTCATAAAGCAACCCCACCAGAAGAAATAATTGCTACTTTCCAAAAGTAGCTGCTTATCTTCACCAGCAAGGAACCTACTTTACATAAAGTGGGTCCTACCAAATGAAATAATTGCTACTTTCCAAAAGTAGCCATTTTATAATATTAAATACCTTTCAAGCCTCTAAGTAACTTTTTTTATTTAATAATAGTAGATTGCTTAACGCAAAGTTTCTATTTAATTATACCATTGCTTCTTAAGCAACATTTCTCTTTATTTAATAATTGTACCTTTGCAAGTTTCTCTGTGCCTCCACCTTTATATAAGGAGGCTCTGTCTATGTATTAGGTGTGCTCAGTGCTCAGTTTTCTCTTCTCCTCTTCTCTTCTATTCTCCTCTTGTACTCTCCTTAGCTCATTTATTAAAACTTAAAATAACACCACGATGTAGAGGCGGGAAGAACTAGTACAAGAGGAGAATAGAAAGGAAGGAAAAAGCGGCAGATTATAGCTATGAAAACCATGCAATGAAAGGAATAATTTACTTGGCTTGACTATTTCTTTCTCTCATTTTCTCAAAATATAAATCATTTATTTCGAGACATTAGTCTTGAGAAGTAAAACTTCTATACCAAGTACAAAAATTATCATACTGTGGTTGGAAGTATTCCTTCAAAACAACCTCTCTAGTCTTAGAACCTATTGTGTAGCTCATTAAGACTAAAGTTCATTTCAGATGGAATGGGAGATTTATTTTCTCTCACTGGATGATAGATATGATTTTTATTTAGGCGAAGGGCCTCGAACGATGGTTCAGGAGTGTGTGAACCATCCAATCTAGACTTCTCTAAGGTTTCAGAAGGGATAGAAACTCTAGGAAGTGTGATGGATCCACGAGGGTTGAATCTGACTTTAATATCACCATCAGCTGTGTGAATTATCTAATCTACATCTTGATTAATGGAAGGCCTTGGTGCGACCGCAGATGGTATAGTCCATGAGTCAGGAAATACCACCTCATTCTGTTTAATCACTTTGTTAGTAGCGATATGGGATGCTAACAGATTTATTTCAATCAGAGTAGTTCATTCGGCTGGTTGAATAGCTTTTTGAATTCTAGGATTTAGAGTATTTAAAACTCAAAAATGAATTCTGAAAATTAGAGCAATAGTTTCAGAACGCGGAAGGAAATCATAACCATAAAGCTATAAATGTAATTTTAGAGCTTCAAAAAGGTTTATATCATAAAGAGATAAACTTAGATTGGGAAAGGTGTTGAAATAAATCGACCCGTGATATAGGCTAGTCTCTACAACACTCATTAGGGATTGAGCCCAGTGAAGGCATCTGCCATCTCTTAGGCTTGCTAAAATAGAAGCATTTAGACCTTTAAGGGTTAAAGGTTTGAATGCTATCTGTATCATCCTATATGAATATATTTAAAATCTTGCATATATTTATGCGAATCTTCAAACATTAGTAGATAAATTATTTTATCCATTTAATCTACAGTAATGGTTTGTTCTACAGTTTTCACTGAAGAATTTTCCTTAAAATCAAAAGTTCTAAATTGATAAATGATAGTTTTATCAATCTTGGGGAGAGACCATCTATTTAGGTCTTCTTCATTCAAGGGGAACTCTGCCATTTTAGAATTCTTGATTAAATCATGATTTCTAAACCCTAAACCCTAAACCCTAAGCCTACCATGGTGGTGACGGGTGACGGAGAATTAGAGTTCATCCCTGTTGATTCATGATAACTCATCGAATGTGCGTGCCGAACGGCATCATTGAATATATAATTCTTTGAGCAATTTAAGCATGACCCTCGTGGTCAATCTACTCCCCTAGCATTCTATGTTATGAATTGTGGGGTTTAGGAGGGTTTAGGGTTTAGGGTTAATTTCAATAATATTCTATTTTATTTTTTTAGAGAAATAAACAAGTTCTTGTGCAACGATATCTTTTAGGGATGGTATTGCAGCTTTTTTAGAGGGTTCACCTTTTTCAACCGTAGTTGAAGAGGAAGTACCATAAAGATAAGTTTACAAATTGATCATTTGTTATTGAATTAGATTTTTCCATTAGAATGACCATGGCACCTCCACAAAAAAGATGTCCTCATTAGGGTAGTCATTCTTCCATGTGATCCACCCGGGATCATCTACAAGAATTTACGGGTGAAAATCGGGAAGAGAATTTTCATTACCTTCAATTGAATGATGTCAAAATGAGAGGTGATGATGCAAAATTTGTTTGAAACTAAATTTTTGACATCTTGTTTGATGTATTTGGTGAGGAGAATAATATCTGAAGGAGAAAATATTGATTAAGTAAATCATCTTGGAATTTTGAGATACACTTAATCAGCATTTCTTTTTTTTGATAAATACTTTCTTTGAGATTTCATTTACCAGAAATAAAGCGACTAATTCTTCTATAGAATTCTTTCCCTGCTTTAGGATACCTCCATAGCCCTTATCAGAGGCATCCGTTTCAACAATTTTGAAACTAGTAGGGTCCATAAGATTAGACGAGGAAGGTTTGACCCTTTCTTCAATTTTCAATTGGTATGAGTATCGGACCATGGTGGGGATTCTTTTTTAATCTCGAAGATGAGCATCTTTGGCAGATTTTGATAATAAATACATAATTGAGAACTCAGAGAACCATTGTATTTGGTTTTCTAAAATGATATCAGAAATTTGTTAGCAAATTCAATACTTCTATTAATTGGTATAATAGAAGCATTGGATATATTATGGCCTAAAAATCTTATTTAGTTTGAAATAATTTAATTTTTGGCTCTGAAATAAATAATGAAATAACTAATCTATTTTTTAAAATTAACCATTTAAATATTTTTAGATGGTTGAAGTGTTCGTCAATATTGTTTGAGAACACCAAAACATCATCAATATAGACTAAAATATATTTAAAATAATCTTTAAATATATTAATCATGATATGCTAAAATTCAAAAGGTACATTTTTTAAACCAAAGGGCATTATGTTCCATTCGTAATGTCCAAAGGGCACTGTAAATGCTATTTTATAGCGATCCAATTTTTTTGTCTGGATCTGCCAATATCCTAATTTTAAATCAAATTTGGAAAATATTTTTGCATTATGCAATCTATTTAATAAATCCCTTTTATTAGGAATTGGATATCTGATCCATTTTAAAACTTTATTTAGCGGCTTGTAATTAATTATAAGTCGGTCTCCCTCTTTCCTTTTCTATTGAATTCATAACATAGAATGTGGTACAGCTCCAAGGGGAGTAGGATTGCCGAATTATTCCTTTCTTTAATAAATGAGCAATCTCTTCTTTGCATAAAGCAAGGTAGTGCTCATTCATCTGACAAGGACAAAGCCTTGAGTAGAATGTCTCATTAGTTGAAATTATCAATGCGGAGATCCACTACATGAGTCTTTCTTTCCCGAGAAAACGGTGGGTTGTTACTGAGACTTCCTTTTGAAATTCTTGGTGGCAATTTTGAATTTTTGCTTTTAATTTTGGGGAAGAAATTTATTGTTTAATAGTTAAACTAGTAATTTCTTCTTGTAAATAATTTATATGCATAGACTTATTATTAAGCCTATTCATTTCATTTATGATAATTTCTTTAGGATTGGTGATAAAACAGAATGTGATTTCTTTATTCCAAAGAAAATATTGATTCGATATCATCAATCTAGAGATATGCATTATTTTAGAGAAGAAAAGGAGTTCCCAAAATAATGTTGTGTCAAATTGTTGACTAAAATAAAAGTCATTTGAATACAAATATCATCTTGACACAAGCGGATGATAATTTATACTTAATTTGTAAAGATTCACGGTTGTTTTGCATTGGCTTATTTTTCAAAATATTTGAAAGAATTATTCCTTCTTGTATACAATTCAAATATGCTCAGCTATCGACTGGACTAAATTTGGTAAATAAATTCTTTATTTATAATTAACTTAATGGAAATATACCATTTACAGGTATATTGCCTTTATATTTTGTAAAAAACTGGTTCTTGATTAAGAATGGAAGCTTCAAATTTTCAAATGAATTGGGTGTCTTGATTAATTTCGAATCCATTAGGACAACCAATTGTTTCTCTACTTTCGGCTTTAATTTATTGAACTTCAATTTTAGTTTCTTTTTAATTGGTTTTAGCTCTTCTAAAGAAGGCGAATTAGAAGATGATAACTTACCTCGATTTTTCTTAATACTTTGTAAGGGTATATATAAGGCTTATAATTAATTTTCTAATTTATCTTTCTTCTTATCATTAATTTGATAATTTATCACAGTTGAATCATCTTCAACTTGTGCTAAATTCATTAATTGGTAGCACTTTGCTGGGTGGTAATTCTGGTACCTGTATATTATATTTTTATAATCTATCATCGTCAGACAGGGACTTGCAATAGTTAGATTTGCTCCTGGATTTATGAGGGCATGAGGATAGAAGATGAAATATGTTCTTCTTCATCTTACGATTCTATTTAGTCGGAGGATGTAAGTAAATTTTCACCCGGGGTTTGTTTTTTAACCCACCGTCATCTGGAAGTTAATTTAACTTCTTCTTGACAGTATTTATTTGTGTAATAACTTATGGCATTTGAACATTTTATTTCTCTTGTCTGGTTGGTTTTAGAAGCCGAGGCGAAGTGCTTGTGTTTGTCGTGAATTTATCACATTTTATGACGTGATTTTTCGTGTTTAGGAAAAAATGTCTTTTTTTTCCACTTTGGAAAATAAGGGCGTACGAGGATCATCACAGATTATTCCTAGGTAATGACTCAGAACATTCTGATGGTGTATTAAGATGGAGACTTTAATAGGGTTTCCATTATGGGTTTCATGGGTTTCCATAGAATAACCCCTTTTCAACAAATAGATTGGGAAGGCCTTCAGTGATTTTTCTTCGGTGAAGGCTATTGGCATCATAATGGCGCGTTAGAAATATATCCTTGTACCATCGAAAATGGGGTTTAATGGGATCTCAGTTTTTCTCCTTGATCTCAATGGATCCGACAAAATGATCTATAATTGTTGGAGAAGAATTTTTATTATAGTTTTTTATTGCTATGAAATAGTCAATTTAGCATTGGGAGGTCTTCCCTTTGAGGAGGTGAGAAAATATCCCACCATCTTTTTTGATTTGAGAATCGAAATGATGACTCGAGTGATATATGTTGGTTTTTGTCTGATATTGAGGTAAACATAAGCATTGATGAAGGGTGAATGATTTGATGTTGAAGAGTCATCAATATTCCATTCATATAAAATAATCTCCTCTTGACTACAATGAGTATCTTCTCAAATAATAAATGTGGGAGAGTGGGTTTTATAATAATGTTTTCCAAATTCTGTTTGGATAAGAAAGTTTTTGGATATCAAGAGGAGATGAATCTTTAATTCTTGAAAAAGGTTTGAACTTTTCAATATTATGATTGATGTCTCGGTTTTGGTTGAGGATTCATTTGAATCTTCATCGTGTGACATATCTTTAAACTCTTTTTCACTTAAATTTAGAATCAATTACGAATATCTTAGAAGAGGTCTAACTTAGAGCAAGGTTTGGGAGTGGTTTGGATGAAAGGTTTTACAAATGGGTTTTATCTAGTAGAAGCTTTTTTACAAAGCATTACTAGTTTAATGGGGCTAGAAAACCTTTTGTTTAATTTGAATTTGATGATTTAAACCAGGCTAAAAGATGATGGTGTATAATATAATATAATTAGCGCTTATTAATTGTAAATTCTTCTTTAGAATTTGTGGATGAACTTATTTTTTGAAGGCAGCTAATTACGAGGGTTTTATCATTTTTTTGTGATGGAGGATAAGATGCTTCAATTCTTTTCTGTTTGCCATTTTTGGTAGTTAAAAGCAGCGTGATTGAGCATAGTAGCGCAAAACCATGCGATGAAAAACATTAGTAATGGTGCCTTGGCTTATTTATTTCTCTCATTTTCTCAAAATATAAATCATTTATTTTGAGGCGTTGGTGAAGTAAAACTTTTTATGCAGTACAAAAAATTATCATACTTTGGTTGGAAGTATTCCTTGAACAACTCTCATTAATCTCCAGTGTAGTTCCATTAACAACTAGAATAAATTTTTAGATGGATTGGGAGACAGATTTTATCTCAGATAATAGATATCTAATTTACGTTTTAGAAGGGGCCTCGATGATGGTTGAGTGTGTGAACCATCAGTCTGACTCTGGGTTTGAAGGGATAGAACCCTAGGAGTGGATGATGAGGGTTGAATCGACTTTCATTTCCATCGGTTGTTTTAATATGATCTACATCTTGATTAATGGAAGGTGCTGAGTGCGACGCATGAATGGTATAGTCCATGCGAGAATACCACCTCATTCCATTCATCACTCATTGGTAGCAAACATGGGATACTAGCAGATTTGTTTCAATCGAGTAGTAGTTAATTTCAGGCGTTGAGCGGAGTTTTTTCAGAACTTCCCAAGGATTTAGTATTTAAAACTCAAAAATGAATTCTAAAATTAAGCAATAGTTTGAACACGGGAGAAAATCACCATAAAGGCAAAATAATTTTAAAGCTTCAAAAGGTTTATATCAGAAAGAGATAAACTTAGATTGGGAAAGGTGTTGAAATAAATTGGCCAGTGACATTAGTCTCTACAACACTCATTAGGATTGAGCCGGTGAAGGCATGCCATCTCTTAGGCTTGCTAAAATAGAAGCATTTTGACCTTTAAGGTTAAAGATTTGAATGCTATATCATCCCATATGAATTTATTTAAAATCTTATATATATTTATGGATCTTCAAAGCATTTAGATAAATGGTTTTATCCATTTGATCTGAAATGGTTTATATTTCAAGATTTTCCTTAAAATCAAAAGTTTCAAATTGATAAATGATAGTTTTATCAATTTTAGAGAGACCATCTATTTGGGTCTTCTTCATTCAAGGGAACTGCCATTTGAGTTCTTTATTAAATATTATTTCTCAATGGTTAGATTAGAAGTTACTTAAGTAGAATCCATATATCCAAAAGGAAAAGGAGAGAGGAAGATGATGGTGTGAGAGTTTGGAACAAATCACATAAGGATAAAACAAACTAAGTATAAACCTCCATTAAAGAATTATCTTGACATAATGAATAGGACTTACAACCCTTTCAAGCCTCATACGAGGATTTATTTCTTTGATGAAAAAAGGGAATATAAACCTCACCAGAATTATCCCAGACAATCACAAAAGGACTTATATCAAGCATCACACAATAGGGATAGCCATTTGTGATGAAGGAAGATAGAGGAGAGAAAACAATAGTTCAAAAATGGTATGTAAAAAAAATCTAACATCCCCTATTTACCCCATCATGGCTCGATCTTAGACTTACCAGATATAGAAAACACTTATTTATTAAAGCTTAAAAAATACTGATGAGAGTAGCGAAGCGGGAAAAAGAGTACAAGGAGAATAGTAGAAGAAGGGAAAGAGGAAAAAAAACACTCTAATTATAAAGACAGAGCCTCCTTATATAGAGGTGGAGGCAAAGGAGAGACTTTGCTTAGAGGTTAAGCAAAGGTACAATTATTAAAGAAACGTCATTAGAAGCTAAAATGCAAATAATTAAATAAGAAAATTTCAATAATACTTTTGGAAAGTAACAATTATTTTTGGGCTACTTTATGAGGTAAAAGTTTCTCTTAGATAAGGGCTACTTTGGAAAGTAGCAATTATTTCATCTGGTGGGACCGCTTTATAGAGTGTAAAGTAGATTCCCGTGGAGATGATGATGTGGCTACTTTGGAATGTAGCAATTATTTCTACTGGTGGGTCTGCTTTATGAACTTAAGTTTCTCTAGTGGATTCCACGTCGACGCCGTCAGAAGACTCACCACTATCATAGATATAGATAGGGTGATTAAACACCTTGGCGAGTTGATTTTTGTAGATTTTTTGAGATGTTCCTTATGTTGAAGCTCGATCTCATGAGGATAACATCTTTTGATACTTTGTAGTACCTCATCTACTGATAGCTCAAAATTATGAGGGATCATTAATTCAGAATAAGCTTTAATAATGGCTTTAATTTGCTTGAGTTTATCCTTCTTAAATTCCACCATTTTAGTAAAATTGTCTTTCCAACGATTAAATGGGTCCTTCAAACATTCCAGCTCTCAATCCATGGGTAGTGAATGAAGAAATGAGCAAGATTTTCCCTTGGATCATTCTTGATTAATAGCCCTCATTTTGGGGCATCTTCCATCCATTCATTAAAGACTTCTTTGATTGGATGGAAGAATATTTAATTTCCAAAATAGTTATCAAGAACCATCTTTGGAATTTTTTTGTTGATAATATCTTTGTTTATGAACATCCATGAATGCCTTCATTTTTTATTGAGAAGGAAGAAGGCTTTCATCAACTTTGCATAACACCAATAATTTAGGCCAATTTTGTGTAAATTAGTGGAGGATAAAAATATTTTCTCTTGGAATGGAGTGGATTCACTTTGATGAAATTTTTTTTTTGTATAAGCATTTGCTATACAAAATAGTATGGTTCGTTTGATCCCATGGTTAATCTCAATACACTTTAATTGTATTAAGATTTTTCTTAATTCTCTCTCAGAGATTAGATTCAAATGGGAAAGGATTTCTCAAATATCTCAAATAAGGCCAACATTATTTATTGAATAATCGAGATTAATTTCAATAGTATTCTATTTTATTTCTTTAGAAATAACAGTTCTTATGCAACATCTTTTATGTGTTGCTTTTTTGATTCTTGTCTGACATCTTTTAGGGATGGTGTTGCTTTTTAGGTTTACCTTTTCAATCAGTAGTTGAGGAAGTACCATAAAGATAAGTTTGCAAATTGATCATGCCAATTGAATTGATGATCTTTCCATTAGAGTGCCATGGCGTGACCTCCACGAAAAGAAAACACCTCGATTAGTAGTCATTCTTCCATTATGATCCGATCGTCCACGAGAATTCCGGTCAAAAAAATGGGGAATTTTCATTACCTTTAATGAATTGATGTCAAAATTGAAAGAGAGGATTCCTTGATGCAAAATTTGTTTTGAAACTAAATTTTTGATCTTGTTCATGATGTATTTGTGAGAGCATCAATCTGAAGGAGAAAATCGATTAAGTAAATCATCTTAGAATTTTGAGATGCACTTAATCACGAGAAAGCATTTCTTTTTTGATAATGGAATACTTTTGGTAGGATTCCATTAAGAAACAAAGAACTAATTCTTCTTTAGAATTCTTTTTTTGCTTTAGATACCTCATATCCCTTATCGAGGCATTTGTTTTGAAATTTTGTGGTCATAAGATTAAGAGGTTTTGAACCCTTTCTTTAATTTTGCATGCCATGGTATGACTATCGCATGGTGGGGATTCTTTTAATCTGTCAAAGAGTGGTGCATCTTTTTTTTGATAATCAATAGAAATCCCCAAGGTCTTGATTTTTATCTAAAATGATATCAAAATTTGTTAGAATTCAATACTTTATTAATTGGTATAATAGAAGCATTGGATATATATTATGGCCTAAAATCTTATTTCAGTTTGAAATATTTGATTTTGGATGAAATAACTAACCCATTTTTTAAAATTAACCATTTAAATGTTTTTAGATGGTTGAAATGTTCATCAATAGTATTTGAGAACACAAGAACATCATCAATATAGACTAAAATATATATAAAATAATCTTTAAATCTATTATTCATGATATGTTGAAATTCAGAAGGTGCATTTTTTAAACCAAAGGGCATTACGTTCCATTATAATGTCCAAACACAGATAATATTGTTTTATAGATCGATTCTTTTTTCGATCGCCAAAATCCTCATTTTAAATCAAATTTGGAAAATATTTTTGCATTATGCAATCTATTTAATAAATCCCTTTTATCACGAGTTGAATCATCTTCAACTTGTGCTAAATTAATTAATCCTTTTCGTGGGTGGCGTATCTGAGACATATTTATTATATTTTTATAATAAGCTATCTATTGACAAGAGTTTCAACAGTTAGATTTATCGATTTATCAAAATCGATGAGGATGAGATGAAATATGTTCTTCTTCTTCGATTCTCTTTAAGAGGATATGTAATTTTCATCATGGTTTTTTTAACCCTTGTCAATCAAGTTCATTTAACTTCTTCTTTGCATCTACGTAATGACTGTATGACCACATTTGTAATATTTTATTTCTCTTGTCTCTTTGGTTTTAAAACCGGAGGGCGAGAGTACTTATTTGTGCATGAATTTGTCATATTTTTATGGCGTGATTTTCATTTAGGAAAAATAGTTTTAGATGTTTCCCTTATGTTTATAAGATAAAGGATGTACCGAGGATCAATTGAATTGCTCACGAATTCTCCAAAACATTTTGCTCAAGTAGATGTTCTCTTTTCATTTGATCTTTTAATTTAAGATCACAGCAGATTGCTAAACCAATTTTAATACATGCAGAAATAAGATTTTCATATGTAAGGGTTTCATATGGGATGGTTCCATCGTAAAGATGAAGAGAAGCCTTAACCTTTTCATCAAATAGATTAGGAAGACCTTCAATGAATTTTTTCTTCCAGCGAAGGCTATTGGCATCATAAAGTGTCATGACGCATGCTAGAAATATATCCTTGTACAATCAAAATGGGTTAAGGATGGACATCTTAATTTAGAGTAAGGAGCGAGTTTTTTCTCCTTGATCTCCAATGGATCCAGAAAATGATCTATAATTGTTTGAGAAGATTATAGATCAATTTTTTAGCTTTTCTCTTTTGGAAGATCCTTAGTACTTAAGTCAATTTTGCTAAGGAGGTCTTCCCTTTGAGGAATAGTGAAAATTATCCCACCATCCTTCGAGTTCCAGAATCACGAAATGATGGCTCAGTGCAATATGAGGTTTTGCTTGATTTCTTGACTATAAAACATAAGCATTGATGAAGTATGAATGATTTGATGTTCAAAGTCCATCAATATTCCATTCATATAAAGAATCTCCATCTAGGAATTTCTGAAATGAGTATCTTCCTCAAATAATAAATCAAGGGTGTTGGTTTTATAATAATATTTTTCCAAATTTTTCTTGGGATATGAAAGTTTTAGATATCAAAAGGATGAGGATCTTGTAATTCTTGAAAAAGGTTTTGAACTTTTTCAATATTACTTGATTGATCAGTATCAGTTTTGATTGACGATTCAATTGAATCTTCATTCGATTGGCTGATATCTTCAAGAGCTCCTACATACTTTCACTTAAGTTTAGAATCAAATTATGAATATCTTGAGAAGAGAGTCCTAACTTAAGAGCCAGTTTAGGAGGTGGTTGAATAAAAGGTTTCACAAATGGGTTTATACTACTAGAAGCTTTCTGAGCTTTCTAGTTGGCTAGAAACCTTGTTTAAAATCGATGATTTTAGACTCTAGGCTAAAAGATGAAGTGATTATTTGAAGTATACTATTATTATAATTAAGTTATTTAATTACGGTAATTCTTTTAGAATTTATGGATCGTTTATTTTTTAGAAATTTAATTAAGGTTTATCATCCACCATTTTTACGATGGAGGATAAGATTCATTATTTTTCTTGCTCTATTTGCCTTTTTGGTAGTTAAAATAGCACGAGCAGATCAAATAGTAAAAAACCATGCTACAAAAGGAATAGTTACTTTGACTATTTCTTTCTCTCATTTTCTCAAAATATAAATCATTTATTTTGAGGCCTTGAAAGTAAAACTTCTATACCAAGTATGAAAATTATCTACTTTGGTTGGAAGTATTCCTTGAGAACAACCTCTCTAGTCTTAGAACCTATTGTAGCTCCTTAAGACTAAAGTTCATTTGATGGAGTGGGAGATTAATTTTTCTCTCCGGATGATAGATATGATTTTTATTTAGCATATGTAGATGGTTCAAGAGTGTACCATCGATCTAGACTTCTAGGTTTTAAGGGATAGAAACCCTAGGAAGTGTAATGGATCGATGAGGGTTGAATCGAACTTCAACATCGCCATTAGCTATAGTTCCAAATTGATAAATGATAGTTTTATCAATTTTAGGGAGAGACCATCTATTTAGGTCTTCTTCTTTCAAGGAGAACTCTGCCATTTTAGAGTTCTTGATTAAATTATTATTTCTCCTAATCATTAGCTTAGAAGTTACTTCAAAAGAAGTATAAGCCATATTATCGAAAATGGGGAAAAAGGGAGAGAGAAAGATGATGTAGGGAGAATTTGAAACAAATCACCACATAAGGATAAAATAAACTAAGTATAAACCTCCATTAGAGAATTATCTTTCCGAATAACAAAAAGACTTACAACCCTTTCAAGCCTCATAATAGGGATTTTACCATTTTATGAAGAAGATGGGAATATAAACCTCTAGAATTATCCGAATACAATAAATAGGACTTATCACCCTATCAAGCATCACGCAACAGGGATGACCATTTACGATGAAGACGGGATTAATCCATGGGAGGAATGAACAAAGTATTGGTTCATCCAAAGCATGGTGAAATGCAACAAAAAATCTCTAACATCCTTCCCCTCCCCAGGGATTTACCCCATCATAGCTCTGATACCAGACTTTACCCTGATATATAAAACACTTATTTATTAAAACTTAAAAATAACTTACACGATGGCAGTAGGTATGAAGCAGGAAGAACTAAGGAGAGTATAAGAGAAGAATAGAAGAAAAGAGGAGAAGGGAAAACTGAGCACTGAGCACACTAATTACAAAGATAGAGCCTCCTTATATAGAGGTGGAGGCAAAGGAGAGACTTTGCTTAAGCTTATCCTCAATGTTGAATTATTTTAAGAAGAAAAGGAGTTCCCAAAATAATGTGTTGTGTCAAATTTTTGACTAAAATAAAAGGTATTTGAATACAAATTTCTTTGGGATAAAGAAATCACATTCCATTTTATCACCAATCCTAAAGAAACAATTGCTACTTTTCAAAAGTAGCCATCTGTTGATTGAATTCTACCATTTTAATAAAAATTATCTTTGAAGGACCAACTGATACCAGTCAATACGAAGGAGAAAATGCTGACTAAGTAAATCATCATGGAATTTTGAGATGCACTTAATCACAGAAAGTATTTCTTTTTTGATAATGGAATACTTTTGTTAAGTAGGATTCCATTTACCAGAAACAAAGCGAACTAATTCTTCTTTAGAATTCTTTCACTGCTTTAGGGTACCTCTATACCATCATAGGCATCTATTTCAATAATTTTGAAACTATTAGTCCAAGATTAAAACAGGGAAGGTTTGAACCCTTTCTTTAATTTTATCTTGATGGTATGAGTATCAGACCATGGTGGGGGATTCTTTTTTAATCTGTCAAAGAGTGGGGCTACATCTTTGGCAAGATTTTGATAAAAATTAGCTACATAATTGAGAGATCTTAAGAACTTCTGTAGTTAGTTTTTATCTAAAATGATATCAGGAAATTTGTTAGCAAATTCAATACTTCCATTAGGGAAGGATGTTAGAGATTTTTTGTTAAATTTCACCATGCTTTGGATAAACCAGTACTTTGTTCATTCCTCCCATGGCTTTATCCCATCTTCATCGCAAATGGCCATAAATCCCTATTGTGTGAGGCTTGAAAGGGTTGTAAGTCCTATTTTTATTGACTGTCTAAGAAGATAATTCTCTAATGGAGGTTTATAATTAGTTTGTTTTATCCTTATGTGATGATTTGTTTCAAATTCTCCCTGCCTACTGCCATCGTGTAAGTTATTTTTAAGTTTTAATAAATAAGTGTTTTATATATCTTGGTTTAAGTCTGGTATCAAAGCCATGATGGGGTAAATCCCTGGGGAGGGGAAGGATGTTAGAGATTTTTTATTACATTTCACCATGCTTTGGATAAACCAGTACTTTGTTCATTCCTCCCATGGATTTATCCCGTTTTCATCATAAATGGCCATCCCTGTTGCATGATGCTTGATAGGGTGATAAGTCCTGTTATTGTTGCGAGATAATTCAGAGGTTTATATTCGTCTTCATCACAAATGGTAAATCCTGTGAGGCTTGAAAGGGTTGTAAGTCCCATTTTTGTTGACTAGAAGATAATTCTCTGGAGGTTTATACTTAGTTTGTTTTATCCTTATGTGGTGATTTGTTTCAAATTCTCCGCATCATCTTCTCTCCCTTTTTCTCCATTTTTTTGGTAATATGGCTTCAACTTCTTTTAACTTCTAATCTAATGATTAGAGAAATAATTTAATCAAGAACTCAAATGGTTCCCCTTGAAAGAAGAAGACCTAAATAGATGGTATCCCCAAAATTGATAAAACTATCATTTATCAATTTGGAACTACTGATGGCTGTTGAAGTTAGATTCAACCTCGTCGATCCATTACACTTCCTAGGATTTCTATCCCTTCTAAAACCTCAGAAGTCTAGATGATGGTTCACTCTGATCTCGAGGCCCTTCACTAAATAAAATTATATCTATCATCTAGTGAGAGAAAATCAATCTCACTCCATCCAAATGAACTTTAGTCTTAATGAGCTACAATAGGTTCTAAGACTAGAGGTTGTTAAGGAATACTTACAACCAAATGATAATTTTCATACTTGGTATGAAGTTTTACCAAGACCAACGTCTCAAATAAATAATTTATATTTTGAGAAAATGAGAGAAAGAAATAGTCAAGCCAAAGCAACTATTCCTTCTAGCATGGTTCTTATTACTATGCTCAATCACGCTCAAGTTCTTTGTTTTTACCAAAAAATGGTAAGCAAGGAAATAATTGAAGCATCTTATCCTCCATCGTTGTAAAATGGTGTATGATAAAACCTTAGCTGCCTTCAAAAATAAGTTCACCCACAAATTCTAAAATAATTTATTACTTTAATTAAACAACTTAATTATAGTGTATACTTTAAATAATCAGATCATCTTTTTTTTGCCTAGAGTCTAAAATCGATAACCTTAAAAGGTTTTAGCCCCAGCAAAGCTTTGAAAAGCTTCTACTAGTATAAACCCATTTAAAACCTTTTATCCAACCACCTCTAAGCTCTTGTTAGACTCTCTTAAAGATATTTGATTCTAAATTTAAGTGTGAAGGAGCTCTTGAAGATATCACTCAATGGGATGAAGATTCAAATGAATCCTTTAAAATTAATCGATCAATCAAGAAATATTGAAAAGTTCAAAACCTTTTCAAGAATTACAAGATCCTCATCCTCTCTTGATATCCAAGAACTTTCTTATCCCAGAAAAATTTGGAAAACATTATTATAAAACCAACACCTCTTGATTTATTATTTGAGGAAGATACTCATTTCATGAAATTCTTGATGGAGATTCTTTATATGAATGGAATATTGATGGACTTTCAACATCAAATCATTCATACCCTTCATCGAATGCTTATGTTTTGCGTTCAATCTAGACATCAAGCAAAATCTCATATTGGAGCCATCATTTAGATACTCGAACTCTAAAAGGATGGTGGATGATTCTCTTGTTCTTAAATGGAAGACCTCTCCAAGTGAAATTGACTTAAGTACTAAGGATCTTCCAAAGAAAGAAAACCTAATGAAAATTCGGCCTATAATCTCCAAACCATTATAGATCATTTTGTTCCATTGGAGATCAAGGAGAAAAACTCACTTTGCTCGAGATTTTTGATCTATATTGTTTAAGATTATGGCTGAATTTTCATTTTTTCTTTCTTTTGGAAGATCTTTACTTAAGTCATTTCTCTGTTCTTTGAGAGAATTCTTCTTGAGAAATCAAAATGATGGCTCACAATATGTTTGATAATTAAAATTTCTTTTAAGGATGAATGATTTGATGTTAAAAATATTTCATTCATATAAAGAATCTCCATCAATTAAATAAATAATAATATGAATTTTCTTTGAATAAGAAAGTTTTGATATCAAGGCGAAGGATCTTGTAATATTTAAACTTTTTATTGATCGTCATTCATGAATCTTCTCAAAGAATTTAGAATTCTTCAAGAATCATGACTTAGAGGAAAGGTTTTACAAAATGTTTATCTTCTTTATTTCTTGGCAACCTTTTGTTTAAGCTATTTTTGACTAAAAAAATGATCAATAAATATTTGAAATTATTTTAATAATTTGTTTAATTAATATTTTTATAGAGAACTTATTTTTTTGAAGCGCTAATTATATCCACCATTTTACGATGGAGGAGATGCTTCAATTATTTTTCTTTTGCTTTCTTTGCCATTTTTGTAGCAACTTCTGAGTATAATCAAGCTTACGAAAGGAATAATTGATTATTTCTTTCTCTCATTCTCAAATATAAATCATTTTGAGGCGTTGGTCTTTAACTAAAATACGAAAATTATGGTACTTTGGTTGGTATTCCTTGATAACAACCTTGTAGCTCATTAAAACTAAAGTTCATTTCAGATGGAGTGGGAGATTGATTTTCTCTCAATGGAGATTTTCCCTTAAAATCAAAAGTTCCAAATTGATAAATGATAGTTTTATCAATCTTGGGAAGAGACCATCTATTTAGGTCTTCTTCAGTCAAGGGGAACTCTGGCATTTCAAAGTTCTTGATTAAATTATTATTTCTCTTAATCGTTAGATTAGAAATTACTTCAGAAGAAGTAGAAGCCATATAAACAAAAGGGAGAAAAGGGAGAGAGGAAGATGATGCAGGGAGAATTTAAAACAAATTGTCACATAAGGATAAAACAAACTAAGTATAAACCTCCATTAGAATTATCTTCCCGCATAAACAAAAATGGGACTTTTTTTCAAGCCTCACAATAGGATTTATGGCCATTTATGATGAAGAATATAAACCTCTACCAGAGAATTATCCCGCATAACAATAAGGACTTATCACCCTATCAAGCATCACGCGATGGCCATTTGCAACGAAGACGGGATAAAGCCATGGGAGGTATGATGGGGTAAATCCCTGGGGAGGGGAAGGATGTTAGAGATTTTTTGTTACATTTCACCATGCTTTGGATAAACCAATACTTTGTTCATTCCTCCCATGGCTTTATCTCTTTAAGATCATTGATGGCCATCCTATTGTTGATGCTTGATAAAAATATTTTTTATATCTCAAGGCCATAAAATCATATCAAAAATTATATTTTGAAGATAATTCTAATGGAGGTTTATACTTAGTTTGTTTTATCTTTATGTGATTTGTTTCAAATTCTCCCACATCATCTTCTCTCTCATTTTTGGTAATATGGTTTTCTTTTGAAGAAACTTTAATCTAAAAGAATTTCTGAAATAAGAGTTCCCAAGAAGATAAATAGATGGTCTCTCCCAAAATTGATAAATTATTTATCAAAGAACTTGATGATGCGATGTTGAAGTTGATTCAACCCTCGCATCCATTACACTTCATGGGGTTTCTATCCCAAACCTCGAGAAGTCTAGATCGGATGATTCACACTCTTGAACCATCTGAGCCCTTCTAAATAAAATTCATATCTATCATCTAGTGAGAAAATCAATCTCCCACTCATCCAAAATAAACTTTGTTTTAATGAGCTACATAATAGGTTCTAAGACTAGAGGTTGTTACGAAGGAATACTTCCAACCAAAGTAATTTTCATACTTGGTATAGAAGTTTTACTTCTCAAGACCAACATTTCGAAATAAATGATTTATATTTCGAGAAAATGAGAGAAAGAAATAGTCAAGCCAAAGCAACTATTCCTTTTTAGTTTTCTGGATTCTTATGCTTAATCTACTCAAGTTCTTTGTTTTAACTACCAAAAAATGGCAAACAGAACAAGGAAAAATAATTGAAGCATCTTATCCTCCATCAATTGTAAAAATGGTGGATGATAAACCTTTAGAATTAGCGGCCTTCGGAAAAATAAGTTCCGATCCACAAATTCTAAAAGAATTTATTACTGTAATTAAACAACTTAATTATAGTAATAGTATACTTTAAATAATCATTGATCATATTTTTAGCCTAGGTTCTAAAATTGATCAAATGCTTAAACAAAAGTTTCTAGCCCTGAAACTAGCAAAGCTTCAAAAAAAGCTTCTACTAGTATAAACCCATTTGTGAAACCTTTTATCCAACCACCTCCTAGACTGGCTCTTAAGTTAGGACTCTCTTCTAAAGAGATTCAAAATTTGATTCTAAATTTAAGTGAAAAGTATGAATGAGCTCTTGAAGATATCAGTCAATCGGATGAAGATTCAAATGAATCCTCAAGCATATTTCAATCAAGTAATATTGGAAAAGTTCAAAACCTTTTTCAAGAATTACAAGATCCTCATCCTCCTTTTGATATCCAAAAACTTTCTTATCCCAGAAAAAATTTGGAAAAACATTATTAAAAAAACCAACACCTCCTGATTTATTATTTGAGGAAGATACTCATTTCATAGGAAATTCCTATGATGGAGATTCTTTATATAAATGGAATATTGATAGACTTTCTAAACATCAAATCATTTATACCCTTCATCGAATGCTTATGTTTGCTATAGCTGTTCAATCTAGACATCAAGCAAAACCACATATTATCGCTCGAGCCATCATTTCAGGATTTTCTGGAACTCTGAAAGGATGGTGGGATAATTTCTCCTTTCCTCAAAGGGAAGACCTCCTTAAATTGACTTAAGTACTAAGGATCTTCCAAAGAACAACAAAACCTAAAAGAAAATTGATCTATAATCTTCTCCATACAATTGTAGATCATTTTTTTGGATCCATTGGAGATCAAGGAGAAAAACTTGCTCCTTACTCAAAAAAATTAAGATGTCCATCCCTTAGATTTGATGGTACAAGGATATATTTCTAAGCTATGACACTTTATGATAATAGCCTTCCGGAAGAAAAATTCATTAAAGGCCTTCCCAAACTATTTCTTGGAAAGGTTAAGGTTTCTCTTCGCCTCTACGATAGAACCATCCCATATGAAACCCTAACATATGGAAACCTTATTTCTGCATGTATTAAAACTAGATTAGCTATATGCTCTGATCTTAAATTAAAAGATCAAATGAAAAGAGAACGTCTACTTGAGCGAAGATAGCTTGGTGAATTCTGTGAACAATTCAACTGTGATCCTCAGGTACGTCCTTTATTTTCCAAAAATAGGGGAAAAATATGAAAGATGATTTTTCCTAAACGTGAAAAATCACGTCATAAAAATGTGATAAATTCGCACAACACAACACTCGTCCCTCGGTTCTAAAACCAAAGAGACAAGAGAAGTAAAATATTACAAATGTGGCGTCTGGTCATTCATAAATAAATGCCGTCAAGAAGAAGATAAATGAACTTTAGATTGACGAAGGGTTAAAACAAACCCTGATGAAAATTCTACTTACATTCTCTGATTCTGAAATAGAATCAGAAGATGAGGAAGAACATACTTCATCTTTATTCTGATAAATCTAATAAATCTAATTATTGCAAGTCAATGTAGATTTTATAAAAATATAATAAATATGATAGGTCTGTATATGCTCACCCACGAGCAAAAGGACCAATTAATTAAACTTTTAGCACAAGTTGAAGATGATTCAACTCGTGATAAAATTATCAATCTTCTTAATGAAAAGAAGAAAGATAAATTAGAAAAATTTAATTACAAGCCTCTTATATACTCCTTATCGGAAGCATTTAAGAAAAAATCTGAGGCAAGTTCATCATCTTCTAATTCAGCTTCTTTAGCAGAGCTAAAACCGAATTAAAAAACTAAAATTAGAAGTTCAGCAAATTAAACCTGAGGAAGAGCAAATGAATGGTCGTCTAATGGATCTTGAAATTAATCAGAAGATGCCCAATTCATTTGAAAATATAGAAGCCGATTCTAATCAAGAACCAGGTTTCTTACAAAATATGCAAAAGGTAATATACCAGAAATGGCATATTTTACCAAATTATAAATAAAGAATTTATTTTACCAAATTTAACAGCTCTAGTTGATAGCGGAGCAGATTTAAATTGTATACAAGAAGGAATAATTCCTTCTAAATATTTTGGAAAAATAAAAGGTTAAAGGTAGCCAATGGTGAATCTTTACAAATTAAGTATAAATTATCATCTCGTGTCAAGATGATATTTGTATTCAAATACCTTTTATTTTAGTCAAAATTTGACACAACACATTATTTTGAACTCCTTTTCTTCTTAAAATAATGCATATCACTATAATTGATGATACATTGGTGATTTTCTTTGGGATAAAGAAATCACTTTGTTTATCACCAATCTAAAGAAATTATCATAAATGAAATGAATAGGCTTAATAATAAGTCTATGCATATAAATTATTTACAAGAAGAAATTGCTAGTTTAACTATTAAACAACAAATTTCTTTCCCAAAATTAAAAGCAAAAATACCACCAAGAATTCCAAAAGGAAGTCTGTGGTGCCAACCCAATTGTTTTCTGGAAAAGAAAGACTCATGTAGTGGATCTCCCGTACATTGATAATTTCAATGAACGAGACATTCTAAAGGCTCATCCTTGTCGATGAATGAGCACTACCTTGCTTTATGCAAAGAGATTGTTGATTTATTAAAAAATGAATAATTTGGCAATCCTACTCCCCTTGAGGTACGCATTCATGTTATGAATTGAGAAAAGGAAAGAGGGAGACCGCGACTTGTAATTAATTACAAGTCGCTAAACAAAGTTTTAAAATGGATCAAATATCCAATTCCTAATAAAAGGGATTTATTAAATAGATTGCATAATACAAAAATATTTTCCAAATTTGATTTAAAATCAGATATTGGATCAGATAAAAGAATGATCTATAAAATAGCATTTATGGTTTTGGACATTAAGAATGGAGCATGCCCTTTGGTTTAAAAAAATGAACCTTCTGAATTTGGCATATCATGAATAATATATTTAAAGATTATTTTAAATATATTTTAGTCTATATTGATGATGTTCTGGTGTTCTCAAATAATATTGATGAACACTTCAACCATCTAAAAATATTTAAATGGTTAATTTTAAAAAAATGGATTAGTTATTTTAGAGCCAAAAATCAAATTATTTCAAATTCAAATAACATTTTAGGCCATCCAATGCTTCTATTATACTAATTAGAAGTATTGAATTTAACAAATTTCCGATATCATTTTAGATAAAAACAATGGTTCTTAGGAGCTCTCAATTATGTAGTTGATTTCTATCAAAATCTTGCCAAAGATGCAACCCCACTCTTTGACAGATTAAAAAAGAATCCCCCACCATGGTTTAATACTCATACAATGGAAGTACACAAAATTAAAGAAAGGGTTCAAAACCTTCCCTGTCTTAATCTTGCGGACCCTACTAGTTTCAAAATTGTTGAAATAGATGCCTCTCATAAGAGCTATGGAGGTATCCTAAAGAAGCAAAAGAATTCTAAAGAAGAATTAGTTCGCTTTGTTTTTGGTAAATGGAATCCTACTCAGCAAAAGTATTCCATTATCAAAAAAAAATGCTTCCTGTGATTAAGTGCATCTCAAAATTCCAAAATAATTTACTTAATCGATTTTCTCCTTCAAATATTATTTCTCGGTCAAATACATCATTGAACAAGATGTCAAAAATTTAGTTTCAAAATAAATTTTTGCATCATGACTCTTATTTTCACTCAATTCATTAAAGGTAATGAAAATTCTCTTCCGATTTTCATTCTTGCATGGACGATCAGGGGTGGATCACCCCGCATGGAAGAATGACTACTCCTAACCAAGGATGTCTTTCTTTTCATAGAGGTCGCGGCCATGGCCGCTCTAATGGCAAAGATCCGGTCAATTCAAAAATTGGCATGATCAATTTGCAAACTTATCTTTATGGTACTTCCTCTTCAACTACGATTGAAAAGGGTGAACCCTCTAAAAAAGCTGCAACATCATCCCTAAAGATATTGCACAAGAACTTGTTATTTCTCTAAAGAAATAAAATAGTATATTATTGAAATTAATCCCTCTGATTATTCAATAAATAATCCGTGGGCCTTCTTTGAAAGATATTTGGGAAACAATCCTTTCCCATTTGAATCTAATCTCTTAAGAGAAAATTATGAAAAAATCTTAATACAATTAAAGTGTATTGAGATTAATCATGTTTGTGATCGGATGAACCATACAATTTTGTATAGCAAATGTGTTATACAAAAGATATTTCATCAAAGCGAATGGTTCTAACTCCATTCCAAGAGAAAAATATATTCTTATCCTCCACTAATTTACAGTACAAAATTAGCTTAAATTATTGGTGCTATGTGCAAGCTATGATGAAGGCCTTCTTCCTTCATAATGACAAACGAAGGCATTCATGGATGTTCATAATGAACAAAGATATTATCAACAAAGAACTTCCCATGGTTCTTCGATGGTGAAACTATTTTGAGTAGAATTAAATATTCTTTCAGATCCAATCAAAGAAGTCTTCAATGGGGATGGAAGCTTCCCCAAAATGAGGGCTATTAAAAAATGATTCAAGGACAAAATCTTGCTCATTTCTTCGGACTACCAAATCCCATGGATTTGGAGCTGGAACGTTATACTTGGAAAAGACCCTTCAATCAGTTGGTCCTTCAAAGATAATTTTTACTAAAATGGTGGAATTCAATCAACTTTGAGGATAAGCTCAAGCAAATTAAAGTCATTATTAAAGCTTATTCTGAATTAGCGATTCCTCAAAAAACTACGGATTTTGAGCTATCAGTAGACGAGATACTACAAAGCATCAAAAGGCGTTATCCTCATGAGACCGAGATTCAACATAAGGAACGTCTCAAAAAAATCTACAAAAATCAACTCGCCAAGGTGTTACCCTATCTATATCTGCGATAGTGGTGAGTCTTCTGATGGTGTCGACTTGGAATTCACCGGAGAAACTTAAATTCATAAAGCAGACCCACCAGAAGAAATAATTGCTACTTTCCAAAAGTAGCCCTTTATCTTCACCAGTAAGGAACCTACTTTACATAAAATCGGTCCCACCAAAAGAAATAATTGCTACTTTTCAAAATTAGCCATCTTAGAATATTATGTACATTTGCTTAGCCTCTAAGCACAGTATCTTTTTTATTTAATAATAGTAGCTTTGTCAATTTGGGGAAGAGACCATCTATTTAGGTCTTCTTCTTTCAAGGGGAACTCTGCCATTTCAGAGTTCTTGACTAGTAAGGTCCGCAAGATTAAGACAGGGAAGGTTTTGAACCCTTTCTTTAATTTTGTGCACTGCCATGGTATGAGTATCAGACCATGGTGGGGGATTATTTTAATCTCTGTCAAAGAGTGGGGTCTTTGGCAAGATTTTGATAGAAATCACTACATAATGAAAGCTCTAATTTCAATGAGCGGGACATTCCCAGCTTCGTCTGATAACGAGCACTACCTTACTTTATGCAAAGAAGAGATTGTTGATTTATTAAAGAAAGGAATAATGACAATCCTACTCTTGGGTTTTGCATTCTATGTTATGAATTCGGCAGAAAAGGAAAGAGAAAGACCGCGACTTGTAATTAATTACAAGTTGTTAAACAAAGTTTTAAAATGGATCAGATATCCAATTCCTAATAAAAGGGATTTATTAAATAGATTGCATAATGCAAAAATATTTTCCAAATTTGATTTAAAATCAGGATATTGGCAAATCCAGATAAAAGAATCGGATCGCTATAAAATAGCATTTACGGTGCCCTTTGGACATTACAAATGGAACGTAATGCCCTTTGGTTTAAAAAATGCACCTTCTGATTTTCAGCATTAGAGCTGGAACGTTATACTTGGAAAGGACCCCTTTTGTTTGTTATTGACCAATTTAAAATCTCATTATATTAGCATCATATGATATGAATATTAGAAGGGCATTTACATACATATCACACAATATTTATACATTTGCACATGTAATATCTAATCTTTAATAGTTACATAACACCTAAATCTTTAATATTACATCAAAAATAGCATTATCATTAACTTTTTAAAGTGAAATGCACATTTTCATGCTTAGAAAAGTGTTGTGAATATCAAACATTAAGCTATGATATGTAAATACATAAGAATTGTGTGCTATGTATATAAATCTTCCATATTAGAATTATCTACCTCTTTTTAACTTTGCATTAAAATAGTATAACCCTAAGCTAGCCCTGAAAAATCTTAGCATGATATTTGAGAGGAAACAAAGATAGCAATTTTCATCCTTGAAATAATAGATATAAAAAATCTTGACATCAATTTCTTCTCCAAAAAAATAAATGAATAAATAAATATACAAAGGTGGATCTAGAAATCAAACAATCATAAAACTTTCATCTTATAAAAAAATAAAAAAATTAAAAGTAAAGAAGAGAAAAAAACATCACTTCTAAAAAAAATCAAATAAATGGAAGAGAGTTTTGGTTAAGAGACAATATCATAATGATAGGGCTTGGTGGAAATCTTTGTATTTATTCCCATATAGAGGGTAAGTGAGCTGAGCCAGCTTGAAGTCAGTTCAATATTGAGCTCTCGAGTTGAGCTTATCAAGTCATGTGCTCGATATGACTTGGTTCATTGATTCATCGAGTTGACTCGTTAATAAAAAAATATGTATTTAAAATAGTCATAACCTTATATAAAAAGTTGTATTATATATATATATATATATACAATTTCTTTTTTTCTTCTTATCTTTCTCGTTTGGTGTGGAGAAAGGAAAGTTTTTTATGGACTGATGGATTTTTTATTTGAAATTACTTTATCGTTGCTCTTTTTTTTTTCAAGAGAAGGAAAGTAACCTTGTTGTAATCGTCAACTTCTCCCTTTGTTGTCGCCTTTTCAATTTCTCTGTCAAATATTTGTAGCCCTTGTTCTATTGGCTCATTGTGCTCTCGAGTCTCATAATACTTCGACCAGCTGAGCTTGACCTCAAGTTCGAGCCTCATTTCTAGCCTCATGTGGGGTTATGTTGGAGTTTGGAGGGGTGGTTTACTTATAATTTTGTAGCTTTACCCTCTTATAATTATTTTGATTAATTGGAATTATTGTGGTGTTGGGCGGTGGAATTTACGTCTTGTCCTTTAATTTGAAATTTCTATTGTAAAGGGTGGTGGTGTTTGATTCTTATGTTTTTTTATGTTAGTTGCGATATTGGAAATATGTATAGTCCTTTTCTTGACCTCAATGCTTGCATTTTGGTTTTTTGAACACTAGGGGATGCAATAATTTTGGATCTTGTTATTTTCTTAGTTTGTGGTATTGGCATTTGGATTGCTAGAAAGGGCGTGCCTTTAAGAATTCTATGAGGTTCAGATTTTGTGGTAGGATTGGCTGACGGGCTTAATGTGATTGGCTTCTTATATGAGAATTTTAAGATTTTAATTTAAACTTAGATGAAACTTAGACTTATATGCCAATCATATCCTTTAAGCCTCGATTATGCCGATTCTATAGATAATTGTTTAGAAGCATGTAATTAGGAACTTTTGGCTTGAATGAAGTTTCTCTTTCTAGTTTCAATCTTATGAGTTGAAGTTGAATGTGTGATTCTTTTGAGTGCTTGTTTAGTGCTTTTAATTTAAAATCTAATTTGTGGAAATTAAAATCACCTTGCTCACTGATTTTGTGTTTATAATTCTTCCATGAATTTCTCAATTTATTTTTATTATTATTTTATCTCTTGGGTTTTAATTCTAGTTTATATGGAGTGTAATTTTAGTTATAAAAGATTTAATGGTGAGGTGATATTAGGTGATCAAGTCATTAAAAAGAGTGAACATTTCAGATATCTCAGGTCTATTGTTCAAAATGATGTTGAATTAGATGGGGATTAAAGTAAAATTCAAGTAGGATGACTAACATCTGGCCTATTGTGTGATAGAAAAGCAGCTTAGTCTTAAGGAAAAATTTTATAAAATGGTGGTAAGACTTACAATAATTTACGGTATATAATGTTGGTCAATAAAAGAGAATCATAAATTAAGTTAGGTATTGCATTGATGAGGATGTGCATGTAGGATGAGTGGCTTGACTCTTTGAGCTAAAATACGAAATGAATATATACATGATAAGGTTGTAGTAGCTATAATGATAGATTAGATTATAGAGAGTCGCCTTAGATAGTTTGGCTAAAGCTTTGGTCGATGATCCGGTTAGGAGAGTAGATGTATTAGTTCGTCTTATATTAAGAAATGTAGAGGTAATCCTAAAAGACTTGGTTAGGATGTATAAAAAAATGATCTTAGTTTATTAGAATTAAATGAGGATTTAACACTTAATAGCATACAATGGAGAGAAATTATTGTAGCAACCCCACATAGTGGGATAAAGGCTTGTTGCTATTGTTGTTGTTGGGTTTTAATTCTAGTATTGCCTATTTACATCTAAAGAAAGTTAAATTAATTGGTGATGTATGATAAGAGAATTCTCAATTTTCATTACATGAAATTATACTATAAATCATACTATTTGTATTAATATTCCCCAACCATGAGTTTTGCTGCAGCAAATCTTTTTCCACTTTGTGATCTAAAGCTGTCACCAGTGGTATCTCCTTTGCGATTACTACTAAAATCCTTAACAAATGATAATGGGTAACAAGTTAGGGTTCTGATTATAATCTGAGACCCCTCCTAGAACGAGAGATTTTTTTTTTTAATTTTGCATAAGTGCACACATATGGTGAGAGTTATGAAGATTAGGGTTTTGTGATCATAGGTAGATATAAGTAGGAATTAAATTTTGATAAAAGTTTTAGGGCCTGCTTCACTTTTAATTATACCCAAAAGGAGGACTGCAGTTTGGATGATTTGAGTAGTCAGATAATAATTATTGGAAAGGCTTTGAAGGCTCAAAGGGAGTACTTTCTCCAAAGACATTGTGACATCCTTAGATTTTTTAGCTTTCTCACTCAATCAAAGAAAAGGAGTTTACCCTAGGAATTTTTTTTTTTTTTTTGAGAAGGCACTTTGATTATCATGCCAATAAGTGGGATTGTATGCTTATAAAAGAATGATTTATTCAAGTGTTTCCTACAAATATCAAAATCAAATTGGTTTCAAGGATTTCATAATTACTTTATCTTTCTTGAAAGAGGGTATTAATAAATGTTAGGATGATAATATGGCACTTTTGTGGGGTAGATTATGGATATAGGAGACTTTTCACGATCCTTATTGGATTAAAATGTCTCGATTGAGTTGTATTTTTGTTCTCCAGTTAATTGGAGGGTTAAGAATGGAGATACCATCTTCGAGATCCCCAACAAACCATTCTACCTCTAGGGTAATGGATGAATGGATATCAATTTTAAGGGCCCGTTTGGGATAGTTGCAGCTGTTTGAGAACTAGTTGTGAAGTTGGTGCAGAAGAAGCTAGTGGTGCATTGTTGAAGCTATGATTCTGTTTGAAAAACTCAGTCAAAATCTACTATGTTATAGCTATTTGTGTAATAAAATGTTATTAACAGAGTGCAGAAAAATAAGATAATTGATTATCATATAGAAGCATAAGTCCATTAAATTACATTAAGAAATTATATATCACATAATAAATAATATTAATATTAAAATTAATAAATTAATTAATTATAAATATATAGTTTAATATTAATTAGTAAATCTCTAATTAATTATTCACTAAAGTAATTGATCAATAATCAATTTTTTATTAAATAAATTAAATATTAATCAATATTTTTAATTTTATTTATTTATCATAAACCATTTAATTATCAAATATATTTTATAATTAAATTTATTAAATTATAATTATCATAAACTAACATTTTTAATAAATAAATTAAAATAGATAAAGCTCATTTAAATTTAATTTAATTTAATAAGATTAATTCAAATAAATTAAATATTAATCAATATTATATTTTAAATTAATTAGTATTGAATTAAAAAAGCATCAAATTTATATCAATTATAATTAAACTATTTAATCATAATTAGCTTAAAATAATGTAGTATTTAATTTTTAAATAAACCAATATTTTCATTAATTAAGCATAAATTTAATTTAAGAATATTCTCATTAATAATTATATAATAAATCATAATAGTAATTTAGATTTAAAAATTAATTAATTAGATTAAAACATGTATTATAATAATAACTTTTTTTGGAAAGTTAAATAATAATTACTTAATAAATACTATTTGCAACAATGTCTCTTCGGTTTCGTCTCTCTTGCGGTTTGTACGATTTAAAATCTGCGGCTAATATAGGAAAAAAAGTCATAGGAGTGTAGAAGGATGTCCCAACTGGTAGCGACTCAAAATCCCAAATTTTGGCCAATAGATGCGAATCTAATGCGGTGCGGTGTAAAGCCTACATCCTGTCCCAAACGGGCCCTAAGTCTCAAGATTCATATTGTTGATGGTTGGAGTAAGGCCATTGGATGGCTCTAAGGTTGGCCTCAAGTGTTGTTTGGGGTTGGACTAAATGATCTTGGTTAACACCTCAAGATTTGTGTTGGATTTTATGGAATTTATAGAAGGGAATGCACACATGTTGAAATGATGTGATAGTGAGGATTTAGAAGTATCATCACTTTATCTTACACCCATTACAGGAAGATCATAGAAGCACAAGTCTTGACCTCCAACTATATATTTGGATGACTAGGATTAATTGATACTTTATTTTTACAAGACATCATGATTTGCATTGTTAATTAATTTGATGACCAACTTTATTTCCTAAATTATTTATTTTATTTTTTGCTATGCATTTATTACCAGTTATTTTTTTTCATTGTTTTTTGGGTTAGGAAATATGATTTTATAACTTAATGAAAAGTTAAAATTGAGTTAATTTATTATGTCATGCTTTTGTTTGGAGTGACTTGTTGCCATCTAATGCTGAAACTTTTTATGTTTTAAGTTTTAGTCCCTGTTTGGGAGAAGTCACTTCCTTCCCTTTCCAATGATGTCATGCCCGTGTTGGGAATGACTTGAGATCATTTAATGATGAAACTCCTTTGTCATCATTTTTGAGTAGTGGCATTGAAATTAAAACATGTTTAAACTAATAAAACCAATTCTCTTTTCTTAGTTTTCATGATTTTCATATAGTTTGAGTGAGTTGTCCACGTTAAGACTTAACTACTTTGGCTTATTGTGTTTGTAGACTTAAATGATCCCATAAAAGAATTGTGAACCAAAAGCTATTGACTTGGCTATATTATTTCATAAGCGTGAACCATATGCCCATTTGGTTACTTGAAGTTGGAAAACTTTCTACTTTTGTTTTGAAAAACAACAAAATTTGCCAAGATAAGGATAATGATGATACATCATTTGTCTAGCACATTTAAAAAATCAGCATTGTTTATATTGTTCAGCAGATGAGCCTAATGAAACAAACATGATTATTAGACTGAATTAGACATTATCTTGATTGCATTCACCAGTAAGCTCTTCCGATAATATCTACAATTTTTTTGGGAGTAATTTTACCTTTTCTTCTAGATATATTATTCACATAACAAACAAATGAGGTGTAAACAAATCTTTCAAATACTCTATATAAAGGTTCTTCCCTTACCATTCATATTATTATTGGTGGGTGGACAACGAAGGTATCTTCTGTTTTTCCCCAATCTCTTCAAGCTATTTTCCGCACTCCATTCTTTATTCTTTTGCCCTATTTAGGGAAGGGTCTATTCATATGATGCCGTTGGATCCTATGAGAGGGTCATTCTGATTGCCAAGGCAGGAAAATTACTTTTAGACTGATTTAATTTATGCATTAGGTAAGATGTTTTTTTTATTTTATTTTTTTAGTGAATTTTGTTAGAATTGAATCTTTCAATTTTTCTAGTTTCTAAAGCTTAAAAAAAAATGAATAGGATGTTGTGACACCGCTCTGAATGAGGCGTTGATCTTGTCAAAGATGTTTTCCTCATCTGAGAAAGAGATATTTACTTGTAGGTTTTCCAATCTTATTTTTATTTATTAGCATTTTAAAGAGTAATATTTTCCAGCAAAAAAATAATAACATTGGATCAAGAGCCTCCCAACATGATGTTCATGCAAATAATGATTTGAACTTGAGCCTGATATGATCTCTCAAGATCAGTTCAAATTCTCCATTTTACAAATGCATGAGGTGCTTGCATGAGATCTGAGGAGAAGCCATATGTCCTTATTAAAATTTTAGGTAGAAATAATTTTTTGCTTATATTTATATATATTTCTTTATTTATAGTGCTTATTGAGGGAGATAGAAATTATTATTGTAAATACAAATCAAAGTTTATTGAGCGAGGAAGGATTAGAGAATACTTTGCGGTCTCTGAAATTTGGTTTAGACAAGAAGCTTCTCATTCTTTTGAGTGTTGGAACTAGTAAACTTTTCTTATTGAGTGGAATTTGGATTAAGGAAGTACAATTATCATCTTCTCTGTTTATTTTCCTTTGGATTCTTGAGCTTCAAATTGAGGATTTTATTGTTCTTTTAATGCAGGAACCTCTCTTCAGATATTTTTTCTTCATAGTGAGAATTGTTATGTTGATATTTAATTATAAATAGTAAATTTTTATTTTGTTATAAATTTTTATTAATTGCAATATGGTAAATATAAGAAAATGATTGTTCAAATTTTAAAGGAATAATTTAAATATTAACAATATTTCTAAAAAATTTATTTTTAATAACAACAATTGTACCATTTTAAAGCATCAAGTATGCATTCTAAGTGAGTCTCTTATAGTAAACCATAATGTCACAATAATAAAATATTTGATATTAATTTTTTTGATTATTTTTCCCTTACCTTTTTCATATTTGAAATTATCAAAATAAAATAAAAAAACTCTATTTTTAATCTCTTCTCTCCCAACTCATATCAGACTCACTGTTCCTCAAGAGGAGCTTTGGAACCAATAGGGATCCACCAGAGTTATGGCAAGGTTTTTTTTATGAAGAGATTTCTATTGTTTCACAATAATGATTAACTATTGTTCTACATGAATGAATTGATCCTTGCATAGTGTCAAAATAACATAAAGTGTAGGTACATTTCTTTTTCTTGTTCAAATTGTTATTGAATCAAACAAGGTATTTCAATTGAAAGATGAACTATATCTTTTAGATAAGGAATTTTTTTTCTTCTTCATATGAGTTCTAAAAGATGAGAGAGCTTTCATTCACAATCTTCAAATGAGCACTTCAAAGTTTTAGTCATATTCTCGTGAATTAAATAAAATAAATTTTTTTAATGATTAATTCATATTATATAATTTTGAATTTAAAATATAATATAATTGGAATATAATTATTTATTTAAATTAATATTTAATTATCTTACATTTCAATATTTTTAAATTCACATTATATATATATATTGAAAAAAACATAATTTATATCAAAATATGTTTTGCAAGTGTCATGCCATAAAATATCCTAAGAAAATAATAAATAAATGACATGTATATTAAACATGTGTTATGAGTATGATAAGAATGAAAATACTATAAAGTAAAACACTAATAAGTTATTTTAATTTTTTTGGAATGGTAATTAAAAATATCTTTAATAATTAATTTTGCTTAAAAATATATTTTAAGTTATTTTTTTTTTTAATAAATATATCATGTTAGATGGCACATGATGCATTTAAATCTAATTTATTTCAATTAATATTTTACTTTCATGCAAAACTAATTATTTTTAATTTTATATTCAATTGAAAGCTTAGATTATTTTATTTTTATTTTATATTCAATTATTATATCAACAAAATATGATTTATAATATTGATTTAACTAAGAGATATTTGTATTTAAATTTTAATTTATTTGTTCAACTTTTAATTTCAAGTCAAGTCTAACATATAAAAGGCTCTAAATTACAATACTAAAAAAAAAATTTTTTTTTAAACCAATTATGTTCTTATTTCCATCATAATTGTTACAATAAACATTAATCTTACATCTCTCTTGTTGTGCTAGAAAATCATTCTTAAAGTAAAAGTTTATATTTAAAATTTGAAATAATACACACACATGATATTTAAAATTGAATAATAAAACTCGAATTTTACGTGGAAAACCTAAAAAAATAGAATAAAAAGATTTCACTATATATCTTTGAGTACAAGATCTTAAATCTGGATTACAGTATATAGAAATGGAAGATTGCTAGCAATAAACAATGTTGAAATGTTACAAAGTTCCGATGTTAATATGTTTAAAGATGATAGTGGTGTGATGATGACAAAACAATAATTCGATGAATATAATTATTTTATTATCGTAATTTTTTGTGCAGGATGTTTAGAGCTCTCTCCTCTCTCTTGCTTTATCCTTCTCCTTCTTGCATATGAGGAATGAAATTTATTATAGATGGAGGAGTGGCGTCTGTAAATACATGCAAAATCACCTCCACTTTTACGGCTCAAAATAATCTTGATCATATGATGTATTTGCATTTGAATGCTTAAATGAAGTCGAATTGTATCTTTGGCTTTGGAAATCGTCGATCGATTTGACTATAAATACTCCATATTTGAGAGCTTTTAGAAATTTTGATGTCTCAAAGTTTTCAATGATATTTTAAGTGCTTGATCTCGATCATTTAATTGATTAGCTTGCTTTCATCAAGATTAGTTCTTCACTAGAAGAAGGTCATCATCTCTATATTTTTTTTAGAATACAGTACTATACATATTTTATTACAGATATATCTGTAATAAAGCCATCAAACTAAAACAAATGGCTTTCTGCTCAGAAAAAATTCAGAAAAAAATAAAATAAAATAAAACAATATAAAATAACTCAGAATTTACAAATTGGCATCAAACACAGAAAAAACAAACCATCATTTTGCAGATTTTTTTAGTTCTTCTTTCAATTTTATTAAAATTTCTTCCGATTGTGGTGAAGAATGGATGAGAAATTACTGTTGAGTTATGGCTCTCTGTGCTCTGATGGCTTTGATTCACTTAGTCAGAAGCCATTATCGCTTTCTTCCCTTCCGAATTGAAGCTATTATGGGCTAGTTTTGTTTTGAGGTAGAAGCTTCTTCCTCCTATCTCTCTAATTTTTATTGAGACCACATATCATAAATATATAATTCTCATATATTTATATATTTAATATCAAAACTTTAATATTTATATACATAACATTTAAATCTTTAATATTATATCAAAATATTAGAATTATTATATTTTTAAAAGTAAATGTATTTTTCATGAATAGATGGAATTAGAAATATAAATACATAGGTGATATGTATGCAAATCTTCTTTAAATAGTATTTTAAAAAAAATTATTTATTGCGTGCTAGAAAACCATTCTTGGTGAGTAAAAGTTTTTCTTAACTTCATTGTAATCCAGCCTGCAGCGTGTTTAAAGAGTGAACAATAAAACTCTTTTTATGAAAATCTCGAAAGAGGGAAAACCACGGCTATCAGAAAATCTTCCACTATGTATGTTTTAGAGTACAAAATTATTCCGATAATGGGATTACAAGATTGCATATGAGAAAGGAACAACAGCTATGTGACAATGATCAGGTTGTAATAGTTGTTAGTAGTAGCAGATGATGGTGAACTATGCGGAGCAATCGGAAATCTGAGGGAACAATTCTGGCAATGTGAACAATCACGTAGAAGTCATCATGATGGAGGCAACCAGAGGTTACGGCAATGGATCAATGGCGGCGGTGGTTGTGGCCGACAACGATTGTGCTTGAAGGATCTTTAGAGCTCTCTCTCTCTCTTGACTCCCTCATATGAGGAATGAGCTATTTATAGATTGGAGGTAGTCTCAAAATACATGCAAAATCCGAACCACTCCTCTCCTCCATCGGTGGCTCATGATGATTCTCTTGATCATATGATGTATTTTGTGTATTTGAATGCTCAAAAATTAATTATAAGATCTTTGGCTTGTTGGAACCAGGATTCGATTTGACTATAAACACTTCATATTTGAGAACTTTTAGGAATTTAAGCGATGTCTTAAAATTTCCAATGATATTTTAAGCTCTCGACCGGGTTCAATTTTGATTCGCATCAAGATTAGTGCTTGAGAGAATTTTAGGGTCATATCGTTTATTTTTGGATGATATTATCTCAATCATTAAAAATATATGTGCCAAGTACTTCAAAATAGAAAATTCAACGAAATGGTCCATTAACCACATTTTGAGAGAGATCTTCATGTAAACACGATTATGATTGAGCAGATGACCACAAATGTGTAGGTATGTCGAGCATGAAATTTTGAGGTTGGATCCATCCGTCTCTAGCTCTTGAGCGCCCTCAGAACTGCGCCTCCAGCTCATGGGTGGCCATGGCTTCCTTCGCGCGCCGCGTGCCCAATGGGCTGGTCGGCAGTCGTGAACCAGAAGCGTAAAAGCTTGCGAGGTTATTACAGGTTGGCATCAGGAAGTGGGTCGTCATGATGAGGAGCCGAGCGGATGGGTCGCGTGGAATGGGGGCGGTAGGGTGAAGCGGATGACGGCGACATGGTGGAGCGTGCGGTGTCTTGGCGCCGCAGCATCGCCACAAGTGGTCGAGCCAAGAGGGTTTTATCCGTTTTGACCCAGGCCCATTTACGGTTTTAGCGGGTTTTTTGCGGTTTTGACGGTTCTCTTTGATTTTTTACCTTTTGTCCCTATAGTCTATAAAACCCAGGGGCAGGGAGAAGGCACCTTCTTTTCTTCTTGAGAGAAGGTCGTTGGGTGATCAGACCAGTTCATACGCGCTCAGGCTCTTTTTCTAACTAACCTCGTCGGACCGGGAGGCGATCAAGACCCATAGTTTATATGGCAAGGCTCCAGTTTTCCCTCGAAAAGGTGTTAACTCACGACCGACCAGATCGGGCGATCAAGACACTGTTCATGCGGCAAGACTCAGTTTCCATTGAAAGAGGTGTTAGCGACCTCGTCGGACCGGGTTGGGCGATCAAGACCGTAGTTCATACGAGGCTCGATTTTGAAAGAGGTACGACCTAGTGGACCAGCCGGTTGGCTACCGAGACGGTTAGCGATGCTCAACGATGGTGGCCGATGGTGGCAGCAGTGACTTTGCGATGTGGTTCGGATAAACGATGGTGATGGCGAATTGTCGATGGTGGCAGCGATGGCCAGCGATAATGGTGAGTGGCCGGCTTCTGATGGTTGGCGTAGGAGGTCAGCGGCAACAAATGCGGTAGTAATCAACGTAGATGTCGATGACGAGATAAACAATGATAGTGGTGGCGGAAAAAATTATCAGCGATGTCGGCTGAAGCCGGCGGTATGTCAGTGTTACTTCTGATGGTTGCGGCCAGCAGAGTCGGTATGTAGCTCCATATTATTCGGCGTCGATAGTCGGCAAGGCGTCGATGATGGCGGAGCGGCGATGGTGGTGATCGGTAGAGATTACCGTGATGGTTGTGGTTTTTCTTTGACGTCGGTTGTTTATCGGTGTGACTTGATGATGTTAAGTGGAAGAGGTTGCATTGAATCTTGAGATTTTGACCATCAGGTTGTTTGAGTGTTGGATGACATTAACATGGAAGAGGTAAAATTTTTTTTCGAGGTTGTTTATTTGTTACCTGATGTTAACTGAAGAGGTTGATTGAATCATGAGGATTTTGACCAATCGAGGTTGTTTGTCGAGGTGTTATCCGATGATGACCTTTGTATGGCAATTGAATTGGCTAAGGATTTTTGACCTATCGAGGTTGTTTGTCGAGTGTTGCAGATGACATTAACCTATATGGAAGAGGTTGTGGGAAGTCCACCAAGGACCTTTTGATCTATCCTAGGTTGTTTGTCATAGTCTTTGCTCGATGACATTAACCTTCCATATTCCAAGTTCTAGGGATGATTTCTTCCTCTGGATCATTAGTTATAAGCGGTGGTCATCCAGATAACGGTGGAGCAAGTCTTTTGAAACAAAACCCTGAGGTACTTTTTTATCTTGAAGATTAAAATTCATGTTGAAGGTCACCAAAGGGCGTGGTTGAGCTTGTTTGAAGTAACATGATTGTCTTAGTTGATTTCCAGACCACTCCAACCCCAATGAGTTTGAAATTTTATCTTAAGATGAAGTACAAGTGGCGACCAAGATTGATTGGAGGGTCTTCCAAATATATAGTTGTATGCTTTGACTTAACCACTATGAATTGGAGTGACTTGTTGAGAAAATTCTCAGAGAATACGGAAGGGTGATTGTCCCTCCACTCGTGCAGGATTATCAAACCCATATAACGGTCTAGAAGTTTTTTAGTTAACGGACCCATCTTAAGAAAGGTAAAATAAAACATCAACAACTCCCATTATCAATCAAAATTCTCTTAACAATATAAAGAGTCACCAATCCTGCTGACAAGAGGATCTTGATGTGGAACTTGGACTCCTTCCAAGTCTGAGTTATTAAAAGTGATGGGATGATTAATACTAGATTTTTTTAACTCCGGCTCTTCAAAGGTAGCGATGAAGACTTGATTAGATAGTAGTGGCCCACTTGCAATCGTTTCAATTTCTCCAACTATTTGGCAACTATTATGTTATTTCTGTGATGATTGTCCCGGTTGCCCCCCAGTTGGAGCTATGTTTGCGTGAGTTGGTTGATTTTGCACAAATTGACGTAAATATCCCTGTTGAATAAGCCTCTCAATCTCTTCTTTAAGTTGTTTACATGCCTCTGTAGTATGTCCACGACTTCGATGGAAGTGACAATATTGCTCTTGATTTCCTGAAGTTGGTTTCAATGGATGTGGCCATAATGGTCTCTTCTCGAATAGCCAGACATTAACGAGATGTGTTCCATGTATTCGTCATTCATTGATGTGAGGCGTGGAGATCACGGGCCTTGTTCTTCTTCGATGGGATTGTTGATCGTGTTTCCTAGAGCACTCTTACGTTTTCGTGGATTATTCAAATTATTTTTTGGTGGCATAGCATCATCGAGAAACTTGCGCTTCCACAGTGAACCAAGTAGTATGGTATCGCATTAGCAATGAGTGAAAGGTCGGAGCCTCAAGGAAAACTCCTCTTAGTAATTGAGGTCTACCCGGGTATTTGGCGACTTAGGAGAATCTCTAAGTAGTCTTTAAGTGATTCACCATCATTTTGACGAATGAGAGATGGGAGGAATCTTTAATGATCCTCTTACAATGAACTGTTCGAAAACCTTGGTGAGTTGTAAAAGGTATGGATGGATCCCCGGAAGGAACAAGTCCAGTTTGCCCCAAGTAACGGAAAGACTTGACAAAGCGGTGTGTTGAGCTCGTTGGATATGCATGATGGTCGTAATGGTCGATGTGTTCATATGGGTGATTGCCCCATCATAGAATCAATGTTGAAACCCACCGGGAATAGGATGTTGAAGAATAACTTCATAAAGGTGAGGATTCCTCACATAGCCGGTGAGGAGAAGATAATTTTGTCTTGAAGGTGAAATTGTCTTGCATTAAGCATCATAATTCATGCCAAGTGAGTCAACAGACGCGTGCCGCTACCACATAATTGGTGGATTAGCGATTGAGCTACGTGAGGATGAGTAGAACTGGCGTGTCAAGGAGATCAACATCCGATGGCGGAAGAACTTCATCGTGAGATTAGCATTTTGACCTCTGCTTGATCGATCTTGGGGAGATGTGTTTGCAGCGGTAGTGGATGTTGTGTTCTCTCAAAAGTCGGATCATCTCATTTGAGACTCTTCCATTCGGCTGATCTTCTAAAGAGATTTCGCATCTTCAAAAGATCTCGCCTATCGGGAAGTGCGAAGATTGGCGTCCTTGGTTCAAGGATTGGTTTGAGTGGCAGTTGAGCGGGAGGCTCATTGAATCTACTGCCTTTATTGGCCATGGCTGGGTTTTCACAGAAATTATGATTGAGGGGTTCTTTTCCCACAAACGGCGCCAAACTGTTGCGTGCTAGAAAACCAATTACGGTAGAGTACAAGTTTTCGCCTTAACTTCATTGTGAAATGAGCAGTGTTTAAAGAGTGAACAATAAAATCAATTTTAACGTGAAAAATCTCGAAAAGAGGGAAAAACTGGCAGTAAAATCTTTCACTATGTATCTTGAGTACAAAATTATTCAGAATGGGATTACAAGATTGCATATGAGAAAGGAACAACAGCTATGTGACAACGATCAGGTTGTAATAGTTGCTAGTAGTAGCATGATGGTGAACTATGCAAGCAATCAGTGGAAATCTAATTCTTGGCGAAATGAAAACAACGGCAACGCGAGGAACAATCAGTAGAAATGCGAGACCAATCGGTAGAAGTCATCGATGGAAACCGAGAGGGGCGGCAAGGATCAATGGCGGTGACGGCGTGGTTGGCGACTCAGTGGTCGATTGTGCTTGGAGGATCTTTAGAGCTCTCTCTCTCTTGCTTGGCCTCCCTCATATGAGGAATGAGCTATTTATAGATTGGAGGTGGTGTCTCAAATACATGCAAAATCGAACCACTCCTCTCCATCGGTTCATGATGATTCTCTTGATCATATGATGTATTTTGTGTATTTGAATACTCAAATGAAGTAATTGTAAGATCTTTGGTTTTAGATACGTCGAGGCCTTCGATTTGACTATAAACACTCCATATTTGAGAGCTTTTAGAATTTAACGATGTCTTAAAATTTTCAATGATATTTTAAGTGCTTGATCTCGATTTCAATTTCATTATTACTTTAATCAAGATTGCTTAAATTTTTTAGGGTCATATCAATTATATTTAAATTTATTCATAGAGGAAAATTAATTTTAAATTTCATTAATCTTCTCAAAATACTTTAAAGATGATGATTTTATTTTCACACCCAAAATGAATAAAAGTAAATCACTATTTTTAAAAATATATTTTCTATTTACAAGCTTATCCAATATAGCTCTCAAAATAATTTTTGAGGATTCAAAACCCACCACTGTCAATGGAGAAAATAAAACCAACGTTTAAGAATTCAGTTCTAATTTCAATCTAATATAATAAAAAAGTTGTCATTATCGATATTGTTAAATTTTTTTATTAATTTTTTTCATATAATTAATTATTTTACACTTTTAATTAATAAACATAATATAGCTTCAATTTTAAAGGAAAAAAAACTAAAATTTTAAGGTTCGATAAGCCAGATATATATATATATATATATATATATATATATATATATATATATATATATATATATATATATATATATATATATATATATATATATTCTGCTTATATATGAAGAAAGAATTTTATTTGCTTACTAAACTGAAATGAGAATGGTGAAGCTCAAGGAGGCCACCGCCTGGTCAGGGGCTCCTCCTCATGACATTCTTGTCGACGGCAACTATGGCCTCCTACTGCCCCAATCCGCATTCGCCAGGGCTCCTTCCACAGCTCACCACCACCACCACCTCCAGTCCCAAAATTATTTTGGGGCTTTTACATATAATATCATCCTATTTTTATATATTTATAAATTAATTATTTCCAATATCAAAATTTTAAATTGAAATTCAAATATTAAAATTCATAACAAAAATCCTACTCATATTTTTCATTTTTGTAAAATTTTTAATGATTTAATCATGTACAAATATATAAGTTTTATAATTAATTAAATAAATAAATATGATTAAATTATAAATATATATATATTTTAAATGATTAATTTGTAAATATCCTAATTAATTTTCAATATTTATATTTTTATATATCTTAAAAATATAAATAGATTATTTTGGTTAAGATTTGATTGAACCTTATTTCATTTGATTTCATTTGAGTTTTAATAATTGGATCAAATTTACTTAAACTATCAAACCGAAAGAAATAACTATTTTTCAATCAGCTTTGATAGTTTCAGGTCATTTTTGGCTGAAATTTAAAATCATGCATGAATAAGTTTTTAACCATTTTTTCATTCACTTTTATGTTTCATTGAATCAAAAATTATTAAATGTGGAATTGAGATATAGCTTCTATGTATGAACTCTAATAATATAGTACTATATGATGCTCATTAATATATAATCATAGTATATTAGCAATGAATAATTATGTATTTATTATATTTTGAAGTATACCTAAATGTTTTATATTAATGTGCAATTAATATTATATCAATACATAATAATACACAGCAGTTCATAATCAATATACAGAACAGCACATAGCATTATATTATTGAAGTTCATATATAGAGTTACCTCAAGACTCTCCATATAATAATCTCTACAAAGAATTCCGTAGTTTTTTTGTATTTACTTTATTTGTGAAGTTTAAAATACTAGACAAAATATATTATTAAAATCCATCGATTAAATCTTTAAAATAATAATGAGATACTTTTACAAGAGTTTTATTTGAGTTTTGATGATTTCAGCGTAACGTGTTTATTAACAAATTTTGATAGTTTCCTTTGTTTCACTTAAATTTTGATTGTTTACTATTTGGATTATTTTGACCTAATTTTAACAATTCCGGGCCAAAATCATCGTCTAAACGGAAGATGTTTGACCAATTTCATGTTACCGTCTACTAAAACCCTTAGTTTACGCATTTAGAATCAATTTCAAGCGAGAATCTGAAAAATCATGCATAAATCTTGCCATCAATTCCCTCAACCACTTGAAACAATCATCGAACTTGATTTAATTTAACAACAACCAACCTGGAATCTCCCAGTAGAAGGATATTTGGGCCACCGCAAGGCGTGACATACACATATGGCCTAGGAATACGCGGCGATCGGTCCAGTTCCCTCCTTCCCTTTCCCTTGCGATCAGGAACCGTCCATAAAATCGGCTGGGCGGGCGGGAGAGATTCGAAAAGGTTTCCGGCTTTGGTTGGCGAAGAAGAAGAAGTTTCTGCGGGGATGAAGGCGTGGGGTGAGGTGGCGCCGTGCGGAAAGGATCGTCGAGTGGCTGAGCTTTGGGGATTTCCCCGGCATGGAGGAGATTGAAGAACAAAGTCGCGGGCAGCACTCTAGCTGTAGTGGAGGTCTTGTGCGAAAGTGGAAGTTTGACGTTGTTTTTGAAATGCCTACAAGTTTGGTGCAAATTACTAGATCTTTTGGTGGGTCTTCTTTATAAATTTAAGTTTCTCATTTTACGTTACGTCGTCGAAGACTTCATCTTATCGCAGATAGATAGTGATTAAACACCTTGGCGAGTTAATTTTCGTAAATTTTTTTTGAGACGTTCCTTATGTTGAATCTCGGTCTCATGAGGATAACGTCTTTTGATGCTTTGTAGTACCTCGTCTACTGATAGCTCAAAATCCGTAGTTTTTTGAGGGATCATTAATTCAGAATAAGCTTTAATAATGGCTTTAATTTGCTTGAGTTTATCCTCAATGTTGATTGAATTCCACCATTTTAGTAAAAATTGTCTTTGAAGGACCAACTGATTGAAGGGGTCCTTTCCAAGTATAACGTTCCAGCTCCAAATCCATGGGATTTGGTAGTCCATGAAGAAATGAGCAAGATTTTATCCTTGAATTATTTTTTTGGGATTAATAGCCCTCATTTTGGGGGCAGCTTCCATCCAGTCATTGAAGACTTCTTTGATTGGATCTGGAAGAATATTTAATTATGCTCCAAAATAGTTCCACCATCTAAAGAATTATGCTGAAAGTTCTTTGTTGATAATATCTTTGTTCATTATGAACATCCATGAATATCTTCGTTTGTCATTGAGAAGGAAGAAGGCCTTCATCATAGCTTGACATAGCACCATTAATTTATGTTAATTTTGTACTAAAATTAGTGGAGGATAAGAATACATTTTTCTCTTTGAATGGACCCCATTCGCTTTGATGAAAGATCTTTTGTATAACGCATTTGCTATACAAAATTGTATGGTTCGTCTGATCACGAACATGATTAATCTCAATACACTTTAATTGTATTAAGATTTTTTCATAATTTTTTTTGAGAGATTAGATTCAAATGGAAAGGATTGTTTCCCAAATATCTTTCAAATAAGGCCCACAGATTATTTATTGAATAATCAGAGGGATTAATTTCAATAATATTCTATTTTATTTCTTTAGAGAAATAAACAGATTCCTATGCAACGACATCTTTTAGGGATGGTGTTGCAGCTTTTTTAGAAGGTTCACCCTTTTCAACCGTAGTTGAAGAGGAAGTACCATAAAGATAAGTTTGCAAATTGATCATGCCAATTGTTGAATTGACGATCTTTGTTAGAGCCATGGTCACCTCCATGAAAAGAAAGACGCCCTCGGTTAGGAGTAGTCATTCTTCCATGCGGGTGATCCACCGATTGTCCCCCGCAAGAATTCACGGGTCGAAAAAATCGTGAAGAGAATTTTCATTACCTTTAATGAATTGATGTCAAATCGAAGACGAGAGTCTGCGGATGCATGATGCAAAATTTATTTTGAAACTAAATTTTGACATCTTGTTCAATGATGTATTTGACCGAGGAACAAATAATACGAGAAAATGCGATTAAGTAAATCATCTTAGAATTTTGAGATGCACTTAATCACAGAAAGCATTTCTTTTTTGATAATGGAATACTTTTGCTGAGTAGGATTCCATTTGCCAGAAACAAAGTGAACTAATTCTTCTTTAGAATTCTTTTGCTACTTTAGGATACCTCCATAGCCCTTATCAGAGGCATCTGTTTCAACAACTTTGAAACCAGTAGGGTCCGCAAGATTAAGACATGAAGGTTTTGAACCCTTTCTTTAATTTTGCATCGCCATGGTATGAGTATCGCACCATGGTGAGATTTTTTTTTAATCTGTCAAAGAGTGGGGCTGCATCTTTGGCAAGATTTTGATAGAAATCAGCTACATAATTGAGAGCTCCTAAGAACCGCTGTAGCTGGTTTTTATCTAAAATGATATTAGAAAATTTGTTAGCAAATTCAATACTTCTATTAATTGGTATAATAGAGCATTGGATATATTATGGCCTAAAAATCTTATTTCAGTTTGAAACAATTTGATTTTTTGCTCTGAAATAACTAATCCATTTTTTAAAATTAACCATTTAAATGTTTTTAGATGGTTGAAGTGTTCATCAATATTGTTTGAGAACACCAGAACATCATCAATATAGACTAAAATATATTTAAAATAATCTTTAAATATATTATTCATGATATGAAAATTCAAAAGGTGCATTTTTTAAACCGCACATGCTTCCATGTAATGTCCAAAGGGCACCTTAAATGTTTTATAGCGATCCGATTCTTTTATCCGATCGCCAATATCGATTTTAAATCAAATTTGGAAAATATTTTTGCATTATGCAATCTATTTAATAAATCCCTTTTATTAGAATTGATATGATCCATTTTAAAACTTTGTTTAGCGCTTGTAATTAATTACAAGTCAGCCTCTCTTCCTTTTCTGTCGAATTCATAACATAGAATGCGGTATAGCTCCAAGGGGAGTAGGATTGCCAAATTATTCCTTTCTTTAATAAATCAGCAATCTCTTCTTTGCATAAAGCAAGGTAGTGCTTGTTCATCTGACAAGGACAAGCCTTAGTGGGAATGTCTCGTTCATTGAAATTAGTTCGTCGTGAATTCCTTTCAACTCTAGATTTAGAGAATTTAAAACTCGAAAATGAATTCTAAAAATTAGAGCAATAGTTTCAGAACCCGGAAGAAAATCATAACCATAAAGCTGTAAATGTAATTTTAGAGCTTCAAAAAGATTTATATCAGAAAGAGATAAACTCAGATTAGGAAAGGTGTTGAAATAGACTGGCCCGTGACATAGGCTAGTCTCTACAACACTCATTAGGGATTGAGCCCAGTGAAGGCATCAGCCATCTCTTAGGCTTGCTAAAATAGAAGCATTAAGACCTTTAAGGGTTAAAGGTTTGAATGCTATCTGTATCATCCCTATATGAATATATTTAAAATCTTGCATATATTTATGCAGATCTTCAAACATTAGTAGATAAATGGTTTAATCCATTTGATCTACAGTAATGGTTTGCTCTACGCTTGAAGATTTTCCTTAAAATCAAAAGTTCCAAATTGATAAATGATAGTTTTATCAATCTTGGGAGAGACCATCTATTTAGGTCTTCTTCATTCAAGGGAACTCGCCATTTCAGTTCTTGATTAAATTATTATTTCTCCTAATCGTTAGATTAGAAGTTACTTCAGAAGAAGTAGAAGCCATATAACCAAAAGGGGAAAAAGGGAGAGAGGAAGATGATGCAGGGAGAATTTGGAACTATAGTTGATGGCGATGTTGAAGCTCGATTCAACCCTCGTCGATCCATTACACTTCCTAGGGTTTCTATCCCTTCTGAAACCTCAGAGAAGTCTAGATCGGATGGTTCACACACTCCAAAACCATCGGCCGAGGCCCTTCACCTAAATAAAAATCATATCTATCATCCAAATGAGAGAAAATCAATCTCCCACTCCATCTAAAATGAACTTTAGTCTTAATGAGCTACACAATAGGTTCTAAGACTAGAGAGGTTGTTCTGAAGGAATACTTCCAACCAAAGTACGATAATTTTTTTACTTGGTATAGAAGTTTTACTTCTCAAGACCACCATTTGCGGCGAAGATGGGATAAAGCCATGGGAGGAATGAACAAAGTACTGGTTTATCCAAAGCATGGTGAAATACAACAAAAAATCTCTAACATCCTTCCCCTCCCCAGGGATTTACCCCATCATGGCTCATACCGCACCAGATATTGGCGAAATCCCTATTGCATGAGGCTTGAAAGGGTTGTAAGTCCTATTTTTGTTGATTGTCTGGGAAGATAATTCTCTAATGGAGGTTTATACTTAGTTTATTTTATCCTTATGTGGTGATTTATTTCAAATTCTCCCTGCATCATCTTCCTCTCTCCCTTTTCCCCATTTTTGGTAATATGTCTTCTACTTCTTTTGAAGTAACTTCTAATCTAACGATTAGGAGAAATAATAATTTAATCAAGAACTTTGAAATGGCAGAGTTCCCCTTGAAAGAAGAAGACCTAAATAGATGGTCTCTCCCCAAAATTGATAAAACTATCATTTATCAATTTGGAACTACAGCATGATGATGTTGAAGTTCGATTCAACCCTCATCGATCCATTACACTTCCTAGGGTTTCTATCCCTTCTAAAACCTCAGAGAAGTCTAGATTGGATGGTTCACACACTCCTGAACCATCGGTCGAGGCCCTTTGCCTAAATAAAAATCATATCTATCATCCAATGAGAGAAAATCAATCTCCCACTCCATCGGAAATGAACTTTAGTCTTAATGAGCTGCCAATAACAGGTTCTAAGACCAGAGAGGTGAAGGAATACTTCCAACCAAAGTATGATAATTTTTGTACTTGGTATAGAAGTTTTACTTCTCAAGACCAACGTCTCAAAATAAATGATTTATATTTTGAGAAAGAGAAAGAAATAGAAAAGTCAAGCCAAGCAACTATTCCTTTCAGCATTTTTTCTATGCTCAATGCTCAAGTTACTATCTACCAAAAAATGGCAAAGCAGAGCAAGGAAAAATAATTGAAGCATCTTATCCTCCATCAATTGTAAAATGGTGGATGATAAACCTTTAGAATTAGCCTTGAAAAATAAGTTTGATCCACAAATTCTAAAGAATTTATTCGTAATTAAACAACTTAATTATAGTAATAGTATACTTCAAATAATCACGATCATCATCTTTTAGCCTAGAATCTAAAATCGATCGGATGCTTAAATAAAGGTTTCTACTGAAAAGCTTAGAAAGCTTCTACTAGTATAAACTCATTTGTTAAACCTTTTATCCAACCACCTCCAAACTGGCTCTTGGGACCCTCTTCGAACATTGATTTGATTCTAAATTTAAGTGAAAAGTATGTAGGAGCTCTTGAAGATATCAGTCAATCGGATAAAGATTCAAATGAATCCTCAACCGAAATTGATACTGATCAATCAAGTAATATTGAAAAAGTTCAAAACCTTTTCAAGAATTACAAGATCCTCATCCTCCTTTTGATATCCAAAAACTTTCTTATCCCAAGAAAAATTTGGAAAAACATTATTATAAAAAACCAACACCTCCTGATTTATTATTTAAGGAAGATACTCATTTCATAGGAAATTCCTATGATGGAGATTCTTTATATGAATGGAATATTGATGGACTTTATGAACATCAAATCATTCATACCCTTCATCGAATGCTTATGTTTGCTACTGCTGTTCAATCTAGACATCAAGCAAAACCACATATTATCACTCAAGCCATCATTTCAAGATTCTCTAGAACTCTGAAAGGATGGTGGGATAATTTTCTCACTGTTCCTCAAAGGGAAGATCTCCTTAGCAAAATTGACTTAAGTACTAAGGATCTTCCAAAAGTACAAAAACCTAATGAAAATTGGTCTATAATCTTCTCCAAGATCATTTCTTTGGATCCATTGGAGATCATGGAGAAAAAACTCATTCCTTACTCTAGAAATTAAGATGTCTATCCTTAACCCATTTTTGATGGTACAAGGATATATTTCTAGCACGCATCATGAGGAAACAATCCTTTCCCATTTGAATCTAATCTCTCAAGAGAAAATTATGAAAAAATCTTAATACAATTAAAGTGTATTGAGATTAATCATGTTCGTGTCTGATCTAGACTTCTCTGAGGTTTCCGAAGGGATAGAAATCCTAGGAAGTGTAATGGATCGACGAGGGTTGAATCGAACTTCAACATCAGTTGTAGTTCCAAATTGATAAATGATAGTTTTATCAATTTTGGGGAGAGACCATCTATTTAGGTCTTCTTCTTTCAAGGGGAACTCTGCCATTTTAGAGTTATTGATTAAATTATTATTTCTCCTAATCGTTAGATTAGAAGTTACTTCAAAAGAAGTAGAAGCCATATTACCAAAAATGGGGAAAAAGGGAGAGAGGAAGATGATGGGGTAAATCCCTAGGGAGGGAAGGATGTTAGAGATTTTTTGTTACATTTCACCATGCTTTGGATGAACCAGTACTTTGTTCATTCCTCCCATGGCTTTATCCTGTCTTCATCGCAAATGGCCATCCCTATTGCATGATGCTTGATAGGGTGATAAGTCCTATTTTTGTTGTCTGTCTGGGATAATTCTCGGTTAGAGGTTTATATTCCCGTCTTCGTCGCAAACGGCCGTAAATCCCTATAGCATGAGGCATGAAAGGGTTGTAAGTCCTATTCTTGTTATGCGGAAGATAATTCTCTAATGGAGGTTTAAACTTAGTTTGTTTTATCTTATGTGGTGATTTGTTTCAAACTCTCCCTGCATCATCTTCCTCTCCCTTTTCCCCTTTTGGTTATATGGCTTCTACTTCTTGTGAAGTAACTTCTAATCTAATGATTAGGAGAAATAATAATTTAATTAAGAACTCTAAAATGGCAGAGTTCCCCTTAAATGAAGAAGGCCTAAATAGATGGTATCTCCCCAAAATTGATAAAACTATCATTTATCAATTTGAAGAGAAAATCTTCAAAAAAAGCGTAGAACAAACCATTACGTAGATCAAATGGATAAATTATCTATTAACATTTGAAGATCTGCATAAATATATGCAAGATTTTAAATATATTCATAGGGATGATAAGAGCATTCAAACCTTTAACCCTTAAAGGTCTAAATGCTTCTATTTTAGCAAGCTTAAGAGATGGAAGATGCCTTCACCGGGCTCAATCCTTAATGAGTGTTGTAGAGACTAGCCTATGTCATGGACTGATTTATTTCAACACCATTTCCAATCTAAGTTTATCTCTTTCTGATTTAAAGCTTTTTGAAGCTTTAAAATTACATTTACAGCTTTATGGTTATGATTTTCTCCCAAGTTCTGAAACTATTGCTTTAATTTTCAAAATTTATTTTTGAGTTTTAAATACTCTAAATCCTAGAGTTCAGAAAGCTGTTCAACCAGCCAAATGAACTACTCTGATCAAAACAAATTTATTAGCATCCCATATTGCTACTAACAGAGTGATTAAATGGAATGAGGTGGTATTTCTAGAATCATGGACTATACTATCTGTGGTCGCACCAAGACCTTCCATTAATCAAGATGTAGATCAGATAATTCAAATGATGATGTTGAATTGATTCAACATCCATCACACTTCCTAGGGTTTCTATCCCTTCAAACCTCGAGAAGTCTAGATCGATGGTTCACACACAAACCATCGGCCAAGGCCCTTCACCTAAATAAAATCATATCTATCATCCGAAGAGAAAATCAATCTCCCACTCTAAATGAACTTTAGTCTTAATGAGCTCACAGGTTCTAAGACTAGAGAGGTTATTCTGAAGGAATACTTCCAACCAAAGTATGATAATTTTCATACTTGGTATAGAAGTTTTACTTCTCAAGACCAACATCTCGAAATAAATGATCTATATTTTGAGAAAATAAGAAAAGAAAGCCAAAGCAACTATTCTTTTGTAGCATGATTTCGCTACTATGCTCAATGCTCAAGTTGTTGTTTTAACTACCAAAAAATGGTAAAGAGCAAGAAAAATAATTGAAGCATCTTATCCTCCATCGTTGTAAAATGGTGGATGATAAACATTTAGAATTAGACCATCAAAAATAAGTTCCATCCACAAATTCTAAAAGAATTTATTACCGTAATTAAACAACTTAATTATAGTAATAGTATACTTCAAATAATCGATCATCTTGTTAGCGAGTCTAAAATCGATCGATTAACAAAGGTTTCTAGCTCAGAAACTAGCAAAGCTACAGAAAAAGCTTCTTCTAGTATAAACTCATTTGTGAAACCTTTTATCCAACCACCTCCTAAACTAGCTCTTAAGTTAGGACTCTTCAAGACATTTAGAATTTGATTCTAAAAAGAAAAGTATGAGAGTTTTGAAGATATCTATTGGATGAAGATTCAAATGAATCCACAAAAACTCTTGATCAATCATAATATTGAAAAGTTTAAAACCTTTTTCAAGAATTACAAGATTCTCATCCTCCTTTTGATATCCAAATACTTTCTTATCCAAAGAAAAATTTGGAAAAACATTATTATAAAAAAACCCACTCCTCCTGATTTATTATTTGAGCAAGATACTCATTTCGTAGGAAATTCCAATGATGGAGATTCTTTATATGAATGGAATATTGATGGACTTTCAACATCAAATCATTCATACCCTTCATCAATGCTTATGTTTGCTATTGTTGTTCAAGACATCAAGCAAAACCACATATTGTCATTTGCCATCATTTCGTGATTCTGGAACTCAAAGGATGGTGGGATAATTTTCTCATTATTCCTCAAAGGGAAGACCTCCTTAGAAATTGATTTAAGTACTAAGGATCTTCCAAAAGTACAAAAAAACTTAATGAAAATTCCCTATAATCTTCAAATAATTATAGATCATTTTCTATCTATTGGAGATCAAGGAGAAAAACTAGCTCCTTACTCCAAAAATTAAGATGTCCATCCTTACCCATTTTGATGGTACAAGGATATATTTAGCATGCATCATGACATTTTAGCCTTCACCTTAGAAAAAATTTGTTGAAAGCCTTCCTAATCTATTTGCTGAAAAGGTTAAGATTTCTCTTCGCCTCTATGATGGAACCATCCCATATGAAACTCTTACATAGGGAAACCTTATTTCTGCATGTATTAAAACTAGTTTAGAATTTGCTCGATCTTAAATTAAAAGATCAAATGAAAGAGAACGCCTACTTGAGCAAAGACAATTCAACAATCAATAGAACCTCATATTTTTTATCATCCAAACACAAGGGAAAAACACGAAAGACTATTTTTCCTAAGCATGAAAAAGTACATAATAAAAAATGTGATAAATTCACGCAAAAACACATGCACTCTCATCCCTCTGGTTCTAAAACTAAAGAGACAAGAGAAATAAAATGTTACAAATGTGGTCGTATAGATCTTTATGCTAACAAATGCACTATCCAGAAGAAGTTAAATGAACTTCAGATTGATGAAGGGTTAAAATAAACCATGAAAATTACATCCTCTCGATAAAAAAGAATCAAGAAGAAGAAGATCATATTTCATCCTCTGAAATATAAATCTAATCTAAAATCCTCAACAGATAGATTATTATAAAATAAATATAATCTGTATACGCTCACCCATGAGCAAAAGGACCAATTAATTAAACTTTTAGCACAAGTTGAAGATGATTTAACTCGTGATAAAATTATCGATCTTCTTAATGATAAGAAGAAAGATAAACTAGAAAAATTTAATTACAAGCCTTCTATATACTCCTTATCAGAAGAATTTATGAAAAAAATCTAAGGCAAGTTCATCATCTTCTAATTTCTTTAGCGAGCTAAAAAAAATTAAAAAACTAAAATTAGAAGTTCAACAAATTAAAGTGGCAAGAGAAATGAATGGTCGCCTAATGGATCTTGAAATTAATCAAGAGCCAATTCATTTGAAATATAAGATTCTAATCAAGAACCGTGTTTCTTACAAAATATTCAAAGGGCAATATACCAGAAACGATATATTTCCATCCAATTAATTATAAATAAAGAATTTATTTTACCAAATTTAAATTCTCTAGTTGATAGTGGAGCAAATTTAAATTGTATACAAGAAGGAATAATTCCTTCTAAATATTTTGAAAAAATTAGGCAGCGGTTAAAGGCAGTCGACGGTGAGTTTTTATAAATTAAGTGTAAATTTTCATCTGTGGTCGTGTGTCAAGATGATATTTGTATTCAAATACCTTTTATTTTAGTCAAAAATTTGACACAACATATTATTTTGAAAACTCCTTTTCTTCTTAAAATAATGCTCACTAGAATTGATGATAAGGAATTGATTTTCTTTGGGATAAAGAATCGATTCCGTTATCACCAATCCTAAAGAAATTATCATAAATGAAATGAATAGGCTTAATAATAAGTCTATGTATATAAATTATTTACAAGAATATTTAGTTTAACTTTTAAACACCAAATTTCTTCCCAAAATTCAAAGAAAAATTCAAAATTGCCACCAAACATTCCAAAGGAAGTTTAGACAACCCAATTACTTTGGAAAGAAAGACTCATGTAGTAGACCTATACATTGATAATTTCAACGGACATTCCCACAAAAGCTTGTCCTTGTAAGATGAAAGCACTACCTTGTTTAAAAAGATGAGATTCCTGATTTATTAAAGAAAAGAATAATTCTACAATCCTACCTCTGAGTCGCATATTATTTTATGAATTCAAGAAAGGAAAGAGGAAGATCGCGACTTGTAATTAATTAGAAGCCGTTAAACAAAGTTTTAAAATAGATCAGATATCCAATTCCTAATAAAAGGGATTTATTAAATAGATTGCATAATGCAAATATATTTTTCAAATTTGATTTAAAATCACGATATTGGCAGATCTAGATAAAAGATTCGGATCGCTATAAAAAAAAAAGCATTTATGGTTCCTTCATTATTACGAATGGAACGTAATGCCCTTTGGTTTAAAAAATACACCTTCTGAATTTCAACATATCATGATTGATATATTTAAAGATTATTTTAAATATATTTTAGTCTATATTTATAATGTTCTAGTGTTCTCAAACAATATTGATGAACACTTCAACCATCTAAAAATATTTAAATGGTTAATTTTAAAAAATGGATTAGTTATTTGAGCCAAAATCAAATTATTTCAAACTAAAATAAGATTTTAGGCCATAATATATCCAATGCTTCTATTATACCAATTAATAGAAGTATTGAATTGCTAATAAATTTCGATATCATTTTAGATAAAAACTAGCTATACAGCTCTAAGCTCTCATTATGTAGTGATTTCTATCAAAATCTTGCTAAAGATGCAATTTTGACGATTAAAAGAATCCCCACCATGATACTCATACCATGAAAAGACGCAAAAAAAATTAAAGAAAGGGTTCAAAACCTTCCTGCCTTTAATCTTATGACCCTACTAGTTTCAAAATTGTTAAACATGCATCGATAAGGGCTATGGAGGTATCCTAAGAATTCTAAAGAAGAATTAGTTCGCTTTGTTTCGGTAAATGGAAACCTACTCAAGAAAAGTATTCCATTATCAAAAGAAATACTTTCGTGATTAAGTGCATCTCAAAATTCCAAGATGATCTTAATCGATTTTTTTCCTTCACATTGATTACTCGTCAAATACATCATTGAACAAGATGTCAAAAATTTAGTTTCGAAATAAGTTTTTGCATCATGGCAATCACAGCTCTCTGTCTTCTATTTCGACATCGAATTCATTAAAGGTAATGAAAATTCTCTTCCTGATTTTCTAACCCATGAATTCTTCCAGGGACGATCAAGGGTGGATCACCCTGCATGTAAGAATGACTACTCCTAATCGAGGACGTCTTTCTTTTCGTGGAGGTCACGGCCATGGCCGCTCTAATGGCAAAGATCCGGCCAATTCAATAATTGGCATGATCAATTTGCAAACTTATCTTTATGGTACTTCCTCTTCAACTACGGTTGAAAAGGGTGAACCCTCTAAAAAAGCTGCAACACCATCCCTAAAAGATGTTGTACAAGAACTTTATTTTTTAAAGAAATAAAACATAATATTATTAAAATTAATCCTCGATTATTCATAAATTTTATTTGAAAGATATTTGGGGAACAATCCTTTCCTATTTGAATCTAATCTCTCAAGAGAAAATTATGAAAAAATCTTAATATAATTAAAGTGTATTGAGATTAATCATGTTCGTGATTAGACGAACCGTACAATTTTGTATAGCAAATGCATTATACAAAAGATCTTTCATCAAAGCAAATGGGGTCTAACTCCATTCCAAGAGAAAAATGTATTCTTATCCTCCACTAATTTACAGTACAAAATTGGCATAAATTATTAGTGCTATGTGCAAGCTATGATGAAGGCCTTCTTCCTTCTCAATGACAAATGAGGGCATTCATGGATGTTCATAATGAACAAAGATATTATCAACAAAGAACTTCCAGCATGGTTCTTCAGATGGTGAAACTATTTTGGAGCAGAATTAAATATTTTTCCAAATCCAATCAAAGAAATCTTCAATGACTGGATGGAAGCTGCCCCCAAAATGAGGGCTATTAATCCCAGAAAAATGATTCAAGGACAAAATCTTACTCATTTCTTCATGGACTACCAAATCCCATGGATTTGGAGCTGGAACGTTATACTTGGAAAGGACCCCTTCAATTAGTTGGTCCTTCAAAGACAATTTTTACTAAAATGGTAGAATTCAATCAACATTGAGGATAAGCTCAAGCAAATTAAAGCTATTATTAAAGTTTATTCTGAATTAATGATCCCTCCAAAAACTACAGATTTTGAGCTATCAGTAGATGAGGTACTACAAAGCATCAAAAGTCCTCATGAGACCAGATTCAATATAAGGAACGCCTCAAAAATCTCTAAAATCAACTCGCCAAGGTGTTTAATCACTATCTATATCTACAATGATTGACCTGATCGACGTGGAATCCATCGGAGAAACTTAAATTCATAAAGCAGACCCACCATGAGAAATAATTGCTACTTTCCAAAAGCACCCGTTTATCTTCACCAATAAGAAACCTACTTTACATAAAGTGGGTCCCACCAAAAAAATAATTGCTACTTTCCAATAGTAGCCATCTTATAATATTATGTACTTTGCTTAGCAAGTATATCTTTTATTTAATCATAGTAGCTTTGCTTAACAGAAAGTTTCTATTTAATAATTATATCGTTTTAACTTCTAAGTAACGCTTTCTTTGTTTAATAATTGTACCTTTGCTTCTAAGCAAAGTCTCTCATGTGCCTCTACCTCTATATAAGGAGGCTCTGTCTGTGTATTATGTGTGCTCAGTGCTCAGTTTTTCCTTCTCCTCTTCTCTTCTATTCTCCTCTTATACTCTCCTTAGTTCTTCCTGCTTCCTGCCTACTGCCATCGTGTAAGTTATTTTTAAGTTTTAATAAATAAGTGTTTTATATATCTATAAGTCCTTATCGAGAGCCATGATGGGGTAAATCCTTAGGGAGGAGAAGGATGTTAAAGATTTCTTGTTACATATCACCATGCATTGGATGAACCAGTACTTTGTTCATTCCTCCCATGGCTTTATCCCATCTTCGTCGCAAATGGACATCCATGTTGCGTGATGCTTGATAGGGTGATAAGTCATGTTTTTGTTGACTGTTTGGGTTAATTCTTTGGTAGAGGTTTATATTCCCGTCTTTATCGCAAATGGCTGTAAATCCTTATTACGTGAGGCTTGAAAGGGTTGTAAGTCCTATTTTTGTTGATTGTCTGGGAAGATAATTCTCTAATGGAGGTTTATACTTTGTTTATTTTATCATTATGTGGTAATTTGTTTCAAACTCTCCTTGCGTTATCTTCCTCTCTCCCTTCTTCCCCTTTTGGTTATATGGCTTTACTGAGTAACTTAATCTAACATTAGAGAAATAATAATTTAATTAAGAACCTAAAATGGCGAGTTCCTTGAATGAAGAAGACCAAAATAGATGGTTCCCCAAAATTGATAAAAAATATCATTTATCAATTTGGAACTTTAATTTTAATGGAAAATCTTGGAAAATGAACAAACCATTTTTGTAGATCAAATGGATAAAACCATTTATCTACTAACGTTTGAAGATCTGCATAAATATATGCAAGATTTTAAATATATTCATATAGGGATGATATAGATAGCATTCAAACCTTTAACCCTTAAAGGTCTAAATGCTTCTATTTTTTAGCAACAAGAGATGGCGATGCCTTCATGGCTCAATCCCTAATGAGTGTTGTAGAGACTAGCCTATGTCATGGGCCAGTGTATTTCAACACCTTTCCTAATCTGAGTTTATCTCTTTCTGATATAAATCTTTTTGTAGCTCTAAAATTACATTTATAGCTTTATGGTTATGATTTCCTTCCGGGTTCTGAAACTATTGCTCTAATTCTCAAAATTCATTTTCGAGTTTTAAATACTCTAAATCCTAGAGTTCAAAAGCTATTCAACTAGCCGAACAAACTACTCTGATTGAAACAAATCTGTTAGCATCTCATATTACTACTAAAAGAGTGATTAAATGGAATGAGATGGTATTTCCTGACTCATGGACTATACCATCTGTGGTCGCACCAAGACCTTCCATTAATCAAGATGTAGATCTGATAATTCAAATAGCTGATGGCGATGTTGAAGTCAGATTCAACCCTCATCGATCCATCATACTTCCTAGGGTTTCTATCCCTTCTGAAACCTCAGAGAAGTCTAGATTAGATGGTTCACACACTCCAGAACCATCGGTCGAGGCCCTTCTCCTAAATAAAAATCATATCTATCATCCAGTGAGAGAAAATAAATCTCTCACTCCATCTGAAATGAACTTTACTCTTAATGAGCTACACAATAGGTTCTAAGACTAGAGAGGTTACTCTGAAGGAATACTTCCAACCAAAGTACGATAATTTTCATACTTGGTATAGAAGTTTTACTTCTCAAGACAAACATCTCAAAATAAATTATTTATATTTTGAGAAAATGATAGAAAGAAATAGTCAAGCCAAAGCAACTATTTCTTTCATAGCATGGTTTTGCAGTTACTATGCTCAATATGCTCAAGTTATTATTTTAACTACCAAAAAATGGCAAACAGAGCAAGGAAAAATAATTGAAGCATCTTATCCTCCATCAAAAATGGTAGATGATAAACCTTTAATTTTCAAAAAATAAGTTCCGATCCACAAATTCTAAAGGAATTTAATACTGTAATTAAACAACTTAATTATTGTAATAATATACTTCAATTAATCACTGATCATCTTTTTAGCCTAGAGTCTAAAATCAATCAGATGCTTAAACAAAAGATTTTTATCCCCGAAACTAGCAAAGCTTCAGAAAAAGTTTCTACTAGTATAAACCCATTTGTGAAACCTTTTATTCAACCACCACCTAAACTGGCTCTTAAGTTAGGACTCTTCAAGATATCAATTTGATTCTAAACTTAAGTGAAAAGTATGTGGAGGTCTTGAAGATATCAATCAATGGATGAAGATTCAATTGAATCTCAATCAAAACTGACATCGATCAATCATAATATTGAAAAAGTTCAAAACCTTTTTCAAGAATTACAAGATCCTCATCCTCCTTTTGATATCCAAAAACTTTCTTATCTCAAGAAAAATTTGGAAAAATATTATTATAAAAAACCAACACCTCCTGATTTATTATTTGAGGAAGATACTCATTTCGTAGGAAATTCCTATGATTGAGATTCTTTATATGAATGGAATATTGATGGACATTCTGAACATCAAATCATTCATACCCTTCATCAAATGCTTATGTTTGCTACTGCTGTTCAATCTAGACATCAAGCAAAACCTCATATTGTCGCTCGAGCCATCATTTCAGAATTCTCTGGAACTCTGAAAGGATGGTGGGATAATTTTCTCACTGTTTCTCAAAGGGAAGACCTCCTTAGCAAAATTTACTTTAAGTACTAAGGATCTTCCAAAAGAATAGGAAAAACCTAATGAAAATTCGGTTTATAATCTTCTCCAAATAATTATAGATCATTTTACTGGATTCATTGGAGATCAAGGAGAAAAACTAGCTCCTTACTAAATTAAGATGTCCATCCAAACCCATTTTCATGGCACAAGGATATATTTCTCACGCCATGACACTTTATGATGCCAATAGCCTTCACTGAAAGCAAAAATTCATTGAAGGCCTTCCTAATCTATTTGCTGAAAAGGTTAAGGTTTCTCTTCGTCTTTACGATGGAACCATCCCAGATGAAACCCTTACATATGGAAATCTTATTTCTGCATGTATTAATACTAGTTTAGCAATCTGCTTTGATATTAAATTAAAAGATCAAATGAAAAGAGAACGTCTACTTGAGCGCAAACAACTTGGCAAATTCTGTGAGCAATTCAACTGTGATCCTCAAGTACGTCCTTTATCTTATAAACATAAGGGAAAAACACAAAAAACTATTTTTTCTAAACGTGAAAAATCACGTCATAAAAAATGTGACAAATTCACGCACAAACACAAGCACTCTCATCCCTCTGATTTTAAAACCGAAGAAACAAGAGAAATAAAATGTTACAAATGTGGCCATATAGGTCATTACGTGAATAGATGCACCGTCAAGAAGAAGTTAAATGAACTTCAGATTGACGAAAGGTTAAAACAAACCCTGATGAAAATTCTGTTTACATCCTCTGATTCTGAAAGAGAATCAGAAGAAGAAGAAAAACATATTTCATCATCATCTTCATTAGATTCTGATAAATTTGATAAATCTAACTATTGCAACTCCTCTCAACAAATAGATTATTATAAAAATATAATAAATATGACAGGTCTGTATACGCTCACCCACGAGCAAAAGGACCAATTAATTAAACTTTTAGCACAAGTTGAAGATGATTCAACTCGTGATAAAAGAGATTTGTTAAATAGATTGCATAATGCAAAAATATTTTTTTAAATTTGATTTAAAATTAGGATATTGGCAGGTCTAGATAAAAGAATCGGATCGCTATAAAACAGCATTTATTGTGCCCTTTGGACATTACGAATCGAATGTAATGCCCTTTGGTTTAAAAAATGCACCTTCAATTTCAGCATATCTTGAATAATATATTTAAAGATTATTTTAAATATATTTTAATCTATATTGATGATGTTCTTGTTCTCAAATATTGACAAACATTTCAACCATCTAAAAATATTTAAATGAATTTTAAAAAATGGGTTATTTCTAAGCCAAAATCAAATTATTTCAAACCAAATAAGATTTTAGATAATATATACAATGCTTCTATTATACCAATTAATAGAAGTATTGAATTTGCTAACAAATTTCTTAATATCATTTTAGATAAAAATCAGCTACATCGGTTTTTAGGAGCTCTTAATTATGTAGCTGATTTCTATCAAAATCTTATCAACGATGTAGCCCCACTCTTGATTATTAAAGAATCTCCGCATGGTCTCGATACATTATGACAAAGGCACAAAATTAAAGAAAGGGTTTAAAACCTTCCCTCTTAATCTTGTGGACCCTACTAGTTTCAAAATTGTTGAAACTAATGCCTCTAATAAGGGTTATGGAGGTATCTTAAAGCAGCGAAAGAATTCTAAAGAAGAATTAGTTCACTTTATTTCTGGTAAATGAAATCCTACTCAGCAAAAGTATTCCATTATCAAAAAAAAAATGCTTTCTGTGATTAAGTGCATCTCAAAATTCCAAGATGATTTACTTAATCAGCATTTTCTCCTTCAGAATGCTCATCAAATACATCATTGAACAAGATGTCAAAAATTTAGTTTCAAAATAAATGCATCATGGCAATCGTAGCTCTCAGATATTTTGACATCGAATTCATTAAAGGTAATGAAAATTCTCTTCATTTTTGAAGAATTCTTGAATGGGTGGATCACCCCGCATGGAAGAATGACCACTCCTAACCGAGGAAGTCTTTCTTTTCATGGAGGTGACGGTCATGGACGCTCTAATGGCAAAGATCCGGTCAATTCAACAAATTGCAGGATTGATTTAAAGACATATCTTTATGGTACTTCCTCTTCAACTCCTATTGAAAAGGGTGAACCCTCTAAAAAGCTGCAACACCATCCTTAAAAGATGTCGTTGCACAAGAACTTGTTTATTTCTCTTAAGAAATAAAATAGAATATTATTGAAATTAATCCCTTTGATTATTCAATAAATAATCCGTGGACCTTATTTGAAAGATATTTGGGAAATAATTCCTTCCCATTTGAATCTAATCTCTCAAGAGAAAATTATGAAAAAATCTTAATACAATTAAAGTGTATTGAGATTAATCATGTTGGTGATCAGATGAACCATACAATTTTGTATAGCAAATGTGTTATACAAAAGAACTTTCATCAAAGCGAATGGGGTCTAACTCCATTCCAAGAGAAAAATGTATTCTTATCCTCCACTAATTTACAGTACAAATTAGCATAAATTATTGGTTCTATGTGCAAGCTATGATAAAGACCTTCTTCCTTCTCAATGACAAATGAAGGCATTCATGGATATTTATAATGAACAAAGATATTATCAACAAAGAACTTTCAGCATAGTTTTTCAGATGGTGGAACTATTTTGGAGCAGAATTAAATATTCTTCTAGATCCAATCAAAGAAGTCTTCAATGATTGGATGAAAGTTGTCCCCAAAATGAGGCTATTAATCCCAGAAAAATGATTTAAGGACAAAATCTTGCTCATTTCTTCACGGACTTCCAAATCCCACGGATTTGGAGCTGGAACGTTATACTTGGAAAGGACCCCTTCAATCAGTTGGTCCTTCAAAGATAATTTTAACTAAAATGGTAGAATTCAATCAACATTAAGGATAAGCTCAAGCAAATTAAAGCCATTATTAAAGCTTACTCTGAATTAATGATCCCTAAAAAAAACTATGGATTTTGAGCTATCAGTAAACGAGATACTACAAAGCATCAAAAGATGTTATCCTCATGAGACCGAGATTCAACATAAGGAACGTCTCAAAAAAATCTACAAAAATTAACCCGCCAAGGTGTTTAATCACCCTATCTATATCTGACAAGCAGAGTTTCACGCGGAATCCACCAAAAACTTAAATTCATAAAGGCACACCTATAAAGATATATATAAACCCTTATTTATTAAAACTTAAAAGTACTTTTAATCTTTAATAAATATGTGTTTTATATATAATAGATATATAAAAACCCTTATTTATTAAAGATTAAAAGTACTTTTAAGTTTTAATAAATAAGGGTATATATATCTGTAAGTCTGTATCGAGTCATGATGGGGTAAACTTGGGGAGAAGGAAGAGATTTTTATTGTATTTCACCATGCTTTGGATAAACCAAGATTTCTTATTCATTCCTCCCATGGCTTTATCCTTTTGCAAAATGGCCATCCCTATTGTGTGATGCTTGATAGGTGATAAGTCAATTGTTGACCTGGGATACTTTGGTAGAGGTTTATATTCGCCTTTCATCGCAAATGGTAAATCCCCATTGAGGCTTGAAAGGGTTGTAAGTCCTATTTTTGTTGATCAAGATAATTCTCAATTGGAGGTTTATACTTAGTTTATTTTATCCTTATGTGGTGATTTGTTTCAAATTCTCCCTGCATCATCTTCCTCTCTCCCTTTTCCCCATTTTTGGTAATATGGCTTCTACTTCTTTTGAAGTAACTTCTAATCTAACGATTAGGAGAAATAATAATTTAATTAAGAACTCTTAAATGGTAGAGTTATCCTTGAAAGAAGAAGACCTAAATAGATGGTCTCTCCCCAAAATTGATAAAACTATCATTTATCAATTTGGAACTACAGCTGATGGCAATGTTGAAGTTCAATTCAACCCTCGTTGATCCATTACACTTCCTAGGATTTCTATCCCTTCTGAAACCTCAGAGAAGTCTAGATCAGATGGTTCACACACTCCTGAACCAAAGGTCGAGGCCCTTCGCCTAAATAAAAATCATATCTATCATCCAGTGAGATAAAATCAATCTCCCACTCCATCTGAAATGAACTTTAGTCTTAATGAGCTACACAATAAGTTATAAAACTAGAGAGGTTATTCTGAATGAATAATTCCAACCAATGTACGATAATTTTTGTACTTGGTATAGAAGTTTTACTTATCAAGACCAACATCTCGAAATAAATTATTTATATTTCAAGAAAATGAGAGAAAGAAATAGTCAAGCCAAAGCAACTGTTCCTTTTGTAGCATGGTTTTGCAGTTACTATGCTCAATCTGCTCAAGTTATTGTTTTAACTACCAAAAATGGCAAACATAGCAAGGAAAAATAATTGAAGCATCTTATCCTCCATCGTAAAATGGTGGATGATAAACTTTTAGAATTAGCGGCCTTCAGAAAAATAAGTTCCGATCCACAAATTCTAAAAGAATTTATTACTGTAATTAAACAACTTAATTATAATAATAGTATACTTCAAATAATCATTGATCAACTTTTTAGCTTAGAGTCTAAAATCGGTCAGATGCTTAAACAAAAAGTTTCTAACCCCAAAACTAGCAAAGCTTCAAAAAAGCTTCTACTAGTATAAACCCATTTGTAAAACCTTTTATCCAACCACCTCCTAAACTGGCTCTTAAGTTAGGACCCCCTTCTGAAGACATTCAAAATTTAATTCTAAATTTAAGTGAAAATATGTAGGAGCTCTTGATGATATCAGTCAATCGGATGAAGATTCAAATGAATTCTCAACCAAGACATCGATCAATCATAATATTGAAAAGTTCAAAACCTTTTTCAAGAATTACAAGATCTTCATCCTCCTCTTGATATCCAAAAACTTTCTTATCTAAAGAAAAATTTAGAAAAACATTATTATAAAAAACCCACTCCTCCTGATTTATTATTTGAGGAAGATTCACATTTCATAGTAAATTTCTATGATGGAGATTCTTTATATGAATGGAATATTGATGGACTTTCTGAACATCAAATCATTCATACCCTTCATCGAATGCTTATGTTTGCTACTTTCATGACATCAAAAGCGATATATTATCGCCGAGCCATCATTTGAGGATTCTCGGAACTCAAAGGATGGTGGGATAATTTTCACCCTCAAAGGGAAGACCTTCTTAGTGAAATTGACTTAAGTACTAAGGATCTTCCAAAAGAACAGCAAAAACCTAATTTCCAAACAATTATAGATAATTTTGCTAGATCTATTGGAGATCAAGGAGAAAAAACTCGCTCCTTACTCCAAAAATTAAGATGTCCATCCTTAACCCATTTTTGATGGTACAAGGATATATTTCTACGCCATGACACTTTATGATGCCAATAGCCTTCACCGGAAGCAAAAAATTCATTGAAGGCCTTCCCAATCTATTTAAAAGGTTAAGGTTTCTTCTTATGATGAAACCATCCCATATGAAACCCTAACATATGGAAACCTTATTTCTGCATGTATTAAAATCGGATTAGTTATATGCTCTGATCTTAAATTAAAAGATCAAATGAAAAAAGAATGTCTACTTGAGCGAAGATAGCTTGGCAAATTCTGTGAACAATTCAACTGTGATCCTCAGGTACATCCTTTATTTTCCAAAAATAGGTAAAAAACACGAAAGACTATTTTTCCTAAACGTGAAAAATCACGTCATAAAAATATGATAAATTCACGCACAAACACAAGCACACTCGTCCCTCTGGTTCTAAAACCAAAGAGACAAGAGAGATACTAGGGAAGGATGTTAGAGATTTTTTGTTGTTTAATAGTTAAACTAGCAATTTCTTTTTGTAAATAATTTATATGCATAGATTATTATTAAGCCTATTCATTTTATTTATGATAATTTCTTTAGGATTGGTGATAAAATAGAATGTGATTTCTTTATCCCAAAGAAAATCAATTCAAATATCATCAATTCTGATAGGCATTATTTTAAGAAGAAAAGGAGTTCCCAAAATAATATGTTGTGTCAAATTTTGACTAAAATAAAAGGCATTTGAATACAAATATCATCTTGACAATGTCGATGATAATTTATGCTTAATTTGTAAAGATTCACCGTCACGCCTTTAACCGCTTATTTTTTCAAAATATTTAGAAGGAATTATTCCTTCTTGTATACAATTTAAATCGCTTCCGCTATCAACTAGAGCAAGAATTTGGTAAAATAAATTCTTTATTTATAATTAATTTAATGAAAATATATCATTTCTAGTATATTGCCTTTATATTTTGTAAGAAACCGGTTCTTGATTAGAATCTATATTTTCAAATGAATTAAAGTCTTTGATTAATTTCAAGATTCATTGACACCATTCATTTGCTTTTGCTCACTTAATTTGAACTTCTAATTTTAGTTTCTTTAATTCGCTTTTAGCTCACAAAGAAGTCAATTAGAAGATAATGAACTTGCCTCGATTTTTCTTAAATACTTTATAATAAAGTAAGGGAGGCTTGTAATTAAATTTTTCTAAGACTTAAACCAGGATATATAAAACACTTATTTATTAAAGCTTAAAAATAACTTATATGATGGTAGTAGATGAAGTAAGACCAAGGAGAGTACAAGAGGAAAATAAGAGAAGAGAGAAGGAAAAGAGCAGCTCAGCACTATAATGCATATGCAGCCTTATATGGTGGCAGAGAGACTTTTCTTAGAAGCAAATGTACAATTATTAAACAAGAGAAACGGTTAAGTTAAGCAACATATAATTATTAAATAGAAACTTTTACAAAAAGCTACTATTATTAAATAAAAAAGATGCTTTGCTTAGAGGCAAAGCAAAGGTACAGAATATTATAAGATGGTAATGGCTACTTTTAGAAAGTAGCAATTATTTCTTTTGGTAGGACCCACTTTATGTAAAGTAGGTTCCTTGCTGGTGAAGATAAGTGGCTACTTTTGAAAAGTAGCAATTATTTCTTCCGCTTTATGAATTTAAGCTCCGGTGGATTCTCTAAGACTCACCTATCGCAGATATAGATAGGGTGATTAAACACCTTGGTGAGTTGATTTTCATAGGTTTTTTTTGAGACGTTCCTTATATTGAATCTCGGTCCCATGAGAATGATATCTTTTGATGCTTTGTAGTACCTCGTCTACTGATAGCTCAAAATCCATAGTTTTTTGAGGGATCGTTAATTCAGAATAAGCTTTAATAATGACTTTAATTTGCTTGAGCTTATCTTCAATGTTGATTGAATTCCACCATTTTAGTAAAAATTGTCTTTGAAAACCATGAAGGGTCTTTTCCAAGTATAATTCCAAATCCATGGATTTGAAGAAATGAGCAAGATTTTGTCCTTGAATCATTTTTTTGGGATTAATACCCATTTTGGGGCTTCCATCCATTGAAGACTTCTTTGATTGGATGAAGAATATTTAATTCGCCCAAAATAGTTCCACCACCAAGAACCATGTTTTTATTGATAATATCTTTGTTCATTAACATGTGAGACACTATAGCACCCAAGAGGGTGAATTGTAATATTAAAATTTTCAAAACTTAAATTTTAATTTTAATAGAAAATCAGATTTTGATTTTATAATGATAAGATATAATTCTAAATACAAAAAAAAAATACAATAAAGTAAATAGAGACAAGAGGCACATGATTTTTAGTGTTCGCCAAACCCCAAAACCGCCTATTCCACCCCTGCTAGGAATCCACTAAATGAAAATGGTTTACAAAAGTACTCTCCTATAACGGCAGTACAATGCCTAACAACAATATGTACTCTCCTACAAAGGCGAGTACAACCCCAAAATAAATTTTACAACACAAAAAAATACAAAATAATAAATTTTGATAAAGTAAATCTCTCACAAATATACCAAGCAATCAAATTCAAAAGTGATCTCACAACTTATAAATGATCACTTTACAACTTAAAAAAATTTGGCAAGGCAAAATGCTCACTTAATAAAAATAAATATCTTAAAGTGATCTTACTAGGATGTTTATGTTATTATAATTTGTAATAATACAAAATAATTTCAAAATAAATTCACAATATTCTTTTCATAATAAAATAAATTTCAGCAAGGAGTAATTTATTTTAACCAAAAAGATTCTTTCAATTAATGCTAATGATCACAAAATAAAAAAATAAGTGATAGATCTAAGTTGTCTAGTAAGCTTTCAATTAAAAAGAGAGATCTAGCAAATATTAAAATAATTTCAGCACAATAATTTATTTTAAAATGCTTAAAATATACTTCTAAAATAGATCTAAGAATAAATGATCTTTCAAAATAAGACCAAAGAAGAAATATTTCAAGAAACCAAAAGAAATTTGTAGGAAGCTAAAAATTTCAAAAGTTGAAATAGATCCTACAAATTATCACAAGAGTTTTTCACCAAAAAAAATGATTGAGAAACTTTGATGTGAAAACTAATGTTCAAAGACTAATCCACCAAAAAGTATAAATTAGAAAGAAGAAATAGATGGTGAAAATAGAATGAACAACTAAGAAGTATTAAGATCAAGAAAACAAACTTAAGTAATTTAAAAGGCTTGCTTGAAGATGTTGAAGCTTCCAAACCAAGGATTTGATCTTGCAATATTTGGAGAACACTTGGAAGGAACATTTAAGAGATTTTCTCTTAGATTTGCTAGAGATTTTGAATTTTGAATGAGGGATGCTTTCATGAAGAGAATGAGGGCTATTTATAAGGTCATTTAAAAAATTATTTCAAAGAAATATATTATACAAACCTCATGCTATCATGTGATAATTTAATATTCAATAAAATATAATTTATATTAAACAAATATTAAATTTAGCAAAAAATATTCACATGGGAAAGTCAAAAGTAATCAAATGTAGCTCTTAATATATTCAAAGCATGTAGCATGCATCCATTATTAAAATCGTAATGTTTAAAAAATCATAATAAATTTAATTTTAATGCAAAGTGGGTCATGTAACCGTTATTTTAAAGGAAAAATCCAAGGAACGATGGAGATAAAATCGTATGAATTCTTTGATTAAACAATGACTTTGGCTAAAATACAAAATTTTATATATTTTATTAATTTTGACATGTGACATTTAAAAATTATGATATAATCTATATAATCATAAATATGTTAGTTATCATATAACCAACAAAAAAAATTAATATTAAGTAAATAAAATAATTATACTTAATAGTTATGATCATTTATTACTTTGATAATTTTATTGCTATGTAGAAAAACATATAATTGAATGTTATTTAAATAAAGATTTATATAAATTAACCTCATTAAAATAGTATGTTAGGTTGTGAGCAAATTGATTCATGCCAAAGAACTCATATGAATAGTCATATAACCTAAAATCATGAGCTTCACATTATCCCTTTCATTGTTTTATTCTTGCAATTTCTTCTAACAATTTGTGAGATGTATTGGATATGTAATTAGCAATTGATATATCAAAAAACACATAAAATATTCATTAGAACATCCAAGCATTTTTTATCATCAAAATTAATCAAATTGAACATGAGGCTAATTAAGCCAACAATCTCCCCTTTTGATGATGACAAACTAATGTATTGATTTTGATGAAGGTGCAAATTGACCTTTCATCATAGTTTTTGAAAGAAATTCTAAAAAAAATTTATGCATATGAGATGAATAATGTTGCTCCCCCTAAATGTATGCATTAAATAGACTTAATATTAACCAACATTTTACTCTTCTCCCCTTTTGACAACATCAAAAGTGAGAACAAACTACATACAATTTTAAATATTAGATCTAACATTCCAAGCATGCATCTTAAAGTACAAAAATGTTCTTCTTCGTAAGGGTTTTGTAAAATATCTTCAATTTGTAAATTGGTGCTAAAATTAATATTAACATCACCTTTCAAAACATGATCCCTAATAAAATGATGTCTAGTTTCTATATGCTTGGAGTGTCTGGATAGGATTTTTAGTCAAACTAATAGCACTAGTATTGTCACACTGAACTAGAATGTGATCTTGCTTAATACCAAAATCTTCTTATTGTTGCTTTAACCAAAGGACTGAGAAGACTGCGCATGTACTTGTACCAAAAGGGATAAAGCTACAGAATTTTGTTTTCAAGATGACCAAGACACAAGTGATGATCCTAAAAAATGACATGTGCCAGATGTACTTTTTCTATCTACTTTGTATCCTGCAAAGTCAGCATCAGAATAAGCAACCAAATCACATGATAAAGAATTTTTAGGATACCATAAACCTAACCTAGTAGAGCCTATCAAATAGAAGATACGCTTGACTATTAAATGAGATTCTTTCGGGTTGGCCAAAATGAGCACACAAACTAATAGCAAACATAATATTAGCCTACTAGAAGGTATAAAAGTGAACCTATCATACTCTATAAAGTTTTTGATCAAATTTTCCTAATTCATCTAAATCCAATTTTATAGATGGGCTCATAGGAGTTTTACTAGATTTAAATCTTTTCATGTCAAACCTCTCAAGCAATTCATTTATATACTTAGTTTGACATGAATGTGCCATTTTCTTGTTGCTTCACTTGAAGACCTAAGAAAAAATTAAGTTCTCCCATCATACTCATTTCAAACTCTTTAGACATCAAAGATGAGAACTCATGGCATAAAGATTCATTTGTACTTCCAAATAATATATCATCTACATACACTTGTACCACAATCAAATCATCATCTATGCTCTTAAGGAATAAGGTGGTATCTACTCTTTCTAAATCCATGATCTATCAAAAGTTACTTAACCTATCATACCAAGCACGAGGAGCCTGCTTTTAAACCATATAAGGCTTTCTTTAATTTATACACATGATTTGGAAAATCAAGGCTCTCAAATCTAGGTGGTTGCTCTACAAATACACTTTGGTCAATAAATCCATTCAAAATGCACTTTTGACATCCATTTGAAAAAGTTTAAAATTTCTAAAACAAGCATAAGCAAGTGAGTAACCTGAGTAGCTCTTTACGGTGCAAAAGATTCTTCAAAATCTATACCTTCAACTTGTGTACCCTTGTGCAACTAACCTAGCTTTATTTCTAACAATACAACTGAATCATCTAGCTTATTCTTAAAGATCCATTTTGTTCCAATGACATTTTGATCTTGGGGTCTTGGGACTAATTCCCAAACATCATTTCTTATAAATTGATTCAACTCCTCTTCCATAGCAATAATCCAAAATTATCATTTAATGCTTCTTCTAAATTTTAGGTTCAACCTCGATAAAAATCTGAATGATCTACAACTTCTCTACTATGTCTTCTAGTCATAACTCCTTTTGAAGGATCTCCTATAATTAGTTCCTTTGGATGATTTTATTATATTTCCATTCTTTAGGCAATGAATCATCCATATTATCTTCTAAAGATATTTTCTTAAAGTTATCAATCTCTTCATCAATCACTTCATTTCTAATAGGATCAATCAAATTTTCATCAAAAATAACATGTATTGATTCTTACAATCATTTTTCTTTTATTGTAAACTCTATAAGCTTTAATAGAAGAGAGTATCCTAAGAAAATACCATCATCGATTTGCAATCAAACTTACCTAAATGATCTTTTCCATTATTCAAAATAAAGCATTTACATCCAAATACATGAAAGTGTTCAATCTTAGGCTTCTTTCCAAAAAAACAATTCATAGGGTGTCTTCTTCAAAATTGGTCTAAAATAGATCCTATTCATTTACATAACATGCAATTATTTACTACGCTAAAAATATTTTGGCAATTTATACTCATCAAGCATAGATCTACTTAATTCAATTAATATTCTATTTTTTCTCTCTACTACTCCATTTTGTTGGGGAGTTCTAGGTGCAGAAAAATTATGTCTAATCCCATGTTCATCACAATAATCCTCAAATAATTTATTTTCAAATTTGCCACCATGATCAGTTTGAACCCTATTAATCAAAAGGCCTTGTTCTCTTTGAATATATTTAGAAAACTTTCTAAACTCACCAAAACATCATCCTTGTAAGTTACAAATAAAACCCAAGTATATCTAGAGAAATCATCAACAATCACAAAACCATAATTTTTCCACCTAAGCTAGTGCTAATAGGACCAAATAAATCCATGTGCAATAATAGAGGTCTAGAAGTAGAAATAATATTTTTACTTTTAAATGAGCTTCTAGAATGTTTACCATGAATACATGCATCACAAACATAGTTTGAATGAAAATTTAATTTAGGCAAACCAACTACTAAATCAAGTTTAGCAATTTTATTAAGTGTGTGCATGTTAATATGACATAGTCTCTATGCCATAACCATATATCATCATGAGTGCTTTTAAAACAAAGTAAGTTTAAATTTACATCATGAAAGCTATCTAAATCAATGACATAAATATTTTGTATCTTTTCCCTACTAAAATAACATTATTTTTTTATAATGCAATATGATGCATGGAATACTACATTCAAACCTTTATCACATAATTGACTAATAGAAATTAAATTATGTTTTAATCCTTCTACTAGAAAAACTTTATCTAAAGTGATAGAATTCTTACAAATAGAACCAATGCCAATGATTTTTCCCTTGCATTATCTCCATATGTAACAAATCCTCCATCACTTGATTCTAAAGTTGTGAATTTATCTTTATCTCCGTCATATGTCTTGAACATCCATTAAGTACCACATGCCTTCTTTGATTTTGTTTTGAAGGCATTCCTACAAAATAAACTCACATGTTAACTTTTGGAACCCAAACATGTTTGGGTCCACATTCTAAATTTGAAGTAAGATATTTAGCATGCATGGTTTGTGTAGTGCTTGTACCTTTTGGTACCCATACATAAGATGATTGCTTAGTATTTTGTATTTTTCGTGCATAGTCAAATGAAATATGCCCTTTTTATTGCAATAGTTGCACCAAACATTAGTGTTTGCATATGATTTAGAATGATAATTATAAGGTATATGAGTGGGATGTGTATGATGCAAATAATTTTTATTAAATGTTTTCTTTGATGAAGTATTATAATGAACTTGTGATTTTAAACATAATTCTAATCTTGCTTTTAATAAGATATTCTCTCTTTCAAGTTTACTACAACTAAGGAACAATTTAATAAAGAAGTATTTTTTTTTAAATTATCACATTCATTTTTTAAATCACAAAAATGCATATCTAAATTTTTATGTTCTTTTCTAAGGTTTTGTATTTTCTTTTTAATTTTTATATTCAATAACTAAATCATTAAAAGCATCATCTAATTCATCATAAGATATATCATTACATACCTCTTGAGAATCTAAGTCGATTCTCCATTTTCATAAGACATATGTTGACCTCTTCATCCAGGCTGAGCTTGATTCATTTGAATCTGGATTGGCCCATTATAAAACTCTCTTCTTCTTCTTATGGTACTTTTCTCCTTCATATTTTTATTTTGTTTACATCAATTTCTTTTTTCTTTGATTCAACAAGTTCTGGACAATCACCTTTTATGTGTCCAGGCTTTTTACAATGATAGCAAATGATCCCTTCACCTGTAGGAAATTTCTTAGTTTTATAATTTTTAGATTTTTTATACCTTTGATTCTTCTTCCTTAGCAAGTTCCCAAGCCTTTTGGAAAGCATGACCTCATCACAATCACCATCCGAGCTTGAGGTGTTATGCTCATCACTATCATCAACTTGTAGTGCAATGGCTTTTCCTTTCTCCTTCTCCTTTTTTGTTTGAGTTATCTATCTTATCCCTTTGAGCAATAACTGTTCATGTGCTATCAAAGAACCCAAAAGTGATCAAGTGGATAAGTAGATAAATCTTTAGCTTCACTAATAGTTACTTTAGCTTCCCATTCTTTTGGAAGACATCTAAGAATCTTATAAACTAAGTCTTGATTCCTATATGTTTTCCAAGAGAATGTAATGTGTTAATTATTTTCATAAATCTAGTATGCATCGAAATAGATTGAAGGAGACATATGAAATAACTCATAATCATGAACAAGTCTATTTATGTGAGCATCTCTAACTTCACTAGTTCCTTCATAAGTTATAATAAGTTTATCCCATATTTCTTTTCTGTACTTAACATAGAAATTTTCATGTAATCATCGTAATAAAGCACAATGTAAAGTATTACTAACATTTAATTCATCAAGTTCTCTTTCTATAGACCATTCCTCAAAAGGTTTTTCTACTTTAATGCCATTTACTTCTCTTGGGATGTGTCAACATATACCACATGCATCTTGACCTCTTAAGAATGTACTAATTCTATTTTTCCAATAATCAAATGGTACACTATCTAAAAGTGGAGGTCTATGAGTGGATTGTCCCATAGAATGAACCCTTGTGAAACCTTGTGCCATAGTGAAAAGATTTACTCTTGGATGTTAAGCCTAAAAGAGCCTAGGCTCGATACCAATTTGACAGATAGCACCCAAGAGGGTGGGTAATATTAAAATTTTCAAAACTTAAATTTTAATTTTAAATAGAAAATTAGATTTTGATTTTATAATGATAAGATATAATTCTAAATGCAAAATAAAAATACAATAAAGTAAATAGAGACAAGAGGCACACGATTTTATGTGGTTTAGCCAAACCCCAAAACCCTACGTCACCTAGCCACACAGCTAGAATCCATAAATGAAAATGGTTTACAAAAGTACTCTCTATAGCGAGTGAGTATAACCCCTACAATAATATGTACTCTACAAGGGAGAGTACAACCCCAAAATAAATTTTACAACACAAAAAAAAATACAAAATAATAAATTTTGATAAAGTAAATCTCTCACAAATATACCAAGCAATCAAATTCAAAAGTGATCTCACAACTTATAAATGATCACTTTACAACTTAAAAAATTTGGGCAAAATGCTCACTTAATAAAAATAAATATCTTAAAGTGATCTTACTAGGATGTTTATGTTATTATAATTTGTAGAATAATACAAAATGATTTCAAAATAAATTCACAATATTCTTTTTTCATAATAAAATAAATTTCAGCAAGGAGTAATTTATTTTAACCAAAAAGATTCTTTCAATTAATGCTAATGATCACAAAATAAAAAAATAAGTATATGATAGATCTAAGTTGGCTAGTAAGCTTTCAATTAAAAAGAGAGATCTAGCAAATATGAAAATAATTTCAGCACAATAATTTATTTTAAAATGCTTAAAATATACTTCTAAAATAGATCTAAGAATAAATGATCTTTCAAAATAAGACCAAAGAAGAAATATTTCAAGGAACCAAAAGAAATTTGTAGGAAGCTAAAAATTTCAGCAAGTTGAAATAGATCAACCAGAAACTTTGATGTGAAAATGTTCAAAGACTAATCCACCAAAAGTATAAATTAGAAAGAAGAAATAGATGGTGAAAATAGCATGAACAACTAAAGTATTAAGATCAAGAAAACAAACTTAAGTAATTTAAAAGGCTTAGTTGAAGATGTTGAAGCTTCCAAACCAAGGATTTGATCTTGCAATATTTGGAGAACACTTGGAAGGAACATTTAAGAGATTTTCTCTTAGATTTGCTGGAGATTTTGAATTTTGAATGAGGGATGCTTTCATGAAGAGAATGAGGGCTATTTATAGGCAAGAAGGTCATTTAAAAATTATTTCAAAGAAATATATTATACAAACCTCATGCTATCATGTAATAATTTAATATTCAATAACAATATAATTTATACAAATATTAAATTTAGCAGCAAAAATTCGGCTATTCACATGGGAAAGTCAAAAGTAATCAAATGTAGCTCTTAATATATTCAAATGTAGCATGCATCCATTATTAAAATCAGGTAATGTTTAAAAATCATAATAAATTCAATTTTAATGCAAAGTGGGTCATGTAACCACTTATTTTAAAGGAAAAAATCCAAGGAATCCGATGGAGATAAAATCAGATATGAATTCTTTGATTAAACAATGACTTTGGCTAAAATACAAAATTTTATATATTTTTGTTAATTTTGACATGTGACATTTAAAAATTATGATATAATCTATATATAATCATAAATGTGTTAGTTATCATTTAACCAGAAAATTAAATTAAAATACCTAATTATATTAAGTAAATAAAATAATTATACTTAATAGTTATGATCATTTATTACTTTGACAATTTTATTGCTATGTAGAAAAAACATATAATTGAATGTTATTTAAATAAAGATTTATATAAATTAATTTCATTAAAATAGTATGTTAGGTTGTGAGCAAATTGATTCATGCCAAAGAACTCATATGAATAGTCATATAACCTAAAATCACATTATCCCTTTCATTCTTTTATTCTTGCAATTTCTTCTAACAATTTGTGAGATGTATTGGATATTAAGCAATTGATATATAAAACACATAAAATATTCATTAGAACATCCAAGCATTTGTTTGTTATCATCAAAATTAATCAAATTGAACATGAGGCTAATTAAATGATCCATGAGGGCCGTTTGTCATTGAGAAGGAAGAAGGCCTTCATCATAACTTACATAGCACCAATAATTTACATATGGAAACCTTATTTGCATGTATTAAAATTGGTTTAGCAATTTCTAATCTTAAATTAAAAGATCAAATGAAAAGAAGCGTCTACTTGGCGAAAATAGCTTCTAAGAATAATTCAATGACCCTCAGTACGTCCTTTATCTTCTAAACACAAGGGAAAAGCATGAAATACTATTTTTCCTAAACATGAAAAATCACGTCATAAAAATGTGACAAATTCATGACAAAATTACTCGTCCTCGGTTCTAAAACCAAAGAGACAAGAGAAATAAAATGTTACAAATGTGGTGATGGTCATTATTAAAACAAATGGGCTGTCAAGATGAAGTTAAATGAACTTAATTAAACAAATGAAAATTTTGCTTATGTCTCGATTAAAGAGAATCAAGAAGAAGAAGAACATATTTCATCTTCATCCTCATCGATTGATGTCGATAAATCTAACTATTGCAAATACTTCCAGATAGATTATTATAAAAATATAATAAATATCAATGCGTATCACTCACGAGCAAAAATTAATTAAATTTTTAGCACAAGTTGAAGATGATTCAACTCGTGATAAAATTATCGATCTTCTTAATGATAAGAAGAAAGATAAACTAAAAAAATTTAATTACAAGCCTCCTATATACTCCTTATCTAAAGTATTTAAGAAAAAATCTGAGACAAGTACATCATCTTCTAATTTAGCTTCTTTAGGAGAGCTAAAAACTGAATTAAAGAAATTAAAATTAGAAGTTCAACAAATTAAAGGCGAGAGAAAATGAATAGTCATCTAATGGATCTTGAAATTAATCGAGATGCCCAATTCATTTGAAAATATCGATTCTAATCCGAACGGTTTCTTACAAAATATTCAAAGAAATATACCGAATTGTATATTTCCATCAAATTAATTATAAATAAATAATTTATTTTACCAAATTTAATTGCTCTAGTTGATAGTGAGCGATTTAAATTGTATACAAAGGAATAATTCCTTCTAAATATTTTGAAAACTAGCCGGTTAAAGCGTGCGGTGAGTCTTTACAAATTAAGTATAAATCATCTCGTGGTGTCAAGATGATATTTGTATTCAAATGCCTTTTATTTTAGTCAAATTTGACACACATTATTTTAGAAACTTCTTTCTTCTTAAAATAATATCTAGAATTGATGATATTGGTGCTTTTGGGATAAAGAAATCACATTCCGTTTTATCACTAATCCTAAAGAAATTATCATAAATGAAATGAATAGGCTTAATAATAAGTCTATGCATATAAATTATTTACAAGAAGAAATTGCTAGTTTAACTTTTAAACAACAAATTTTTTTCCCAAAATTCAAAGAAAAAATTCAAAATCACCACCAAAAATTTCAAAAGGAAGTTTGTGGTGAACAATCTACGGGAAAGAAGACTCATGTAGTAGATCTGCCATACATTGATAATTTCAATGAACGAGACATTCTCACTAAAGCTCATCCTTGTTAGATTAACGAGAACTACCTTGCTTTATGCAAAGAAGAGATTGTTGATTTATTAAAGAAAGGAATAATTACAATCCTCTCTTGGGCATGCGTATTCATGTTATTGAGAAAGGAAAAGAGTGACTTGTAATTAATTACAAGCGTTAAACAAAATTTTAAAATGGATCGAGATATTTAATTCTAATAAAAGGATTTATTAAATAGATTGCATAATGCAAAAATATTTTCCAAATTTGATTTAAAATCGAGGATATTGGCGGTCAGGATAAAAGAATCGGATCATATAAAACATTCTGATTGCGGACATTACGAATAGAGCGTAATGCCCTTTGGTTTAAAAAATGCACTTTCTTTATATCATGAATGATATATTTAAAGATTATTTTAAATATATTTTAGTCTATGATGATGTTACGGTGTTCTCAAATAATATTGATGAACACTTCATCTAAAATATTTAAATGGTTAATTTTAAAAATAGATTAGTCATTTGAGCCATCAAATTATTTAAATAAGATTTTAGCGATAACTTGCATTCAAAATTTAACTCATTCATTTTTTTTTTTATATATTTTTAGTTTCTAAAGACAAATAAATTTAACATAATCTAAATAATTTCTATCATCTTCACCAACTTCTATTTTAATTTCCTAATTGTTCAAATAGATTCTATCTCAAAATATAGTTCTATTAGATTATTTTGATCTTGCCATAGATAATATATAATCTAAAATTTTAAGGACCGTTAGAGATCTTTTTTGTTTTTTGTTTCTTATTATTATTTTTTTATGTTTTATTTTAAAGTAAAATATATTTAATTGTAATTGTTATTTTTAAAAAATATTTAAAATATCTAAAAGTTGTTTTGACTTTTGAGTGTTTTAAAATAAAATTATTTATTTTAGAAATAATTAAAAAACATTAAACAAATATATTATTTTAAAATATCATAAAAAGAAAAACAAAATACAAAATAAAATTTATCCCAAATAGCCTTAGTATTTCTAAGCCTTCCTTTTAAAATATTTCTTGAGTTATTTAGTGTTTGATTTTTGTTTCATTTTTCTTAAAAGATTTAAATAGAATAAATCGAATAAATTAAAATTAGTTAAAAGTTTAATATAAATATATAATTTTGATTGTAAATGTTTAATTATTTGTATAGATTTATAGATTTTTTATTGTGAAGAAATTTTAATGTATAAAATTTATTAGATTGTTTTAATTAATTAGTTTATTAAATAAATAAATTTTTTTATATGCTATTCGGTTTTAATTGAAAATCATCGAATAAATTGAATTATAGTTTGGTTTGATTAGTTTGATTTTATATGTTATTTGGATTGTTCGATTATTTTAAGTTATTTTTTTTATTTGGTTTGTTTGGTTTAACAAAAAAATTCAATCGATCAAATGCTCAAACTGTAATTTAGAACATGAGAATTAGAAGTCATTAATAGATGATGAGTGTCATTCTATTAATGTTAATTGACAAGTATCATTAGATGATGGTGATGATGACTACTGATATTGATCAATTAATCTGCGTTAGATGATATTGGGCAAAGCTTTAAGATTTTATGTAGATATCATATTTCTTATTACAAAAATTCATATCTTTATTGTGTAACAATATGGCTTAATTATAATTTATGTTTGGAGTTCTTTTAATTTTTTGACAACAAAATTTACCACTAGAGTTTTGAAAACATTAGACATAAAAATCATAATTTTAAAATAATTTCTAATATATGACCACTCTATGGTCAGCACTATAAACCTCTCCTAGGATTCTAAGAAGATTTTTTTTAAAAAAATGTAGCTTAAAGTTATCTAAAGTGTTCAAAAGTATTTACATTAAAAAAATAATTCTTAGGATATGAAAACACCTAAAAGGTATATATGAGAATGATATTAGATAATTAATCCTTAAGTTAATATGATACTAGTGCACAAAGCTCAATCCTTAGAGACATGTAACTTGCCATAATTTGGCCATTTCTGGTTTTTATTTTCTTAGGGCATTTACATATCTAATATCTAAATTTTGATATTTATATATATAGCACACAAATCTTTAATATTATATAAAAATAACACCTTTATTATTTTTACAAGCATACCAAAGGTGTTATATTTATAAATATTAAATTTTGGTGTCAGATATGTAAAAATATAAGAATTATGTGATATATATATATATATATATATATATATATATATATATATATATATATATATATATATATATATATATATATATATATATATATATATATATATATATATATATATATATATATATATATATATATATATTTATATATATATAAATTTTCCTTTTTTTAACCTTTGAACTTCAATTTTTTTTGTTTAAAAAAGTTTGGTTATACAAGCTTTGGAATTTTAAAATTTGATAAAAAATATTTAGAAATTTTCAAAATTCTAAAATATTATTTCCCTCCTAAAAATCAAATTCTGTCTCTATGGTCCAATGTAAAAGCTATCACAATTTTTTCTTTGGTTATATTATTTATTTAAAAATTAGCCACATATTATTTTGTGAGAGATATAACTATGACTGACCGCAAAGATTCATAATTTCTATATTGAATGAATTTAAACTATGATATATATATTTTAGGTTCATTTGAAGCCATATGATAGCACAAATTGACATAGGGTCATTGTCCATAAAGGGATTTTTCATGTAATGCACATACTGTTTGATCTTAGATTGGATAATCAAGGTAAATCTATACTTAACCTAAGGTTAATCTCTATAGTTAATTGAGAAAAAAGCATCATAAAGATATAACTCTATGAGGATAATATATCATAAATTCAACCTTCAAGTGGAAGAATATTATGTTATAAAGAATAATTGTTTAAAGTCTCACTTATATAATTGTAATTTTTTGGATAATTTTTATGAATAATTCCTAGTAAAATCTTTTAGAAGAATAGATAAATGGTGATTTTAAATTTGAAACTTAGGCAAAGTTTGTTTGATTTAGGGTTAAACTCTTGGCATAATAGTCTCCTCAAACTTGTTATGATTAATTGCTTAAGCATAATTAAGGCCAAGAAGAGTTTAAAATTAAGGAAAAAAAAAACATTGCAACCTTTAGATTGATTGCCTTTGTTTCTTTAGTTCTTCCTAGTTATTATGATCCTACTACTCCAATTCACTACTAGCAAATATTTTTGATTAAAGCGGGAACAAATCTATTGAGATATAATCCATGAAATTTCCACACTTTTCGATATTTTTTTGCAACTATCGTTGACATGATCAACATGTTCTTGAACAATTCAACCAACTCTTAGAGCTTCTTCTATTTCTTAATTTTATCTACATGAACTTCATCAAGAGATTGAGGACATAAAGTCAAAATGTGAAGCTATTTAGTCTACAAAGTTCATGTTTGGTGGATTAAGTACCTTCCTTAGCTTTAAAGTTGTTAATTGCTTGAAGAAGTTTATACTTCACCACACTTTGTCTTCTTACTATTTTTTACTATCGTTGGTGACAACCTGGCATCATCATCCTCAAAAGTTTAGAAATTATATAACCATATGCCCCAGTTTCTTCTTCCCAAATCTTAGTCTCGCCATGGACTTCTCCACATCCATTGTTGATAATTGTCGATAAGATGAGATGAAATGCGTCCATTTGATCAATTTAAAAAGAGATTGATGTGTTTTCATTTGATATGCAAAATCTCCTCTTGCCTAGCTTTTATATCATTTGTGTTGTTTTCTACCTCCTTATTTTCAAGTAGCTTAATAGACTTGCCTACTCCACACTTCTCTTGCTTTGATTATAGTTATTTGATTCTTGTATCAAATTCAATCATTTAGCCAACTTGGTCATGTGAAAAATTTACTTACAACTAATGCAATGAGATGGCGATGTAATGGCATGTTGTTAGATATTTTTTAAATTTTAAATTTTATTACATACAAACATAAATTATGATTGATCAATGACTTCTATTTTATGTTTAAAAAAATTAGGTTAGTGTATTTATTTTTAAATTTTTGAAAACACATATGAGATATTTTCACATATTTTGAATCAATATTATGAAAATAAAAGATAAATGCAAGTTTTATTATATTTTAAAAATTAAAATAAAGATTTTAGTTGATGATACAATTTGAATAACCTATAAACAAAAAAAAAATGTATTATTTATTTGATTAGTAAAATTGATTAATTTTAATGTTACACTTGGTACCCCCAATTTCTTCATTTCCCGTGATGCTTTATTAATTTCAGTTAGATGAACTTATTATTATAGTGCTTTGAACAAGCTCATGCATCGATCGTAGATTCGTCCGATCAACAACCCTAAAGCAAGTGTACTCGATGATTCAAACATACTGGTTACTAAAACCCTAGAGGACCGCCACTCATGCTGCAATAGCTACAATATCTTCACCAGCTTCTTCGAGAGTCGTCGGATCAACTATCTCAAACCGGCACCTTATCACGGATTCCACACTGCGCCTCCTCGAAGGTGAAAATTTAGTGTGCGAAGAAAGGACAAGGATGGTGATTAGTCGTTTCCTTGGAACGGATGATGTTAAGGAAAGGTCGAGTAGAGAATGGGGTTGATGAAGCTCCATCGATTGGGTCCTTGGAGGCTGGCGGTGGAGGGCTTTGAAGGATCCAGATGGCCGAAGTGGAGAAGGTGTTGCATCTTTAACGTGGAAGAGAGAGTTTTTTTTTTAGAGAATGAGTCATTATTGGGATCTTGATTTATTTTAGTCTCCATCAGATAGAATAAGAATTGAACTAGTCTTGTAAGAAACATGGTCTTTATAGCTTGGAGGCTACATTCCATGAAGCGATGTTTGAGAGAAGAGCTAAGTCGATTAAATGGGTTAGCATGCCACTTTGATGAGTGTTTATTGACTTAGATTAAGAATTCTTAGCTTTTGAGGTGTTCTTGGAGGTCATGGCTTCAAAAGCAGTCCGGTTAAAGAAATGACAGACAAGGTGAGTTTTTTTCAGGATAGAACACTTGAAGGAGGAGGTGGATCCATGGGAATTTGTGAGTTTAAATAAGACCAGGTGCAGGAGGGAGGGATTTAGATCCTCAAGTAAACCTTTGGAAGTTTGGGGCATTATGATAGTGTGGTGAAGTGAGAAAGTGTGTCATTTGATATTTGTATTTGGTCTTGTTTTGGAGATTTACAATGAAAAGTTGTATTTTTTAATCGATTTGATAGTGTGTCTGAGGAAGATTATGATCCGATTTTTTTAAATAAAAAAATTATAATATTCGTAATTTTTAAGCAATAATTTTTTTATTTTTTATAATAATTTTATCATTATATTTTATTTTTTTAAAATCAAATCAAAATTTTGAGCTGATAAGATTATTGATAGAGAAATAAATATGGAGTTTAAGTTACATAAAATGAAAGATCAATTTTAAATTAAACTATTTAATATATAATTAATTATTCAAAAGTTATGTTTTTAACTATTATAAATAATTTAATTAAAAAAATTCCTTGGATAATTACTAAAATTAATTGATTTTAAAATTAAAATTAACGATTCTTGCTACTAAAATAGAATACAACTTTAATTATTGATCTATTTCAAAATAAACCGTTTTCAAATGAAAAAGTGATTATTATTAAATAAATTTATATATTAATAATTTTAATTTAGCTTATTATCAGAATAACATAATAATAACTTGATTGTCTTTTTAAAACAATCTCTTTCACAAAAATAATTAAAATAATTAAAAATTCTCCTCGAAAAACTTTGAAATGATAACATACATCCATTTCAAAATATAGCTCTCATAAATTTCTTTTATTTTTAAAATTTATCAATTTATTAAATAAAAATATTCTTTATTTTAAAATGATATATCATATATTTATTTAATAAATCCTCTCTCATATTATATAAACCAATATGCTTACATCAAAGATTTAATGAAATAAAGAAGATTTTTATGTCTTAGTTTTGTATTAAGATCTCACACACAAAATATATAAATAAAAAAAGCACATAAACATTATAACTTTTATGTGAAAAACCTTAAAAGAAAAAAAAAACATTGGGCTTAGCCTAATTTAAAAAATTTCTATATAAATGAAGTTATATGAGTTTGTTTTTTCCTATAATTGGGGAAGACAGTGATATAAGATTGGGAGCATCTATTTGATCTCTTATGATTCTAGTAGAAGTAGTTGAGGATGATGATGTTGGTCGAGTAATGGTGGTTAAGTGATGATAGTAAAATCGATGGTCAGGAGACAATGATAGGAGATGACAATAGTTGTACAATAGCAATTGGGCAATGGTGGTCAAATTATGACAATTAAACAATGATGGTCAAGCAATGACAATTGAATGATGGTGATTATTAGGATAGCAAGGCGATGAAATGCATTACAATTGGATGACAATGGTGGTGAATAACAACATGGGCAAATGCATTTTGATGGTTGTTTTCATCAATGTTGACCATCGAGAAGAGTTTTAGAGTTCTTTAGATCCCAAGCTTTCTTCAATTTCAAGTCTCAACCCCTCTATATATGAAGAATGGAGTCTATAAGCTCTCTTTCACTCCATGTCTCAACCTTCTATATATAAAGAATGGAGTCTATTTATAATTTTAAGAATAACACTCTAATTATTTTTTGTCAAAGTTTCAAATACTCCATCAAATTATTTTGATTCCTTTGATCATGGAATATTTATTTAATATTTAAGTATTATAATGACCTCAAAATCAGTAAGTTTAAAATCATTGAACTCCTCTTAATAAGATGCTTAGTTCGACTAATAAAATACAATATTTGAAGATTATTTAACTCTTCAACTAGTGTCTCAAAAATTTTAATCATATTTTAAATGTTTGATTTGAGCTTCATTGAATTCACATTACACTATTTTTAGTATCATTAAATTTGTCATGTTATGGTGCTCTTTTGACTTTAAATTTAGTAAAATTTAAGTTTGAATGGTCTTAAGCTTAATTTTCAAAATTTTAATTCAAATTATACATTAAGATTCATATTTTATCAATTAGATTTTTCATAATGTATCATTTGCCCTTATATATATATATATATATATATATATATATATATATATATATATATATATATATATATATATATATATATATATCTTAAGTCTTTAAGAAAATTTATGGCATGAAACTATAGTTTCAAAAAATTACTGAAGTAAATTCTCATATACTATAATTTCACCTTTCTATGTAGGTGCAATCATTAGAACAAAATTGCTCTAAAAAAATAGTTTCAAAATTCTTAAAGTGGCTGTTGATTGTAGTGACTTTGTTGGGCTTTCAAAGTGCTAAAATTAAGTTCATGAAGTCAAAATATATATTTTAATAACCCAATAAATGGCCAATTTACACTTTGGTCCAAAATAAGGCTCTACATAAGCTTGCCTTTTAGCTTGATATCGATGTCTAATGTTAATCAAAATTAGTGATGATAAACATCGACATGAGTTTTGATTCCATTGAAATAATTTGAAATGTGTTGCAATTAAAACAAAATTTGCATTATTTACAACAAACTTGAGAGAAGAGACCAATTAGAAGGCGATGTAAGATTTTGAAGATTTGAAGATTGTTGAAGATTTCAAGAAAAAAAACCTTGGTGATATTAAAGAATATATTAAAGTTCAAAATATTGAATAATTTTGAATATGACTTTAAACTAAAGCTTCTTATTTATCCAATTATTGAATGGTTGTTTTAAGCTTGATTAAAATTTTTAATCAAATGGTTAAAGGCGATGAATTATCAATTATTATATAAGAATGATTTGTACTTTTGAAAATTTACCTCTCATATGACCTTTAGATGTCTTTAAAACATATTTGTGATCTTTTAATTCACCACATCCTTTAGATGTATTGAAGTTCTCTCACCAATACACCCCTTTGAAGGTCTTGCTTATCTTCAATAAACTCTACATCAAAAATTACATCATGAAATAAACATCTACGTTTATTTCAACCACTAATTCAATCATAAAGTCTCTCATTGTCATTCGCCACCATTCTTATAATAAGAAGGGGATCAGCGATTGAACAAATGAGAATTAGAACCATCATCGATGGATGATGGACATTTGTTAATATTGATGTTAATTGACAAGTGACATGTTCATCAACAATCAATGTTAGGTGTTATCAAACAAAACTTTTAAATTTTCTACCTATATTTCTCAATACTAAAATCATTTCTTAAATGTGTAAAAGTATGGCTTAGTTATAAATTTATGTAGGAACACTAGTCTTTTTTATCAAAAATTTGGACACTTTGATGATCCAAAAAATACAATGTGAATATTGAAATGCTATTTTACATATCTTACAACTTCTAGTAACTTTAAATTGACCTATCTTTGGGCATATGAAATTCATCATCAAAATGCTCAAGTTAACTATCATCAAATAAAATTTTGAGGGCGTTTGGCCATAATTAACTTGAAAAAAATTCTAAATACAATTCTTTGTGTTTTACATAGACCCATATGGACTTCAAATGAGGTGTTATTGATATTGTTAGTTTTATCTCACCAAATTATGTTATGTGAGTAATATGACTATTGAAGAGAAAGATTGAATGATCTCAAAATTAATTATTTAAATTTATGGCCTTAATATTTAGGTGAGTAAAGATCTAATAAATACTTCTAAATTTATACTTGATCATATGAATGTTTTGTGATATATTAGTTAACTATATTTGGATTTATCTATAATTAAATTAAAGCTGTCCAAATTAAAGTCTATTTAAGCTTTTGTTTTGGTTTGAAAAGTAGTTTAATTGATTTAGTTATTGAATATTTTGACTATAACTATTTGGTTTTATTTATAAACCAAAGCATCTAAATAACTAAATTCACCCTAATTTAAAGTAGTTAGTTCAAATGGAAGCCATTGGTTTATTTAATGTTTGTTCATATAGATTAATTCTAGTTTAGATTAGTCAAGGGGAGATTCAAAGTATAATTGAAATAAATTTATTGGGTTAATGCTTAATCAAGATATTGGTGATGATTGAGTTAAGTTTGGTGAACTTGACTAGCAATATGGAGTGAAGTGAGTTTTTAAGTTCTAGTGTCTTATTAGGCTTAAATCAATTTGATTTTAATGTAACTTTAAGCCAAATAGAACATCTAGTTTTAGGTCATTAGCTTCAACTCAAGTAGATTAACTATCTTTATAAGAGTATGTATAATCTTAGGTTTTACTAATTATGATATAATATAGGGTTTATAATAGTTTAAAAGGTCTAATTAGACTACTAGGCCACCTAAAATTTAAAAAAATGTTAAGATGGGTTAAGGATCTAAACTCTTCATATAAGTTTATTAAGAGAAAATTTTTAAGAGAAGGCCACTAAAAGCTATATTAGGTGTGTTAGGGTTATCTGAGTTTAGGATATAATCTAAAACTTATAAGATCATAGGTGGATTACTAGATTGTTAAGCTTACTTGGGGTCTTGGGTGGAATCACCAATTAAGAGCTTTTCATTTAGTATCATCTAAGTAACATATGCTAGAAGCTTGGTCATACGATCAGTGGTTGAGCTAAATCTAAGCTAAAAAAAAATTTAACATGAGATATTTATAAAACTTTTGACATTATGATTTGTCACTTCATTGTAATAGAGATGCAATGGAGTAAAGGCAATGGTGGCAAGTAGATTGTGGGAAGCTTAATGCCGAAGTGGTTGGTTGTACATACATAGGTATGCAAGACAACAATAAAAAGCTTTAACCAAGTTGAAGAACATAACATGTAATAGTAGAGCAATTGAAGGAGAGAACATCATGTGGTAGCATGGAGTAAAAGCAATAAATGTGCATGATTCTTTAACACATCAACATAATTTGAATACTTTAATTAGATTAATAATTTTTTGCTTTTTTTAGTATAGGAATTAATAATTTATATGGGCTTTTGAGTGTGCTTTAGAGGCAATTTTAAATAATAAAATGACCACTCATTATGTGCTCTCATATGTCAAATTTAGATCCATAATCATTAGAAATTATGCCTACACATATGATTGAGATTATACTAAAATTTAAGATTATATTTAAAGATTAAACTAATAACTTGATAAAAGCTTCATTTGGTAAAGATAACATCAATTGTTGCTAATAAGTATCGAAATGAAAAGTTGATTTAACTAAATAAAAAAATTATAGCACTCTAAAATTCTAGATTTATGAAAATGGATTAGCCACCAAAATAACAAATTAGAAAAAAAAGAAGAATAAATAATTCCCAAGAAAGTGAGAAATGGAGGTGATACAATGAATAAACAATTGGGATATTTACATACATAGCACATAATTCTTATGCATTTGCACATCAAAATTTAAAGATTAATATTTACAATTATAGCACTTTTCTTTGCATAAAAAGTGCATTTCACTTTAATAGATTAATAATGGTGGTATGTTTTCTACAATATTAAAAATTTAGTTGATATTTATGTAAAAAAGAAGTTTTGAAGGTTAGATATGAAAATATTTAAAATTGTGTGCCATGAATGTACATGCCCTAAACAATTTTGTAGAAATCTTAAGTGATTGGATAAGCACAAGTTTTTGAAGATCTATTAATTTTGAGATACATAACCGACTTATATAAATTATAGATTAAAAGGAGATAAATATAATATTAATGATTAATATTTAATATTGAAATTTAAAAGTTGAGATAGAAATTTGGTGGGAACATAAGTTTTTCTTAGCTTAATTTTGATGAATAAAAAGCAAAATATCAAATATATATTTTGGTTGTATATTTCTTTTTTGATAAATAAAATATGTTTGTTTACGTTTTATCTTTATTTTCATCAAATTTTCAAAAAATAATAATATTTTTAGGGGCTTTGACATACACTATCACCCTTACATATTTACAAATTAACCATTTTTAACAAGAAAATTTTAAATTGGTCAAATATTGAAATTCATAAAATCAACCCATATTTTTCATTTTAGAAAAATTCATAATATTTTGATCGTGGCATGCGCAAATACATGAGTCTCATAGGATGAGGATCTTGTAATTCTTGAAAAAGGTTTTGAACTTCTAATTTTAGTTTCTTTAATTCAATTTTTAGCTCTGCTAAAGAAGCTGAATTAGAAGAGGATGAACTTGCCTCAGATTTCTTCTTAAATACTTGATAAGGGTATATAGGAGGCTTGTAATTAAATTTTCTAATTTATCTTTCTTCTTAATATTAAGAAGATTGATAATTTTATTCATCTTCAACTTGTGCTAAAAGTTTAATTAATTGGTCTTTTTTGCTCATGGGTGGCGATATACGATGGCGGGAAGAACTAAGGAGAGTACAAGGAGAATAGAAGAGAAGAGGAGAAGGAAAAGCAGCACACATAATACAGATAGAGCCTCCTTATATAGGGGTGGAGGCCAGGAGAGACTTTAAAACAAAGGTACAATTATTAAACAAAGAAAGCGTTGCTTAGAAGTTAAGAAACAGTATAATTATTAAATAAAAACTTTGCTGTTAAGCAAAGCTACTATTATTAAATAAAAAAGATACTTTGCTTAAAGGCTAAGCAAAGGTCAATATTATAAGATGCTACTTTTGGAAAGTAGCAATTATTTCTTTGGTGGGACCCACTTTATGTAAAGTAGGTTCTTTGGTGAAGATAAGCACTACTTTTGGAAAGTAGCAATTATTTTATTTCGGTGGGTGCTTTATGAATTTAAGTTTCTCCTGGATTCCATCGATCAGAAGACTTCTTATCATGAATATAGATGTGATTAAACACCTTGGCGAGTTGATTTAGTAGATTTTTTTGAGGCGTTCCTTATGTTGAATCTGGTCTCATGAGGATAATGTCTTTTGATGCTTTGTAGTACCTCGTCTGCTCTCAAAATCCATAGTTTTGAGGATCGTGAATAAGCTTTAATAATGGCTTTAATTTGCTTGAGCTTATCCTCAATGTTGATTGAATTCCACCATTTTAGTAAAAATTGTCTTTGAAGGACCAACTAATTGAAGGGGTCCTTTCCAAGTATAACATTCTAGCTCCAAATCCATGGGATTTGGCAGTCCATGAAGAAATGAGCAAGATTTTGTCCTTGAATCATTTTTTTGGGATTAATAGCCCTCATTTTGGGGGCAGCTTCCATCCAATCATTGAAGACTTCTTTGATTGGATCTGGAAGAATATTTAATTCTGCTCCAAAATAGTTCCACCATCTGAAGAACTATGTTGGAAGTTCTTTGTTGATAATATCTTTGTTCATTATGAACATCCATGAATGCCTTCGTTTTTCATTGAGAAAGAAGAAGGCATTCATCATAGCTTACACATAGCACCAATAATTTATGCCAATTTTGAACTATAAATTAGTGGAGGATAAGAATTCACTTTTCTCTTGGAATGGAGTTAGACCCCATTCGCTTTGATGAAAGATCTTTTGTATAATGCATTTGTTATACAAAATTGTATGATTAGTCGATCCGAACATGATTAATCTCAATACACTTTAATTGTATTAAGATTTTTTCATAATTTTCTCTTAAGATTAGATTCAAATGGGAAAGGATTGTTTCCCAAATATCTTTCAAATAAGGGATTATTTATTGAATAATTAGAGGATTAATTTCAATAATATTCTATTTTATTTCTTTAGAAATAAAGAGGTTCTTTACAACAACTTTTAGGGATGGTGTTGCGACTTTTTTAGAGGGTTCACCCTTTTAGTAGTTGAAGAGGAAGTACCATAAAGATAAGTTTGCAAATTGATCATGCCAATTGAATTGGCGGATCTTTGCCATTAGGCGACCATGGTGACCTCCATGAAAAGAAAGACATCCTCGGTTAGTAGTCATTCTTCATGTGGGGTGATCCACCCTATGAAGAATTCACGGGTCAAAAAAATCGGAAGAGAATTTTCATTACCTTTAATGAATTCGATGTCAAAATCAAAGACAAAGAGCTGCGATTTCCATGATGCAAGAATTCACAGTTGAATTGCTCACAGAATTTGTCAAGCTGTTTGTGCTCAAGTAGACATTCTCTTTTCATTTGATCTTTTAATTTAAGATCAGAGCAGATTGCTAAACCAGTTTTAATACATGCAGAAATAAGATTTCCATATGTAAGGGTTTCATATGGGATGGTTCCATCGTAAAGACGAAGAAAAACCTTAACCTTTTTTGCAAATAGATTAGGAAGGCCTTCAATGAATTTTTGCTTCCAGTGAAGGCTATTGGCATCATAAAGTGTCATAACGCGTGCTAGAAATATATCCTTGTACCATCGAAAATGGGTTAAGGATGGACATCTTAATTTCTGGAGTAAGGAGCGAGTTTTTTCTCCTTGATCTCCAATGGATCTAGCAAAATGATCTATAATAGTTTGGAGAAGATTATAGACTTAATTTTCATTAGGTTTTTGCTATTCTTTTGGAAGATCCTTAGTACTTAAGTCAATTTCCCTAAGGAGGTCTTCCCTTTGAGGAACAGTGAGAAAATTATCCCACCATCCTTTGAGTTCAGATAATGAAATGATGGCTGCGATAATATGTGGTTTTGCTTGATGTAGATTGAGCAGTAGGTATAAGCATTCGATGAAGGGTATGAATGATTTGATGTTCAGAAAGTCCATCAATAATCCATTCATATAAAGAATCTCCATCATAGGAATTTCCTATGAAATGAGTATCTTTTTGAAATAATAAATTAGAGGGAGTGGGTTTTTTATAATAATGTTGTTCCAAATTTTTCTTGGGATAAGAAAGTTTTTGGATATCAAAAGGAGGATGAGGAACTTGTAATTCTTGAAAAGGTTTGAACTTTTCAATATTACTTGATTGATGTCGGTTTTGATTGAGGATTCAATTGAATCTTCATCCCTTGACTAATATCTTCAAGAGCTCTACATACTTTTCACTTAAGTTTAGAATCAAATTCAATGTCTTGAAGAGAGTCTAACTTAAGAGCGGTTTAGGTGGTGGTTAAATAAAGGTTTCACAAATGGGTTTATACTAGTGGAAGCTTTTTTTTCTTTAGTTTGGGCTAGAAACCTTTTATTTAAGCATCTGATCGATTTTAGACTCTAGGCTAAAAAGATGATCAGTGATTATTTGAAGTATACTATTACTATAATTAAGTTATTTAATTATAGTAATAAATTCTTTTAGAATTTGTGGATCGAACTTAGAAGGTACTAATTCTAAGGTTTATCATCCACCATTTTTTACAACGATGGAGGATAAGATGCTTCAATTATTTTTTCACATTTTGCCATTTTTGGTAGTTAAAATAGCAACTTGAGGATTGAGCATAGTAGCTACAAAATGTGCTGAAAGGAATTGTTGCTTTGGCTTGACTATTTCTTTCTCTCATTTTCTCAAAATATAAATCATTTATTTCAGATGTTGGTCTTGAGAAGTAAAACTTCTATACCAAGTACAAAATTATCATACTTTGGTTGGAAGTATTCCTTGAGAACAACCTCTAGTCTTAGAACCTATTTGTAGCTAGCATTTAAAGTTCATTTTGGATGGAGTGGGAGATTGATTTTCTCTCTTGGATGATAGATATGATTTTTATTTAGGGTGAAGGGCCTCGATGGTTGAGTGTGTGAACCATCCGATCTGACTTCTCACGAGGTTTGAAGGGATAGAAACCACAGGAAGTGTAATGGATGGCGAGGGTTGAATCGAACTTCAACACCATCAGTTTGTAGTTCCAATTGATAAATGATAGTTTATCAATTTTGGGAGAACCATCTATTTGGGTCTTCTTCTTTTTCATTTCAAAGTTCTTGATTAAATTATTATTTCTCCTATTCGTTAGAAGTTACTTAAAAGAAGTAGAAGCCATATTACCAAAAATGGGAAAAGGAGAGAGAATATGATGAGGAGAATTTGAAATAAATCACACAAGGATAAAACAAACTAAGTATAAATCCAAGAGAATTATCTTCCATACCAACAAAAATAGGACTTACAACCCTTTCAAGCCCACGCAATGGGATTTACATTTCATGAAGATGGGAATATAAACTTCTACTAGAATTATATGGTCACACAAAGAAGACTTATCACCTATCAAGCATCATTAAAGAGATGGCCATTCTAAGATGGGATAAAGCCATGGAATGATCAAAAATCTTCATCCAAAGCATGGTAAAATGTAACAAAAAATCTCTAACATCCTTCCCTTCCCCAGGGATTTACCCCATTGTGGCTCTGGCACCAGACTTAAACCAGGACTTGCAAAAGTAAGATTTATTAGATTTATAAGAATCAGATGATGAAGAAGATGAAATATCGATGTTCTTAATGATAAGAAGAAAGATAAATTAAAAAAATTTAATTACAAGCCTCCTATATACTCCTTATCGGAAGTATTTAAGAAAAAATCTGAGGCAAGTTTATCATCTTCTAATTTAGCTTTTCTTTAGTAGAGCTAAAAACTGAAATAAAGAAACTCAAATTAGAAGTTCAGCAAATTAAAGCTGAGCAAGAGCAAATGAATGGTCATCTAATAGATCTTGAAATTAATCGAAGATCCAATTCATTTGAAAATATAGCGATTCTAATCAAGAACTGTGTTTCTACAAATATACAAAAGGAATATACTAAATGGTATATTTCCATCAAATTAATTATAAATAAAGAATTTATTTTACAAATTTAACTTCTAGTTGATAAGATTTGATTTAATTGTATATAAGAAGGAATAATTCTTCTAAATATTTTAAAAAACTATAATGGTTAAAGAAATGAGTCTTTACAAATTAAGTATAAATTATCATTCTGTGAAGATGATATTTGATTCAAATGCTTTTATTTTAGTCAAAAATTTGACACAACACATTATTTTGGGAACTCCTTTCTAAAATAATGCATACTGAATCATGATATGAATTAAGTGTTTTCTTTAGGATAAGAAAATCACATTTAGTTTTATCACCAATCCTAAAGGAATTATCATAAATGAAATGAATAGGCTTAATAATAAGTCTATGCATATAAATTATTTATAAGAAGAAATTGCTAGTTTAACTTTTAAACAACAAATTTCTTCCCAAAATTCAAAGAAAAATAAATCCACCACAAATTCAAAGGAAGTTGGTGACAAATATTTCTCTCTAAAGAAAATTCATGTAGTAGAGATTTCCCATACATTGATAATTTCAATGAACAAGACATCACTAAGGCTCATCCTTCAATGAACGAGCACTACCTTTTTTATGTAAAGAAGAGATTAATCTATTAACAAGAAATAATTCAAAGAATCCTACTGAGTTGTACCGCATTCTATGTTATGAATCTAAAAGAAGAGACCACCACTTGTAATTAATTACAAGCTGCTAAATAAAGTTTTAAAAAATGGATTAGTTATTTCGAAAATCAAATTATTTCAAATAAATAAGATTTTAATCAATAATATATCCAATGCTTCTATTATGCCAATTAATGAAGTATAATTTGCTAACAAATTTCACATCATTTAGATAAAATACAAGCTTCTGGGAGCTCTAATTATGAACATTTCTATTAAAATCTTGCCAAAGATAACCCCACTCTTTGAAGATTAAAAAATATCCCCACCATTCTCGATACTCATACCATGGTATACAAAATTAAAGAAAGGGTTCAAAACCTTCTGCCTTAATCTATGGACTACTAGTTTTAAAATTGTTGAAATAGATGCTCGATAAGTCTATGGAGGTATCAAATTTGAAAGAATTCTGAGAATTCTCAATTTTATTTAAAAATGGAATCCTAATAAAAGTATTCCATTATCAAAAAATAAATGCTTTCTATGATTAAGTGCATCTCAAAATTTTAAGATGATTTACTTAATCAACATTTTCTCTTTCACATTAACCGTTCCTAAGTCAAATACATCATTGAACAAGATGTCAAAAATTTAGTTTTGAAAACAAACTTTTACATCAGAAAGATTATTTTTGACATGAATTCATTAAAGGTAATGAAAATTCTTCCTAATTTTTTTATCAATTTCTAAATATTTATCACCGCATGGAAGAATGACTTAAAATGTCTTCTTTTCATGGAGGTACCCATGTCAATGAAAAGATCCTAATTCAACAATTGGCATGAAATTTGCAAACTTATCTTTATGGTACTTCCTCTTCAACTACGTGAAAAGGGTGAACCTCTAAAAAATTTGTAACACCATCCCTAAAAGATGTCAAGCACAATTTATTTCTAGAAATAAAATAGAATATTATTGAAATTAATCCTCATTATTCAATAAATAACCCATTATTTGAAAGATATTTGAAACAATCCTTTCCCATTTGAATCTATCTCAAGAGAAATTATAAAAAAACTTAATACAATTAAAGTATATTGAGATTAATCATGTTGATCGACGATATACAATTTTGTATAACAAATGTGTTATACAAAAGATCTTTCATCAAAGCAAATGGGGTCTAACTCCATTCCAAGAGAAAAATGTATTCTTATCTAAAATGTTACATCATAAAATAAAAGCAAATATCAAACCATGCATCGCCCTAACCTAAAGCTAGAAGTGATGACTTAGCCTAATTTGTCTATTATTTAAGGTTTATGTGGTATATTTCGCTAGGCTTTAAGGTTAGATTTTTCTAAGTATGAAAATGTTTAACTTAAAGGGTGGTTTCATTTAAGTGATTTAACTACTTTGGTTGATTTTTATTTTGTGATTTGATTAGGTTTGAATGATCCTATAATTAATTACTAAGTGTTGTGAAGAGAGAAAAGAAGAAGAAAACTTCTCTTTCCTCCCTACCTTAAGTAATTTCTAAGGTAGTATCATGTTTGATAATTGTTTAGTGAATGTTTTATTATGTGTTTTAATTAATCCTAAGTTTATATTTTCTAAACAAACCTATTCAAAAGAAATTTTAAGATTAAATCAATTAGTATCACAAAACACACATCATTTATTTCTTTTCCCAACATGTAACATGCATATGGATGACCCTAAACATATATATACATGTAAATGGAAATGTTTAGACACCTTCATGATGAATGCTAAGAATTTACTTAAGAAAATTTGATGCTTCATGATGCTGATTTGTTAAGTAGAAAAGAGTGATTCTTTTATTCATTTTTCATATGTACATCTACAAGTATAAAAAGACATATGAGTAAGACAATTATTAAACTTATAAGGTATAAGATCTACTTAGGGCTACTTAAACCAAAATTTGTCAGACTAATATACCACTTTTCTTAAATACATGATGACAAAAGAAATGCATGGAAAGAGAATCATGCAAAGTTGATATTTGTTTGGTTAATTTGTTGGTTGTTAATTTCTTGAAATGTCAATCCTTCTAATTTACAACATGAAGTAGATAGGAAAGGATATAAGAATGTTCTTCTTTTCAAAAGAACTATACACTTTGCAAATCAATAAATTCATATTAAAAGAGAAGAAAGGAAAGCACAATACACATCTTATATTTATACTCACATGCAAGCTTATATAATTATAAGTATCATATCTTCTTATGATATTGTACAAATAGATGAACAAATAAGTAGAATTAATTACAAGCCTCTATATACTCCTTATCTAAAGTATTTAAGAAAAATGGCAAGTACATCATCTTAATTTACATTTAGAATAAAAAATTGAATTAAAAAACTAAAATTAGAAGTTCAGAAATTAAAGTCGAGCAAGAGAAAATGAATGGTCTCTAATGGATCTTGAAATTAATCAAGAAATTCATTTGAAAATATAAAGCTAATCAAGAACTTTCTCAAAATATTCAAAGGGCAATATACCAGAAATGATATATTTCCATCAAATTAATTATAAATAAAGAATTTATTTTACCAAATTTAATTGCTCTATTTGATAGTGGAGCACATTTAAATTGTATACATGAAGGAATAAGTCCTTCTAAATATTTTGAAAAAAAAAGAGTTAAAGGCAGATGGTGAGTCTTTACAAATTATATAAATTATCATCTATGGTCGTATCAAGATGATATTTGTATTCAAATGTTTTATTTTAGTCAAAAATTTGACACAACACATTATTTTGGGAACTCTTTCTTCTTAAAATAATGCCTATCTCTAGAATTGATGATCTAATTGTGTTTTCTTTGGGATAAAGAAATCACATTCCATTTTATCACTAATCCTAAAAAAATTATCATAAATGAAATGAATAGGCTTAATAATAAGTATATGCATATAAATTATTTATAAGAAGAAATTGCTAGTTCAACTTTTAAACAACAAATTTCTTCCCAAAAATTCAAAGAAAAAAATTCAAAATTACCACCAAAAATTCTGAAAGAAAGTTTGTGGTGACAACCCAATTACTTTCTGGGAAAGAAAGACTCATGTAGTAGATCTCCCATATATTGATAATTTTAATGAACGGGACATTCCCACTAAAGCTCATCCTGAACGAAAGCACTACCTTATTTTATGAAAGAAGAGATTCATTTATTAAAGAAATGAATAATTGCAATCCTACTCCTCTGAGTACACATTCTATGTTATGAATTGAAGGAAAGAGGAAGACCATGACTTATAATTAATTACAGCGAAACAAAGTTTTAAAATGGATCGAATCAATTCTAATAAAAGGGATTTATTAAGTAGATTGCATAATGCAAAAATATTTTCCAAATTTGATTTAAAATCAAGATATTGGATCCGATAAAAGAATTGATCACTATAAAATAACATTTATGGTGCTTCATTACTAATGGAACGTAATACCCTTTGAAAAAAAAAATGCACCTTAATTACAAAGATATCATGAATGATATATTTAAAGATTATTTTAAATATATTTTAGTCTATATTAATGATGTTCTCTCAAATAATATTGATGAACACTTCAACCATCTAAAAATATTTAAATGGTTAATTTTAAAAAAATGGATTAGTTATTTCAAAAATCAAATTATTTCAAGCAAATAAGATTTTGATTATAATATATCCAATGCTTCTATTATACCAATTGAAGTATTGAATTTTCTAACAAATTTCGATATCATTTTAGATAAAACCAGCTAGTTCTAGCTCTCAATTTAATTTTTATCAAAATCTTGCCAAAGATGCCACTCTTGATTAAAAAAAGAATCCACCATGTGACATACCATGGCAAAGTACAAAATTAAAGAAAGGGTTCAAAACCTTCCTGTTTAATCAGACCACTCAAAATTATTGAAACAGATGCCTCGAAAGGGCTATGGAGGTATCCTAAAGCAAAAGAATTAAAGAATTAGTTCTTTATTTCTAAATGGAATCCTAAAAGAAAAGTATTCCATTATCAAAAAAGAAATGTTTTCTGTGATTAAGTGCATCTCAAAATTTCAACATGATTTACTTAATCAGCATTTTCTCCTTCATATTGACTATTCCTCAGTCAAATACATCATTGAACAAGATGTCAAAAATATAGTTTCAAAACAAATTTTTGCATCATGAAAATTTCCTCAGATTCGAGAACATCAATTCATTAAAGGTAAAAAATTCTCTTCAATTTTCTCAACTGAATTCTTGCGGACGATTGGTGGATCACCGCATAGAAGAATGACCACCCTAACCGAGAAGTCCTTCTTGGAGGTCACTGTACACACTATTATAAAGATAAAACATTACATTGATTTGAAAACCTATCTTTATGGTACTTTCAACTACGCTGAAAAGGGTGAATCTAAAAACATCCCCGAAAGATGACGCATAAGAACTTATTTCTCTAAAGAAATAAAATAGAATATTATTGAAATTTATCCCTTGATTATTCAATAAATAATCGGCATTATTTGAAGATATTTGAAACAATCCTTTCCCATTTGAATCTAATCTCTCAAGAAAAATTATGAAAAATCTTAATACAATTAAAGTGTATTGAGATTAATCATGTTCGTGATTAGATGAACTACAATTTGTATAGCAAATCGTTATACAAAAATCTTTCATCAAAGTGAATGGGATCTAACTCATTCTAGAAAAATGTATTCTTATCCTCCACTAATTTACGACAAAATTAAAAAATTATTAAATATGTGCAAGCTATGATGAAGGCCTTCTTTCTTCTTAATGACAAATGAAGGCATTCATGGATGTTCATAATGAATAAAGATATTATCAACAAAGAACTTCATATAGTTCTTGATGGTGGAACTATTTTGGAGTAAATTATTCTTCCGTAATCAAAGAAGTCTTCAATGACTGGATGGAAGCTCCCCCAAAATGAGGGCTATTAATCTCAGAAAAATGATTCAAGGATCAAATCTTGCTCATTTCTTCACAGACTACCAAATCTCATGGATTTGAAATGAACGTTATACTTGGAAAGGACCCTTCAATCATTGGTCTTCAAAGACATTTACTAAAATGAATTTAATCAACAATGAGGATAAGCTCAAGATTAAAGCCATTATTAAAGCTGAATTAATGATCCTCAAAAAACTGATTTTGAGCTATTTAGAATGAGTTACAAAGTATCAAAATATGTTATCCTCATGAGACCATTCAACATAAGGAACGTCTAAAAAAATCTACAAAAATCAAGCCAAGGTTGAATCACCTATCTATCACATTTGGCGAGTCTTCTCTATGGCGATTGGAATCCACGAGAAACTTAAATTCATAAAGTGACCACCGAATAATTGCTACTTTCCAAAAGTAGCCTTATCTTCACCAAAGAAGGAACAATTTTACATAAAGTGGGTCCCACAAAGAAATAATTGCTACTTTCCAAAAGTAGCCATCTTATAATATTCTTTTACCTCTAAATTTCTAAGCAAAGTATCTTATTTAATAATAGTAGCTTTTAACTTAAAGTTTCTATTTAATAATTATACCTTTCTTAACTTAAGCAACATTTCTCTTGTTTAATAATTATACCTTTGCTTCTAAGTAAAAGTCTCCTATGCCTCCACCTATATAAGGCTATCTATGTATTGTGCTCAATTTTCCTTCTCTTCATCTCTCTATTCTCCTGTACTCTCCGTTCTTTCCCGATCCATCGTAAGTTTTTTAAGCTTTAATAAATAAGTGTTTTATATATCCGTGTAAGTCCTATAATGAGCCATGATGGGGTAAAAGGGAAAGGATGTTAGAGATTTTTTACATCACCACATGATGAACAAGATTTTGTTCATTCCTCCCATGGTTTATCCCAACTTCATCACAAATGGCCATCCCTATAGTGATGCTTGATAGGGTGATAAGTCCTATTTTGTAATATAATTCTTGTAGAGGTTTATATTCCCATCTTCACGAAATGGTCAGAATCCTATTGCATGAGGCTTGAAAGGGTTGTAAGTCTTATTTTTGTTGACTGTCTGGGAAGCTAATTCTATAATGGAGGTTTATACTTAATTAGTTTTATCCTAATGTGGTGATTTGTTTCAAATTCTCCCTGCATCATTTTCCTCTCTCTCTTTTTCCCCTTTTTGTTATATGGCTTCTACTTCTTCGGAAGTAACTTCTAATCTAACGATTAGAAATAATAATTTAATCAAGAACTCAAATGACGAGTTCTTGAATGAAGAAGACCTAAATAGATGGTTCTCCCCAAGATTGATAAAATATCATTTATCAATTTGGAACTTTGATTTTAAGGGAAAATCTTCAAAACTAGAACAAACCATTATCAGATCAAATGGATAAAACTATTTATCTACAAAAATTTGAAGATCTGCATAAATATATGCAAGATTTTAAATATATTCATATAGGGATGATACAGATAACATTCAAACCTTTAACCCTTAAAGGTCTAAATGCTTCTATTTTAGTAAGAGATGGCGATGCCTTCATGGCTTTTATTGTGAATTAGCCTATGTCACGGGCCAGTTTATTTCAACACCTTTCCCAATCTAAGTTTATCTCTTTCTGATATAAATCTTTTTGAAGCTCTAAAATTATATTTACAGCTTTATGGTTATGATTTCCTTCCGAGTTTTGAAACTATTGCTCTAATTTTTAGAATTCATTTTCGAGTTTTAAATACTCTAAATCCTAGAGTTCTAAAACCAAATAAATTAACTACTTTGATTGAAATAAATTTGTTAGCATCCCATATTACTACTAAGAGAGTAATTAAATGGAATGAGGCGGTATTTCCTGACTCATGGACTATACCATCTACGGTCAGACCAAGACCTTCCATTAATCAAGATGTAGATCAGATAATTCAAATAGCTGATGGAGATGTTGAAGTGATTCAACCCTTGTCATCCATCACACTTCCTAGGGTTTCTATCCCTTCAAACCTCGAGAAGTAGATCGATGGTTCCAACCATCGGCCGAGGCCCTTCACTAAATAAATCATATCTATCATCCTGAGAGAAAATCAATCTCCCACTCCATCTCAAAATGAACTTTAGTCTTAATGAGCTACAATAGGTTCTAAGACTAGAGGTTGAAGGAATACTTCCAACCAAAGTATGATAATTTTATACTTGGTATAGAAGTTTTACAAACATTAACATCAAATAAATGATCTATATTTTGAGAAATGAGAGAAAGAAATAGTCAAGCCAAAGTAACTATTCCTTTCGTAGCATGGTTTTTTCTACTATGCTCAATCCGCTCAAGTTACTATTTAACTACCTGGCAAAGAGGAAGGAAAAATAATTGAAGCATCTTATCCTCCATCCGTTGTAAAAATGGTGGATGATAAACCTTTAAAAATTAGCCTTCAAAAAAAAATAAGTTTCATCCACAAATTCTAAAAGAATTTATCGTAATTAAACAACTTAATTATAGTAATATTATACTTAAATAATGATCATCTTTTTTTAGCCTAGAGTCTAAAATTGATCGATGCTTAAACAAAAGGTTTCTAGCCCAAAATTAGCAGAGCTCAAAAGCTTCTACTAGTATAAACCCATTTTTGAAACCTTTTATCCATCCACCTCCTAAAGCTCTGTTGGGGACTCTTAAGACATTCAAAATTTGATTCTAAATTTAAGTGAAAGTATGTAGAGTTCTTGAAGATATCAATCGATGAAGATTCAAATGAATCCTCAACCAAACCGAGCATCGATCAATCATAATATTGAAAAGTTCAAAACCTTTTCAAAAAATTATAAGATCCTCATCTCCTTTTGATATCCAAAACTTTCTTATCCAAGAAAATTTGGAAAACATTATTATAAAACCAACACTCTCGATTTATTATTTGAGGAAGATACTCATTTCATAGGAAATTTCTATGATGGAGATTCTTTATATGAATGGAATATTGATGGACTTTCTGAACATTAAATCATTCATACTCTTCATCGAATGCTTATGTTTTCTACTACTATTCAATCTAGACATCAAGAAAAACTATATATTATTGCTCGAGCCATCATTTCAGGATTCTCTGGAACTCTAAAAGGATGGTAGATTTTCATGTCCTCAAAGGGAAGGCCTCCTTAGCTTAAAATTGACTACTAAGGATCTTCCAAAAGAATAAAGAAAAAATCTAATGAAAATTTGGTCTATAATCTTCTTCAAACAATTATAGATCATTTCGATCCATTGGAAATCAAGGAGAAAAACTCGCCCTTACTCCAAAAATTAAGATGTCCATCCTTAACCCATTTGATGGTACAAGGATATATTTCAAGCACGTCATGACACTTTATGATGCCGATAGCCTTCAGGAAGCAAAAAATTCATTGAAGGCCTTCAATCTATTTGCTAAAAGGTTAAGGTTTCTTCACTATGATGGAACCATCCCATATGAAACTCTTACATATGAAAACCTTATTTCTGCATGTATTAAAACTAGTTTAGCAATTTGCTTTGATCTTTAATTAAAAGATCAGATGAAAAGAGAACATCTACTTGAGCATAAACAAATTTTGGCAATTGAAATTCAACTATGATCACGCCCTTTATCTTCTAAACACAAGGGAAAAGCACAAAATACAATTTTTCCTAAACGTGAAAATTCACATCATAAAAAATATGATAAATTCACGCACAAACACAAGCACTCTCTCCGTTCTAAAACCAAAGAGACAAGAGAAATAAAATGTTACAAATGTGCAGTGTCATTACGAACAAATGCACCATCAAAAAGAAGTTAAATGAACTTCAGATTGACGAAGGGTTAAAACAAACCTTGATGAAAATTCTACTCACATCCTCTAATTCTGAAAGAGAATCAAAAGAAGAAGAACATATTTCATCTTCATTTACATCAGATTCTGATAAATCTGATAAATCTGATAAATCTAACTATTGTAAGTCCTGTCAATAGATAGATTATTTTAAAAGTAGAATAAATATGATAGGTCTATATATGCTCACCCATAAGCAAAAAAACCAATTAATTAAAATTTTAGCACAAGTTGAAGATGATTCAACTCGTGATAAAATTATCAATCTTCTTAATGATAAGAAGAAAGATTTAGAAAAATTTAATTACAAGCCTCCTATATACCCTTATCTCAAGTATTTAAAAAAAAATCTGAGGTAAAGTTCATCATCTTCTAATTATTCTTTAGCGAGCTAAAGAAATTAAAGAAACTAAAATTAGAAGTTCAGCAAATTAAAGTTGAGCAAAAGCAAATAAATGGTTGTCTAATGGATCTTAAAATTAATCAGAAGATGCCTAATTCATTTAAAAATATAGAAGCTGATTCTAATCAAGAACTAGATTTCTTACAAAATATTCAAAGGGCAATATACCAAAAAAGGTATATTTCCATCAAATTAATTATAAATAAAGAATTTATTTTACCAAATTTAAAATCTAGTTGATAAGGGAGATTTAAATTGAATACAAGAAGAAATAATTCCTTCTAAATATTTTGAAAAAAAATTTGGTTAAAGCAGACTGAGTCTTTCCAAATTAAGTATAAATTATCATCTGTGGTCGTGTGTCAAGATGATATTTGTATTCAAATGCCTTTTATTTTGGTCAAAAATTTGACACAACACATTATTTTGGGAACTCCTTTCTTTTAAATAATGCATCACAGAATGATGATATGTAATTTTCTTTGGGATAAAGAAACCACATTTTTTATCACCAATCCTAAAGAAATTATCATAAATGAAATGAATAGGCTTAATAATAAGTCTATGCATATAAATTATTTACAAGAAGAAATTGTTTAACTTTAAACAAAGAAATTTCTTCCCAAAATTCAAAGAAAAATAAAATTGCCACCAAACATTCCAAAAGGAAGTTTGTGGTGACAACCCAATTGCTTTCTCGGAAAGAAAGATTCATGTAGTAGATCTCCATACATTGATAATTTCAATGAACAGACATTCTACCAAAGCTCTCCTTGTCAAATGAATGAGCACTACCTTGCTTTTATGCAAAGAAGAGATTCGGATTAAAAGAAAGGAATAATTTGGCAATCCTACTCTTGAGTCACCGCATTCTATGTTGAATTAGAAAAGGAAAGAGGAAATGCATATAAATTACAAGTCGTAAACAAAGTTTTAAAATGGATCATATCCACCCTAATAAAAGGGATTTATTAAATAGATTGCATAATGCAAAAATATTTTCAAATTTGATTTAAAATCGATATTGGAAGATCTAAAATGAATCGATCGCTATAAATAGCATTACATTCTTGACATTACTAATGGAACGTAATGCCCTTTGGTTTAAAAAAATGCACCTTCAATTTCAAAGATATCATGAATTATATATTTAGAGATTATTTTAAATATATTTTAATATTGATGATGTTCGTGTTCTCAAATAATATTGATGAACACTTCAACCATCTAAAAAACATTTAAATGGTTAATTTTAAAAATTATTATTATTTCATAAAATCAAATTATTTCAAACCTAAAATAAGATTTTAGCCATAATATATCCAATGCGTCTATTATACCGATTAATAGAAGTATTGAATTTGCTAACAAATTTTCTAATATCACTTTAGATAAAAACTAGCTACGGTGGTTCTTAGGAGCTCTCAATTATATAGCTGATTTCTATCAAAATCTTGCCAAAGATGCACTCTTGACAGATTAAAAGAATCCCCACAATACTATACCATACGAGCAAAAAATTAAAGTGGTTCAAAACCTTCCCTGTCTTAATCTTGCGGACCCTACTAGTTTCAAAATTGTTGAAATATATGCATCTAATAAGGGCTATGGAGGTATCCTAAAGCAGCGAAAGAATTCTAAAGAAGAATTAGTTCACTTTTTTCGTGCTAAATGGAATCCTACTCAGGAAAAGTATTCCATTATAAAAAAAAATGCTTTCTGTGATTATGTGCATCTCAAAATTCCAAGATGATTTACTTAATCGATTTTCTTCGTATTATGCTCTCAAATACATCATTGAACAAGATGTCAAAAATTGAGCTTCAAAACAAATTTTTTGCATCATGGCAATCAAGCTCGCTTTCATTTACATCAAATTCATTAAAGGTAATGAAAATTCTCTTCCTGATTTTCTGACCCGTGAATTCTAGCAGGGACGATCAGGGGTGGATCACCCTGCATGGAAGAATGACTACTCCTAACCAATGACATCTTTTTTTCATGGAGGTCGCGGCCATGGCCTCTCTAATGGCAAAGATCCAGTCAATTCAACAATTGGCATGATCAATTTAAAACTTATCTTTATGGTACTTCTCTTCAATCAAGGTTGAAAAGGGTGAACCTCTAAAAGTTGTAAACACCATCCCTAAAGATGTCATTGATAAGAACTTTATTTCTAAAGAAATAAAACATAATATTATTGAAATTAATCTAATTATTCAATAAATAATATTTTATTTGAAAGATATTTGGGAAACAATCCTTTCCCATTTGAATCTAATCTCAAGAGAAAATTATGAAAAACTTAATACAATTAAAGTGTATTGAGATTAATCATGTTCGGGATCGACGAACCATATAATTTTGTATAGAAAAAGTTATACAAAAGATCTTTCATCAAAGCAAATGGGTCTAACCATTCCAAGAGAAAAATGTATTCTTATCCTCCTTAATTTACATAAAATTGTAAATTATTATGCGTGTTTTCCCTTTCCTTCTACTCTTCTATTTTCCTCTTATAATCTTTAGTTCTTAGCCATGAAGTTATTTTTTAGGATGGTGTTGCTTTTTAGAGGTTTCATTTCATCAAAAAGAGGAAGTACCATAAAGATAAGTTTTAAAATTGATTATGCCAATTGTTCCTCTTTTCTTGTATTTCTCTGGATTCCATGTCGATTTATCAAGATCACCATCCATTACGACCATTCATTTGCGCCTTTTAATTTGAACTAATTTTAGTTTTTTTAATTCAGTTTTAGCTAAAGAATATCAAGATGATACTTGTCTCAAATTTTTTCTTAAAAACTTCCAATAAGGAGTATATAGGAGGCTTATAATTAAATTTTTCTAGTTTATCTTTCTTCTTATCATTAAGAAGATTGATAATTTTATCACCAGTTGAATCATCTTCAACCGTAAAAATAATTAGTATCCTTTCATGGGTGAAGATATATAGATATTTATTATATTTTATAATAATCAGGATTTGCAGCTAGATTTAGATTTATCAATTTGATGAGGATGAAGATGAAATATGTTCTTCTTCTTTATTCTTTCGTAATCGAGGATGTAAGCAAAAATTTTCATCTGGTTTGTTTTAACTTTCATTAACTAAGTTCATTTAACTTCTTTTATCCATTTGTTTTTAATGACCTATGACCACATTTGTAATATTTTATTTCTCTTGTCTCTTTATTTTTAGAACCAGAGGGATGAGAGTGCTTGTGTTTGTGCATGAATTTGTCACATTTTTATGACGTGATTTTTCACGTTTAGGAAAAACAATATTTCATACTTTTTCCTTGTGTTTAGAAGATAAAATACATTCATCACTTTGAATTACTAATCGCCAAGTTGTTTGCATAGACGTTTCTCTCATGATCTTTTAATTTAAGATCAAATATTGCTTACTAATACATGTAAATAAGTTTCCATATGTTGGGTTTCATATGGGATGATTCCATTAGAAGAGAAACCTTAACCTTTAGCAAATAGATTGAGAAGGCCTCAATGAATTTTTTCCAAATATGAAGGCTATGATCATAAAGTGTTCACATGCTAGAAATATATCCTTGTACCATCAAGATGTGTTAAGGATGGACATCTTAATTTTTGGAGTAAGTGAAGTTTTTTCTCCTTGATCTCCAATGGATCTAGCAAAATGATCTATAATTGTTTAAGATTACCAAATTTTCATTAGTTTTTCTTTCTTTAGAAGAACCTTAGTATTTAAGTCAATTTCACTAAGGAGGTCTTCCTTTGAGAACAAAGGAGAATTATTCCACCATCCTCTGAGTTCCTGAATTAAATGATTGAAATAATATGTGGTTTTGCTTGATGTCTAATTGAACAAAGAAAAACATAAGCATTTGATGAAGGGAATGAATGATTTGATGTTCGAAAGTCCATCGATATTCCATTCATATAAAAGAATCTCCATCAAAGAATTTATGAAATGAGTATCTTCCTCAAATAATTAAGAGGAGTGGGTTTTTTATATAATGTCCAAATTTTTCTTTGGATAAGAAAAGTTATTGAATATCAAGAGGAGGATGAGGATCTTGTAATTGAAAAGGTTTGAACTTTTCAATATTACTTGATTGATCAAGATAGTTGAGATTCATTTGAATCTTCATCATTGATGATATCTTCAAGAGCTCCTACATACTTTCACTTAAATTTAGAATCATAATGTCTTTAGAAGAGGTCAACTTAATGTCCTTAGATGGTTGGATAAAAAAGTTTACAAAATGGGTTTATACTAGTAGCTTTTTAAAGCTTTACTAGTTTGCAAAACCTTTTGTTTAAGTATATGATCATTTTATAGGCTAAAAGGATGATCAAATTATTTGAAGTATACTATTACCATAATTAAGTTGTTTAATTATAAATTCTTTAGAATTTGTGGATCAACTTATTTTTTTTCAAAGCTAATTCTAAGGTTTATCATCCACCATTTTACAAGATGGAGGATAAGATGCTTCAATTATTTTTCCTTTCGTTGCCATTTTTTTGGTAGTTAAAATAGCAACTTTAGAGATTGAGCATAGTAATAAAACCATGCAAAAAGGAATAGTTTCCTTTTGACTATTTCTTTCTCTCATTTTCTCAAATATAAATCATTTATTTCAGACTGGAAGTAAAACTTCTATACCAAGAACAAAGTTATCATACTTGGTTGGAAGTATTCCTTCAACAACCTCTCTAGTCTTAGAACCTTGATCTCAAGACTATACTTCATTTGGGAGTGGGAGATTGATTTTCTCAATCATGATAGATAAGATGATTTTATTTAGAATGCCTACCGATGGTTCCGTGTGAACCATCTTTTAGACTTCTTATCAAGGGATAGAAACCTAGAAAGTGTGATGAATTGATGAGGTTGAATCGAATTTCAACATGCCATCATTTGAATTATGATCTACATCTTGATTAATGGAAGGTCTTTGCTAATAGATGGTGTAGTCCATGAGTGAAATACCACCTCATTCCATTTAAACACTTTAGTAGAAATATGGGATGCTCTTATTTGTTTCAATCGAGTATTTTTGGAATTTTTCAAACTCTAGATTTAGAGTATTTAAAACTCAAAATGAATTCTAAAGGTTAAAGCATAATTTTAGAACCATGAGAAAATCATATAAAGCTATAAATGTAATTTTAAAGCTTCAAAAGATTTATATCGAAAAGAGATAAACTTCATTGGGAAAGGTGTTGAAATAAAGATCGACATAGTTCTCTACAACACTCATATGGATTTCAAAGAAGGCATTTGCCATCTTTAGCTTGCTAGAATAGAACATTTAGACTTTATGGTTAAAGGTTTGAATGCTATCTCAGATTATTCTATTTGAATATATTTAAAATCTTCCATATTTATCCATCTTCAAGCTAGTAGATAAATGTTTATCCATTTGATCTCAAGATATTTGTTCTACAATTTTCAAAGATTTCTCTTAAACCAAAAGTTTCAAATTGATAAATGATAGTTTTATCAATCTTTGGGAGAGATCATTTGGTCTTCTTCATTCAAAACTCATTTGAAGTTCTTGATTAAATTATTATTTCTCCTAATCTATTAAGTTACTCAAGATGTATATAACCAAAAAGGGATTAAATGCAATGGATTTTGACTCATGGACTATACCAATCTGATAAGACCTTCCATTAATCAAGATGTGATCAATTCAAAAATGGAAGCCTTTTCAAACTCTAGGATTTAGAGTATTTCAAACTCAAAAATGAATTCTGAAGATTAAAGCAATAGTTTCAGAACCTGGGAGAAAATCATAACCACAAAACTGTAAATGTAATTTTAAAGCTTCAAAAAGATTTATATGTGAAAGAGATAAACTACAGAAAGGTGTTGAAATAAATCACGCGATACATATCTTTACAACACTCATAAATTTCTGAAGGCATCTACCATCTTAGATTGTTAAATAGAAGCATTTAGACCTTTAAGGGTTAAAGGTTTGAATGCTATCTGTATCATCCCTATATGAATATATAGTATCACCAATTTTAGTGATTTTATCATAAATGAAAAGAATAAGCTTAATAATAAGTCTATGCATATAAATTATTTACAAGAAGAAATTGCTAGTTTAACTATTAAACAACAAATTTCTTCCCCAAAATTAAAAGCAAAAATTTAAAATTATCGATCTTCTTAATGATAAGAAGAAAGATAAATTAGAAAAATTTAATAACAAGCCTCATATACCCTTATCAAGTATTTAAGAAAAATCTAAGTTTCATCATCTTCTAATTCTTTTCTTTGAAAGCTAAAAAACCGAATTAAAGAAACTAAAATTAGAAGTTCGAAATTAAAGTCGAAAAGAGAAAAAAATGAATGGTCGCCTAATGGATCAAAATTAATCAAGATGCCCAATTCGAAAATATGTATCGATAATCAAGAACCAAGTTTTTACAAAATATTAAAAGGTAATATACCGAAATGGTATATTTCCATTAAATTAATTATAAATAAAGAATTTATTTTACCAAATTTAACCGCCTAGTTGATAGAGTAGATTTAAATATACAAGAAGGAATAATTTCTAAATATTTTGAAAAAAACAAGTTAAATACCATGGTGAATCTTTACAAATTATTCTATAATATCTTTAAGATAAAACACTTATTTATTAAACTTAAAAATAACTTACAATGGCACAAGGTGAAGAACTAAGAGAGTACAATAGAATAAGAAAGAAGGGAAAACAGAATCAGGACCGAGCACCCTAATACAGATGAGTTATATGAGGTGGAGGCAAAGGAGAGACTTTGCTTAGAGGTTCAAAGGTACAATTATTAAACAAAGTGAAAAGCCGCTTAAAAGCTAAGAATATAATTATTGTTTAATTATTTCTCATAATGTTGCTACTTTTAAAGAGCAATTATTTTGAAATTTTATTTGTAAAGTGGTTCTTTCGGTGAAGATAAGTGGCTACTTTAGAAGTAAATTATTTATGGTCATGGAGTGTAAAGTAGATTCTGGAGATGATGATGTGGCTACTTTGAACGTAGCAATTATTTCTTCCGTGGATTCTATGAATTTAAGTTTCTCCAAATGGATTCCACGCTGACGCCATAAGATCGCCACTATGGTAGATATAGATAGGTGATTAAACACCTTGGCGAGTTGATTTTGTAGATTTTGAGACGTCCTTATGTCAAAGCTGGCCTCATGGGATAACATCTTTGATACTTTGAGTACCATCTATCGAAAGCAAAAATTAGAATTTTGAGGGATCAATTTAGATAAGCTTTAATAATGGCTTTAATTTGTTTGAGCTTATCCTCAAGGATTGAATCCACCATTTTAGTAAAAATTATCTTTGAAAACCCAGTTGATTAAATGGATCCTTCCAGAATAACGCTCCATCCTATCCATGGAATGACCTATGAATAAATGAGCAAGATTTTGCATCATTCTTCTATGAATAGCCCTCATTTTTTCTATCCATTCATTAAAGACTTCTTTGATCCTAAGAATATTTAATTATACTCCAAAAATAGTTCCACCATCCAATCAAGAATTTCTTTTGTTGATAATATCTTTGTTCATGATGAACATCCATGAATGCCTCGCTGAGAAGGAAGAAGGCTTTCATCATATTTAACATAACACCAATAATTTAGCCAATTTTGTACTGTAAATTAGTGGAGGATAAAATACATTTTTCCAAATGGAGTTAACCCATTCACTTTGATGAAAGATTTTTGTATAATGCATTTGCTATATAAAAAATAGTATGGTTTGTCATCATTAAACATGGTTAATCTCAATACAGTTAATGGTATTTATAATTCTGAGATTAGATTCAAATGGGAAAGGATTGTTTCCCAAATATCTTTCAAATAAGGCCCACGGATTATTTATTGAATAATCAGAGGGATTAATTTTAAGAATATTCTGTTTTATTTTTTTAGAGAAATAAATAGGTTCTTGTGCAATGACATCTTTTAGGGATGGTGTTGGTTTTTTAGGTTCTTGTGCAACGATATCTTTTAGGGATGATGTTGCTTTTTTAGAGGTTTCACCCTTTTCAACCGTAGTTGAAGAGAAAGTACCATAAAGATAAGTTTGCAAATTGATCATGCCAATTATTGAATTGACTGGATCTTTGCCATTAGTATCCATGGTCACCTCCATGAAAAGAAAGATCTTAGAGTCATTCTTCCATGCGGGTGATCCACCCCATCGCCCCTGCAGAATTCTAAAAATCGGAAGAGAATTTTCATTACCTTTAATGAATTTGATGTCAAAATTGAAGAGAGTCATATTATGATGCAAAATTTGTTTTGAAACTAAATTTTTGACATCTTGTTAATGATGTTTGACAGAAATCAATCAAGGAGAAAATGCCGACAAGTAAATCATCTTGAAATTTTGATGCACTTAATCACGTAGCATTTCTTTTGTGATAATGGAATACTTTTGCTAAGTAGGATTCCATTTAATGAAATAAAGAAAATTCTTGTTTAGAATTCTTTCCGCTTTAGATACCTCCATAGTTATTAGGCATCTTCAACAATTTTGAAACTAGTAGGTTCAAAGATCAAGACATGGTTTTGAACCCTTATTTAATTTTATGTAATTACCATGGTAGGAGAATGCATGGTGGGGGATTCTTTTAATCAAAGAGTAATGCATCTTTGGCAAGATTTGATAGAAATCAACTATATAATAGAGCTCCTAAGAACCAGAAGGGTTTTTTATCTAAAATGATATCAAGAAATTTGTTAGCAAATTCAATACTCTAATTGGTATAATAGAAGTATTAGATATATTACAATAAAAATCTTATTTCGCTTGAAATAATTTGATTTTGGCTCAAAATAACTAATCCATTTTTTAAAAAATTAACCATTTAAATGTTTTATGGTTAAGTGTTCAATATTTGAGAACACCAAAATATCATCAATATAGACTAAAATATATTTAAAATAATCTTTAAATATATTATTCATGTTATGCAAATTTAAGGTGCATTTTTAAACCAAAGGGCATTACCCATTCGAATGTCCAAAGGGCAGTAATGCTATTTTATACGATCCATTCTTTTATCAGCCAATATCCTGATTTTAAATCAAATTTGAAAATATTTTTGCATTATGCATCTATTTAATAAATCCTTTATTAGAATTAGATATATCCATTTTAAAATTTTGTTTAGCGGCTTGTAATTAATTACAAGTCGCCTCCCTTTCCTTTCTGAATTCATACATAGAATGCAAGATTCCCAAGGTGTAGGATTGTCAATTATTCCTTTCTTTAATAAATCATCTTCTTGCATAAAGCAAGGTAGAGCTCGCTCATCCGACAAGGATGAGCCTTAGTAATGTCTCATTGAAATTATCAATGTAGGAGATCCACTACATGAGTCTTTCTTTCCAAAGTAATTGTTGTCACCAATGACTTCCTTTGGAATTGGTGGCAATTTTGAATTTTTTGCTTTAATTTTGGGAAGAAATTTGTTGTTTTAATAGTTAAACTAGTAATTTCTTCTTGTAAATAATTTATATGCATAGACTTATTATTAAGCCTATTCATTTCATTTATGATAATTTCTTTAGATTGATAAAATAATGTGATTTCTTTATCCCAAAGAAAATACCAATTCTAAGATCATCAATTCTAGTGATATTTTAAGAAGAAAAGGAGTTCCAAAATAATGTGTTGTCAAATTTTGACTAAAATAAAAGGCATTTGAATACAAATATCATCTTGACACACCCATGATGATAATTTATACTTAATTTGTAAAGATTCACCGTCATGCCTTTAACAGGCTTATTTTTTCAAAATATTTAGAAGGAATTATTCTTCTTGTATAATTTAAATCGCTCTATCAACTAGATAAATTTGTAAAATAAATTCTTATTTATAATTAATTTAATGAAATATACCATTTTGGTATATTGCCTTTTATATTTTGTAAGAAATTCTTGATTAGATCGCTTATATTTTCAAATGAATTGGGCTCTGATTAATTTCAAGATCCATTAGACGACCATTCATTTGCTCTTGCTCAGCTTTAATTTGATGAACTTCTAATTTTAGTTCTTTTTAATTTGGTTTTTGCTCATAAAGAAGTCAATTAGAAGATGATGAACTTCATATTTTTTTCTTAAATACTTCAATAAGGAGTATATAAGGCTTGTAATTAAATTTTACTAATTTATCTTTCTTATCATTAAGAAGATCATTTATTATATTTTTATAATAATCTATCTCAAGTGACAAAGTTAGATTTATCGATCGTAATCGATGAGGATGAAGATGAAATATGTTCTTCTTCATCTTCTTATTCTATTTCAGAATGAGGATGTAAGTAGAATTTTCATCAGAGTTTGTTTTAACCCTTCATCAATCTGAAGTTCATTTAACTTCTTCTGTATTTATTTGCGTAATGACCTCACCACATTTGTAATATTTTATTTCTCTTGTCTCTTTGGTTTTATAACCGAGGGATAAGAGTGTTTGGCGTGAATTTATCACATTTTTTATGACGTGATTTTTCACATTTAGGAAAAATAGTCTTTCGTGTTTTTCCCTATTTTTGGAAAATAAAGGACGTACTTGAGAATCACAGTTGAATTATTCACAGAATTTGCCAAGCTATCTTCACTCAAGTAGACGTTCTCTTTCATTTGATCTTTAATTTAAGATCGAGCATTGCTAAACCGTTTTAATACATGCAGAAATAAGGTTTCCATATGTTAGGGTTTCATATGGGATGGTTCCATCGTAGAGGCAAAGAGAAACCTTAACCTTTTCAGAAAAATAGATTGGGAAGGCCTTCAATGAATTTTTGCTTCCAGTGAAGGCTATTGGCATCATAAAGTGTCATGACACGTGCTAGAAATATATCCTTGTACCATCAAAATGGGTTAAGGATGGACATCTTAATTTTGAGTAAGGAGAAGTTTTTTCTCCTTGATCTCCAATGGATCCAAAGAAAATGATCTATAATTGTTTGGAGAAGATTATAGACCAATTTTCATTTTTTTGTTCTTTGGAAGATCCTTAGTACTTAAGTCAATTTTGCTAAGGAGATCTTCCCTTTGAGGAATAGTGAGAAAATTATCCCACCATCCTTCGAGTTCCGTGAGAATCTAAATGATGTCTCAAGCAATATGTGGTTTTGCTTGATGTCTACAAATTGAAAGAGCAAACATAAGCATTAGATGAAGGGTATGAATGATTTGATGTTCGAAAGTCCATCAATATTCCATTCATATAAAGAATCTCCATCATAGGAATTTCCTACGAAATGAGTATCTTCCTCAAATAATAAATCAGGAGGAGTGGGTTTTTATAATAATGTTTTTCCAAATTTTTTTTGGATATCAAGAGGAGGATGAGGATCTTGTAATTCTTGAAAAAGGTTTTGAACTTTTTCAATATTACTTGATTGATTAGTATCATTTTTGGTTGAGGATTCATTTGAATCTTCATCCGATTGACTGATATCTTCAAGAGCTCCTACATACTTTTCACTTAAATTTAGAATCAAATTCTAAATGTCTTCAGAAGAGGGTCCTAACTTAAGAGCTAATTTAGGAGGTGGTTGGATAAAAGGGTTTACAAATGGGTTTATACTAGTAGAAACTTTTTCTGAAGCTTTGCTAGTTTTGGGGCTAAAACCTTTTGTTTAAGCATCTGATTGATTTTAGACTCTAGGCTAAAAAAGATGATCGTGATTATTTGAAGTATACTATTACTATAATTAAGTTATTTAATTACTAATAAATTCTTTAGAATTTGTGGATCAAACTTATTTTTCAAGGCTAATTCTAAAGGTTTATCATCCACCATTTTACAACCGATGGAGGATAAGATGCTTCAATTATTTTTCTTGCTCGCTTTTGCCATTTTTTGGTAGTTAAAATAGCAACTTAGATTGAGCATAGTAACGAAAACCATGCACAAAGGATTAGTTACCTTGGCTTGACTATTTCTTTCTCTAATTTTCTCAAAATATAAATCATTTATTTCAAGACGTTGGTCTTGACAAGTAAAACTTCTATACCAAGTACAAAAATTATCATACTTTGGTTGGAAGTATTCCTTCTAAACATCCTCTCTTGTCTTAGAACCTATTGTGTAGCTCATTAAGACTAAAGTTCATTTTGAGATGGAGTGGGAGATTGATTTTCTCACCGGATGTTAGATATGATTTTTATTTAGGCAAAGGACCTCGATCGATGGTTCAGAAGTGTGTGAACCATCCGATCTAGACTTCTCTGAGGTTTCAGAGGGGATAGAAACCCTAGAAAGTGTGATGGATCAATGAGGGTTGAATCTGACTTTAACATCGCTATTAACTATTTTAATTATCTGATCTACATCTTGATTAATGGAAGGTCTTGGTGCGACTGCAGATGGTATAGTCCATTAGTCAGAAAATACCACCTCATTCCATTTAATCACTGCTAGTAATATGGGATGCTACATGTAATCGAGTAGTTGTTTCTTTCATTGAACAAATTTTTTTCAAACTCTAGATTTAGAGTAAAAACTCAAAAATGAATTCAAAATTAAAGAACCCGAAGGAAATCATAACCATAAAGTCAGAAATGTAATTTAGAGCTTCAAAAGATTTATATCGAAAGAGATAAACTCATATTAGGAAAGGTATTGAAATAGACTGGCCTGTGATACAGGCTAGTCTCTATAACACTCATTAGGGGTTGAGCTCATGAGCCATCTCTTAGCCTAAAATACATTAAGACCTTTAAGGGTTAAAGGTTTGAATGCTATTTGTATCATCTCTATATGAATATATTTAAAATCTTGCATATATTTATGCAGATGTTCAAACGTTAGTAGATAAATAGTTTTATCCATTTGATCTATAGTAATCATTTGTTCTACAGTTTTCGCTGAAGATTTTCCCTTCAAATTAAAAGTTCCAAATTGATAAATGATAGTTTTATCAATCTTGGGGAGAGACCATTTATTTAGGTCTTCTTCATTCAAGGAACTCGCCATTTAGTTCTTGATTAAATTATTATTTCTCTACTGCTAGATTAGAAGTTACTAAGAAGTAGAAGCCATATAACCAAAAGGGGAAAAAAGGGAGAGAGGAAGATGATGCAGGGAGAATTTGAAACAAATTACCACATAAGGATAAAACAAACTAAGTATAAACCTCCATTAGAGAATTATCTTCCTAGACAGTCAACAAAATAGGACTTACAATCCTTTCAAGCCTCACACAACAAGGATTTACGGCCATTTACGATGAAGACGGGAATATAAATCTCAACCAGAGAATTATCCCAGACAATCAACAATAAATAGGACTTATCACCCTATCAAGCATCACACAACAGGGATGGCCATTTGCGACGAAGACGGGATAAAGCCATGGGAGGAATGAACAACAGTGAGAGAAAATCAATCTCCCATATGTTCATTAAATTAATTATAAATAAAGAATTTATTTTACCAAATTTAACTTTAGTTGATAGAAGCGATTTAATTGTATACAAGAAGGAATAATTCCTTCTAAATATTTTGAAAAAATAAGCCAGCGGTTAAAGGCAACCGACGGTGAATCTCTACAAATTAAGTATAAATTATAATCTGTGGCCGTGTGTTAAGATGATATTTGTATTTAAATGCACTGTCAAGAAGAAGTTAACGATCCCTCAAGAAACTATGGATTTTGAGCTCTCAGTACCAATTAATTAAACTTTTAGCACAAGTTGTACTAAGTATAAACCTCCATTAGAGAATTATGTTCCCAGATGAAAAGTATGTAGGAGCTCTTGAAGATATCAGTCAATTGGACAGGGATGGCCATTTGCGACGAACATGGGATAAAGCCATGGGAGGAATGAACAAAGTACTGGTTCATCCAAAGCATGGACCAGACTTACACCAGGATATATAAAACACTTATTTATTAAAGCTTAAAAAGTACTTACACGATGACAGTAGGCAGGAAGCAGGAAGAACTAAGGAGAGTACAAGAGGAGAATAGAAGAGAAGAAGAGAAGGGAAAACTGAAAGCACCGAAAACACATAATAATAGATACAGCCTATATAGAGGTGGAGGCACAGGAGAGACTTTGCTTAGAAGCAAAGGTACAATTATTAAACAAAAGAGAAACATTGCTTAGAAGTTAAGCAACAGTATAATTATTAAATAAAACTTTGTTGTTAAGCAAAGCTACTATTATTAAATAAAAAAGATACTTTGCTTAGAGGCTAAGCAAAGGTACAAAATATTATAAGATGGCTACTTTGGAAAGTAGCAATTATTTCTTTTTTTGTGGGACCCAATTTTAGAATTCTTCCATGATCCATGATTGGTCCTTCAAAGATAATTTTACTAAAATGGTGGAATTGAATCCATGAGGACCTTGAATCATTTTTTGGGATAATAATAGCCCTCATTTTGGGGCGCTTCCATCATCATTGAGACCTTTGATTGGATCAGAAGAATATTTAATTAAAAATAGTTCCACCATCGAAGAACCATCTTTGGAAGTTCTTTGTTGATAATATCTTTGTTCATTATGAACATCCATTAATGCCTTCATTTGTCATTGAGGAAGAAGGCCTTCATCATAGCTTGCACATAGCACCAATAATTTATGCCAATTTTTTTTCTGTAAATTAGTGGAGGATAAATACATTTTCTCTTGGAATGGAGTTAGAACCCATTCACTTTGATGAAAGATCTTTTGTATAACGCATTTGCTATACAAAATTGTATGGTTCATTTGATCACTAACATGATTAATCTTAATACACTTTAATTGTATTAAGATTTTTTTCATAATTTTCTCTTGAGAGATTAGATTCAAATGGGAAAGGATTGTTTCCCAAATATCTTTCAAATAAGGGATTATTTATTGAATAATCAGAGAGATTAATTTCAATAATATTCTATTTTATTTCTTTAGAAATAAACATGTTCTTGTCGTGACATCTTTTAGGGATGGTGTTGCCTTTTAGAGGGTTCACCCTTTTCAACCGTAGAAGGAAGAGGAAGTACCATAAAGATAAGTTTTAAATTAATCATGCAATTATTGAATTGATGGATCTTTGCCATTAGGCGGCCATGACCACCTCCATGAAAAGAAAAGGACTTCCTGGTTAGAGTAGTCATTCTTCCATGCGGGTGATCCACCCCTATCGTCCACGAATTCATGGGTGAAAATGAAGAGAATTTTCATTACCTTTAATGAATTCAATGTAATCGAAACAGAGAGCATTGCCATGATGCAAAATTTGTTTTGAAACTAAATTTTGACATCTTGTTTAATGATGTATTATTTGAGGACATCAATCTGAAGAGAAAATGTTAGTAAGTCATCTTGAAATTTTGAGATGCACTTAATCACATAAAGCATTTCTTTTTTGATAATGGAATACTTTTGCTGAGTAGGATTCCATTTACCAGAAACAAAGTGAACTAATTCTTCTTTAGAATTCTTTCACTGCTAGATACCTCCATGGACCTTATCAGAGGCATCAATTTCAACAATTTTGAAACTAGTAGGGTCCAGATTAAGACAGGGGAAGGTTTTGAACCTTTCTTTAATTTTTATCGCCATGGTATGAGTATCAGGACCATGGTGGGGATTCTTTTAATCTGTCAAAGAGTGAATTTTATATTTGGCAAGATTTTGATAGAAATCGGACATAATTGAGAGCTCGAAACTATAGCGGTTTTATCTAAAATGATATCGAAATTTGTTAGCAAATTCAATACTTATTAATTTATAATAGAAGCATTGGATATATTATGGCTAAAATCTTATTTCAATTTGAAATAATTTGATTTTTTGGCTCAAATAATTAATCCATTTTTTAAAATTAACCATTTAAATGTTTTAGATGGTTGAAGTGTTCATCAATAGTATTTGAGAACGAACATCATCAATATAGACTAAAATATATTTAAAATAATCTTTAAATATATTATTCATGATATGTTTGAAGGTGCATTTTTTTAAACCAAAGGGCATTACACGTTCCATTTAATGTCCAAAGGGCAAATAAATGTTTTTTATAGCGATCCGATTCTTTTATCGGACCGCCAATATCTGATTTTAAATCAAATTTGGAAAATATTTTTGTATTATGCAATTTATTTAATAAATCCCTTTTATTAGAAATTAGATATCTAATCCATTTTAAAACTTTGTTTAGCAGCTTGTAATTAATTACAAGTCGCGGTCTCCTCTTTCCTTTTTACCTTCATAACATAGAATCGGTGCGACTCAAGTAGGATTGCGGATTATTCCTTTCTTTAATAAATCAATCTCTTCTTTGCATAAAGCAAGGTAGTGCTCATTCATCGACAAGGATGAGCCTTAGTGGAATCAATTATCAATGCGGAGATCCACTACATGAGTCTTTCTTTTCCAGAAAGCAATTGGGTTGTCACCACAGACTTCCTTTTGGAATTCTTGGTGGTAATTTTGAATTTTTTCTTTTAATTTTGGGAAGAAATTTATTGTTTAATAGTTAAACTAGCAATTTCTTCTTGTAAATAATTTATATGCATAGACTTATTATTAAGCCTATTCATTTCATTTATGATAATTTCTTTAGGATTGGTGATAAAACGGAATGTGATTTCTTTATTAAAGAAAAAATCAATCTAACATCTATTTTTTACATTTAATTTTTTTATTATTTTGTCTTTATTTTAGTATTTTATTTATTTAATTTGTTTCAAATTTAATTATCAGGCTTATTTTGGCTTAATTTTTTTGGTTTATTTTCTATTTTATTTAATTTCTTTGGCTAATTTATTTGTTTTGCTCATTTAGGAAATTATTTTTTATTTATATTCAATATCATTTATTTTCTATTTTAGTTTGTTTTTTTAAGTAAATTTCATTTATTTTTCATCTTATTTTTCAAGCTACATTCAAGCTACATTTTAATTAAGATTCAATCGTTCTAGAATCGATAATCTCTTGATCAAAAGTAGAGAAAAGGAAGACATCTTGACTGAGAGTAATGGAATTTAGATAATTTAATCAAAATGAATTGTGCATTTGAGTAGTTTTTAGAGAAATTTTTTATCCCACACCATGGAATTGAACGATAGAAGATAAGGCAATATTAGAAATGCCATAAAAATTTTAATCAACTTTATCATTCCATGCATGGCATATCTAAGATTCTTTTATATCCAACCTTTCGAAGATGTTAAATGATTCTAGCACTTGTTAGAAAGGATGCCAAGTTTAAGTGATGGGTGTATCCAAAGACATCAAGCATTACGATGATTCCTCCTTTTTCTAAAATATCCCAAGCCACTCATATATTTACATTACTACATTAGATGACTTGGTGCTTTTTAAGCCAATGATGAAGGGAAGGAAAATTCACTCTATTCATGTTATAATCTTAAAGGCTAATTATCCACTCATTGAAGATTGCCTAGATTTTCAGCATCCAAAAAATACATCACTACATGCTTTCTTATAAGGTGAACTTAAACTCTAGGATCAATCCACTACAGATTTCATGATTGACATATCCGTGATAGTTCACGACGGTCCATGATCCTCTCATTTGATTACCTTTACTTCCATGTAGTGAAAGGGCAAATGTTAGTAGATTTCTTAGAACACATCCACTTCTTCTATGCTTAGTGATGATCTCCCTATGAAAATAACTTATACATACCACCGAGATGTACTTTGATGGTCTTCCTCTCAAAGAGAGAAGAACCAAAATCTATTATTCTAGGAAAAGGAAGGAATGATTCTTAACTTATTAGAATCTTATGAGATTTATCATATATCCAATTGCACCAACAAAGAAGCCAAATAGAGGAAATTGGAGAATTATCACTTACCCATAACATCAACATCTTCTGATTCTAAGCTAATTATTAGCCAATATGAGTTCTATAAAGAAAATTTAACCAAGATCTATCACTACCATGTACACCATGGAGTTATTGACCCAAATCCTGTGACCATTTGTAAGATTCTCAGAGAGAGAATGCCATAGTGTATGCTTTATATGCTTGAAGGAGTTAATTTTCTAATGAGTCAATATTTAGACAAGTCTTATCTTATGATATTGAACTCATCAAAAGTACTCACTTGAAGAGGTTTCATTGCCAAGAAGGATGAGGAGTTAGATTGAGGCAACCATTGGATTACTTAAATAAAGGAAAATTACCATGGAGAAGTCTCAAGCTTATCAAATGAACCAAAGCACTTTCCTATGTTGTGGATGGTGTCTTAATGGTCTTCGATCAGTGGTTATTGTTTAGACAAGCATGAAGCCGAAGATCATGACCGAGGTACACTTACATAAGCCAACCAATCTGACCAAGATGAAAACCAAGAGCAAAGACTAGATAACTATTGATGATCAAAGATTGCATGGATAATGATAAAGCATGCCCCAATGTCAAATACATATATTGGTCACACAACCACCCATCATTCTATATCATACATTGGCCATTCGAATTGGGGTACCAAGTATAATAATGCTCTTCCATAATATTCATCTACAAAACTGAAAATAATGGTAGATTAGTTGTATGTTTTGAAATGCTCTACCATTAGAAGTCCAACTCCATCACTAATAATAGCTATCAACAAGATCAAAATAGAGTAGAATGCCAAGTTAATTTAGAAGAACAAGGTTTAGAGGAGAGATGGTCAGCATGCCAAAAACCTCGAAGTTGTAAGCTAAAATGATTTAAGCTCATAATAAATTGCTATGTCTTTTTTCAGAGATATATTTTAGTTCTAAGGAGATCGATGTTGTCCATCATAAGATAGGCAAGTTTGAACCCACTTGGGAAGGCCTTTGCCATAGAGAAGGCCTACTGAAGATCTTATCTTATTAATCATAATGGAGAGTTCCCAATGCTTCCAATCAATGAGATCTACTTAAATAAATATTATAAATCATGTTTTCAAATAATTACCATCAATGAAAATTTCATTTGAATTCAATCTTCTATGTTGAAAGTATTCTTTTTAGAACCATGATGTTTAGATAGATGTAAGAACCAAAATATCCTTCATCGACATAACACAAACATATATGCTTCACAATCATATAAAATAAACACATATCTTTATCTGAAATGCTCTATGTTGAGATAATGCTACCAATGGTAATCAATATTATTCTAGGGGCTAAGTTTCACCCGTGTGTTCAAGAAATTTCACTTTTGAGATGTAAGTTTGCAAGTTTTCCTTCCTTACTAATCAACAATGAGTGCTTATTATATTAATGCATTAAGCATGTTTGTTTCATTTAAGAGGATGAATCTACTATGCTTTTTAGATTAGTTCGGGCATTGACGGAGTATATTTTAGGTTTAGGATTAGTCAAATGATCCTTCTTCGAGCTAGTAATTTTAGATAATTTCCTCTAGGGATGAGCACATGCTATCTTTTCTGATTGATAGTTACACCAATGGGCACCTTAGTTGGTTGGTTCTCACATGCTAATGGATACACCACTATGCTGATGATACACCCATTGGTTGAAGAATAAATTTCTCATGGTTGAAAGTCTCAATTTTTTCAGGTTGTCCATTGTTCACCTATAAGCTTTCTTTTTAGGGTTAATATAATGCCCCTATAGATTTTGTGGGCATTATATTTGGATCAATATTTAGACATTGGTAATTGAAATAGTTCTTTCATAAGAACACTCGATTGAGAATCCATCTGTGGATGTGAGATTCTCCCTTGGTCTAATAAATTTGAGAAGACAAGTGATATATCTCTCTTAGTGGTCCTCACACCAATAGGTCCAAATAATATAATATATATTATATATATATATATATATATAAATATATATATATATATATATATATATATATATATATATATATATATATATATATATATATATATGCACTGTGGATTAAGGACACTAATGATTTTTTTCCAAGCAAGCATCCTATCTTTAAATCAAACTCATAATTGTGATTTATCATTTGTCTTCAAGCATTCATTCAATAGTCAAAGTTCTGATATTTTACCAATTTATTCTTTTTAAAAGATGTAAGTTATGCCTTCTTCCTCATAGTCACAAAGTAACCCTTATAAGCTATCTACCCCACAACTAGAAACTATCCATTTGGATTTATAAATCTAAGATAGACAAGTCGACATAGCTTCTTTCCATCACACCACATGGTCCATAAATTAAATCTATCAAATTTGATGAGCTCACATAGAATGCTCTCAATTCTAAAGCAAACTAAACCATATCAAATCACATGAAACTTAAAATTAATCGACTACTTTGAGTGACATAAGTCCTAGTAGAAGATTCACTTAGCTCATTTTAGGTTTGATTTATTGTGCATCCAATGGGTCACCCCAATGGTTATTTCATTTAAAAGATTTAAGTCTGCTACATTTTCTAGCACAAGGTAAGAAAAGGAAAAAGTTGTTATAAAATTTTAATTATCCTTGGATTTATAAAAATAGGTTATGTCATAAATTTCTTCCATTGACTCAACAAGGTCCATAAATTAACTCGATAAATTAAACCCAATATGATTTTTAGTTAAATCACATTTTCCAGTAAATCATATACAAACAAGTCAAGCAAACAAATCAAATTCAAAACCAACATCCTAATGGAGCCAAATTAAACCAACTCTAGTAGAGTATTAAATCAAAGAAATAACCAAATTTATTCCAAGTGTATACATCCATTTATGAAATCAAACTCAAATCCCAATCAAATGGATAAATAACTTGCTTCCCTAGTGGAAGGTTCATATACCTCATCTTTACTGAGCCATATTTAAGAATGCTACATCAATTAAAAATAAACAAATTAAAGATTCATCTTAATCTTTGGTGATTATAAATTTTTATATGTGATCTTGTTTCCACAAATCATATAATCAAATCAAATTCAAACCTTATCCCTAGCAATTTTTTTCTTCTATTCAACATATTCACATGTAGTCCAATGTGTGATTATGAATCTTCCATGTCCTTGACATATTCTAAATTATTTTCTCTTATGCACACCTTTTAATAATTCAACCAAAATTAACAATGATTCATTCAAATTACATCATCTAACATTGTAATCAACATTTTATAATTTATGATGATAGTATTATTTTAAGAAGAAAAGGAGTTCCCAAACAATGTGTTTTATCAAATTGACTAAAATAAAAGGCATTTGAATACAAATATCATCTTGATTCACCTCATGATGATAATTTATACTTAATTTGTAAAGATTCAGACTTTTAACCGCCCTTGTTTTTTCCAAAATATTTGGAAGGAATTATTCTTCTTGTATCATGAAATATGCTCGCTATCAGAAAGTGCTAAGAAAATAAATTCTTTATTTATAATTAATTTAATGGAAATATACCATTATATGTTTTGTATATTTTTTTAAAGAATATTTTGATAATGTTTTATTTTCAAATGAATTGGGCATCTTGAATTTTAAGATCCATTAGCCATATTCATTTGCCTGCTCCTTTTAATTTGAACTTCTAATTTGAGCTTTTTTAGCTACCAATACATACGTAAATAAGGTTTCCATATGGAAGAGTTTTTATGGGATGGTTCCATCAGAAAGAAACCTTAACCTTTTCAAGAAATAGAGAAAAGGCCTTCAATGAATTTTGCTTCAGGCTATCAAGCATAGTGTCATGACATCGTTAGAAATATATCCTTGTACCATCAAAATGGGTTAAGGATGGACATCTTAATTTTTGGAGTAAGGAGCGAGTTTTTTCTCCTTGATCTCCAATGGATCCAGCAAAATGATCTATAATTATTTGAAGAAGATTATAGACCGAATTTTTATTAAGTTTTTGCAGTTCTTTTGGAAGATCCTTAGTACTTAAGTCAATTTTGCTAAGGAGGTCTTCCCTTTGAGGAATAGTGAGAAAATTATCCCGCCATCCTTTCAGAGTTCCAGAGAATCCTGAAATGATGGCTCGAATAATATATGTGGTTTTGCTTGATGTCTAGATTGAACATCAAGAAGAAAACATAAGCATTCGATGAAGGGTATGAATGATTTGATGTTCAGAAAGTCCATCAATATTCCATTCATATAAAGAATCTCCATCATAGGAATTTCCCATGAAATGAGTATCTTCCTCAAATAATAAATCACGAGGTGTTGGTTTTTTATAATAATATTTTTCCAAATTTTTCTTGGGATAAGAAAGTTTTTGGATATCAAGAGGAGGATGAGGATCTTGTAATTCTGAAAAAGGTTTTGAACTTTTTCAATATTACTTGATTGATCAAGACGCTGGTTTGAGGATTCATTTGAATCTTCATCTGATTGTCTGATATCTTCAAGAGCTCCTACATACTTTTCACTTAAATTTAGAATCAAATTCTAAATGTCTTCAGAAGAGGGTCCTAACTTAAGAGCCGCTTTAGAGGTGGTTGGATAAAAGGTTTTATATGGTTTATACTAGTAGAAGCTTTTTCAAAAGCTTTACTAGTTTGGGGCTAAACCTTTTGTTTAAGCATCCGATCGATTTGGACTCTAGGCTAAAAAGATGATCGTGATTATTTAAGTATACTATTACTATAATTAAGTTGTTTAATTACAAGAATAAATTCTTTAGAATTTGTGATCAAACTTATTTTTTCAAGGTCGCTAATTCTAAAGGTTTATCATCTACCATTTTTACAACTGATAGAGGATAAGATGCTTCAATTATTTTTCCTTGCTCTATTTTCCATTTTTTGGTTATTAAAATAGGAACTTGAGCGTGATCATATAAGTTGAAACCATGCTACGAAAAGGAATAGCTTTTGACTATTTCTTTCTCTCATTTTCTAAATATAAATCATTTATTTCGAGACGTTGGTAAAACTTCTATACCAAGTATGAAAATTATCATACTTTGGTTGGAAGTATTCAAAGAACAACCTCTAGTCTTAGAACCTATAGTAGCTCATTAAGACAAAAGTTCATTTCAGTGGAGATTGATTTTCTCACCGGATGATGATATGATTTTATTTAGGCGAAGGGCCTCACCAATGGTTCGAGTGGAACCATCCGATGACTTCTCGAGGTTTCAAAGGGATAGAAACCAGAAGTGTATATGATCAACGGGGTAATCAACTTCAACATCACCATCATTGAATTATCCGATCTACATCTTGATTAATGGAAGGTCTGTGACATTATGGTATAGCATGTAAAAAATACCTCATTCCATTTAATCACTCTATTAGTAGAATATGGGATGCTTGATTTATTTCGAGTAGTTTCAGTTGAACAACTTTTCAACTCTAGATTTAGAGTATTTAAAACTCAAAATGAATTTAAAAAATTAGAGCAATAGTTTTAAGGAAGGAACGTAATCATAAAGTCAGAAATGTAATTTTAGAGCTTCAAAAAGATTTATATCATAAAGAGATAAACTGATTAAAGTCAAATAAATCGCCCGCGACATAGTTCTCAACAACATATTAGGATTGAGCCCAAGTCATCCGCCATCTCTTAGGCTTGCTAAAATAGATTTAGACCTTAAGGGTTAAAGGTTTGAAGCCATATAACCAAAAGGGGAAAAGGGAGAGAGGAAGATGATGCAGGGAGAATTTGAAACAAATTACCACATAAGGATAAAACAAACTAAGTATAAACCTCCATTAGAGAATTATCTTCCCAGATAGTCATCAAAAATAGGACTTACAACCCTTTCAAGCCTCACACAATAAGAATTTATTTATTATGAAGACGAATATAAACCTCAACCGTGAGAATTATCCTGCAAATAACAAAATAGACTTATCACCCTATCAAGCATCATGCAATGGATGGCCATTTATGAAAGAGGATAAAGTCATGGGAGGAATGAAAAAAGTACTGGTTCATCCAAAGCATGGTAAAATGTAACAAAAATCTCTAACATCCTTCCCCTCCCCAGGGATTTACCCCATCATGGCTCTGATACCAGACTTAAACTAGGATATATAAAACACTTATTTATTAAAACTTAAAATAACTTACACGATGGCAGTAGGCAGGAAGCAGGAAGAACTAAGGAGAGTACAAGAGGAGAATAGAAGAGAAGAAGAGAAGGGAAAACTAAAGATCGAGCAAAGCACAATAATAGTGCAGAGCCTCATATATGGAGGTGGAAAGGAGAGACTTTGCTTCGAAGCAAAGGTATAATTATTAAACAAAAGAGAAACGTTGCTTAGAAGTTAAGCAATGGTATAATTATTAAATAAAAACTTCGCTGTTAAGTAAAGCTACTATTATTAAATAAAAAAGATACTTTGCTTAGAGGCAAAGAAAAGGTACATAATATTATAAGATGGCTACTTTTGGAAAGTAGCAATTATTTCTTTTGGTGGGACCCAATTTATGTAAAGTACGTTCCTTGCTGGTGAAGATAAGTGGCTACTTTTGGAAAGTAGCAATTATTTTATCTGGTGGGTCTGCTTTATGAATTTAAGTTTCTCCTATGGATTCCACGTCGATGCCGTGAGAAGACTCCACTATCCCAGATATAGATAGGGTGATTAAACACCTTGGCGAGTTGATTTTTGTAGATTTTTTTGAGACATTTATTATGTTGAATCTCGGTCACATGAGGATAACGTCTTTTGATGCTTTAGTAGCACTACCGATAGCTCAAAATTGTAGTTTTGAGGGATCAATTCGTAATAAGCTTTAATAATGATTTTAATTTGCTTGAGCTTATCCTCAATGTTGATTGAATTCCACCATTTTAGTAACAATTATCTCTAAAGGACCAACTGATTGAAGGGGTCCTTTCTAAGTATAACGTTCCAGCTCCAAATCCATGGGATTTGACAGTCCGTGAAGAAATGAGCAAGATTTTGTTCTTGAATCATTTTTTTGGGATTAATAGCCCTCATTTTGGGGGCAGCTTCCATCCAGTCATTGAAGACTTCTTTGATTGGATCTGAAAGAATATTTAATTTTACTCCAAAATAGTTCCACCATCGAAGAACTTTGGAAGTTCTTTTTTGATAATATCTTTGTTCGTATGAACATCCATGAATACCTTATTTGTCATTTGAGAGAAGGAAGACATCATACTTGACATAGCACCAATAATTTATGCCAATTTTGTACTGTAAATTAGTGGAGGATAAGAATACATTTTTCTCTTAGAATGGAGTTAGACCCCATTCACTTTGTGAAAGATTTTTTGTATAACGCATTTTCTATACAAAATTATATTGTTCGTCTGATCATGAACATGATTAATCTCAATACACTTTAATTGTATTAAGATTTTTTCATAATTTTCTCTTGAGAGATTAGATTCAAATGGGAAAGGATTAGTTAAATATCTTTCAAATAAGGCCCATGATTATTTATTGAATAATCGAGGGATTAATTTCAATAATATTCTATTTTATTTCTTTAGAGAAATAAACAGTTCTTGAAACATCTTAGGGATGGTGTTGCAGCTTTTTTAGAGGTTTCACCCTTTTCAACCGTAGTTGAAGAGGAAGTACCATAAAGATAAGTTTGCAAATTGATCATGCCAATTATTGAATTGACCAGATCTTTGCCATTAGCCACGGCCGCGACCTCCATGAAAAGAAAGATTTTCTGCTTAGAGTAGTCATTCTTCCATGCGGGTGATCCACCCTGACGTCTCCTCGCAAGAAAAGTAAAAAATCGAAGAAATTTTCATTAACTTTAACGAATTGATGTCAAAATCAAGACAGAGTCGCCATGATGCAAAATTTATTTTGAAACTAAATTTTGACATCTTGTTCAATGATGTATTTGACTGAGAACAAATAATATGAAGGAGAAAATGCTGATTAAGTAAATCATCTTGGAATTTTGAGATGCACTTAATCACAGAAAGCATTTTTTTTGATAATGTAATACTTTTGCTGAGTAGGATTCCATTTACCAGAAATAAAGCAAACTAATTCTTCTTTAGAATTCTATCGTTGCTTTAGGATACCTCCATAGCCCTTATCAAAGGCATTTATTTAAACAATTTTGAAACTAGTAGGGTCCGCAACATTAAGACAAAGAAGGTTTTGAACCCTTTCTTTAATTTTGCGTACTGCCATGGTATGAGTATCAGACCATGGTGGGGGATTCTTTTAATCACAAAGAGTGGGTGCATTTTGGCAAGATTTTGATAGAAATCCTACATAATTGAGAGCTCCTAAGAACCGGCCAGAGTTGGTTTTATCTAAAATGATATCAGGAAATTTGTTAGCAAATTCAATACTTCTATTAATTGGTATAATAAAAGCATTAGATATATTATGGCCTAAAAATCTTATTTCAGTTTGAAATAATTTGATTTTTGGCTATGAAATAACTAATCCATTTTTTAAAATTAACCATTTAAATATTTTTAAATGGTCAAAGTGTTCGTCAATATTGTTTGAGAACACTAGAACATCATCAATATAGACTAAAATATATTTAAAATAATCTTTGAATATATTATTCATGATATGTCAAATTCGAAGGTGCATTTTTTAAACCAAAGGGCATGCTCCATTCGTAATGTCCAAAGGGCACCGTAAATGCTGTTTTATAGCGATCCAATTCTTTTATCTGATCCGCCAATATCGATTTTAAATCAAATTTGGAAAATATTTTTGCATTATGCAATCTATTTAATAAATCCCTTTATTAGAATTGATATCCGATCCATTTTAAAACTTTATTTAGCTTGTGTAATTAATTACAAGTCGGTCTCCCCTTTCCTTTTCTCAATTCATAACATAGAATGGTACAAGGGAGGATTGCCAATTATTCCTTTCTTTAATAAATCAACAATCTCTTCTTTGCATAAAACAAGGTAGTGCTCATTCAGCTGACAAGGATGAGCCTTAGTGGGATGTCTCATTCATTGAAATTATCAATGTACGGGAGATCCACTACATGAGTCTTTCTTTCCCGTAAAAGCAATTGTCACCAACTTCCTTTTGAATTCTTGGTGGCAATTTTGAATTTTTTTTAATTTTGGGGAAGAAATTTATGTTTAATAGTTAAACTAGCAATTTCTTCTTGTAAATAATTTATATGCATGACTTATTATTAAGCCTATTCATTTCATTTATGATAATTTCTTTAGATTGATAAAATGGAATGTGATTTCTTTATCCCAAAGAAAATCAATTCTAATATCATCAATTCTAGTGATAGCATTATTTTAAGAAGAAAAAGAGTTCCCAAAATAATGTGTTGTGTCAAATTTTTGACTAAAATAAAAGGCATTTGAATACAAATATCATCTTGACACACGACCACAAATGATAATTTATACTTAATTTGTAAAGATTCACCGTCGGCTGCCATTAATCACTGGCTTGTTTTTTCAAAATATTTAGAAGGAATTATTCCTTCTTGTATATAATTTAAATCGCTATCAACTAGAGTTAAATTTGGTAAAATAAATTCTATTTATAATTAATTTAATGGAAATATACCATTTTGGTATATTGCCTTTTGTATATTTTGTAAGAAACCTGGTTCTTGATTAGAATATTTCTATATTTTCAAATGAATTGGGTGTCTTTTGATTAATTTCAAGATCCATTAGACGACCATTCATTTTTCTCGCCTTTAATCGAACTTCTAATTTTAGTTTCTTTAATTTTTTTTAGCTAAAGAAGTTTAATTAGAAGATGAACTCTCGATTTTTTCTTCTTAAATACTGACAAGGAGTATAGAGGCTTGTAATTAAATTTTTCTAATTTATCTTTCTTCTTATCATTAAGAAGATCGATAATTTTATCAATGAATCAATCATTAAATCTTTCAATGATTATAAGAGTCGCCGTGGACGTGAGGTGAAATAAGCTTATCTTTGACACTGATCTATACAGACATACTTGCACTTTTGCAAGAGATGTTTTAGATGGATGTATCATCCCCATGGTCTTTAATTGACATTTTCACAAAATAATATTCATATCGAGGAATGTTGATAACCCATGACACGCAAAGAAATTTTATCTGGACTATCTTCCATATGACTCTATATGATTAGGTATTCTTTACTGGGTAATGAATTCATTTATTGAAAGTTTATTTCAACAATGTTTTGGAAGAAGAGGAGGACCATCAACAACATGTGATGATAGACCACCATCACATCACATTTATTGATTCCACCGCAAAATCACCAAAGATGATGTGTTATCTTTTTTTATATAATGGAAGGTATGTACATTGCTATTTTTTCATATCCTTAGTCATCCATGTACTTCTTATTATTATCAAGGTAATTTATTATTTTGTATATTTTGATTAAATCAAATGCTAAGATGAGAGATTCAATGGGAATTACATAAAGATTCAAACTCAATTTTATATGAATATAATGAGTGTTTGATCTTATCAAAAAAATAACATATTCAACTTCAAGTCACACATTTGCAAAATTGAAAGGCCATTCATCGAAAGTTATCAAATTTTTATTATCTTTTCCAACGATACCAATCAATAAAAAGGAATAATGAGCTGATATGGCCAAAAAAAATGAGTTGCATCAATATCTTGAATTTGAACTTTAAGTCACACATTTCTAAAATCTCACCTGACGATTTGTGAAATTAACATAAAGTTAGAATTTTTTCATTATCTTTCCAACGATACCAAGCACGCCAATGAAGATTTGAAATGATATTGAAGTGGATCCCATTTAATTTTTTTTTAAAATATAAATGATCATTTCATTTGAGAAGGAAATAGTATTTTAAAAATTTTTTGAAGTGTCTATTCAAATTATGATTATTAATTGTTATTTTTAAAGCCATTTATTTAAGTCTCAATAGAGAATGCCCGAATGTGAAATTGAACTAGTCTAGAATAAACATGGTCTTTATAGCTTGAGGCCTACTACATTCCATGAAGCGATGTTTGATAGAAGATTTAGTCATTAAATGGGTTAAAAGCATGCCACTTGCTTAGTGTTTATTGACTTAAGAATTCTTAGCTTTGAGGTGTTCTTGGAGGTCATGGCTTCAAACGCATTTAATGAAATGAGATGACAAGGTGAGTTTGGGATAGAACACTTGAAGGAGGAGGTGGATCCATGGGAATTGTAGCCTGAGTTTAAATAAGACCGTTATTAAGGGAGAACTTGATTTAGATCCTCAAGCCTTTGGCAGCTATGATAGTGTGGTGAAGTGAGAAAGTGCACTGTAATGTCATTTGATATTTGTATTTGGCCTTGTTTTGGAGATTCTACAATAAAAAGTTGTATTTTTTAATCTAATTTGATAGTGTGCCATGATTATCAGAAGATTACGATCCGATTTTTTTAAAATAAAAAAATTTGTAATATCCATCGTAATTTTTTAAGCAATAATTTTATCATTATATTTTTAGACAACTGTAACAAAATCAAAGCAAGATTTTGACCTGATAAGATTATTGATAGAGAAATAAATATGCAGTTTAAGTTACATAAAATGAAAGATCAATTTTAAATTAAACTATTTAATATATAATTAATTATTCAAAAGTTATGTTTTAATTATAAATAATTTAATTAAAAATATATTCTTGGATAATTACTAAAAGAAATAAATTGATTAAATTAAAATTAACGATTCTTGCTACTAAATAGAATACAACTTTAATTATTGATCTATTTCAAAATAAACCGTTTTCAAATGAAAAGTGATTATTTATTAAATAAATATATATATTAATAATTTAATTTAGCTTATTATGAGAATAACATAATAATAACTGGATTTTTCTTTAAAACAATCTCTTTCACAAAAATAATTAAAATAATTAAAACCTCCAAAAAACTTTGAAATGATAACATACATCCATTTCAAAATATAGTTCTCATAAATTTCTTTATTTTTTAAAATTTATCAATTTATTAAATAAAAATATTCTTTATTTTAAAATGATATATCATATATTTATTTAATAAATCCTCTCATATATATAAAACCAATATGCTTACATCAAAGATTTAATGAAATAAAGAAGATTTTATGTCTTAGTTTTGTATTAAGATCTCACATAATAAAAATATATAAATAAAAAAGCACATAAACATTAAAATTTTATGTGAAAACCTTAAAAGAAAAGAAAAAACATTGGGCTTAGCCTAATTTAAAAATTTATATAAATGAAGTTATGAGTTTGTTTTTCCTATAATTGGGGAAGACAGGATATAAAATTAGCATTTGATCTCTTATGATTCGGTAGAAGTAGTGAGGATGATGATGTTTAAAGAATGATGATTTAGATAAGAAAATAAGATGGTGGGAGACAATGATAGAGATGATAGTTGGATAACAATGAACAATAAAGAATGGCAATAAATTATGACAATTAAGCAATGATGGTCAAGCAATGACCGATGGTGATTATATTAGCAACAAGGGAGAAATGTATTACAATTGGATGACAATGGTGGTAATAACAACAAATAAATGCATTTGATGGTTGTTTTCATCAATGTTGACCATCGAGAAGAGTTTTAGAGTTTTTTAGCTCCCCAAGCTTTAATTTCAAGTCTCAACCTCTATATATGAAGAATGGAGTCTATAAGCTCTCTTCACTCCATGTCTCAACCTTCTATATATAAAGAATGGAGTCTATTTATAATTTTAATTATAACACTTTAATTATTTTGTCAAAAGTTTCAAATACTCCATCAAATTATTTTGATTCCTTTGATCATGGAATATTTATTTAATATTTTAAGTGTTATGATGACCTCAAAATCGAAAAGTTTAAACTCATTGAACTCTCTTAAAAGATGCTTAGTTCGACTAATAAAATACAATATTTGAAGATTATTTAACTCTTCAAATAGTGTCTCAAAAATGTTAATCATATTTTAAATGTTTGATTTGAGCTTCATTGAATTCATTACACTATTTTAGTATCATTAAATTTGTCATGTTATGGTGCTCTTTTGACTTTAAATTTAGTAAAATTTAAGTTTGAATGGTCTTAAGCTTAATTTTCAAAATTTTAATTCAAATTATACATTAAGATTCATATTTTATCAATTAGATTTTTCATAATGTATCATTTGCTTTTAAGATAACAAAACCTATATGTCAATATATATATATATATATATATATATATATATATCTTAAGTCTTTAAGAAAATTTATGGCATGAAACTATAGTTTCAAAAAATTACAGAAGTAAATTCATACTATAATTTCACCTTCTATTGGTTTTAAATCATTAGAACAAAATTGCTAAAAAAAATAGTTTCAAAATTTTAAAGTGCTATTGATTGAAAGTGACTTTGTTGGGCTTTCAAAGTGCTAAAATTAAGTTCATGAAGTCAAAAATATATATTTTAATAACCCAATAAATGGCCAATTTACCGCTTTGGTCCAAAATAAGGCTCTACATAAGCTTGCCTTTTAGCTTGATATCGATGTCTAATGTTAATCAAAATTAGATGATAAACATCTATTACGAGTTTTGATTCCATTGAAATAATTTGAAATGTGTGTAATTAAAACAAATTTGCATTGTTACAAAAAACTTTGAGAGAGAAGAGACCACTCAGAAGTCGATGTAAGATTTTGAAGATTTGAAGATTGTTGAAGATTTCAAGAAAACCTTCTGTGGATATTAAAGAATATATTAAAGTTCAAAATATTGAATAATTTTGAATATGACTTTAAACTAAAGCTTCTTATTTATCCAATTATTGAATGGTTGTTTTAAGCTTGATTAAAATTTTTAATCAAATAGTTAAAGGTGATGAATTATCAATTATTATATAAGAATGATTTGTATTTTTGAAAATTTACCTCTCATATGACCTTAGATGTCTTTGAAACATATTTGTGATCTTTTAAGTCACCACATCCTTTAGATGTATGGAAGTTCTCACCAATACACCACTTTGAAGGTCTTACTTATCTTCAATAAACTCTACATCATACATCATGAAATAAACATCTAAGTTTATTTCAACCACTAAAATCATAAAGTCTCTCATGTCATTAATCGCCACCATTCTTATAATAAGAAGGGGATTTATTGAACAAATGAGATAGAAGCCATCATGGATGATGGACATTTGTTAATATTGATGTTAATTGGCAAGTGACATGTTCATCAACCATCAATGTTAGTTATCAAACAAATCTTTTAAATTTTCTACCTATATTTCTCAATACTAAAATCATTTCTTAAATGTGTAAAAGTATGGCTTAGTTATAAATTTATGTAGGAACACTAGTCTTTTATCAAAAATTTGGACACTTTCCGATGATCCAAAAATACAATGTGAATATTGAAATGCTATTTTACATATCTTACAACATCTAGTAACTTGAAATTGACCTATCATATGAAATTCATCATCAAAATGCTCAAGTTAACTATCATCAAATAAAATTTTGAGGATGTTTTGACGCCATAAGTAACTTCAAAAAAATTCTAAATACAATTCTTTGTGTTTTACATAGACCCATATGGACTTCAAATGATTATTGATATTGTTAGTTTTATCTCACCAAATTATGTTATGTGAGTAATATGACTATTGAAGAGAAAGATTGAATGATCTCAAAATTAATTATTGAAATTTATGGCCTAATATTTGGGTGTGAGTAAAGATCTAATAAATACTTTTAAATTTATACTTGATCATATGAATGTTTTGTGATATATTAGTTAACTATATTTGATTTATCTATAATTAAATTAAACTGTCCAAATTAAAGTCTAATTCATTTTGTTTTGGTTTGAAAAGTAGTTTAATTGATTTTGTTATTGAATATTTTGACTATAACTATTTGGTTTGGCTAATTTATAAACCAAAGCATCTACACTAACTAAATTCACATAATTTAAAGTAGTTAGTTCAAATGCCATTGGTTTATTTAATGTTTGTTCATAGATTAAGTTTAGTTAACAAGGGAGATTCAAAGTCTAATTGAAATAAATTTATTGGGTTAATGCTAATCAAGATATTAATTGATGTTAATTGAGTTAAGTTTGGTCAACTAGACTAGCCAATATGGAGTGAAGTGAGTTTTTAAGTTCTAGAGTGTCTTAATTTTGCTTAAATCAATTTGATTTAATGTAACTTTAAGCCAAATAGAACATCTAGGTTTAGGTCATTAGCTTCAACTCAAGTAGATTAACTATGCTATAAGAGTATGTATAATCTTAGGTTTTACCAATTATAATATAATATAGGGTTTATAATAGTTTAAAAGGTCTAAATTAGACTACTAGGCCACCTAAAATAAAAAAAATGTTAAGATGGTTAAGGATCTAAACTCATATAAGTTTATTTAGAGAGAAAATTTTAAGAGAAGGCCACTAAATAGCTATATTAGTGTGTTAGGGTTATCTTAGAGTTTGGATATAATCTAAAGCTTATAAGATCATGGTGGATTACTAGATTAAGCTTACTCTGGAATCACCAATTAAGAGCTTTTCATTTAGTATCATCTAAGTAACATCTAAGGAGCTTCATATGATGCTATGGTTGAGCTAAATCTAAGCTAAAAAAAAGTTTAACATGAAATATTTATAAAACTTTGACATTATGATTTGTCACTTCATTGTAATAGATGCAATGGAGTAAAGGCAATGGTGGCAAGTAGATGGGAAGCTTAATGATAAGTGGTTGGTTGTACATACATAGGTATGCAAGACAATAATAAGCATGAAGCTTTAACCAAGTTGAAGAACATACGTAATAGAGAGCAATTGAAGGAGAGAACATCATGTGGTAGCATGGAGGGTAAAAGCAATAAATGTGCATGAATCTTTAACACATCAACATAATTTGAATACTTTAATTAGATTAATAATTTTGCTTTTTTTAGTAGAATTAATAATTTATATGGGCTTTTGAGTGTGCTTTAGAGGCAATTTTAAATAATAAAATGACCACTCATTATGTGCTCTCATATGTCAAATTTATGAGATCCATAATACCGCTAGAAATTATGCCTACTCATATGATTGAGATTATACCAAAATTTAAGATTATATTTAAAGATTAAACTAATAACATTTGATAAAAGCTTCATTTGGTAAAGATAACATTCAATAGAAATTGTTGCTAATAAGTATCGAAATGAAAAGTTGATTTAACTAAATAAAAAAATTATAGCACTCTAAAATTCTAGACTTATGAAAATGGATTAGCCACCAAAATAACAAATTAGAAAAAAGAAGAAGAATAAATAATTCCCCTAAGAAAGTGAGAAATGGAGGTGATACATTGAATAATAAACAATGGGGATATTTACATACATAGCACATAATTCTTATGCATTTGCACATCAAAAGTTTAAAGATTAATATTTACAATTATAACACTTTTATTTGCATAAAAAAAGTGCATTTCAATTTTTTTAGATTAATAATGGTGGTATTTTTCTACAATATTAAAAAATTTAGATATTTATGTAAAAAGAAGTTTTGAAGGTTATATATGAAAATATTTAAAAAATTGTGTGCCATGAATGTACATGCCCTAAACAATTTTGTAGAAATCTTAAGTGATTGGATTTCACAAGTTTTGAAGATCTATTAATTTTGAGATATAAACTTATATATAAATTATAGATTAAAAAGAGATAAATATAATATTAATGATTAATATTTAATATTCAAATTTAAAAGTTGAGATAGAAACTTGGTGGGAACATAAGTTTTTTCTTAGACTGTAATTTAGATGAATAAAAAAGCAAAAATATCAAATATATATTTGGTTGTATATTTCTTTTGATAAATAAAATATGAGACACGTTTTATCTTTATTTTCATCAAATACTTTCAAAAATAATATTTTAGCTTTACATACACTATCACCCTATTCTTACATATTTACAAATTAACCATTTTAACATGAAAATTTTAATTAACAAATAAATATTGAAATTCATAACAAAAAATCCAACCCATATTTCATTTTAGTAAAATTCATAATATTGATGGCGCATAAATACATGAGTCTCATAGGATGAGGATCTTGTAATTCTTGAAAAAGTTTTGAACTTCTAATTTTAGTTTTAATTCATTTTTTTAGCTAAAAGAAAATTAGAAGAGGATGAACTGTCTGATTTTTCTTAAATACTGTGATAAGGAGTATATAGGAGGCTCAATTAAAATTTTCTAATTTATCTTTCTTCTTATCATTAAGAAGATTGATATCATGAGTTGAATCATCTTCAACTTGTGCTAAAAGTTTAATTAATTGGTCTTTTGCTCGTGGGTGAGCACATGATGGCAAGAAAGTTAAGTAAGAACTAAGGAGAGTACAAGAGGAGAATAGAAGAGAAGAGGAGAAGGAAAAACTAAACACTGAGCACACATAATACATAGACAGAGCCTCCTTATATAGAGGTGGAGGCACAAGAGAGACTTTGCTTAGAAGCAAAGGTACAATTATTAAACAAAAGAGAAACGTTGCTTAGAAGTTAAGCAACAGTATAATTATTAAATAGAACTTTGCCCTTAAGCAAAGCTACTATTATTAAATAAAAAAGATACTTTGCTTACAGGCTAAACAAAGGTACAAAATATTATAAGATGACTAATTTGGAAAGTAGCAATTATTTCTTTTAGTGGGACCCACTTTATGTAAAGAAGGTTCCTTGCTGGTGAAGATAAGCGGCTACTTTTGGAAAGTAGCAATTATTTCTTCTAGTTGGTTTGCTTTATGAATTTAAGTTTCTCCGGTGGATTCCACGTCGACGCCATCAGAAGACTCGCCATTGTCGCAGATATAGATATGGTGATTAAACACCTTGAGTTGATTAGAATTTTTTGAGACGCTCCTTATGTTGAATCTGCCTCATGAGGGATAACATCTTTTGATGCTTAGTACCTCCTATCGATTTCAAAATCATAGTTTTGAGGGATCATTAATTCAGAATAAGCTTTAATAATGGCTTTAGTTTGCTTGAGCTTATCCTCAATGTTGATTGAATTCCACTATTTTAGTAAAAATTATCTTTGAAGGACCAACTAATTTAAGGGGTCCTTTTCAAGTATAACGTTCCAGCTCCAAATCCATGGGATTTGGTAGTCCGTGAAGAAATGAGCAAGATTTTGTCCTTGAATCATTTCGATTAATAGCTCATTCGCCATCCACCATTGAAGACTTCTTTGATTGGATGGAAGAATATTTAATTCTCCAAAATAGTTCCACCATCTGAAGAACCATGCTGGAAGTTCTTTGTTGATAATATCTTTGTTCATTATGAACATCCATGAATGTATTCGTTTGTCATTGAGAAGGAAGAAGGCCTTAATTATAGCTTGGACATAGCACCAATAATTTATGCTAATTTTGTACTGTAAATTAGTGGAGGATAAGAATACATTTTTCTCTTGGAATGGAGTTAGACCCCATTCGCTTTAATGAAAGATCTTTTGTATAACGCATTTGCTATACAAAATTGTATGGTTTGTCTGATCATGAACATGATTAATCTCAATACACTTTAATTATATTAAGATTTTTTCATAAATTTCTCTTGAGAGATTAGATTGAAATGGGAAAGGATTGTTTCTCAAATATCTTTCAAATAAGGCCCACAGATTATTTCTTGAATAATCAGAGGGATTAATTTCAATAATATTCTACTTTATTTCTTTAAAGAAATAAACAGGTTCTTATACAATAACATCTTTTAGGGATGGTGTTGTAGCTTTTTTAGAGGGTTTACCCTTTTCAACCGTAGTTGAAGAAGAAGTACCATAAAGATATGTCTTTAAATTAATCATGCTAATCAATTGAATCTTTGCATTAAGGCCACCTCGACCTCGAAAAAGAAAGACTTGGTTAGAGTGTCATTCTTCCATGCGTGATCCACCGATCGTCCGAAGAATCACAAAATCGTGAAGAGAATTTTCATTACCTTTAATGAATTGATGTTGAAATCAATACGAGAGTCTGACATGTGATGCAAAAAATTTGTTTTGAAACAAAAATTTTGACTTTGTTCAATGATGTATTTGACCGAGAAACAATCAATATGAAGGAGAAAATTAAGTAAATCATCTAGGAATTTTGAGATGCACTTAATCACAGAAAGCATTTTTTTTTTTATAATGAAATAGGTAGGATTCCATTTACCGTAAACAAAGCACTAATTCTTCTTTAGAATTCTTTTCGCTTTAAGATACCTCCATAGCCCTTATCAGAGGCATCAGTTTCAACAATTTTGAAACTAGTAGGGTCCACAAGATTAAGACAGGGAAGGTTTTGAACCCTTTCTTTAATTTTGCTACCATGGTATGAGTATCAGACCATGGTGGGGGATTCTTTTTTAATCTGTCAAAGAGTGGGGCTGCATCTTTGGTAAGATTTTGATAAATCTACATAATTGAGAGCTCATAAGAACTATGGTTTTTATCTAAAATGATATCGAAATTTGTTAGCAAATTCAATACTTATTAATTGGTATAATAGAAGCATTGATATATTATGGCCTAAAATCTTATTTCGAAATAATTTGATTTTACTCAAAATAACTAACCCATTTTTAAAATTAACTATTTAAATGTTTTTAGATGGTTGAAATGTTCGTCAATAGAATTTGAGAACACAAGAACATCATCAATATAGACTAAAATATATTTAAAATAATCTTTAAATATATTATTCATGATATGCTAAAATTTAGAAGGTGCATTTTTTAAACCAAAGGGTATTACGTTCCATTCATAATGTCCAAAGGGCACCGTAAATGCTATTTTATAGCGATCCAATTCTCTTATCTGGATATACTAATATCCTGATTTTAAATCAAATTTGGAAAATATTTTTGCATTATGCAATCTATTTAATAAATTCCTTTTATCATGAGTTGAATCATCTTCAACTTGTGCTAAAAGTTTAATTGATTGGTCCTTTTGCTCGTGGGTGAGGGTATAAAAGATCCATATTTATTATATTTTATAAATCTATTGGCAGAAGCTTAAATTTATCGATCGAATCCATGAGGATGAAGATGAAATATGTTCTTCTTCTGATTCTCTTTTAGAATCAGAGGATGTAAGCAAAATTTTCATCAGGGTTTGTTTTAACCCTTCGTCAATCTGAAGTTCATTTAACTTCTTCTTGACGGTCCATTTGTTCACGTAATGACTTGTACTACCATATTTGTAATATTTTATTTTTCTTGTCTCTTTGGTTTTCGAACCAGAGGGAAGAGAGTGCTTGTGTTTGTGCATGAATTTGTCACATTTTTTATGACATGATCTTTCATGTTTAGGAAAAATAGTATTTCATGCTTTTCCCTTGTGTTTAGAGAGGATGTACCAGGGTCACTTGAATTGCTCACACCAAGTCGCTTTTTTCCAAGTAGATGTTCTCTTTTTATTTGATCTTTTAATTTAAGGTTAGAGCAGATTGCTAGAATAGCTTTAATACATGCAAAAATAAGGTTTCCATATGTTAGGGTTTCATATGGGATGGTTCCATCGTATAGGCAAAGTGAAATCTTAACTTTTTCAGCAAATAGATTGGAAAGGCCTTCAATGAATTTTTGCTTCCAGTGAAGGCTATCGGCATCATAAAGTGTCATGACGCGTGTTAGAAATATATCCTTGTACCATCGAAAATGGGTTAAGGATGGACATCTTAATATTTGGAGTAAGGAGCGAGTTTTTCCTCCTTGATCTCCAATGGATCCAAGATCTATAATTGTTTGGAGAAGATTATAGACCAATTTCATTAGGTTTTGTTGTTCTTTGGAAGATCCATAATACTTAAGTCAATTTGCTAAGGAGGTCTTCCTTTGAAATGAGAAAATTATCCCACCATCCTTTAGAGTTCCAGAAAATGATGGCTAGAACAATATGTGGTTTTGCTTGATGTCCAGATTGAACAAGAGAAACATAAGCATTCAATGAAGGGTATGAATGAATTGATGTTCTAAAATCCATCAATATTCATTCATATAAAGAATCTCCATCATAGAATTTCTTAGAAATGAGTATCTTCCCAAATAATAAATCGGAGGAGTGGGTTTTATAATAATGTTTTTCCAAATTTTTCTTTGATAAGAAAGTTTTGGATATCAAGAGGAGGATGAGGATCTTGTAATTCTTGAAAAGGTTTTGAACTTTTTCAATATTGATTGATCAAGACGGGTTGAGGATTCATTTGAATCTTCATCCGACTGACTAATATCTTCAAGAGCTCACATACTTTTCACTTAAATTTAGAATCAAATAATGTCTTTAAGAGGGTCCCAAGAGCCGTTTAGAGGTGGTTGGATAAAAGGTTTTACAAATGAGTTTATACTAGTAGAAGCTTTTTCTGAAGCTTTGCTTATTTCGGGGCTAGAAACCTTTTGTTTAAGCATCTGATCGATTTTAGACTCTAGGCTAAAAAGATGATCAATGATTATTTGAAGTATACTATTATTATAATTATGTTATTTAATTACAGTAATAAATTCCTTTAGAATTTGTAGATCAGAAATTGATTTTTTGAAGGCCGCTAATTCTAAAGGTTTATCATCCACCATTTTTACAACTAATGGAGGATAAGATGCTTCAATTATTTTTTCTTGCTCTGTTTGCCATTTTTTGATAGTTAAAATAGCAACTTGAGCGATTGAGCATAAGAATCGAAAACCATGCGAGGAAAGGAATAGTTGCCTTGGCTTGACTATTTCTTTCTCTCATTTTCTCAAAATATAAATAATTTATTTCGAGACGTTGGTCTTGAGAAGTAAAACTTCTATACCAAGTATGAAAGTTATCATACTTTGGTTGGAAGTACTCCTTCAGAACAACCTCTCTAGTCTCAGAACCTATTATGTAGCTCATTTAGACTAAAGTTCATTTCACATGGAGTGGGAGATTGATTTTCTCACCGGATGATATGATTTTTATTTAGGTGAAGGGCCTCGACTGATGGTTCATAAGTGTGTGAACCATCCGATCTAGACTTCTCTGAGGTTTCAGAAGGGATAGAAACCCTAAGAAGTGTGATGGATCGACGAGGGTTGAATCTGACTTCAATATCGCCATCAGCTATTTGAATTATCTGATCTACATCTTGATTAATGGAAGGTCTTGGTACGATCGCAGATGGTATTGTCCATGAGTCAGGAAATACCACCTCATTCCATTTAATCACTATGTTACTAGCAATATGAGATGTTAACATATTTGTTTAAATCAGAGTAGTTTGTTCGGCTGGTTGAACAACTTTTCGAACTCTAGGATTTAGAGTATTTAAAACTTGAAAATGAATTATGAAGATTAAAGCAATAGTTTTAGAACCTGGGAGAAAATCATAACCATAAAGCTGTAAATGTAATTTTAAAGCTTCAAAAAGATTTATATCAGAAAGAGATAAACTCAGATTGGGAAAGGTGTTGAAATAAACCGGCTCATGACATAGGCTAGTCTCTACAACACTCAGGATTGAGCCCTGAAGGCATCCGCCATCTCTGCTAAATAGAAGCATTTAGACCTTTAAGGGTTAAATGTTTGAATGCTATCATCATCCCTATATGAATATATTTAAAATCTTGCATATATTTATGCATCTTCAAACGTTAGTAGATAAATGATTTTATCCATTTGATCTACGAATGGTTTGTTCTATCTCATAAGATTTTCCTTAAAATCAAAAGTTCCAAATTAATAAATGATAGTTTTATCAATCTTGGGGAGAGACCATCTATTTAGGTTTTCTTCATTCAAGGGGAACTCTGCCATTTCAGATTCTTGATTAAATTATTATTTCTCCTAATCGTTAAATTAGAAGTTACTTCAGAAGAAGTAGAAGCCATATAACCAAAAGGGGATTAAATGGAATAAGGTGGTATTTCCTGACTCATGGACTATACCATCTGCGGTCGCACCAAAACCTTCCATTAATCAAGATGTAGATAAGATATTCAAACAGCTGATGGAATAGGTTTTCAAACTCTAGGATTTAGAGTATTTAAAACTCAAAAATGAATTCTGAAGATTGAAATAATAGTTTCAGAACCTGGGAGAAAATCATAACCATAAAGCTGCAAATGTAATTTTAAAGCTTCAAAAATATTTATATCAGAAAGAGATAAAATCATTGGGAAAGATGTTGAAATAAACCGCCCATGACATAGTTCTACAACACTCATAAGGGATTGAGCCCAGTGAAGGCATCTGCCATCTCTTAGGCTTGCTAGAATAGAAGCATTTAGACCTTTAAGGGTTAAAGGTTTGAATGCTATCAGTATCATCCCTATATGAATATATAGTATCACCAATTCTAGTGATATTATCATAAATGAAATGAATAGGCTTAATAATAAGTCTATGTATATAAATTATTTACAAGAAGAAATTGCTAGTTTAACTATTAAACGACAAATTTCTTTCCCAAAATTAAAAGAAAAAATTCAAAATTATCGATCTTCTTAATGATAAGAAGAAAGATAAATTAGAAAAATTTAATTACAAGCCTCTTATATACTCCTTATCGGAAGTATTTAAGAAAAAATCTGAGGCAAGTTCATCATCTTCTAATTCAGCTTCTTTAGAGCTAAAACTGAATTAAAGAAACTAAAATTAGAAGTTCAGCAAATTAAAGCTGAGCAAGAGCAAATGAATGATCATCTAATGGATCTTGAAATTAATCAGAAGATGCCCAATTCATTTGAAAATATAGAAGTCGATTCTAATCAAGAACTAGGTTTCTTACAAAATATGCAAAAGGCAATATACCAGAAATGGTATATTTCCATCAAATTAATTATAAATAAAGAATTTATTTTACAAAATTTAATTGCTCTAGTTGATAGTGGAGCAGATTTAAATTGTATACAAGAAGGAATAATTCCTTCTAAATATTTTGACAAACTAACAGTAGATTAAAACGATGGTGAGTCTTTACAAATTAAGTATAAATTATCATGGCTGTCAAGATGATATTTGTATTCAAATGCCTTTTTTTAGTAAATTTGATACAACACATTATTTTGGGAACTCATTTTCTTCTTAAAATAATCTTAGAATTGATGATCTGAATTGATTTTCTTTGGGATAAAGAAATCACATTCGTTTATCACCAATCCTAAAGAAATTATCATAAATGAAATGAATAAAATAATAATCATGCATATAAATTATTTACAAGAAGAAATTGCTAGTTTAACTTTTAAACAAATTTCTTCCCAAAATTCAAAGAAAAATTCAAAATTGCCACCAAACATTCCAAAGAAGTTTGTGGTGACAACCAATTTCGAGAAAGAAAGACTCTTGTAGTAGACCTCCCATACATTAATAATTTCAATGAGAGACATTCCACTAGCTCATCCTTGTCGATGAGCAGCACTACCTTGCTTTATGCAAAAGAGATTACTGATTTATTAAAGAAAGGAATAATTTGGCTATCTACTCTCTTGGAGCATATCATTCTATGTTATGAATTCAAAGGAAAGAGGAAGAACTGTTGTAATTAATTAGCTAAAGTTTTAAAATGGATCGAGATATCCAATTCTAATAAAGGGATTTATTAAATAGATTATAATGCAAAAATATTTTCCAAATTTGATTTAAAATCAGATATTGGGATATAAAAGAATCGGTCGCTATAAACAACATTTACTTCTTGGACATTACAAATGAACGTAATGCCCTTTGGTTTAAAAATGCACCTTCAATTTCTATATCATGAATGATATATTTAAAGATTATTTTAAATATATTTTTATTAATGATGTTTGGTGTTCTCAAATAATTAATGAAGACTTCAACCATCTAAAAACATTTAAATGGTTAATTTTAAAAATGGATTAGTTATTTGGAAAAGAAATTATTTCAAAGAAATAAGATTTTTAGCCATAATATATCAATGCTATTATACCAATTAATAAAAGTATTGGCGATGTGGTATTTATCATGACTATACCATCTCATCAAGACCTTCCATTAATCAAGATGTAGATTAAATAATTACATGGCGTGTTGAAGTCTTAACCTCATCATCCATCACACTTCCTAGGGTTTCTATCCCTTTTGAAACCTCAAATAAGTCTAGATCGGATGGTTCACAATAGGGATTTATGGCTATTTGCGATGAAGATGGGAATATAAACCTCAAGAATTATCCTCATAGAGAGTACAAGAGGAGAATAAGAAGAAGGGAATAACATCCACAAAAAATCTCTAACATCCTTCCCCTCCTTGAGGATAAGCTCAAGCAAATTAAAGCCATTATTAAAGCTTATTTTGAATTAACAATCCCTCAAAAAACTACAAATTTTGAGCTATCAGTAGACGAGGTACTACAAAGCATGAAAAGGTATTATCCTTATGAGATCGAGATTCAACATAAGGAACGTCTCAAAAAATCTCAAAATCAACTTAGGTGTTTAATCCTATCTATATCTATGATAGTCTTAATCGTCCGTGAATCCACAAGAAACTTAAATTCATAAAGTAGACCCACCAAAGAAATAATTGCTACTTTCCAAAGTAGACTTATCTTTAGGAACCTACTTTACATAAAATTGGGTCCCACCAAAGAAATAATTGCTACTTTCTAAAGTAGCCATATTATTATCACCTTTTGCCTAAGCAAAGTATCTTTATTTAATAATTAGTATCTTTTGCTGACAAAGTTCTATTTAATAATTATACCATTGCTTAACTTAACAGCTTTCTCTTTGTTTAATAATTATACCTTTAATGCAAAGTCTCACTGCCTCCACCTCTATATAAGGAGGCTTCTATGTGCTGTGGTTCTTGATTAGAATCGGCTTCTATATTTTTAAATGAATTTGGCATCTTCTGATTAATTTTAAGATCTATTAGACGACCATTCGTTTGCTCTTGCTGACTTTAATTCTCTGAACTTCTAATTTTAGTTTCTTTAATTCAGTTTTTTAGCTAAAGAAGATGAATTAGAAGATGATGAACTTGCCTCATATTTTTTCTTAAATACTTCCGATAAGGAGTATATAGGAGGCTTGTAATTAAATTTTTCTAATTTATCTTTCTTCTTATGCTAAAAGTTTAATTAATTGGTCCTTTTCTTTGTGGGTGAGCATATACAGACCTATCATATTTATTATATTTTTATAATAATCTATCTATTGACAGGACTTGCAACAGTTAGATTTATCAGATTTATCAGAATCTGATGAGGATGAAGATGAAATATGTTCTTCTTCGATTCTATTGATCGGAGGATGTAAGTAGAATTTTCATCATGGTTTGTTTTAACCCTTCATCAATCTGAAGTTCATTTAACTTCTTCTTAATAATGCATTTATTTACGTAATGACCTGTATGACCACATCTGTAACATTTTATTTCTCTTGTCTCTTTGGTTTTAGAACCAGAGGGATGAGAGTGCTTGTGTTTGTGTGTGAATTTATCACATTTTTTATGACATGATTTTTTACATTTAGGAAAAATATTCTTTCATGTTTTCCCCTATTTTTGGAAAATAAAGGGCTGAGGATCACGATTTATTCACATAATTGTGTATCTTCGCAAGTAGACGTTCTCTTTTCATTTGATCTTTTAATTTAAGATCAGAGCATATAGCTAATCCAGTTTTAATACATGCAGAAATAAGATTTCCATATGTTAGGGTTTCATATGAGATGGTTCCATCAGTGAAGAGAAACCTTAACCTTTTCAAATAGATTAGGAAGGCCTTCAATGAATTTTGCTTCCGTGAAGGCTATTGGCATCATAAAGTGTCATGATGCTAGAAATATATCCTTGTACCATCAAAAATGGGTTAAGGATGGACATCTTAATTTTGGAGTAAGGAGTGAGTTTTTCTCCTTGATCTCCAATGGATCCAAAATGATCTATAATTATTTGGGAAGATTATAGACCGAATTTTCATTAGGTTTTTCCTATTCTTTTGGAAGATCCTTAGTACTTAAGTCAATTTTGCTAAGGAGGTCTTCCCTTTGAGGAACAGTGAGAAAATTATCCCACCATCCTTTTAGAGTTCCAGAGAATCTTGAAATGATGGCTCGAGCGATAATATGTGGTTTTGCTTGATGTAGATTGAGCGGGTAGACATAAACATTGATGAAGGGTATGAATGATTTGATGTTGAGAAAGTCCATCAATATTCCATTCATATAAAGAATCTCCATCATAAGAATTTCCTACGAAATGAGAATCTTCCTCAAATAATAAATCAGGAGGAGTGGTTTTTTATAATAATTTTTTTCCAAATTTTTCTTTGGATAAGAAATTTTTTGGATATCAATAATAGGATGAGGATCTTGTAATTCTTGAAAAAGGTTTTGAACTTTTTCAATATTACTTGATTGATCATTATCAGTTTCGATTGAGGATTCATTTAAATCTTCATCCGATTGACTGATATCTTCAAGAGCTTTTACATACATTTCACTAAAATTTAGAATCAAATTTTGAATGTCTTCAGAAGAGGGTCCTAACTTAAGAGCTAGTTTAGGAGGTGGTTGGATAAAAGGTTTTAAAAATGAGTTTATACTAGTAGAAGCTTTTTCTGGAGCTTTGCTAGTTTCGGGGCTAGAAACTTTTTGTTTAAGCATCTCATCGATTTTAGACTCTAGGATAAAAAGATGATTAGAGATTATTTGAAGTATATTATTACTATAATTAAGTTATTTAATTACAGAAATAAATTCTTTTAGAATTTGTGGATCGAAACTTATTTTTCTGAAGGCCGCTAATTCTAAATGTTTATCATCCACCATTTTTATAACTGATGGAGGATAAGATGCTTCAATTATTTTTCCTTGCTCTGTTTGCCATTTTTTGGTAGTTAAAATAGCAACTTGAGCATAGCAACTACAAAACTGTGCTATGAAAGGAATAGTTGCTTTGGCTTGACTATTTCTTTGTCTCATTTTCTTGAAATATAAATCATTTATTTTGAGAAGTTGGTCTTGAGAAGTAAAACTTCTATACCAAGTACGAAAATTATTGTAATTTAGTTGGAAGTATTCCTTAAGAACAACCTCTCTAGTCTTAGATCCTATTGTGTAGCTCATTAAGACTAAAGTTCATTTCAGATGGAGTCGGAGATTGATTTTCTCTCACTGGATGATAGATATGATTTTTATTTAGAAGGGCCTTGGATGGTTGAGTGTGAACCATCATCTAGACTTTTGGTTTGAAGGGATAGAAACCCTAGGAAGTGTAATGGATCGACGAGGGTTGAATCGAACTTCAACATCGCCATCAGCTGTAGTTCCAAATTGATAAATGATAGTTTTATCAATTTTGGAGAGAGACCATCTATTTAGGTCTTCTTCTTTCAAGGGAAAATCTACCATTTCAGAGTTCTTGATTAAATTTTTATTTCTTCTAATCATTAGATTAGAGTTACTTAAAAGTAAAGCCATATTACCAAAAAAAACATCAAGTTTAGGTTTTGCTTAGGGTTTAGGGTTTAAGGTTTAGGTTTAGTTTGTGTAAAGGTTTAAGTTTAGGTTTAGGGTTTGGGTTTAGTTTAGTTTAGGTTTTAGTTTAGGTTTAGGGTTTTGAGGTTTAGTTTAGGGTTTAGGGTTTTAGAGTTTAGGTTTAGGGTTTTAGTTTGGGTTTAGGTTTTGGGTTTAGGGTTTTAGTTTAGGTTTGAGTTTAGGTTTTGGGTTTAGGTTTAGGTTTTAGGATAAAACAAACTAATAAACCTCCATTGAGAATTATCTTCCAGACAAAAATAGGACTTACAACCCTTTTAAGCCTAACGGAATAGATTTATGACCATTTATGATGAAGACAGGAATATAAAACTTTACTAGAGAATTATCCCAGACAATAATAAACAGGACTTATCACCCTATCAGGCATCACGCAATAGGGATGGCCATTTGCGATGAAGATAGGATAAAGCCATGGGAGGAATGAACAACAGTAAGAGAAAATCAATCTCCCATATTTCCATTAAATTAATTATAAATAAAGAATTTATTTTAACAAATTTAACTGCTCTAGTTGATAGCAGAGAAGATTTAAATTGTATACAAGAAGGAATAATTCCTTCTAAATATTTTGAAAAAACAAGTCAGCGATTAAAGGCATCCAATGGTGAATCTTTACAAATTAAGTATAAATTATCATCTGTGGCCACGTGTCAAGATGATATTTGTATTTAAATGCACTGTCAAGAAGAAGTTAACGATCCCTCAAAAACTGTGAATTTTGAGCTATCAGTACCAATTAATTAAACTTTTAGCACAAGTTGTAATAAGTATAAACCACCATTAGAGAATTATCTTCCCGGATGAAAGAATGCAGAGCTCTTGAAGATATCATCAATCAGAGCGGATGGCTATTTGTGGCGAAGACAGATAAAATGGGAGGAATGAACAAATCTTGGTTCATCCAAAGCATGGACCAGACTTACACGAGGATATATAAAGCACTTATTTATTAAAGCTTAAAAAGTACTTACACGATGATAGTAGGCAGGAAGCAAGAAGAACTAAGGAGAGTACAAGAGGAGAATAGAAGAGAAGAAGAGAAGGGAAAACTGAGCACTGAGCACACATAATACACAGATAGAGCCTCCTTATATAGAGGTGGAGGCACAGGAGAGACTTTGCTTAGAAGCAAAGGTACAATTATTAAACAAAAGATAAACATTGCTTAGAAGTTAAGCAACGGTATAATTATTAAATAGAAACTTTGTTGTTAAGCAAAGCTACTATTATTAAATAAAGATACTTTAGATTTAAGCAAAGGTACAGAATATTATAAGATGGCTACTTTTGGAAAGTAGCAATTATTTCTTTTGGTGGGACCCACTTTATGTAAAGTAGGTTCCTTGCTGGTGAAGATAAGCGGCTACTTTTGGAAAGTAGCAATTATTTCTTCTTGTAAATAATTTATATGCATAGACTTACATTCTTCCATGCGGGGTGATCCACCCCTGATTGGTCCTTCAAAGATAATTTTTACTAAAATGGTGGAATTCAATCAACATTGAGGACCTTGAATCATTTTTCTAGGATTAATAGCTAGCCCTCATTTTGGGGGCAGCTTCCATCTAGTCATTGAAGACTTCTTTGATTGGATGGAAGAATATTTAATTACCTCCAAAATAGTTCCACCATTTGAAGAACCATGTGAAGTTAATAATATCTTTGTTCATTATGAACATCCATGAATGCCTTCGTTTGTCATTGAGAAGGAAGAAGGCCTTCATCACTTTTGTTGTATTTCACCATTTGTTAAAACATAAAAATAACTTATTTGTCATTAGAGCAGCCACAACCGTGACCTCCGCGAAAAGAAAGATTTTGTACTGTGAATTAGTGGAGGATCAAAGGTATAACTATTAAACAAAAGAGAAACGATGCTTAGAAGTTAAGCAACGGTATAATTATTAAATGGAAACTTTTCATAAGCTACTATTATTAAATAAAAGATACTTTGCTTGATAAGGTCTTTTATGCGTATCCAAATGCGCTTTTGAACATTTCAAGCGTTTGGTTCAAGTAATTCAGCATTTCAAATACACCGAAGGCCGGTTCGTGTATTTGGAATTCTAAATCGAATTCAAATCTGAACGTGTAAAGTGATGGCTTTTGCGCCAATTCAGCCACCACCCATTGTAGCCGCTGCCATTGCTGTGCAGCCTGTCAGCAGCCATCGCCTTGGCCTCAACTTGTAGGCTGAGTATTTATCGCCACCACGGTTCGTCTTTAGCCGCCAAATAACCGCTTCGCTGCGTCGCTTCACCCAGCTCATAGCTTAGCTGTAGCCATCGCCCACATACGCCCTAGCCCGGCTTTTTGGTCATTGGCTTGTGGCCATTTCGCTACGGCTCGCCCTCCCATCAGCACTGCTTAGCTCTGACCGGTCATCACCAGCCGTTAAAATTACCCAGCCGCCATCGGATCCGCGCATACATCACCTTATTTACTTACATTTTGTCAACCAAAAAAAAATCTGTAGTCAATAAATCTCTCAACCAAACAACTATAAAGTAATCTTTTTACACTGAATTCCTATTACACTGCATTCCTTTTACACTGCATTCTAAATGCATGCAACCAAACAGCCCCTAAGCAAAGGTACAAAATATTACAAGATGGCTACTTTTGGAAAGTAGCAATTATTTCTTTTGGTGGGACCCACTTTATGTAAAGTAGGTTCCTTCGGTGAAGATAAGCAACTACTTTTTAGTAGCAATTATTGGTGGGTGCTTTATGAATTTAAGTTTCTCCGGAATTCCCATTGTCGGAAGACTCACTATCGCAGATATAGATAGGGGATTAAACACCTTGGCGAGTTAATTTTCGTAGATTTTTTGAGATGTTCCTTATGTTGAATATCGGTCTCATGAGGATAACATCTTTTGATGCTTTGTAGTACCTCATCTACTGATAGCTCAAAATCTGTAGTTTTTTGAGGGATCATTAATTCAGAATAAGCTTTAATACTGGCTTTAATTTGATTGAGCTTATCATCAATGTTGATTGAATTCCACTATTTTAGTAAAAATTATCTTTGAAGGACCAACTGATTGAAGGGGTCCTTTCTAAGTATAACGTTCCAGCACGAAATCCATGAGATTTGGTAGTCCGTGAAGAAATGAGCAAGATTTTGTCCTTGAATCACTTTTCTGGGATTAATAGCCCTCATTTTGGGGGCAGCTTCCATCCAGTCATTGAAGACTTCTTTAATTGGATCTAGAAGAATATTTAATTCTGCTCCAAAATAGTTTCACCATCTGAAGAACCATGCAAGAAGTTCTTTGTTGATAATATCTTTGTTCATTATGAACATCCATGAATGCCTTTGTTTATCATTGAGAAGGAAGAAGGCCTTCATCATAGCTTGCACATAGCACCAATAATTTACACCAATTTTGTACTATAAATTAGTGGTGGATAAGAATACATTTTTCACTTGAAATGGAGTTAGACCCCATTCGCTTTGATGAAAGATCTTTTTTATAACGCATTTGCTATACAAAATTGAATGGTTCGTCTGATCACGAACATGATTAATCTCAATACACTTTAATTGTATTAAGATTTTTTCATAATTTTCTCTTGAGAGATTAGATTCAAATGGGAAAGGATTGTTTCCCAAATATCTTTCAAATAAGGCCACAGTTATATATTGAATAATCAGAGATTTAATTTCAATAATATTCTATTTTATTTCTTTAGAGAAATAAACAGGTTCTTGCAATCATATCTTGGGATGGTGTTGCCTTTTTAGATGGTTCACCCTTTTCAACCGTAGTTGAAGAGGAAGTACCATAAAGATATTTTTTTCAAATCAATCAGGCCAATTGTTGAATTGACCGAATCTTTGCCATTATAGCCACGACCGCGTGAAAAGAAAGACTTCTCGGTTAGAGTGGTCATTCTTCCATGCGGGTGATCCACCCCGACGTCCCCCGCAAGAATTCTCATCGAAAAATCGAAGAGAATTTTCATTACCTTTAATGAATTTGATGTCAAAATCAAGACGAGAGTCGGATTGCCATGATGCAAAAATTTGTTTTGAAACTAAATTTTGACATCTTGTTCAATGATGTATTTGATGAACAACAATCTGAAGGAGAAAATGTCGATTAAGTAAATCATCTTGAAATTTTGAGATGCACTTAATCACAAAGCATTTCTTTTGATAATGGAATACTTTTGCGTAGGATTCCATTTACAAATAAAGTAATTCTTCTTTAGAATTCTTTCGCTGCTTTAAGATACCTCCATAGCCCTTATCAGAGGCATCAGTTTCAACAATTTTGAAACTAGTGGTCCGCAAGATTAAGACAGTGAAGGTTTTGAACCCTTTCTTTAATTTTGCGTATTGCCATAGTATGAGTATCAGATCATGGTGGAGGATTCTTTTAATTCAAAGAGTCATCTTTGGCAAGATTTTGATAGAAATCATACATAATTGAGAGCTCTAAGAACCGTATTTTTTATCTAAAATGATATCGAAATTTGTAATTCAATACTTCTATTAATTGGTATAATAGCATTGATATATATATTATAAAAAATCTTATTTCAGTTTGAAATAATTTGATTTTTGGCTCTGAAATAACTAATCCATTTTTTAAAATTAACCATTTAAATATTTTTAGATGGTTAAAGTGTTCATCAATAGTATTTGAGAACACAAGAACATCATCAATATACCAAAAATATATTTTAAAATAATCTTTAAATATATTATTCATGATATGCAAATTCGTGCATTTTTTAAACCAAAGGGCATTACGTTCCATTCGTAATGTCCAAAGGGAACATCAAATGCTATTTTATAGTGATCCAATTCTTTTATTTGGATCTGCCAATATCCTGATTTTAAATCAAATTTGGAAAATATTTTTGCATTATGCAATCTATTTAATAAATCCCTTTTATCCAAGTTGAATCATCTTCAACTTGTGCTAAAAGTTTAATTCCTTTTGCTCATGGGTGAGTGATACGCATCATATTTATTATATTTTTATAATAATCATCTGTGAGTTGCAGCTTAGATTTATCAGATTTATCAGAATTTTATGAGGATGAAAATGAAATATGTTCTTCTTCTTCTTCGATTCTCTTCGTAATCGAGGATATAAATGTAATTTTCATCGTGGTTTGTTTTAACCCTTCTCAATCAAGTTCATTTAACTTCTTCTGCAGACTGTTTAATGTCACCGTAAGGCCACATTTGTAACATTTTATTTCTCTTGTCTCTTTGGTTTTAAAACCAGAGGGACGAGACTGCTTGTGTTTGTGCGTGAATTTATCACGTTTTTTATGACGTGATTTTTCACATTTAGAAAAAATAGTTTTTTGTGTTTTTTTCTTGTGTTTATAAGATAAAGGACGTACCTGAGGATCACAGTTGAATTGCTCACAGAATTTGCCAAGCTATTTGTGCTCAAGTAGACGTTCTCTTTTCATTTGATCTTTTAATTTAAGATCAGAACAGATTGCTAAACCAGTTTTAATACATGCAGAAATAAGTTTTCCATATGTAAGGGTTTCATATGTGATGGTTCCATCATAAAGATGAAGAGAAACCTTAACCTTTTCAGCAAATAGATTAGAAAAGCCTTCAATGAATTTTTTCATCCAGTGAAGGCTATTGGCATCATAAAATGTCATGATGCGTGCTAAAAATATATCCTTGTACCATAAAAAATGGGTTAAGGATGGACATCTTATTTTCCGGAGTAAGGAGCGAGTTTTTTCTCCTTGATCTCCAATGGAACCAACAAAATGATCTGTAATTATTTGGAGAAGATTATAGACCGAATTGTCATTAGGTTTTTGATGTTCTTTTGGAAGATCCTTAGTACTTAAAGTCAATTTTGCTAAGGAGGCCTTCCCTTTGAGGAACAGTGAGAAAATTATCCCACCATCCTTTCAGAGTTCCAGAGAATCCTGAAATGATGGCTCGATAATATGAGGTTTTGCTTGATGTCTAGATTGAACAGTAGTAGCAAACATAAGCATTCGATGAAGGGTATGAATGATTTGATGTTCAAAAAGTCCATCAATATTTCATTCATATAAAGAATCTCCATCATAGGAATTTCCTATGAAATGAGTATCTTCCTCAAATAATAAATCAGGAGGTGTTGGTTTTCTAAAATAATGTTTTTCCAAATTTTTTGTGGGATAAGAAAGTTTTTGGATATCAAAAGGAGGATGAGGATCTTGTAATTCTTGAAAAAGGATTTGAACTTTTTCAATATTATTGATCAAGATCGCTTTTGATTGAGGATTCAATTTGAATCTTCATCCAATTGACCATATCTTCAAGAGCTCCTACATACTTTCACTTAAATTTAGAATCAATATCTTCAAAAAGAGGGTCCTTAAGAGCCTTAGAGGTGGTTGGATAAAAGGTTTCACAAATGGGTTTATACTAGTAGAAGATTTCAAGCTTTGCTAGTTTGAAAACCTTTGTTTAAGCATCCGATTGATTTTAAATCTAGGCTAAAAAAGATGATCGTGATTATTTGAAGTATACTATTACTATAATTAAGTTGTTTAACAGAATAAATTCTTTAGAATTTGTGGATCAAACTTATTTTTTCAAGGTCAATTCTAAAGGTTTATCATCCACCATTTTACAACCGATGGAGGATAAGATGCTTCAATTATTTTTCCTTTGCTATTTGCCATTTTTGGTAGTTAAAATAGCAACTTGAGCATAAAAGAATCGCAAAACCATGTAAGAAAGGAATAGCTTTACTGAATTATTTCTTTAGCAATACGTAACTGAACGAAGCATAGACGTTGGTCTTGAGAAGTAAAACTTCTATACCAAGAATAAAACTATCATACTTTGGTTGGAAGTATTTCTTGAACAACTCTCTAGTCTTAGAATATTGTAGCTTATTAAGACTAAAGTTCATTTCAGATGGAGTGGGAGATTGATTTTCTCTCACTGGATGATAGATATAATTTTTGTTTAGGCGAAGGGCCTATTTGGTTTATGTGAACCATCCATAGACTTCGAGGTTTAAAGGGATAGAAACCCTAGGAAGCGTAATGGATGGAGATCACAACATTGCCATAATTTATAGTTCCAAATTGATAAATGATAGTTTGTCAATTTTGGAAGACCATCTATTTAGGTCTTCTTGTTTCAAGGAATTATAATTTGAGTTCTTGATTAAATATTATTTCTCTAATCGTTAGATTAGAAGTTACTTCAAAATAAATAAAAGCCATATTACCAAAATGGGGAAAAGTAGGAAGTTGATGAGAATTTGAAACAAATTACCACATAAGGATAAAACAAACTAGTATAATCCTCATTGAATTATCTTAAGATAACAAAATAGGACTTACAATTTCAAGCCTTTATGATTTGACCATTTATGAAGGCGAATATAAACCTCTACCAAAGAATTATATGGGTCAACAAAAGCGGACTTATCACCCATCAAGCATCACATTGAGGATGACCGTTAATGAAGAGGTAAATCCATGGGTGGAATGAACAATCTTTTCATAAAAAGATAATAAAACAAATCTCTAACATCCTTACCTGATTTATCATGGCTCATAGGACTTAAAGATATAAAATACTTTTTATTAAAGCTTAAAAAGTACTTACGATGTGATAGGAAGGATGTTAGAATTTGTTTATTTATATCACCATGCTTTGGATGAAATATTTTCTTTGAAATCATCATGAAATAGGAGAATTTAAGGAGATCCCAAAATGATGCATTGTGTTAAATTTTTGACTAAAATAAAAGGCATTTGAATAAAAATATCATCTTGACACATGACCACAGATGATAATTTATACTTAATTTGTAAAGATTCATATCTTTAATATGGCTTTTCAAAATATTTAGAAGGAATATTCCTTTATGTATACAATTTAAATGCCCTATCAACTAAAGTTAAATTTGGTAAAATAAATTCTTTATTTATAATTAATTTAATGGAAATATACCATTTAGTATATTGCCTTTTATATTTTTTAGAAATAGTTCTTGATTAGAATAAATTCTATATTTTCAAATGAATTGGACGTCTTCTGATTATTTTCAAGATACATTAGATGACCATTCATTTACTCTTGCTTAGCTTTAATTTGCTGAATTTCTAATTTTAGTTTCTTTAATTCAATTTTTAGGTCTGCTAAAGTAGCTGAATTAGAAGATGATTAACTTGTCTTAGATTTTTTCTTAAATACTTCCGATAAGGAGTATATAGGAGGCTTAAAATTAAAATTTTCTAATTTATCTTTCTTCTTATCATTAAGTAGATCGATAATTTTATCACGAGTTGAATCATCTTCAACTTGTGCTAAAATTTTAATTAGTGGTCCTTTTGCTGGTGAGCTTATAGATTCATATTTATTATATTTTTATAATAATCTTTCATTGTGGGACTTTACAATTAGATTTATCAGATATCATCGATGAGATGAAGATGAAATATATTCTTCTTCTTCTTTTCGAGGATGTAAGAAAATTTTATCGAGTTTGTTTAACCCTCAATCGAAATTCATTTAACTTTTTTCTTGGTGCATATTGTGTAATGACACAATAGACCACATTTGTAACATTTTATTTCTCTTGTCTATTTAGTTTTAGAACCAAAGGGATGAGAGTGCCTGTGTTTGTGCGTGAATTTATCACATTTTTTTTATGACTTTTTTTCATGCTTAGGAAAAATAGTTTTTATGTTTTTCTCTTGTATTTGGAAGATAAGGGCATTCGAGGATCTTGAATTGTTCAAAATTCACATTTGTTTGAGCTCAAGTAGACATTTTTTTTCATTTGATCTTTTAATTTAAGATCAGAGCAAATTGCTAAACCAATTTTAATACATGCAGAAATAAGGTTTCCATATGTAAGATTTTCATATGGGATGGTTCCATCAGAAGCGAAGAAACCTTAACCTTTCAAGAAAAGATTGGGAAGGCCTTCAATGTATTTTTTGCTTCAGTGAATTTCATCATAAAGTGTCATGGCACTTTAGAAATATATCTTTATACCATTAAAATGGGTTATGACATCTTAATTTTTTGGAGTAAAGGAGTTTTTCTCCTTGATCTCAATGGATCCACAAAATGATCTATAATTGTTTGAAGATTATAGATTGAATTTTCATTAGGTTTTTGTTGTTCTTTGGAAGATCCAGTACTTAAATCAATTTTCTAAGGAGGTCTTCCCTTTGAGGAATGAGAAAATTATCCCACCATCCTTTTGAGTTCAGAATCTAAAATGATGGATCGGCGACAATATGTATTGCTTGATGTAAAAATTGAGCGTAGTAAACATAAGCATTTGATGAAGGGTATAAATGATTTGAGGTTGAAGAAATATATTCCATTCATATAAAGATTATCAATCAGAGAATTTCTTATGAAATGAGTATCTTCTCAAATAATAAATCATGGGTTGGTTTTATAATAATGTTTTCCAAATTTTTTCTTGGGATAAGAAAGTTTTGGATATCAGGAGGATGAGGATCTTGTAATTCTTGAAAATGGTTTTGAACTTTTCAATATTATTGATGATATTTCGGTTTGGTTGAGATTCATTTGAATCTTCATCCGATTGATTGATATCTTGAGTTTACATACTTAAATTTAGAATCAAATTTTTGAATGTCTTGAAGATTCTAACTTAAATTTAGGAGGTGGTTGGATAAAGGTTTTACAAATGGGTTTATAGTAGAACTTTTTTTTGAAGCTTTCTAGTTTTAGAAACCTTTTTTATTTAAACATCGATCAATTTTAGACTCTATCTAAAAGATGATAAGTGATTATTTGAAGTATCTTATTACTATAATTTAGTTATTTAATTATAGTAATAAATTCTTTAGAATTTATGGATAAACTTATTTTTGAAGGCATAATTAGGTTTATCATCCACCATTTTTACAAGATGGAGGATAAGATGCTTCAAATCTTTCCTTGCTCTATTTGCCATTTTTGGTAGTTAAAATAGCAACTTGAGGATTAAACATAATGCAAAACCATGCTACGAAAAGAATAGTTTCTTTGGCTTGACTATTTCTTTCTCTCATTTTCTCGAAATATAAATCATTTATTTTAAGATGTTGGTCTTGAGAAGTAAAACTTTTATACCAAGTATGAAAATTATCGTACTTTGGTTGGAAGTATTCCTTCAGAAAAACCTCTCTAGTCTTAGAACTATTGTAATCCTTCTAAAGTTCAAGATGGTGTGGGAGATTGATTTTCTCTCCGGATGATAGATATGATTTATATTTGGGTGAAGGGCCTCACCAGATGAAGTGTGTGAACCATTGACTCGAGATTTGAAGGGATAGAAACCTAGGAAGTGTAATGGATTGACGAAGGTTTAAATCGAACTTCAAGCCATCATATTTAGTTCCAAATTGATAAATGATGGTTTTATCAATTTTGGGGAGAACCATCTATTTAGGTCTTCTTCTTTCAGGGGAACTCGCCATTTGAGTTCTTTTGATTAATTATTATTTCTAATTGTTGATTAGAAGTTACTTGAAAAGTAAAATATTACCAAAATGGGAAAAAAGGAGAGGAAGATGATGCATGGAGAATTTGAAACAAATCATAATTAAAACAAATAAGTATAAACCTCCTTAGAAATTATCTTCCCAGAGTCACAAAAATGACTTACAAAGCCAAATTGATAAAGATTTCACCATTTGACGAAGGATATAAACTCTAAAATTATCTGACATCCAATAAATGGACTTATCACCCTATCAAAATAACAATGAGGATGGCCATTTCAAGATGAGATAAAACCATAGGAATGAACAAATCTTGTTTATCAAAGCATGGTGGAATCTCTTATCCTTCCCTAATTTACCTTCATAAAACTAGGATATATAAAAACACTTATTTATCAAAACTTAAAAAAGAACTTAGATGATAGTCGAAGCCAATACAAAGAGATGGTAATGAACTTTGAGCACATAATACAGAATGAGCCTTCTTATATAGATCATGAGAGACTTTGCTTGCAAGGTACAATTATAATCAAGAGAAACATTGCAGAAGTTAAGCAATAGTATTAAATAGAAACTTCTTTGTTAAGCATATTAAATAAAAAAAGATACTGCTTAAAGCTAAAAGCAAAATTTAAATATTATATGGCTACTTTTGGAAAGGCAATAATTTCTTTTGGTTGGACCCACTTTATGTAAGTAGGTTCCTTATTTGGTGAAGATAACTACTTTTGGAAAGTAGCAATTATTTCATCCTGATCTTTATGAATTTAAGTTTCTGGATTCCACTCACGTCGATAAGACTCACCATTGTTAGATATAGATATTGATTCTGAGTTGATTTTGTAGATTTTTTTTGAGGCGTTTCTTATGTTGAATCTAAATCAAGGATAATTTTTGGCTTTATAGTACATCTTGATAGCTCAAAATTCATAGTTTTGAGGATGTTAATTGAGAATAAATTTAATATGGCTTAAATTTGATCCTTATGTTGATTAATTCCACCATTTTAGAAAAATTGCCTTTGAAGGACCATGAATCCTTTAGTATAATGTTCGACTCCAAATCCATGGGATTTGATCTGAAGAAATGAGCAAGATTTATCCTTGAATCATTTTAGGATTAATCATTTTGGGACTTCCATCATCATTGAAGACTTCTTTGATTGGATGCGGAAGAATATTTAATTCAAAATACCATAAAGAACCACATTTGAAGTTCTTTGTTGATAATATCTTTGTTCCAAATTTCTTTGGATAATATCTTTGGTCATTTTTTTATAAGTGATTTTCACATTTAGGAAAATAGTCTTTAAAATTATTTTCCTATTTTTGGAAAATAAGGGCATAAGGATCGTTGAATTGTTCATAGAATTAAGCACTCTTTAGTTTTAAAACCAAAGAGAAAAAATAAAAAATAAAATGCAATTCATTATGCAAATAAATGTCTTTAGAAAGTTAAATGAACAGCGAGGTTAAAACAAATGATTAAAATTCTACTTACATCCGATTAGAAATAATTAGAAGATGAAGAAGAACATATTTCATCTTCCTCATCATTTTGATAAATCGATAAATTGCTATTGCATGTCACGTGAGATAGATTATTATAAAATATAATAAATTAACAATACGTACCACGAGCAAAGAATAATTAATTAAACTTTTTTAGCACAAGTTGAAGATGATTTATTTCATTGATAATTATCGATCTTCTTAATGATAAGAAGAAAGATAAATTAGAAAATTTGATTACAAATATATACTCCTTATGGAGTATTTTGAAAAATTTGAGCAAATTCATCATCTTCTAATTAAACTTCTTTAGATTCTAAAAGCTAAAAGAAATTAAGTTGACAAATTGAAGGCGGTAAAAATTAAAATGAATGGTCTAATGGATCTTGAAACTAATCAAGATGCCCAATTCATTTGAAAATATAGTAGATTCTCAACGGGTTTCTTACAAAATATACAAAAGGCAATATACATATATTTCCATTAAATTAATTATAAATAAAGAATTTATTTTTGCAAATTTAAATGCTCTAGTTGATAGGAAGATTTATATTGTATACAAGAAGGAATAATTCCTTCAAAATATTTTGGCAAGCCGATTAAAGGCATGACGGTGAATCTTTACAAATTAAGTATAAATTATCATCTGTGGCTCTGTGTCAAGATGATATTTGTATTCAAATGCCTTTTATTTTAGTCAAAAATTTGACACAACACATTATTTTGGGAACTCCTTTCTTCTTAAAATAATTCCTATCACTAGAATTGATGATACTAGAATTCAGTGTTTTCTTTGGGATAAAGAAATCACATTCCATTTTATCACCAATCATAAAGAAATTATCATAAATGAAATGAATAGGCTTAATAATAAGTCTATGCATATAAATTATTTACCAGAAGAAATTGCTAGTTTAACTTAAACAATAAATTTCTTCCCAAAATTAAAAGCAAAATTCAAAATTATCACCAAGAATTCCAAAGGAAGTGTGGTGACCTTATACTTCGGGAAAGAAAGACTCATGTAGTGGATCTCCCTCATTGATAATTTCAATGAGAGACATTCAAAGCTAATCCTTGTCGGATGAGCGAGCACTTCCTTGCTTTATGCAAGAAGAGATTGATTTTTTTTAAAGAAAGGAATAATTAATCCTACTCTTTGTATGCAGCATTAAGTTATGAATTTGAGAAAGGAAAGAGACCAGCGACTTGTAATTCTAAACAAAGTTTTAAAATGGATCACTTATCAATTCAATAAAGGAATTTATTAAAAGATTGCATAATGCAAAATATTTTCCAAATTTGATTTAAAATCAAGATATTATCAGATAAAAATGGATCTATCGCATTCTTTGCCCTTTGGACATTACGAATGGAGCGTAATGCCCTTTGGTTTAAAAAATGCACCTTAATTTGCATATCATGAATAATATATTTGAAGATTATTTTAAATATATTTTAGTCATATTGATGATTACTGTTCTCAAACAGTATTGATGAACACTTCAACCATCTAAAAATATTTAAATGGTTAATTTTAAAAAATGGATTAGTTAATTCAGAGCAAAAAATTAAATTATTTCAAATTGAAATAAGATTTTTAGGCCATAATATATCCAATGCTTCTATTATACCAATTAATAGAAGTATTGAATTTGATAACAAATTTTTTGATATCATTTTAGATAAAAACCAGCTACAACGATTCTTAGGAGCTCTGATTATGTGATTTTTTTATCAAAATCTTAGATCATTACTCTTTCACAGTTAAAAAAAATCCCCATATGGTCGATACTCATACCATGGCATAAATTAAAGAAAGGGTTCAAAACCTTTATCTTAATCTTGCAGACCACTAGTTTCAAAATTAAATAGATATCGATTATGGAGGTATCTAGCGTGAAAATTAAAGAAGAATTAGTTCACTTTGTTTACGGTAAATGGAATCCTACTTTAAATATTCCATTACAAAAGAAATGCTTTACGTGATTAAGTGCATCTCAAAATTCAAGATGATTTACTTAATCTTCTCCTTATTGATTTCCTGATCAAATACATCATTGAACAAGATGTCAAAATTTAGTTTCAAAACAAATTTTTGCATCGTTTTAACTCTCGTCTTATTGACATAATTCATTAAAGATAATGAAAATTCTCTTCTGATTTTTTCAGTGAATTCTTGCGGGGACGATCGGTGGATCACCACATGGAAGAATGACTCTAACAGAATGTCTTTCTTTTCATGGAGGTCACGACCATGGCGCTCAATGGAAAAGATCATCAATTCAACAATTGGCATGATCAATTTGCAAACTTATCTTTATGGTACTTCCTTTCAACTGATTGAAAAGGGTGAACTAAAAAAATTTTCATTATCCACAAAGATGGTTGCACAAGAACTATTTATTTCTCTAAATAAATAGCGAATATTATTGAAATTAATCCCTCGATTATTCAATAAATAATGTGGCCATATTTGAAAGATATTTGAAACAATCCTTTCTATTTGAATCTAATCTCTAAGAGAAATGAAAAATATTAATATAATTAAAGTGTAAGATATCATGTTCATTGATCGGATGGAAGCTTATATTTTAAGCTTCCCAATGAGACTATTAATAAAAAAATGATTCAAGGACAAAATCTTGCTCATTTCTTCATTTTGCCAAATCCATGGTTGGGTAGAATGTTATACTTGAAAGGATCCCAATTATTGGTCCTTGAAAGATAATTTTACTAAAATTATGGAATTCAATCAACATTGAGGATAAGCTCAAGCAAATTAAAACCATTATTAAGAAATTATGAATTAACGATCTAAAACTACGATTTTTTTGGTATCGGTGAGGAACTAAACATCAAAGTTATCCTCATGAGACCAAGATTTTAAAGAACGTCTCAAAAAATCTATGAAAATCAACTTCATAAAGGTGTTTAATCACTCTATTGTTCACGTGGTGAGTCTTCGTCGATGGAATAAGAACTTAAATTCATACAAAAAATAATTGCTACTTTTCAAAAGTAGCCTCTTATCTTCATGGAACCTACTTTAAATAAAGTGGGTCCCATCAAAAAAAATTTCTACTTTCCAAAAGTAGCCATCTTATAATAATGCAAGATCTAGCAAAGTACCTTTTTAATTTAATAATAGTAGCTTTGCTTAACAACAAAGTTTCTATTTAATAATTATATCATTTCTTAGCTTCTAAGCAATGTTTCTTTTTGTTTAATAATTGTACCTTTGCTTCTAAGCAAAGTCTCTTACCTCATATAAGGCTCATGTATTAGGTGTGCTTTCATTATCACCAATCAAAAAATTATTATAAATGAAATGAATAGGCTTAATAATAATTTATGCATATAAATTATTTACAAGAAATTGCTAGTTTATTAAACAACAAATTTCTTCCCCAAAATTAAAGCAAAATTCAAAATTGCCACCAGAATTCCAAAGGAAGTCTTGGTGACAACAATTTGCTTTAAGAAGAAAGACTCATGTAGTAGATCTCCCATACATTGATAATTTCAATGACAGACATTAAGGCTGTCCTTGTCATGAATGAGCACTACCTTGATTTATGAAAGAAGAGATTCTTGATTTATTAAAGAAAGGAATAATTTGCAATCCTACTTGTCATCTTTATTCTATATGATTGAAAAAGCGAAAGAGGAGATGACTTGTAATTAATTACAAGCGCTAAACAAAGTTTTAAAATGGATCGGATATCAATTCTAATAAAGGGATTTATTAAATAGATTGCATAATGCAAAATATTTTCAAATTTGATTAAAATGATATTGGCGGTCAGATAAAAGAATCGGATAAGCTATAAAAGCGGCATTTAGATTGCCCAGACATTGAATGGAGCGTAATGCCCTTTGGTTTAAAAATGCACCTTGAATTTGATATCATGAATTATATTTAAAGATTATTTTAAATATATTTTAGTCTATATTGATGATGTTGTGGTGTTCTCAATATTGATGGTTCAACCATCTAAAACATGGTTAATTTTAAAAAATGGATTAGTTATTTGAGCCAAAAATAAAATTATTTAAGCTGAAATAAATTTTTTTAGGCCATAATATCCAATGCTTCTATTATACCAATTAGAAGTATTGAATTCTTAACAAATTTGATATCATTTCTAGATAATGATAATTCTTAGGAGCTCTCAATTATGTAGCTAATTTTGCAAAATCTTGCCAAGATCATTACTCTTTGTGATTTTAGCTGAGGTCTTCCATTGAGGAAGTGAGAAAATTATCCCTCATCCTTTGAGTTCAAGAATCACGAAATGATGGCTTTGATATGTGGTTTTGCTTGATGTCTAGATTGAACAAGAAAACATAAGCATTGATGAAGGGTATGAATGATTTAATGTTGAAAGTCCATCAATATTCCATTCATATAAAGAATCTCCATCATAGAATTTCCTACAAATGAGTATCTTCCTCAAATAATAAATAGTGGGTTTTATAATAATATTTTTCCAAATTTTCTTTGGATAAGAAAGTTTTGGATATCAAGGAGGATGAGGATCTTGTAATTTGAAAAAGGATTTGAACTTTTCAATATTACTTGATTATCGATATCGATTTGGTTGAGGATTCATTTGAATCTTCATCCATAGTGATATCTTTAAAACTCTACATACTTTTCTTAAATTTAGAATCAAATTTTGAATGTCTTTAGAAGAGGGTCCCAGAGCGGTTTAGGAGGTGGTTGGATAAAAGGTTTTACAAATGGTTTATACTAGTAGAAGCTTTTTCTGAAGCTTTGCTAGTTTCGAGGCTAGAAACCTTTTGTTTAAGCATCTGATCGATTTTAGACTCTAGGATAAAAAGATTATCAGTGATTATTTGAAGTATACTACTACTATAATTAAGTTATTTAATTACAATAATAAATTATTTTAGAATTTGTGGATCAGAACTTATTTTTCTGAAGGCCGCTAATTCTAAAGGTTTATCATCCACCATTTTTCGATTGATGATAAGATACTTTGATTATTTTTCCTTGCTCTTTTGCCATGTTTTGGTAGTTAAAAAACAACTTGAGCGATTAGCATAATAGCGCAAAACCATGCAATGAAAGGAATAGTTTCTTTGGCTTGACTATTTCTCTCATTTCTCAAAATATAAATCATTTATTTGAGGCGTTGGTCTTGAGAAGTAAAACTTCTATACAGTACAAAATTATCATACTTTGGTTGGAAGTATTCCTTGAATAACCTCACTAGTCTTAGAACCTGTAGCTCATTAAGACTAAAGTTCATTTTAGATGGAGTGGGAGATTGATTTTCTCTCATGATGTATATGATTTTTTATTTAAGCGTCGGCCAGATGGGGTTTGTAAAATATGATCTAGGATTCTCACGAGGTTTCAAGGAAAGAAACCCTAGGAAGTGTAATGGATCGAGGGTTGAATCGAACTTCAACATTGTGATAATAGTTTTGTCGATCTACATCTTGATTAATGGAAGGTCTTGGTGCGATCGTAGATGGTATAGTCCATGAGTCTCAATACCTCATTCCATTTAATCACTCTATTGAACAATATGGGATCTTAATAGATTTGTTTCAATCAGTAGTTTGTTAAATTTTGGTTGAACACTTTTTTTGACTCTAACATTTAAATTATTTAAAACTCAAATTGAACTCTAAAGATTAAAGCAATAGTTTTTTGAGACACGAAAATCATAACCATAAAGAGAAATGTAATTTTAAAAGATTTATATGAAGAGATAAACTCAAATTGGGAAAGGTGTTGAAATAAAGTGACATAGGCAGCCTCTACAACACTCAAATTGAGATGAGGCATCGCCATCTCTTGGGCTTGCTAGAATAAAGCATTTAGACCTTTAAGGGTTAGAGGTTTGAATACTATCTGTATCATCCTTATATGAAAATATTTAAAATCTTACATATATTTATGCAGTTCTTCAAATATTAGTAGATAAATAATTTTATCTATTTGATCTCTGATAATGGTTTGTTCTACGTTTCCTGAAGATTTTCTTAAAATCAAAGTTTCAAATTAATAAATGATAGTTTTATCAATCTTGGGAAGACCATCTATTTAGGTCTTCTTCATTCAAGAACTCCATTTTAGAGTTCTTGATTAAATTATTATTTCTCTAATCGTTAGATTAAGTTACCAGAAAGAAGTAGAAACCATATAACCAAAGAAAAAGGAGGAGGAAGATGAAGAATTTGAAACAAATCACCACATAAGGATAAAATAAACTAAGCATAAACCTCCATTAGAGTATCTTCCAAGAGTCAACAAAAATAGGACTTACACTTTCAAGCCTCACGAATAAGGATTTACCATTTTCATGAAGGCAGAATATAAACCTACAGAGAATTATCCCAGACATTCAACAAAAATAGGACTTATCATCCTATCAAGCACCACGCAACAAGGATAGCCATTTGCGATGAAGATGGGATAAAGCCATGGGAGGAATGAAGCATGTCTTGGTTCATCCATACATGGTGATAGGTAATAAAATCTCAACATCCTTCCCTCCCGGATTTACCCCATTGGCTCTAATACAGAGATATATAATTTCTTTAGGATTGGTGATAAAATAGAATGTGATTTCTTTATCCCAAAGAAAATATTGAATTCGGTATCATCATAGTGATAGGCATTATTTTAAGAAGAAAAGAGTTCCAAAATAATGTGTTGTCAAATTTTGACTAAAATAAAAGGTATTTGAATACAAATATCATCTTGACACCGCATAGATGATATTTTTACTTAATTTATAAAATTCACATATTTTTTAATGGATTTCAAAATATTTAGAAGAAATTATTTCTTCTTGTGTACAATTTAAATGCTCCCTATCACTAGGCGGTTAAATTTGGTAAAATAAATTCTTTATTTATAATTAGTTTAATGGAAATATATTTACGGTATATTGCCTTTTCATATTTGTAAGAAACACGGTTCTTGATTAGAATCAACTTATATTTTAAATGAATTAGGCGTCCTCGATTTATTTCAGAAAACGACCATTCATTTGCTCTTGCTTTCGACTTTAAATTCGAACTTCTAATTTTAGTTTCTTTAATTCGGTGAAAATTGTAGAACAAACCATTCTTGTTGATCAAATGGAAAACCATTTATCTACTAACGTTTGAATCTCTAAATATATACAATATTTTAAAATATTTATATAGGGATGATCTGATAGCATTCAAACCTTTAACCCTTAAAGGTCTAAATGCTTCTTCTAGTTAGAAATGGCGGATGCCTTCACTCAATCCCTTATGATTGTTGTAGAGACTATGTCACGCCAATTTATTTCAACATAATTCAGTTTATCTTTTGATATAAATCTTTTTGAAACTTTAAAATTACATTTACAGCTTTATGGTTATGATTTTCTTAGTTAAACTATTGCTTTAATCTTGAGAATTCATTTTTTGAGTTTTAAATACTCTAAATCTAGAGTTTAAAAAAGCATTCAACCTGAGCGAACTACTGATTGAAACAAATCTGTAGCATCCATATTAATTCTCGGTAGAGGTTTATATTGTCTTCATCTCAAATGGCCATAAATCCCATTGTGAGGCTTGAAAGGGTTGTAAGTCCTATTTTGTTGATGCGGAAAGATAATTCTAATGGAGGTTTATACTTAGTTTGTTTTATCCATGTGGTGATTTGTTTCAAATTCTCATCATCTTCCTCTCTCCCTTTTCCCCATTTTTTGGTAATATGGCTTCTACTTCTTTGAAGTAACTTCTAACGATTAGGAGAAATAATATCAAGAATGCGAGTTCCCTTGAAAAGAAGACCTAAATAGATGGTCTCTATTGATAAAACTATCATTTATCAATTTGGAACTGGATGCGATGTTGAATTTGAAGTCATCAATCCATTACACTTCCTAGGGTTTTATCGAAACCTCAGAAGTCCGATCATGGTTCACACACTACGAACCATCGATGAGGTGCCTAAATAAAATCATATCATCATCCGGTGAGAAAATCAATCTCCCATCCCAAATGAACTTTAGTCTTGAGCTACATAATGTTACAAGAAGGTTGTTCTAAGGAATACTTTAACCATTTACTTAATTTTCACTTGGTATAGAAGTTTTACTTCTCAAGATAATCTCGAAATAAATGATTTATATTTGAAAAATGAGAAAGAAAATTATAGCACTATTCCTTTGTAGCATGGTTTTGATTATTATGCAATCACTCAATTTGCTATTTTAACTATGGCAAACAGAGCAAGGAAAAATAATTGAAGCATCTTATCCTCCATTAGTTGTAAAAATGGTGGATGATAAACCTTTAGAATTAGCGGCCTTCAGAAAAATAAGTTCCGATCCATAAATTCTAAACAAATTTATTATTGTAATTAAACAACTTAATTATATTAATAGTATACTTCAAATAATCACTAATCATCTTTTTTAGCCTAGAGTCTAAAATCGATCGATCTTAAACAAAAGGTTTCCACGAAACTAAGAGAAAGCTTCTACTAGTATAAACCCATTTGTGAAACCTTTTATCCAACCACCACCTAAATTGGCTCTTAAGTTAGGACCCTCTTCTGAAGATATTCAGAATTTGATTCTTAATTTAGGTGAAAGGGAAGATTCTTGGTCAATTGGATGAAGATTCAAATGAATCCTCACCAAAACTATCAGATCAGAATATTGAAAAAGTTCAAAACCTTTTCAATTACAAGATCCTCATCATCCTCTTGATATCCAAAAACATTCTTATCCAAATAGGAAAAACATTATTAAAAAACCCACTCCTCGATTTATTATTTGAGGAAGATACTCATTTTGTAGGAAATTTACGATGGAGATTCTTTATATGAATGGAATATTGATGGACTTTAAGACATCAAATCATTCATACCCTTCATCACTTATGTTTACTCTTTTTGTTCAATCTAGACATCAAAAAATCACATATTATTTCGAGCCATCATTTGATTCTGGAACTCGAAGGATGGTGGGATAATTTTCTCACTGTTCCTCAAAGGGAAGACCTCCTTAGCAAAATTGACTTAAGTACTAAGGATCTTCCAAAAGAACAGCAAAAACCTTTTATCATAGGAATTTCTTATGAAATGAGTATATTCCTCAAATAATAAATCAGGAGTTCCCAATCCTAGTGATAGGCATTATTTTAAGAAGAAAAAGAGTTCCCAAAATAATGTGTTGTGTCAAATTTTTGACTAAAATAAAAGGCATTTGAATATAAATATCATCTTGACACACGACCATAGATGATAATTTATGCTTAATTTCTAAAGATTCATTAGTATTTGCCTTTAATCTTATTTTCAAAATATTTAGAAGGAATTATTCCTTCTTGTATATAATTTAAATCTGCTCCACTATCAACTAGGGAAGTTAAATTTGGTAAAATAAATTCTTTATTATAATTAATTTAATGGAAATATACTATTTCTGTTATATTACCTTTTGCATATTTTGTAAGAAACCTAGTTCTTGATTAGAATCAGCTTCTATATTTTTAAATGAATTGGGCATCTTCTGATTAATTTCAAAATCCAGCGACCATTTATTTGCTCTTGCTAAATTTTTTGATCTTCTAATTTTAGTTTCTTTAATTTGGTTTTAGCTCTGCTAAAGAAGGCGAATTAGAAAGATGATGAACTTGCCTATTTTTCTTAAATACTTTGATAAGGGTATATAGGAGGCTTGTAATTAATTTTCTAATTTATCTTTCTTCTTATCATTAAGAAGATCTATAATTTTATCACGAGTTGAATCATCTTCAACTTGTGCTAAAAGTTTAATTAATTGGTCCTTTTGCTCGTGGGTGAGCGTATATAGACCTGTCATATTTATTATATTTTTTATAATAATCTATCATTGTGTGACTTGCAATAGTTATATTTATTAGAGATGAGGATGAAGATGAAATATATTCTTCTTCTTAATTCTATTTTAGAATCGAGGATGTAAGTAGAATTTTCATCGGGTTTGTTTAACCCTTTCATTAAGTTCATTTAACTTCTTCTTGGCATTTATTTGCGTAATGACATGCGCCATATTTGTAACATTTTATTTCTCTTATCTCTTTGGTTTTAGAAGAGGGGCGAGTGCTTGTGTTTGTTGAATTTTCACATTTTTTGATGTGATTTTTCATGTTTAGTAAAATAGTATTTTATGCTTTTCCCTTATGTTTAGAAGATAAAGGATGTCGAGGTCACAGTTGAATTGCTCATAGAATTCGCCAAGCTATTTGTGCTCAAGTAGACGTTCTCTTATCATTTGATCTTTTAATTTAAGATCAGAGCAAATTGCTAAACCAGTTTTAATACATGCTGAAATAAGGTTTCCATATGTAAGAGTTTCATATGGGATGGTTCCATCATTGAGCGAAAACCTTAACCAGCAAATAGATTGGGAAGGCCTTTAATGAATTTTTTGCTTCGGTGAAGGCTATTGGCAGTGTCATGGCGTGCTAGAATTATATCCACCATCAAAATGGGTTAAGGATGGACATCTTAATTTTTGGAGTAAAGAGCGAGTTTTTCTCCTTGATTTCCAATGGATCCAGCAAAATAATCTATAATTATTTGGAGAAGATTATAGATCGAATTTTCATTAGGTTTTTGCAGTTCTTTTGGAAGATCCTTAGTACTTAAGTCAATTTTGCTAAGGAGGTCTTCTCTTTGAGGAATAGTGAGAAAATTATCCCACCATCCTTTCAGAGTTCCAGAGAATCCTGAAATGATGGCTCGAGCGACAATATGTGGTTTTGCTTGATGTCTGATTGAGCAAGCAAACAGCATTGATAAAGGATGTGAATGATTTAATGTTGAAAGTCCATCAATATTCCATTCATATAAAGAATCTCCATCATAAGAATTTCTATAAAATGAGTATCTTCACGAAATAATAAATCGGAGGTGTTGGTTTTATAATAATGTTTTTTTAAATTTTCTAGGGATAAGAAAGTTTTTGGATATCAAAAGGATGAGGATCTTAGAATTCTTGAAAAAGGTTTTGAACTTTTCAATATTACTTGTCGATGCTCGGTTGGTTGAGATTGATTTGAATCTTCATCTACTAGATGTCTTCAAAATCTTACATACTTTTCACTTAAATTTAGAATCAAATTGAATGTCTTGAGAAGAGGGTCTAGAAAGATTTAGGAGGTGGTTGCATAAAGGTTTCTGAGGGGTTTATACTAGTAGAAGCTTTTACGAGCTTTCTAGTTTAGGGCTAGAAACCTTTTTTGTTTATCGATCGATTTATACTCTAGGCTAAAAGATGATCGGTGATTATTTGAAGTATATCTATTACTATAATTATGTTGTTTAATTGATAAATTCTTTTATAATTTGTGGATCAGAACTTATTTTTTTGAAGCTAATTCTAAAGGTTTATCATCCACCATTTTTATAATTGATGGAGGATAAGATGCTTCAATTATTTTTCCTTGCTTTGTTTGCCATTTTTTGGTAGTTAAAATAGCAACTTGAGCATAGTAACTGCAAAATCATGCGACGAAAAGAATAGTTACCTTGGCTTGACTATTTCTTTCTCTCATTTTCTCAAAATATAAATCATTTATTTCAAGATGTTGGTCTTGAGAAGTAAAACTTCTATACTAAGTATGAAAATTTTCATACTTTGGTTGGAAGTATTCCTTGAGTGAGTCTTAGAACTATTGTAGCTCATTAAGACTAAAGTTCATTTGGATGGAGTGGGAGATTGATTTTCTCTCTTGGATGATAAATATGATTTTTTATTTGAAGGGCCTCGAAGGTTGAGTGTGTGAACCATCATCTTCTTTAGAGGTTTGAAGGGATAGAAACCCTAGGAAGTATGTTGAGGTTGAATAAAACGCCATCAACTATTTGAATTATCGATCACATCTTGATTAATGGAAGGTCTTGAGTGCGGCGTAGATGGTATAGTCCATGAGTTAGAAATACCTCATTCCATTTTAATCACTGTTAGTAGATATGGGATCTAGATTTTTTTCAATCAGTTTGGTGTTGAGCTTTTGAACTCTAGGATTTAAGTATTTCAATGAATTACGAAATTGAATAGTTTGAGGAAGGAAGGAAATCAAAACCATATAGCTATAAATGTAATTTTAGAGCTTCAAAAGATTTATAAATAGATAAATGGATTAGGAAGGTGTTGAAATAGACTTGACATTTAGTCTACCTCGATCATTAGGGATTGAGCCGGTGAAGGCATCTACCATCTCTTAGGCTTGCTAAAAATAGAAGCATTAAGACCTTTAAGGATTAAAGGTTTGAATCTATATGAATATATTTAAAATCTTGCATATATTTATGTAGATCTTCAAATGTTAGTGGATAAATGGTTTTATCCATTTGATCTGATAATGGTTTGTTATAGTTTTGAAGATTTTCCTTAAAATTAAAGTTCCAAATTGATAAATTATAGTTTTATCAATCTTGGGGAGACCATCTATTTAGGTCTTCTTCATTCAAGGGAAACTCCATTTTGAGTTCTTGATTAAATTATTATTTCTCTAATGGATTAGATTAGAAGTTACTTGAAGAAGTAGAAGCCATATAACCAAGGGAAAAGGAGAGGAAGATGATGAAGAATTTGAAACAAATCACCACTGGATAAAAAAACTAAGTATAAACCTCCATTAGAATTATCTTTGAGATAGTTAATAAAAATGGACTTACAACCCTTTCAAGCCTCTGAGGGATTCTGACCATTTGCGATGAAAGGCGAATATAAACCTCTACAGAGAATTATCAGGCGGTCAACAAAATGGACTTATCACCCTATCAAGCATCACATGGCGAGGGATGGTCATTTGTGTAAGATGGGATAATGCCATGGGAGGAATGAACAAAGTTGTTCATAGCGTGATGTAACAAAATCTCAACATCCTTCACCTCATTACCCCATCATGGCTCACGATACAGGACTTACACCGGGATATATAAAACTTATTTATTAAAGCTTAAAATACCATACGATGTGGGAGCAAGAGAAGACTAAGGAGAGTACAAGAGGAGAATAGAAGAGAAGAAAGAAAAGGCACTAAGCACACATAATACCACAGAAGCCTCCTTATATAGGGGTGGAGAGAGACTTGCTTGTACAATTATTAAAATAAAAGAAGCGTTGCTTAAGTTAAAATGGTATAATTATTAAATGAAACTTTCTTAAGCAGATGATAAATAAAAGATACTTTGAGGCTAACAAAGGTATTTATATATAAGATGGCTACTTTTGGAAAGTAGCAATTATTTCTTTGGTGGGACCCACTTTATGTAAAGTAGGTTCCTTATTTGAATGGCTACTTTTGGAAAGTAACAATTATTTCTTTTGGTGGGTCTATTTTATGAATTTAAGATTCTCCGGTGGATTCCACTTCGACGCCGTGAGAAGACTCACCACTATCAAAGATATAGATAGGGTGATTAAACACCTTGGCAGTTAATTTTGTAGATTTTTTGAGATGTTCCATATGTTGAATCTGGTCTCATCTAACATCTTTTGATGCTTTGTAGTAGTCTCATAGCTCAAAATGGTTTTGAGGATTAATTTAAGCTTTAATAATGGCTAATTTATTTGATCTTATCCTCAATGTTGATTGAATTCTACCATTTTAGTAAAATTTTCTTTGAAGGACCAAGCGATTGAAGGGGTCCTTTCATCTCGTTAAGCTCCAAATCCATGGGATTTGGCGGTGAAAATGAGCAAGATTTTGTGAATCATTTTTTGGGATTAATAGCCCTCATTTTGGAGGCAGCTTCCATCAATCATTGAAGACTCCTTTGATTGGATTTGGAAGAATATTTAATTACACTCAAAATAGTTCCACCATCTATAGAACCATCTTTGGAAGTTCTTTGTTGATAATATCTTTGTTCATTATGAACATCCATGAATGCCTTAGTTTATCATTGAAGAAAGAAGGCCTTCATCAACATACAGCATAATAATATACCCCAATTTTATGTTAGTGGAGGATAAGAATACATTTTTTCTGGAATGGAGTTAGACATTCGCTTTGATGAAAGATCTTTTTTATAATTTGATATACAAAATTGTATGGTTTTTCGATCAAAACGATTAATCTCAATACACTTTAATTGTATTAAGATTTTTCATAATTTTCTCTTGAGATTAGATTCAAATGGCAAAGGATTGTTTCTAAATATCTTTCAAATAAAAGGATTATTTATTGAATCGAGGATTAATTTCAATAATATTCTATTTTATTTCTTTAGAGAAATAAGCGGTTCTACAGACATCTTTTAGGGATAGTATTGCGCTTTTTTAGAGGTTCACCCTTTTCAAGCAGTTGAAGAGGAAGTACCATAAAGATATGTCTTTAAATCATCATGTCATTATTGAATTGATGGGATCTCTTTGCCATTTGAAATACTTTTGCAACCTTCATGAAAAGACTTCCTCGGTTAGGAGTTCATTCTTTTTTGATCCATCACGATGTCCCAAGAATTCTCGGGTCAAAAAAATCGGAAGAGAATTTTCATTACCTTTAATGAATTGATGTAGAAATGAAAATTTGATTCTGATGCAAAATTTATGTTGAAACTAAATTTTGACATCTTGATCAATGATGTATTTGGTGAGGAACAATGTCTGAAAGGAAAATCTTAGTAAATTATCTTGGAATTTTGAGATGCACTTAATCACGAAAGCATTTCTTTTTTTAATATAATACTTTTCTTTGGTAGGATTCTATTTACGAGCAAATAATTATTCTTTAGAATTCTTTTCTTTGCTTTAGGATAAGCCCTTATAAGAGGCATCTGTTTAAGCAGTTAGATTTATCAGTTATCAAAATCGATGAGGATGAAAGATGAAATTTGTTCTTCTTCTTCTTATGATTCTCTTTCAGAATTAGAGGATGTAAGCAGAATTTTCATCTAGGTTTGTTTTAACCCTTCGTCAATCAGTTCATTTAACTTCTTCTTGGATTGCATCATTTGTGTCTTACATTTGTAATTTTATTTCTCTTATCTCTTTGGTTTTAAAACTAGAGGGAGTTCTTGTGTTTGTCATTAATTTGTCATGTTTTTTTATGATGTGATTTTTCACGTTTAGGAAAAATAGTTTTTTGATTTTCCCTTGTGTTTATAAGATAAGGGCGTGCACGAGGATCAGTTAAATTGCTCATAGAATTGTAAGCTTTTTTATGCTCAAGTAGGCGTTCTCTTTTCATTTGATCTTTTAATTTAAGATCGAGCGTTCTTAGACCAATTTTAATACAAGCAAAAATAAGGTTTCCATATGTTAGGGTTTCATATGGGATGGTTCCATCGTAGAGGCGAAAGAAACCTTAACCTTTTAAAAAGCTTGGGAAGGCCTTCAATGAATTTTACTTCTAGTGAAGGCTATTGGCATCATAAAGTGTCAATGCGTAGATATATATCCTTGTACCATCGAAAATGGGTTAAGGATGGACATCTTAATTTTGGAGTAAGGGCGAGTTTTTCTCCTTGATCTCCAATGGATCTAACAAAATGATCTATAATTATTTGGAGAAGATTATAGGAATTTTCATTAGGTTTTCTTTGTTCTTTTGGAAGATCCTTAGTACTTAAGTCAATTTCGCTAAGGAGGTCTTCCCTTTGAGGAACAGTGAGAAAATTATTCCACCATCCTTTTAGAGTTCTAGAGAATCCTGAAATGATGGCTCGAGTGACAATATGAGGTTTTCCTTGATGTCTAGATTGAACAGCAGTAGCAAACATAAGCATTTGATAAAGGGTATGAATGATTTGATGTTCAGAAAGCCCATCAATATTTCATACAAAGAATCTCCATCATAGAATTTCTGAAATGAGTATCTTCCTCAAATAATAAATCGGAGGAGGTGGGTTTTTTTTAATAATGTTTTCCAAATTTTTCTTTGATAAGAAAGTTTTTGGATATCAAAAGGATGAGGATCTTGTAATTCTTGAAAAGGTTTTGAACTTTCAATATATTACTTGGTTGATCGATTATGTCGTTTGTTGAGGATTCATTTGAATCTTCATCCGATTGGGATATCTTGGGAACTACATACTTCTCACTTAAATTTAGAATCAAATTACGAATGTCTTGAGAGGGTCTACTTAGAGCGTTTAGGAGGTGGTTGGATAAAGTTTTACAAATGGGTTTATACTAATAGAAGCTTTTTTAAGCTTTGTTAGTTTGAGGGGCTAGAAACCTTTTGTTTAAGCATTTGATTGATTTTAGACTGTAGGCTAAAAGATGATCAGTGATTATTTGAAGTATACTATTACTATAATTAAGTTGTTTAATTACAGTAATAAATTCTTTTAGAATTTGTGGATCAAAACTTATTTTTCTAAAGGCTGCTAATTCTAAAGGTTTATCATCCACCATTTTTATAATTGATGGAGGATAAGATGCTTCAATTATTTTTCCTTGCTCTGTTTGCCATTTTTTTGGTAGTTAAAACAACAACTTGAGCAGATTGAGCATAGTAACTGCAAAACCATGCTACGAAAAGAATAATTGCTTTGGCTTGACTATTTCTTTCATTTTCTCAAAATATAAATCATTTATTTTGAGATGTTGGTCTTGAGAAGTAAAACTTCTATACCAAGTATGAAAATTATCGTACTTTGGTTGGAAGTATTCCTTTAGAACAACCTCTCTAGTCTTAGAACTATTGTGTAGCTCATTAAGACTAAAGTTCATTTCAGATGGAGTGGGAGATTGATTTTCTCTCCTTTGGATGATAGATATGATTTTTATTTAGAGGGGCCTCGCAGATGGTTTGAGTGTGTGAACCATCATATCTAGACTTCTCTAAGGTTTCAAAGGAATAGAAACCCAGGAAGTGTAATGGATGGATGAGGGATCGAACTTCAACATCATCGTTGTAGTTTGAAATTGATAAATAATAGTTTTATCAATTTTGGGGAGAGACCATCTATTTAGGTCTTCTTCTTTCAAGGGAAACTCTACCATTTTAGATTTCTTGATTAAATTATTACTTTTCCTAATCAAAAGAAGTAGAAGCCATATATCCAAAAATGGGGAAAAAGGGAGTGAGGAAGATGATGCAGGGAGAATTTGAAAAATCACCACAGGATAAAATAAACTAAGTATAAACCTCCATTAGAATTATCTTCCCGGAAGTCAACAAAATAAGACTTACAACCCTTTCAAGCCTCATGGCAATAGGGTTTTGGCCATTTGTGATGAAGGCAGAATATAAACCCTCGAGAATTATCCCAGACAGGTCAACAATAGCAGGACTTAAGAAGTAAAACTTACATGCAGTATGAAAATTATGGACTTTGGTTGGAAGTATTCATTGAAGAACCTCTAGTCTTAGAACCTTGTGTAGCTCATTAAACTAAAGTTCATTTGGATGGAGTGGGAGATTGATTTTCCCTCCTTGGATGCTAGAAATGATTTTATTTAAAGCTCACCGATGGTTGAGTGTGTGAATCATATAGACTTCTTTGAGGTTTGAAGGGATAGAAACCCTAGGAAGTGTGTGATGGATCGATGAGGGTTGAATCTGACTTCAACATTGCCATCAGCTGTTTGAATTATCTGATATACATCTTGATTAATGGAAGGTCTTATGCAGCCGATGGTATATTTCATGATTAAAATACCACCTCATTCCATTTAATCACTCTGTTAGTAGTAATATGGGATGCTAATAGATTTGTTTTGATCAGAGTAGTTCGTTCGGCTGGTTGAACAACTTTCCAAACTCTAGGATTTAGAGTATTTAAAACTCGAAAATGAATTCTGAAAATTAAAGCAATAGTTTCAGAACCTGGGAGAAAATCATAACCATAAAGCAGTAAATGTAATTTTAAAGCTTCAAAAAGATTTATATCAGAAAGAGATAAACTTAGATTGGGAAAGGTGTTGAAATAAACTGGCCTATGACATAGGCTAGTCTCTACAACACTCATTAGGGATTGAGCCCAGTGAAGGCATCTGCCATCTCTTAGGCTTGCTAAAATAGAAGCATTTAGACTTGAGGAGGCTTGCAATTAAAATTTTCTAATTTATCTTTCTTCTTATCATTAAGAAGATCGATAATTTTATCACGAGTCCTTGTGTTTATAATATAAAGGATGTACCTGAGGATCATAGTTGAATTGCTCACAGAATTCACCAAGCTATTTGTGCTCAAGTAGACCTTCTCTTTTCATTTGATCTTTTAATTTAAGATCAGAGAAGATTGCTAAACTAGTTTTAATACATGCAAAAATAAGATTTCCATATGTAAGGGTTTCATAAAAGCAACTATTCCTTTCGTAGCATGGTTTTGCAGTTACTATGCTCAATCTGCTCAAGTTGCTATTTTAACTACCAAAAATGGCAAACAGAGCAAAAAATAATTGAAGCATCTTATCCTCCATCAGTTGTAAAAATGGTGGATGATAAATCTTTAGAATTAGCGTCCTTCAAAAAAATAAGTTTAGATCCACAAATTCTAAAGCAATTTATTACTGTAATTAAACAACTTAATTAGAGTAATAGTATAATTAAAATAATCCGATCATCTTTTTTAGCCTAGAGTCTAAAATTGATCGATGCTTTCAAAAGGTTTCTAGCTAAAGCTTAGGAAAAAGCTTCCACTAGTATAAACCCATTTGTGAAACCTTTTATTCAACCTCCTCCTAAATTAGCTCTTAAATTAGGACTCTCTTCTAAAGACATTTAGAATTTGATTCATCTGACAAGGATGAGCTTTAGTGGGAATGTCCCATTCATTGAAATTATCAATGTATGGGAGATCTACTACATGAGTCTTTCTTTCCCAGAAAACAATTGGGTTGTCACCACAAACTTCCTTTTGGAATGTTTGGGGGCAATTTTAAATTTTTTTCTTTAAATTTTGGGGAAGAAATTAGTTGTTTAAAAGTTAAACTAGCAATTTCTTCTTGTAAATAATTTATATGCATAGACTTATTATTAAGCCTATTCATTTCATTTATGATAATTTCTTTAGGATTTGTGATAAAATGGAATGTGATTTTTTTATCCCAAAGAAAACACTGAATTCCAGTATCATCAATTCTAGTGATAGGTATTATTTTAAGAAGAAAAGGAGTTCCCAAAATAATGTGTTGTGTCAAATTTTTGACTAAAATAAAAGGCATTTGAATACAAATATCATCTTGACACGCGGCCATAGATGATAATTTATACTTAATTTGTAAAGACTCACCGTCGGCTTCCTTTAACCGCTGGCTAATTTTTTCAAAATATTTAGAAGGAATTATTCCTTCTTGTATATAATTTAAATCTGCTCCACTATCAACTAGAGCAGTTAAATTTGGTAAAATAAATTCTTTATTTATAATTAATTTGATGAAAATATACCATTTATGGTATATTGCCCTTTGAATATTTTGTATGAAACCTGGTTCTTGATTAGAATCGGCTTCTATATTTTCAAATGAATTGGGCATCTTCTGATTAATTTCAAGATCCATTAGACGACCATTCATTAGCTCTTGCTTAGCTTTAATTTGCTGAACTTCTAATTTTAGTTTCTTTAAATCAGCTTTTAGCAGACTTAAACTAGGATATATAAAAAACACTTTTTTATTAAAACTTTAAAAGAACTTACACGATGACAGTAGGAAGGAAGCAGGAAGAATTAAGGAGAGTACAAGAGAAGAATAGAAGAGAAGAAGAGAAGGGAAAACTGAGCACTGAGCACACATAATACACAGACAGAGCCTCCTTATAGAGGTGGAGGCACAGGAGAGACTTTGCTTAGAAGCAAAGGTACAATTATTAAATAAAAGAGAAATGTTGCTTAGAAGTTAAGCAACGGTATAATTATTAAATAGAAACTTTGTTGTTAAGCAAAGCTACTATTATTAAATAAAAAAGATACTTTGCTTAGAGGCAAAGGTATATAATATTATAAGATGGCTACTTTTGGGTAACAATTATTTTTTGGTGGGACCCACTTTATGTAAAGTAGGTTCATTGAAAATAAAAGTAAATTATTTCTTGGTGGTCTCTATGAATTTAAGTTTCTCATGGATTCCACCTCGACGTCGAAGAACCATGTATCATAAATAGATAGGGTGATTAAACACCTTGGCAAGTTGATTTTGTAGATTTTTTGAGCGTTCCTTATGTTGAATCTCGGTCTCATGAGGATAACGTATTTTTGCTTTGTAGTACCTGTTATCTTAATTAAAATAAGCTTTAATAATGGCTTTAATTTGAATTATCCTCGATATTGAATTCCACCATTTTAGTAAAATTATCTTTGAAAGACCAAGTGATTGAAGGGGTCCTTTCCAAGTATAACGTTCGACTCAAATCCATGGGATTTGGCGGTCAGAAGAAATGAGCAAGATTTTGTCCTTGAATCATTTTTTAGGATTAATAGCCTTCATTTTGGGGCGGCTTCCTTCAGTCATTGAAGACTTCTTTATTGGATCGAAGAATATTTAATTCTACTCCAAAATAGTTCCACCATCTGAAGAACCATGCTGGAAGTTCTTTGTTGATAATATCTTTGTTCATTATGAACATCCATGAATGCCTTCATTTGTCATTGAGAAGGAAGAAGGCCTTCATCATAGCTTACATATTACAAATAATTTATGCCAATTTGTCGTAAATTAGTGGAGGATAAGAATACATTTTTTCTTAGAATGGAGTTAGACCCCATTCTTTGATGAAAGATCTTTTGTATAGCTATACAAAATTGTATGGTTCATTTGATCACGAACATGATTAATCTCAATACACTTTAATTGTATTATTAAAATTTTTTCAAAATTTTTTTTTTGAAGATTAGATTCAAATGAGAAAGGATTGTTTCCCAAATATCTTTCAAATAAAAGTTATTTATTGAATAATGAGGGATTAATTTCAATAATATTCAATTTTATTTCTTTAGAGAAATAAGCTTCTTGTGCAATGACATCTTTTAGGGATAAATGCGACTTTTTAGAGGAATTTTTCAATCATAGTTGAAGAGGAAGTACCATAAAGATAAGTTTGCAAATGCCAATTGTTGAATTGAATCTTTGCCATTAAATGCCATGGTCCCTCATAAAAGAAAGATGTCCTCCTCAGGAGTAGACATTCTTCCATGGGGTGATCCACCCACGATCATCGCAGAATTCACGGGACAAAAAAATGAAGAGAATTTTCATTACCTTTAATGAATTGATGTAAATCGAAGAATTGCGATTCCATAATGCAAAAATTTGTTTTGAAACTAAATTTTGACATCTGATGATGTATTTGGAAAAGTCAATGAAGAAAATCTTGATAAGTAAATCATCTTAGAATTTTGAGATGCACTTAATCTGAAAGCATTTCTTTTTGATAATGAAATACTTTCTTTGGTAGGATTCCATTTACGAAATAAAGCGAACTAATTCTTCTTTAGAATTTTCGTTGCTTTAGATACCTCCATAGCCCTTCGGTATCTATTTCAACAATTTTGAAACTAGTAGGGTCCACAAGATTAAGACAGGGAAGGTTTTGAACTCTTTCTTTAATTTTGCGTCTTTGTAGTATGTATCATGGTGGGGAATTCTTTTTTAATCAAAGAGTGGCATCTTTGGTAAGATTTTGATAATCGATTTACATAATTGAGAGCTCCGAGAATTGGGTTTTTTATCTAAAATGATATCAGGAAATATGTTTGCAAATTCAATTCTTGATTAATTGGTATAATAGAAGCATTGGATATATTATATAAAATCTTATTTTAGTTTGAAATAATTTGATTTTTGGCTCTGAAATAACTAATCCATTTTTTAAAATTAACCATTTAAATATTTTTAGATGGTTGAAGTGTTCGCCAATATTGTTTGAGAACATGAGAACATCGTCAATATAGACTAAAATATATTTAAAATAATTTTTAAATATATTATTCATGACATGCTGAAATTCAGAAGGTTCATTTTTTAAACCAAAGGGCATTACATTCCATTCGTAATGTCCAAAGGGCACCGTAAATACTTTGAAACTTTTGATTTTAAGGGAAAATCTTGATGAAAACTATTAGGCAAATTTTTTGTGAAGAATGGTGCAGGCGGGGAAGAACTAAGGAGAGTACAAGAGGAGAATAGAGAAGAAAAGAAGAAAACTAAGCCGATCAGCACACCTAATACATGAGAGCCTCCTATAGAGGTGGAGGCAAAAATAAGATTTTAGGCCATAATATCAATATCTATTCTTAATAGAAGTATTGAATTTGCTAACAAATTTCACGATATCATTTTAGATAAAAACCATTAGTTCTTTGGAGCTCTCAATTATGTAGCTGATTTCTATCAAAATCTTGCCAAAGATGCAGCCCCACTCTTTGACAGACTAAAAAAGAATCTCCTACCATGGTTTGATACTCATACCATGGCAGTACGCTAAATTAAAGAAAGGGTTCAAAACCTTCCCTGTCTTAATCTTGCGGACCCCACTAGTTTCAAAATTGTTTAAACTCATGCCTCTGATAAGGGCTATGGAGGTATCTTAAAGCAGCGAAAGAATTCTAAAGAAGAATTAGTTCGCTTTGTTTCTAGTAAATGGAATCCTACTCAGGAAGCGCCCCAAAATGAGGGCTATTAATCCCAAAAAAAATGATTCAAGGATAAAATCTTGCTCATTTCTTCATGGGTGCCAAATCCATGGATTTGGAGCTGGAACGTTATACTTGGAAAGGACCCCTTCAATCAGTTGGTCCTTCAAAGACAATTTTTACTAAAATGGTGGAATTCAATTAACATTGAGGATAAGCTCAAGCAAATTAAAGCCATTATTAAAGCTTATTCTGAATTAACGATCCCTCAAAAAACTATGGATTTTGAGTTATCAGTAGATGAGGTACTACAAAGCATCAAAAGATGTTATCCTTATGAGACCGAGATTCAACATAAGGAACATCTCAAAAAAAATCTATGAAAATCAACTCTCCAAGGTGTTTAATCACCCTATCTATATCTGTGATAGTGGCGAGTCTTCTGACGGCGTCGACGTGGAATCCACTGGAGAAACTTAAATTCATAAAGCAGACCCACCAGAAGAAATAATTTCTACTTTCCAAAAGTAGTTGCTTATCTTCACCAGTAAGGAACCTACTTTACATAAACTGGTCCCACCAAATGAAATAATTGCTACTTTTCAAAAGTAGCCATCTTATAATATTCTGTACCTTTGGTTAGCCGCTAAGCAAAGTATCTCTTTTATTTAATAATAGTAGCTTTTCTTAACAGCAAAGTTTCTATTTAATAATTATATCGTTGCTTAGCTTCTAAGAAATGTTTCTCTTTTGTTTAATAATTGTACCTTTGCTTCTAAGCAAAGTCTCTCCTCCACCTCTATATAAGGAGGCTCACGCATGATTAGGCTCAATGCTTTCGTCTTTCTTTTCCCTTCTCCTCTTCTCTTCTATTCACCTCTTGTACTCTCCTTAGTTCTTCCTGCTTCCTGCGTACTGCCATCATGTAAGTTATTTTTAAGTTTTAATAAATAAGTATTTTATATATCCTAGTTCAAGTCTGGTTCTGAAGTAACTTCTAATCTAATGATTAGGAGAAATAATAATTTAATCAAGAACTCTCATGGACTATACCATCTGCGGTCGCACCAAGACCTTGAAGGACTTCCTCGGTTAGGAGTGGTCATTCTTCCATGCGGGGTGATCCACCCCTGATCGTCCCTGCAAGAATTCACGGGTCAGAAAATCAGGAAGAGAATTTTCAAAGTTCATTTATCTTCTTCTTGACGGTGCATCTATTTGCGTAATGAACTATACGGCCACATTTGTAACATTGGGTCCAACTCCATTCCAAGAGAAAAATGTATTCTTATCCTCCATCAGGGTTTGTTTTAACCCTTAGTCAATCTGAAGTTCATTTAACTTCTTCTTGACAGTGCAGATTTTTTGTTACATATCACCATGCTTTGATGAACTAGTACTTTGTTCATTCCTCCCATAAGGGCTATGGAGGTATCCTAAAGACGTTCTATTTTCATTTGATCTTTTAATTTAAGATCAGAGCATATAGCTAATCTATTTTTAATACAACCATGCTTTGGATAAACCAGTACTTTGTTCATTCCTCCCATGGCTTTATCCCAGACAGTCAACAATAAACAGGACTTATCACCCTATCAAGCATCACGCAACAGAGATGGCCATTTGTGACAAAGACGGGAATATAAACCTCTACCATAGAATAGACGAAGATGGGATGAAATGTTCCTTATATTTGAAGCTTCGGTCTCATGAGAAAAAATAAGTGTTTTATCCATCCCTAGTTTATGGATGAACATTTTCTTCATTCCTATGGCTTTATATCTTCAGAATGGCCATCCTTTTGATCTTGATAGGGTGATAAGTCTATTTTGGTTGGATGCAGGAATTCAGTTGAGATTTAATTCGTCTTCATCACAAATGGTAAAATTTGTTTGAGCAATGTAAGTCCTTGTCTGGAAGATAATTCTCTAATGGAGGTTTATACTTAGTTTGTTTATCCTTATGTGGTGATTTATTTCAAATTCTCGCATCATCTTCCTCTCTCCCTTTTCCCCTTTTTGTATATGGCTTCTACTTCTTCAGTAACTTAATCTAACGATTAGAAAATAATTTTAATCAAGAACTTCAAATGGCGAGTTCTCCTTGAATGAAAGAAGACTAAATAGATTCTCTCTTTGATAAAACTATCATTTATCAATTTGGAACTTTGATTTTAGGGAAAATCTTTGAAAACTCATTCAAATAGATCAAATGGATAAAATCATTTATCTAATGTTTGAAGATTGCATAATATATGCAAGATTTTAAATATATTCATGTAGGGAAATAAGCATTCAAACTTTAACCCAAGGTCAAATGTTCAGAGCAACTAAGAATGGAAGATGCCTTCTTGATCCTTATGAGTGTTGTAGTATGTCATCTTATTTGAACACCTTTGATCAAGTTTTCTCATAAATCTTTTTGAAGCTTTAAAATTATTTTACAACTTTGGTTATGATTTTCTCGGGTTAGAAACTATTGCTTTAATATTAAATTCATTTTTGAGTTTTAAATATAAATCTAGAGTTTGAAAATTCAAAAATCAAACTACTCGATTGAAAAAATTTATTAGCATCCCATTCTTTAGAGTGATTAAATGAAATGAGGTGGTATTTCGACTCATGGACTATACCATCTGATCTTCTTTATTAATCAAGATGTAGATCAGATAATTCAAATGATGGATGTTGAAGTAGATTCAACCCTGATCCATCACTTCTTGGGTTTCTATCCCTTACGAAACCTTAGAAGTCTAGATGGATGGTTCACACTCTCATCGGTGAGCCTTCTAAATAAAAAATCATATCATCATCCGGTGAGAAAATCAATCTCCCACTCATAAATGAACTTTGTCTTAATGAGCTATAGGTTCTAGAGAGAGGTTATAGAAAAGAATACTTCCAACCAAAGTATGATAATTTTTTGTACTTGGTATAAAGTTTTACTTCAGACCACATCTCAAATAAATGATTTATATTTGAGAAAATGAGAGAAATAAGCCAAGCAACTATTCCTTTAGATGTAGTTTTGATTCTTATCTAATCAATCAGTTGCTATTTTTTTGAATGGCAAGCAGTAAGGAAAATAATTAAGCATCTTATCCTCCATCGGTTGTAAAATGGTGGATGATAAAAACTAAATTACCTTCAAAAAAAAATAACTTGATCCACAAATTCTAAAGAATTTATTCTTGTAATTAATTATAATAATAGTATTTTCAAATAATCAATCATCTTTTTTAGAATCAAATCGATCGGTCTTAAATAAAGGTTTTAGCCGAAACTATGCTTGAAAAAGCTTCTACTTGTATAAACCCATTTGTAAACCTTTTTATCCACCTCTAGCTCTTAAGTTAGGACCCTCTTAGACATTAATTTGATTCTAAATTTAAGTGAAAAGTATGTAGGAGCTCTTGAAGATATCGGTCATGGATGAAGATTCAAATGAATCCTCAAGCGTCTTGATCAATCAAGTAATATTGAAAAAGTTCAAAACCTTTTTCAAGTACAAGATCCTCATCCTCCTTTTGATATCCAAAACTTTCTTATCGAAAAATTTGGAAAAACATTATTAAAAAACTCCTCGATTTATTATTTGAGGAAGATACTCATTTGTAGGAAATTCAATGATGGAGATTCTTTATATGAATGGAATATTGATGGACTTCGAACATCAAATCATTCATACCCATGAATCTTATGTTTTTCTTCTCGATAGACATCAAGCAAAACCACATATTGCTCGAGCCATCATTTATTCTGGAACTCAAGGATGGTGGGATAATTCTCCTTGTTCCTAGGAAGACCTCCTTAGCAAATTGACTTAAGTACTAAGGATCTTCCAAAAGAATAGCAAAACTTAAAATGATTTATAATCTTCTCCAAATAATTATAGATCATTTTGTTGGATCCATTGGAATCAAGGAGAAAAAAACTCCACACCAAAATTAAGATGTCCATCCTTAACCCATTTTTGATACAAGGATATATTTCTAACATCATGACACTATGATGAAGACTACGGAAGCAAAAATTCATTGAAGGCCTTTTATTTCTTTGAAAAGGTTAAGGTTTCTCTTTTCTCTGATGGAACCATCCCATATGAAACCTAACATATGGAAACCTTATTTGTATGTATTAATATTCATAGCAATGCTCGATCTTAAATTAAAAGATCAAATGAAAGAGAACATACTTGGTAAAAGATGAATTTTAATTCAAATTTTGATCTGGTCCTTTATCTTATAAACACAAGGGAAACACAAAAACTATTTTTAAACATGAAAATTCATAATGTGATAAATTCACGCCAAACAAACACTCTCGTCCTCGGTTTTAAAACCAGAGATAAGAAATAAAATGTTACAAATGTGGTCTGCAGGTCATTACATAAAGATGCATCGAGAAGTTAAATGAACTTGATTAATGAAGGGTTAAAACAAACGATGAAATTCAACATCTCGATTACGAAGAATCAAAAGAAGAAGAAAGAAGAAGAAGAATATTTCATCTTCATCCTCATCAGATTCGATAAATCGATAAATCTCAATAAGTCAGATAGATGATTCTTATAAAAATATAATAAATATGGCGTATAAATAAGAGCAAAGGACCAATTAATTAAACTTTTAGCACAAGTTGAAGATGATTCAACTCATGATAAAATTATCGATCTTCTTAATGATGAAGAAAGATAAATTAGAAAATTTAATTACAAGCCTCATATACTCCTTATAGTATTTAAAAAAAAATCTAAAGGTAAGTTCATCATCTTCTAATTACTTCTTTCTAAAAGCGAATTAAAGAAAATTAGAAGTTCATAAAATTAAAGGCAGAGCAAATGAATGGTTTCAATGGATCTTGAAATTAATCGAGATAAATTCATTTGAAAATATAGAAGCGATTCTAATCAAGAACGGTTTCTTACAAAATATGCAAAAGGCAATATACGAAATGGTATATTTTCATTAAATTAATTATAAATAAAGAATTTATTTTACCAAATTTTGCTCTAGTTGATAGCGGGCGATTTAAATTATACAAAAGGAATAATTCTTCTAAATATTTTGAAAAAATAGCGGTTAAAGGTATGGTGAATCTTTACAAATTAAGTATAAATTATCATCGTGGCAGATTATTCAAGATGATATTTGTATTCAAATGCCTTTTATTTTAGTCAAAATTTGACACAACACATTATTTTGGGAACTCCTTTTCTTCTTAAAATAATGCCACATAGAATTGATGATCTTTGGAATTAGGTGTTTTCTTTGGGATAAAGAAATCACATTCTTTTATCACCAATCTAAAGAAATTATCATAAATGAAATGAATAGGCTTAATAATAAGTCTATGCATATAAATATTTACAAGAAATTATTGCTAGTTTAACTATTAAACAACAAATTTCTTCCCCAAAATAAAATTCAAAATTGCCATGAAAAAATTCCAAAAGGAGATTGTGTGACCCAATTGCTTTGGAAAGAAAGACTCATGTAGTGGATCTCCATTATTGATAATTTCAATGAATGACATTCCATTATTGATTATGATGAGCACTACCTTGCTTTATGCAAAGAAGAGATTGTGATTTATTAAAAGAATAATTCATAATCCTACTCTGGAGTTGTACCTTGTTATCATTTAAAGGAAAGAGGAAGCGACTTGTAATTAATTACAAGCACTAAAGTTTTAAAATGGATCGGATATCCAATTCTAATAAAGGGATTTATTAAATAGATTGCATAATGCAAAATATTTTCCAAATTTGATTTAAAATCGAGGATATTGGCGGTCAGATAAAAGATGGATCTATAAAATAATTTACGGTGCCTTTGGACATTAAGAATGATAATGCCCTTTGGTTTAAAAATGCACTTAATTTACATATCATGAATAATATATTTAAAGATTATTTTAAATATATTTTAGTCTATATTGATGATGTTCGTGTTCTCAAATAATATTGATGAACACTTCAATATCTGGTTAATTTTAAAAAATGGATTAGTTATTTGAGCCAAAATCAAATTATTTCAAAGCGAAATAAGATTTTTTCCATAATATATCTTCTTTTATACCAATTAATATAAGTATTGAATTTTCAAATTTCTTGATATCATTTTAGATAAAACCATTCTACGGTTCTTAGCTCTCAATTATGTGATTTTATCAAAATCTTGCCAAAAATTCTTTGATAGATTAAAAGAATCCCCCACCATTATCGATACTCATACCATGGCATTACACAAAATTAGAAAGGGTTCAAAACCTTCCTCATCTTATACTAGTTTCAAAATTGTTGAATGACATAAGGTATGGAGGTATCTAAGCGGCGAATTAAGAAGAATTGGTTAAATTTTTATTTCTAAATGGAATCCTACTCAAAAGTATTTCATTATCAAAAGAAATGCTACGTGATTAAGTGCATCTCAAAATTGATGATTTACTTAATCGATTTTCTCCTTATATTTGTTCCTATCAAATACATCATGAACAAGATGTCAAAATTTAGTTTCAAAATAAATTTTTTGCATCATGGCATGACTCTCGTCTTGATTTTGACGAATTCATTAAAGGTAATGAAAATTCTCTTCACGATTTTTCATGAATTCTTGCAGGGGGGGTGGATCACCATGGAAGAATGCTTAAGATCTTTTCTTTATGGAGGTCACTAATGGCGCTCTAATGGCAAATATCTCAATTCAATTGGCATGATCAATTTACTTATCTTTATGGTACTTCCTCTTACTACGATTGAAAAGGGTGAACCCTCTAAAAAAACCATCCCTAAAGATGTGTTGCAGAACCTTTATTTCTCTAAAGAAATAAAATATAATATTATTAAATTAATCCCTCGATTATTCAATAAATAATCATTGGGCCTTATTTGAAAGATATTTGGGAAACAATCCTTTCCCATTTGAATCTAATCGAGAAAATTATGAAAAAATCTTAATACAATTAAAGTGTATTGAGATTAATCATTCGTGATGAATGAATACAATTTTGTATAGAAAATGTGTTACAAGATCTTTCATCAAAAGTGGGGTCTAACTCCATTCAGAAAATGTATTCTTATCTTATTTCTGTTTAAAATTGGCATAAATTATTGGTGCTATATGCAAGCTATGATGAAGGCCTTCTTCCTTCTCAATGACAAAGAAGGCATTCATGGATGTTAATATTATCAAAGAACTTTATGGTTCTTAGATGGTGGAACTATTTTGGAGCAATTAAATATTCTTCCGATCAATCAAAAAGTCTTCAATGGCTGGATGGAAGCGCCCAAAATGAGGGCTATTAATCCCAAAAATGATTCAAGGACAAAATCTTGCTCATTTCTTCACGTTAAATCCCATGGATTTGGAACGTTATACTTGGAAAGGACCCTTCAATTTGGTCCTTAAGATAATTTTACTAAAATGGTGAATTCAATCAACATTGAGGATAAGCTCAAGCAAATTAAAGCCATTATTAAAGCTTATTCTAATGATCCCCTCAAATGATTTTTGCTATCGATTGAAAGAGTCTATAAGCATCAAAAGGCGTTATCCTCAGAGATTCAACATAAGGCGTCTCAAAAAATCTCAATCAACTAGCTAAGGTGTTTAATCATTCATCTATCGTGGTGTGAGTCTTATTTGTGGAATCCACGAGAAACTTAAATTCATAAAGCGACCAGGAAAATAATTGCTACTTTCCAAAGTAGGCAACACCAGGAACCTACTTTACAAGTGGGTCCCACCAAAAGAAATGTACTTTCCAAAGTAGCCATCTTATAATTGCTTACCTCTAGCAAAGTATCTTTATTTAATAATAGTCTTTGCTTAATAACAAAGTTTTTTTAATTATACCATTCTTAACTAAAAAGTTTCTCTTTGTTTTAATTTGTGCTTAAGAAAAGTCTCTCTGCCTCCACCTCTATATAAGAGGCTGTTTGTATTATGTTTGATATGTTTTCCTTCTCTTCTTCTCTTATTCTCCTCTTGTACTCTCCTTAGTTCTTATTCTTCATCATTGTACTTTTTTAGCTTTAATAAATAAATTTTTTATATATCTGGTAAGTCGGTATGAGCCATGATGGGGAAATATGAGAAGGATGTTAGAGATTTTTATTTTTTTATCACCATGCTTTGGATGAAAAGTACTTTGTTCATTCCTCCCATGGCTTTATCATCTTAAATCATCCATCTGTTGCATGATCTTGAAAGGGTGATAAGTCCTGTTTATTATTATTTATGGGATAATTCTAAGGTTTATATTCATCTTCATAAATGGTAAATCCATTTGCGTGAGGCTTGAAAGGGTTATAAATCCTATTTTTGTTGACTGTCTGGGAAGATAATTTTTTAATGGAGGTTTATACTTAGTTTGTTTTATCCTTATGTTATAATTTATTTTAAACTCTCCCTGCATCATCTTCCTCTCTCCCTTCTTCCCCTTTTGGTTATATGGCTTCTACTTCTTGAGTAACTTATAACCAATTAGGAGATAATAATTTAATCAAGAACTTCGAAAAGTTCCCTTGAATGAAGAAGACCTAAATAGATGGTCTCTAAATTGATAAAACTATCATTTATCAATTTGGAAATTTGATTTTAAGGGAAAATCTTGATTCCAGAACAACCATTCTTGTAGATCAAATGGATAAATTTATCTTAATGTTTGAAGATGCATAAATATGCAAGATTTTAAATATATTCATATAGGGATGATCTATAGCATTCAAACCTTTAACCCTTAAAGGTCTAAATGCTTCTATTTTAAGCTAAGAGATGGCGGATTCCTAAAAGATCTAATAGGTGTTGTAGAGACTAACTATGTCACGGGCATTTATTTAATACCTTCATCGAGTTTATCTCTTTTAATATAAATCTTTTTTAAACTCTAAAATTACATTTCTGACTTTATGGTTATGATTTCCTTGGTTACGAAACTATTAATAATTTTTGAGAATTCATTTTTTCAAGTTTTAAATAATCTAAATCCTAGAGTTAAAAAATTATTGAGAAGAATCGATTGAAACAAATCTTAGCATCCCCATTGCTAATGAGTGATTAAATGGAATGAGGTGGTATTTCGACTCATGGTTATACCATCTGATGCGACCTTCATTAATCAGATGTAGATAGATAATTCAAATATGATGGCGATGTTGATTCAACCTCATCGATCCATCACACTTCCTAGGGGTTTCATGAGAGTCTAGATGATGGTTTCACTAGAACCATCGGTGAGGCCCTTAGCCTAAATAAAATCATATCTATCATCATGAGAAAATCAATCTCCCTCCATCGAAATGAACTTTAATCTTAATGAGCTACATAATAGGTTCTAAGACTAGAGGTTGTTCAAGAATACTTCCAACCAAGTATGATAATTTTCATACTTGGTATAGAAGTTTTACTTCTCGAATATCATCTTGAAATAAATGATTTATATTTTGAGAAAATGAGAGAGAAAGAAATAGTCAAAGCTATTCCTTTTTTTCATGATTTTATCTCAATGCTCAAGTTCTTTTTTTTCAAAAATATCAAATAGAGCAAGGAAAAATAATTGAAGCATCTTATCCTCCATCAATTTGTAAAATGGTGGATGATAAACCTTAGAATTAGGAAAATAAGTTTATCCACAAATTTAAAGGAATTTATTATAATTAACAACTTAATTATAGTAATAGTATACTTCAAATAATCATTGATCATCTTTTAGCCTAGATCTAAAATCGATCGGCTTAAACAAAAGGTTTTAAAAGAACTAAAACTTCAAAGCTTCTACTAGTATTATTTGTGAAACCAATCAACCACCTCTAAACTAGCTCTTAAGTTAGGACCCTCTTAGAAGACATTAAATTTGATTCTAAATTTAAGTGAAAAGTATGTAGGAGCTCTTGAAGATATCATCATGGATGAAGATTCAAATGAATCTCAACCAAAATTGATCTTGATCATCAATAATATTGAAAAGTTCAAAACCTTTTTCAATTACAAGATCCTCATCCTCCTTCTTTTGATATCCAAAACTTTCTTATCGAAAAATTTGGAAAAACATTATTATAAAAAAACACCTCAATTTATTATTTGAGGAAGATACTCATTTTAAATTCCTATGATGGAGATTCTTTATATGAATGGAATATTGATGGACTTTAACATCAAATCATTCATACCCTTATCGAATGCTTATGCTAATCTGTTCAATTAAAACATCAAGCAAAATCACATATTATCAGAGCCATCATTTGATTCTCGGAACTCGAAAGGATGGTGGGATAATTTTCTCACTATTCCTCAAGGGAAGACCTCCTTAGAAATTGATTAAAATCTTGGGATCTTCCATAGCAAAAAAAATGAAAATTTGATCTATAATCTTCTTCAAATAATTATAGATCATTTTCTTTGGATCCATTGGAGATCAAGGAGAAAAACTGCTCCTTACTCCAAAAATTAAGATGTCCATCCTTAACCCATTTTGATGGTACAAGGATATATTTCTAGCAGCGTCATGACACTTTTGATGATGAACTTCAGGAAGCAAAATTCATTGAAGGCCTTCAATCTATTTCTTTGAAAGGTTAAGGTTTCTCTTAGCCTCTGATGGAACCATCCCATATGAAACTCTTACATAAAATTCTACGCATGTATTAAAAGCGGTTTAGATTTTTCGATCTTAAATTAAAGATCAAATGAAAGAACGTCTACTTGAGCTTTAGCGGCTTTCTTTTCAACTGTGATCCTCCTTTATCTTAAAACAAGGAAAAACATGAAACTATTTTTCCTAAGCATGAAAAAACATCATAAAAAAATGATAAATTCATGCACAAACACAAATCTCCCTGGTTCTAAAACCAAAGAGAGAAATAAAATGTTATAAATGTGATCGTATTCATTAAAATAATGCAGTGAAGAAGTTAAATGAACTTAGATTAAGGGTTAAAACAAACCGATGAAAATTCTTCTTACATCTCTGAAAATGAAGAAGAAGAAGAACATATTTCATCTTCATCTTCAGATTTTGATAAATCGATAAATTTAACTAATGCAAATCACAATATAAAGATTATATATAATAAATATGATAGTATATCACCCATGAAAAGGACCAATTAATTAAACTTTTAGCACAAGTTGAAGATGATTCAACTCATGATAAAATTATCGATCTTCTTAATGATGAAGAAAGATAAATTAGAAAAATTTTACAAGCCTCCTATATACTCCTTATCAGTATTTAAGAAAAATAGGCAAGTTCATCATCTTCTAATTCAGCTTCTTTAGCAGAGCTAAAAATTAAATTAAAGAAACTAAAATTAGAAGTTCAGCAAATTAAAGCTGAGCAAGAGCAAATGAATGGTCATCTAATGGATCTTGAAATTAATGAAAATTCATTTGAAATATATAAGCAGGTTTCTTACAAATATTCAGTAATATACCAAAATGGTATATTTCATTAAATTAATTATAAATAAAGAATTTATTTTACCAAATTTAAGCTCTAGTTGAGTGGAGCAGATTTAAATTGTATACAAGAAGGAATAATTATTAAAGGTAGGTGAGTCTTTACAAATTAAGTATAAATTATCATCATTTGTCAAGATGATATTTGTATTCAAATGCCTTTTATTTTAGTCAAAAATTTGACACAACACATTATTTTGGAACTCCTTTTCTTCTTAAAATAATGCCTATCACTAGAATTGATGATACTGGAATTTAGTGTTTTCTTTGGGATAAAGAAATCACATTCTATTTTATCACCAATCCTAAAGAAATTATCATAAATGAAATGAATAGGCTTAATAATAAGTCTATGCATATAAATTATTTACAAGAAGAAATTGCTAGTTTAACTTTTAAACAACAAATTTCTTCCCCAAAATTAAAAGAAAAAATTCAAAATTGCCACCAAAAATTCCAAAAGGAAGTTTGTGGTGACAACCCAATTACTTTCTGGGAAAGAAAGACTCATGTAGTGGATCTCTCATACATTGATAATTTCAATGAATGAGACATTCCCACTAAGGCTCATCCTTGTCAAATGAACGAGCACTACCTTGCTTTATGCAAAGAAGAGATTGATTTATTAAAGAAAGGAATAATTGCAATCCTACTCTTGGTAATGCCACATTCTATGTTATGAATTGAGAAAAGGAAAGGAGACGCGACTTGTAATTACAAGCCATTAAACAAAGTTTTAAAATGGATCGATATCCAATTCTAATAAAAGGGATTTATTAAATAGATTGCATAATGCAAAAATATTTTCCAAATTTGATTTAAAATCGGGATATTGGCGGATCCAGATAAAAAAGAATGGATCTATAAAAGCATTTACTGCCCTTTGGACATTACGAATGGAGCGTAATGCCCTTTGGTTTAAAAAATGCACCTTCGAATTTGATATCATGAATAATATATTTAAAGATTATTTTAAATATATTTTAGTCTATATTGATGATGTTCTTATGTTCTCAAACACTATTGATGAACACTTTAACCATCTAAAAATATTTAAATGGTTAATTTTAAAAAAATGGATTAGTTATTTCAGAGCCAAAAATCAAATTATTTCAAATAAATAAGATTTTTAGGCCATAATATATCCAATGCTTCTATTATACCAATTAATAGAAGTATTGAATTTGCTAACAAATTTTTTGATATCATTTTAGATAAAACCATAGGTTCTTAGAGCTCTCAATTATGTAGCTGATTTCTATCAAAATCTTGCCAAAGATGCTGCCCCACTCTTTGATAGATTAAAAAAGAATCCCCACCATGGTGATACTCATACCATGGCGTTATAAAATTAAAGAAAGGGTTCAAAACCTTCCCGTCTTAATCTTGCGGACCTAGTTTCAAAATTGTTGAAACAGATGCCTCTGATAAGGGCTATCGAGGTATCTTGAAGCAGCAAAAGAATTCTAAAGAAGAATTAGTTTGCTTTATTTTTGGTAAATAGAATCCTACTCAGCAAAAGTATTCAATTATCAAAAAATAAATGCTTTCTTTGATTAAGTGCATCTTAAATTTCAAGATGATTTACTTAATCAGCATTTTCTCCTTCATATTGACTATTCCTCAGTCAAATACATCATTGAACAAGATGTCAAAAATTTAGTTTCAAAACAAATTTTTGCATCATATCGACTCTCTGTCTTTGATTTGACATCAATTCATTAAAGGTAATGAAAATTCTCTTCCGATTTTCACCAGAATTCTTGCGAGGGGCGATCGTGGATCACCACATGGAAGAATGACCACTCCAGAGAAGTCTTTCTTTTCATGGAGGTCGTGTATGGCGCACTAATGGCAAAGATCGTCAATTCAACAATTGGCATGATCAATTTAACTTATCTTTATGGTACTTCCTCTTCAACGGTTGAAAAGGGTGAACCCTCTAAAAAAACACCATCCCTAAAGATGTTTTGTTGCACAAGAACTGTTTATTTCTCTAAAGAAATAAAATAGAATATTATTGAAATTAATCCCTCGATTATTCAATAAATAATCATGGGCCTTATTTGAAAGATATTTGGGAAACAATCCTTTCCCATTTGAATCTAATCTCTCGAGAAAATTATGAAAAAATCTTAATACAATTAAAGTGTATTGAGATTAATCATGTTAAATTGACCATACAAATAGCAAATGCATTATACAAGATCTTTCATCAAAGTGAATGGGGTCTAACTCCATTCCAAGAGAAAAAATGTGTTCTTATCCTCCACTGATTTACAGTCCAAAATTTAAATTATTGGTGCTATATGCAAGCTATGATGAAGGACTTCTTCCTTCTCAATGAGAAATGAAGGCATTCATGGATGTTCATAATGAACAAGATATTATCAACAAAGAACTTCCATATGGTTCTTGGATGGTGGAACTATTTTGGAGCATTAAATATTCTTCATCCAATCAAAGAAGTCTTCAATGATGGATGGAAGTTGCCCCAAAATGAGGCTATTAATCCCAAAAAATGATTCAAGGACAAAATCTTGCTCATTTCTTCTGCCAAATCCCATGGATTTGGAGCTGGAACATTATACTTGGAAAGGACCCCTTCAATCAGTTGGTCCTTCAAAAACAATTTTTACTAAAATGGTGGAATTCAATCAACATTGAGGATAAGCTCAAGCAAATTAAAGCCATTATTAAAGCTTATTATGAATTAACGATCCCTCAAAAAACTATGGATTTTGAGCTATCGGTAGATGAGTACTACAAACATCAAAAGGCGTTATCCTCATGAGACCGAGATTCAACATAAGGAACATCTCAAAAAATCTACAAAAATCAACTCGCAAGGTGTTTAATCACCCTATCTATATCTGCGACAGTGGCGAGTCTTCTGACGGCGTCGTGGAATCCACCGGAGAAACTTAAATTCATAAAGCAGACCCACCAGAAGAAATAATTGCTACTTTCAAAGTGAAACATCTTCACCAACAA